>JAWNOP010000022.1:4800000-6173182 GCA_035045925.1 Drosophila atripex | reverse complement strand
TTTAACGCCATTCAGCACACACACTCACACACCCACACACCCACACACCCACCGACACCCACACAATTGCAAATTCATGCGATGTGTGTGTAAGTGTGTGCGAGTGAAAGATAAATGCGTTTTCACTTTATGACTTTCGTGTCGGCATAAATTTGTTAATACCTTTAGGCCAAATTTATAACATAATAAATGCTCATAATATTTAACTTAACATTTCGCCCAGGCCGAGGCCCAGGCCCAGGTCCAGGTCCAGGTTCAGGCCAGAGAGAAAGACTCGTTGGCCAAAATGCGAAAGTTAACATGGTTGTGGATGTGGCTGTTGGATTCTGATAATATCTGCCATCGTCTGGTTCTGATGGTGATGCTTCTTCGACGTGGGGCGGTCGAAGAGGGCGGGAGACGGCGGCATATGGAGCGAAAGAGCCAGGGCGATTGCATTTGCACACACGAAATTGAGTTATTGCACTTGAAGGCAAATTAAACTTCATAAATATTTAAAATCAGAGATTAAACACGGCATTGTGCTGCCCTGTCTGTGACTCTCAGGTTGCCAATTAAACGGGCATTATCTGGCATAACTGCAATTTAAGTAGCAACTCTTCCAATCTCCCATACTCAAGCCAAATACTCGCACGTTTCTCCATTTCATTTTAACGTTGCAGTTTCTGTCTGCTTGTTGCTGGTTGTTGGTTGCTGGTTGCTCGTTGCTGGTTGCACGTTGCTGGTTGCTGGTTGCAATGACAGCAGCAACATTGCCGGTGCAACGGCGGCAAACGATCAATTTAAAGTAACGATCTCGGGGCCGAAGAAACAAAAAACCGCAACTGCCAACTGAAAACTGGCAAATGGCCGATACTCGTAAAAATGAAATGTATTTTTTGCCGGAGATTTCCTTTCCTTTCCTTGGCTTGGCAGCAATTCCAGAGCATGGACGAATGTTCCGGCCTACGTTCAAGCTGCTTGATGATCGCCGCTACAAAAATGAGAATTTATATTTACGACTTTGGCCAAAACAACACCGCAACAGAGCAAACAAATGCTGTCCGTCTGTCTTGTTGCCATTTTTCAATTTTATTTTCTGGATGAAAGACCCAATATAAATGTTATTAAGTTAAGGTAACGCTCTATACTAGATTAGATCATGTCTACTACTTTGTCAGTGTTGCTTTTATGGTTTTTAGCTTTCGACGACTTCTGAAAAAAAGTTACTAACTAAATAATTATATTTTTTTGAATGTCCTCAGGTACAAATGGTCTGCGAAGACGCGGCCGACAGACGTACACCCGCTACCAGACCCTCGAGCTGGAGAAGGAGTTCCACACGAATCACTATCTGACCCGCAGACGGAGAATCGAGATGGCGCACGCGCTCTGCCTGACGGAGCGGCAGATCAAGATCTGGTTCCAGAACCGGCGGATGAAGTTGAAGAAGGAGATCCAGGCGATCAAGGAGCTGAACGAGCAGGAGAAGCAGGCGCAGGCCCAGAAGGCGGCGGCGGCAGCGGCTGCGGCGGCGGCGGTCCAGGGCGGCCATTTAGACGGGAATTAGGCGGGAATTTAGACGGAATTCTGATACAAAGCAGCAAAGCACTATATTGTAACAAATGAACTATTTACTTAAATGAATAATATTTAAATATTTTGATGGTACTTGTGCGAATACGACATACGAATCTTAACCTAAATCGAACCCAATGGAATTATTTCAAGTGTTTGAGAAGCAACCGAAAATACGTAATTAAAATGAGAATACAAACTAATTAACTAGGCTAAGTAAATGAAAGTAGTGGAAAGTGTGCAGAATATAAACTAAATAGATGTAAACAATAAACAAAAAAAAAAAACACACAAAAATCGAATATAGTTTCAAGCAAAGAAATGGAAAAATTCGCAAGCGTAAGATTTATGTTAAAAAAAAATAAAAACAAAAAATAAATGAAAAAATAGTAGAGAGATCACTCGGAATCGAACCCTCTGTCCTGCCCCTTTGTTGCTTACTGCTATGTTTAAAATTTTAATTAATTTTACAATTTCGCAAAATACTCAAAAACTAAATGATATATATGATAAAAACAAATGTTAAACGCAAGCAAAATTCTGTTGATATGAATTTTTGGTAAAAACCAGTTTTAAACCAATTTAAGATACGTAAACAAAACACAATGAAAATGAAAATTATGAAACTTTAACTTTAATATAAATAGAATTTGTTAGCAAAGTAAACATATTACAAAAATGGTGAGAAAAATATGGGAGGATCGGATATTTGAATGTGTATAGTTTGTGCTTATAAAATAACATAATGCAATTTTAGTTAACTCTGTTTATTTTTAAACGAATTTGTTTAGTTCTCGCCCAAACGACTAAAGTGAAGCTGTTTCTTTAAGTAATGTGTAGTGTGTTTACATTTTAAATTAAATTAATGATTAATTTTATTATTATTATTATTATGTTTAGTTTAATGACAAAGCGTTTATGAGATTATCTGACAGAAGCGATGCGAAAAGATGGACGACAAATCGTTTGCTCCGGCAAACGCAAATAAATTATTGGTTTTAAAAAAATCTAAAAAACAAAAAAAAACAAAACGACAAATTCATTTATTGTGTTATTATTTTATTCTGCCACTGTGAGTTGACTTTGTATCCAAATGTAAATTAGCGTCATGAGTTGTTTGCGAGTTTGTTTTAGAGAGAATGCATGCGAAATTGCTTTTGATCTCGTTTCCGTTGATTGATCGTAAGTTGTACGCTCTAGAGAGATACTTACGCATACCCATACCGATAACGATAACGATAACGATACCAATATATAGTTTAGTGGATGTGGATCCAACGAGCTGTGCTCGAATCTGGTCGCAGGACCCGCGTCCTGCGCCATCACTTCATCCTTTAGTTGAGTTTCCGAACTTAGCCCAGTTAGGGGGCCATCCGACACGATGCCCTGCACAAGATGTATACGTAACTAGAGCCTAAGATTCGAATATAGATATACATATTTATAAATCTTGATATATATTTATGTATTTATATATGGAAATCGCGTCGAAACGGAGAAACAATAAGGAGTAATATCTGCGAATCGGAGACAGATGCAAATACGTAAATAAGAATAAGTTAAATGTTATAGATTTTAAAAGCAAGTGCAGATGCTATCGCATATGCCATCGGAATACGTTAATGTATACATACACTGAAACAAAAACTAAAAACTATGAGAAAAATAAGGACGAGGCAGAAGGAGATGAGATGAGTGGATTGAGAGGGGTATTCCCCGCCACCGCAAACCAAGAATAGACGCTAAAATACAATACTTAAAGATTTAAATGTGGATTATCGTAGCAACAGATATACGTAAATAGAGACAGAAAATCGCGAGAATCGGAGAACGTCTTGCATATAGTACTACACATCCTACCACTTACCCTACTACTTACCTATTTAATACCATTGCTAGTGGCTTTTACTTTCCGACCCGAGCGCGATCAAGAATACTATTTTTCCTAAATACGTAATTTCCATCAGACCTACAGATACTTTGCAGCTACATTTTCTACTCGTATGTACTTTTCCCCTCCTCCTGCCCCACCCACCCCAAAGAGCGATCGATCGACCGCCACTTAGGATCCCCGCAAGCTCCGTTAATACTTAATCTTTGTAACTCTAATTTAAAGCCATTCTATGTTAGCTCCGTAAGTTGTAAATTATCAATATAAACTATACGTAAAAGAACAAACACAAAACAAACAGCAACCAGTGAGAATGTGAAAAATGAAACAAATAAATTAAACAGAATGATTTAAACAATTTAAAAAATGTCTTTGGCTTTCACTTGGGTGGGGTGATGGAATTTGATTTCAGAAACTTATAAAGTAGTTCAATTTTAAAAGCCATTAAAATTTAAATTTAATACATCCATTTACTTGGATTTTCATTTAAATTAAGAACATTTTTTTCTTTTTTATATTTAGTAAATTGAACTTATATTTGACACAATGTAGCCACCATTTGTAGACTTTTATTTGACACATGTAAAGTGTAAGAATGGTTTTTACATAGTGTTGCAAAACGTATATGGTAGGGAAGGCGGCAATTTTAAAATGCTTTGAAACAATTTTTTTTCAAGACTAGGGTTATTTTAATTAAAAGACGTTTTGTAAAATGTTGTACTATGTCAGTTTTCTTTTATATTTGTAATGTGAGTATTCAAAATGGGAAATATTCAAATCTGGGGCTGTGCCTTTCAAAGCGGGGAACATGTATGGGACCAAAATATGTATGCCCACTACCGGAGACTATATCTTTGTCAAAACACATCCGATTCTTGAGTGGAATACCTTAAACGATTCCTATATCGATTCCCCATCAATCTGCACCAAAATCTAGGAACATATTATATTTCAGATTTTTCATCACATTTTTTTGCGGCTTCCCTTCAAAAGTGGGACAATGTATGGGAGGGTCAATATGGCCCACATCGGAGGCTATATCTTGACCTATACACATCCGATTCTCGAGCGGAATACCTTAATCGATTTGTACTTCGATTTCCCATCAATCTGCATCAAAATCTTCGAAATAATTATTTTTTTTGATTTTTCGTCAAATTTTATAGGGGGATTCCTTTCAAAATGGGAAAATGTATGGAACCGAAAACATGGCCCACATCGGAGGCTATATCTTTGCCAAAAGACATCCGATTCTTGAGCGGAATACCATTAATGATTTGTATATCGATTTCCCGCCAATCTACATCACAATATAGGATTATAATTTTTTGTCGATTTTTCATCAAATTTTTTGAGGGCTCCCCTTCAAAAGTGGGACAATGTATGAGAGGGTCAATATGGCCCACATCGGAGCCTATATCTTGGCCAAAACACGTCCGATTCTTGATCGGAATACCTTAATTGATTTGTCGAGGAACAAATTATTATTAAATTTTGGAGCTACAGTTTTGCCAAAACACATTCGATTCTTGAGCGGAATACCTTGACGTGGGGAACCGAAACACATTCTATTCAATATACGATTTGGTTAATATGTATCTGTCCTGGTAAACATTTGAATCACAATTTTCGAATTTAGAATACATCCTAGGAAAAGAACCTATAAAATATCTTAGAAAAAATATTTTGAGTACGTTTTCCACTGAATCTTCCACTGTATGGCGGCACTCGCTTGAAGTCAATTAGAGCCCCGGTCTCTTTAAAAACGTGTTTTGAGATTAGTATTATGAGATTCAGCTTAAAAATTCAGCACCGTTTGCCAGTTCCCTTGGTGAGCTCGGCCGGACTGGTTCTAATCTCGGAGCATCTGTCTCTGATCGTTTCTGTTCAGTACGCATTTATTTAATGCATATTTATGCGATTGTTTTATCATTTTCTTGGTGTCCACCAGTCGTATGAGTACAATGAAACTGAAAGTGCTATTGTCAATGCTATTGATGTTAAGTGTCTTCACCACGAGGTTATCAAGAAGTGAGTAAAGTTCAAAATGATAATAATGTTAGATGAAACAAAAATGTGTACTATGTACATATATGCGGGCCAAGAGACTATGTATCATTGTACACACAGACGCAGTCGTCTCGGGAGCCGGTTCATCTTGAATCCGCGCAATGCACTCCCTCTCCAGTGAGATTCCGAGAATCAAGCAGACAACCTGATCGATCAGTGCTGGTGTTTACGGAACTGAGTTAAAGGTGATATTGTTGCCGGTAGAAATCAACAGCTGACCTGGACTGACTGAGACTTATCAGACGGGGGGTTGATACCAAACCTGATGATTGATGAATCGTGGACAGATTTTTGTGGTTTCGATTTGAATAATAGAGCCTCGCTTATTACATATGTATGGACAGCACTGGCCGAATGCAGGGCCACTGAGTTCGAGTGCGACAATGGGAGCTGCATCCCCCAGTATGATGCTTGCAATGGCGTGAAAAACTGTCCGGATGGCTCCGACGAAACCGTAATGATGTGCATTGCCCAGGCGGAGCACTGCACCAAGCCGTACTTCCTGTGCACCTACGGAGCCTGTGTCATTGGAACAGCGCCCTGCAATGGGATCCAGGAGTGTGCCGACAACTCGGACGAGACCCGAATGCGTTGCAGTAACGTGGACGACCTGCGTCAATACAATCGCCTCCTCCAAGGTAATTGCCAGTGAGTATCCTCAGGAAAGTAATTTCAAAAGTATGCCACTCAAATGAACATCACTGTATTTCCCAATTTAGGGAAAACGAGATCAAGTGTCCTTCTGGAATATGCATTGACAAAAGTTATCTGTGCAATGGCAAGGACGACTGCCGCGATGGGACAGGGTTTGACGAGTCCGTGGATTTGTGCGGGCACATGGAATGTCCCGGGTATTCGTTCAAGTGTGGCACCGGTAGCTGCATATCGAAAATCTTGACCTGCAACGGTGAAAACGATTGCTTCGACGGATCGGATGAAGCTCCAAAGCTGTGCAACATCACTCAGCCATCCAGGCACGGCGACAGGGTAACATCGGTTGTAAGTGGGCCTACGAAACGAGGTTGCGCCTTACCGGCGGATGATGAACGGCCAATTGTCAAGGACAAGCAGAATCGGATTCTCACGGATCCGGTACCACGCGGATTCGTAACATTCTCCTGTCAAAAGGGCTATGTCCTCGAGGGAGACGAAACCGGGTATTGTTCCTCAACGACTTGGAGTAAGGAAGTCCCAAGATGTGTGAGTGCGTATCGGCTATTGATTCCCCATCAATATAGGTTTTTTTATTCATTTTACCTTTTTAATAGAATATTGCACCAACAAGAATAACGAACTTTTCGGTTACTCCACGACGGCCAGATGTACCCTCGACGGGCAGTCGGTGGATTGCAGGAAACAGTTCCACAACCCCGGAACGGAGGCCACCTTCATATGCAAAACGGGATTCAATAAGCCCCTCTTTCCATCCACCACCATGCGTTGCGAGAGGGGCGGTAGGTGGAGCGGCGGACGGACTCCGTGTATCCAGGATTGCGGCGAAATAGCGACGCCCATCAAACCGTTCGTCTTCAATGGGGTCACGGTCAACAACACGGTGGTGCCGTGGCATGTGGGCTTGTATGTGTGGCACACCGAAAAGGATTACCACTTCCAGTGCGGTGGGTCGTTGCTCACTCCGGACCTGGTTATAACGGCGGCCCACTGCGTCTATGATGAGACTACGCGACATCCCTACAGTACAGACACATTCAAAATAGTGGCTGCCAAATTCTATCGCAACTACAATCAAAAATCCAGCGACGTGCGGACGGGCGTGAAAGTCATAGAAATTGCCATGTGAGTATATATATATATTTGATATATATTGTGACTATATATGAAATCATAAACTAATCATAATCCCGACAGGAACTACAATGGCCGGGCAGACAATTATCTCCAAGACTTGGCACTCTTGAGCCTGGAAACGCCATTTGAGTTCTCTGACCTGATTCGTCCCATTTGCGTGCATTTCGCCACTTATGCGGAAAAGGAGAGTATCAACGACAATGTTGTCGGGAAATTTGCCGGCTGGAGCATCGAGGACGATCACAAGTTGCAGTATGTGACGGCAGAGTCGAAGGCCAACTCGATGTGCAAAGAGAGCCTGAGGGACATCCAGCCGGACAAGTTCTGCATCTTCACACACGGAAAGTCCTTGGCCTGCCAGGGCGATAGTGGCGGCGGATTCACAGCGCCGATCCAAACTGACTACTTTGCCAGGAACGCTTACCGGCATCATCTCTACGGAGTGATCAGCAATGCACCCAATGCGGATCAGTGTGCCCACAGTCTGACCGTAATGACCAATATCCAGCACTTCGATGACATGATCCGACGGGCGATGGATGACAGCAGGACTAGAGCCTGAGCTCTGACCTAAGACAGCTGTCTTGTGATTAACCTACGAATACAAATTTAGGGTGTGCCAATACGAATTAATCTTAAGATTTAAATAAAATTAGTCCTAAAACTTAGGAGTTTTTGTGGAAAGAGAGATACTCCATATTTGCTAAACACATTAATAGTAAGTTTGATTAATTTTTGGTTTTAGCAGACTCGCGTATGTTAAACTTTGGAACTCGATCCTTTCTGGCCAATATTTTGTTGGAGTTATCCTCAATGTTGATGGCACTAATGATCAGATTCACACGCCTTTCAATAACTCCAATGAAGAGCTTCACGTTGTGGACGGTTAGGAATGTTTTGGTGCTCAACACATTCAGGATGGGCGCATCATCGCACGCCAGTTGTCTGCAATATATAATCATTCAAATATTAAATATTACGGATTTTAAATTACGGATTTTAATCGCACCTGAATATATCCTCGATGCCCTTCAATAGTTGCTCCAGCCGGATGCTTAAGGTGCGCTTCCGTTCGCGAGTTTCCTCAGCCAACTGCTCGATCCGATCCCGTTCGGCGTTCAAATAGTCCAGAGCCTCAGTTTTTAATTTAAGTTCCTTTTCGGTTTGTTCAGACTTTTGGCGTTCTGTGGAGACAAAAAAAGGTACATCACAGATTCTCAAAAAGGAACATCCTTTCCAAACATCCAAAACTCACCAATTTCGTCGGTCAACTCTTGCGTGGAATCGTTAAGGACCTCCACTTCGTGACTCAACTCGTTTACATAGTTGAAGAGCGCAAAGTTCTCGTCCTCCTGGCGCTTAAACTGCGCCACGAGCCGCTCGGCATCCTCCTCGCCGTATAGCAGTTTGATCTTCTCAATGATGTCCTTGTATTCCGTGAGCTGACGCTCATAGTTCTCCTTCTGGCTTTGCTTTTTGTCCAGCTCCCGCTGCTCCAGCTCCGGATTTAGCCGCTTCTGGCCTTTGATATCGAAGAACTTTTGAAGCTTGGAGTCGTGCTCCAAGCGGCGCTGCATCTCGCGCATCTCCTGGATGTGCATCACCTTGTCGTTCTCGTTGCGATCCTTCAGCACGGACAACTTGTTGCAGAGCTCCTCCCGTTGGTCAAAGGCCAACGTCGACTGGTCGATCAGGTCCATTATGAATTTTTTCCCCTCGTTGAACTGGCCCACCATCGACTGCCACATATCGTTGAAATTGGCCCTATTAATAGTATAGCGATAGATTTAATGAAAACTTGTTGTTAAGTTCTGCTCACTGCTCACCGATCCTGCAGCATATGATTGATAGCGTCCCGCATCTTGCTGTTCTCGGTCAGCACATCGCTGCACTTTTTGTTGACCACATCGAGGCGATTTTCCAGCTTTACGACACTTTTCTGCACCTTGCATATGGTGTCCTTGTAGCAATTGTCAGGCACTTCGTTGCGACGCAGTGCATCAATCTCCTTCTCCATTTTCCGGATGTGGCCTTCCAGCTCCCAAAGATTGGTCCTTTCGTTTTGGAGCACCCTTTGAAGGTCGGTTTGCTGGGTCTGAAGTGTGCCAAGTTGCCTCTCCTTCTGCAAGGAACAAACACGTTTATTAATTGGTGCATTAATTTAATTATATATATAGAGGGATTATAGATTATAGATGTGTACATTGGTGTTCTTGCGGGCGTGTGTGCCGCCCTCGAGGGTCTTAATTTCCTCCTTTAGTTTTTGGTGCTCCACTTGCAGCACATTAATCATGTGGTTTTGCTTCTTCAACCGCTTGGCCTTCTCCTCGAGCAGACCCCGTAGGTCCAGCTGAAGTCCACGATGCTGGCGCTGGAGTCTTAACAGCTCCGCATTGGCCAGCTGGTCCAGTTCGTTTTGATCAGTCATGGTTGCTGTTCTCCCGTCGCTTTTAGTCCTTGCCGTTCGGCTCAGGTCTGAATCTATTGATTTGGGGAAGTAAACAACTTTGTTGCCAATTGGTATCCTGGCAACTGTTATTCAGTGTTTTTGTCCATAGTCTTCCGAACAGTTCTCTCATAAACGCTCTCAAAGATTATAGCGCAAAGGTAGCGGTTTTTTAAATTTCTGTTTGAATTTCTTCGGTCTATCGAAAGTCTATCGATTATGTCACTGAGTTAGAACCCATATCTACGGATGACTAATCGGTTCATGTTGTAGGAAAAGTTTAATTTCGTTAGTCCACTGGAGATGTGAAAGAATAATTAATAATGTCGGACCGGAATTTTTGCGGATATAATCCCCCGCCATCAAACTTTAAAACGTTCTTCTTGCCGAAATACGAGGACCGTCTGAGGCGTCTTCCCAACTTTGGCAAAATGCGCCGAGAATGGGAAATCGAGAAACGGCCTCTGCTTATAATGCTCCATTTATTTGCGGATAATTTTGGAGCTTTGGAAAAATGGATGGATCTTGCACATCAACTAGCAGGTGCCGATGGTCTAGGGTCCAAGATGGACTTCTACGTGGACGACTTGTGGGCTTGTTACATCTTCAATGAGGATGATTTCTCCTTTCATCGTGGGGATGAAGGCACCACCGCAGACTCGCCTCCTCTGATATATGGGGTAACGTCTCTGGGAGAAGTGCATTTCTTTGGAGGTTTCGACGGACCCAAGACCCCCAGCTCGGCAACTCTAGGTGACTTCTGCCGAGGTCTGATTAAAGGAGACCTCTCGCTAGAAAACCCCTCATCCTGTGACTCCATTATCACGGAAATTGACTTGACCAACTGGAACGAGATGATCTACTCAGTGGATGAGGACATAGCTGTGTGCTTCTACAACTCTCAGCAGAACGGCGCAACAGTGAATGATAGTCTGATGCAGAATCTGGAACGCCTTGGTAGTCATCTAAAGCAGGAATCAGTGCGCCTGTACAAATTTGACCTTCGAGGAGGCAGTGCACCGAAGAAGTTCACCATCGAATCCGTCCCCGCTCTATTTTTCCTACTGCGACTTCAAAAGACTAATCCCATAAAGTGCAAATATGAGCTGGGGCAATGGTCTATGCTGAGATTCGTGGCCGAAAATGCCAGCAAAGAGCTTAACTACTATAATCGACTGGGGCACCGGAGACTCCATGCAGAGTTGCTGGCCCATATGACGGAGTTCTTCCGTACCAATAATGATAGTTCTTGAAATGATAGTTAATGAAATTCATTGGAAAAAATATATACTATCGATAATCGAAGATTACTAATACTAGCCATTGAGGTTTACGACTACTATGAGTGGTGGAGATAAAGAATATATGAATCATACGTGTTTTCAGTGTTTTCAGTTGACCAGAAACCTACGAAGTGTACACACAGTCTAGTAACATGTCACGATTTATTAACGAAACTTTCTACCCCTTGGAAAGCCCAGGCGAATTAAATTTTTGGGAAAAATACCATTATTTGGATAAATTGGAGGATCGTCTAAAGCGAATAAATCAGCGAAAAATGGAACTTGACTTTGCAACCAATAGACGGCCTCTACTAATAATGTATCATGTGTTTGAGGACTACACTGATCTTTTGGAAAAGTGGTCGGATTTAGCATATGAACTGGCAGACCCGAAAAATTTGGGAAAAGAAATGGACTTTTACGTGGACAAATATACCTTCTACACTGAACCAGAGGGATCGTATATCCGTGGACCCGATGGATGTACCGTCGATAGAGCTCCACTAATATACGGATTAACTACTCACGGCGAATTGCATTTCTTTGATCGGATCGGGGAATCCCAAGAACCCAACAAGGACACTCTACTTGACTTCTGCCGTATGCTGATCAATGGAGTCCGAACGTATCCCGATGTCCCGGACATTGACTTGACCAGCTGGAACGAGATTATCAATTCATCAGACGAGGACATACTTATTTTATTTTACAAGGGCGGTTTTAGACCTTGGATGGATTATTTTTATCATTTGGGTAATCTTTTAAAAAAGGACTCCGTAAGGCTGTACACAATGGATATTAATAGAGGTGGTGCCCCTAAAAATTTTCCAAAACTGGAAGGCGATTGGGATATGTTTTTCGTACCACGAGGTCAAAGGGACAATCCCGTGTCATATCACACAGGGGATCCGTATCATTGGTCAATGTTAAAGTTTGTAGCCAAACACGCCTGTGATGAACTCCTTTTCTGTGATAGGCGCGGTGTAAACCGTTTCCATGGAGATATTATGGAAAATCTTATGGTGCGTATGTATATAATCGAGGATTCGGGACGTACCCACATCCCACTCATCTCTATATTGATGCATAAATATATTTACAATGGAGATCATTATTTACAACTAAAGCAATAAAATTTTTAAATTTTCCGCCTTTAAAAAGGTAGCATTTTTCAATTATCGATATGAAGGTGTTCAGATTTATCGATTTGGGTGTTGGGTTGGGCAATTCAACAAATAGAATATTAATAACTAAAACAAATGGCAAGGGATAATGTTAAAGCTAAGAAAGGAAACAGATAAATACGCCGTATATCTGGACCACAGAAAACTTATAAACGAGGCCTATAAAGAGTTTCAGCTCAGGCCAGAACTCTTCCAATTTGAAATAAAGAAGACGCTTACGGAGCTTGGGTCGAAAAAGCGTAAAAGAAAAGCAAACGACGAGGAGTCCAAACCTCAGCATGATCCTCGAATCATAGAGTACCTGAACCTTTTGCCAGAGTCCCCTCCAAGAGGGAAGCCTAAACCGTTGGCCAAATGCTGGGAATGTGCCTACAGCCTGCCGCAGCTTCATGGAGCCAACGAGAGCGGCCGGATGCAGCGGTTCCAGTACCAGGAGGACGTATATCTAATCCCAGATAGAGCCCGCTTCTACAACCACAATGTGGACCAGTTGCCAACCCTACTACCCCAACTGCTGCCTGCCTACGACCTGATTGTGATGGATCCCCCATGGCGGAACAAGTATATTCGGCGGTTAAAGAAAGCCAAAAAAGAACTTGGATATGTCATGATGGACACCGACCAGCTCGCTCTGATGCCACTCTCCAATCTCATCCATCCACGGTCACTGGTGGCCATCTGGTGCACCAATTCTGGCCAACATCAGACTGCGCTGGAGCAGCAGCTGCTCCCAAAGTGGAATCTTCGGCTTGTGCACAAGTTGCGATGGTACAAGCTAAACACTGACCACCAACTGATTACTCCGCCACAGTCGGATCTCACTCAGAAGCAACCCTACGAAATGTTATACATGGCCTGTCATGCCAACGCTGCACCGGATTATGGAGAGAAACTACAGAAAACACAGATTTTAATGAACATACCCAGCATAATTCACTCTCACAAGCCACCTTTGTTGGAGTGGTTGCGTGAGCACATGGTCCTCGAAGAGGGTCAAAAGGATCCAAACTGCCTGGAACTCTTTGCCCGCTACCTGCAGCCTCAGTTCACTTCAATTGGAATGGAGGTACTCAAGCTAATGAATAAAGAAATGTACGATGTGTGAAATCTTGTACAATTGTTATTCTAATCTTCTTGACATTGCCAAGATTTAAAAAAAAAAGTTTTGTACAAATTGTTTCATTCAATCATAAAAATCATACATTACGCATTTTTGAGTTTTAACAATTTTATTTGTGTACTGTTAATGAGAGAAAATGCAGCAGAATTTTGTGTTTTGGCGGACGGGGTGAATTTCGTCCAGAACTAAATGTTAAACATTTAAGGGGGGCGTGTGTGTGGATTTTGTGTTCATTTTTTTCGTAGTTTTTGTTAAATTAAGTATTAAAGGATAGTAAGCATTATTAATACACGTGGTTCGTGGCAGAATCTACTCCTGGCCCTGGGCCATTGCGGCCGGGTTAGTTGGCTCATTGCCGCCACGCTTCTTCGACCCAGAGACGATGTCATCGATACGCAGCAGCAGGATGGCTGTCTCGACGGCGGTCTTATAGGTTTGTAGCTTCACGGCCAGCGGCTCCCAGATGTTCTTAACGTTCATGTCCACAATCTCGCCAGACTCGCCGTCGATGCCCCAGGCGCAGACACCATCTCCGGTGTGGGATGCATGCTTGGCACGCAAGGCGGTAAGGGCACGAATTGTGTTGGCACCACAGTTCTGGGCCAGGGTGCGTGGGATGATCTCCAGGGCGTGAGCAACGGCTGTGTAGGGTCCCTTGACCTGTTTACGGGACAGCAACTGAGAGACAGCCATCTCCACCGCTCCGCCACCGGGCACCAGACGCGGCTCCAACACCAGGTTGCGAGCCACATGCAGGGCGTCCTGCAGGTTGCGCTCCGTCTCGTTGAGGATGTCCTTGCTGGCGCCGCGCAACAGAATGGTGCAAGCTTTAGGATCCTTGCACTGTGTCACAAAGGTGAAGTAATCATCACCAATCTTCTTGATCTCGAAGAGGCCGGCTCCCGTGCCGACGTCCTTCTCAGTCAACTCCTCAGTGCGGTTTACGATGGTGGCTCCACAGGCACGGGCGATGCGCAAGTTGTCCGTTTTGCGCAGACGACGAATGGCGGTGATTCCAGCCTTTAGCAGATAGTGCTGAGCCAGATCTGAGACTCCCTTCTCGGTGAAAACCAAGTCCGGCTTAACGGCAATGATATCTGCGCAGATGCGCTGGACAAACTCTTCCTCGATTTGCAGCATGCGGGTGAAGTCCTGCTCCCCGATGATCTCCACGTTGGTCTGACTCTCGCCCTTCTTATACTCCAGCGAGCAGTCGAGCAGTACGATGCGCGGGTTCTCAATATACCGCCGCATCTTGGGGTGGGTCACATCCTTGTTAATCATCACACCCTTGAGCACACACGACTCTTCGATGGCGCCGCCGGGAATCTTCTCCACCTTGGCGTAGCTACATACAAAAGTATTAAACGGGAACCTATTACAGCATCAATGGATTTCTTACCGCTTAATATCAACCTCGAGACGACCATTCTCATTCAGCGTCACTGTTTCCACGGCGTCCAGGGCGATTTTCACAGCCAGATCGGACCACTTGCCGATGAATTTGGTGCCAACGCAGGCTTTGACCACCTCAGCCATTTTAGCCTTGTCCTTAACATCCAGCAGGACGCTAAGGTCGGTCTGCAGATGGCCGACAATGTCCTCGAGAGCCTCGCGGTAGGCACGAATGATCACAGTGGGGTGGATCTGCTGCTGCAGGAAGGGCTCAGCAGCGGCGAGCATCTCTCCGGCCAACACGATGACCGAGGTGGTGCCGTCACCCACCTCTTCGTCCTGTGTGCGGGCAATCTCAATCATGCTCTTGGCTGCCGGGTGCTGCACGGTGATCTCGCGGAGAATGGCATTTCCGTCGTTGGTCATCACAATGCCGCCCATCGGGTCCATCAGCATCTTCAACATGGCCTGGGGGCCCAAGCATGTGCGAATCACATCAGCGATGGCCTGTTTAAGGACAAAAAGGTTTTCCAATTAGCAGATGGTCGCCTAGCAAACCTAAACTCCCAGACATGTGAGTCACTCACACACACTCATACCTTTCCGGCTTGAATGTTCTCCAACTGCACTTTGCGGCCCGATTCGCGCTTCGTGTTTTGGCCTGCGGGCAAAAAAGTTTGCTGATTTTGGGTTCAGCCACAAGGAATTTTCATACTCACTCAACACGAGAATTGGCTGCTGTCCACCGAACATGGTTTGGGCTTTTTAATTTATTTCTTGATGAAAAACAAAACTCGTGCAGGCGCTGCCGCTTTTCAAAGAATGTGAGGTTAGGGCGCCGATGACAGACGTTCTGGAAGATTCGATAGACAGGTCTGGTCAGCTGATTGGTGTCCGAATAATAGGGTCGCCACAATCCAGCAAGTTCACAGGAGGATACAATCGTTTTTAAAAGTAGATTTTGAGGTATAAAATCCTCAAAATTTAAGTCAGTCCCTCAAAATGACTGCGTTATCGAAAGTCAATCGAATTTATTTAATCGTTTTCCAACATGTCCAAAAAGAGCGAGTTGGTAGTTCTCCAGTTCGAAACAGCTGTTGCATTTTTGTTTACAAACTATTTAAGCGGCAATTTCTGCATTTCACCATAAATATCAGAATTAATACTCTGGCTTAGCCATGGACGCCAAAAAGATATCATTTGGCTTCAGCAAGGTGGCTAAGAAGCCAACCATACTGCCCAGCAAGCAGCCAAAGGAGGAGAAAACGGTGGAACTGATCAAATGTTTGGAGGGAAAGGAAATCAAGCTTGTAAAGTAAGTTTAAGTGTTCTTATTACCCATATTCAATGAATTAACCAATTCCACCACTATTTCGCAGAGAAAAGGCAGAGGTTGCACCGCTAGTCATCGAAATGCTGGGTAGCCAAAAAACATCTTCGGCTCTGGCGAGTCTGATGAAGAGACGCGCTGTTCTATTGGGCGAAGAGGAGCCAGATCCGGAAGACGCCACACCAGCTGCCCAGTCCATAGCCGAGGTCACTGCTGGAGTCGCCGGCGAGAATCTGGAACAACGTGCTGCTAGAGAATTGCTTGCAGCTGCTCAAAGCAACCCTGCCGAAGGCTTGGATGGGCAGAAACTTGTACTACCAACCATGACAGCAGACGAATTACCTCTGGATGGCGCCAAAGAAGCCACGCTGGATGACTATGATGCAGTGCCCATCCAGCATTTTGGTTTGGCCATGCTGCGGGGAATGGGCTGGGTGGATCCGCCGCCAAAAAAGAAAGGCTCGGGGCCTGTGGATGACGCGCCATTTTTGCGGCCCAAGGGCATGGGACTGGGTGCTGACAAAGCTTTGAAGCCCAAGACACTGTTGGTGCAGCCAGAGAAAAACGACGTCCTGGAGATCAAGAAGCAAGCATATGTGCGAATCCTCGGCGGAAAACATAAGGACCAGTATGGTCAAATCGAGGGCTTCGATGACCATGCCGGGCGAGTAATTGTGAAAATGGCTATTGGGGGAGCCAAGGAAGCGTTCAATGAGTTCCTATGTCAGCCCGTTTCCCGCAAGGAATATACACAGTACGGCAAGTGCATAAGTAAGTCGGATGCCGAATTCTTTGTTCATAGAAAATATTATAATTGTAACTTTAATTGCAGATACTGCCAAATACGAAGAGTTTAAAAAGCAGGAGAATGAGCATGGACAGATAATCGTTAAGCATGAGAAATCGTCGGACAGAAAGGATAGGGACCGGAAGGAGGAGAGCAAATCCCATCGAGATGATGATAGAGATCGGAAGAGTTATAAGAATGAGGAAGCCAGATCCTATAGGGAGGAGGACCGACGGAGGTACAAGGATGAAGATCGAAAACATTACAAGAGCGAGGATAGAAATGCCAGCCGACAGGAAGATCGTAAACCACATAAAGAGGTCGATAGAAAGCCATATAGAGAAGAGGACCGAAAACTCTATAAATCAGAAAACCGTAACGAAAGACCCTACAAAGATGAGACTAAACCCTCAAGAGAAGAGCAACGAGATAAGCAGAAGTATTCGCTCGACTCCCGAAGCAGCAGCTCTACCACATCGAAACGAGAAGACCGACGACGTTCACCTAGTCCTAGAACCAGTAGACGTCCAAAAAGCAGCTCAGACGAAGCGGAGGACACTGGCGAGTCCACTGAAAGCGACTCCGACTCGGCGTATGAACGCCAAAAGCATAAAAAGTCCTCCAGTAGAAAGTCAAGAAAACACTCAAAAAAGTCGAAGAGCAAATCACGGCGGACAGACAGAGATTCCAGCTCAGAGAGCGAGGACAGTCGAGATCGAGATGACGACCATCGTCGCCGTCACTCCAGCAAGCACAAAAAGAAAACAAAGAAGAGCAAGCACGCCAGGTCACGATCCCGCTCGCGATCCCGGGGTAGAGGCAGATAGTTAACACTTGGATATTTTATCTATTCAGTTGAAATCTTTTATTTAAATATAGTCCATTAAACGTTAAGTTCTTTTGTATCTTACTCGGGATTATCATAAAATTTAATTAACTCACAAAATAATCACAAAAATGTCTTTTGTTGCGCTTTCCTTTTCTCTCTCCGTTGAAATCGCCCCGAGATTTCTTTGCTCTTTTACATGTTAAAACTTAGGAGTAGGATTGATGATGGGGATTTGCTAGTGATGCAATGAAAATTCCTTCATTATTATGCTGCACTTATACAATATGATATTACATAGTTCAAATGCAATGCTCAAAATTTAAATTTAGTAAATGGTGTGTTGTTTTTGTGTATGCGCTGTGCATGATGGCAAGTAGATGACTTAGGTATCGTAATATTTTTGGTCGAATGAGGTGAGCTGAGAGTTATTTTTGTTTGAGAGTTGAATTACGGATTTTTACTGAATCTTCCGCTTTCCGCACTGGATCTTCTCATTGATAATCTTCGATACCTTCTGGGTGATAGCTTTGAAGACGTCCTTGTCCTGCAATCCCGGCCACATGGCGATCAGCAAAGTGGCCAGATACATCAGCAAAAGGTTGTTGATAATGGCCCCGATCCAGGCAAGTGCCAAGAGTCCAAAGCTGATGATGATCACAAACTAAAAGAATATTTGGTATTAGGTAACTAAGTCATAGCCTCCCCGCCTCAGCACTTACCACTGTGGACTTGCGCTCCTTGAACAGATACTCGTACCACATCACTATATTCGCCTTAAGGCTGCACACCTGACCGCAAACGTCTTCGAACTTTGCCTCCTGGTCGCCATCCCAGTTTATGCCACCGAACAACAGCCGCGAAACGGCTGGGAAGACGTAGTCGAGTACGATTCTCAGCAGGGCCAGAAGCGAAAGAAGTGTGATCAGGGAGAGGTCCAGGTACCAGAGTACCAGGTATAACACGCTTATTCCCCCAAACACCACTCCGGCGTAGTACTGCTTCTCCCAGGTTAGCACACCGTAAGCACCCACGATAGCCGTCCGGAAAGGTTCCAGGTCGTGCTTCAGCTTGTTGAGAGCACGCTTCTGCAAGGGAACCAGGAAAAGTCACCAGGGTGCAAAGTTTTCCGCAAATGGCGACGCCGTTTAGTGGCGGGGCGTCGGCTTCCACTTACCTGATCTACCTGAGAGGTTGTCATTCTAATTTTTTCTTGTTACTGCCAATAAACACTGTTCTCGAGTTCAGTTCAGAAGAATTTGCAGTCCCAGGTTTTCGGTTTCCGTTTAGATGAGTCGCAGCGAAAAATCAATTTCGGCTGGTGTTCAATTTGTTGTCAGAGTGGCCATGTGTCAGTCCGAGGGCGAGTTCCCCGAAAAGCTCTGACTAAGCTGGTATTTACTTGTGGCAGCTTTGATGGTCCTACTACTTGGCGGCTTTTTAAATTTTTCTAAAAAATGTGGCAACTCTATTTTTTTAAAAATACCAAACTCTCAATAAGAAATCTGTGCTTAAAATACCATAGCGCCAAAATTTGAATAGGATTCGATTCAGTCAACAAATCTTGGAAATTCATTTTTTAAATGTTAAATTAATATATAAAAGCCTTTTGGACAATTGAATTAAACAATTTACTCATTTTTTTAAATTTTATTATTCGCTCAAGCTTGCTGAAGATTCTTGGTTGACATTCGGTTCTCTAGTACATGTATTAATTAGTTTAACTAATGCTAAATATAATCTTGCTGATCTATTTCGAGTAATTATAATGAATTTGGTTTATCTGTAAAAAGCGCTTGTAGTAAAATAAAATGGAATAATATCGTTTTGCACTGCAGTTTTCAATAGTTTATTTCTTGATTTCATACATATCCTTTATATATTTATCATGTCTAACGATTGTTTCAAAACTCAATTGCTAAATATACATCAATATATGTGATCTGTTTTTAAATTTTTGAGAATCTTGGTATTTGGAGTTCACATTAAATAAACTACATTTACATTATATATATCTGACAATTAAATTTATGAAAAATATGGATTCTTAATATTTCTTTGTGTCTTTTGGTGTAAATAGCGTGTGGCGCGATGTCCTTTAAAGGTTGTATTATATTTCTTAATGTCTCTCGAAGCGGAACGTTTGTTTGGGTACGACGCGATATAAATATAATCTCTGGCTTTAAGTTTAAGCTAAGAGTTAATTCTGCTTTTGAATTGTATGGTGTGTTGTATGCAGTTCTCAAATCTGTCCCACCGAAGCACTCGACTCGTGTTCATTTCGAACTCTGCCATTTGCACTTTCGTTAGTTTTACAATTTTTATTGGTTTTCATACACATTTAGTATATATTTTGAGTAAATTTGTATAAAGGTTAAGGTAATGCGTTTATCTTTAGTAAGGCACTAGTTACACGTTAAGACGGCGCTTAACGTGTAACTACTGACTACGACACAAATTGCGATTGCAATGCGTTTCCCTCTACATACAAATAATTATAATTATTTATTCATCGATCCGGAACGATTCTTTAAAGCTTACGTGTACATTTCATTAGCGTATTCATTTCTAGATTTTCATACATTGTCTCTTAGCGACTACGGCACTGCACTGCACTCATTCGAAACGAAACTAAACTCAACCGCCTACTAAAGATAAAGACTGCCGGAAAGGCCCGATCCGATCGGACCCGGATCGGGAAACTAGCAACTACATGAAGCGACTGCCACAACTGGGTCTGAGCTTGGTGAGTGTTGGTGGTAAGTGGTTGGAATTGTGTGTACTGGTAGGCTGATAGTTTCTGTTTTTGGTTTTCTTAAATGGTTTTTTTCTTAAATGGGAGAAGGGATAGTACGTTTCAGTGTTCGACTTGACGCTCGATCTGGCTGGATACGCTAGTTACAATGTCTAACCTAAAAGTACATAGCATTAGATTGGGGGAGAGACAGAGAGAAATAGAAAGAGATTGGTATTTGGTTAGCAATGAGGGTTGTTCTAGTTTCGGACTACAAACTAAGTTTGGTTCTACATACAAAGTTTAAAATGCAACGAGGGAAATTTAGTTCGTTTTGCTTGTAGCATCTTGTAGCTTTGTTGTTCTGTATGCAAGTTAAAATTTATTTATCAAAATCCATTCAGTGATGCATGTAGTGTGTCCTGTGAGTGATTTTGATAACAGGATATTTCGAGTGTATGCATTTGTTTTTATTTGTATTTGTAGTCGACGGCAGTAGTTCGAAAGTTGTTTCGCATTTGACTAACCTAGTTGCAGTTGCTACTCTTGCCCCAAATCGCGGGTGTATATGCAAGTGGGTTCAATTGTTTGATTTCTTTGGGGAATAACATGCATAGCGGGCTAAAAACCAAGAGTGCATGGATGGCGTTCCATTCAATTGATTCGACCGCACCCGCCTTGTCTGACCCTGATATAGTTCTGAGCTAACAATGTTCCCTCAGGATTCGGAGACAAGGATGCTGCCGGGGCTTAATACTTAGGTTGAAATGAAAAACTTTCAGTTTATTATAAAATTTCACACTTTTCGAATCTTAAAATGATTTTGTTTCGTATTACATGTCCGTATGTACTTATGTGTGTTGTGATATACTCGTATTTTTAAAATTTAAATTTAAATTTTAATTTTAATGTTATGTGTAGTGTAGTGACAGTGTGTGATGCGCTTATTGCTTCTGCTTCGACATGTACAATGAGATTCGCATTCTACTTAAGATAACTCACATCATAAATCATAAATTAGAACATAAACTAAAACAAGCAATTCACATTAAAAAAAATGTACACTTAAAATCATAAACACAAACGGATATTCCGTGCCTCCAATTCAATGTCATTACATGGGCAGACGGATCAATACCGTCAATACCGGTCCAAACTTAAAACTTAGCGAGCTGATGAACGTATTCTACCAGTATAGGTTGAACATACAAAAATTATAAGGTTTACAGACTGTTCTATATGTTTCATATAATACATAAGGCCTTCGAAGGGAATTGAGTCAAATTCTTAAAAATAAAGGGATTTCATCTTCGTCGTTATCTTAATTAACTAACTCCGATCAGCTTCAAATCAAAGCGTGATCTATGCTAATGCAAATCCGGCAGTCAGTTAGTTTTAGCTGCATGCGTATGTTTCAATGTTTGTGTTTTGTGTGGGCGGTTGTACATGGGCGTGGGCGTGAGCGTGGGCAAGGGCGTGGCATGTTGGAATGATGATAGTTCCTTGTGACACATATATATTACAGATACAGATTTCATGGTTCTCGATCAATATCAACAAGCTGGTGCTGATTAATACATCCATTTTTGGATGTCACATTAGTCGAATGCTGATTTTGAGATTTGTTGGATTGTTTTCTTGAGTTGAAGGCGACTGTTGTCTTTTGTTTCTGTAGTTTCTTTTGTTGATGTTCTGTGTCTGATTTGCATTTTGCTTTGGATTTTATGTTTGTTTGTTTGTTTATACATATCGGATGCGTTTAGTTCAAGAGCTTTGCTACTGTTATCATTATGAGGTTGGCCAAGGTGATGCAAATGGTTGATTCTGTCAGATAGCTACCTCCGCTGACGACCACGTCCTTCTCCTCCAGAATCGGATAGTCGATGACGTGTATGATTCCGTTGGTGCACTCCACATCTGGCCGGTAGACGTTGATCTTCTTGTGGTTCCAGGTAATCACATAGCCTGCAAATAAAATACAAACATATTAAAATTATTGTCTATCAACTGTCACCGAGTTGAATGCAAATTCGATGGGTGGCTAATGCTGGTGGAGCGCCCGATGTGAGAGAGCTATGTATGGGCATGGTTATGGCCAGGTCGGGAGCATTGTGGGCGGTGCAATTGGTGGGTTTGACAAACGACAGCACTCACCAGTCCATTCGTGACTAGCATACTCATCATGTAGATCTTTCGATTGGAAAACGGTACGGTTACGGTTAGATTTTGTTAGGCACAAGGCGAGAAATTTAGTTCGAAAGTTGTAGAAAAATATGTTTTACGGTTAGTAATACAGCTCGATAGGTGAGGACCAATAGAATCAAGTCAATTTTAAATGAATCGAATCGAATTGAATTGAAAAGAGAAGCAGCTGATTGCTTGAATATCGATGGGATATACTTACGGCCATTCTCCTCCTCCACGCGAATTTTTAGCGAGTCGCGGAATGTGGGCAGGATAACGCTGCCGCTCTCTTCTGAGTATTGGACCAGATCCTTCATGGTGTATACGCGATCGGCAATGGCCAAGTGCCGCTCCAAAATGGACTTGGACTAGTTTCAAAATAATAATCGTTCAGTCGCGTTTTAGACACACTCTAAACGGCGAACTTACATGATAGGAAAAGTCGGGCATGAACAGCTTCTTATGGGCCGACGGGTAATCCAGCTCGGTCTTCTGCCAGCCCTTGTCCCGGGGCACGAAGTAGGTGAAGAGACGCTGGGTGTTGTTTAGCTGGTCGTTAAAGTGCGAGAACTCGCCCATCTTGTAGGTGTCACTGTTGGAATGAATTTATTTCATTTTCGTGTTTTCTTCCGCGCTTCAATCAATCTTACCTCATCATGGGATCGGACTCCAGTTTTCCAAGAACAGTGGTGTATGGTACACCCAAAACATGATCGATGATGTGGACATAGCCATTGGTCTGGGCCACGTCAGCTTGGATAACGGTGGCATTCACGCCTCCGCCTTCGACCGTGATGACGGCATCCGATCCCTCGCCGCGGACATTGAAGTACAGGAAAGTATTGTTGTTGACTGTGGGTACCTGGGCAATCTGTTGCGAAAATGAAAGCATTATTAAAGAAAGCTATGACCCACTTTATACTCACCAAATTGGCATTCTTCTGCCGGATCTTTTCCACGTTCAAGCGGTCCTTGATGATGTGCATGTTCAAAATTTGCCTCAACTTTTTGCGATCTCTAGAAATGGAAACCAAATAAAGCATTTTAAAGCAAACTAAAACATTGCAATGGGTCCAAACTTACGCCAAAAGATTATTAATTTTGGATGAGTTCCAAGCCTCATTGCTGGGGGCCAGGATGGTCACCTCGGAAAGGCTGTTGATGTCGTCCAGGACTGCTCCCCCATTGTCCATGATTACTTCGTAGAACTTGCGCAGGGCGCCGTTCTCCGAATTCTCCTTCAACAAATGAATTCAAAACATTAATCAAAATTGTCGAAGCAATCTATCTGTGTCGTGGTCTTAAAGTAAAAAATAAAATTGAGCTTGGGATGTAAGGATACGCAAAAGCTTTGTTTTTAGTTCATCTTTTAGGCGCTCGATACGATTACTAAAAATCAATACAACTAAGGATATATCCGATCATAGGGGAAACCAATCATATAGGAAGGGAGATGGTTACTCTAGCCAATTAAGGTGTAAATGATATATGAAGATTACTGCTTTTTGACACTTTGGGCCAGCTAAATGTAACTTATTTTGTATATTTCATTTATTTGGTGATTCGATTGTGCGGTGATTGGGTTGGATGGCAATTTGATAGCAAAGCGTTGCACTGATGACTGTTGTGGTTCTGTAGTTTTTCTGCATGTTGTTGGTGTTTGTTATTACTTACGTTCATGAACTAAATCGGTTTAATTTATTTAAATGTTTTTTAGTCGAACAATTTTATGAAAAAATTGCAATATTTTCAAATTAACGCGACCAGTGTGCCAGAGATGTTCCGCCACAGGAGAACGTTTGAAATGAAGCACAATTGAAATATATTTTATTTTCGGTTCTTATAGTCTTTTTGGGCAATTGGCAGGCAGGCTTTATCCTTTATTTACACAATCATTAAACGCTATGGAACTGGCGTGCACGGTTCAGCAAGTTGAAGATTACAAAATACAGAAACCCAAATGCTATCTTGATAACTCTAAATAATCTCAAAGGAATCTCAAAGGAGCAAATTTTCCTAAATTGCCAATCGAAAATCAATATTCTAAAGATATTACAATTTTGTCGTTTACTAAGATTTGGTTCAAAATTACTTTTAATAACTAGTGCTGCATTTTCAAAAAAGTGCATTAAGGGAATTTCTGGGGACAAGCATACTTAAATCGTTTAAAGTTTAAATATTAAGGATATATTTAGGAAGGATGCCATGCATATGGATTTCAAAGAAGTTGCAACTCAAACGGAAATTTCAACTTAATACAAAAATTGGATCAGATTTCAGTTTTGTTTACCTTGAACGACTGAATGCGGTAACACGGATTGGTTTTATTTTTTAGTCAATTATTCGGTGCATCGATTCAATATTAGAGCGATATGTGATTGGGTTGTGTTTGTAGTTTTGAAAATTGTTATTCGGCATGTTGCGAGAAACAAAGGATAGAGGTGTGGATCAGTAAATTGACAAAAGAGCGTTATACGATTAATTACAACAGAACTAGATTAAAGAAATGTGGAAAACGAAAACACGATATGGGGCGCTGACGATATTATGTGGACTGGAGAGTGGCAGATTATACGTAGAAGACATATATATATAGCTACATAGACGATTATTATTATTATCAAAACATGCTGGCTGACAGCGAGCGAGTTTGTAATGATCGATGATTGATCATTGATTGAAATGAGCGGCGATTGGGGGATCGAAGAGCTTAATTCTGCGGATTAATGGCGCCATTTAATAACCAATACATTCAATTAAAAACAATGAGGTTTATGGTACATGAAGTTTTTGTCCATTTCCGTCAGATCGAGCAAAGCGCCAAGTGAATTTGTTGAATTTGTTTTGCCAATGTTTTCCGGGATTTGATGTCACGTATTAAATTTCACGGGCCAATGCGGATCGCTTTGCACAACTGATTTCTGTTTTCAATGCAATAACTGCCAGTGAAATGCGTTTTGATAAGGAAGTCTGATTTACAGAGAAATTTACATGAAATACATTGCGTTTAGGCATTTTTGGTTTTTTTTTTTTCGATTTTTGGCAATACTTACATTACACCCAAAATTTTTTTAAAATAAAATTTATATTTTAAAAATTATTTTAAAATAAAATTTTGCTATTGATTTTACTTAGAACCGAATCAGAAACTGGATTCGAGCAAACTTTGCATCAATTTTAGTAAAAATTCAGTTCTAGGTAAAACGAGTCTTTGGGTTTTCGGATTTTTTCAATCATAAATGTACTTGAGAGGGGTTATCAGATCTACAGAGGTTTTGGGTCGATCGTGTCTAATATGTGGATTTTATGTGTGTTATGTGATTTCATTTTGTTTGGCTTTGCCCTCAGTTGAGCGCCATGGAAATTGGAGCCTTGGAGACTACTACTCCCTAGCCGAAAGTCACTCTAACTTCATTTGGATGTTGGGGTTCAGCTAAAGGCAAAGTAATGCCGGGTGCTCGGCATGTGTGTCTTTATGTGTTTGTAGCTCTAGTGTTTAATAAGCATTCGCTGGGGCAGCTGGCAAGCGACTTAATTGGTTATATGTCATTGTTTACAGTATCTCCGGAGCCGGAGCCGCCTCCAGCTATTTCTCTCAGTGCGTGCCGAGCCAATCAAAATGCCAAGCCTCTTCGCAAGCCGCAGGCACTATCACTGCATCTATTTGTGTGTGGTCTGGACCGTCTGTCAGTGTGGGTGTTGGTGTTTCTACAACTGCACTGGTTGAGGCTGTTGCGACACCCCACATACCTGCAAGAATTGGGTAACCGTCGTATCGATGATCATCAGCGGGCGGTGGATTAGATGGACGACTCCATTGCGCACTGGTATGTTGGCCTTGACGATCTCGGCCAGGACGACGCCCTCCCGGTGCTTACTATCACCCACAATGGTGTTGGACTTGACGTACACTAAAAGGTAGCACAATGTCTATGAGGAACATGATCTTTCGATAAATAATAAACCAGTCTTACTTTTGCCGTTCTTTTGCTTGAAAAAGCTGACGGTAACCTTGAGAAGATCCTCAAATGCGGCGGAAGTCTTAGGATCGTCATGCTGGGCGGCGGCAGTGAAGATGACAGTGTTGGGAATCATATGGCCATCGATGACCTTGGCGTCCACCAGGCTGCTGCGAGCCGAGAGCTATAGTAAACAAAAAAAAATTATAGGACATAATTGGACGATGCTCTGCAAGGATATAATTATAAGATAAAAGCCCACCTTGAAGCCCTCGTCAACGGGAAGAAGGAAGGTGTGTGTTCCGGGAGACTTGAAGACCGACTCCTTCTTGGCCAGTGTCACTTGGTTGCGATAAGTGCGCACATTGAAGTTGTCCAGGTTGAGCTGCTCGGCCTGCTGCAGGAACTTCAGGGCATCCGGATTGCTGATGGTCTCCGAGTCGCTAGACTTGGCGGTTAGCGGCTCCAGCACCTCATCAATGATGTGCATGACCTGTTCGGGGGTTGGAGGGAATGAACAAAAATTAATTTTAATCGGATGACTAGATGGATGATTGGCGGCCACTGACCTGGCGCTTTCCACCGCTGTTCGTCTCTACGCTCAGCGAGGGAATGATCCGGGCATTGTTCACAAAGATGTCGCCATTGGAGTTCTTTGTGATGTAGAGTGGCGGATTGCCGGCCATGTCCGATGACATGGTGCTGGGCAGATTTTGTTGGCTGTACGCCGCAGTTGCTGAAATTGAAATTCAAGTTGAAAATTGTTTATTATTTTAATTATTTTAAATCAGATCAGCAGTTTGGTGAGTCAACTCACTGATGTGGTAGAGCACATGGGCAGTTTTGCTCTTGTAGCGCTGGAAGGCTTCATTGGTGGGCACAAAGATCGTGCAGCTGCGCAGCGATAGCGTCGAGTTGGCGATGGGATTGCTTTCCAGCAGGCTGTAGAACTGCAAAGATAAAACGGGTTCGTTACACTCATTCGCCTCGCTCTGTTGCCAATATATATATCTTGTCGAACCATGTGAGGGGGACTGGGTAGTGGGTGGTTCAGCTAGTGGCTAGTGGGTGGGTGGGTGAACTTCAGGGTGGCTAGACTCTGGTTGCTGGGCGGTTTTGGCAAAACGGCAACCGGCCATTTCCATGCCAACCTCAAACAAACTAATAAAATGAGGCACAACTTTATGCATGTCCTGGCTGGGATGCCTGCCCTGGGTGGGCATGGAGCGAAATAGTTTATTGAACCAATTACGTAAGTCTCGGGGGTGGGATTGTGTGCCCCGCCCGAGTGGATTGTGTGTCATTGAATCGAGAGCGGTATGTGAAAATGCATTTTTCCAGCCACCCTAAAATCGACCAGCCACTGACCCTAAACCAGGCTTCGGGACTCATTTGCTGAGCCGGGCACCGGCCGCCACCTGCCCCCATGCCTCTGCCACATGTGGCCGCCTTCAACCGCACACTCTGCGGCTTCCCGGCAAAGCACCGACCGACGACCGTCCGACCACCCGTCTGTACACCACGCCCCGCTGCACATTCTCAGCCAGCTTTATGAGGTCCTGTAGCTGTATAATTGTGACTGCTGTATGTGTGTGTGTGTGTGTGTGGGTGCAACGAGTCCTGTCGAGGACAACACCTTTTTCTGTGCCCTCTTTTAAAACGTTCTCTGCGTGTTTGTGTTTTCGTTTGCCCAGCATGAGTCATGGCAATTTGGCTTTAAAAGTCGGTCCGGTCCGGTCCTCTCCTTTCCCTTTCCCTTTTCCCCTTACATTTTCATTTTCCCTGCCTGATTCACATATCTATACTCTGGCATCACGTACACGGCAAGAAAATGTGTCCTGATGATCGACAATACTTAATAGATGAGTTCAACACTCATAGGATAATACATTGGCTTTTGTTTCACTAAATTTAATTGGCTTTACCTTAATTCATTAGAACCTTACTCATTTTAAAAATGAAAGTAAAAAATATCCTTATCCTTCTTTCCCACAGTGTTTTTTTTTTAATAATTTTTTTAGGTGCTCTCTATACTTTTTTTTGTTGGTAATTTGAGAACGTCAGTTGTCGAGGTGGTTGGCGTGGTTGTCCTCTCCGTGGACATTCAAGTCGACCCGGCTTTGTTCTTATCCCGTGGCCTGTTTTGGTCATAGCTGCCCGGCTTGGCTGGTTTCTATTACGCTCTCGAAATGTCCTCGCTTATCTGGCAGGATACAGTGCCCTGCTGCTAAGTGGGGTTTTAGGGACTGGAAGTGGCATATGTCAATACGGGATATGATATGGGATGGGATGGTGACATTCAGGTACGATGGTTTCTTTCAAAGAGCGCTACAGATTCGAGGGAAACTAAATTGAGTAGAAAGTGTATGGAAACGGAGATCCGAAACAAGTTATATCGATCGGAAAACATTGCTTGTTTTTCTTTTTTTTTTCAATAAAATTGAAACACTTTCACTTGGAAGCCATTTTTCATTGCCCATCTGTCAGCATCCTTCGGCGATTCAACCCCCTCGGGCGCTGACAAGAAGCCTTTGACAATTAGATGCAATTACTTTCATAAATTTTCGTTATCGAATGCTTTGCATTTGATGAAAAGCCACCCATATCCTAACGAGTTTCCGGCTCTGTTGGAACACCATCGCGATAACCCGAAAGGGAGTTCCCGGGGGAGTCTTTTCCAGAGGCTTGGCAATTTGGCCGTAATTGTTAGAGTATTATCCTGTCATCGATGAACAGATTCCCATCTCCGACCGGGACGTCTCATTTACTATGCAAACAGTCTACGCTTAACCGCCAAAAGTGCTCCCGGTCGGAGGATGGGGTGGCCAGAGCGCATTTTGAAGTTTACGAGTGGCAAGGAGGGTCCATTGACCCCTCTGGTCGCAGACGCACCCCAAAATCAAGGGCATATGAGTCAGAGGACCAGACGGCGGGGCAAACATCATATTTTTGTTAACTAACTTAAGTCGGAATCGAGTGATATTGGAGTGAGGATGTCTTTTGGGTTTCGATTAGCTTAGCAGTGTTTGTGTTTTCGGTATGCGGTGGGTTTTGGTTTTCAATTGCAGCTTACCCTGACTGGCATTAGACGCCTCAAGGATTTGGCAGTGCTCTGAAATGGAGAAAGAAGAGGAGAGAAGAGAAAGAAAGAAAGAGAAAGAAGAACCGCCGAGAGTTCAAACTTGTTGTGTTTCTTTCGATTTGTAGCCAAAATTTGTACTAATCTCGTGCCTAGGCCAAGACAACTACTAACAAACGAACATTATGGGCGGCGTGGCACTTGAGGAAATTAAATTTCCATCATCTAATGGAGCCATTAAAACTAATTAGCCAAGAGATGCCAAGCTTCGTATTTCGGGACAGGGACAGAAATCGGAGAAGGAGCAGGAACCGGGCAGGGCAGGGCAGGGCAGTTGGTTCAGATCTCCCTCTATGTGAGTGCATGTTGTATAAATAAATTTAATTGGAACAAATTATATATGCATATGTATGTCGGTGGTATATTTTTGTTTTTGTTTATAATTGCAGCGGCAGCGGCAGCAGCAGCAGAAGCAGAAAACAGAAGCAAAAGCAGTCTTATCAAAAAAACCCCGACTCGAGATTCCGTTGAAACATTTCTCTTTTAATTGGCGGGAACGTGGAAAAGGGGGCCCGGAATAATGGGGGGAAAACGGCCGGGGGACCGGCATCGCTCCGAGGCCGTTTCACGCCCACGCCACGACGGATCCATCGTCGTCTATGTGGCATGTGGATCCAGATCCAGATCCATTAAGGTCAGTCGTGGCTCATTCATCGCCTCGCCTGAAATGGATCTCGTCATATCAAATAACGCGCCTTGGCATAGCATTGTAATCTTAAATTAAATTTAATTGAATTCGATGATGCTGCGAGTGTATGAGTATGCATTTGAGCAAGTGCACCGAGAAAAATATTCAAAACTACGGTCAACAGATAGATTGCAGACTTGGCTGATATTCTACGAAATAATAAACTCAACAATTTAGATGATCAATGGCGGGGGTTGTGTTTATTTTTCTTTTACTGTGTACGGGTTTCGGTCAGCCTAGACAGAGTTCAGTCAGTCTCCTCCACTCGGCCAGCAGCCAATTGGGGATTGCCGCTGCCGCAGTTGCATCAGTCAAAGGTTAAAAATTAAAATTAATAAAGCGAAGAAGACGTTGACGCACGACAGGAAGTGGGGGTCGATTGCAGGTCAGCTGAACACTCATTCATGTAAATGAATTCCGAAAGAAACATCTGAACCGGGTACAAGCCTATGATACCTTGGAAATTACTGGGTTTGAGGCTCTGAGGGATTAGCAGGGCACTGGTATCAGATCATTTGGAAACTCTCTCCCGATTTCCCGGTGATCCGCCAAGCAAAACCACAAGCCGTAAGCCGTAAGCCGCAAACCAAGACGGTCTCTCAACCTATATTTATCTAACCCATCAGCATGAATAAGAAGAAGTGCAGGCACATAATGGGAAAAGGAGGCCTGACTCGGGCTAAGAAGATGCGGATACCCTACGAAAACAATTGTATCTTGATGCCCGACCAATTTGGGATTTGGGATGATTCCTTTAAGCGTGAACTTGACTTATTGCGCGATAAGCCAATAAATTCTCATTGGTTCTTGTAGAGCCCAAGAAGGCAAACTAGGGGGGCAGATAGCAAATAGCAAACTATGCGAATTTCATAGGGGATCGGATATTATTCTAGCCATACATACGTGTTTTATGGGAAAAATTTACATAAGTAAGCAAAGATTGTATAGTCCGCCCCGGACTGAATGTCAATCCACCCTGAACAGTGTTAGTAGCGACCGGAAATGTTTCCCTCTAAGCGTGGCAATCTTCCGGCCAAAGTTACAATACCCTACCCCGGAGTAAGGGTGCAAATGAGCGGGCCGAAGCCCCCTTCCCCTGAAATGTTTTTTTTTTCGAATTTTATTATTTTGCGGCTCGCTCTGAATCGTCTATGCAACTTCCCTGAGACCCCCTGGTTTAGAGACACTTGCAACTCCAGCAATTACAACCGACTGTGGCACTCTTCCTCGCTTTCTGTCGCACGCTTTCTTTTTGCTCTTTGCCGCGAGGTGGAACTGCTAACATTTTTTCCTTTCAACTGACAAGTATTTTGGCCACAGAATGCTAAAAAATAGTTTGAAAACTGCACACAGATAGAGAGGGTTCTTTCGCCTCTGACCCGGCTGTATTAATTATATTTTTTATTAATTAAAAATAAAAAGAAAGGGGAAAACACACGGTGTTCTGACAATCCCTTTGATCCATCACCCCCTTAATGGGCCCATGTGTGGACAACACATGTTGTTCTTGTTATTTCAGCCGCGTACCTTTGTTGGCTTCAGACTTTTTTACTTTTTAATGTACTTTTCTATGTGTGCAGGTTTGTTTTTTATTTATATATTTGGCATTCGGTACTTGTGTGTGGCAGGCAGCGTGTGAAGGTGTAAAGAGGCAAACTAAATATAAAACTGTTATGCTCGGTGGACGTTAACGGGCAGCGTTTGTCTGCGGGCTCCGTCGACTTCTGTGTTTAATTTATGTGGTTTTTCATTTTTACATAACAGGCTCCGCCATGCATACCAAATGCGACCCAGTGGAGTTCAGTGGTCGGTTGGATTTTCCCCAAAAAAACTTCCCAAAGAGCTCCCGACCAAAGGGCCAGGAGGACCATTGAGCATCATCGATTTTTCGCAGCACCCACAACAAGTGAGATGGTGGCTAAAGGTCAAGGACGACTGCTACCTGTGCCCAAATGCGGGTGCCCTGAGCCATCTCTGCGTCCCTCTTGCGCAGGCTCCTTTCCGGCCTCCGTCCCCCATCCCTCCCATCCAGCAGGCTCTGTCAAGGCTTTTCCTTTCAAGGCCAGCGAAAAGTGTCGATTTCGGTTCGGAATGGCATGAAGCTCCACTGTCGAACTTTGCTCAACTTTTCTCTCAGAGTTCTCACACTCGTATGGGTATTACTTCTACCTGGAATGAAGTGGATGACTTAGTGACTAAGTTGAGAGAGTATACTTAGGTATAGTTTGTTTGATGGAAAATGGATATACATATACAGGTTCGTGAGACCAAATCAAAATACGATTATGGATGACCATGCAGGCACACACACAAGAGACTATTCTTTTGCCCCCAACTGTACAAGGGCGTCCATTGAATTTCTTGTGTGGACTCCAACGATTCTGCTTCTGTTTTCTTCTTCTCCATCCCCCCGCCCCCTCCATTCGTCTAGAGCTCCTACGAATATGGGCCATATACAGTGGCTTGGCTTGACTCACCTGCGAGAGTTCCGAGTCATCGCGTAATTTGTCCACCAGGTCGGCGGCGGTGGCTGCGCTCGCGGCGCAGAGCAGCACCAGAAGCAGCGCTGCTTTGGCGAACATTCTGAGCAGCAAGAACACAAACGACAATCGACTATCAGCTACTGCAGGTGACAAACGGCAACAACACCTGTTCTGGCGGTGCAGCGAGGGGTGGCAGTATTTGTTAATGCAGCGGTCTCGCTAGTGATTAAGATCTGCAAGTTAAATGCAAAGTTTGATAGAAAACATCGATTCACAAATGCCTGAAAAAGAAGAGTTCTGCCTCGAGGTTCTCAGTATTATTTTTATTTATTTTTTTTCACAATCGGCCACCCAGGGCAGTACCGTTATGTCACATATAATAACACAACCAGCTCAGCGAAAAACATAGCACAAGCACACAAAAACAGAAGCTTATTGTGCATTATTTTTGTCCCGTTTGCTGTGTTTAATTATTATGCGCATTCCAAATCCGCGGTCTGTGCTGCTATGGCACATTTTTTTTTATCTTTTTTTGTTTTATTGTTTTTTCCTCTTCTCCAAATCTCAATTTTTCGGAAGCAGCATCGGCGTCTTTTTTCTTGGAAAGCCAAGTCGCGGTTTGGGGCTCCACAGAATTATGCAATGTTGCAAATAGGTAGAGCTCTTTTCTTTCACAAACCGGGGTCAGCGCGGGGCAATCAATACGAGAAATTATACCTTGGCAGGCACCTATTTAGAGTTATTCGCTATGCACAGTATGGATTTTCCCCGCTCGCAGGGGGTGGGGGAGGGCAGTACACACCAGTCGGGATTAGAACCGTTTTGCTCGGGTTGTTTTTGTTGAGTGTAGAGCGTTTGCTGAGAAACTGAAACAAGTTTTCGGTCTCAGGGAATCGAAATTCGATTATCGAAAACGAAGCTCGGATCAAGGGGGTTTTGGAATTTTGAGAATTACCAGTAACGGTCACTTTCTGGTATTTTTCCCACATTACCTAACACTGGCAGCAACTTTAAGTTCGAACACTTTTCAGCAGTTAAGTTTGTTAACTATAAAAATAACATTATGTTAGGAATACGCTGTTATATATAAAATAACAGGAATTAAAATCGACAAAGTCGCTGGATATCTGGCAGCATTGCGTGCACGAGAAAGGTGTTCTTACTTTAATACGGTCTGGTCCGACTTTTTTATTTCGGTATTTTAACACTAAAAACTCCCGCGTTTTCCCCCGTTCGCATCCAACTAACGATAAATTCAAATAATTTCCGTTAAATATAAATTCGCTTCCAATTTAAAACCTTTAATATAATTTCAATGCCCTCAAAACATAATTATTCTACATTAAAAAAAATGTTCTTTTTAGTTGCAACATTTTTCTTAACTACGTTGGGATGCTGTTTCTGTCACTGACTTGTACTTATCAATCTATTTGTTGGATTGTCGAATTCCTGATCAACTGAAAACTAATTTGAACAGAGTCCGTACTGTTAGATAAGCTGCGTAGATCAGCAACGCCTGCACTAAGCGGTGAAGGACGTGAAACCTGTCGAAGGAAATGACATTAACAAATGCGCTGATATTCGTATGTTTTGAGATCAGACTTACATTCGCAATCTTTTCTGGCCCTGGAGGTAAGACTGTGTTGTGGGAGGTTCTTTTCCCAAATACAGACGCATTCCACAAAGGGCCCTACTAAAGTACTGATCCCAATCCAGGTGCAACATGTCAAAGTTGTAAATGTTTTGGTCTTCGCTGGACATGCTCTGCCACAGCCGGTTCTTATTGGCCATTTCGAATTTCCAGCTCCGGCAGGAGAACGGTCCTAGCACCTTTATGGTCGTGTGTATTTTATCGTAAATCTTGCCCAGACGAGGCTTTCGTCCACTTATCCGCAGTGCCAGATCAATAAAGTATCCGGGTAAGGTGTGGAGAAGGAAGGCCGCTATGGAAAATAGCCAAGGACACCTGATGCAGAGCAGGAAGGGGTACCATATCATATTCGTTACGGGATAATTAGCGCCATACTTCAGGGCCTTTGCCCTGAAATCACCATAAGTTAGTAGGTTTCCCTCGCTGGGAGCAAAGTTGTATATTGGAGGCGTAGAGTTGATTGACCGGGTACTTTTCTTCTGGGCAGTTTCCCGGGCAAGGGCCAGTAACATGTTGGCACAGTAGTCCACTGGTACAACACTGTTCTGTTGATTTACGTCCAACAGGACCACGCGGAGCACTCCATAGGCGACGCCATAGGTGATGGCGATTGGTCCGTACAGATTGTCGATCCATCCGGAAGTGGGTTCTTTGAAACTGGCAATGACTGACAAAAAACAAGTACGACTGACATTATTATGCAATAGTTGCATTGGAAGAACTTTGGAGTTGCAATTTCTAATGTATTCGCCATGGTATGTAAATGAAGGCATGGAATATTGCTCAAAGGTTCTTCACTCGATAAAAAAAACTACTTTGCAATCAACTGATCGTATTATGTGTGTAGCAACCTTGTACTTTTCGAGGGAAACTAACTTACTGATGGCGGGTCGAAAGATGGAGATTGGCAGATTTTCCGCCTCTCGCCGGACCACATCCTCTCCAAGGGCCTTGGTATAAGTGTAGGTGTTCGGGAAAGGGCCCAGCAGATCAGTGGTCATATTGTTTATGGTCTCGCTGCTCTCCTTTTCGAAAAGGGTAAGAACCTGGTCCGAGGAGCGAGTCAGCAGCTCCGTGTGGAACCTCTCCTCGATGTAATCTACCACGCAGTTGGAAAAGGCAGTGGAGACATGGACATAGGACTGCAGGTTCCTCATCTCTTTGGCCAGTTGGATCATCAATCGGGTGGCTCGCGTGTTTATGGCCAGAGCCACATGAAGGCTTTGATTGAATCGCACGGTAGCTGCTCCATGGATAACGATCTGTACTTCAGAGGCCAGCAGTTTACGGTCCCCCTCACTGATTCCCAAATCCGCTTCGATGCAGTCTCCTGCAATGGCCCGAACTTTGTCGAAAGCCGTGGGCTTGGCGTCCAGTAGCGGTTGAAAAATCTTTCGAGAAGTCATTATTGAGGAGACTGTTTGTGTGCCTCTACAAAACAACTCACAAGATCCTTTTGCCAAAGAGATACTCGATCCTGAACTTCCTGACCTCGTTTAGGTCTGATTAGTACAAAGATCCGTTTAACCTCTGTGCTGCGCAACAGTTTCTCGATGATTACTAAAATAATTGGTAATGAATTATCACTTATCACATAATTATGATTCTTATTCAAGAACCTTTTCCAACAAATCCAGTAGCACCCGTGATAAAAATGACCTTTTCTCTATAAAAACTCTGGATATCGGTTTCCATTTTGACAATTTTTTAAATTATTTTTAAATGCACTCAAGTTTTTCTTTGAAGGGGTAAAGTAGAAATAAATACATGTGCTGTTTTTTTCCGCTATTTATTTGTTTTCGACAGTCAGGACTCGATAATAAAAACTTTGAATAAAAGACTCCAGGGTTTTCAAGATATTTACTTGCCATGAACCGAGAATATATATATCAATGGCACACTGTACCTTGCATTTTGTTAGTATTGTGAAAAAGTGAAGCAATAGGTCACTGGACTGCGTCCAGTGGAAAATTTATACAAAATAATTGTGAATTCAACTATGTTACCTAATCTGCCGTCGCGACGATTTTGCCATTGGCTTTGTGCAAAATTGTACTTTAAAAGTCTTTACTTTAAAAATTTTACTTTAAAAGTACTTTATTACTTTATTTAAAATAAAGTAATTTTGTCGCTACTATATTTATGATCAAATCAACACGTTAAATATTACAAATAAATTTAATTAGAAACCACAAAAATAGTCCAGAGATGCAACAAAGGAAGGTCATGAAGGAGTAGTGCACAAATTTTAGCCTGTCAGAAAGAGCGAAAGTTAATACAATATTTCCTGAAACTTTCTATTCACACTTACTTTTTTAGTAAACGAAGACTCCGTTGAATGGATTCTTCAGTCGGCTCGTCCTTTGCTAAATAAAACCTAATGCCTCTGATGCTTTTATTTAAGTAATCTCTCCAGTCCATACTTTTTATGTCGAAGTTGTACAAGCATCGATCTTCCTGGGACATTAGAGTGATAAGCCTCTCCGAATTTTTGATATCAAAGTAAAAATCATTTTGTAAAAAATATTCCAATAGAGCCAGCCCAGAATGAAGTTTCCTGTAGATTTTTACCAATCGCGGTTTTCTCCCGGATAGTCGGAGTGCCAGGTCAAAGAAGTACCCAGGCAGAGTGTGATAGAAAAAGGCAAAAAGAGGAAAGAGCCGCGGTGAGGTCACATTGAAGCAGATGGGATACCAAATCATTTTGGTCAATGGCGTTTTGTCACGAGACTCGAGACCCAGTTTGACGAGATCCGCCGAAAAAAGATCATTGGTTTCTGTCGGTGCGAGGGCGTATATTGTAGGTTGGATCATTGGATCTCTGGGGACCTTTGCATGCTCGTTGGCAGTGTGCCACAAGGATGCCAATATTAAATTGGCACAGAAGTCAACTGGGACGATGTTGGAACGATGGTTTCTTTTGTAGTTGGTCAGACGCAGGATCCCGCGTCCAGTACCATAGCCAATAGCAGTTGGCCCGTATAAGTTGTCAATGAACCCAGCCACTGGGTCCTTCCAAGTAGCAGTTACTGAAGAGTCATTTTAATACATAAGTATGAACGTACTTTCTCAAATTACTTACTTATAGCAGGTCTAAAAACGCTGACAGGCAGTCCTTTAGACTCCTTACGGACAATATCCTCTGCCAAGGCCTTTGTATAGGTATAGGTATTGGGAAATGAGCCTCTTAGGGCCGATTCCATGCCATCCAGCACTTGGGGGCTAACTAACTGGCTCAAAGCCAAAACCTTGTCCGATCCACAGGATAGATGATCCGGATAAAAGATTTCCTTCACCCGGAAGATAACGCAGTTTGAAAACGTCGATGAAACGTGCACATATGCGACTAGCTGCCTCATATCTCTAGCCAGTTGGAGCATCAGCCGAGAGGCACGAGTATTGATCGCCAACGCAACATGTAGTGGTTCATTGAATCGAACGGTGGCTGCTCCATGGATCACGATCTGAACTTCAGCGATGAGGACTCTTCGATCTACTTCACTTAGCCCCAGATCCGGTGCCAAGCAGTCCCCAGCAACGGGAAGCACTCGATCGAATGCCGAAGGTTTCATATCCAAAAGAGTTTTGAAAAACTTTGAAAACAGTAGTATAAGAACAAAGTTCGTTAGTCCTTTCGGTGTAACTTACAGGATCCTTTTGCCATATCTCAACACGCTCTTTGATGTCCTTGCCACGTTTCTCCCTCGTCAGGGAATATATTTTCTTTACCTCTGTAGTTCGCAATAGTTTCTCAATGACCACTAAATTTGTTAAAATAATTTGCTTTATTATTTTCTTAGGTTAATGTTGATGTCAGTTTTCAATGAAGAACCTTTTCCTAAGAATCCAGTGCCGCCAGTTATAAAAACGGTTTTGTTCCGATAAAATCCTTGGACTTCGGTTTCCATGTTTCGCTCTTAATGTTGTGGTGTTTTTAATCAAACTCACGTTGCGAACTAAAGTTCTTCTATTTATATGTTCCACATTATCGATGGGTACAGTAGGTACACCTATTAAAAAACCCAAACAACAAGATTTAGAACAAATTCGTGTGTGACAAAATGTTTATTTAGGTAATAAAATTATTTATTTGAATACCTAATTTTTGGTGTTTTACTTTAATTCTAATACTTTAATTCTATGTCTAATTGGATTGCAACTCAGCGTACCCTGAATAAGAAACGAATGCAAATCCATTGGGCCTTGCTGCGGAGGGCACTGGAATCTCGATTAGAATGTTTTTTTCCGGTAATATTTGGCTAGCCTTGGGTATTATTATGCTATCGAATGCAAAATTTTTTAAATGCTATAAATACACAAATGCACATTTCCTTTATAAGACCCAGTGCGAATGTTTCTATAAAGATGGCAGAATAATAAACTGTCGAAAAAAATGAACGTATCTATTAAAAACTATAAGTAATAATTTGAATTGTGTCTACGTGAGACACACAGCTACTCACCAATCGTCAAATATATATTGTATATTAATATATAAATGCCCCCAATATAAAAATGGGAGCAGACTTATAAGAAACACTTGGGAATTGGGCTATTCACGAGTTGGAATTAAGTATTGAAGGAAACTTATTTATGTACTAGATGTGCATTCAATTAAAAAACACATTTAATTAAAAACAGATTTAACTAAACACACAAGACACACAGAAAAAGCGAGTATTTCGAAGGTCGGCAATCCAATAAAGTAAGACAGGTTTTATTTGTTCCACTTTATGTTTTTTTCCATATTTCATATGATTTTTATTTCGTTATTTTAAACCCTACCCCTACACCACGAATAAAAAAAAATAAAATGACAATATTTATTTTTATTTTTTTAGTTTATTTTATTTTTTTTATTTCATTGTGCTTTTAAAAGTTAAAAAAATGTCTAACACAATTTTATAACATAAATAGTTTAATCATAAATCCTAACAAATATGCAGCTATTAAGGTAAGAACTGCGACTAGGCTATAGTGAGCCAATTTTAACCTATAAAATTTAAAAAGTTTTTTTTTATAAAATAAAATGTAGAATATCGTTACTCACTTCCATAGGAGTCGCCTGCCTTGAGTTATAGACTCGGTGGTATTGGGTTCCTTTCCTAGGTAGACTCTTATACCTTTGAGAGCCTGGTTCCAATATTCCTTCCAGTTCAGACTCCCCATGTCAAAGTTGTAGATAGTCCTTTCTTCCGACGATATCTGTTCCCAAAGTCGATTCGTATTGTCCATTTCAAAATAAAATGTGTTGCTTGTGAAATATTGTGTTATAAATATGTTATCGTGAATCACTTTGTAGAGCTTGATCAATCGGGGCTTTTTCCCTGAAAGGCGCAGGACCAGATCGAAAATATAGCCGGGCAGAATGTGGATAAAGAAGGCGACCACGGAGTACAGTTTTGGCGAAGGGACATTGAACACAAAGGGATACCAGATCATATGGGTCAGTGGTATTTTTTCACGATGGGACAATGCAAAATTTATGAAATCTTTGTTTCGTATCAAGTTCTTTCCGGCTCCAAATGCGTATATTTTAGGTGGGATATTGAGGTGATTCCTCGACGTTAATTTCTTATCCTTTGCAGTTTGCCAAATGCAGGCAAGTGCTACATTGGCTGCGTAGTCCCCCGGCACAAAGCTATTGTAAGAATTTTTGTCGATGCACAACATTCGTAGGACTCCAAAGGCGATTCCGTACATCATGCCCATGGGTCCATAAAGGTTATCTATCCACCCAACTAATGGCTCCTTGTATGTGGCAATTACTAGAAGAAAAAGTGCCAATTTCGCATCACAGCAAGGCATATATAATACTTACTTATGGAAGGTCGATAAACACTGACCGGCAGGCTCCCAGCTTCATTGAGGATGACATCTTCGGCCAAGGCTTTGGTGTAGACATAGGTATTTTTGAAATCGCCCTTCAAAGCTGGCTCCATGTCGTCCAGTACTTTGTCGCTAACAAGCTCACTCAAAGCCAGGACCCTTTCGGAACCACAGGTCAAGTGCTCCGGGTAGAATTTCTCTTCGATTCGGAATATCACGGTGTTGGAGTAGGCTGTGGATACATGCAAAAATGCAACAAGCATCTTCATTTCCTTGGCCAGTTTGAGCATCAACCGTGTGGCACGAGTATTAATCGCCAGCGCGATGTGAAGGGGCTCCGAAAATCGCACAGTGGCTGCTCCGTGGATTACTACCTGCACTTCCGAGGCCAGGATTCTTCTGTCCTGCTCACTAATTCCCAAATCGGGTTCGATGCAGTCTCCGGCGATGGGATGGACTCGTTTCAGGGCATCAGGTTTCGATCGCAGCAGGACTTCAAAAAGCTGAAAAGCATCAATGTTTTTTATAAGTGCTATGGGCTCGAAATATCACTTACTGGATCCGTTTGCCACAATTTTAGACGATCCTGAATATTCTGATTACGTTTGCTTCTAACCATGGAATATATTCGTTTTACTTCGGTAGATCGCAAAAGTTTCTCAATAATCACTAAAATATATATTTGTTCACATAGTTTTTTCGAAATAAAGTGTGATGTGGTTAATAACCTTTTCCTAGGAAACCTGTGGCTCCAGTCAAGAACACCACTTTGTCCTTATAAAATCCTCGAATATCACAATCCATTCTGTGTCCTTTGATTTCTCCTTTATCCTTTGAATTCTCAGACCATTTAAAGCACGACAAGCACAACAAGCACAATGAAAAACTTTGCCTCTTCTAAGTCTCATTTATAGCCGTTTCAGTTGCGGTAGAAAACACTTAATTATGCAATAAGCGATATTCAAATATGTGCATTTTATTATACCCTTGCTGAGGGTATTTTAATATTGGTCAAAAGTGTGCAACACAGTATCCCCGACCCTATAAAGTATATATGTATATTCTGACCGTCTGCCTGTCTGTTTCTATGAAAAGTGGTCTCTCAGTTTTAAAGCTAACGACTTTAAATTTATCACTATTTCCACTATATTCCATAGCTGCCATATGACTGATGGCATATGCCATAATTTTGGTGTTTCTTAAGTCAGAAAAATAAGACTTCTATGGATTTTGTTTGGGGCACACTAATCTGATTTATCAAATTTCATAAGGATCAGACGACGATATTCCATAGCTGACATTTAACTGAATGATCGGAATTGACATAACTATGTTTTTGTTTCTCAAGCTAGATTTTATTTTGGGCACAGTAATCCGATCTGCTAAATTTCAAATATAATAAAAATGTACAAATTTATAAATAAAGTGTTTATATAACTTAAGTGTATATAACTTAATAATAATTAATGCTTAATTAATTAAATGTATAGATAAAACTATTTTACAACCAGAGTTGAAGGCCACCGCATCTAGTGTTTGGTAACTTACTCTTAAGTTTAAATTTATGATTAGCTTAATATTGTTAAATAAATAAATAAAAATCCAATTTTTAGCGGCCGGTGAGGGAGTGGAAAATATTTGAAACAATATTTGCTTATATGTAGTTTTTTTTTTTTTTTGGTTTTGATATAATATTTGAATTTTTTACATTAAAAAATATCCGCGAATTACTAAAAAATAGTTAATCACCATTAAAAGGGAAAGCGGAAAATAATTTTCTATTGTCCCCTATTTTCCAGAATTGGTGCGAGATAATATTACGAATTAATAGTTATGGACTCCGTGGTATTCTGATTCTTTTCCTAGGTATAGTTCTCATTGCCCGTGCAGCCTGTTTCCAATAATCCTCCCAGTCGAGACTCTCCATGTCAAACTCATAGATGGTCCTTTCTTCCGACGACACCTGGTCACAGAGCTCATACGTATTTTTCATGTCAAAATAAAAACTGTTATTTGCAAAATATCGCAATACAGTTATATTTTCGTGAATAATTTTGTAGAGCTTGATGAATCGGGGCTTATTTCCTGATAGTCGCAAGCCCAGGTCGAATATATAGCCCGGAAGAATATGGACAAAGAAGGTTATCAGGGCGTAGAAGGCCGGCGAGCGGACATTGAAAGCAATAGGACACCAGACCATTCTATTTAGTGGGATTTCATGCATATTCTCCATTGAATAATCAAAAAAATCACCGTTTTTTAACGTGTTCTTGCCGGTTCCGAATGCGTAAATCTTTGGTGGAATATCTATGCGATTCCTGGCCGCTAATTTCCTATCCTTCGCAGTTTGCCAAATGCTAGCAAGTCCTACATTGGCAACGTAGTCCACCGGTACCATATTACTAAACGCCTGTCTGTCGTGGCTGATGACTCGAAGAATTCCTAAGTTGACTCCGTATATCATGCCTATAGGTCCATAAAGGTTATCTATCCACCCAACTAATGGATCCTTGTAGGTTGGAATTACTAAATAAAAAGGTATTGTTACACATAGCTAAGCGTGTATTTATAGACAGTTACTTACTAACTGAAGGTCGAAAGATGCTCACTGGTAGGCTTCCAGCTTCTTTTGAGATGATATCTTCCGCTAAGGCTTTGGTGTATATATAGGTATTTGGAAAATCCCCCTTCAGAGCTGCCTCCATGCCGTCCAGTACTTGGTCACTTTCTAACTCACTCAAGGCAAGGACCTTCCCAGAACCACAGGCCAAGTGCTCCGGGTAAAATTTCTCCTCGATGCGGAATATTACGGAGAAGGCTGTTGGAGAAGGCTGTGGAAACATGCAAAAATGCAACCAGCATCTTCATTTCCTTGGCCAGTTTGAGCATCAACCGTGTATCGCCAGCGCGATGTGAATCGGGGCTCCGTAAATCGCACAGTGGCTGCTCCGTAGATTACTACCTGCACTTCCGAGGTCAGGATCCTTCTGTCCTGCTCACTTATCCCCAAATCGGGCTCCATGCAGTCTCCGGCGATGGGGTGGACTCGTTTCAGGGCATCAGACTTTCGCTCGCAACAGGACTTCAAAAATCTGAAGTTTTAAATAAACTAGTTATGAGCTTTTGCGGGCATCTGGTGTAACTTACTGGATGCGCTTGCCACAATTTCAGCCGATCCTGAATATTTTGACCACGTTTGCCCCTAAACATGGAGTATATTCGCTTCACATCAGTTGATCGCAAAAGTTTCTCAACAATCACTGCAATATACTGAAGTCATTTTGCATTCGTTCGAAATTAGTTATGGTGTGGATAATATCCTTTCCCAAAAAAACCGGTGGCACCAGTCAGGAAAACCACTTTATCCCTATAAAATCCACGAATATCACAATCCATTCCGGGACCCTTGTGTTTGTTGTTTCGTAAATTTCATTTGCAAAATCTGAGGGCCTCGACTATACACGACTAGCACAACGTTAGCACTAGTTAGCCCCTTATAAATGTAAATTTTATTCCAAGACCCTTTTTATAAGCATGGACTGATGGCTGAATATTGATTATTGAAACTTGATGAAAAGAACTTTCATGATTATTCAATATGCATTGACATGATATGCCCATATGCATTTCATTGAATTGCAGCTAAATATAAGTATTGAATATTTTAAGTATTCCTGACAGTGTACAGGCCAGTGTAGAAAGTGAACTTATCCTGTTCCTACTCAGATAAGATGGCGTCAGATAATACTAAAAGAACTGGATATTTTCGAGAATCTGAACTCTTTGCGGGATTGTGAGCTTTTCGTTAGATAATCTAAAGTCAATTTCCTATTAATCAAAACGGAAAAAAATGTGAAAAAAGGCGGGAGTGGTATGCGGAAGGAAGGTCGACACAGAAAAATCCTAGGGCTTGTCCGACGTAATTTTAGGTTCCGAAATTGTTTTTTAGACGGATTCCAGACGTGTAGTCAAGTTGGAAGAAAAGAAAGTGAAAGATCTTAAAGAAAGTGAATGAAATATTTAAAAAGTATTTCTAATGTTAAGCATGTGAATTTTGCTAAATAAAATAAGGCAAACGCGGACGGACATTTTTTCGGAGAAAAATTTTATAAACATATTCATTTGGGAAATTCTTATAAAAATCGCTTCATCTGAAGATAACTTTTGAAAGAAATGTCGACGCGTATTTTAGAGCAAAATATGTGTATATAAAAATATTTTGTCTGGTGACACAATCTCTCTACTATGTCCACGAAAATTTCTCCCAAGACAATTTACTTTTGGCTTATGTTATGCATATGTATAAAATTTCTCTAATAAAAACAATACCTTTCATTTGGTATATCACTCAATCAGATTGACCGCACACAGAAAATTGTTAATACTTCGACTATATATAGTGTCTTCCTGCTACAAGCAAGGCATGCGTGTCGCCACCTAGCGGACTGCCGTCCGCTGTGATATTTGAATTTTAATTTAACTGAAAATGAATGGGAAACACAAACAGGCCATCAATGTCAACCTTAACTATATTTAAAAGTCAATCCTTTACATAATAAAGCCAAAAATGAAGAACGCATTTCACTCTCAATAATAAAAAATTTTTTATTTTTGTTTTTCTTTGGTTTTGTTACAAACCATAACCATCACGAACCATAACAGGTATCTAGCTATGGACAAGAACTGCAGAAATCTGAACAAATTTAAAAATATGTGTTTTAGATATTCTTCAGGTGGTCAATACCCACTTCAATAGAAGGAGCTTGGCTTGATTTAAAGACTCCGTGGTATTGGGATCCTTTCCTAGGAGACTTTCATACCATTGAAGAGCCTGGTTCCGATAATCCTTCCAGTCCAAACTCCCCATGTGAAACTCGTAGATGGTCCTTTCTTCCGAGGACATTTGGTACCTGAGTCGATTCGCACTGTCTATTTCAAAATAAAATGTTGCTTGTGAAATAACGTGTTTTATATTTTATAACTTCGCACTTAACAGGACAAGCAAGCCACTCGATATGCAACTCTGCAAAGCAACTCGATCTAAAGATTAATTTCTTGGAATTAGAACTTGCTATCCAAATAGCCAAAGGGTAATGTCCCGTGTAAGTCAAAATATCCCATGCATTTCAAAACTTTACGTCGAAGACCCTTCGGGTGCTGCGCAGGCAATCACATAAAGGAAATAAAACCACCATACCACAGGGCTATTCGCAAATCAAGTGCATGCTAGCAGAGTCTGCACTACCCAGCATCTCCCATAAAAAAAATAAGTTAGGTCTACCCGATTTCAAAACGAGAAAGAGAACCTTAGCGATAAACATTGGCATTAGTGCAGTAGCATTAGAGCCTACTTTTTTGGGGCCCAGGCGCCTTCACAACCTTAGGAAATATAATAAAAATGTAAAAATTAAACAAAAATAAAAGCTCTGAATATAAGTCAAATTCAAAAGTAAAATTACAAACATACATATCTTAATTATGACTAATAAATTAAATTTATAGATACAAAACCACCGCATCCATCGCTCGGTTGGTGGGCGGAGAAGGAGTGGAACATATTTGAAACAAGATTTGATATTCCAAGTGCTTACATGTGGTGTTTGTACTTGTCCTATACGACATATAGTATATATTCTATTTTGTACTATATGTATGTATATTGAAAACCTTTTCATGAATCGTATGACTTTAGAATACAAGAGGACTTAAGTTTGTTAATTTTTACGAATATCTTACTAATAGAAAAAGAGAAAACCCAAAATAATTTGGAATACATTGGTGTCCCCTATTTTCCGGAATTGGGGTGCAAAACAACATTACGAAAATAGTTTAATAAGGGACCATAAACTATATCCAGCTATGCAGATAAGAACTGTCAATAGGATATAATGAGCAAGTTTAAATCTATAGAAATGAGAAATTATGGGTATTAAATACACTCATTAATAAATACTATCAAGAGTTACTCACTTCCAGAGCAGTCTCTTGGCTTGAGTTATGGACTCCGTGGTATTGGGTTCTTTTCCTAGGTAAGTTCTCATTCCCCATGCAGCCTGTTTCCAATAATCCTTCCAGTCAAGACTCTCCATGTCAAACTCATAGATGGTCCTTTCTTCCGACGACACCTGGTCACAGAGCTCATACGTATTTTTCATGTCAAAATAAAAACTGTTATTTGCAAAATATCGCAATACAGTTATATTTTCGTGAATAATTTTGTAGAGCTTGATGAATCGGGGCTTATTTCCTGATAGTTTCAAGCCCAGGTCGAATATATAGCCCGGAAGAATATGGACAAAGAAGGTTATCAGGGCGTAGAAGGCCGGCGAGCGGACATTGAAAGCAATAGGACACCAGACCATTCTATTTAGTGGGATTTCATGCATATTCTCCATTGAATAATCAAAAAAATCACCGTTTTTTAACGTGTTCTTGCCGGTTCCGAATGCGTAAATCTTTGGTGGAATATCTATGCGATTCCTGGCCGCTAATTTCCTATCCTTCGCAGTTTGCCAAATGCTAGCAAGTCCTACATTGGCAACGTAGTCCACCGGTACCATATTACTAAACGCCTGTCTGTCGTGGCTGATGACTCGAAGAATTCCTAAGTTGACTCCGTATATCATGCCTATAGGTCCATAAAGGTTATCTATCCACCCAACTAATGGATCCTTGTAGGTTGGAATTACTAAATAAAAAGGTATTGTTACACATAGCTGAGCGTGTATTTATAGACAGTTACTTACTAACTGAAGGTCGAAAGATGCTCACTGGTAGGCTTCCAGCTTCTTTTGAGATGATATCTTCCGCTAAGGCTTTGGTGTATGTATAGGTATTTGGAAAATCCCCCTTCAGAGCTGGCTCCATGCTGTCCAGTACTTGGTCACTTACTAACTCACTCAAGGCAAGGACCTTCTCGGAACCACAGGTCAAGTGCTCCGGGTAAAATTTCTCCTCGATGCGGAATATTACGCTGTTGGAGAAGGCTGTGGAAACATGCAAAAATGCAACCAGCATCTTCATTTCCTTGGCCAGTTTGAGCATTAACCGTGTGGCACGAGTATTAATCGCCAGCGCGATGTGAAGGGGCTCCGAAAATCGCACAGTGGCTGCTCCGTGGATTACTACCTGCACTTCCGAGGCCAGGATTCTTCTGTCCTGCTCACTAATTCCCAAATCGGGTTCGATGCAGTCTCCGGCGATGGGATGGACTCGTTTCAGGGCATCAGGTTTCGATCGCAGCAGGACTTCAAAAAGCTGAAAAGCATCAATGTTTTTTATAAGTGCTATGGGCTCGAAATATCACTTACTGGATCCGTTTGCCACAATTTTAGACGATCCTGAATATTCTGATTACGTTTGCTCCTAACCATGGAATATATTCGTTTTACTTCGGTAGATCGCAAAAGTTTCTCAATAATCACTAAAATATATATTTGTTCACATAGTTTTTTCGAAATAAAGTATGATGTGGTTAATAACCTTTTCCTAGGAAACCTGTGGCTCCAGTCAAGAACACCACTTTGTCCTTATAAAATCCTCGAATATCACAATCCATTCTGTGTCCTTTGATTTCTCCTTTATCCTTTGAATTCTCAGACCATTTAAAGCACGACAAGCACAACAAGCACAATGAAAAACTTTGCCTCTTCTAAGTCTCATTTATAGCCGTTTCAGTTGCGGTAGAAAACACTTAATTATGCAATAAGCTATATTCAAATATGTGCATTTTATTATACCCTTTGCAGAGGGTATATATTGGTCAAAAGTGTGCAACGCAGTATCCCCGACCCTATTAAGTATATATGTATATTCTGACCGTCTGCCTGTCTGTTTCTATGAAAAGTGGTCTCTCAGTTTTAAAGCTAACGACTTTAAATTTATCACTATTTCCACTATATTCCATAGCTGCATATGACTGATGGCATATGCCATAATTTTGGAGTTTCTTAAGTCAGAAAAATAAGACTTCTATGGATTTTGTTTGGGGTACACTAATCTGATTTATCAAATTTCATAAGGATCAGACGACGATATTCCATAGCTGACATTTAACTGAATGATCGGAATTGACATAACTATGTTTTTGTTTTTCAAGCTAGATTTTATTTTGGGCACAGTAATCCGATCTGCTAAATTTCAAATATAATAAAAATATACAAATTTATAAATAAAGTGTTTATATAACTAAATAATCACAATCCATTCTGATTGTTTTTGTAATGTTTTAGTTTTTCTATTGTATTTTCTTAGCAGTTTCAGACCTCTTCATGCCATGACTAGCACAACGTGAAAGTTTTTCGCTTCTAAATATGTATTACATTTGCTTCACACACTTTTTATTGGCATTGAACTTCTGTTGGCGAACAAAACCCTTTAATATTCAAGTTCAATATTTACATTTCTTTGAATACCTAATGAATGCATACCAATTTAAATATATATGAGCGTTCTTGTTGGCCAATCCCTTGGAAAATATCACTTAAAATCGACATATGGGTTAATTTTTAATGTCAAACGCAAAATTCGTACGCATTTCAACTGAAAAAACATGTTGACAAGTATTATAATTGTTTATAAGACTTTTTGTTTGGTGAATATTCTAAAATAACAACGGCTTTTGCACTCGACAAAATAAATGTATAAAATATAGTTTTAAAAAATAACAAAAAAATTTTTGTTAGGCTCAATGTGCACGTGACAATAAAAATTAATTCATAATCTGATATAAAATTCGCAATAATTATTAATAATAATTATATTAATTGAATACCATAAACAACATTAAAAGTGTTAACATTTTAACTCTTTTTACCAAAATTATTGAAAACAAATCGGCCACTAAAATTTTGAAAATTGAGGTTTCGCGCTTTTGAGACTGCATTGAAATATTTCAAAATGTGTTATAAGTAAATGTAACAAATTATTTAATTGGTTAAATTATATAAATTCGCAATGAAAATTTGTGAAAAATGTGGTTGCGGTTGGGCTTTCTGGAGAATCAGCCCTATGTAAATAAAAAATTTAAAAAAAGAAAAACGATATTTTCTAGTTGTATGTTACGGAATGCTTGGATGACGAACCGATTATGGTTTATACTACGATAATCTACTTTTTTTCGAAGTACTTTTATTAATTATATTGGTAATAATCAAATTGAATAATATTGTTGAGAAAAAATATTGTATACTTTAAAATTTTGTGCTATGTAATTTTTGTAAATTTGATTGCCCAGCAAATGGATAAAATAAAATATTGATAAGATATTGTTTTGTTTATTAAGAAAATGTATCAAAATTTAACTATAAGTTTTGTCAGCCAAAATAAAATAAAACCTGCTATCCAGCAAAGAAGTATCATCAGACAGAAATGGATTATCCGAAGTCTGCAAAAAGGATTTTATCTTTCAATATTTATGAATTATTTGTAATTTTCATTTGCTAATTACCGCTCTATTAGCTGAAGTCCTTTGGATAGGGACAAGGCAGTTGGGGCTTCCTTTCCCAAATAGAGTCGCATTCCCAGGAGGGCGTTTCTGAAGTATCCCTGCCAGTCCAGCCTATCCATGTCGAAGGAGTACATCCTGCGGTCTTCTTCCGACATCAAATGGCGTAGATGATCGGTGTTGCGCATATCAAACACCCAGGAGTTTTTCGAGAATGGTCCTAGGACACTTAGTGTCTTGTGAACCTTCCTGTATATGTTTAAAAGTCGAGGTTTTCGGCCACTTAGACGGAGTGCAAAGTCAAAGAAAAAGCCGGGAACGATGTGCAGAAAAAAGGCGGCGATAGGAAAAAGCCAGCGGCTGGTCAAGCAGACGATGAACGGATACCAGATCATCTTGGTCAACGGACACTGTTGCCTGCCATCGAGAGCGTACTGGATGAAGTCTCTGTGACTGAGCTTGTTCCCCTCGTCGACGGATAGGTGGTATATTGGCGGTTCTTTCTGCCTCCTACCCTCTTGATTTTCCTTGATGGTTTTCCAGGCACAGGCAATTGTCAAGTTGGCACAGTAGTCCACAGGCACTAGGCTCGCCTGGGCATCTTTATTAATAAGGGCCACCCGGAGCACCCCTTTGGCCACTCCGTATAGGATCGCGATCGGCCCGTACATGTTGTCTATCCAGCCCGATACTGGCTCCTTGTGAGTTGCAATGACTGTTTTAGTGAATTTCAGAAAGATGCTTATAGTGTGAGAAGAGATTGCTTACTGATTGCGGGTCTAAAGATGCATACTGGCAGGTCGCACGCCTCCCTCAGGATAACATCCTCAGCTAGGGCCTTTGTGTATGTGTAGGTGTTGGGAAATGGTCCAAGCAACGCCGGCTCCATCTGATCCACCAGTTCATCACTCACCATCTCGCTTATGGCCAGAACCTGGTCCGAGGAGCAGGTCAAGTGCTCGGGATAAAACTTTTCTTCGACTTGAAGCAGAATACAGTTGGAGAAAGCTGTTGAGATGTACAAGAAGACTTCCAGTTGCCTCATTTCCTTGGCCAGCTGGAGCATTGACCGCGTGGCACGTGTATTAATGGCTAAAGCCACGTGCAGGGGTTCATTAAACCGCACCGTGGCAGCCCCATGAATCACGATCTGCACTTCGGATGCCAGCAGTTTTTTGTCAATCTCGCGAATACCCAGGTTTAAAGTCCCGGCAGTCCCCAGATATGGGAGAGATTCGTTGGAGGGCCTCTGGCTTGGACTTGAGCAGCACTCCAAAGATCTATTTGTGATTTTCATAATAATTTTCCATTTGGTTTCTTTATTTTACACCTACCGGATCCTTGGACCAAGCTGCAATACGTTCCTGAATATCCATTCCTCTTTTGGGTCTAACCAGTATATAGATTCGCTTTACTTCGGTTGTGCGCAGAATCTTTTCAACAATAACTGAAATTAAAGTAGGATAAAGGTTAAAACGTTCCGATCTTCTGAATTTGGACTTGAAATCGAAGCTTCTGTCAAATCAAAGTCCGAGTTTCTGCAACTATGTACGTACCTTTTCCCAAAAAACCAGTGGCTCCTGTTAGGAAAATCGTTTTGCTCCTAAAGGACTTTTGAACATCCGTATCCATTTTAGGCTATTTTAATCCGTTAAAAGGGTAAAAACGACAAAATGTCCGATATTGATTAAATCCGAAAAGATGTCCGATATTGTCGAAATATAAAACATATATGAGGCATCCCAATTTTTCTGGTTTTATTTATACCCTTAATGAGTTTGAATCGTCGAAATTTTGTCCCAGGGCTGGCAAATTGAGAACAATAGCTTTGCGCATAAATTTATTTAAGTTGTTTTTATTTTTGGGGAGAGGACAATAAACCCTCTCTAATAAATACAATGAAGTAAATATATATATTTCCATTCAAAAACTGCATCCCTGGTGCGTGGATCTTAATTTGCTAAACAAATTCGGTTGACGGAAGGTTCGAAGGCGGATTCATTCTCATTCGTCGGGGTAATTATTTATGCATTGACAGTTCAATCACAACAACTTCCAAGTTAATAGGTTTAAATAATAAGTTATGTAAAATAAGAGCACGAAGTACAATGTAATATAATTTTAATATTTAGAACGGACTATTCTAGAGCAGGATTGTTGTCGATATGGGATTCAGATAATAATTTTATTAGTTTGAGGCTAAGTAAACGTAAATCAAAATAGGACCTTAATAATTTTAAATATTACAATTTTTAAAGATTTTTAATCTTTAAGGAAGATTTTTAAATTTATAAAGACTAGTTATTTGTTGCATAATTTTAAGCATTTGTTAACATAAGAGTTACAGGCCACGTACAGACTGTTAAGCTAAGTCCGTAGTGATGGAAAACAAATGTCCCAAGTCTGGCAACTTCATTTTTATAGTGTTGAAGGTCGAAGAAAGAATCGATAGTTCAGAAGATATAAAAACATCGGCATTGAACGGATTGTATAATTTTTTTTGCAAAAGGTGTATTGGCATGGCCTGTGCTCGGAAACTTCTTGTACGCGTACTTATGCATAACTCACCTGCCGTGTCACGGTGCATCGCCATGTCAGCCACTCGCCGCGCAGAGGAGGCCGTCGAGAAGCTGAAAGAGGGCAACCCCTACTACTCCAAGTATGCGGACAAAATATCCAAGCTGCAACAAACCTCTGCGGAGGAATTTCTGGACCGCGTGGAGCGAGTGGTGAATCCCATAAAGGATGGCAAGAGTCAAGCCAGGTATGAATATGCAACCAAAAATTTAAAGTTGTCTTTATTATATATAAATTTTCAGGTCCTACTCTGAGCTTCTGAACCCCAAAACGAAATTGGACGAACAGAAGGCTGAGCTGCCACACAAGAAGCTAACAGACATAATGAAATTGGAGTTGATTGCCGACAAAAGCGCCGAAGAGATATCCCAGATCTGGCTCGAGTACCACAAGACTAAGGAAGTGTTGGCTGCAACCCTGAGCACCGCCCAGTACGAAACCTTGATGGCAAGGGCAAAGGAATACCCAGTTTTCTTGTTGCCGCTACCACGCAGCGAGGGCTTCGAGTTCATCATGTTGCAGTTTGCGGCCAACACAGTACACTTTACCCCACTTCTGGCCTACCAGGTCCATCACGAGAACGCTCCGGAATGCCTAACGCTGGTGCACTACACCGAGGAGCAGGACAAGGGCGTAGTGCTGATGCGTGGCGAATACGACACCAAGGTGCTTACCGCCCAGGAGGCGCAGTGCTTGGCAAATGAGCTGCAAATGTTTTACCTCAAGGCGGATGAAAACAAGCTGCGCTTGCTCGAAACTTTCACACGAAAACCGGACGAGTTCAAACACATGGATCTCATCAAGGAGGTGGAGAACATCCAGCTGGGCTAGGCCCTGAAATTGTTTTCAAAATATAGCTAATACACAAACACCAACACATGTCCTACCTTTGTTAAAATTATAACGTAGAGGATGGAGCATTTTGACGTGGTCATGGAGGAGATTGGTAATTGAAAATTTGGGATCCTGTAAAGCTTTTATCAGGCTTATCCATTTCATAGGTTTTGGAAAGGTCCATTTGTTTGCAATTTTAACACTCGGCTTGCTCCAGATGCTGACTATTCACGAGACAATGGGCATGGGAATCGTGGGTCCTGCCTCTGTGTGTAATTTGCGCATGACCACAATGCAGTTGTCTGCACTGACGGCAGCTGCTTTCGAGGGCATCGTGTGCTCCTCCTACTTATGGGGCTACATCACCGACAAGATGGGTCGACGCTGGACGCTTTTGCGAACAATTAGCTTAAGCACCGTTTGCTCATTCACCTCGATGTTTATGGCTACGTTTTCGGGGTTTTTCCTTATGAGGTTTTTTACTGGAATTTTGTAAGTTTGTAAGATTTAAAGTTAGTTGTCTATAACTGGCATTCTTTTTTGGAAAAGTGTGGCTGGTCCTAGCTTCGTGGCGGTCACCTACCTGTCCGAGTTCTTCCCCAGTCGGATTCTAGGTCATGTTGTCACGCATATGTACATGTTCAACGGCTTTGCCATGATCTATTGCCCAGCCATGGCATCATTGTTGCTCAATGAAAACATTATTGACTTCGAAGTACATATACTTTATAGTAATCTTTACCTGCGCCCTTGGCGTATGTTGGGCTGCGTATTCTTCCTGCCTGGAATAATTGCTTTTTTGTTGGTACTGCTCATGCCAGAGAGTCCAAAATTTCTCTTCATGATCGGTGATATGGAGAAGGGGATGAAAGTAATGGAGTGGATAAGTCAGACGAACAAAAAGTGCTCGCTTACTCCCGATCAGATATTCGCGCTCAAATTATTTCAGGGTCGTGCACAGGTGACGCGTCAGAAATCGGACAAAACCATAGTACGAGCGATGATGACTGATGCTATGCCATTGTTCCGAAAGCCGTATGTGCGAACCGTTTTGGCCGCTTGCTTGGTCATGTTTATCCTGGGACTGATGTGAGTGATATGACTATGCTATCCCTAGATATTACATTTTTCTATAATCTGCAGAGCCAACGGCGTAGGAATTTGGTATACGGCTATTCGCAATCGCAGTCACATGAGGCAAGGAAACTTGACCGATATGACATTTTGCCAAATCCTCTTCGACATTGACCTAGCCCCAGTGTTAGAGACCGATAGTGACATTAAGGTAGTAGCTACTCATCGGGGAAAACTACATAAATATTGTTTAATACTGCCATATAACTCAGACAGATATGCATCGATGACCTGAAAGGCTTTAACGACTCATTCATCATGGGTTTCTTCAATGTGCTGTTGTACAATATATGCTGGTTATCCTTCTACATAGCACCAAGAAGGGCGATATTCATCATTGCACTGCTCATCTCTGCCACAAGCGGATTTATTCTGATCTTTGCGATCAATCCATGGCTGCAGCTCTTAACGTGCATTCTTTTCCTTTCGCTTCCCGGGGTAATTATCAGCCTTTTGGGAGGAGCTCTATTGGAGGATGTGCCCACTTACCTTCGCGGCAGGGCGATGTGCATCTGCCTGATGTGGGCCCGTTGTGGTGCTGTGGTTGGCACTACGTTAACCGGATATTTTTTTGATTCGTACTGCGAGGCGTTCCTGATGGTACTGGCATTACTGCCCTTAAGTAAGACCCATTAATATTATTCCTAATTGCGTTATTCCTTAAAACTTTTGATTTTCATTTCATAATAACATAATATTTTTATAGTTTCCCTTTTCGTTGAAAGCTTTTTGCCTTTCAGGAGGTAAGTCCCTCTTTCTAGTTAAATATATGAGCATTAAAATATGCCTTTATTAGATAACCAAACTAAATGCGAATCAATCATAAAATTAACAACATTAACACATCCATTCACGTAATTTTTGTATAAAAATATACAAATATTTCAAGGAAAATGCAAAATGGCGGAAAATTGCAAATGGGCTATGGACGTTGTCGGTAAATGGCTGTCTCCATACATATATTTACATTGTCAACCTTGATGGGAACTAATTGAGGTCATCAGTTTCTCCTACTTTGTGGCTACATTATTGATATGTAGGCGCCGCTGGCCTCTTCTGAGGACGTCCATCCTTGCCACATTATGCTCAGTCGCCTCCATTTTTATGACCAAATTCGCAAGCTTCTTTATAAGGTTTTTAACTGGAATTTTGTAAGTATAGTAGTATAATTATTATGAGTATTTAACAAAATTTTTAAACTAGACATATACAAAAAATCAATCTGTTAGTTTTTTATTTCGAAGAAACTGAAATAGTTGTCAAAATATACCCAAAATATACACACATAAACGCAACCAGTTTGGTACTCCAATTTCGCAAGGACACGGGAAATGGAAAATTTCGATAGGGTTATGGATGGCATCGGTAAATGGTTGTCCTAACTCGAATTCAATCTTAATACCCCCGCGAATGGTACAGGCTTTGGTAAGGTGCATGTGTTCGCTATATTAACACTCGGGATGCTTCAAATGCTAACCGTTCCCGAAACCATGGGGATGGGCGTCGTCGGCCCAGCCTCGGTATGTGACCTTCATCTGAGTCAAAGACAGTTAGCTGTACTGCATTCAGCCTCTTTTGTGGGCATAATCTGCTCCTCCTACTTCTGGGGCTACATCACTGATAAGATGGGGCGCCGCTGGACCCTGCTGAGAACACTTGTCTTGAGCACTTTGTGCTCACTCACCTCCAACTTCATGGTCAGCTTCACAAGTTTCGTCTTTATGAGGTTTTTAACTGGTATTTTGTAAGTACGAGTTTCATTATAATTATTTGGCTATGACTGCAATATATTTCCGGATAAGCGTGGCCGGTCCGGGCCTTGTTGGCCCCACCTACCTGTCCGAGTTCTTCGCCACACGTCACGTACCTACTGTCATCACCCACTTGTACTTGTTCACCGGCTTTGCCATTATGTATTGCCCCTTGATGGCCACACTCTTTCTCAAGACGAGCCTCTTCGAGATGGAAGTTCCGATTGCTGGTGATCTTGTCCTGCGGTCCTGGCGTCTGTTGGGCTGCTCTTGGGTCATGCCGGGAATACTTTCCTTTATCCTGTTGCTATTCATGCCAGAAAGTCCAAAATTCTTCTTTGCGATGGGCCAGACGCAAAAGGGACTGGCAGTAATGGAGTGGATTTGTAGGAGTAACACCGGTCAGGCTCTTTCCCCGGAGCAAATTGTTTGGTTGCACAGGTTCCAAGCCCTTTGCCGAGTAAAGCGTCAGAAGGCTGATCAGCATCTTCTGAGATCGATGCTAACAGACGCGATGCCCTTATTCAGGAAACCATATATGGTTACCTACATAGGTGCCTGCATGACCATGTTTTTGCTGGGCATGGTGTGAGTTTATAAGATCAGATCAGAATGGAGGCTCTCAGTTTGACATCCTTTCTACTCTGCAGAAGCAATGGCTTTGGAATTTGGTTCACAGCCATGCGGAATCGGCTTCTAATGCGAAAAGGTATTAAGGACCACATGCACTTCTGCCAGGTAATATTTGTACCCGATCCGGGCTTAGTACTGGAGTCGGAAAATGACCTTAATTTGGTAGGATACTGTTTGGCAATAAGCTTTGATAATTGTGTGATACTCCCTGTGTTGACCAGATATGCAACGACGACTTCAAGAGCTTTTTCGAATCCGTTTACATGGGCGCCGTCAACGTCTTGCTGTACAACGTTTGCTGGGTCTTGCTATTTAAGGTGCCACGGAGCGTGATTTTTGTCGTCTTCCTCTCGGCTGCTTCAACCTTTGGGTTCGTCTTGATTTTCTCAACGAATTTTTGGGTGCAGCTCTTCTCATACATCCTGCTTCTGAGCTTACCGCTGGTAGTAATGACACTACTAGGTGGTTCTCTCTTGGGAAACATACCCACCCATCTTCGAGGCAAGGCGGTCTGTATCTGTTTGATGTGGTCCCGTTTTGGAGCAATTGTGGGGGCAATTACAACTGGATTCTTTATCCATCTACACTGTGAGCCGTTCCTATTGCTGATCGCCATTATACCCATACGTAAGATTTTTATTGAATAATTCCTCAGGAGGAATATGTAGATTACTTTTGGTATACTTTTGTATATAAAAATTTGGTTAATATAAACAAAATAACAATTTGAAATTGCTTCGATTACACTTTCACTTTTTAAATATTTAATTATATTAATTATTTAATAAATTATTCTTCACAGTCGCCGCCAGCATTTCGAGTTATTTGCCTCTTTGATGGGTAAGATAATTTTAGTAATCCCATTTCGTTTTCTAAATTTTAAATTCTTCAGAGTGAATTCGATGAATCCCAAATCATAAATATATGAAAATTTCTAACAGTAATCAGCGAAATCACAATTCAAGAAATTGACAATTTTATAAACATCTGTACAATGTATTTATAATATACGCACGTACATTTTTAAGAAGAAACGCGTTTTCTTTAGGATACATCAAGGTGTATACGGATCTAAAACTCGTCCCCAAGAAAATAACTATTAAGGTTTATATTTTATAATAAATCTCAGACTTTTATCTCAGATTGCAAAGTATCGGGTTATGTATTTTAAATCTGAAAAGAGACATTGGGCGTGGTGGGCACTGAAATTGTTGTCAAAATATAACGAAACAAGGAAAAATTCTCAATTTTGTTGTACTATAATACAAGGACACGGAGGATGGAACATTTTGATCGGGTCATGGAGCAGATCGGTAACTGGCAATCCTTAGTTCACAAATCTTTTAAATAACACCAATTGGTCAGGATTCGGCAAGGTGCATCTGTTCGCGCTGCTCACTCTAGGCCTTCTTCAGATGCTGACCTTCATAGAGACCATGGGCATGGGTGTTGTGGCCCCAGCTACGGTGTGTGATTTGCATCTGACGCAGATGCAGATGGCTGCATTGACGGCAGCTACCTTCATGGGCATCATTTGCTCCTCCTACTTCTGGGGCTACATCACCGACAAGAAGGGTCGACGGTGGACCCTGTTGCGCACAATCGCCATGAGCATGGTGTGCTCGATTACCTCGATGTTTACGGTCAACTTCTCAGGCTTCTTCCTTATGAGGTTTTTTACTGGAGTTTTGTAAGTATGAGCTTTATAGGTTGTAGCCTATAGGTGTCATCGTTTGTCGGACTAGTGTGGCTGGTCCCAGCTTCGTAGCGGCCACCTACCTGTCCGAATTCTTTCCGAGGGCGCTCCTGGCTCGCGTCATCACCCACATGTTCATGTTCACGGGCTTTGCCATGATGTATTGCCCGGGGATGGCAACATTGTTCCTCAAGCCGGGAAACATTGATTTTGAGGTGCATCTAATTGGAGCACTTAACTGGCGGCCCTGGCGCATGTTGGGTTGTTTATATGTCTTGCCCGGATTAATTGCCCTTATCCTGCTGCTATTCTTGCCAGAGAGCCCCAAGTTCCTCTTCATGATCGGCGATACGTATGAAGGTTTGAAAGTGGTGGAGTGGATCTCTTTAAAAAACACCGGGCGTTACCTCACGGCGGAGCAGATTGTCCTGCTACATAAGTTTCAGAGCTTTGCGCAGGTAAAGAGACAAAAATCGGACGAGCACATGCTTCGATCGATGGTCAGTGACGCGATGCCCTTGTTCCGGACACCCTATTTAGGAACATTTATAAGCGCGTGTATGCTAATGTTTGTCTTAGGCTTGATGTGAGTATTTTAGAAATATTGGGAGCACTTACCTCTTCCTTAATCCTGCAGAGCCAATGGCATCGGAATTTGGTTCACGGCCATGCGAAATCGTGCCCACATGCGGCAAGGTGACAAGACGGACATGTCCTTATGTCAGATACTCTTCGTGCCCGACCAGGGCTTCGTTTTGGAGCCGGAGAGTGACGTTGAAGTGGTAGGTTACTCCTCTGAAATAATTAAATGAGTATTACTTAAGTATTTTTTTAATATTCATAAGTACATTATTGTTATATAATTCTGGTATTTAAATAGGTCTGCAACGACGGGTTCAAGGGCTTTGACGACTCGTTTTGTATGGGCGCCGCCAACGTCTTGCTATACAACATTTGCTGGCTTTTGCTGTTTAAGGTCCCTAGGAGGTTTATTTTTATAATCGGCATCTTGATCACCTCAACGAGCGGCTGCTTGTTGGTTATCGTAACGGGCCGATGGGTTCAGCTTCTTACATGCATCTTTCTTCTGGGCACGCCTGGAGTGATTCTCAGTGTGTTGGGTGGCGCTCTTCTGCAAGACGTACCCACCTATCTTCGCGCCAAGGCAATGTGCATCTGCCTGATGTGGGCCCGATTTGGCGCTGTGGTGGGCACGATTGCAACCGGAATCTTCATCCATCAGTATTGTGCACAATATCTATTTCTGATATCCATCCTCCCTCTGCGTAAGATTTTTATTAAACCTTTTTTTGCTTTATCAGAGGCTAATAGTCTTTTTATATAATTTATTTATATCTTTGTCTAAATGTTTGGTTAGCATATTCCATAAATCCGTAGTCCCATATAAACTGCAAAAATAAAAAAATTGAAAGGATGAATACATACATACATTTAAGCCCCGAGCACGGGGGATCTGGGATCTGTTACTGGGTAAATGTATGGGAGCAACAATATGGCCCACAACAAAGGCTATATCTTTGCCAAAATACATCCAATTCTTGCCCGCTATACCTTGAATGGTTTGTAGATCGATTCTCTATAAATCTGCATTAAAATCTACGAACAAATTATTTTTAAAATTTTTTGTTAAATTTTTGAAAAGGTTCTTTTCAAATGTGGGAAAATGTATGGTAGCGACAATATGCTCCACAACAAAGGTTATATCTTTGCCAAAACACATCTGATTCTTGAGCGGAATATCTTAAATGATTTCTATATCGATTATCCATCAATCTGCATAAAATCTAGGAACATATTACTTTTTAAATTTTTCGTTTAAATTTCTGGAGTACTCCCTTCAAAAGCGGGAAAATGGATAGGACCGACAACATGCCCCACATCGAAAGCTATATCTTTGCCGAAACACATCCGATTCTTGAGCGGAATATCTTAAATGTCTTCTATATCGATTCTACTTCAATCTGCATAAAAATCTAGAAACATCTTATATTTTAGATTTTTTGCAAAATTTCTGGGGGATTCCCTTCAAAAGCGGGAATCTATATCCATTCTCCACCTATCGGTATCAAAATCTACCAACAGACACCACAGTCGTTTTTAATTATTTATCCTTTAAATTTGCAAAAAGTAAATCAGATTGTTGTTTTTAGAATCCTATAATTGTGACCCCTGCATATGTATGTTTATTTTAGCTTCTGATACTGAAAAATAAGCTCTCTTTCCATATTGAAATTTTCAATATTATAATAACGAAATTATTTTATAGTGGCCGGTTGCATTGAGGGGTACTTACCATTCTAAAAGTTCTAAAAGTTAAGTTTTTCTAAGAGGTAAGTTGTTTTTAAAATCTGAACTTTCTTTTATAAATTTATAACATTTTTCAGAATCACTTAGGTTATTTCCAGATATGAACGAATATGCCGAGAAGTAGGCTTCGAAATTTCGAAATAACGTAAAGTTAATGCCGTATATTTATTCAGAACCCGAAAAATTCTCTCTAGTTCAGCTTGTCCAGGGTTCGGGAACCCCAAAAATGTAATGATCTATTTCAGACGAACGTGGTACTATATTTAGATGAAAAGTTGGGTATAAATAAATTAAACTTAGGACTCAGCACTCAGTGACCCATACAAAAAGTTTTTATAAGCAGAGTTTTAATTTTTATGATCCTATAATTTCAAATGTGGATGAAAAAATTATGTAGAGTGTTTGAAAAAAGTAAACTCCCAACCCATAGGAAATGTATTTTTTCAAAAGAAACAGCCATTTGATAATTGCATTTTATATTTGTATTGTTACATCACAAACACTATTATTTGGATATTTTGTTATTTGTTGAATTAACATCAAGACTAAATAAGTTTATTTCTGCAGTTGCAACTACAAAGTAGACCCCCAAATAGTTAAACTATTGCCCCAAATCATAAGCTCTACAAAAGTACGTATGCTAATAATTATAAACATGAGTGTTGGACGTTGCCGTGGTCGCCTTGATTTTTCCTTTAAAAGACCTCCTCCTCATCCAAGGCGCGGATCTGCCGGAGACAGCTATATTTTCCGTCAATATTAAATTAGTCACTTTTTACCAATTCTCCGCCACTGTTGACACCTTTTCCCAAGTTAAAGTTGTTTTCGATTTCGCGATTTCGCAGAAGTTCCATTAGATTGCCACGCTTGCCAAAGCGAACCCGGGCCCTGTCTCCGTAGTAGGTGTCCAAATCCTGAAGGAACTTGTACGCGTCCGCCATGGTGTTTACATCGTTCTTGCGAGGCGGCCGGGAATTGGAGGCCTCCACACTGCATCCGGCGGCAAGGAGGGCGACGGCCACGCAGACAATCAGAATGCAACGCATTGTGTGGCACATGGGGCTGCCGTTATTGAGAAATTCAAATCGTTTTAATAAAAACCTTGAAACTGATAGTGTAAAAGCAGATCAATTTAAGTTCACGGAACCCATAGAATTTGCATACGTACTGCTGTTTAAATATGTACTAGACTAGATAGTTATGAATATATTAAATACACCTCTTTGTTACATTTAAGTTTATAAGAATATGCAAATACTTAAAATACCCTAACAAGAAAATAATCATGTCTTGAACAATTTTCAATTTGCTTCGGCTTCCAACGTATTTTTCCAATGGAAAAATCACCCTTAATTTGTTTTTAATACACTTGATCATAAAAATATATGATTCAATAATTATACAATTAATATATCGTATCACTAGAGGTCCTATAAAGAGGTCTGGGTCTTAGTAGGGCCACACTTAATAGCAGGCAATCGCATATGCTAATTTGTGGGATTTGAACTAAATGATCCGACAATCCCATTTTAATTGCTAACGCTCATGGATGGGCGCCGGTCAATGCTTTTCGGGCGGGACTGACGCAAGTGGCTAATACTTCCACTTAGCCGATAATTAAGTATTTTATAAGCAACTTGGCTTCTAGTTAAGGTCAATTCGACGGCACGAAAGGATGAAAAAATGAGTCATTGTTGTACGATCAGCGGAATAGTTCTAAGAACCCGATAAAGTTGTCAAACATTTACCAGGCTAAAAGCTATTACTATTGATAATTGTGCAACTGACTTGTGACTCATCGATTTGTTTTCTCTAAATCCTGAACACTGCTTACCTGGTGAAAATCTGTGAGTATTTGGCAAACTGAGCGATTGAGCAACTGGACTCGTGTGGTTGTTTAATCAGCGAACGCAACCGCGAATAAATGTTGGCCAAATGCCATTGGCAACAGGTATTTATAGGAGTTGCCTGCTGGAGGATGTGGCCACCCACTGTCGGCCTGAAATACCGAGCGGAGGCGAACGGAAGTTGGAACAACGAAGCGAACCGAACTCCGGATGAAGCCTCTAAAATATTTTCATATGCAGGCTAATTATGTCGCGAGGCTTGAACTTTTGCAGCAGCTGGAGCGGAATGGGGAGTCCTCGGGTACGTGGGCGTGGGATGCGAACGAGGACAGGTACGAGAAAGGGGGAACACGGATCGGAGATGGAAACTCGGAATGGAAATTCAAACGGAGATTGGCCCGAGCTAACAAATAGTGACAGTTGGCTAACGAGATATCTGAAATCGTGGATGGCTATCAGGAGCAGAATTATGCATAACGGAATAAATGACAAATTTTTGATAAGAAGGCTTAGTGCCCCAACCGGCTACCCCATCTGAACGAATGTGCCCAGAACTGATTTATGTGCTCAGCGGCCTAGCGGGACTGCATTCCTCCTCTATATTCCGATTCCGATTCCGCATTCGTTTCTGGCGTCAGAGTTGGCAACAGTATCATTAATTATAATATTTTGATTATTGTTTAATAACCGCGAGCTTAGAGCCTGGCGCTCTGATTGTGCTGGGGTATTAAATGGGCTGCTCGACTTTGCATAGTTATTTAATTTGGGGTCATGCGGTTAGGCAATCCGACTGCCAATTGTTTCGATTCTGTAATCTGTTTGGTTCCTATACGGCCAGTTTACGGTGCGTATACGTAATACGCTTTCACCGACACAACGTGACATCATAGAGATCGTGTTCTTCTGGATGGTTATTAACTTAATATTTGTAATAAACGTTCTAACTAATTACTCTCAGAGTCCCATTACTTACCGGCTAGTTTTTTTTGTCATCGTCTCCGTTCTCTGACCCATAGTGGCCCATTAGTGGCATTGTTTGTGTTGCGATTATCGTTTAAATTAAACTAGTTCGCTATTCGCTTGCGTCGGGCGGAACGTTTTATATTTAAATCTAATTGGCATCCAACATTGTTGGTTCCTTATTGTTTGGCCCGATCCAGCTCTAGTTTTAATTCCATTACCAGGCAGCTGATATCTCGTACTTATTAATAATTGAGCCTAGATAGGCGATTAGTGACTCTGGGCACTCCCCACTATGCTTGCCTTCCGTTCGGTATTTAATTATAACATCCACTTGGCGGACATGGTCTGGTTAAAGTCCCTTAAAGCTTTGAGAAACTCAATCACATTGCAGATTATTATTTTTTCCGTAATCGGTTTTTAAATGGCTTTACATTGTTGGAAAGTCTATGTTCCATTTGCATATTACATTTCTCACTAATCCTATAAAGCCATATAAAAACTACAGTCATAAATTTAAATCTAATTTAAAACTCAATATTTCTTACAATTCATGGTATGGAAAATTCTGTATGGATACAACGTGTCGTATGAGTAATATTTAGTGGCTTCTCAACCTTGGCCCAATATACGCAGATCTCTGCAATAAATTCTGGCCAAACACGCAGTTTTTGAGTAGCTATCGCTTAATAGGAAGTGATTATTTTCGACACTCAAGAAGCGGAAAATTTTTTGATTATGGAAGACAACGTGACGTATGAGCAATTTAACATATGCTAATAAAATTCAAAAGGTCCACCATTGTCTAGACATTGAATGCTGGTGGGAAAAACCCCTGATCTGGTTCAAGGATGTCGTAGCTCGATTCGTGTTTCGTGAATGCAGCTGCCTGCCAAGACCGGGTCAATTCAACTGTCCAACTTTCTTGCTGGCTCTCGTATATGCACTCCATTGTTCTGTCCGAAGCGCTTTTGTCACCTTTCCATGTGCTAATACGACAACGTCACGAAGCTATCCGTTGCCTCGGACAATACTTTTGGGTGGAACCGGCAATAAAATTGCAACTAAAGTGCCTCATTTTCCGTACAGTTATAATTTTAGGCAGGGGACTCCGCTAACCGATCGCATGCCCGGGGGCTTTCCCCATCTCGGGACCCCGGTTCATTTCATGTCAGTAGGCACAAAATATGCCCATTCGCATGCCAGCCCCCAATTTTGGATGTGAGCATTTTGTGTGATTTTTTATGAGATTTTTGTGCAGTTTCGTGAATCCGCAGAGTCACTGTTTGCGTAGATTCTAACAATTTGGATTCTAACTAAATTCGATGATCCGCTGCCCTTGCAGCTCGTTAGAAACTGCTGGGGTTAACTGGGCGGTTAATGCGGAATAGTCTTGAGAGCGGTTTGCATTGTTTCAGAAGAATATATATATTTGTTTCGTTCCTCTTTTTGGGCTTTCCCGGCCTTGGAGCTGGTCGGCCACCAAACAATTACCTTCCTCATTGGCATCGAAACGATAATTGTGGCTCAAAATTTCACAGCTTAATAACAAAGTTTGCAACTATTTGCGTGCCATTTTATGTTTATTTTCGTAAATCTGGCAAATATTGATCGATATTCAGTGGGGTTAGTCAGATCCGTGGTATTCCACGTGAATTTTTCCATTTGTCTAGCAATGTTTTGTACGTCAGAGGAAATTCTACAATGTATTCTTATTTTTTTAGGGTTTATTTTTTTTTTGTTTTAAGTCGTTTTTTCCTTTTACATTGTTCCGAAACCTAAAATATAGCTTTATTCTTATTTCATTAACTATAAACTCATAAAAAGAACCATTTATTAGCAATTTTTATTGTAATCTTGAACAATTTAATTAATATTAGCTATAAACAAGTTATTCATTATAAATGAATTTAAAATCAGATGAATGCCCATATGTTTTGTAACAATCTCATTGATTCTATTGATTCCTCCCATTTATGTTAACAATGTGATTAGGCAATTTTAGGCATATTTATATATAACTAATATAACTGTTGTTTTATAGGAAGTTTTTATTCCTCCTCTTCGCGGAAAGCTTTTATTCGGGCCACAATCCAGACAGAAGTCGCACGCGCGTAACTTTCGGTTAAAAGCATAAAAAGCTAAAAGTCTAACCCAGAATGGGACTTTGGGATGCCCCGGGCCATAATTGCCGCCTCGGACTGTCGCTTTTCTGCTGCCATAAACACAAACAACAATTAGCATGGGGACCAACAAAATTGCTCCATACATGCCAACTGATACTTAGCAGCGGGAACCTTAAACTCATTGTTCATTCGGAATCGCCAGATTGTGTTTAAGTACGTGGTAGCAACGGTCCATACTAGTCCAGACTAGTCCATACTAGCCCAGACAATTGTCATTGGCAATAAAAATTGAAAATGGCGTGGCTCATATATACGTGTGACAGGAAGAGCAATTGGAGATGACATTAATGGATCTTGGCTCGGGTCGGAGAGCGGCCACCTGACAGCGGCCACCAGCTAAATAGGTCACCGCGGATGTGACAGCTTTAGATGTCCGTTCACTGGTACTATTATTAGATTCCCCGACCCCGACTCTGTGATCGGTATTGATCTGCCATTAGTAACCAGGTAAATAGTGGACAGATAATTGTCAGAGCTAATCGTTATGAGCTGCTAAGAATCTGGACGGGAGGTAATTGAGTCAAGAAGTGGATCTTAATTGCGGACAAGTCTCATGCATATGAATTTGTTTTTTTTTTAAAGGGCTCTGGCACGTGTGCGTGTATGATGTGCCTAAGATTCAGAGCTTCGTCTAAATAGAGTCATTTGAGCTATTAAATTTATGAAATTATAATTCTCCTGGGTCCAAGACAATGGCGAACCCTTCTAACCCACCTGGGGGTCTGGGGGTACTGATGAGGATCATGGGGTGGGAAGTTGGCCCAGGCCCATGACCAGTGTTTTACACGTAACACCAACCAGACGATTAGTTTAGGTGAGTCGTAGTTTCATTTAATATTGTTGGGTTCCTACGAGTGTGTGCCGGGGCGATTTTAGCCGAGCGAAGCCCGAGCAGAGACAGAGGCATGGATCTGGACCGGTTACTAGGTAGTGGGTATTGAAAAGGTTGAGATGCTAGCCGACCCGACCGACAGCTCGACTTGGATCCGAGCCCGGATCGGATCGGGCCCAGTCGGAGATGGAGATCGGCCCAAGAGTCCATATAAAGATCCCCGCTGCAGTCGAGATTGGCGCATTAAGCTGTCAAAATTTGTGAGAATAGGAAGTGCGTGCTAGATCAGTTCGATTCGAGACAAAACGGTGATTCTAGCCCTGTCCGAGTCACTTAGAAATCCCCATTACTTAATTTCTAAATCGGATCGCATCGGACCGAAACGGAACGGGACTTACGGGTCGATGAAAGTAACACCTGACTTGCCAGGAATAAATCAAGCTTACTTATTATTAAACTCATATTTATATAAACGTCAAAACAAATTAAACGGGGGCTATGCAAATACCCTCAATCTAAATCGTGCGCGACCTGTTAATAGTTTAATTTGCGGCCATAAATAATAACGAAGAATTAATTGATTTTCGTCATAAATCAATAAATAACTAAGTCACTCACTAACCCCGCCCAGCCGAGTGCAGAGTGCCGAGCACAAGGGAGCAAAAAGAGTCCAATCGCTTTGAGTCCGAGTCACACATTTTCGGGGTGCTGAAATGAAACTATTTACCAACAAAAACCAGCGCGATGCAAGTGAGTACACCTGACCAAATTGGGCCGTGCAGACCATTGTCCGCATTGGTCAAAGCCAAAATCCCATAAGAGTTGATTTGAGCCGCAGTTTCCAGTTGTCCAAGGGAGCTGCCCCACGCGATCATAAAATAGTCAAAAAGCACAAAAATCTTGCACAAAAGTCAAGTCGCTCAAGTCGCCTAAATTGCTCTCAAATAGATTGCCGAAATGTGGCTGGAGTGGTGCAATGTTTTTTTTTTAAATGCCAGTCCCCCAAGCCCCCAGGCACCCAGGCCCCCAATATGCCAGTCCCCCAGGCCCCGTGCCAAAAATGCTAATCAAAAAGAGTTATAAAAAGTGTTACTAAATCTCTCACACACCAGTTCCCAGCCGAAATTAGAATGCTAATTAAAATTGGGCTGGCTGACAGGTGGCAACACGCGTGGATATTCAATTTTATTAATGGCTAATAGCCAGCTAGCCATGCGACCAGTTCTTCCCAAGATATTTTATTCTAATCGGTCCGTTTAAAGTCCAAGAACGTCTTTGGCAGCACGTCAGCCAGAAGATAAATATAGAAACGCATAATTAAAACAAGCTGAAAATAAAGAAAATATTGATCCGAAATTGTATTAATTAGTAGTCTCCTTTTCTAGTAGTGGGACTCCAAATGTTTGTTTACCCTGCTTGGCAACGTTCCGGCCTGGCAATCAGTCGGTCAAAGCAGTTAACATATTTTCAAAGCCGAAATTTAGAAACGCCGACCAGATCTCTGATTAACATATAAATCGAGATATATGTAGCTTCCAAGGGTATAGGGTTCTATTTACGAAACTAGCCATAGACTAGATATGTGAACAATGGCATGTAGGCCACTCGGCTAGGGTCAGCCCGGATTAATTGTAATCCGCTTGTAATAGCCGTCACTCAAGTAAGTAGATCGCTAGATCGATTCGGCCAAGTCATTCCAAAGTTTAGTCTTCGGATGTACGTGTTTAATATGTGATATATATATACACATGATATATGTGTATTAACGGATCTGGACGGTAGTGCAATTAAGTTTGCATAAATTAAGATTTGAAATGAATCGGTTGTGACTGAAAATGTCACGTATTACCTTACCATGAGGTTCGATGATTTCAATCAGCATAAATACGGTGGGAAAACTGAAGGTGAACGCGATGATGGCCCCCCCCAAAAACAATATAGCACTTGTAAACTTTGAGAGAAGATGCTGTGCTAGTATATTGCGATATCAGAGCGCCGGACGAGATGCCGATATGCCTGAACAAAGTCATCCATGACTTGCAGTTTGTGGGGAGGGGGGCTCTCAGAAATTCCTTTGGAACGAACCAACTAATTTGCCCGCAGTTTGCAATAAATCAATACAATCTACAGCTCAATGCTCGCTAAACAATGCAAATAACAGCTATTGTACGGGCATTAACTAAAACAGTAACAACAATGTATGTACGGGCATTTGTACGGCGGGGTATCCGTTTCAAAAGGCGAACAAATCGGATCAGGTGGTCCAGGCGGTGATCCAGTGAATTGGGGAAGTTGTAAGCCCGGTACCGGTACCGGTACCTGTGCCGCTTTTTGGCGCTACATATTTACTTTTCCTTATTGGCGGGCCTCTAATTGCCAGCGCGACAGCGACTTTGACTGCGACTATTTAAGGGTTTTGGGTTTTTGGTTTTGGCGATGATTAACAGCAAATAGCAACAGATGTGGGATTAATCATTAGCTAAACACAGGCAAACACAGGCCGAGCAGTCAAACGGGCAAACAAATATCGCTGTCGCATCGTCATGACAACAATTAGCCAGTTAACAGCACTCGGCTTTGCTGAGATACTCGTAGTATCTTTCGGATACGAATGCCCCGTCGAGAGCGAATCTTGCCGGCGCAGTTAGCATATTTGCCTAATTTATTGTCGTCTGACGGAAGTCACACACACACACACACACACACTGAAGCACATCGGTTGGCAGTACACCTGCAAACCCCCGAAGGTGTTCCATCCAAAAAAAAAACAAAACAAATCCATTCTTGACTTCAGTGGGTCAGCGTTTTTGACGCTTTGACTTACTTGTCAAAAGACTCGACACTATGTACTGCTCAGATTTGTTTAATTTCAGGTTTTTATGATTTTTTTGTTTTGGACTATTATGTTTTTTTTATTGTGCCGGTAAATTGCACCGAACTTGAACTTCAGATCGCTACAGAGTCAGCTTAGTAACTGATATGTATATCACCCCCCCCTTACCCCACCGGCTACTCGATTGTCAGAAACAAGTTCACAGCTCACTGAATCAGCTGCTGGCGATCGAGAGCCGAGACCGAGACAAGCGTCTTTCATTCATGCCATGTCCATATGTCATATAGATATCTACGTATATCTATTTCTATGTCCATGTCTCACTATGTTCGACAAAGTTTTTCAATCGACTTTTTGGGGGCTCTTGGCTTGGGCAATGCAATTGTTGCACAATGCACACGCTCCGAATCTGCGTCCGCCACCTGGGAGGGCTTTGTTGGCTCTGGCCACTTGGCTCGATGATTTTGGCATTGGCCACTCCATTGCACCAGAATAATTTTGAGCCGCTTTGTTAGCGGCCTAATTTATGGGCGAGGCTGGGCCCATTCAAGGCCCGGGAATTTTACCAGACTTATTCAAGGCAAGGATATGCATGAGCATATAGGGCTGCACCGGAACAAATTGTTTAGAAGATGGAAGTTGATGTATATTTATATTGATAAGAAATAATAGCCGCCAATTTTGGTCGTACAGACTTATCTCTGATATATCAAACTGTTAAACTATATAGTTTATAGCTTGTATAGTATTCAACTTTAAAGAATCTCTTCTACTATATTATAACTCTCATTTTGAAGTACAAAAATTTCTCACTGTGCACATCTAGTATTTGCCATCATTGGTTATATATGAATAGTTTGTTTTGATTTCTGGTTTCATCGGAGTCGTGCATAATTTGTCGTGTATCATCGCCGTTTTGTTTTGATTTTGGAGTCTTGAACCTATTACTGACATCAAAATTGACACCAAAGCGAAATTGTTAATGAGTTTATGCTGTTTGCTTTTCGATCTGAGCCGACCGACCCATTTGGAGTTGAGCTGGAGGGGCGTGTTAGCCGCTTGACAGTTCATTGATCTTGAAGCCGTTTTCGGTTTCTATTTCCACAGAAATCGCTATTATTTGTGCAAACAATTGATGGTGTTACTCTAACTTTTGTTTTTATTGGGGGAATTTCATTAGCCGACTTCTGCTGATAAATGGGCTAAGATTGTGCCTTTTGATTTATGGGCGCGTATCTTCGCAGCCGTAAAGTGGCCGTGATCGCTCCAAATCGGTCACAGGCATCCCACACGGGAGAGCTCCGGGGGAGCCTATGCCTATACATACATACATATATGTAAAGCCTTAACATTTTTGAGTTTTCGAGTACGGAAGTGAATTATCACACCCGCAAAGACAATAATCTTGGCGGAAGGTGAGCCTCGCTCGAGTCTCGGGTCGGGTCTCGAGAATAAACGAGTTTGGTCGTAAAGTGACTGATTTCACTTGAAGTAATGTGAAGCGAAGTGCAGCCTAGATTGATATGCCTCCACCGCCTCGCCCATCTTCCGCGCTTTTAATTAATATTCTAAACGAGGTCGGCCGGACTTGATTTTTATGGCTTTTCTAGGAGCGGCATACCTGTAAACAGACTTCAGAAACATATCGCTGTTTACAACATTGAATTCCTTATGATCCCCAAAGCCAGCCTCAGTGGCCAAGAACTAACCGCTCCTGTCCATAATTATTACTGCGAAAGGAAAAACATATATTTTAATTTAAACTTATTTCCTTAAAATATTCAGCCTTAAGAATTAGCATTATGCTAAAAAGTATCTGATTTGCCAAACCAGTTGGAAACTATAGAAATATTTTAGTAAAGACCATAAACCTTTTAATTACAGTCTGCTTAAGTTTTTGGGTTTTGCACAAAGTAAGGGTAGAGTCGGTTCCCAGAACTCGTTAAATTGTTTCGAGTGCACCTGGTATTATAATTGCAAAATCGAAGAACGTTCATTGAACCCATTCGATGATATTTTCGGGCATGCCATCGTCTGGCAGGCGCAGCGTCATCGTATTATTTTCGGGAGCTGCAGCTTCTGCTCCTGCCATTGAGGTAGGTCGGAGATCTCGCCCAATCTGTCGGCGATGCGGCCAAGGTCAATGGCACGTGGGGAGAAACTGGAACTGTGCCCAAAACCAGTTCAACTTCATCCGACGACGCGCCAATAACTCACCCAATGATCTAATTTATTGCAGAGCTGCTGCGGAGCGCTGCTCTTGGGATGACCCTGCTGTTCTTCGGATCCCTAGTGCTGATATCGGACCCGGTGCAGAGCATTCTGGATATGGTAAGTGATCGTTTAAGATTCTTATATATGTATAAGGAAGTTAACGATTAAATCAGAGACTAGGGGACCTTTCGGATAAAATAATCATATTTTTGTATTTTTTTTTGATAATATCTTAACAGCAATTGACTTTGAAGCCCGGCACCTTGATCTATGCTCTGTGGCTCTTCCCGCCCTTGGACGTCTACATCAACGTGTACATATTTAACTACACAAATGTGGAGGAGTTCATGTCCGGCCGGGCCACCAAGCTGAAGGTCGAGGAGGTGGGGCCGTACGTCTACAAGGAGGTGCTCAGCAATCACAACGTGACCCTCAACGAGGCCAACAACACCATCACCTACACTCCCCGCAGGGAGTACATCTTTGCCCCGGAGCGATCCATCGGAGATCCCATGGTGGACTTTGTCCGGGCGCCCAATATTCCCCTGATGGGCATTACCACTCTGGCCTCGGGTCTTTCGATGTTCGCCTCCCTGGGACTGGGGGCTCTGACCCGGCAACTGCAGGCCAAGCCAATGCTGAATCTAACGGTTCACGAGTACCTGTGGGGCTACGAGGACAACCTGGTGCAATTGGCCAGTCGGTTCGTGCCAAGCTGGATCGACTTTTCCAGTTTCGGCATCATGGAGAAGGTACGTTTGGAGCTCTGTTAGACTTTACTGGAAATGTCACATTTAAACCCTGAGTTGGCGAAATTTATTGGTACTTTATGTTTACGAGTTTTAACACATATTTTGGCCATTGACGTCAATGGAAGTTTTTAGTCAGATGCTCAAGTTTCCTAGAAATCTTTTTGGGGGTCCATAGGCCCTGAACTTTCGGCTTAAGCTCGCAGATTTCTAAAGTTTCCACTTGTTTTCTATTATTTCAGCTATTTCGCGAGGGCAATGAGAGCAATGTTTTCAACATGAATTTGCAGGAGCCCAGGGACAGGTACGGAATCAAACTGCCGGATGCTCCACGGGCTTATGCGGTGGACAGTATCAATTATGAGCGTGGCTTCAAGCGCTGGCAGTACGATGAGGAGACCAAGTAGGTTTTGTAGTCTCTATGAAAAATTTCGCAGTTTTTTAATCTAAATGGCGTATCTTTAGCGGTACAATGTGCAATCGTATTTGGGGCAGTCATGATGGCACTCTCTTTCCGCTGGACATGGACGAGAATGACGAGTTTTTCCTGTACAGGCGGACCTTCTGCCGCCGTTTACATGTCAAGTTCAACCAATCGGTTACCTATGATGGGTTGGACGGATTGCAGTTCACCATGTCTCCGGATGCTTTCGATAGCCATCTGCATGACTCGAATTCATCGTGCTACTGCAAAAATAACAAGTGCCTGAAGAAGGGTGTTGGAAATGTGTCACCCTGTTATTACAGTGAGTGGTTTATAGACTTTAGTAATATTTTTTACTAAATGGTGAGGATGGTTTTCTCCCTCAGGCATGCCCTTGGCCATTACGTATCCGCATTTCATGCACGGAGATCCCAGCCTGCTGGAACCGTTCGAAGGCCTCAATCCGGACGAGTCCCGATTGACTTCCTACTTCGTGGTGCAGCCAGTGAGTCAACCACTGCAGACTTTAATCCTATCGGAAGTAACTAAATTATGTTTTATATATTTAGCATCTTGGAGCCCCGATGCACGGCACCCACCTACGATTGCAGGCCAATCAGGTGGTGGGCAAGGTGAGCTTTAACCGTGACATGGCGCCCTTCGAGAACATGATCCTGCCGCTGCTCTGGGTGGACCTGAACGTCGACATGTACTGCTGGCCCCTGCGCTACCTCATCCACGGCATTAAGTGGGGCTTCCCGCTGATCGAGTGGAGCGCCGCCTTGGGAATGCTGATGGCCGGAATATACCACCTTTGCGCCGCCCTGATGCTCTGCTTCTGGCCATCAAGGAAACAACAGTTCCATAAAGTGGATCAAGCGGAACTGGGCGCGACAGTACAAGTTATCGGCTTGGCCGCTGGAATCCGTAAGTCCTCCATTCCCAGCTCCTTGCAACTGGAGTTGGAGGAGCAGCACCAGCTTCTGTTTGGACCAAAGGCGTAGACCTTCAAGATGAAGATGTTACCTCAAACGCTCAGAAAGGGACAACACTGTGATATATAGACTTAAGATTGGGTGTAAATTATTGTGCTCATTGGAAAACAACTTAGGGAACGTCCTTGTCTACGTACTAGTTAACGGTAACGATTATTACGGCTAAAACTAGATTCTACGCCTAAAACTAGATTTAGACTAACAGTAAGCAATGTACAGTTGAGTTTCCACTCGATAAATACAGGTCAATAGTTTTGTAATCTGCTTGAATCTGCGTGTGCTTAGTGGGCGGCGATCGTGTCCTCGATCCATTTCATGTAGTACGAGGTGCGGGTGTAGACGTCCGGGAAGCCCTCCAGGGCACATCCTGACCCAAAGGAGGTCACCCCCACCAGTATCCAAGGGCCGTCCTTGTTCAGTCGGCACTGCAGCGGTCCGCCGGAGTCGCCCACGCAGGTTCCACCTTCTCCATTTAACTTTCCAGCGCACAGGTGTCCGCCGTGAATGTTGACGAAGCTGCCATACGCATCCTTGCACCTGGGAATGATGAGGCAACGAGAAAGGGTCAATAAACTCAAACTCAGACTTAAAGCTAATAGTGAGTGTTTATATTTTGTCATAAAACAATAGAATTTTCACACTTCCATAACTTTGCGTTTGGTGTGATTCGCACCTCTTATTTATACACCAATAAAAAGAGGGTTCTACTAAAAAGGTGTTTATGTTCTTATGATTTCGCAATGTCGTGCGACGCGGAAGAAACCAATTTCCACTTTGTGTTTATTTAACCTATTTCGGTGTAATATGTGACCTCACCTTCCATTCTGGTGCAGTGGCACCTGAGTTTTTAGCAGCTGGCTGGAGAGATCCCCACTGATGTTGGCCTTCCCCCAGCCGGTGGCCACGCAGTCCACGAAGGGCATTTCCCGCGGCTCCTCGTTACCCTTCCGGTTCTTCTGTTCGGCCGAGTCCTCCGGATCCGTTCGTGGACCCAGCTTCATCAGCTTGTCGTTGCGTCTCCGGGAGCGTTTCAGACTGCGCGGAGAGCGCTGGGCCAGTGCCTGGCGCATCCTGTTCAGAATCTTCATGTTCATCAGCTCCCGCATGCTGGGAGCCGTCACATTTCGATAGCGTCGCCTGCTTTGGACGCTGCGCAGAAAGTTGTCGATCTTTTCGGGCACATCTTCCAGCTGCAGTTGCTGGCTCAGCACATCCTCGTCAGCGGTGGCCGCGATTCCTGAGAGTTCCGGCTCAGAGGCTTCCGCGGCCAGCATGAAGGGCAAGCAGATGCGCCGGATATTGGAGGCTTTGGCGAGATTCGCCGGCTTGGAGAGCTTCATCAGCACCACATCGTGTCGAAAGTTGTGGTAGCGATGGTGCATCACTATTTTCTCGACGGGAATGCGTTGCTCGTTGCCCGTTTCCACGTCGCGATCGTGCTCGCCCAGCACTACCGTCCAAAGGGGGGAATGGGTAGATTAAAGAGATCACTGGAGAAGGGATAAAGGTTGGTTATACCCATCAAATGGAACATATTCTCCTATTCATTACTTGTGAACACAGTGTGCTGCTGAGAGTATCCAGTACTGGTGGATGAGCACCGCACCGCACCAATGCCCCAGGAATCCAAGGGAGGGATGCAGAAGCTCTAGCGAGGCTTGCCAAGGAAACTGGCCTTCATTGGTAGTGGCTCCGGCTATAATCCGGGGACCCCGACGGGCAGGACGGCAGCCACAGTCTACGAGATAAGATTAATAATTATATAGTTATTAGCCTATGATCTAAAATTCGTTGTTCTTCGAAGAAAACATAAAACATACTGATGGATTTGCGATTGATATCTTTTAGACAAATCACTTACCCGTTTCAAATTGCCTGGAAGTGGGCAGGAGAAGCAGCAGGCTCAGCCAACTCAAGGTCAAAGTGTTGGCTATTTGTGGCCGTGATGGCTTCATCATCTTGGTGACCGCTCCTCGGGCAGCTGGCGCATTTCAACCGCTCAGCTGCTCATCGCGCGCATGACTGACCCACAGCAGGCCGTATCTATGTATCTTTGTGTCTTCGATGCTGTATCTGTGTCCTGCTGCCGCCGGTGCGCCCAGATGCTTTTCACTTTCACGACGACTGTCAAATAAGCGAAACGGAGGGTTTTCCGGGGACTGGGAACTGGGAACAGAGGTGGAATCGCGACTTTGGGCCAAGAGCTATTTAATTTGTCTGTTTTTTTCTGAGGTCCGTACTCAAGTATTATAATTTACGAGGTCTCCCAGCCTTAATTTGGATTTCTTTCCACGGCTGCGCACTAATTAGTCCGCTGAATGGGCGGCGTCGACATCGCGAAATGTGCGCAGAAGCTCGAATTGGAGTTTAAGTTTACGTTTTAGTTAATGTTTATGTTCGGAGCCCCAACCAGAAGCTCCGGTCTCCGATCACCGATCTCCGGTCCACTCTCGATTATATAACCACTTGGCTGAGATGCTGGCTGGCTAGGCCGGCGGCTCTTATTAATAATAACGGTCACTTAAGCTTGCTTTTCTTTCTCGCAGTCTCCGCTTTTGCTTTCCGTTTAGCGCGTGCGCATGCGCGGCAGGTAGTTGGCTTTGAATGTAAATTTGGCGCCAGGTGCGAGTGCGAATCGCTGGGGACGAGCGCCAAAATGCAACTGTGCTCTGCTCGGGTTTGCCAGCAAACATTTACCGTTTACTGTTTCGTTTACAGCGCCGTCGCCGCAGCCTCAGTCTCAGCCTCAGCCTCAGTTGGCGTCGACAGCAGTGTGGCATGCCCCCGCGCCAACAACAAAAGCATTGCCAACGAAAGTGAAAAGGCAGCGGAGCGGCGAGGGGGGCCCGGCGAACAAAAGCCCCACAGCAGCAGCAGCAGCAGCAGCATAGATGATGGCTAACTGAGTCGGCGATGGAAAAGGGTAAGTTGGTCTGGCTCACTCCACGGAAATCATTCATAGTTAAATACAAACTCGCTTTCCATCAAACACTATACCATATAGGGTCAATTATACTTCTAGTTATTCAAGTATTGGAATAAACAAACTCCCTGTTTTGTAATAGCTAGACAAGAAAACGCAGTACAATCCTCCAGACAAGTGACTGTTTGCATGCAAATTGTATTTTTGTAATACATTTAACTCAAGCAGCAGTAAGGTAAGTGCTAAATTAAGTCATACATGTGGGTCATTACCATAATTATTTATTTATTTGATTATTTTTCTGATTTGATTTTCAGTTTGCACACAATGCAAAGCGACCCCTTGCCAGCGCTCTATTAATGGCTGTGAATTTGATTTCGATAGCTGTAATGTCGAATGGGCTGTAAACGCTTGTTAGATAAGAGTTCAATGCAATTTAATATTAGAGTCGTGCTGGCAATTATCTAATCTAATTTAAATGCGAACTTCGGCATATTTCAGTGGCAACCGGGCGATCTCATAACATTGGAGCACTGCCACATTTTCAGTTAGGATCTGGTCTAATCTATATAGCTATTCATTAATTGGGGCTTGGTGAATGCCATGCCACTTTCTGTCACTGTGGCATTTGGAGTACATTTTTTACCCTACTCCAGGGCTGGTTATGTCTGCCATTTAAGTGAGTGATTAGCGGGCAGCTATTCAACGCCTGTTTCAATGTAAGATGTCAAGTGATTAGTTTAATTGCGATTAGTTCTTGATTAAAATGTGCATAATTACGCTCGTCCCCCGTGGCTGCCGTAAATGATTTACCGAGTGGGTTGCCCGGTCTGCCCGATCCAATGAGTTAGTCAGTGACTGAGTGAGTGAGTGAGTGAGTGAGCGAGTGAGTGTTTGTATGTGAGTGCGAGTTACTTTCGTTTTCATTACGCGACGAAGACAGCAGCAGCAGCAACAGCAGCAGCAGCAACAACAACTTGAATTCCGTGTTGATGCAGAAACTCATAAGTCATGTTGCTTGGTGCTGCCGCTGCATCCAATGGGGAAGTTGTTAATGCAACATCAGAAACACCAAATCCAACAGCAGCAACATTACACTGAGGAAAATGGAGTTATCGTATAGGTCGCCCTTGAGGAAGTAATACCAGAGTACCGGACTAAATAAAAGCGCACTCTTTTCCTCAAGTGTCTCAGCTGCAGTTTTGTTTGTGCAGCCGATTGATCATTTAAGCCAAGACGCTGCTTTCGGCCTGTCAATTTGTTGTGGTGGGCGTTGGCATTTGGCCGGCATTGCTGTTGTTGTTCAATTAAGAGGCGCCGTGTTTTACTGGTACTTGTACATGCCCCCTGGTTGACGATGACGGACGGACTCAGGCTCGGACTCGGACTCGGACTCGGACTCAGAGTCGATGTCGGCGTCGGATAATCAAAATCAGAAAAATTCGAAATCCGAAAATCGCTTGCCCAATCAGCCCGTAAAACGAAAATATCAAGACGGCTTGAAGAAAAATTCCCCGCTCGACAGTTGGTGGGAACTTTCCCGACGCGTTGCGAAAAAAATATATATAAATACATGTACATCGATAGATGGATAGAAATAATAATAACAATAATCGTTGTATGTTTGGGAACTTAATTGAATTCGTACTGCTAACGAAAATAGTAGCCAGGGTAAAAATAAATTTTTACGCATGCCTCCGATGCGATGACAATCGACGGAAGCGTTGCGGGTCAGCACGGGTTCCAAATTAGTCAGGCCAAGAAAACTGGGCACGTCGGATGGAGAGTCGGGAGAAATCGAAGTTCGGGACCTTGAATGTGGTCTAGTGCAGGGGCTGCAATTTCACTGATGCAGCAGCGATTGCTGCTGTTATTCAATTGCAATTGCATCATAGCAAGGCAGCAGCACTAGCGGCAGCAACATGTGGCCAGTGGATGCTCTGGCAGAGTTCGAGAAACTCGACAATTAGACAAATGTTAGGATGGGTGCACTGCGTCACAGCTGATCGATATCGGGCATGCAAATGCTGCGGCAACAGCAGCAGCATCAGCAGTAGATACTTTGTGGCGTATCTTAAAGATGCGCGCATTACATTACCAACCAACAACGGGCGCTTTCCACCCGACTGGCGATCAGATGAAAACGAAAGTGCTTCAAGTGGTTAGCCAGCTGCTGTAGATGTTGCTGTTTCTGTTCGTGTTGCTGTTGCTGTTGCTTCAACCTATGCTGCTGCTTTGTATATTCGAGTCGCACGCTTGCAAGAGGCTGCTCAAATTTATCTACTACCTCCGCTGTTTTGTGTTTCCTGTATCTCCAAGTTTATGTTGGCTGCTGCTCTTGTGTTGCTGTTGCCACTGTCAGTGGCAATGGCAATGGCAATGGCAATGGCTTGCCACATGCCGCAGCCTGCTTGCCGCATGCATGTGCCTCACGCCCATGCACTCCGCCCCAGCAGTGCGAAATGTTTTGCTTGGCTTTGTCAAACAAAAAGCGACAGACTTGCCGACAGGCAATTTGCCGTAGTCGAAGCTCCTATAATTAATCGTCTTATTGTTATTTCATCTAAAAGTTGAGTAACTGTCAGTGGCTACAGATACAGATATCTGTAATATCTATCCGCCTTTTACCAGAAGATTGCGCAACCAACTAGTGCCAGCACAGAAGCTCCACTGTAATTAGTTTAACAAACTTTTAACTCAAATGTAGCTGTCTAGGGTTAATGTACTTGACATGCGGGTCACACTTTGGCCAGCCAACTGGAACCGAAAGTTCTCAAAAGATTTTCACTTGATTTTCTCCAGTCGAGCGACTTACTAAAGATTGCAATTATTTTAGTAATATAAGTCATGAAAACTTTGCCTCTCTTCTTATTCTAACATTAGTTGCTTAGCATCTTATTTAAAGTGAATTATTGGAAAATGAAACATCAATATTTATGTTTTCCCATACTCAGTCATGTCAACTACAAGTCACTCACAGCAACCGAAGCAACTAATTGTTGAGAGATCCCAGCATACTTGTCTATAGAGATGAAGTACGTACGTCAGAGTATTTGCTTTTCGCCGAGCGTTTTGGGCATTTTTAACGAGCTTGTGCTGCTCGTATTTGCGCGTGTTTAATTGCAAGCAACTTAAACAATTAGTGGCTGTTAATGCAATAAATTTGAATTTACGTGCATCTGTATATTGGTTTTTCACAGCCGGAGACGGTGGTGGTGCTGGTGCTGCTGCTGTTGCTGTTGCCGGTACTGGTGCCGATGCCAGTGCCAGTGCCAGTGCCGAATCGTGGTCGTGCGGAGTTTGCCCTGTGGAATGCAGGCGATCAACAGGTGTGGGAAGCCCCATAAAGGCATAATCACAGATGAGTTCCCATTTGGCTAACCAGCTTTCCTCTCCGAGTCTCAGACAATGGGACCTGGCTTAAGGTACACTTTCCACAGCCAAATAATGTTGGGCTAACAAGAGCAAGGGCCTATTGTATGGCAGCTACACCAGAAGAAAAATTTAAATGATATTGTTAGGAAATTAGTCAATAGAGTTCGGGGGCAACAATACTATGAATACTTTGAAAGGAAATAGGCCCACCTTCTGTGGGCCCCCTTTTTTCTGGGTGTTTGGACTTTTGGCCACTCAGATCGGACTACTATAGCTTTCCATCCACGTCCATCGGGCCACCCAAGACGCCGCCTAATAGCGTCTCACCTGCTGCCATAACTTTGAAATAGCGTTGGGAGCTGAGCGGCGCTATTTCTTTTTATTAATAGCAATTAGTTGGCTGGCAAAAAAATAACAAAAACCAACAAATATATGTTCGCTGCCTGGAAGTTGCGGCCTCTTGTTTGTTTAAGCTCGATTTTTTTTTTGTTCGGCTCGGTTATCTGTGTTTTTCATTGCTTTTCTTCTGGCCCGGCTGTTTTATGTGGCGCAAAATTTGTGGTTTCCATGTGAGATTGTTGTAAATGAACCACAACTGCCTGTCCGAGGGGATGTGTGTACCTGTGCTTGTCAAGCTGCAAATTATTCGGGCGAACATTTACGCGCCTTGAACTCGATTGAACTCGCCACTCGGATTGGACAGGCGAATGCAACTGGGCCCCCTGGAGATTGTCTAATCAAAGTGAGCCAGTGAAATTAAATACGAAAATTATGTCATGAAACGCCGGGATTATGGCGCAGTGCAGATGACACAGTCAGATAAAGCCAATTACCCAACGTAAATGAGCCAACGAAGATGTCAGTCGGAGAAAAGTAGAAAGATATACACATACGCTTACTAAAGTGAATTAAATCTATTTCTTGGCCATTTTATTGGCCAATTAAAATGATTTATTTCAGGCATGACACTTATGGAAATAAGAAGTGACTCGGATTTTCTTACTGTGCAGAGAAACACTGGACGAACGGGTCGAATCCACAATCCACAATTGCTAATTGCATTTCAGATCGAGGCCTGTCAAATGCCAAGGCAATTGAATAAATTTTGATTTTCCAAAGAGCCAGCCGGCAATCAAGCTCCGTGGTGGCTCGTTCACAGTCCCGCCCCCTCTTGGAGGGGGGTGGTGATAAGAAAACCCCTTCGGCTTATCAGGAGGCTCTTTTGGCAAACATTTGCGGTTATCTGGTAAACGTTTTGCAGTGAAAGTGACGCAGATGGAAATGCGGCAAACGGAGAAAAACCGAAAAGTACCGCAGTTGTTGTTTACACAAACTTCCTGACAATGTTTTGGCCCGGTCATGTCATAACCTTAGCCTAGACCTCACACATCAGCCCCCCATCCGCTCGGCCAACCAACCGCCCACCCATTGGAGGGCGAGGTCGCCAAAGATATAAATTACCATAGTCAAGTGGCTCATACTCCTTTTCGGCCAGGCCGGAATATTTGGCCCAGAAGTCCTCCTGCTGACTGGTGGACTGGCGGGCTGGGTGACTGCTGACTGGTGGCTTTTTCATGGCTTCCGTCGTTGCCAAAATCAATGAAATTTTCGGCTTCCGCTGTCACCCTGCCCGCCAGAGATCCGAGCCAAGTGGGGATTGTGAAATTGGGCCGGCGAGGCAATAATTGTTATTATACCATCCGTTTGTCTGGTATTTACTTTGCATATGTGTTTGCATATATGCATTGGCCAAATTCGGCCTATATTGGTCGGCGGTAGGATCTCTCTATTGGCTTATCCTCTTTGCCATAAATTCATAAATCATATAAATGTAGTTCAATATAGTATACAAAATATATGTTGTACTAGTTCATGGCAATGTTGCAATATTTTGCACAGTACTTATTGCTAATAATTATAATTCATAATTTAATGTGTGTCATAAATATAACACTGCTGCAGTTTACACAGGCCTTAGCCCTGTTTGATAATTTAAGTTCTTAATAAGTGCCTTAAAGTTTGTATGAATCAGTTTAATTTCTCAAATTCATTCCCCTTATCTAATCTTTTTTAGTTTGTGCTATTAAAGTGATGATAATTTCATTTTATATTCAAGATTTTATCTACCGGTGGCAGCATCAGATGACTGCGTCTTGGAGATTGTTTAATTTATTTAATGCCTATTAAGATGTCTGTTTAGATAGCGGCCTACCTCGTACAAATTACAGGGCATTGAGAGTGCAGTCAGTGGCAGAGTTCTAATTTCTTATTTAGTATTTTGTTTGCAACGCTTCCTGGATGTAAACAAAAAAGAATTCGGAATTTGGAATGTCGGTCGGAAGGTCGGTTTCAGGCTGTCGACATGGGTGGGCGATGGGTAATGGGTAATGGGTGGGCCAGAGCGAGAGAGTGGCGCGTCAAATTAAAATTCATTTTATGCGGCCTGAAGAGTGGCCCGAAAGAAAGCCCGGGCCTTATGTAAGCCCTTTGTTTGGCGGGTGGGAAATGTAATAATTCCGAAATGACCCTCAAAGCACGTGGAAATAATTACGCAAGCGATTCCGCCAAAAGCAAATCGAGCCAACGGTAAGCAGTAAATTCAATTTGGCTGGCTGAGGGAAATCTGCAACTGCAGCGAAAATCTCGGGTCATCAATTTGCAATTCGATGGAAGGATGCTGGAACCCGGGGCTTCGGTTTCTCCGCCCACCCAACACCCACTAAAATACACGAGACAAATTCCGTTTGGCAAAACATAAATCTGGCAGCCAGCACATACAAGCTCCTGGCCAAAAAAGGACGAGAAAGGACCAAATAAACAAACAACGAAATGAGAGAACAAACAAATAGTCTGAGATACGAATCCGAGCACAGATACAGATACGGATAGCAGGATCCAGATACTCCGGCTGCAATCGCATGCAGACATGCTGAAAACAGTGGAGGACATGTGTAATTTCTCACGTGCAACTGCGGGAGACCCTGCCACAACCCATCCCCCACCTCCCCTCCCCCTCTTTATATTCACACAATGAAAAAGAGCAGCCGGGCAGGAGCGGAAGGACGCCAGTGGAAAACAAACAAAATGCCAAATGAAACAAACAATAAAAATTTGTGTATGTAGCAGTAGCAGGAGCATAAAAGGAAAGTGCTTAAAAAATAATAGTAAATTACATAGACGAGGGCCACGCCCACCTAGGGGCTGCCACCGCCATGCATGACAAGCTTGCGTTATTTTTGGGGGCAAGCTGATTTAATCCCCAGCTGCAACAGGAGCAGCAAGCCGGCAGGAGGGCGGGCGTTGAAGGGTTAACGGTTTACTCACCTGTCCTGTCCTGCCCTGTGCGCCGCAATTTGCAACGCCCAACTGGCACCGGGCCCTGTATCTGAAACTGACTCTCCGGGAAGAAGGAATCTGAACCTAAGACTCGTGGCAATTAGACGGGGTAGAGTGGCTCAACGGTTCTACGGGCTAGCGGCCATTCCGAGAGAATTGAAATTCAAAAGAAACTCAGCTTTTTGGCGGATTATTCGCAATCTTCCTCTAAAATTGTTTTACTCGCAATTTACGATATGGGTTTCAGCTTGTACGGCTGCTGCTGCTGCTGCTTCCGCTCCTGATTATGCTAAATGAGATGATTTACTCGTAAGTGGACGGACGATGCGATGCACAAATGGAATTGTGTGTGGCACTGTGCTCTGTGATAGAGGCAAATGCAATTTGGTTGAAGTTGCACATGACGCATGCATTTTGCATGCAGCAGCTTCTTTCAGCATGCGAAATGAGGCCAAGAATTCCGACCATTATTATAAAATACTAAAGGGCTTCAGTTGGCTTTGCTTTAAGCTTAACCGTTTTGTTCTGCACTCTGCCGGGTGCAAATGGAATTTTATATGCTTTCTAGAATCATTATGTCATTATTGTAGTCATTTAAAGAACACATGGTTTTGGGTCTCTCTGCTCCGCCATTTTATTTTTCATCTTCCAGACGGCTGTCAGTGTCCAAAATCGGAGACTCATCCACTGAGGCTGAGATACAAATGTTTCCATTAAATGCGGTTTGTTTGCTGCTTTCTTTTGTCCTCCCAGCCTGAGACCTGAGCAGGAGCCCGCGCCCGACCCTCTTTGTTCTCGGTCGCCATTGTGGTGTCCTTTCGTTTCCGCTCCTGCCCGGTATCGCCTTCTTTCGCAGAGCAGAAACACTAAACAATACGGCAAAATTACTTAATTTCATGTTGGTCTAATCAAGTTGCCATTGCCGAGCAGGTGAGCGTCGAATGTGTGGATGTGTCTGTGTGCCAGGCACGGCATGTCCTCCGCACAAAGGCGACCAGGAAGTGGGTGGTGCGTTGGACGAGGCCGGTCCGGGGGCTGGAGCTGGAGCTGGGACAGGGGCGGAGTAGGCGGCAGACCCGCTTTCCCCAAATAATGTGCCCTTGCCGTGCCATGGTAACTGAATACACTTTAAATCTTATATTTTTTTTTACCTAAAACTATTATAAGATTAAAAATTCCACAACTAATAAAAAGGACTAGAACAGGATGTTGTTTTTAAATAATACCTTGGCAAGTATGATTTATTTCAGTGTATCATCTTTCCCATGTAGCTCTCTGGGGGAACCACAACGAAACGTTTAGTGGTGGCACTTATGCGAAAGGGCCAAAAAACGAGGAAGGTGGGTGGAAGGAGGGGCGAAAAAAATAGAAGACGCAGACATGAAATGGAAAACCAAAAACAACATGAAATAGGTGGACAGCTAAACGCTGAGAAATGGGGCCAAACGCTAGAAGGCATTCAAGATTTGAGTTGGTCTTCAGCGTGGTGGCCCAGGCTCATGTTAATTTCAAACTGTGTCAATGTCGGCTTCCGTTTCCTCCGCCACACAAAGCACACACACACACACGCATACACCTACAACATACGTACCGTATATGAACGCCCCTGGCCACTTGAGATGCAAACAGGTAAAAAGGCCACAAATTTAAACATTTGCCTACTCCAACACGCACCGTCGCACACAGACACACACCCACAGACACAGAGACAGGCATAGGCACAGACTCAGAAGCAGGACACAGAGGCAGGACACCGAAACACACACACCGTAACGAAACATTGGTAAAACGGTCATCTGCAATAAGCATCAGCTGCTGGGGAACAGCGTGGAACTGAAACAGGCTGCAGGACACCCGCTGGGACACAGCAGCAGCTCAGCCTGCTCAGCCCGGCTACCACAGCGGGCCAGCTACCGAATGTGGGCCAGAGAGCAGAAGGTCTGCCTGGTCTTGAGGCGCCTGATAAATTGGCAGCGACATTTCAGCCGAAACTTGACAATTAACAGCTGAAATACATGAGCTCGTCGGCGAGCGTGTGTTGATGCTGCTTCTGTGTAATTAAAAGCCCAACAGACCGACCGGCAATTGCCGGGCTTAAATGCTTCTTTTTCATACCGTTGCTGTCGGTTGGTGGTCCGTTCTTGGACAAGATTGAATGCGCCACCAAAAATTATGCTGCCAAGTGGTCCTTCTGCTTTGGTAACGCTGCAGCAACGGCATTACCGACAGCAGCGACAGCCGCTTTCTTTTTGGCCAAATTAACTTTAGCCAGCCTATGGATGGCTGTGTGTGTGTGTGTGTGTGTGTGTGAGTGCGCTCTCAAGCGTCCTGGTGTGTGTGTGTGTGTTGAAGTTTATTGTGTGTGTGTCAAGGCTATGCTAAAAATTTGTCCAGAACATTTGCACATTTTGATTTGTTATGTTGTGGTGCACAGGGAGAAATGCATTTTCTTGGAACGATGCCACAAAGTAGGCAATGATTTTTGCGAAATGATTTTTGGTTCGTTCTAAGCTTGGTTTTTCAATTTCTTTCCTATATAGCTTGAATTCTATATAAAATATGATTCTTATCTGAAGCTAGTGAGTGTAAACTGATGTCAATTGAAGTGTAGTAGAAAGACTACAATTTTGAGCCTCGAGAAGCTAAATTTTGAAAGCACTCCTTGGAATTTAGTATAATCAAGGGAACTATTTTGTGACAGAGCTATGAAAGGCGTCACTTGTTCTTCACCCTCCCTGTTTCTCGCTCAGCTTTTGGGCGCCTCGACCCCTTTGGCCTTACATTGTTGGGCCACCCGATAAGAAGTTCCATTTAATTACCGGAATAAAATGGAATTTACAAGAACGCTCAGCATGGAGTTTTCTGCGAGTGTCAAATCCCAAAACAAACCCATGACCAAATATGCGGCATGCTGATGCTGTAGCTGTAGCTGGAACTGAAGCCTCGGCTCGTAACAGTGCACGTGGTGGCCAAAAAATAAACTGCACACACACCATAGAACACCTCGCCACACACACACACACACACTCGCAGCCATACACTGACGTGCAGCAGCGACCTAAGCAGCAGCGGCAGAGCCGACAGCAGAGACAGTAGCGACGGCGATAAGATAAAGCCCAACGATGACAAAAAGCACCCGGAGCACCCAGACAAAGTTCTGCCTGCAACGGCGCTGGCATCGACGTCGGCGCCGGCGCAGACGCCGACTGCGACGGATGGCACGGATGTGGAGTATAAAAGCCCCCGCCTCGGTACCAGCGAGCATCAAAAGACGGCGAGCCGCGTTGCCGAACACACGAGCCCCCAGCAGCTAGAGGAGTCCCAGAGTCTGAGAACCCAGAACCCAGAGTTTTAAGTTCATAGCTAACGGTAAAGTGAACGTGCCAGTTTGTGTGTGGTGGTGGTAGTGGTGTCTGTGTGAGTGTTTGTGTTGAGAGTTTCCGTTACAAGAAACTATAGCCGCACAATTTTTGAAAAACACATTTCAAAAACCGACAAAAGAACAAGCCGACTCAAGAACAAGCCAAAAGTAACGAGCACAAGTGTCTTAAAAGAACAACACGAGGTGCCAGAGGCAGAGGGGGTGCCCGGGAAAAGGGCGGGCGGTCGGGCGGGCAGGTGATGGAAAACTGAGGGAAAGGCTCAACAGGAACCAGAGGCCCAGTTTTTCTTGAGTCGAGCTCTCGGCCAAGTGGGCAGATACTTTCTGAAGGAGCAGTGCTGATGGGCGGGGGGCCCTACTCTCGACAATTTAACAACTGGAAGAAAATTCTTACTTCTCCACCTTTCGCTGCCATAATGAATTCATTGAAGGCGTTCGCTCTCCTTCGGCCGCAAGTTTGTGGCAAAAGTTTCAGACAAACAGCCTAGCAGCTCGAAGGATCCTCGTCCTTCAGCGGGCTCCATGTTGCTTGGCCAGGCATGCGTCGGTGGCCTTAGGCTCCAGCCGCGCATTGTCTCCGCCTTTGGCCGCGGTTGCTGCCACAAATTAAATGTAAATTAATGCAAATTACACAAAATTACTGCGAGCCCAGCCGGACTCATGCAACAAAAGCAGAAGGTACAACCGGCCAGTGGACAATTCCGCGAGCTGCATCAGCAGATAAAGAGCAAACGACGACGCCACTTGCATTGTCTATTATTTTAAATTGGCTCGGCAAATTTACGGCGGAGCAGAAGTAATTAGCGACGGTTGAAAACTGTGCCACTGTCACCCCGAAAGAAAGAGCAAAAAACACAAGTTGGGGCGGGAGCGGGAAACCCACTCGGGGGCGGACTCCAATTCGAATCGAGAATGTAAATGAAGCGAAAGCGATTGGGTCTCTGGCAGCTGGGGATTAAACTGCAGCTGACAGCAACTTAAAACTGCTAACGAAATAAATATTCAGCTAGGCGGCCTACGATTTGCATGCCGATGCACAATCGAAACAATTACAATTTTCTCACAAATTGAGTTTCCAATCGATCAATCGCCCATGTGCCGACCAGGCGCCGGATGCAGCATACTTTTCAGCACTGTGCTCCAGCTGTCAACTATCCCAAAGCCATGAATTTTATTCTATCATAATTTATGAGTATTTTTTGCCCTCCGCCCCCTCGGCCCGCTTGGGATTTTGCATAATAAACACATTGCAAGCCAAACAATCAACAGAGAAAAAATTTGAGGAATGAGTTTATGCAAATTAAATTGTGTTGATAAACGACCCACTGAACCCGAAAAGAGGGGGCGGGGCGTGGGCGCTCCCTAATTTGATTGCCCAATAAATTGGGGAATCAAATCAAGCCGCTCCACATCTCGCTGCCCACTAAAATTGCAATTAAAGCGTTGATGTCTTCATATTGAAATTTATAACTTCACCGAATGGGTATTTATTGTCCCTGAGAAGGAACTCATTATAGCCAGCCATATTGACTTTATTAGAAGTTCGTCACGCGCCAACACGCGACAAAAGCGGAACTAAAATTCCAAATGGATCTCGAGCGGAACCCAATTAACGAGCGTTCGGTGTTTGCTGGTTAATGTGGCTGCTGGCTCGTGCCACAAAAGCCGACGCAGTCTTGTGGCTGGCAACGCGTGGCTTTTATGCACTGGCGCATGGGTATTGGTAATTAATGGGACGACGATGGGATAAATGGCCATGCCACAAACGCAAACAGTCGTGGCATGCGACATGCGGCTCACGCGGCGTATGCGTAATGTGCTTTCCAAACGAAAGCTTCGAAACGAATTGCATCCAAGGATTCAATTTGCTTGCATATTTAATTATTCATTCCGTGGATAAATATGCTTGGTTCGAAAGTGTCAATTCAGAAATTAACCATTCCTACATGTGCCCAGGCTGTACACTAGGGCGTATGAGTGATATTTTCTCAAAATCTTTCGGTTTGAGCAGATCTTTCACCTTTATTTTAAAACATATATATTACATTGTGTAAAATATTAGATATCTGATTAAATAACAGTACTTGGTCATCTTAATAATAATATTATATAATTCAATGCAATACGATATGGAGAAGCTTCCAATTTCCCCTTGCACTTCCACCAGCAAGTGGCAATGAGAGGCGATTTCGATTCATTGGCTTAAATTACAGCTGTCCTGGAATTACAGGACGTAAATGCAGCCGTCGCACCTGCAATTGAAATTGGAAATGAAAAGCGCGCCAAATTGAATTTCACACTTTTTGTGAGCCTTTGTCAGGCTCTTAGCCAGTTGGGATATGTGGATTATTTTTTGTACATAAGCGTTCGCTTTTAATGTATTTTTCCCATTTTCCGCACGCTCTCCGATTTCACCTGATTTTAATTGACGCGCACGTAGGAAATTAATGAACTGTGACAGTTCGATTTATATGTTTTGCTCCAGGTGTGTGTTCAAAGGATAAACGAAGTTGACAGCGAGTGCCACATTGTGGGGCATTAATGCAAAATCCAAATTATTAATAATATTAATCTTGCAAATCATATGTATATCCGTACAAAATAATTGTCAACATTAATTTTATGATGGAATATTTTTAAATGAAATTGCTTGTGGGGATGTTTCTGCCAATTGGTAAAATTAATCGCTTGAATTTCATTTAAACGGCGCAATTATTAAATTTAATTCCAGATGTCAAGAGTTTATGACTTTGTTTTTCCTAATTACTATGCAGAAGATTAATCAATAACATTTCCTAATCCAATTATGTTTGGCGTTCAGTATTTGCATATTGCCATTATTATCATTCTGCCCTGTCAAGGACACTCTTTAATGCACTTTATCCTTGAATACTTAGTTCCATCCAGCCCTGAAAGTCAGCAGAGGCTCTAACAAGCCCCATACCTTCTCGCTGAACATCTGCAATAATAATGGAATAATATTAGCACGAGTAAAAGATAAACACACTTACCTGAACTTGTCCAAAAGCCTTTCTTCGGCTCGGCATCTGATGTATACTGTCTTTTTTCAATTTGCCGCTCTCGAGCATATCCAATTGGCGACTCGGAGATATTCCATTTAATTTAATTTCCCCGACAAACTGCATTTTAGCCGAAACGGGAAGCAGGGCGGGCGCATGCTTTGCTTTTACCGCCGCTGGTTCCATCACCCATCGGCGTTTTCTTGGCCAATGGTATCCTCGCTGCCGTTGTCATGTCCATTGCATTCCACTTTCCACTTGACATCTCCTAGCTGCAATTTCCCTCTGTTGTGAAATTATGCTTTTGCTACCTTGGACGCTCGGAGCTTCGAGCTGAGCTGAATAAATGGCAGCCGGTGGGAGTGGGAGAGTGTGGGTGCAAGAAGGTTGGCAAAAAAGGATGTGGCGTCCCGAATATAAACTAAAGTAAATATTTAAGCTGTTTATGGGATGGCCATTTCGAAGAGACATCTCATGAAAATGCCATCAAAGTGTTGCGGAGATGCCATAACAAAAATTATGCCACATCAGAGAGCTTCCTATTAATCTAACCAAATATTTTTAAGAGAACTTTCTGATTCTGACGTCTTAAAAAGTAACTTGCCTTCACCTTTAATATTACAGAGTCTTTTCTTTTTTAGTTTCACCTTGATATTCATTTTGTGAATTTTTAAATCCCCCATAAGCAGCGCCAATTTTTTGTTTTCTCTTGAAATACTTTGCACAAAAGTAGTAATTTTGATGGGGTCGCTGGGCGGCAGTTAGCAAACACGAAGGCTTTCAGCGATGGCTGGCAATGGCCTAGTCAAGTCTTTTGATGTTTGGGCCCTGTTTAGGGCGTCTGCCGCTGCTGCTGCTGCTACTGCTGCTGCTGCCAAGATACATTCCACAATGTATGCATCGTTCTGTCTAATTTAGCACATGGCCCTGCCTTGCATCTAGCTTTTGATTGAAGGTTAAATGAGCCATGAGCCACGCATATACACAGCCAAAGGGCGGATAGGGGCGCGGCAGTGCCTGCATTTGTGTCGCATTTAGCTTGCCACTCGGCCCCGCCCACCGTTCCTCCTCTGTCTCGTCCCTTTTCCTCCGGGATGCATTTGCATTACGGGCAGCCCCTACTTTTCGCATCCTCAGACATCCTTAGTCTTGTTTTATTTCCTTTGCCTGAATTAGCTGGCATAAACTAAGCCAGTCAACTAGAGCAAACCCGATCCGATTCCCCGCTTCTGTTGCTCCTGGCTCAGCTGAAGCAGCTAGTTTTGTCAGCTTTTGTAGTTTTGTTGGTTTTGGTTTCCTTGACTGTTATTTTTACGAGGCAGCTGCACAACCCCTAATTGAGTAGCTTTAAATTTAAAAGCAGTATCGTTTCGGAATACACTTCATTTGCCATTTTTTTTTTTTGCTCGTTCATACTATTTGCCATCCCATGGAATCCATGCCCTCACGCCCCCTTCTCCTGTGTGTCAGTTTCCCTGTGTAATTGTGTATTTCGCTTTTATGTATTGTGTTGTCGTTGCAGTTCCCCATTTCCGTTCAGCGTGCCAGCGGAGAGCCAATAAAACCACAATAAGGAAAACGCCCCAAAATAAAGAAAAACAACACAACAATGTCGATCTCCGATTTCCGCAAAAAGAAGCTGCTCTTCCTGTTCAATGTGTTCTTCGGTGAGTATTTATCCTTCACTGGCAATACTGCCAATGGAAAATGATGGATGGTCCTGCGAAAGAGGAGTTTCTAAAGACAAACGCTGCACGAGCTGTCGATTTTATGGTCTGCATCTGAGTTATTGGCAGGGAATTGCGTTTTTGTGGCTCATTTTTCTGAAGCGCTGGGGGGCGAGCTGAGAAAACTTTGATTAGATTGCACCCGATTGGTCTGAAGGTTCTGCAGAAAGAATTAAACAAATTTACAGATGCTCTGACTTTGGGGAGATAGGTTTCCACCACACAGCCATAAAGTGTGCCACGGTTATTAGCATGCAGCTTCGCTTTCGACTTAATCTCCATTTGCGGTGTGCAGACAAGCGGCTTTCATCGCGTATACGTTATATGCCAAGTACTCGAAATCCACTTAAATTCGTGGAGGATTTTCCGTTGCATGTTTAATGCCCTGCCAATGTCACTGTGCTACGAAGTCAAATAAAACTTGGCAATTTAAAATTGAATTAAAACAACACGCACTGCAAATGCAAATGAGAATGCCGCCGAAGGAAAGTTTTGGAGGACTGCGCTCGAACGTTCGGTGTGCAAAGGTTAAGTGCTTTTCAATTATGACTAATTCACCGGTGCGGTTGCCTGGCTGCCGTCTTCCTAGCTCATCCTACCACTCCTTGTCCTTTGACTTGGCTCTTTGCCCGTATTTTGACGGCAGCTGGTCAGGCAATAACAAAAGAGCATAGCCGGAAAAAAGAATGTCATAAAACGCAAGCGCCAAGCACTTGACACTGGCACTGAAGTGGCCGTTTGCACACCGTTGCAAATGATAATGACACGCCCGCATGGCCGAAAGCCAAGTGTTTTTTGGTGGTGCTCGGAGGGGTGATGATGCCCATGGGGGAGGGCGTCCCGTTAGGCCGTAGAATTTTGTTGATGTTGGGTCGCTCGGCCACCGGAACTAGGTCCCAGCTTGCCACGAAATCCGTTTAGCCTGCTCACATTGTTCATCGCTCTTTTCCGTCTTTTCGCCTGTTTTTCGGGTTTCGCTGTTTGGTTTCTGGCCCGAACTGACCAATGCAAACAATGCGGGACAAAAACATGCAATTTACGCTGACTGCGCCGCTCTCAATTGGCCCGAAAACCGAAACCAACAACAAACACAACAACTACTACTATAATGCGTATGGCAACAGATGTGAACCAAAGCGGCGAAATCGACGTTAAGGACTTCGAGCTGGCCATCGAGGTAAGTGGAGCGGAAGCGCTGCAGTACCGAAAAATTTGAATGTATATATATATTTTGAAAAAAGCGAGTTGCCAGCGAAAAATGCTGGCAGTGCCACCAAAAAATATATGCAGCACTTACATCAACTGGCAACCAACAGTAGTGAAAACAAAAACAGTGTTCAAATGCTGGAAATGTTTTTTTGGTGATTTGCATGCAGTTCTCCCTTGGCAATCGAGTCAAAATGATAACTCAATTTGCTGCCCTCGTGTCGAGGTATAGGTATGTGTGCTGACTGTTATTGTTTCAACTTTTTCTAGCGCGTTTGCAAGCTGCGCGGCTGGGCGAAGGACACGCCGAAGAACAAGGAGACCTACGACGTGATGATGGCAATCTGGACTGGCCTGCGATCGAAGGCCGACAAGGATAACGACGGCCAGGTGAGTTGGACGCCCAACTATATAACCATCTATATCTCACAGTGACATTCCGCACCCTCCATACCCTCCGCCATCATGTCGAGTTGTAAATTTGAACCAAAAAAAAAGGCAACTGGCTGTCAAGTGCCCAGGTTTTTTGTTGCCCAACTGAATCTGAATCTGAAACGGTTGGCTTCATTGTCAGTGCCAAAAGTAGTGCTTCGAAGCCATTGTGATGGCACAGCTGACAAGTGTGCAGGACACCCACAATCACAATCACAATCACAGCCAACGCTCATATTCACACTCACACACAAGCACATTACAATGTCCTTCGGTGGCGCTGGCAAACGCAAAAAACGGAAGAAAAATTCGTTCATAAATTTCCCTCTTTATTGGTGCGGAATGCCGAGGGGTAAACAAATTCCCTGCCGCTGCAGCAGGCGGAAATTGAATTGTGAATTATTCGAGAAATGCAATCCGAATTCCGGCCAAATTCCGGGGCTTCCCTCTTCGTTTTCTAGGCCTGCATGTTCTGGCTCCGTCTCAGTCTCATTACAAAAAGACAAACTTTGTCATAGACTCACTGCTTCCACAGTCCTGTGAAAGTCCTTCGGATAATCGCACCACCAGCCAGTGCAGTAAATTAAATTATAATCCCTTTCACTCTGCACACCCCCCACCCCCACCACCCGCATCGGGGTTCAATATCAACTGCTGCGGCCAACAAAACCCGCAACAATGCGATACAAAGCGAGCCGAAATTGAAATGTCAGAGCAACAAAACCTCGGCTTAATTCTATGGCCGCGTTTTAGGGTTACGGGCTAGGGGCCACGCTTTTCGGTTTACGGGCGCATTTTCCGTCCAACTACATTCATACACTCGATGAGGTAAAGCAGGAAAGCCACAAAATTTCTGGCCACTGGCCAAGTTCCAAAAGACTTGACGGAGTTTGCTGCCAAAATATGCCAAAGTCTGACTATTGTTGGGACTTGGGACGTTGCTTTTGTCGGAGCAAGCTTAAGATTTATTGTTCACTTTCGGAAACAACCAAGTCGGAGCACGTGCCGTGACACGGCCTCCAATTAGCTGGAAAAAGAAGTCGTCCAAGGACTGCAGTCGGCAGTCGGCAGTTGGGCAATTGGGCAGTCCACGCATCTATATGCCATTCAGGGTCAAGGATCTGGGCCAAGACCCGCTGGGTCATGTCTGTCCCAGGGCCCGACACTTGCGGCCATAAACATAAAAATATGCAGTTAGTTCGAATTGCTGTTTAGAGTTCCTGCTCGATTTTTGTTTCGGAGGGTGGTCCTTCGGATGCCAATTGGCATTTCAAGTGGTTCTGGTCAGACACAGCCCACGCACTTATTTATGGCCGTATTAAAACATGCCAAAACGTAACGGCTGCCCTCGATTAATGGACGGGGTCTGTACTGGACGTTGCTGGACTGCATCGAAGGCGGTCAGCCAAGTTGGTCAAGGCGTCGGCGATTGTTGTCGATGTTGCGGTAATTGCCCCTCTTTCTGTATTGACCGAAAGCACAAAATGTTAATAACGCATCGCTAGATAGAGGCACGGACATAAATTATACCGCCAAACGACCATAACGGGCGGGGGATGTTTTATGGGGAGTCTCCGCCTTCGGGGCTACCAGCTAATGGTCTTTTCAGCACGGGGCGGACTGCATAAATCTGGGCATAAGCCCGCTAACCCGTAATCTCGACCCGTCTTCCATTATGGCCATTACACACGTAAAAATGCACAAAATATGAAGTACTATTATAGTTTGTTTTTAGGTCACCCTTTCTAAATTTTTCTTTCAATCGAAACGGCTTGTAACGATACAATAAATTTAAATACTAGAGGAACTTGTATTTAAAAATTTAATATTATTTAAGCAACATTTGTATTTTTTTTGTGTAGGTCAGCGTTGATGAGTGGTGCAACATGTGGGACGCCTATGCCAAGGACCCCAGCAGCGTGATGGACTGGCAGAATGCCTATATGAACTTTATGTTCGACCTGGAGGACGCCTCTCACGACGGCGGCATTGACGTGACCGAGTTTACCCTGGTGTGCTCCAGCTATGGAGTGGAGAAGACGGAGTGCGAGGAGGCCTTCGGGAAGATGGCCCAGGGCCAGACGGATGTCACCCGGGAGCAGTTCGCCGCTTTGTGGAAGGAGTACTTTGCCGCCGAGGACGTGAACGCGCCCGGCAATTTCATTTTTGGCAAGACCACATTCTAAGGACAAGAAGAAGGAAAATAGGACAGCAGCCAAAACCAATGAATGCAACCAGTGAAATTATAATTAAATTAACATAAAAATTAAATATATTATCGATGGCAGGATGGAATTCAGATATCGAGCCTCCGCCAATTTGATGCTCCGTCGTTGTTAGTTGAGTGTTGTTTTCTCTCCAAGAATCTCAAGTTTGCCCAATTCAATGTCTTAATTTAGTAGATAACCCTGTCCTGTAACCTATTTATATTTTCTATACCCAAAGCTACGACCCTAACAGAGCTAAATACGACACCTCTGTACCTTTACGAACTACGAACTATATCTTAGAAATGATATCAATTACGAGGTAGGATCTCGCCCAGATCCCTTTCAAAATGTGGGCCGAAATTAAATCAATTAAACTGTCAAAATGTTTATGTGTGTGTAGTCGTCGTTTATCGTCTCGCATCTATGGCGTATAAATTTAAATGTAAATGTAAAGTGTTCCAAGAAATTACAATAATAAAATCAAAATATCAACACGAACTTGTTGCTGGCCTTGTTCTTTTGCGTGCGATTAGATTGATTTATGAATACGGACGGGGACGGGGGTTGGCTCGGAAAATGGTAGACGGCGGTGCCAGTGCATCAAGTGCGATATAATCAACAGTTTCAGACCAATTTCAGAAAATGGAGGACGAAATGGAGGAGTTAAAACGGATGTGCCTGGCAGCACTTAGAACCTCCTGCGGCACTATACCACATTTAGGACGCTTAATCAAATGATTTCAGGCATTAAATGGCTTATGTTGTAATTATAATTATAAATTCTACTAAATTCCCATTTTTTTTGGAGAGTCCGGTATCTCTTAATAAATATACAGCCTTTGCCAGAGTCTAACACCTTGGATCAATATTTATCAACTTCTGAATGCATCCAAAATATGGATCGAAAGCTTGAAGTCGTTAATTGGGAATCGATGGGAAATTGTACTCAGATTTCCTTAGGTTATCCCAGTTAAGGATCGGATGTCGGTGAAAATTTGTATTGTCATAATTGAAAAAGGTACTCTAAGTTTATGATCGGGAAGGTATAATATTTCGAAATCTTTCAAGTATGTTATATGTTATGGATATTTTTTCATCAAGAAGAGTGAAAAATTAGAACATCGTTTAAATGTTTTTTATGTTCATACCAAAGTATGGAAATTTAAATCACCTAAAAGCATATATTTATAATATTTAAAGTCAATTCAATTTAGTTATAAGTTTTTTTTAACGGTATTTTTAAATTGGCGCAAAAAGCGTAGCAAAGCGACAAAACCAAAATACCTTTATAGCAGCTTTATAGGAATACCGAAGACACAAACCATAAGAGAATAATTGAAATAGTGTTGTAAAACTAACGATTTCTAAGTGGACGATATTTTCCGTCAACGTGGTCCATCTCTATTGTAAATAATTCACGTGCTGCAATTTAGTGGATATTTTAGTAAATTGTATCTTGAAATATGACCAATATTGTTCAATATATTGTTGTACGTACCGACTTACGCTCTGCACTCAATTGGCCAATGGGGGCGGTGATTGCGCAATGCTGCCATGCTGCAACCGCTGTTATGCATTTAAATGCCGGCGACTCCGAGACCGTGGCGTACCTGAACGACTTGGACAACATGCATAAAGTGGTGCTGGAGGTGAGTGGCTTCCTGTTCAACAGCATACTTCTATTAAAAATATACTCTTAATATACAGGCCAAAGACGAGGCGGCTCTGGTCAAGCTAAGCGAAAATCTGAAGGAGAATGAGATCAAGCACAAGCTATGGATTGAGCAGCCGGAAAATATTCCCACCTGCATTGCCCTGAAGCCCTATGTTAAGGACACAGTTCACAAATATGTGAAGAACTTAAAACTCTTGAAGGCGTAGTATTAACAAGAATGTAAGATGGCTTAAATATACATATATAGAGGAGCAGGATAGTCAATTAATCATGGACAGCTGGAAGCGATTTTCCGGGTCGACTGTTTCAACAAGAATAAGTGTAATTTCAAAATCAATCCTTTGAGTTTTCTATATTTGATGCTTATTCTCTTGTCTGTATTCAGCAGCTAATATTTTGTTCAAGGAATAAATGCCTCTTGTATTCCGATAGCTTGGCCTGTACAACTCAAGACGGTTTCGACAATCGCCGCAAAAAAGATCCAGGAGAACTCCATATAAGGAAGATATATGATAAGTTATGGAATGAAAGTTAGTTCCATCTTATTTCTCTTCTTGAGTTAGTTCCGGCTTGGCTTTTGAAATGGAATCGGAAGAATGAAAACATTCCTGATCTTGCCTTGTCCTGGAGCAAGAATATCAAAAGCATATTCCGGACGCATCTTCAAACTCAAGCTTCAATGGCAAGCAACTGATGAAAGCCGGCACTGAGTTCCGAAGCAGCAACAACCTGGTCAATCACAAACACCTTTCCAAAAAATAGCAATAAAAATACAATAATTTTTCATTTTTACTTACCTAAAAAGTATGCTACGTTTTGAGCGCCAATTTAAAATGTCCCGTGTGAAAACAACTCAAAACTACATTTTCTTGACTTTTATTTTTAAGTTTTCTTTTTAAATAGTTTTGTCGTAAAAAATAGTTGGGGTTCTTTTCGTTTCATCTGCTTATGATTATAGAAATTTTTAGACGTAGCTGCGATAGGTACAATATATATAATGAAATAGGTAAAATAAAACTAAAATTAAAGGTTGCTGAAATCGGCCATCCTTGGCAACCTGGAGCAATTTGGCACAGATGCAAATACAGACATAGGATCTGGTGGATTATACAAAGTAAATGGTGGCGTGTCTCTCTTTCTAAGCGATGCATGTGGGTGAGATTTCGGAGGGGTATACGTAAATGTTCCTCAGTTGGTTGGCATTTGCCCGTGATGCCGTTCGATGTCTACGTTTAACAATAACAAGTTACTAAGATTAAAACCAAAGCGCTTATATTCGTCTGGATATTGCGGGGCCACGGCCACGGCCACGCCCATCTCCTTGCAGCCGCGGAGTTTGGGGCGACGGCAATTAGTTTTTTGTGCGCGGATGTTGCAGCGCATTTAGCTCGTCCTTGAGCCAGGCCTGCCAGTTTTCCTGCGAGGGGCGAGACAGAAGTTCCGGAGATGGATGTTGGATGAGAAAAGAGTGTTGAAATAGTGCGAAAACCAGAAGCAGGATCCATCACCGAGCTAAGCTAATATTTGCGTGTTGGTGTAAGTGTATATGTGAGTGTGGGTGAGAGGGAAAGTGAGAGAGGGTTACAGTAAAAGACAAGGACAGAAATGGAGAATGCTAATAGGATCTACTTTGGTGAACCGTAAGGAGCAGCAGCCGGCCACTTGGCATTTGTTAACGCTAATTGCAAATGTCAACAGAGCGAAACAGAGCCAGAGCTGCCAGCGGAAATCGGAAATGCTTAACTAGTCGCCCATGTCGGTGTGTGTGTGTGCCAGTGTCAGTGTCAGTGTCAGTGTGAGGGTGAGAGTGAGCGTGAGCGTGGGTGTAATGGCGGACTCAAGTGCTAGGGTATGCGTGTGTGAGAGGTTCTTAGTGTCTTGAAACCGGTCTGTTTGTTTTTGTGTGTTTGTGTTTGCCATTTGCTGGGTTGGCTGCCTGTTTCCTTTTCACTCATTGTTATGCAAATTATCCTGATATTCATCATATTCGTTTTCATTATCCTCCGCCTGCTCGTCCTCCTCCTCCTCCTCGGCCTCGTAATCGCTGGCGTTGCTTTCCGGCTGCGTAACATCAGGCAAATAGTCCTTGTGCACGGGCGTTGAGATGATTGGCTCCTGTTTTGGGTGTGTTAGGTGGGTGTTTGTTGGAGTGTGTGTGTGTGTGTGTGTGTGTGTGTGGTAGCGTTATTGCCAGTGTGTTAGTGTGTGTGAGTGTGTGAATGCAAAAGCAAAAGTTAGTTAACCAACTTGGACAACAACAGAATACTAGCCTAAGGGCCATAGAGGCACATGCATATTGCCAATGATCAACTTTCCGTTAGCCAATTTCAGAGTGCACAGAAAAAAATACTTGTGTAGGTTGGGGCTAATTAAACATTAACTCTATATCTTGGAAAAATAAATAGAGATTTAATGTATTTATTTCATAAAATATTAGAAGCATTGCAGAACCTTTTTTCATCAGTCTTATTTTTCTGTGCACGGATGAGTTTTGAATGGGAGGGCTTTTAGTGGAAAACGTATGTCACATGCTAACCTTTGGCGGCCGCCATCCGCAGCCGGGCAGCGGTAACCCATCGGCGCCCAGGGGGCAGGGGGCGTCCAGCCCGGGCACACCCTGCTCGCCCTTGTCGCCTCGATCTCCTTTGCGGCCCCGCTTGCCGGGGGGTCCGGCGTCCCCTCTGGAGCCCTGTTCCCCGCGGGGCCCTTCCTGCCCGGGAATGCCATCAGTGCCCTGTGTATTTCATCGGGTATTGGGGTGCAAGTGGGGGGTCGGGGGATGAAAGGGGGTTTCAAAAATAGGTGCAGAGGTAGGAGTACGACGCCAACATATATAGATTCGCATGCAAACAGAGGTAAAAACAATCGTAAAAGAGGAGAGAGAAAATACACAAATTATTAGCAACCACATGATTTACAAAGGTGTCTACTGTTCTACGACAATGGTGGGAATGCTGTGGGGGTACCTACCGGCAGACCAGGATCGCCGCGCTCCCCCTTGTGTCCGGTCTCGCCCTGGGCGCCCTGCGAATAAAGAAGCAAACAGATCGGTTAGTGCGGCACTGCCATCGGGAGCCAGTGAGTGTTGCGGGAAAATACCTTCATGCCATCCAAGCCCGGCGGACCCTGTTGCGTGGGGAGAGAGAGAGAGAAAGTGGAAAAAGCGTGTGGTTAGTAGAGCGGTGGAAAGTGTGACTGACTCCTGCCTCAAATATGAAAAGTACATATGTGCACCGCGAAGGGCGTTTCAAATGCAATTTGCTGTTTGTTTAGTAAAAAACCATCACTTTATTGAAAATGCATAATTAATACGAAAATTATGTTAGTTTCATTTAGCCATTTTACAATTCGGTCGCTTCGTCTCTGTCGTCTGCATTTCTGCATGTTTACCATTTCTATTTGCACATGCTCTGGCAAACAATTATCAGAACTGCATTCGTTTTTATTTTATTCGAAATCATACATTTGGAATGCACGCGGCAGCACAGATAAAAATATTATATTCGTATTTGTGATGGCATAATGCACTCGCACATCGACATTTAGTATATGCACGTATATAGACATAAATACACGTAAATATATATATATTTTTTATTTGTATATATAATTTAAGGTTTACTTTTCGTTTGCGAACGTTTCTCGTTTTGATGTTTTTCTTTTTTTGTTTTGTTTTTGGTTAATTAACAAATTTACACTTACAATTATTGTTAGCGGCTTATTAAGGGTTTTACCTTTTTTTTACGTTCTCTTTAATTATAGGTATTTATAGGTTAATAATATTTTTTCAATCGCATAAACAAAATTCATTATTCTAGCCTATGGTTCGAGAGAAAATGGTTTCGAGAGTTAGTACGCATAGTTAGTAAGTGAAGGAGTCTAGAGAATACAGAGTAAGAATTTAAGGAGCAAGTCGCTAAGTAAACACGTTGAGAGGTCGTAAAGTGCTAGAGAAATTATTAATTCATAGCGATTAAGTTTCTTCTTCGGTTTTTATTTTTGTTTTCATTATTTGCTTATGTACACGTAGGATGGAAGGAAGGGAGCTCCACTGACATTTAGTGGATTAAACGAAAATTGACATGCAAATTGTTTGTATATTCTGGTTTCCATTCTGGGGATTATTACAACAACGAGACACATCTAATTGAAAACAAATTGACATATTCTTTGTGATTTTCGATGCCGTTTGCTGTACGAGTAAGTTTTAAAGCTGCAAACATTTCCATTTCCATTTTTATTTCTCATTTGCATATTCAATAATTCCCATTTAAATTTTAACGGACCGCATCGTAGTTGCGAAAATACGCCGGTTCGAAACTGTCGAATGGGGCAGTATATACTTTTATTATCATATTTCCATGGCGTTATTTCATTTGCATTGATTATGTTTGATTTTCGGCCTGTTTTATTTGTCCTTTGCGCCTTTTGCGTATTGAAATTGAAAATGCGCCAGATACTCGCCAAATGTTAATTTATGCTTCGTTTGATTTTTGTATAAATAGAGTTGTTAGTGTTACTTTGTTTGAGATGTCCATGAAACCAATAGGATACATACTCGTGGTAAGATTATGTATTTATTGTTGTTGATATTTTGCATTGTCACTCCCGAATCACGATTTTCGATTTTCGATTCAAACTGGGAAAGTACAGCAGCACTATGTCCTACAGAATTCAACTTTAGCCTAACTAACATTGCTGCCTGTGTTCTATGGAAGTTATTGTTTAACTTTGGAAAATATGCACAATTGGTTTGGATAGCTCTTTGTTTTGTTAGTGATATATTCGAGTATAAATAATGACACTATCTGCAACTTGAAGATATAATTGCATTATGCATGCGTAAACATCAAGAGATCAAAATATCTTACAATTCTTTAAATTTCATTTAATTAGCACAATTCCTTAATCCAATACAGTGTAGGTATTTATGTTTTACTTTGTATATTCATATTATTTTTATGGTTTTGTGTTTTTCTGCTCTTGGCTTTTGTGTTTCACATTGAAGCTTTGGCAATTATGCTTTGTTTGAACGGGAACGAGTACTATTCGAAAATTCAGACAAAGCCCTTGGACGGCACCTAAGACAATGCTAAGACGGGGCAGCAGGAGCAGATCAAGAAGTGGCTTCTTCAACCTCGTCTCTGTTCGCAGTCAAGGATAATCTGATTGCGTTGTAATTAAGTCACTTTCGGCAAATTGGCAATGATTGCAACTCGGTTCCGGCGTAATCTATCAATTAGTCGATAGCACCCGCATGGAGGCACTTGAAAACCAAAACCAAAACCGAAATCACAATTCGCAATTCGCAACGGGCCGCAGACTGACTGGGAAAGTGTGGCAACTTTCACGTACCACGGTGCGTATGATTTATGCATTTCGAAGCGGCTTTTCTGCTCCTGCTGCAATTGCTTCGCACAGAGAGCAGCGGCGAATGAAATGCAATTAAAATATTTGCATTGCATATTTGTTAGTTGGTTTCCTTCTCTGCAATTGTTGGGTGTATGTTGGGTAGTTGGGTGAGTGGGTGAGTGGGTAGGCGGAGAGTGTACTGGGGTAGGTTCAAAGTTTGTTAGTTGATTCAATTGATTGATGTTTGTAAATATGCTTGGTGTAGACATATGTTTGTTTGTATTACTTGTTTGTATACATAAATACTTGTTTGACTCTTGGGGGTATTTTAAATGATATGAATATTAATTCTTTATTTCGTGCGGGCTGGAGGGGAGCAGTTCGTTTGCAATTAATTGATTTGCTTCTACTCGATTCTGAGTTTCTGACATGCTGCTATTTCGTATTTGATTCTCTGTACATGGGTGCGAGTTTGTACAAATTGATATACATATATGTATATTCCACTGCAGTATACACATAGATATATATATACATATATATGTAACTGAGCACATTTGACAAGCGTTGCGCGGCTTCCTAACTTTGAACATTTGTTTTGCTTTGATTAAATTTGTTTGCCTTTCTTCGAATGGGTGTTTTTTTTTTTTTTTTTAGCAATTGTGGGTGTGGGTGTGTGTGTGAGTGTGGTGTGCGTGTGTATGGCATTTTTTTTGTTTGAGTCGCATTTCATTGAGACTTTGGCGCTATGAGTGCTGGTTATTACTGACTGCAGACTGGCTGCACTGTTAACTAGTGGTATTAGTAGTCGCCCCACACCTGTTCCAAGTAGAAAGAAAGAGAGACGAAAACACTCCATTAGGTTAGCCGGTTATGGGTTAAGTAACAAAAGCAACCAAAGCCACAAATAGATTATAAATTAATTTCCACAAATTATAAGCCAAACATAATGAAAGTTTCCAGTATCAACTCAAAATGTATGACTTACCGGAACGCCAGCCTTTCCCGCTGGTCCCGACGGACCCGATTCACCCCTCATGCCCATGGGGCCCTGCAATCACAAATGGTTAGAGTTGCGGAAAAAATTCACCCGTGATTTCGCACTTACCGGCAGCCCCATGGGTCCCTGATCGCCCTTGTGGCCCTTTTCACCCTGAAACACAGACTCCCCGGCATTAGGATTGGGTTATATATATGAGTTATCGGTGCAGGACTCTTACCGGATCGCCCTTGCGCCCGTCTAGGCCGCGCTCGCCTTGGAGTCCATTGTGTCCGGGCGGGCCCATGGGTCCCGGTGGTCCTGGCGGGCCGTATAACTGCAAGAAATTAACGTCAGTTGGGGGTTAAACGGCCGCACGGTGGTGGGTCATTCGGGGTGGCTTACGTATTCGATGGTGGGCATGTGCGGGGCATCGGACATGCCGTCATCCTGGCGACGTCGCATCTTGCGGTACTAAAAGGATTAGAGCGTTAAAGTGGATAAGGTTAGATAAGAGGTTTAATGAGGACACATTTAAGAATTGATGACTTTTTGTACTGTTTAATAAAGATAAACTAAAAGGAGTAAATAAAGAAATAAACTCACCGAATCACCACGATCGCCTTTGTCACCCTTGACTCCTGGGTATCCTGGAGGGCCCGGCAGACCTGGAGGACCCATCAAGCCCGGCGGTCCAATGTCTCCGCGATCGCCCTTCTCGCCAGGCGGTCCCTGGTATCCTGGCAGACCGGGAGGTCCCTCGATGCCTGGCTCCCCAGGTAGGCCGTCCAGGCCACGAGGACCCAACGAACCGGGTTCTCCCGGCTCGCCTGCCTCTCCCTTGGCGCCATCCCGACCGTCGCGTCCGTCCTTGCCAGCGATGCCAGGAGGTCCTGGCGGTCCGCGCAGCAGAGTAACCGGCGGATCGTCGTAGTCCTCGTCCAGTTTGGTTCCACCCGGTCCGAATATCTGTGCAAATTTGCGAATCCGAAATCGTGCGGCAGAAGGGTTGCGGCGAGATGGATGGAGAAATGGAGATGGCAAATTTAGTGGGAAGATTAATTTATGCCACGTGGCATCGCCGCCCGAGGCGTTGCACGCGCTTGTTCCACACGCTTTGATGGGGCAAAACAAAAGCGGCGCACAAAAAGAAAAAGTTCACCCCCGGGAGTGGGTGGGATGCGGCATGTTCTGGTGGTGGCTCGGGATGCGGCCGTGTGCCGTGTGCCACAGCGAAAGTCTTTTGTGTGCCACGAAATTGTGTTAAGTGCAAGTTGGAGCATCCACGCACCCACCAGACCCACCCTGCCTCCCGATTCCACCCACTCCTACCGACTCCCCAGTTGAGACAATGGCTGCATAGAAAATCTTTAAAACCGAACCATAGACCGTGGCACTTTTGTGCGAAGGAGAGTGCCAGAGTCGAAAATAAAGTCAAGTCAACGACAGCGACTTCTCTACGTGCTTCGAGTGCCAGTGCGAGTGCTCCTCTTCCCCTACACACACATATACCCCTATGTGTGTATATGTGGAGATATGGCATATCCTTTATGTGTGTGGGTGCTCTTTGGTCCTTGCCATTGTGTGCGAACGTGTGTGTGTGTGTGTGTGTGGACAAGTGGGTGAGTGCATAGCGAAAGACAATTAATTGTTTTTTCCTTCATTTTTTTGGCGGGTTAATGTGCGGGCTGCGCGCCTTGAGGCAAATTTCCTGGGCTCTCACAACAAGGAGCTCAAAACCACATAAACTCTAAACTTTCGATGGGTTTTAAATGGGCAAACATGGCTGAACAATTCCATGGCTGAAGTGCCAAGGCTAAAAGCTTTGAAATAAGATTATAGTCGCTTAAAATGAGAGAAAAGTTTTTCGAAGAATAGTAACTTTTAAAGAAAAATTCCAAAAAATAAGTATATTTCTTTCGAATCTCACTTTTAATCAGACTTCCTTTATAAAAAAATATTATAATTTAATTATACCGCCTTGTTCCCCAGTGCTTTTCGAGGATTAACTAAAATAGCTGGGCGGGTATGTTGGCTTCGAGTCCTTTGGACCCACCGCAGTGCACCCAAAGCCAAAACAAAAACCCTCTATTAGGCAAATTTTGAACGACATAAAAGCCAACTCCGGTGGGCAAAAAGCAACGACTGCGTTGTTGCAACGCCAACAACAACAGCAATCAGGCTTCATAACAAAAACAACAACACGCCAAGGAGCTTTGCCAGGACTGGGGGAAATAAAGGAAAATAGGAAAAGCCATTTACACATGTGGCTCAAGTGAATAGGGACACTCGAATCAAGAGATTCCACGTGGAGTGGAAAATATTCAATCGCCTTCGGGCAAATCGAGCTGGGGAATACATGCCGGGGCTTTAAAGCCGTGTCCTTGCTGGAATTAAATGCGAGAATGGCTCCCAGGATGCCCAGGGTCCAGGACTAAGACAGAGGCAATCGGATTGCATGCATCCGGCTGGTCCTTTCGATGCGGGAAGAGTGTGCGTTACACTCGATTATTATGCAATGCAATTGATCCTGTGACTGTTGTGACTCCTGCGACTGACACTCTGGCAATATCTGTGTGCCACGGGTGGTAGGAGTCGGGTGGCGGAGGAAGCGGGTGTAATTTCCTTGCGGCATGCCCAGGCATGTGCAACAATTACATTTACTTCTACTTTGTGCCCCGGCCCGCTCTGTCCCGTTGTCACAGGAAGTGGCGTACTTACAGTTATTAAAACCCGGCAACAGCAGCAACAATAAGCACAACAGCATCGGCGGAAAGGATAACAATGTAAGCGCTTAACGCACACTTATACGGACAGGATGTGGCTTGGCATATGTGAAGGACAAAAGACAACCGAGAGGAATACGAAATACGGAATACGGAATACGGAATACGGCATAAGGAGGCTGAGGCTGAAGCCCCAAGTCCTGGCTTGCCACAAATGCACTTCCCAATTTCAACTTTTTACCTCTTCGGGTTTTCTTTCTTTTTAGCTCATCTGCATGGGGCTCCTGGGCAGGTGTCTGCCAATACACACACACTCGCACACATGCACCATTGTGCGGATGTGTGGAAGGAAGAAGTATCCTGGCTCGGTGGGCGCTTTGTTGCGAACTTTTCCCCCCATTGTTCCTAATGCGCAATGGGGAATTCTTCCCGGTGGCCATTTGTAGAGCAATTAAAGCGATTTGAATTAAAGCCGAGTGCCTAACGTTTGCCTTCTGCTGTAATTAAAGGACACTTTGAGGGCTTAGTGCCCACATGCTTGCCTCCTGCCTGCCTGCATCCTCCTTCTGGAAAGTTGATAAACAAACGCAAACCAAACAAGGCAACAAAAAAAGACAGTCCGGGGTTTAAAGGCTTTTAAAGCCAAGCAGTAGCAGTAGCAGTAGCACTGCCAATGGCAGTGGCACTCGGAAGATACGATAAATAACATAAATAAAAGATACAGTTACAGATGCGAGCGAGCAAGTGAATTGGGCAAATGTTTGTGAGGCTCGCAAGGACGATTGTTGGCCCAGCTGCCTAACTACGATAAAAAAAAGAACGGCCAGGATCCAGAATTGAGAATCCAGAATAAAAGAAACCGATTCTGGCTCTGCCTTTTCGGCAGCCTAAATCCCAATCAGATTGCGTGGGTGTAGCAGTTTCAGGGGCGTGTGTGACTGACTGTGTGTGTGTGTGCAAGGAAATCCATTAGAATGTATCAATATTTGTGCGAGCGAACGCCTCCGGTTGAATTTAATTTTCAATGTATCCAAACACAGGCCGACCCACCTCCCCCCTGACAGAGCCCCTTCCACGCTGAGGACTGTCTCTTAAATTATGCGTAAATATTGAAAATATTTGCACAAACGCCTTTCAATTTAACGCCCAAATGACGAAGCAAATGAAATTTTCCCAATCGTGTTGTTTTTCCTGTTTTTTCCTCTTGATGTTTTAGTGAACCCCCTCCACCCTGCCGCCACCTCATCCCTTCGAATGTAATTGTAAATTAATTGCCCCACCGTCTGTCCGTTCGTCTGATGTTTTCGGTATGCGTCCGGCGTAGTTTCCATTTGAAGCTCCCATCTGGAGAGCCGGATAGCCTGATAGCCGGAGAACCGGACACGCGGAGACCCGGAGACAGAGGGCCACAGACAAATGGACGCACGTAAACGCGTTAAATTGAAAATCATTTTGATCTCGACGCGACCTTTGGCGGATGTCACTGGTGGGTGCGAAAAAGAGAAAAGAACCATAACGGAGAAGCGCCATTTGCCCTCAAGTACAGCATGTGACCCCTCAGGAGCAACCCCCCAACGCCCCCCCACACTAGCGTATGCGCATATTTTTCACAATTTTTCATTTTCCCCGGCAGGTTTCCTCTTTTGAAATTTCATATTTTTCTGCGGTCATAACAACAGCGACGAGGACTTGGACAAAATAAAAAAAAAAAAAGCGCACCGAACCGCTGGAGGTGAAAGTTTTGCAGCCCGTTTCCGGCTCACACGCGTACGTTTATGCTCACACAGACAGGGATACCCATACAAGTGCACGCTCAGCCAAGATCCCGGCACTTCATGGCGTGTAATGCGTTGCCGCAAAAGTTTACAAAACATTCGAGGGTCGCGGGTGTTCCTCGCAAAACCAGGAAGTTCCTCGCAACTACGCGAGCGCATTAAATTCGTAATATTTTCCGCTTCGCATTGATACAGATTACAATGGGCTAGATTGGGTTATATTGGCCATAAAGGCAGCGGATCTATAAACAATATGTGGAATTTTTACGCTCCAAGCTACCTTTTCCGAGGGGAGGTCTGTGAAAAATTTGATTTGGAAAATAAAAGTTCAGAACATTGAAGAGGAATTTTATATAAGAATTCAAAAGGGATACGATTTTTCATGGATTTATTTAAATAGTTTTGACTTTGAAGAATAAAAATTGTCCTGAAATATAGGCATGCTTTTCAAAGTAATATTAGATATCATCAAAGGATGGTTCAAAGTATCTCCAGCTAGTATCATATTTCTGAAATTTATCTATCCTAGCAACCACTGTGTCCGACCACAAAAGAATAAGGAAACAAGCCAGGACTCGTTGTAAAAAATTTCGCGTGATTTCGTTTCACCCTCGAAACAACAATGTGGTTGCTCCGCCTCCATCTCCAGCTGCCGTGATATTGTAATATGTATGAAATTCGGAAGTATTTAGGGAAATCGTTGTTAAAGATTTCGTCGTTTTTGCCTCAAGAACAACGGTGGCACATCAATGTGCCAAGATGGCAGCAGTTGGCATTTGTGCGGTTGGTTGTGGGTTGGTTGCTTGTGGAAAAGCGCGTTCGTTTTGTATAATTTTGCTACTTTCGCATGCACAGCCACCCGGACTCGCTTCCATTCTCATTTCCGAGCCGAGACCCCCACCTTGGAGTCCCCCTTGCAAAGTCCCAGCACCCGAAAAGCCCCAACACCCCCGCCCAGAATCTAAATGCGTTGGCAACCTCAAACCCACGTCAGTGTAACACGCGTGCCTATAAATTTCTAGGAGGTTGGCTAACTTGCGAGCTGGGCAGGGGCAGGATCCTGTGGAAATAGGCTGGAGGTTGGGGGGTCCTTGGGTCAGGGCATTGTCGCCAATCTGGCGTGCGTGTGTGGGTGAGCCAGGATTTCTTTATTCAATCGTTTTTGCGACTCCCACAACGCTCTCATCATCAGCGGCCATAAAATAAAAGTTACGCACACCCTTGGGGCCAGGACATTACATTGCCCCTACCTCCTCTTCCGGTGTGCGTGCGTGTGTGTCTGTGTGTGTGTGTGGGTGGGCCCACGCATATCCTGTGGTGTGTTCCATGCTTGACCAGCTTTTCTTTCTCGCCGGCCGTACAATCTCGCCATCGCTCCGTAGCATTCAATATAGGATATAAGATATATGGACGTTGACCGCAAATAATTGCCGCAGCCAAGGAAAATTGGAAAATTGCGCACAAAGAAAACTCCGGAGCCAGGGGAAATTTGCATGCTGCGCATTTTTCAATGAACAATGACGTCACACACACGCACACATAGGCAGCGCAAAAAATAAAAAGAGCAAAAAATAGCATTGTTGGCCATTTTGTGGCGCCCATCAAATCGGTTCTTTCAAATGGCCAGAAAAAAATAAAAGCCAACCCGGATCGGTGCGGTTCGGCTGAGGCAGTGAAGCTGAAGCAATGAAATCGAGGCAATGAGCACATCCCAGGACATCCAGACAGGATACAAAAAACCGAACAGAACCGGAGTCGGCGGCGGTGAAAGTGCTAAGCTTATTGCGTCGTTTAGGCAACACCCTTGCCAACGAATTGGCCAAGATACAGCGATGAAGATGAACCCTTTGAGTGGCAGACAGGGATATACATTCAAGCACACACACTTGGCTACACACACCCATCCACCACCAGCCATTCGGATTTCCATGTAAGCAACCTTAAGTCTTTGATTTGCGTCGAAAGGAAAGCTCTCCGCGAGGTCCTTGCTGGGATCGCATTTCCATTCTTTGGGGCGAGACCGTGTGACGTGTAGCGAATTGACAAGTTTTTTGCGACTTTCGCAATTTTTATGACTCCATTTACTTAGAGCTGGCAGCCGGCTCAGGAAAACTTTGCCCTGGCTAAGATAAGGAAAGCGGTTGCGGGTTGTCCTGGTTGTCCTGGAAAATTTATGCTGATGTGGAGGGCCCCCGAACACCCAAAAACAACGAAAGACAACAAACTTGACATGGGCCCCGACTGTTCCGGAGTGTGTGTATGTGTGTGAGCAACGATTGTAAAATATATTAACATAAATTTGACATAAACGCTTCACAAACAGTTTCTCCAAGAGTCGAGATTGCTGTCAGAGTCGAGATGGCCCTCCCGCCTCGGCTCGGTGACTTATCGTTTCAACTTTATTAAACCGAAATTCAGAGTCCGGGAAAGTGCAAATGCAAAACTGCTAAGCCCAAACCATCGCAGAGCTCTAATAAATGGGAAAATTCCACTCAGCCGAGACTCTTTCAAATTAATTTAAATTTTAAATATGATTCTCGATCGTAAATGGAATCATATGGAATGAATATGGGTTAGACTGTTTCTGAATACCCTTCTGTCAAAGAGTTGATTACGATCTCTACGGTTATTTATGGATTTTTCGCTGACAGACTTTAGGTTGCGTTTTCAGTTGTCACCTGGCTTAATTGTGCCCTATTTTTGAATGCTGCGCTGTGACAGGGTATAGGCCTTCCTCCTATCCACACGCCTCACTGCACACATCACATCCATTTCGTATGCTCCAACCCATCATCATCCACGGTCCCGGACTCGCCCCGGTTGGTTCTGACGAGGCGACGAAAATAACATGTCAAATTTATAATGCCAACAATTGCGTTATGCCTTTTTTATGACGCCGACGGCTAGGCAATAACCCCACAAAAACAAAAAAAAAAAAAAAAGGAGGAAAAATTGGAAGGAGGAAATGGTTTTGGCCAGAGCCAGATGCTGTTGGCTGTTTGCTCTGCTCGGCCTACGGGCGGATAAATGTTTTCGAAAATAGCACGCCAGCAATTTGGGCATTTTTTACGATTTGCCGAACTAATTATGGCAACTTCCCCAGTGAGCTAATTTCGAATTGTTCTCCGTGGGGATTGTATCTTGTATTTGAATTGCATTCCCCAGCCAGCCGACTTTCCCAGCTCACACACAGACTCATTATAATCCAGAGACATCGCATCGGGAGGCCTGGCCCCAGCATTTAATGTTTTTGGAGAAAATCGAATCGAAAATCAACTTGCTGCCTGGAAGGCGTCACGTTTCAACAGTAGATGACGGCAATTGTTGCAAATAATTTTTTATGCTCTGCACTGCCTGCGGTGCGGCGCATGGGTGCGAATATAGATATATGTTTTTTTTTTCTTTCGTTTCCCCCCGGTTTGTTTGTTGCCAAAAGTTTTGTTTGTTTGCCAAAGAAAGCCCAGGGGCAGAAGCAGAAGCAGCCTGCCGCAGCCTGTCGTTTCTTATGACTTTCATTTGTTTTGACATCACGTTGCTGCAGTGCCGGGGATTCCCACAGAAGTGCCAGGGGGACTTGGGGTGCAGCATAATCGGCATATTGGAAGAGGAAAGAAAGTCCAGCCAGCCAGCAGCCGGAGGAACGATCGAAAAGTTTCCCAGGAATGCAAAATAATCCCTCTTTCGAGAGTTTTCTTCCTATCGGAAAATAATTTATTTCCAATGAATTTAAAATAGAAAATTGCAAGGAAAATTTGTGGCCACAAGTCGGCTACTCCAGGTGAGCATTTTTTAATTAGTTTTAATGCCTGAATTCATGCCATTTTTGGTCTTGTTGGTGGAGTGAAAATTATTGCCATAAAGGCTTAATAAGAGTTAAGAAAGAAACCATCACACAATGAAATAATCGGCTTTCATAAAATATGTTTACAATTTTACAATATTCCCATTGATCGGCTTAAATAATTTCAGCTCAAATGCAAATTATTTCACTTTAAGAATTTATATCACTTTAAGAAGGATTCAAAAAATGTTTGGCTAAAAATCCATCAAAAATCAAACAATGCATTTTAAATTGTAATCAACAAACGAAAATTGTACCATGAGTTTTTGGGAAAATATCGAGTGGAAGCTTCTACAGTTAAATTTCAAATATTTTATGCAATTTGTTCTGATGCCTGTGGTTCTATTAAATATTTTTGCATTCCAAAAAGCTGGCATTCTCCTTTCATGTTGTGCAATTTTTCATCGAAATAGGGGTGTGCATTTTTAATAGAACAATGTGCGAATTGATGGATCTTCCTTTTTTAAATATTTATGGGCAAGAAGATGAAAAAATCTGAACAATTTGTGGGCATTAAGCGTTCCTAGCTCCCCTCGCTGGAGCCATAACAGAAGTACTGCACGTTGCCGTTTCTGTTTGTTGTTTCGCTGCTGGGCATATTGGAAGTTGGTTTCTGCCTGTTTTGTTTTGCTTCTTTTTTTTTTTTTCTGGCATTATTACGCGTTATTACAGCAACAACACCGCCGTGACTTTGACTTTGCCTTTCCCACCGATTGCTGGGTGGCATAGTATGTGCTGCACAATAATCAGTATGGTGGCAGTATGTGTGTGTTTTTGTTTTTTAGCCAGCCCCTCGGTGCGGCTACGTGAAAATGGGCAAAATGCGCAAATGTTTGCACACTGGTTGAGCAGCATAATATATATGTAGATACACATATCAATACACCCATCCAGGCCGGCCCGGTCGACCCGGTCGATCCGGACCACCTAACCAAGACCAAGAACCCCTAACCAAGTCAGCGGCATCCAAGGAAACTCATCCGTGGCGTTAGCAGCTTCGCTGGCGGCGCTTATGCATTTTTCATAACTTACACAAGCACGTGCTGGGCTACATATTCATACATATATGTATGTACGATTTTATGCCTCTGGCCAACAAGATGCGCAAAATCCAAACAAAAAACAAAAAATAAATATAAAAACCATCCCCACACCATGAAAGAAAAAGAAAATGAAATGAAAATTCCACCAATGCCCAGAGATCCGTGCATCCATCAACACGTCAGGGGGTGGGAACAGCTGCCGACACTTCGAGTGCCAATAAAAATGTTAAGTATCTTTGCACTGTTGACATTCCAGCATCCACTAGATGCGTAGATACTAGAGATACATGGACGTGGATGTGGATGTGGATGCTTTTGTGGAGGCGCCATAAATTAAGCTTCTAGATTAGAGAGCACAAAATAATTTTGACAACATCGATGGGCTTCGACACAGTTAGGCCCGCAGGCCGAGCATCTGCCAGATACTTGGATACTTGGCTGGCGCTGCTCTATTCATCAAAGATAGTGCTTTTTGGCAGCTTGTCAAAGTCGTGCTCCGCGAAATATGTACACACAGATACTTGGAGCGTATCTGCGAGGTTGCTGTAATGAGTTAAGTAGCACGTTCCCGGAGTCGTGTAAACATGCTCATTACACAGACATCCAGCATGCAGGTGATTCCATGCGGAAGGATAAGTTTTAGGAGGGCGTGGTCCCCACGTCGTATTTACACCCGTTCCCGTCCCCGTAACGGTCCCCTCCCCGGGCCACCGCCCATGTATTTACAGATTAGCATAAAATTAACGCACAACGCCCACGCACATTTTTACAAAAGTAATTTACATGATAATACACTTCTTGTGCTTCTCGAACTCAATTTACAGCCTGCTGGCTGGCTGGCTGGTCGAGCTTCTAATTAAAAATCGATTGGTATCAGGTTTGTGTTCGATCTCTTGTTTTTTTATCGGTGTCTTTCGAATGGTTACTCACCCGTTTGCCGCGTTTGCCGCGCGGTCCTTTTTCGCCGGGCGGTCCGGCGGGTCCGGTGGGTCCCGCCTCTCCTCGCTCGCCGGGCTCTCCGGGCGGACCTGTGTGTGCAAAAATGTTAATTTCAGCGACAGATATCAAAATGAGCACAAAATAACAATGCCATGGATATTTACAGATACAGATACGGATACAGAGATACAGAGATACAAAAACTCAGAGATAGATAGATACTGACGCCCGCCAGTGTTGACCAAACAGTGGGCGTGGCCTTTTGTAATTATAGAGCTCGTTATTTGTTGGTTTTTGGCCAGCAATTTGTTCGAGGGACAGCTCTTGATGGGTTAACGATGGCAGGGGCTTAGTTGGGAATGCAAATTGTTTATTTGCGGGTAACGATGCCCAGAGTCGAGTCCACAGTGGTTGCGAATCGATGGCATTTAGTTCAAGGCTCTGCCAGGCTTGTGGTTCATGCTAATGATGCCAACGATTTGACCCACTTAGAGAATACAATGTACAAATACCCTTAAAAGCCCTTCCAATAGATGCAGAATAACAATTTAATATGCATAAGTTGCACTTTCGTCGACAGCTGCAGCAGCTGCCTTTATTTTCCCGCTCAACTGAAGCAGAAATCGAATCTGCATCCGATTCTGAGGCCGAGAGTTCAATCCAATTTGCTTCCCCAACCGCCACCACAAAAAGCCCGTCTCTTCTTCGCTCAATTTGCGGGCTTTGTCTTTTAGCCGCTGACAACGATAATGGCCGAAAGCATGTCGAAGCGGCTCATAAATCCATCAGGGCCAAATTGACTTTGGACCACTGTTCTCTGTCCGAGGGATGGGGGGGAAAAACAACCTGTTTAGTTAGAATAATGAGAAATTGCGTTCGCTTTCTCTTTTTTTTTTTTTGCGAGGGCCAGGGCCAGGGCCAGGAACAGAGCCAGGGCTGTTTGCCAGGACCATTAAATGAGACCATTTGCACAGGAATCAAGTGGGTGGCTGGGTGGCTGAGTAGCCCTACTAGCATCATAGATAAATCCAATTGTGCGGCTTGTCAAAACGGGCTCTGCTCTGCCCTGCCCTGCCCTGCCCTGTGTGTCCTGCCACTGGCACTGGCGAAAAGATATAGAAAATTTATTAAGTTCGTAAAATTGCGTCCTCGTCCTGCGAAGAGCATAAATTTGCCAGCCCAGTTCAGGCCAGGCCACACCAGACCAGACCAGTTCAGACTGCCGCTATCCATTTGTTTATAAAGCATTTGTCTGCCGGCTTTGTCCTTTTTCCCCCCTCATGTCCTTTGGCCTAAAGTTTTCTATTTATGTTGGCATAATTTACCGTTAAGCATTTTAGGCGACAATTGCAAAATGGAATAAAAACTAAATCCGCATAGAGAAGCTGAGAGCAGTTTCGGGATTTATAGTGTCCAGGATATTGGATTGCTGGCTGGCTTTGTATTGGTATTCGCATTCGGTTGTTTTGCTCAGAAACAGGACACTGGCAGATGAAATGCAAAAGATAAGTTTTAATTTCATAGAACGGATGCTGGCCTAGAAGAAACAAATGCAATCAACCAAAAACCAAATGAAATGAAACTCAAATAAATCATGAAATAAATTGAATTTTTTGATATTACAGCTGGGACAGCCGCCTGACTGGTCAGTCTTTTGTTTTTGCTGAGATTTTTCGACCAACTCTGGTCCGACGTGCCGGACCGGCATTTTACGGACTTGTGTCACCACCCCCCCGCAGTGTAGACAGACTACAAATGACACATTCAATCCAAGGCAGAGGCGGAGGTGGTCTCTGAAAGCCCTGGGCAGCTTAACTAATTACGGGAACGATAAGATAAGCCGACGAGAGCAGGCGCAAGGAATCCCGAGTCCCGGATACAAATGACATTCCATTTATTCAAATCAAGCCCTGATGATCCCCTGGCGACGGGGCGATGGTCTCTTGTCGCTGATTTTCGGGAAAAATAAATTGCAGTTTCATGTCCATCAACGCACCGGGGAGAGTTCAAAGCGGGAGGCTTCGGACAGGAAGTAATCGAATGCTGCATTAGTGAAGCACCATCACCAGCACCAGCAGCAGCAACTGCAACAGCGAGTGCCGCGAAAAGTGCTGCAACAGCAACTGACGACAGCTATCGCGGCGGCAGATCTTGTTGTGGAGTACAGAGTCCAGAAAGAAATCCAGAAACAATGGGCGGCGACACGAGCACCGTCATCGCAATCACACAATCGCATCGAATGCAACTGCAACATCGTAAGCACTTTGATGCCACACCACTGATAAGTCAAGAGATGATAGGCAGGGGCCTGGGGCTTGGGGCAAGGGTGGCGGGGCCCTTGTAATGATGCTGGTTGCACAAACCGCAGCAAAGCGCTTAATTGATGGCCTAACGAACGCTCGCATTTAGTAGGGGTACTCCATCATTTGAATTTCAAACTTTAAAGTAGCCAATTCGAGATGAATATTTTTCACTGGAAATTAATTAACAAAATAATCAAATGAAAATGCTTTTTGATTAACAAAATCCAGCTTCATCAACACTGTTCAAAATGAAAGCCATCAATTTCGTAAATTTAATGTTTTGGAAAGCCTGCCTATTGCGAAGAGAGCCAGACATCGCTGCAGAGAAAATTAAATTAAAATTCTATTCCCCCAATAAAAGTGAGCTCGAATCGAAGCATGGATCATCAACACCATTTATCCGCAATCCATCAATTGGTCAAAAGGAGTATCCAATGTCGCCCGGGACTCATCCAAGCGACATTTATGGCCCATCAATCCATCCATCCATCCCATCCGTTTATTGCGCCCACTGAGTGCCCCTAGTAAAAACAATAGTACAAGCTGTCCCACCGATGTTTTTTTCTTTTGGGACTCTGAAACATGGCATCCAATAGTGTTGTACTCCAACTCAATGGTAGTCATGCTAATGAGCCGCTAAAAGCAACATAAATGACATAAAGTTGCATTTTTACGACTGCCGGTCAGAGTTTCGAGAGTTCCCGGGGTCTACAAATTTTTATGTGAACATCGCCTGGAATTGGAATTGGAATTGTATTTGTATTTGTATTTGTATTTCGGGATTCTCGGGCGTTTCAACTATTTTCGAATGGCATGTTTTCTGGGCTATTCTCGTGTATTAAAATCGAATAAAGTGCAGAAATGTGTTGGGGCCAAGCCCATAAAACCCGAAAATCCGAACCAAATAAATAGAAAATCTATTGTTGCTTGTGGGCGTGAGATGTTTTTGTTGGGGTCGGCCAGCAAAATGTTGTGAGCGTTTAATTGACGGCAATGTCCGAGTACCAAAAAGGTCGTAAATGTTATCGCGAAACGCAATAGCGGCGAATGAATTTGAAAATTTCCAAATATGGTATTCGTTTTGGGGGGAAAATATTTAAAAAATGTGTGAAGCCCATTAAAATGGGGCATGGGAAGTCGCCCCTGCCAGTCGGATTACCATTTAAACACGCCGCCAGCCAAAAATATCTAAATGGCTCAAATCAAAGGGCCAAACTAATGGGACACAGTCGATGGCTAGTCGATGGCTCAATTAGATGAGGGTGCAGCCGGTGCCTGGTGCGGGGGACTTCCAAGTGTTAAGCCAGATGACAATAAATTAGACGACCCGCAGCCGCGTGGCAACACTTGAAAAAGTCATCAGATCGATGGTGCCCAGAATCCCAGCGTATCCCCGTATCTGTGTATCTTTGTATCTTTGTATCTGCGAGCTAAGTGGCTGTTGGATGATGCAAGCACAAACAAACTGGCACTTACCTGGTGGTCCGGGCGGTCCCGGCGGACCCTCGATGATGCCCGTGGGGAACTCGTCACCCTTGATGGTTGTGGTTAGTCCTCGATCGCCCCGATCACCCTTGTCGCCCTGCGAATGGGAATGAGTCATTGTGAAAATTAAGAGGAAAACTCACATCCCCGAACGCATAAATAAACGATAAATAGTCGTATTGTGTGGAAAATCCGAAACTGAAAAGGGCACGCCATAAAGAAAATGGAAAAATCATGAGAACAAAGGCGGACGGACACACAGGCGGTCGGTCGGTTGGTCGGCCGGTCGGCCAGACAGGATGAAGGCGAATCACTGACAGTCACTTAAAACGTCGCCGTGTTTATCCAACAGATACAAATAATGCATTAATCCTGGTGACATCTTGCTTTCCTTCCTCCCTTGCCTGTTGTGTTCCTGCTCGTATCTCCTGCGATACGGTGTGCATGGTGTACCTGACTAGGCTGGGTAGAAGGTACTTTGTAATGGCTGGATTGTAGATCTAATAGGAGCTCTTGCACAATTTGTTCCATCAACTGTCTTTGTTGTGAAGTTTCAGTTTCATATTTTTCAGAAAGTGTTTTCGAAACAATGGCTATAACATGTAAGCCTTCGGTATAGTTCAGTTCTCAGTTGTCCGGGTAGTAGGTTCCATCACTGAATTACCAGCGCCCTTTGTTTCGGATTTCCATTATTGGATTTTCGGTGAATCACCGCAGACTCACTCACCTTCGTGCCAGGTGCGCCCGCCACTCCAGGCGGTCCGGCCGGTCCAGGCTGCCCGGCCTCGCCCTGCAGGCCCGGTGCTCCGGTCTCGCCGGGTGCTCCCCGCTCTCCTGGCGCTCCTGGCTGTCCCGCCTCGCCCGGTGGTCCCGGCGGACCCGGCTCGCCGGGCTCTCCCTGTTGGGGTACGGAAACACGTTTATTAGCTTAGGATCTCCCATGGAGTTGACCAAGTCCGGGGCACGTGCAGGACATAAACTATATGCAGGACATGCTGGGAACAAAAGGAGTAGGCCAAAACAAACTTACCTTCAGCTGTATGACTGTGGAAGCGGATACATTGACGCCGGCTTCTTGCAAGTCCTTACAGCCCCGACATAAACCAAAGTAATAACGCAACAACGCAACGTAAGTTTCAAACGAACCATAAAAAATATTAAAAATTAAAACGGGTTAAAAATAAATACATTTTGGTTAATTAATGAACAAACATAATTGTTAGTTCAGCTGCTGCAAGAAGCGGGATTAGGCAAATGAAAAGCAAAATAAACCAGCTGCCGCTGCCGTTGAACCAAATTAAGTGTTTTTAAAGGGAAACTACGAAACTGAAAACTACGAAAACAAATTGGATGAAAATTCCATTAAAAAGTACCCGGGGATCTGGGAAACGAAAGTCCCAAAAGTTGCCACTGCCCTCCAGGGATACCCCAGGACGTAAGAGGGAAAGGGGGCCACAAGTCCGCAAAACTACGATGTTGCAACGAATTTATGGTGCAGTTTAAACAAAAGAGCCAAGGCAGACGACAGCCGACAGGCGACAACTTAAAAGCATTACAAACGAGAATGAAGCGAGACAATAAACACAACTACAAGTATAAGTACAGATAGAAGACTACAAGCTACCAGCTACCAGCTACTAGCTACCAGCTACAAGCTATAAGGACTGGGACGGCCAAAGGACAAATGCTAGAGCAGCCAAGGACAACAAGTTGCAAATAATTTGTTGCATACTGGCTGCCATCTCTCGGCCATCTGCATTTGGCCTCTGAAAAATGGTCTTGACCATGTCCATGTCCACAGAAACGGGCTAAAATAAGGAGATTAGTGGGTGGTGGTGGTGGTGGCAATACCTTAACAGCAACTATTTCCGCATAGCCCAGCGTGCCGCCATGCAGCGTTGTCACCGATCTCTTCAGACCCTAGGAATGCAAAAGCAATTTAGATCCAGTCAGACTCTATTTAATTTGGAGCCAAGAATTGCAGCAGCCGTTGCGGTATATCAGGGAAAATGGGAGCGGAATCGGAAACGGAAACTCCAACTTACCTTCACCGTTTGGAAGACATCCATTCCGGGGTGTCCGGTGTCGCCCTTCTGGCCCTTGTCTCCCGGCTTGCCCGCCGCTCCCTTCTCACCACTGATGCCATTCATGCCCTGCAGAGATAAAAAACAAAAAAAAAAAACCAAATATTTCGGAAAAAGTGTTTTAAACTAAAAATTAGATCTTCTATTTCTTCTACACTAAGTGTAACATGTTTTTTTATCTTTTATGAAATAAAATCCTTTGTGCGTTTTTATCACAAAATGGATAGTTTCTCTCAGCATATGGACTCAGCTTCCGGTCCAGTTTGCGACCAGATTTCGGCTGCCACTTACCGGTTCGCCCTTGTCGCCGGCATCGCCCTTCTTGCCGCGCTTGCCGCGTTTTCCGGGTGGTCCTGGTGGACCCGGAGGACCTGCAATGAATGGAAAGTTTGCCGTGAGTTAGTTGGGAAAAAGCAATCTTAAGGTCGCCTCATTAGTTGCCCATTGAACTCGTCGCTGACCCACAGGATGCAGGTCCAGTGACAAAGCCATTTCCTTGGGTTACATTACGCTCCCCACTTTCTGACTCGATTTTTTATAATGTTTTTTTTTTTATCGGGTTGTTCAGACGTTGTTTTTTGCGCAGTTGGCGCAAATTCATTTAGCTGAAAAATGACTTTTCGCAGCATTTTGTCACGCTGCGGCGGAGAGAAGAAGCTTCGCCAGCGAATGGCGAGGCACAAAATATTTACAACCACTTTGGATGCTATTATTTCGGGGCAGCGAGAAACTTTATCTACCCGAAGGAGGCGAGAAGGACCCAGGTCCTTGGAGCACGAAGGCTGGACAAAGCTGCAGTCGATGCTTTTCAATTATTTCGCATGCAATTTTCAGTAGCATAAAACTGGGTCCTTCGTGCCTTGTAATTTTCCCTGCTGCTGTTGCATCTTGTCTGGGCCATGGCAATTATTTTTATTAGGGCCGACTCGCTGCACTGGCTCCTGGTCTTCCTCTTTTTTCGCATCCTCGAGACGGGAAATTAACACCTAAAATACCTAGACAAAGGCCATGAATGTCTGGCGAAGGCTGGAGGTGTGAAAATATTTAATTAAATTAACAGACAATAGCAACAAAAGATCAGCAGCAGCAGCACCAGCAGCAGCGGGGAGCAGAAGAAGCTGCAGCCACCGGAAATACCCACTCCTGCCACTCCCTGCCCCCAAAGGGCTCTCCTTTCAAGAAGAAGTTTTAAAACCGTTCCATATAATAATTGTTGTAATTAAGTAATTTCGTTTCTATGCTTCTTCGAAGGCCAAGAAACAGGCGACGGCAGGTCTCGGCTCTTCAAAAGGAAGCTGCCCTTAATGCAGGAAGCGCCGGCAAACAATTTAAATTCATTTCGCGCTAAAATGGCGCCGCAAACTACCAAAGGCACGCCGCCCGGTGGGTGGCTGGTGTGGAGTGGGAGGACTAGAGGCGTGGCCAGACGGTGGAGGTGCGAAGTGAGCTGGCACAGGCATCCCAGCCAGCATGACTCCGGTGCTGCCCCTTCCGAGCAATCTACGGATGCTTATTTAATTAAAAAAAGATTTCTCAGTTCACGCACCCAGGAGCAGGAAAATAAAAGAGGAGGCAAGTAGATAAATAAAAAGATGCCGAGACTAGTAGGTGTTTTAAGGTAATGTGGTAATGTAAGTAATACATCCCACTATTACTGCCACTAGGGAGCTGGAGCTGCTTCCACTCTGTTGCAAGTTGAAAACTTTTTATCCTGCCTGGCAGTTTCGAACTTATTTTAATCGATTGATCTTCCCCGATTCGTGCCCTCCTTCCCGGGCCCGGCCATGTTAATCCGGCCATAAAATTTCCGTAATCTTCGAGTTGGCCCACTGTTCTTTGTCGGGCAAATTATGCGCTTGCAGCACTTGCCAAGTAATAAAAGCCAACCAATTAAGCGTGGCTAAGACCCGGCTAGAAACAATGAAGGACTAACTCTCCTGCCAGTGGGCTGGCTGGGCTTCCAGCTCGTGTCCTGGGGGAGTCCTGCGGCCGGGCGGGGGTGTCAAGTGTCGTAAGCCAAAGGCGGTGACGCACGAAAACATAAAGAAAGTCAAGAACGGAAAATCAGAGAGTACAAAGACTGAATGTGGGTGGGGGCGTGGGGACGAGGCCTTTGTCAGCGAGAGGAAATTGCTCTTAATCTAATAGCAACATAATAATCATAATCATAACATCGTTTGGCTTCACATGCCCGCCTTCTCGCTTGCTCTTTTCTTCCAGCTTTCTTCCGTCCCTTTTCAGCCGGAGTTGCCATTAACGCCGCATTTTCCGTATTATTTTCGCGTTGATGGCGCCATTTTGGCTTACAGTTTGTTGGCTGCTAATGGCGTTTATTTGTTGTTGCTTTCTGTTTCGCAGTTGATACGGCTGCCTAATGCGCTAAGAAATCTCATTGCGCCAAGAGAGGCACAAGGCGCAAGGCCCACCCGAATGGCATACCATCTAGGCAACTGTCAGCCAAACTAAGTGCGCTGCCAGCTGATGAAGTTGTTAAGTCGCAACTTGTTCTTCCTCCCTGTCGCCTTCAATAAATACATATCCTGATGCTGATGCCGATGGTGATACTGATGATGATGGCCAAGACGACGCAGGCCACGACGAAGGCAATTGAACGTACTCAACCATACGTGCTGGCAGAGTTATAAATCTATATCGACGGCATTAGTTCAACTGCTGCATCAGCTTATCGCCCACGGGGGTGGGAGCGCCTCGGCAGGAAGGGAGGGCATTATGTCAAGTTGTGCGCGTAATAAATACTCGACTTGGCATCGTTTACGTGCGTACACCACCCCCGACAACACGTACAACAAACAATGGCTAAACAAGTTGACAATCCCCTTCTTTGTAGAAGCCCCCATCCACTTGGTTCTCCACTTGGAGAAATGGAAACGGAAAAGTCTGCACCTGATCGGGGAATTGAAGTTCCTAGCAACTTTGCCGCCACACTTGGGGCTTGTTCATTCGCCCGGAGAATTATCTAATTTGCCAAGTTGCTGCCACACACGAGCCAGAAAGGGCTGCCGGGTCGGGGTTCAAAGGCTTATGCCCAGTCCCGTCGGTGGTCAAAAGGCTCAATTGATTTTCCAGTGTGGGATTCAACTCTTTCTGGCTCGTTTCGAATGGGCGGTCTGATTGAATGCCCAAGGACGGCAAGTGTTTCCCTTTGAATGTATTGCCGGGTTTTCAATGGCTTTTCCGAAGAACGAAAACAGAAAAACACTCAAATATCAAAGAATTAGAAATAATTGCTGCAAAACAAGGAACAAACAGTGTTTCAGCTGAAAGGGAAACTGAATTCGAATCATGTTTCCCGGTGCCCAGTGTATCCTGGCCACTTATCGGTGAGCAACATTAAACCTTTCCGTCCTGAGCTTTAAAGCCAACTGTCACTCGGCATTTTCATTAGCTTCTCTGAAAAGTAGGAGGAAAAAGATTAAATTTTCGTTTAAACTGCAGCTGGAGCTCCGGTATCCAGCATCCAGCATCCAGTATCCCTGTCATCCTGTCAAGGACGTCTGTGCTCGGCGAACGGCAGAAGCAAAATGAACTGCCAGCCAGGAGTGAAACTTGAAATGCAAACATTGATGGCAAACTTTTAACTTTTGCCGTGACGTGTGTCGTTGTCCTTGTGCTGCTCCCCGGTGTCCCTGAATTCTAGCGTTTTCCCAAGCGTAATCCTACGTACGTCAGAGGCACAGGCACAGGCACAGGCACCAACAGTCCCAGTGGCAGTGGCAACCAAATGCAAAATGCAGCCAAATACAAAATGGTAAGCGTACTTAAAGCATTTGCTCTTATTCCTTCCTGTTGCGGACATAACTGCAAAAGTTTTGCCTGTCAGCCTCACAGGAGCTTCTTACCATCGTTGCCTACACAGGAAAAAAAAATACAGATACTTCTCCATATTGAAATTTTATGAGTAATTCAGTAGAAAATGCTTTAAATATTTAAATCTACAGTTTTTTTTTGGCATGTGCGCCCTTCGTATGAAATGAAATTATGTAGCCGTCGGGGCGATGTTGGGAAACAAAAGCACGAACAAAATATGTAAGTTGCTTGAACGCCAAAAGGCGCACCAAATGCTGCTCCTCCTGTTCCTGCTGCTGCTCCTGCTCCTGCTGTTGTGTTGCTAGTTGTTTGTCTGCAAGTTGCTGCTGTAAATCTTCAATAAATGCGTTCTGCAGCAGCACGAAAATGCGGCACTACATTACATTCAAACAATGGCGGAGTCCCAGCTTGTCCCAGCTCCTGGCTCCCAGCGTTGTCCTTGTCCTTGTCGTCTGCTGATATGCGATACTTTCCATACAAAATAACTCTTGTCGTCCCGTTGCCGGAGGGAGATCCTTTTACTCTCCCTTTTTTTTTGGTTTGTGCCGCTTGTCCTTTTTTGCTAACCGTGCTTGGTTCGCAAAAGTGTCTCAAGTTGTCGCGGGGGCTCACCCCCAGAATATTCCGACACAGATCTGGGAGACTGTAATTTCAGAGCGATTCGGTTACTTCCTGGAAACCAGCCTTATCCATTCCATGGGGAGATACAAGCTATGATCGACTATGGGATACCTTCAATCTCTGGCAAGGACAAACGCAATGACATACTGTGACATATTGGGGGGTTAGCCACTTGTTTAGAGTATTACTTGTCTCGTGCAACTCAAAATAAACAAAAAAAAGTAGACCAAGCTATGTGAGAATTGGTGCTTATCGCCGGCAGAGAGAGGGAGAACCCGTTTCGGTCTTCTGTAATTTATGCCTGCTCATTAGGACGAAAACAGGTTATGCCTCTGCATATTTACACAACGTCTGCCATAAATCAGTGAGCCGAAACTGGTTGTCCCAAGGTGCGACTCGACAACAGGTCATCCGTGGGGATTTGATTCTCGAATTAAAGTGCCTACTATCTGTCATGTTAATATGCATACCGCCTACCAAGTCTCTCTGCCTCCAACTATAATTCAATTCAAGTGACCGTCTTTCGGGCCATGGCTCTGCTAATTATTGCACTTGAGCAATCACACGCAGCCTCTAATTGACTTATATGTATGTAAATACTGTACTACTCCCATGAGCTACTCCCACTACAGCATCCAATGGCCAGATCATTAAAGTTGGCATGTAATCAACATCGGTTCGGGCCAAATTAGTTGCCCTTGGGCGGTGTCTGATGTTCGACAAATGCATTATGCCAAACTTTTATTAGCTCTGAGGGCGACGGAAGCAGACACGCACACAAAGGTCCTGGATGTGTGTGTGTGGCTCCTTGCTCCCGACTAATTTTGTTTACAGGCGAGAATTTGCACGACGCCACACACCCACACGGTTGACAACTGCAAATGTTTGCCAGATGTCCTGGCTCAGTGTGTGTGTGTGTGGTGTGCGCTGCCATGGCCATGGCCAGAAGGCAAATGTCTGACAAATCTGTTGCATTATGGGTGCCATATGCTGCTACCAATCCTGATCCTGGTCGCATATCGATTCTTGTCGCCTTAGCAGCTTGCCAGCCATTTCCGCTAATTAAATGATGGCCATAAATTTTGGATTCCGATTAGTGGGGATTGTCATCTGCGTTCGCCGTCCTCTTGACTAATTAAAGTAGTTTCGTTTAAGTACCGAGTACACGTTTTTGGCGTGGTAAAAAGTGCACTACAGCACTGGTACTTTATATCTAACCCACACTGCGTATACGCAATACCCGAGTGCACTCCAACAGGTTGCTCTGATTGGCCTGTAATTAATTAACACTAACTGCCGCCCGCCCACAAAACACCCACTTTTGGCAATTACACATGTAAAATCGCAACGCTTGACAAATGTTGTTTGCGGCTTGGCCATAAATATTATAGGTAATTGGCTTGCCATCGCCAGGGAGGGAGGAGTGGTGGGGGAGGAGGAGGACCTCCTCTTGGAAAAATAGTCACTTTTTTTTTTTTTGGATAATTGTAAATTGCATTCCGAACTCCGCACTCCGCACGGATTTCAATTCACGTTTCGCGTTTGCTATCTGATTGAGTGACGGCTTCATGGCTTTGTGGTCTCATTTAACCCATTCCAGCTTCCAGAAACGCTGTCAACCGGGCAGCAGGCCGGGCCGACTGACAAATTAGCTTCGCATTCTCTGGAAAATTTTTGTGTTTGTGGCTTTTTTCTTCCTTTTCAAATTGGACTGTTTGGCTGTTATTTATATTTCGGTTTTCAATGCAAATTGCATAATTTATTGCAGTTCCTGATTTGATTTATGAGTCCGGCGCATTATTTTTTATTTGTTTAACTTTAATGCTTTGTTGTATGAATTTATGGTGGAGCCTGATATTTTTATGATTTTATGATTTAAATGGTGTTTTATGAGGGGTAATGTGATTTTAATAGAGCAGCGGGGAATTGAATTCACTTTGATATTTATGAGCCGCGTGTTTTTCGTTTTCGTTTCTGTTTCTGTGTTTGTTCCTCTGCCTTTGTTAGGCATTAATAAAATAATTTATTCATTCTGTCGCTCTTGTTATCATTATTCATCCGGAGATTTGCATTCTCTGGGCTTCTTTCTGCAGCGCTATGGCCAAGCCTTGCTTTGCATTTCAAATGCAATTTGATTAAACCGCAATTCGACTAAGTGTCGGAGGATAATTTGGATTGTGACAACTGGGACGCCCTGGCGTCGTTTTGATTTCAATTCAAACATTTTCAGGATTTCCGGTTAAACAGGGGAAGCAAGGACCCAGGAGCTAATCCGTCTTAGCTCCAAGGATGCGAAACTTGTTCAAGAAACTTTAAGCCATCAGTTTTAATGGTAATGTTGTCACTTATTTTGAAAGAGGTCCTTCAAACTTGCCACCAGTGGGAGTGGAAGAGGAAGTAAATGGTCAGAAGAAAACAAAAACACAAAAAGAATAACAAGAACAAGGTAGAATCCCCTGGAGATCTACCTTATGTTTAAGTAATTGGCAAACAGCTTTGGCCGGTCCCTGGGATAACGGAGACTGGAAGGGTTCGCAAATCCCTCCGACCCGTCATCGGCTGCTCCGAGATGTTAATGTTGTCGTTTTGGCCATGTTTATTTTCCGTTTTGTCTGCGCTCCCCAAATATAAATAGAAAACAAACGCACGACTAATAAAAGATTCCCAGGATAATCCCTGGGAAATGGTTGGAAATGGGAAAATAAGCAATCGAGTGCTGCGTTCCAGAAACACATTACGCGGAACAAAGAGATCTAAAAATCTAAAACAATTTCATCCAACACTCCCAGGAAACAAAGGAAAAACTGGGTGAACGATAATCCCCTCGAAAACTGAGTGGATGCTCCGAGCAAAGCCCTCTTAACAATGGAAAGTGTTTGGCGCTTAGATGGGCGCCAGAGGAAAAAAAATGAAAATAAGAATTTCATTTCACTTTCCTCGGATCTGACATGCTGTTGACTGATGGCTGTTGCTTCTACCTCCCTCCCCCCTCGGTATTAGCATATTTTGTGCTGCTTTCAATACGTTTCCACACAATTGCACAGGCTGGCAGGAAAAAAAAAACAAAGCGGCAAGACCGCAGCGAAATTGAAGCCATCTTGGCAACCAGAAAAGAACAAAGCACCGCTCCCCACGGTATTTGTGGATATATATACATATATATCGCGGCTATATAGGTGCAAATATATTCCAGGGGTAAATCAAGAAATTAATCCCTTTAGCAGCTGCGACAGCACCAAACAAATAATGAAAGATATTTATTTTTTTTGTGTGCGCGCCGCGCCTTATAAACACAACAATGAATGGCGGAATCAAGCTGATGAAGAATGATATAATAACAATAATAATAATAACAGCGACACTCTCTACACGGCCCGATCCCTTTGGCGCTTCGCAGTATCTGTATCCACAAGATACAGATACAGATGAGCCATAAAAAATCACAGAGCCCCCACAGCGGCCAGCGGTGATAATAAAAAATAAAAATAAAAAGGGAAAAAAATTGTGACAAGTGATACAAAGTAAATACATGCGAATCTGAAACCGTACCAGACAGACCGTACCATCCGACACACCAATGAATTGTAATATGTATCTGAATCGCTGTGGATACATACGTATCTGTATCTATCTACAGAGTATCTGCAGCCGTTTCCGCGGCTGTCCCGTCCTGTTCTTGTTGCAACGGTTCGTGTGTGGCATCCGTTCAGATTTTTGTCCCTTTTGGCATGATTTTTTCGTTTCTTTGGGTAAGCCGCTTTAATGGCTGTAATGGAATGTAACCGAGCCACTGACACAACACAGAATGCAGCTCACATATTGCCATTGCCCGATGAGTTATGGCTTAATTGTGATGTCAGCAGCGTCTGCAAATTGGAGTTCTCTTTCGGGAAAAAAAATGATAGACACCCTTCTTACGGACACCCTGTCTGGGGATGTCACCCAAAAATGAATTGTGGCAGGCAGACTCGTAATTTCCCATATAAATTCGAATGTGAATTGCATAATTTACATCCCGGCTAAGCAGGAGGGAAGATAAACCCCTTGGCTTACACTTCAGTGGCGCTCCGTAATACCCGGCGTATGTGCAATATTCCCAATAAATAAAACGACAGACTGGTATCCTTTCCCATCCCGACACCTCACCAGGGACTGAGGACTGGGAACTGGGGACTGGGGACGAAGTGGCATTCACACAATGGTTATGATGTCGATATGCGCGAACTGTGGGAGCCATCACTCATCCGGCGGTGTCTTCTTTGTCGCGGAATGAGAACTCTGATGATATGAATGAATTATGTGGGTTGTGGCTGGATGGGATGGGAAGGGAAGGCGGGCAGCCTGTGTCGACATGCGTTTAACTTGCGGCAATTTTGTAACATGGAAGCTGCAGACGAGCACAGATGACGACGGGCGACAATGTTGGAAACAACGTTGCAACATCAGCGCGGCTGTGGCAGCAACATGATATACAAAGGCAACAACAACTCGCCAGATACATGAACAACCTGCAGCTGACGCTTTCGGTGGCATATGCAAGGCTCTTGTGGCATTGTTCGTGTGGCATAATTTAAATAATTGAAAGTTTTACGCTTACGCGCATAATGCCCGAGCACAGCTGATGGCCGGATGCTGATGGTCTGCATCCATCGTCCTGAATCCTTTTGGCTCTCGCTCTGACTCTGGCTTTGGCTTTGGCTTTGGCGCTTTAATGAGCAAATTACAGGCGAACCACCACCAGACGCACTACATGCCAATGAAATTAACCAATTTCACAACGAAATGCAAATGAGCACTCGACTAAAATATACGCATGTGGCATGGAATGGATGGAAAAAATATGTATGTGGCATGCCCAAGCCCTTCCACAATCAGCATCCTGGGTTATTTAATTTTGTGCCGCCGGCGGTGTCAGAGACGCGAATTCAAATTAAATGATCACACCGCGCGCCCAGCACAAGTTCAAAATAGACAAATGCGCCGGTGCCCGAGGTACAATTACCAACACACCGCCACAGTTGCTGTTACAGATACAGATACAGGCCGAGGCAGAGGCAGAGGCAGAGATCCGGATACAGATGCGGATGCCGGCAACCCTTTGTGCGCGCCTCCACTTCCTGCCCTTCCTCAGTCTGCCCCATTCAAGCTCTATCTACTAGGTACGTGAGTGCAAACTGCTTACGCTCATATCATACAAATCATGCAGCTGCCATAAATTCTAAATTGCCAGCCATTTTGGCAGACACATCAGGCGGCGAGAGGCGGCAGGATGGACACAGCCGGAGGGGCTCTGCCAGGGCCCAGGTTGACTGATAAAAACGAGCCACATGCACTGCCGGCTCCCGAGTCCGGACTCCGCACCAAGTTACAGTGGTCTATAAAAAGTGATTAAACACCAATTTAAAATAATGCTGGAACATTAAATGATAAGCATTCGAATAATGACAATCATAAGGTCGTAAAACACTCTTGCTGGTTGCTGGTTTTTGTGAAGTTGTTTTGTTTTGTTAACGAAAAGGTTGTCATAAATTTTAATGATTGAGAAACTTGTTAAAAAGTCTTACATTTAGATTTAAGTTTAAGTTTCAAAGTCCGATCCCATCCACTGTACTCTGCCATATAGCCAACCGATTTCCAAGCGAAACATAATGAGACTTGACATGTTATTTACCCATTGAGCGGTCAACGAGTGTGTGATTGAGTGTGAGTGGCGTCCGAGGGAGTCTGTCTCCGATCCCATTCCGTTCAATCAGCTCGTTGCTGACCAGTGATTGTTTCAATGGCGTTCGAACAGTGCAAATGAACAGAGAGCAGTAGCTGGGGTCACGCCCAGTCTCCCTTGATTCTAGACCCCTAGACCCATTCCCCCGATATCCTCCATATTCCCCCACCAGCTGTGACGGAAGGCACCGCTTTGTAAATAAATTGCATGCATCCTGGCTCCTCGCTCGCATGCAAAAGTCTATTTATCCTGAAGTCGAAAAATATGCTGCAGACGAAGCAGCAATAGCAGCTTTCTGTTATTTTAACTTTTTTTTTTTTTTATATTTTTCATACGCTGCTCAACTCAGCTCCTTTTTTATGGCACACTCTGCGCTTTCTGGTCTGTCTCGGGCTTCATTATTTTTATTGGATTTTCCGCAAGCCTGGAGGGGGGAATATGATAATGCGAGTACTTCAAACGGGTTCAATATAACCGTTCTACGGCCAAGAAAAATGTGAAATTATATGCGTCAAGATGGAGGAGGAGAGGAGGCGAAAACCTCTTGGCTAATCCCGACTCTTGTTCACCCACACAAGCTGGCAAAGATTGCTGTTGTAACCATCCAGACAAAGACAAACACACACACACTCTGAGGCTGTCATGTCGGTTTGGAATGCATCTAATGGCATAGCATGGCATATTACACATACGCCCTGTGGCGCATTGTCTAATAAATACAAATTTAGACAGCATGATTTGCCGGGCTAGGGATTGAGAACGGAGAGAGAGCATTGCACTCGAGATACGAACCGCAGCCCACAACCGGAATGGGAGAACATATATTATAATATTTATGACGCCCGGGTGGGTGGCGTGGATTGACCTTTTGCTTTTGGCCGGCCCGACAGGACCAGAACTGCACATCCGAGTGGCCCTAATGCGATGTGGCCGTGTCTAACAGGGTCATTAGCCACAAGTGGCAGTGCGCTAATTATGCAACCCGAAGTGGGCTGTAACAGGAGCTATAGCAACGGCAGCGGCAGCGGCAGCCGAGCCAGTGGCATAAATCTCTCTTTCTGGGCCAGCCCAGCATTGCCAATTATGCACTTTATGCCAGGGATCGTGGGGCACGAAACACTTGCCCCACAAAATGCGCCCCACAAATCCCTCCAACTTTGCTCGTTGTCCGTGGCCAAGACATGACCTCAAGCCTCTGCAAGTCGCATTATGACAGAGCCCGCCAAGTCCAACAAAATGTAATCCAAACTTTGCCGCTGGCCACAATTGCTGGCCAGCTGTAAGATGGTCTGAGCCGATCGCTTTAATGCCACAACACAGACCACGACTTTAAATTGGTTTAGCTTAAAAGACAAGAAAAATTGGTGATTCAACTCTGAATATTTCAAGACTACTAATCCAACGAAACTATTTTTGTGGGTCATCCAAGACGGACATGTCCATGCCCATGTTTATCAAATGACTCTCCAGAAGTTATGGCTTAAGTTCTTTATGCAGTTTAAAGGAGAATCGATTTAAAAATCGTTTGAGATATTCGGCATAAGAATCGATTGAAAATTGTCAAAGATAGAGACATCCTTGTACGAGATCCGTATTCCCTATTTTTTCCTATTCTTTCAAGAGAACTCCATCAGAAAAAAATTGAAAAATATCGAACACAAAATTTGTTCTTGGCTTTTGATGCAGTTTAATAGAGAATCGATCAGCAAATCTTTTAAAATATTCCGCTCAAGGATCAGATAAAAATAGACAAAGATATAGACATCCCTGTGGGCCTTTTTAAGACGTGCCCATCCATATTCCAATTTCTAAGGGGATCCATGAGAAAAATTGACCAAAAAACGATTCAAAAATGTGTTTATATTTTTTGATACAAATTAAAAGAGAATCGACATACAAATCTTTTAAGGTATTCCGCTCAAGGATTGGACGAAAATCAAAAAAGATATAGACATCCCTGTAGACCATAGTAGGCGTCCCCATCTATATCGCGTTTTCAAAGGCGATCCATGGAAAAAATTGATAAAAATTCGGTCAAAAAATTTGTTTGTGGCTTTTGCTGAAAATTAATAGGGAATCGATCTACTAATCTTTTAAGGTATTCCGCTCAAGGATCGGATAAAAACTGACATAGGTATGGACATCGGGAAATACATATATGAAGCACCGATGCGATGACTGTTTTCCCTTTCAGTTTAAATATTTTGAAAATTCAAAACAACTGAAAGTAAATAAAAAAACACCTAGAAATATTTACATAAATTCGTTAATTCCCCAGAAGTTTGCATCGAGAAACTGACTTTAATTCGGTCTGGTACTGTTGTCTAATAAATTGTATTGTATTCCGCGAGGGCCCGCGAGCAGGGCTGCTGAACATTTTATGTACCGCATCAACACGTTGTAAGATAAATGTGGTCCTGGTCTTTGATGCCCGGGCCACCGTTGAGTGGCCAAATTTCAAATTAAAATTAACATTATGCAAATTTTCTCCGTTGCCATTACACTCGACAATGTCGCGGGTCGCTGCCGCAGTCAAACAATCCTGCCGCCCACAAAGGAGCCGATCCGCGGACGCAGGATGCTAGCTATGCGGAGTTCTGGACTAGAAGCGGCGGCCGTGGGGGCGGGGAGGCAAACTTTTTATGCAAATTAAATGTCTGCCAGTGACGCGCGTGCGTTTTGTTTGCTACAAGGCTGTTTGCCTCGAAGAAAAGCCCCAGCGACCCCTAAGCGATGCGGGGCGCTTCTCCTAAGGCAGCGCCAGCTAGAAAATGGGGGGAAAAACTTTGTTTTAATGAATTTTTTAGCCGCAACGCTGAGCATTCCCAATGTTTGCTTAATTAAAGTGAATGCGTGAAGGGGGCGTGCGTGTGTGAGAAGGCAGCTGCAACCCCGACTCTGTTTATTTTCCTTTCAACATGCTGCGCTTCATCATCATTAACTAAATACTAGCGCCGCCGCGAACACAAAGCGGCGGGCAAATCAAAATAAATACAAGTCTAGCGACGACACCAACAGCTAAACTGCTCGGATGTGCCAAGTAAGAAGTTCAAGATTCTAGAGGATGAAATATACATTTGAATCTCCGAGTACACAGTCAGAAAATGCATCAAAATCTTCTGGGTCTGTTGGAAAGTTCTTCACTTAAAGTCCTATCAACTTTATACTATAGTGGTCTTGATGTGTTTTTTTTTTTTTTTTTTTACCTCTTCCGCTTCTGCTCTGCTGGCCTGGTTGTTTGTTGTTACTGGTGTTGAAATTTATGCGCTCTGTTGTATTATTTTTCCTGCTTCCGTTGCGCCTACCAAACAAAAACCAACAAGAAGCGGCGCTAAAGTCTAGAGCAAGTACAACAATGTTGCACCATGCTGGGGCAAAGACAAGCAACAGGCTGATGGCCGGGTGGGCGGCATGGCTGGGCGGGGGAGTTGGCCGAGAGAAGTGTTCGCTACTTGGACTTTCAACTAGCTCCAGAGCCCGCCAATCCCCAAAGTTCTGGCTCTATTCTCAAGTGCACTCGCCCTATTGCTGTTGTTGCTTTCGGTGTTGCTCTGGAGTTGCTGCCACTTCAGATGCGGCTGTTGCAGTTGCTGCTACTGCCGCTGCCGCTGCTGCTATTGCCGCTTTGTTTGTGTTGCATTTAATTTGATTGCATTTTATTTACTTTTCCATATCTCTATATAAAAGATGCTGAAAGAGGCGCCTCGGCAGCGGCTGCGGCTGATGCTGCGGTTCGTGAGTTAAATTAATTCCACTTGATACACAATTTCCATCCCATTCCGTCCAATCCCCGACTTTAGTTTGCAACAGCTGCATGTGGCTAGTGTTTTTTTGTTGGCCCGTTTCTTTCTGTGTTTCTGTGCTTTTTTCTTCTGGCCCCCAGAAGTTGATTAAGCGCCAATTTATTAGTTATTCCATGGCAGGACTAGGCCAGCCTTTGCTTTCAACGCTGCCATGAAATATTTCCCATTTCCCACTCGCTTTTCCATATTTCCATCCCGAAAGAAACAAAAAACAAACAGCATTTGGCACACTCATGAATCGCTCGGCTCGAACAGTGAGTTATTCACTATTCCGGAATGAAAGTGGGAACCGGAGGGACTCCCGGGCGGCCATCGGGAGTCTGTTCAGCCATTTGGAATGGCGCGGAAAGTTATGAGACCGTTTTGTGGGCATATATATGGCTCATATAATTTCTGGTTCGGTTGCAGTTGATTTACTGCGGCTTGTTTGCTTGTTGCGGACTTCGATGTTGTTGGGAAACTAATTATTGGGAGAATTCTTAAATACTTAGTTGTGGCCAGAATTCGGACTGACTTCAGTTTTGAGGCGGAAAGCCATTTCGGTATTGAATTTCTGGCTATTAATCTCATTGATTTGAAATTGACATAGATCCCCCAGTGATTGCAGAGTGGTAGTTGTGTTAGAAGAACCATTTGCATTTGCATATGTTTCCCCTGGTTTCCTGGGGATTTTCCGGAATGCAGCCACCTGCCGAAGACGAATGCTGCAATGCAAATTCTGTGCCACAAGGATATAAATTCGAGGAAGCAACTACATCTATTTCTGCTGAGATATCCATCTGCCAGTTAGGATACATTGGTCTTCTGTCTCCGTCTCCCTGGGCTGTGTGATAGTCCTTATTTTAACCTCATTTGATTTCGAAATCATCCCAAACGAAGCACAAAAAATGGATTAATGCAAGCCGGACGTCCATCCCGAATGTAAATAATTACTCGGAACTCGGAAGCGTTTTCTCCTCTTCGCTGGAAAATCAAAGCTGCGAAGCCAAAAGAGAAAGTTGGCCAGAATGAAAGGGTGAGGACCGGGCAGTTAGCAGTAGTTAATCACCGGACAAACAAAGCAGCCAGGAAGGAAGTTGGAGAAGTAAACAAAACGGAAGAAGCCAAAGAAAAATGAGACTTTCTACAAGGCGGGGATTTAAGATTTCCCTCGACTGACCCTCGAGGTCACGTCCAAGGGAAGCTAGAAGGGCAGTTGGAACTGTGTACTTATGTACATATTGAAAATGCAGCAGTTCACTGCACTAATTGCTGCAGCTAAAGAGGCGGTGCTGGTGGAAGTCCTGCCGGGAGGAAGGAGGAGGAGGATGGGCCATCCATCAGGCCCATCGACAACCGGCGTCAAAATCAATTAAATGGGCAACAGGCGAGCAGTAATAGCAGCTTAAAAATACGGATCAGAGCTGGCAACTCGACTCCTGTTAAGCTTTAATTTATTTTAAAAAATCCTAAGCCAGGCTATGGTCTATGAATGGTTTTGATTGACTAAATCTGGCATAATTAACTTGATTTTTTTTTGTTTTGGCTTAAATGTGGCATCACTAATTGCCACATCCACACCAGTGCCACGAGAGTACACTGAAGCACTTTGCGTTAATTGCACGCAGACCTCTTCATCCGAATTCGATGTTGTTCACCGTTGAGTGGCCGGTTGAATGGCAAATAAAAACACAAATTAAACAAAGCAAATAGAAATTCATCAACGTCATTGGCGACGGTCTGGTCCCAGAATCAGCCTGAGCCTCAGCACCCAACATTGACTCCGACTCCCAATCCGACTCCGACCCCGACTCGGACTCCGTCTCCCAATTCCGTCACAATAAAATCTACAAACAACGTCGTAGTCGCTGGCTTGTGTTATTCTTGCGCTACAATTCCTGGGCCCTTGTGTGGGTTTTTATTTATTTACTTTTTTGCTTTTTGCAGGGCAGACATGAAAGCAAACAAAACAATTGCAGTCGGGTCAGCAGACGAGATGGATGGCTGGACAAACGGATGAACGGACGAGTGGCTGGATGGATGGGTGGATGGATGGATGGATGGATGGACTGCAGTCGACGCCACCATGAATCCATTCCAATGCCACTGTGGATCATTTCTAGAGTGCAATAAAAAGCGACCGCAACTCGCTTAATGCGCACTCACAGAAATGCTTCAAGTAATAACATTAAATGTCCGAGTGCCCATTAAATAATTCTAATTTTTAGAGCACACAATCGAGATGGAATGGTTTCGGGTGGGATGGGTGAACTATTTGGAGAGAGAGAGAGCTCCTCTAATAACTCGTAAAGTTTGCATCCGAAACTTATCAAAGTTTCTATTCTTGTGCCTAATACTGTTCCAAGATATCGAGGCCTCTTCGGTGGATTGGAAACTGAATTGATGTGCTCTTTGCACTTTTTTGGGGTCAGCCCCTCCACGGCCACATGGCGCGTGGCATGCACCTCAACTTTGATGTTCTCTGCCACAGATCACCTCGCCCCCACCTCTGGCATTCTTCCCCCCTCCCATAGACAGCCACTCCGATGGCTTTGTTTTTGTTGGTATTCCGCTTGTCGTTTCTCAATCATTTTGCATCCATTAATCAATTTTTGTTTTCCCCTTTCCAACTGTCGATTCGTGTTTCTTGCCAGCGCCTTTAGCATTTTGTTGGCCTCCCCCGCCCCCTCAGCTGGACCGCCTCCCCTCTGCTGGTCCGCCTCCCCTCTCTCAGCCGGCTTTGTGTATCTTAAGTGGACACCAAGTATCTTCAATCTAGCCGAATCGGCAAAGTGGTCAATGCAACGGAGCTTATCTAGTGCCGAACAGTTGCCACTTTGTTGTATGCTCCAGATACATATACCCTGCCCTGCCCCGCCCTGCCCTGCTAGCCCCATCCCCTTGGCCGCTGCTCTATTAGCTGGTTTTTGTATCTTGGCTGCCATCGCTCGCTTCCTTTTGGCCCGATTCCCTCGAGGGCAGCACGAAACCTTTGTCCGCAAATACACAGAGCTCCCCCCGTCGAGCACCCTGCACTGAGCGAAAATTTGTTTGCGGATTGTCTTTCACCCTCCAGTCTCCAGTGCCCGGCCAGGACTTTAGCCGTTTACTGCGGCCAAAAGTTTAGCATAGTTCATTGTCTTGTTGTTCATCAACTTTTTGTGTTGTTTTGTTATTTTTATCCGATACGACCCACTGGGAGTTGGACTCGGACTGGGTCTGCAACTGGAACTGGGAGGGCAACACCCAATTCCCCGTCATGACGGGAAAACAATGCCCAGTGAAGGATTTTATTTGACAGTGATGGTGGCGGAGAGATTCTGGATATTTTTTAGATATTTAAATATTACATTTGCCCTTGAATTTAAGCCCAGTTACTCACTATTGAGGCGCTTTAAACGATGTTAGTTGGATGAGTTGGAACATACCTGGAAGAAAAAAAGAAAAATATTTATTAATTTTCGATATATATGGTAGCGCATTCTAGAAGTCAACTTTATCCAAAGTTCCTCCAAACACCCCAGCTATCCAACTTATTTCGCCAAACACACTGATTACTGAGAATGGTAATTAAACTTTTGAACTCTCTACGGAGCTGTCGTTGACGTGTCATCCGTCGAGGTCCCGGTCCCGGTCCCGGTCCCGGCGGAGCCTGATTCGACGGATTCCCAAGTTCCGGAGGCCCAGCCATCCGCATAATCAGATAAGCAATAACAGAAACAGCAGCGCGGACGAAATGGCCACGCCTTGAGAACGCCCCGCAATGAGATTCATGACAGGCATAGACAAAGTTGAAGAAGGGCAGACATCTCAAAAGACTCGAAGACTGCAAGGTTGCGGGGCACCCGACTCCAGGCTCCCGGCCAGGCCACTTAATTGTATAAGAAATGAGCCAAATGGACCCGAGAGATGAGGGTTGGAAAAATACACAAACAGAAACCATAGAACACTTACACTTGGCCCTGCCGGTCTATGGCCGGGGCGTTAATTACATTTTTATTATTTTCATTTGGTTTTTGGTGTTCGGTTAGGGGTTGGGGGTTTGGTGTTTGGTGTTTCTGGAGTTTGGCGTAAAAGGAACGCCCTTCGATTCTGTAACCCCAAGCCAATTTCAATTCTAGTTTCGGAAATTTCGGACGAAGTGAATTAATGATGCACAGCAGCCCAAAAGTCAATTCGGGTCGTGATTTGTAGAATAGACCATAGAAGAGGCATGGGGGTGTGGCCACTGCTGCAGTCTGTCTGCTTCGACTTCGACTTCATTTTTCTTGCCACCGCTGTGGCAAGTACTGGCCTTGGGTTGCAGGTCACGTGATGCTGTTAATTGCACGCCCAGAGCCGCAGAAGCCCGACGATGCTGTCTCTGCAGTTCTCGGTCCCGATTCCCACCCGATGTCCAAGTAACTTGGCTACCAAGGCGGGCTAATTGAAAAATATCTTGCATTTGCCACTAATTGAGGCTACTTCTCAGGTAGAGGGCTTGAGGGATTGCCTTCGGATGAGCTGAAATAGAACACCTAAATGGAAATCGAAAACTTTCACACCCGTTTTGTGGAGAGCGCACTTGAACGACAACAATACTCATATTCCATCATCATTATACGAGCACCCCATCCATATATCATCGAGGTTTCTTTTGTTTGTGAGCACCCAGGCACTCTGACACTCTGACACTGGAGAGCCCCTGCAAACTGGGCTATAAAAACTCGGTCGGCCCATGATTATAATTATTATTATTGTTGTTTGCAGTGCTCGTGTTCGGGGCTGCCACACAAAAACACACAAGAGCAAAAAGAGCAGAGAACATAAAACCATTAGCAATTCATCTTCCCAACGACGACTGGCTGCAATTAGAGAAGAACACATCCCGTAGAGGATACCGTATGCCTGAAGGCAAGTGGCTGCGAAAGGAGTTTCCAGTTCGAGTTCATTCGGGGGTCCTTTGGCACCGCAGCCCCAAAAAGGCCGAGGCGAGTCAACTTCCTTAACACTTTGACAGCAATTTGCGAAATATGTTGCCGGCAATCAGCAGGGAAGTGAGAAAATAACAACAAAAACGGCAACAGCCCGACGCCGAGGACGAGAACGAGACCGAGGACGACCAAGTTTACAAGTCGCATAAACAGAGGCGCGCACAGAAGTATGCTACAGAATGGCAACAGCCGTTGCGCGTATGTGTGTATCGGGTGTCCTGCTCCCACTGTGTCTATGTGTGTGCGATCCTTTGTGCCCAATCTTACTGACTTCCTTCCGGTCGAGCGGCCTGGGCCTGGGCCACAAGTGTTTGGCTTGGCTTTTATTTTCATTCAATTTTTTTTCTCTCCCTTTTTTGCGGCAATTAATTAAAGAGGCAAAAACGAAAGATATCTCAGCTCGGCTCATAGCTCATAGCTCACAGCTCACAGCTCACAGCCCACTGGCCACAGCCGGGAGCTGTTTTTTGGTGGCAAATGTAAAGCATGCCACTTTGCAGCATTTTCTACAATTTGAGTTTTATTTTGTTGCTGGATACTACTATGTATAGTATTTGCTCTGCCTTTGCGTTTGTCTGGCTGTCCAATTTCGGCCTGCCAAAAGTTATTTTTCCCTTTCGCCTTCTCGTTCAAATAGAACCTGCAGGCTCAGCATTAACTTGTTGTTGTTATTGTTGCTGTTCGTGTTGTTTAACTATATATAGTAACAACAATAGATTTGGCCAAAAAAGGCCAACAACAATAGCAGCCACAACAATGGGCCAGCAAGTTGATATTCGTGGGGTTTTCCGGGGAATGCTTCCCTTTTTTCTGCTCGGTTGCGACTTACAATTTCGTTATTTATGACCGTCTCTTGAATTTTCCATTTTATTTTTTTATTGACTGTCTTCATTTCTGGGTTACACGTCCAATAACAACTGCGGCTCGGTGTGCAAACAAATTGCAGAGAGCAGAATCAATAAGGACACCGTGTTTTTTAGCAGTTTCCCTGCAGTTAACTTTGCTTTACCTCCACCGTTCGAGGATATTTAACTAGTTTTGCTTTTTTTGTCCCACCCTCCTGCTGCTGGCAGTGCACGAATGTTACCTTAAATATTTATTTGGCTTATTTGTTGTTTTCGCCCACAAAAAAAGCGTCAACAAATTTTGTTACCCAGTTTGGCCAACTTTGATGTCAACTTTTTGTGTGTCCTGGCTTCCTGGCCAAATCGCTGCAGGAGTCCAATGTAGGTCCTTATCAACAAGAAAATTGCTCTATTACAGTTAATAACTTAATTTGCTAACTAGCAGTTACAAGTTTAAAGGCCGTTTCCGCTTTAAAGCCACCCTTTTCCTGTCCCAATCGAACGGAATGGCTGCCACTCGTTCATGCTCTTCCACTTCAATTATTCAGACATTTTCCAATCAGACCACCGGCACGCAAGCAAACAATATTGAAATATAGTTTCCACCTTGATGTTTGGTAAAATTTATTTTCGTTAATTGGTAGCAAAAAGTTTTTTGGCGGAAAAGCAAAAAGTTGCCAAAGCAAACACAGGAGAGAACAGCAGTCGTGCGCCCCCAAAATCACACACACCCACACTTGAGAGATCAGAGAGGAAAAATATTTTAAATATTAAGGGACTCCCAAAAGAGGTCCTTCAGGGGGAAATTATTTAAAAGTTTACATGTTTTCTCGCAGTGAGGAGCTGCCTGGGAGAGTTGCAAGTTCAAAGGCGCCACAAGGGCGGCCGGGTCGAGAGTCAAAAACAACTATGGGAAAATAAAACTAAGCGTAGCATTTTGACTTTCTGTGAACTCGTCTTTAATTAGGGATCGCCAATCAGTGGCTTAGGACGAAAAGTTGCGCCAAGGAGTTGGATTTAATTAGCTGAAGGCAGTCGTCAGGGCGGTGCATTCCCATTTGCATATAACAGGCTGAAAAACCTCCGGCATTTGCATATGCAAACTACGACTGGCATGTCTAATGGGCCGTCATTGCGTGCGGATTGATATATTGGACCGGTTGAGGGAATGACTCATTGAAGGAGCCGCCGCCAGAGTCGAAGCCGGAGCCGGAGCCGACAACGCGGCGCACAGCACGCCTAATTACATTCAACGAGTTTTTATGACAGCCGTCGGCAAAATGGTTCTGCCTCTGGTTTCCCAGTAATTCAACACCTTCGGTTTCTTCACACATGAGCTGCCTCCGAGTTGCAGATGCATTTTCCATTCCTGTATCCTTGAAATGCAGCCGTTAGTCAAACAAAGAGTGTGTGACAAACACAAATACAAATGCGAACAAAGTCTAATATGCAGCATCTACGAGGGGCAGGAAAATGTGATTTAAGAGTGACTCTATACCAATTAAGAAATTTCACGCCATTAGCCACGGTTAGCTAAGAGTTGTGTCTTAATTTCCAGTAACACAAATAAATTTCATGGAGCCATTCAACACAAAAATAACATCAATTACGAAATTTCACGCTCTCGAGTGAAATCTTAATTATGAGTTTCGGACGGCAAACTAAACTGATCATTTTAAGCATTTCATGTTTATTGTGACATTAAATAAATGGCTTCTTCACTTGTTTGCCCAAATAGAGATTATTTTTTCCAATTAAGGTGATACACAAGAATATGCTGATGCTTCATCCATCTGAATCTGCAACATATTTTCCGTCATTTTGTTCCATTTATTTCGATCTTTTGCAGATGACATACTTTCATTACGATGGAAAGTAACAACTTGGCTAGTAATCCGCATTTTCCACATTCCATCTATGTATCCTGCCAGTGATTTTGATTGACAAAAATATTCACGGAATCGATTTTTACTTCCATCCTGGATTACACGAACTGCTCATATGGGTGGGCGATGTGGGAGGAGCAAGGGTCACAGGGCAGGGGGAACAAATGGCAAATGTTTGCTGCTAGGCAGCCCGGCTTAGAGCTCATAACAATGCAGCTTAATAATACAATAAATGCAATCAAAATAACAATAAAACATGCAGCATTGCCCACAAATGGCAACAAAATAAAACCGAACGACTGAACCCATAGCTGCTGAGCCGCCTAAACGGATGAGTGTGTGTATTTGGGTGGTTCTGGGGTCTGTGGGTGTTTGTGCTTCGGTGTGAGTGTGTGCTACGAGTGTGTTTGAGTTTGCAGAAATTATGACAATATGCAAACGAGTTTCACAAAGGCCACAGAACAGGCAGAAGGCGATGGAGAAACACAAATCGCAGACAAAAGGCAGGAGGCGATGCCACGATAAATGCGGTGGGCTGTGGCAGGAAAGGAGCTAGGAGATGCTTGCAGATACTACACTGAGAGAAATCGAAGAAGGAATAACTACAAAATATACAAAATTCTTACAGTATGAATATTTTCATTATTCAAGCCACCCTTTATTAGAGAGTCTATAAAAGACTCTAGACAAGAATCTATAGCATTTTTTAATTTTTTCTCACAGTTCACTATCCTAGACTGAGATGCAGGGATGTCGTCTGGGCCCGGCTTAGACCCGCTGACATGTAAAGAGCATCGACAAAGGCCAACCCGAGGACGGGACAGGTAAGCCTGCCTGGCGGTATGGAAGCCGAGATGGAGAGCTGGCTTAGCTGGAACGGCAAACAGAGTTAATGCCGCACAAAACCGATTCCGATAGAGATCGAACAAGGTTCTAATAACTAACCAGCAAAGGGCTCTCCACCATCCAAGGGTATTGGGGCATGGGGAGCTTGTTACTTGGAACAAGCGTCAATTAGCAAAGGAGCGATGCAATTTCCCGTACGGGAACCTGTTTACACGGAGGATTAGTCATCTGATGAGGGTCGCTGGGAGGCGAATATTTTCCGGTCAGTTTCACGGCTGTCGACGGATGGATTAACTTTGAAAGCTGAATTAATTTAAATGTTGAATGAAAATCTTCTCTAAAGATGTTGGACATGTTACTGGGTTGAAGCTTAATCTGTCCTTAATTGGAAATTCTATAAGAGTTGGAACTCCATCCAGAAGAAAAATATTCGACCCAATCAATAACTGTAGAGCTCATTTCGGAGAGGTCAATACACTAAAAGATTCAATCAATTGATACGAATACGGGGTACGATTCTTTTTACGGCTGCCCCTTCTTCCTGATTTATCTGCTAATCACGATCAGCCCACGCATAAACACAGTATTTACCCAATACGAGTGCTTAGCAAAGAGCTGGCAGCTTGCGCAACTCGTTTGCCCCCGGCCATGTACAAATTATCTGCATTTTGAGTGGGTTTGATGCCTGAAAAGCAGCAATAGAGATGCAGATGCCGAACCGGCGGCCACAGTCGATGGAAATTCAGTTGCAAGATGCTGAGCCGCATCTGGAAGGCTTAAGCCTTAAGTCTTCAGACATGAGAGTCTCGGAAAGGTGCGAGGTTTATGTTGAAAACGTTTTGTTAACAACGGCCTGCCACAAAAAGCAAAACCCCAGCCGAATGGCGGAGTGAGAAAAATTACAATAAATTATATAAAGTGTTAAATGTGCCTAACAGCTGGCGGGAGATCGGTCGACTGAACTTAACAAAACGTTTTCGGAAGATCGTCCCAGTCATTTGTTGTTGTTCCAGTGTTAGGGTTTTTTGGGGGCAAGCCCTTAAGATTTATGGGGCTTAATCAAGCCTGAATAGAGCCACCAGCCCGAGCCCCGGGTCGAGAATGGAACCTCCAGGCAATGAACTATCAGCCGCCACCAATTTGTAGTGACAACTGCGAGCTGCATTTCGAAGCGCCATAAAAACGTATCTTTGTATCTGTATCTGTATCTGAGAGTCGACATTCACGGCTCTTCGGTCGAGTTGCTGTGCTGGAGAAGGTGTTGGAGCGGTGACGCCAGTCGAGTTTGTTAAACATAATAAATGTGATTCTCAATGTTTGTCTTCAGGTTTCTCTATCACTTGCGCGGGGAGAGCTTGTAGATGCGGGCCGCACTATTTTAATGATAAGGCTACGGCTGTTATGGCTCCATAATCATGGTGTTCTGGTGTTGATTTTAATTGACAACTCTTTGGTGTGGTGGCACAGTGGGTCGTGGCTGCCAGAAAAGATCGAGAAAGATCGAGTGCTCTCGTCGGGGGCACTTTTGTGCCGCATATGTTTACCCTTTGCCCTTTGTGGACCGCTGCTGTTTACATAAACATTTCACTTACACGAAATGCACTCGCACTCGCACTAGCACCAGCACTCGCCGATGCCTAATGTGTTTAACTATGTAAATGTTGCCCTGCACCGCCCGAAGTGTGCTCAGCACTCGAGAGATGCTAAAACGCTTCACACAAAAGGCCGCGGTGGAAAAAGGCCAAAAAATAAATAAATATGCGAGCGCCATGCATGAGTGAGTGCTCTGCGTGGAGGTGTTAAGTGAATGGGCCAGCTAAGGAGGACTCCTCATCCGGACGAAGCCCACATCTTGCCCACATCCCAAGTCCCACATAATTCCCACAAATTCAAATATGCGACATCCTCGCACCACTGTCCACACACACTGTGTCACACACTTGAGAACTGCAACAGAATGCGGAGCTCGTTGTGCATACGAAATCAGGGTATAACTGGAATCGGAAAGCAGTGCGTAGTTATGAATGGTCCACGTCACAAAGACGTTGTCAAGTGGAGCATAGAGATTGACCACAGAGAGAGAAAACAGGGTCTTCTTTCGAAAATGCATTTTATATTTAAAGCCAAACCAGAAATATAACAAAGAGACAATTTTTGTCAGTGAGAAATTGCGTTTAAAGCTGATTAAATTTGTAAGCAGCTCTGGGGACGGGTTGACAAAACTGGTCGTTCAACAGGAGCGGCCAAGGGATTCCAGATACCGGACCACAGACCCCAGAAACTGCCGCACAGCACCCCGACCCCCCACCACCCATGACAACGGTGCGCATGCGTCCGTCGGTGCCCAAAATGCAATTCCAATGAAACTGACGTGACAACGGTCGACGAAGATGAGTGTGACAAAAGGCCCAGACAGGCGGACCCAAAACCGCAAAGCCCCAGTAAAGGCCCCAGTAAAAAGCAAAGCAATAGCATAGCACACAGCAAGCAACAACGAACCAAAAACCAGCTGGCCCAAAAAAGTCACCAGAGACTAAAGACCCGTCCCAGTCGCAGCTCCAGCTAGGCAAATGCAATGAAAACAAGAATAGTTGATAGTTGTTTGGCCGGAGGATAGAGTCGGGTCTATAAACACTCTAAAACATACACTCCTGTCCAAATAAAGAGAAAATCATTTGAATAATTTGACAAACTTTACTACCAATAAGCTAAGCCCTTTGTGAGAGTATCACTGTACGGTAGACACCGCTGATGACAACCAGCGGCAGCAACGAGCATGTCAAAAGGTGTTGTCTGAGCCATGCACTTGAAAAACTTGTTGTGGCTGTTGCTGTCGATTGTTGTTGTAGCTGGTGTTGCTGATGTTGCTGGTGTTGTTGGTGTTACTGATGTTGCTGGTAATTTGAATGGCTGAATGGCGAAATGGCGAACGATCTGCCTACGTAAGTGAGGTGTGACTATGTGCGGATAGACTCCTCTATTGAGGCCGAGGCGCGAAAGAAAGGCGTCTGTGATTGGTAAACGGGCAACATGCGACATGGGACACGGGACACGGGACGCGGGACAGACTACAAACGACAACTGCAACATTGGCAAATAAAGCAACAACATGGACGGCAACCGAGTCGCATTTTGATTAGATTTAGCAACGCTCTGGAACCGCTCCAATTGTGCGACAGCAGAGACAGAAGAGACTGCCGCGGATGCCGCCGCGGTCTAACCACATGGCAGCAGAACGCGTTTTGGCCCAAAATGCAAATGCAAATGCAGGGGCAGAAACCCAGGCCCAGACAAGGCGCGCCAGACAGTCAAAAAGGAAAAACCCACAGAGCTCCACTTAATTGCACGCCCAGGAAAAGCCATAGCCATAGCCACAGCCATTGCCAGAGTGGGAAATCGAAAGGGCGCGGCTCAGGGCAACCCGGTAGAGGACTACGGGGGGACTACAAAAGCCAACAGCAACGACACTTTTGATTGAGTTTTAGCACGAATCTCTCAGTCGGCCGGGGAAGCGATGACAAAAGACTCCCGAAAGGTAATTGTTGCCACTCCATTAGGGAAAAGGGGTTGGATTCGCTTTTGATGCCGTTCACACAGGCGGAAGAGGCTCCCAGATAATTGAGTTTCCCATCGAATATCGATTCCCGAAAACAAGATGAAAAAAAAAACGGGAATAGTATTATAGTTCCTCGGCTTTCACCCAAGAAATTAGATCCCAGGAAAGGTCTTATCTGTCCGAGATTACCCAGATCGAGTTACAAATTGAAATCAAAGCAGCCATGAAAACTCAAGATAAGGTGCGTGACAGTCTTCTGTTTTATATTCCCAGCAGCCTCAGCTCACACAGTATGTTAGCTATGCAAAAAATGCCCCCAACCCTGGGGTACACTATTTATAGACCACATAATTTATCAACATCAATTGCAAGAAACCAGTTGTGACCACTCGAGCCCTACTCCGGAGTACCCATTCCCGGTTAGCAATTACTCATGCCCCGGCACATCACGCACAGTAGCATTGAAATGGTTATTGACTCGGGAATCGATGCTTTTTAACACAAATTTTATTGAATTTCCTCGGAAAAGATGTAAAAAATCAAGAACAGAGGAGAAAATTTAATTATAACCAACAAGCAATGGAGCATGAAGAGGCAAGCCAACCAGAAACGAAGGGAAATTTCTTTTTCTTTTTACGACTTATATTATACATGTATCTGTGTGTGTGTTGGGTTTTTGTCGGTTTATTCGACAATGATGGATTGTGATTTGTAAGAATGTCGACGCCATTGGTTCGGTCTAAGCAATTAATTTCTAAGCAGGCGAATCACGGAAGAGAAAAACCAACAGCCGATAGTATCCAAAAAAAAATAAGAAACCACTGTCCAAGACTCCTCTAGAGAAAACGATTGTAATGGATATGGGTGACTGGGAAGCGGTCAAGATTGATTTTGGCTGGGAGCGTCATTACAAGCAGATTGTGTTACCAGATTGTAAAACACTTCCAATGGGCTCCAATGGACTCCAATGGACTGCAGACTCCAGCGACCCTGTGACATTGATGGGGGTTTTGATTTTCATTTTCATTTTTCATCTGATTGAAACATTATAAAATATCAAATAAAAGGGAAACGAACCGAGCCGAGCGACAGACGCGACGAGACAGTCGAATTGACTGAAAAATCTTTTGCGGCCTAATGAGCCGTACTTGGCTCCCGCCACGGGGCGTATGAGTGATATTTTGCGCTTCAACAGGCATAAAAAAAACAAAAAAACCAAAATTCAGATAGAAAATGATGACATTTTCGGCTTTTATGCATACGGCGGGCGACTCATTTGCATAAATAGTCGAAAATTGAAAATGAATAACTCGGTTGAGCCGGCTGTCTGGGAAAAATGCTAATGAATGCCGCATAAAAGGCAACAAAATTATTTGGTCATAAAATCCACAGGGACACATACTGGGTGTGGTTGAGGCACCACCGCACCACCGTACCACCGCCATGACAGTCTATCATTATCATTATATGGCTGGCATATTCAAATTTCAAATGATGCAATAAACCGGGCGCTTAATTTTTAGTCGATTCTGCTGCAGGACAACCAGAAAAGCGTTTTGTGCAGCGAGATGGGAGATTGGAGAAAAAAATGAATGATAAATCGAGGAAAATTCTATTTATAAGCGTAATTGCTAATCCCGAACTGAAAACATAATCCACCCACTTGGGCACGCTAAGTTGAAGAGCGCCTGCCGAAAACCATTCATATATCATCTTTATCAGAGACGACTACACCTCTCCACGGGAATGGGCGATGGGGAATAGGGAATTTGGAACTGCCGGAAGCTGGGAAAAGGAAAAGCGGAAGAACGCTGGAGCGCTGAAGCGCTGAAGCGGAAAAACGTAAACAAAGCCGACGAGACAAAGCCAGAAAAACAAATGAAGGCAGACTATTTGTCAACGGGAATGAAGCCATTTATTATCCATCATAAAACTTGTATTTATCGCTAAATGCGGCAGTGGCAAGTGGGCGGGCGGGGGACATAGGACATGGACATGTCATACAGTGGAATGTCCCAACAAATCCTGCCGACGAATAGTGCTCTGTGTTGTTTGTATTGTGGATAGTCAGGCGGACAAACAAAGAGATGGCTTAAATAAACGGCAGGCTTGGGTCGTGGCAGGGGCATGGCATTCAGTGGCAGTGGCAAGAACAGAGCCAGCATCACGCAGCCAGTGTCAAGGCAATAAATCATAAAGCAGCCGCAGTTCCATTCGCTTTCGGGTCCCCAGTCGCATCGATTCGCCTCGTGGATTGCGTGGAGTGCCGTGGAGTTTCTGGGCTGTGTACGTGAGTTTGGGCCGAAATTGGAGCATGTGCCTCGTCATTGCTGTTGTCGCTATCGCTGTCCTCGCAGAATTGTCGTTGAAAATCACGTAAATGTATAAAAATGAAATCTGTCTGCGTAAATGTATCTGTACTGCCACCACAAGCACTGAGAAACTGTTTCGCCGGCAGGCTGGCCAGCCAAGAGTCGAATAAATTTCAGTTTGCCGCTGAAATATTTACGCAGCTCTCCGGTTCCCGGAATGGCTTTTCAGTCTTTAGCAAGGAAAATTCGAGCATATGTGGCTAATAAACCAGACCAGACCAGGCCAGCCCAGCCCAGCCCAGCCCAGGCCGAAACTGAACCAATGCAGATCCGATGGCAGCTGCAGCGACGACACACAAACCTATATTCCGCCAGCCCGGAGATAGAGATACCCGCACACAAAGATACTGTATCTACACCTGTACCCTCGTCGATTTGGGATGGTTGATTGAACTCACAGATACACACGAAGACAGACAAGCTGTCAGATTGGACGGGACGCTGGGATTCCACTTGATTGATGATGGATCAGGATGTCTGTGCTTCTGCCCGACGGACTCTCCCCTCTCCGACTGCCAAAGTCTTTTCCCAAAGTTGTGTTACCTAATTAGCAAGTTTTTTCTCTTTTTTTTCGGCCGTAAGCTAACGAAGCTAAATGCCAAATGAATGTCAGCCTGGCCAAAAAGCGCCCTGGTAATGGAAAATTAGACAGTCGCTATTGACAATTAGTAGCCGCTGGCAGACTGGTTGTTTATCCATAATTTGGGCTTGTTATGTTATGGTTGAGTGTCTTAATTTCCCCCAACACGTCGAATTTATTAATTAATTTATCGCCGTGGTAATTAAGTTATCACCAATCCTAAAGCCCAGAAAAAGACACACATAAATTAATTCGTTTTTAAATTTGGTAATTCGGACGGACAGATGTGGGGCGGGTAGATATGGAGACCGTTCCAAAGTCGTAAAATGCATTTGGGGGGATAATCCGAATACCGAAACGAATGTGTAGGTTGTTGGCCACAAAAGCTTTCCCATTTAAAAGCTAATAATCCAATTGACAGGCTGTGGCTTCTGTCTAAATATACATTTTTCACACGAGAAACTACCCAAGACCTGCCACACGCCTCATCAAATTTCCTGAAAGCGGCCTTTTATCGCTTAACCCCAGATCGATTGCCGTTTCATAATCGAACATCGATTTGCACACTCCTTTATTTTCCATCGAGCATTACTTGCAATTGCATTCATTTCGCTCGCCGTCGCCATAAAATATGAGTTTCGAGAGCTCCTGAATTTAAATGAACTCACCCAGCTAACAGGCTTAAAAGATTCCAGTCAGACAAATTACGTTTTTGGCTCATTAAAATGATCTCAGTACGGGCAGAATGGAGGGAGAAAAAAGTAAAGAAATGAAATGGCATTACGTGCCGAAAATAAAAGTCAGCCTCTGGTAGCAACATACACACGGACGCACTTATAAATCCGCAAAGCAATCAGATGAAATTTATGAAATTCTTCTTGCCGGGTAATTCATTTCAGGTCCTTCGTTTGTGTGTGCCATGGCGCTGTATGGTGTGGTTTTGCCAATGAATTTATTTTGCTTTATTTTATTACTTTCTTTTAGTTTGCCGCCCAATCCACACACTTCGGTGGACTCTTGGGCTCTTGTGATATTTTTAATAGCATTTTTTTCCCCCGACCACCACCACCACCACCGAGGAATGTGGCTGCCCGGCAACGCACATCGATGAAATGGCTGGAATCACAAATAAAACAATGTGGGGTAAGCTGGGGATGCTGGGCAACAGGGCTGCTGGGCTGCTGAGCTGCTGGAACGGCAAGGGGGCGTGTCAGCGTGGCACACGACAAATAAATTTGTCAACAAATGTGGCGTCCGATGTGTTGGGCTGTGTGTGGCGGGAAAACGACAAGCCAGGGGGATCCCTTGCCAGCAGGACACGAGTAATGATGACAGTTGGGCATTAATTTTTGTTCACTAATTAATAAATGTTGCTGTTGTTGTGGCGGAGTCGTTGTCGGTTGGTGGCTCCTCCGCTGATATCTGTTGTGCAGCGAAATGGTTTATTGGCCTATTAGCGCAGCATTTAAATGGCAATCAAGGCGTGGTGGTGGTCAGGTAAGCCAAAAGTCACGCAAGTCGCAAATTGGGAGCCAACAAAACAAACCTGGCTAACGACTAACGACCAAACACGCCCGGGAACGGCCGGAATGGCCGGAACGACCGGCCAAGGAGCATAAACAAAAATGTCCCTGGCAAATTGAAAACGGAAAGGAAATCAATTGATGTGTGTGGCGACAATCGATACGGGGGATACAGGATGCCCAGCTAGGTGTGGTGCGGCGAGGTGTGAGGCTCGACGAAGTGGTGGGTCGGTCGGTTGGTTGCTTTCGGCCTGGTGTGGTCTCGAATCCATACAAGCCTCTGTGGGCACGCTTGAAGGACCCGGGAATATAGGAGGTTTTTGTCATTGCCTCAGTTTTGACACGCCCTAAACAACCACAAAACACACATGCACTGAGAAAAATTACCATAAATTATAGAAATAGAAATGGATTTTTTTGGAATGCATAAAATAAGAAAATTAAATTTGACAGTTCTCTCATAAAGGACTCTTATCTAGAACCCCTTTGATTTTCTTTCAGTGCCAAAATAGACAAAAAAAATCGTATGAGGGGTGGCAGGTGCTACATGGCATATGCAGGAAAATGCCGGGAATCAGGAGAGCATGGCTGATATATGGAGTATATCCAGTCAGTGTTATCCCCGGCAACGTGATTGAAATTTATGACTGGCAAATAAACGCAACAGACACACTCGGGCGGGGATGGGTGTGTTGCTGGAGAGCTACCCCGAATCGTGAGTTGAATTCCTAGACCTTCCTGCAGGATACAGAGTTGGTGTAGGAATGGGAGTGGGGGTAGGAGGTCCTGTGAGAAATTGCACTGAATAAAAAGCACTTGTACGCATTAAAACCTAATTGGGAATTTCCATAGTTCATATGCCATTTTCCCTGCCTGGTTGCCGAGTGAGTGAGTGAGTGAGTGGTACGTGTGATGTACGAGTATGTACGAGTATCTGCGGGTAGGTACACATATGCAGCTGTCCATGTTTCTAGTTCTGTTTCTGGTGCTCGTTTTAGAGTCCTTTCGATGTGTCTCTGTGGCATGTTCTACATATTTTGGCTTTGCAAAATGTCACACGCAGGCAACGATGCTCGCCGCTGAAGCTGCCTGCCACTGCTGCCGCTGCCAAAGTGGATTTTGCGCTTGGCTATGATAAATTGAGGGTTTTCAGCTGGACAACGAGAGTGGCAGGAGTCTGAACTGGACCAGGAACCAGGGACCAGGGACCTGGACCCGTGTATCGTTACCTAAACTCCTATGCTTCAACCCTTAGCCACCCCGTTGCCCGAGTGGCTGCGGCGGATGCAGCTTCAACTGAAGGATGCGAGGAGATGAGAAGTGGCCAAATGTCATTTGCAGTTTGACAAGCCCAGCCAACCATGTCTCTATGTTTGTGGCCCTGTCTGTACCGTGGGAACCATCATCATAAATTTCAAATGTTCAGAATTAGGATGCTCATAAAAAATGAAATATTTTGGATGCAAAGCAGGAAACTTTAAGTTTCATTTTTCAGCATTTCCCCAAAAGGGAAATCTCTTTTCCCTTTTGTGTGGTTGGCATTTGAAAACCTCTCAGTTGCCACTCTTTAGTGTCCTTTTTTCTGGATTTGTTTTAGATTTTTAAGTTCTCATACCACTGTTCAGAGACCCCTTACTGTCGCACTAATATTATCAATTTTCGAATAACTACAAAATGGGGGAAAACGTCGATGAAACCCAAGAACTAATCGACTTAATCGGAATGCGCCAGTCCCTGAAAAACTCTGTGCCAGCAACTGCAATGTCCTTGACGTGAACGGTAGAGCTTGAATCCTGGTAGGGCTGGCAGGACAGCTGTATCAGCCTGTGATGATGACTTTGCCGCATCGTCTACGCCTCAGATAAGAAAGTGACAAGCCCTGCCACCGGCCCGCAGCTGCTTTGATTTATTGTTCGAGGCTTAAAGTTGTGAAAAGGCTGTCTTATCACCAGGCTCCTTTGGCTTTTATTTTGTTGTTTCTCCTTGGCATCGTGGCAGTGTGGGTGTGGCTGGGGTGGCTGGGGTGCTGCTCGAGAAATTTATTTATATGCAGTGACTTTGAAAAGAAAGTTCGACCGTTGCCGGGCGAGCCAAACTTTCGACCTGCGAGCGCATCGATTATAAAACTTTTTGTCCTATCTCGTCTGGGGGCTCCTCTTGGCCGGAATTGGCAAAGTTGTTAAATAATTGCGCCGGGCATTTACTGGCCCGTATGCGTCTCGTCATATGCTCGCCCGCTCCCCGTCGCAGGACCCCAATCTCCAGTCGAATGCATGAGGACCCGGAATCAGCGCGGGATTAGCCCCAAACTTTGTCCGGCAGCTTAACGGGTGAGTTAATTGTGCGAATGTCAAGACAAATTGCGTTAATACGACCAGACTGGCAAATGGCAGAAGCTATATTATATTGCCAGCTCCCAGATCTTGCCTAGCTTTCAGTTCCCAGATATCCCAGCTTCCGACTCCCAGTTCCCAATGCGGCGAAAGGTCAGGAGCGCATGAGTGTCGCAAAAGTTTTCAAAAAGTATTTTAAGCGAAATTTATGCAAACCACAAGGCAAACTGGCAGCAAGGATCGTCCCCTCGTTGTGTGCGTGTGTGAGTGTCCTTATTTATGCAAGTGTATGTGTGTGTGAGTGCCGGGAAGTGCTCTGCTAATCCCCGAGTAATCAAAGTTTCGGTAATGTCACCAGAGACAAGCAGCCAAGGAGGGGGCGGGCATGCCACAGAAAAAATCTGCCAGAAAAATTGGGAAAATTGAAGCAACATACTCGGGACTCACAAAGGAGGGCGAGTCCGCCACCTTGTCCCCCCATTTCTCCACGCTCTTCCTCCCCAGCGAATGTTTTTTCCAAGGGGGGGCGACTGGGAAAACACTTTTCCAATTAATGAAATCTCTAAACTGCCATAAATTTGGCCCGGACGCAAATAATTAAATTTCGTGGCCCACACGCAACACCACACCGACACAATAAGCTCACACCGACGGTCCGACAATGACTTGTTGACTTTCGGCTGTATGGGTGTAGCCGCGGGGTGTGTTCTAGTGTGTTTATGCGGCAGGACCTGACATTTCAGACCAATTGCGAATTGACCGCAGTATGGGCGGCTATTCAGGGCCAACAAAGGGGCCTCCAATTGACAAGATTCGCCAATAAGCCGGGAGGGAAAGGGAAGAGGAGTGTCAATAAAAAGGGATACCACGAACAGGACTACCTTAGTTGATATCAAATTAATCGATGCACCACTCACCTGCTTGACACTGACAACTTCCGGTAGCACCCTCGCCGCTCGCCGCCGCCGCTGCTGCCGCCTCGGCCGCCTGGCGACGCTGCTGGCGCCGCGTAAGCTGCAAATGCGACACATCCCGGCGGAGTCGGTGCAGTTCGCGCCGCACATGCAACGCCAGGTGTTGCTGGCTGCCATTGCCGCTGGCGGTGTCACCGGTCGCACTGTCGCTGGCCAGGATCTGCGCCTGGTCCGCGGGCCAGTGTAGGAGCTGTTGCTGCTCTAGCCGGAGCTCCAGCTCCACAATCCGGGCGTCCAGTTGCTGGAGGCGCTGCATCCGTTGCTCCAACCGCGTTTGCCGCACGTTGCCGTAAAGCGCGAAGCTGAAGGCGCACAGGCACAGCACGTAGCTGGCGACATGCAACAAGGACACGAACCGGACTGTGGGGCGAGGTCGCTCCTTGCTGCTGCTGTTGATGGGGGGCTGACAAGTGGGCGGGGCCAGGCGACTAGCTGCTGCTGCTGCTGCTGCTGATGCGGGTCCACCCGCTGCACTGTGACCCAGCAGCAGGCACTGATGCTGCTGCTGCTGCTGCTGCTCTTGGCTTTCCGTTGTGGGAGATTCTCCGGCTACTGCTCCTGCTCCTGCTACTGCCCCTACCGCTGCTCCTGAATCTTCTCGCGCTCCTGCTGTTGAACTGTCCTGGGGCATTGTCCTTGGACTGCCGCTGGGCGGCGCTTTGTGCTTGCGCATCCTGCTGCTGCGTCTTAGATGGAAATGGAAGGCTGTCCCCGAACAAACGAACGAAACTCGCGTATGTTGCTGTCACTTGAAGTGTCCTTGTGTCCTTGTGGCATCACAGAAAAGAGCACAAAAAATAAAGACACATATGCTGCTGATGCTGATGCTGATGCTGTTGCTGCTCTCTTTTTTTTTATGTTTTTCAGATTTTCAAGTGATTTTCTATTCGGTTGCTGTATTTGGCAAGCACATTGCGCCCCTTTGCTGATGCAATTTTCTGGGGGCCATGGAAGACCCGAATCGATGGGAAAAACAACGTACTAGTTGTGTGCCGCTTGTGCCACTTGAGCTGGCAGTCCTCGTAGCTAGTCCTGGGCTTTTGTTTTTGTCCTGTCAATCGTTGCAGTGGCAGCTGCTTGTCGTCGAGTCCTCTGTTCCTTGGTTCGTACTTGTCCTTTCAGGGCTCTTCACATTGCAACTTATTTAGCTTTGCGTTCACTTTTCAACTGCAACGACACAGAAAAAAAGAAGAAAAGTGAAAAAAGTTGGAAAGAAACTTTTTTTTTTTTTTGTAGAAGGTGCTATATACATATTTTTGCCCCACCCCCAACCGTGGAATTATGTGCGAACTGGACCGTCGGCGGTGTCGCCACATTTTCAATAATCAGCCAGGCTCGGCGACGGTGACGAAGGCATCCTCGCTAACTTGCCTCGGAAGTTCAACCAGCCGTGCCCAAGTCCATAGCCAGGACAACTTCACTCGGAGAAATAGGTGCTTTCATTCTATATTCCATATTTGCAGACTTCCTCCAAAAGAATAATATGAAATTTCTCTCAGTGATCGAGCAAGGACTCGTAAGACTCGGGCCAGCCAAACTTTTTCGCACAAAACTTTTTTCTAGCTCAAGTAGCAGTAACAGCCACTGACAAAATACAAAAAAAAAAAAAAGGAGCAAAGGGAGCCAAAAACAAGGAGCGAATAAAAAACCTCTAAAAAGCAGAAACAAGATGCCCGGGATGGGGTAACAAGGGGAGTACGAGTACAAGTATTTGACCCATAGACTTGTCGTGTCAAAAACATTTGTTGCCTTCAACTCTGCCCCGAAAAAAAAGGTGGCGGGGCCTGGGCAATACAAAAGTCATAAAGTGGAAATTATTGCAAGGGGAAATGCCGAGGGGACGGAACAACGAAACTGAAATGCCCTTTAGAGGACTGAAATGTGCTTGAGAAGTTTTCACAACTTTTTGCAAGTCCGAACAGAAAACAATACTTAAAAAAGTATCAGAAACTTGACCAATATGGGAGCGGTAGCTTCGCCCCTAAAGTTTCGCACAAAAACAGAATGTTTAAAACTATTATTCAAGAATAATTAAATGGATTACCTAATGAGTGGTTACAAATGGCCTGTCGTGTTATTCATAAATTCTATAATTTAATAAAGCCAATATTTCGGGAGGTCAAGTGGAGGAGGTTTTCCCATTTCGCTGACTCATTATGCGGCCCATAATTGCCGATTAAACTTTCACACACACATCGTCCTATAGTACTTATTTGTATTTCATCGAAATTGTACTTGTTTTCGGTGCGTTGGCGTTGCGCAATCAAGCGCATAACAACCAAAATAACAATAAGCCGGGATCCAATAAAGCTCAAAAAACAATCGCACGCCTCACACTCCCCCCTTTAAGGGGGCGGGGGCCAAAATTTCAGCACCGCTGAGCCGCAACCACAAAACGAAAAATGGCGCTCTAACCCGAAAAAAGCATAAAAGTCAAAAGGCCAAAAGTATCAAACAGAAGCGGGCCGGAGCGGGCCGAAGCACAACAATGAGCCCCCGCCCCGATGTCGAATTTAGAGAGTCAATGGAATGTTTGGAACACCCTAATAAAACTAATTGAAAGTCTTGTGCGCTCCGGAGCCAATAATGCCAAATGAAGAAGACGAAGATTCCGGCGAGGATGGCGATGATGGCGAGATGATGATGATGACGCCGTCGTCCGAACATGCTCCGGGACTGGGGGCATGAAGCATGCTTTTAATTTAACAAATAAGAGCATGTGTGGAGCTGACTTTTGCGCTGACACTGCAATTGGCTGGATACAGTATCTTCGGGGTATCGATTTCGACTTTGTACAGCCAGAGGTTAATGCTTTAGGGGGGAGGGCGAAGGGGGGGCCAGCTAACTCAATATAAAATAAATTGATTTCAAATTTGAGCAGCTTGGTGCAGCTTTTGTCAATTACATGGGAAGTCCAATGACTTGGGGACTTGGGTCGGTCAGGCGACGCTACAAAGTATGCTATGAATTTTTGCCTCAATCACCAGCGAAAATTGAATTAAATCGAACAGGATCAGGATGTGTGTGTGTGTGTGTCTGTGGGTGTGTGTGCAGGAGTTGCTTTTTGTGAAGCCACTTAGCAACACTGTGGGAACTGTGAGAGAGTGTGCGTGCGTCCAGCTGGCAATTGAAAAATTTGATTTGGAATTGAAATGCAAATCAAGCCAGAATTGAATGGCATTAGCCGGACGCTGGGCCCGGCCCCCAATCCTGGCCAAGAGGCAAAAGCTTTCTGAGCACAATGTAGAGTAAAGTGGCAGGCACACACACACGTTCAGGCATGAAAGTCCTCACAGAGAAAAAAAATTCAAGAGGCAATACACATTCTTGCTTATTTTGAAAGGCTTACATTGAAGCCCGAACATTTTTTTTCGATGCATATGGTTGGCACAGTTTATAGCCAATGGCTGTAAAAAGCTCAATTGCAATGCATTCAAAGGGATTATTGTCCTTATTTATTTTGCTAAATTTATTCGTTACGCACAAATGCGCCCCCGAACTCGATCCCGAACCCGAACCGGGGTCACACCCGGACCCAAGCCAAACCCAAATAAGAACGTGGCCGAATAAAAACATGAACATGAAGGCAAATAGCAAATGGCACAGAGAGCGGTCGCACAAGGGCCAAAATCAAAGCAAATAAACAATAAAAATAATCGTGGCCGTTAGCAACACATGTGCATTTTTCATCATCAACACCAGGATCATCATCATCATCATCTGAAATGTTTGTAGTAAGTAGTAGCTCCAGTTGTTCGGTTGCTCCTGCCGGTGGCCATATCAAACAACTTTGTTGCTGCCACTACAAAAGTAAACAGTGGCAGCAACAGAAAAAAAGACAAAAAAAAAAAACACAGCAGCAGCAGCCGTGGCAGCTTCGTCTGGGGCTTGGGCGAGGCAATAAATAGTTGTCGTTCCATAAGAAAAATGCAAGAAGTGTTTAAGTTTTCCCCTCCACTCCATGGTCGGTCGAAGTATTATTATTATTTTTTTTTTTTGGCAGCCAGGACCCAGAACCCCAAACTCCCACCGCCCCCAGCTCCCGACAACCCCTTTTTCCGAGTGTTAAGCGTCATTTCCTTTCGCTCTCCTTACATTTTTTTTCTCCCTGCTGCTCCATCATTTAAATTGAAAAATATAGAGGAAACTGAAGTGGAAGTTCCTTGAAGTTAACTGAAACGGGGCCGGCGGCAGGGAGGGAGCGATGAAATGGCGCTGCTGGAATGAATTGGGAAACTTTCGATTTTGGGGGACAGCTTCCGAAGAAAGTCTTGAGCCATTTCAATTTTGATTAAGGACTCGCTAGAGTAACCCAGAAAAGGACTTGCAGTCAAACGGATAAAGGAGCCGCTTCTGCAGAAGGACTTGGATATTCATTGAAAGGCAAGGATTCATGGGATTTCTCCGGAAAAAATCCAAAAAATGTATGTCCAAGTAGGGATGATAAAACATAAACATATCCTTGATAATTTCCACTTTCATGTCCATCCTGTTAAGGATTAAGTGATGCGAGTCCCTGCTACTACCAATCCTGGCGTTGCCTTTAATGTCCGTAACATAACACTTGTGCGAATGTCGTTTGTTATTTCCCTATAATTTTTACAGCTTGTTCTCATGTAGATGCGGTTCGTAGTTCTCCCAAAAGTTTAGGACTTTCTTTTTATGTTTCTCCTTCGGCCAGGCACCCCGCCCACCCACACACACACACCAACTATTAGTGCAACTCATTGGCATGCCGGGTTTTTGTCTTCCTTGCTGCTGTTGTTGTTGTTGTTGTGCTTTTATGAGGGTCTTCCTTTTACAGCCCAACCGGCCACGCCCCTCCGACAACGGGTGGGTGGAGTGGCTTTAAGCGAGTGTGGGCCAGTATTTCGAAAAGATTTCCAACAGAAGTTGCCCTTGGGAGAAATTACTTAATTTCAGAATTTCAATTTAGCACTTAGACAGGAAACATGGCACTGAGGAGTTGTGGCAGTGAGGAGTCAGGAGCAAGGACCTGGGTGGGTGTGCTTGTGCCAGTCGGAGTGCGAGTGTGTCTGGGTCTTGTACAAATTCAGCTTACACATGCTGTGACTCTTAAAAATTTCCGGAATTTTGGCACGCAATGTTTGCTTTTGTTTACTTGGGAAACCAACTTCCTGCTGTTTTTTTTTGCTTCTGCTACAAAAACATTACCATTTTTTTCCAAAGAATCTGGTCTATAGGTATTCTATACCTTTTTTCATGCACCAGATTCCATTTCACTCGATTCCCGTTGAGGCTGGGCTGGGGTTCTACAAAGTCAAGAGGAATTGTAATTAACTTTCAGGCCACCCGCTCATTCCGACTTTTATTAGCTCAAGTGCACAGCGAGAAAATGTTAGTAATATTTATTTTTTATACTTGATACATTGGCTTATCTCTAAGAATAGCCTAATTAAGAGCCAACTATACTATGTCCCCATAATCTCCAGTGCAATTATAACAACTTACTCTCTGTTTCCATTTGCCACACACGACAAAGTCACACTTACTCTGGGGGACTCTCTACTCAACTAGTCCACACCCCCCACGGTTAACCCGATGTGTGCCCCGTTGCAACTGCTTTTTTCGCAACTCCTTTGACTCACTGTGTGGCAAGCTAGTGAGTTTGTTAAACAGTGTAAAGTTACACGCAACTAAGCACTTAACTGCACAAAAGCTCGAGCACAGTCAGAGGTGGGCCGGGGCAAGGTCCGGCTGTGGCAGAGGCAAGTGTGGCAATATGGCAATATGGCAGTGTGGGGCGAAGGAAAAACCACAGACGCGGGCCAACCTTGGACTTGCAACGCTTGACTTTGCGTGCATTTTTATGAATGAGTTGCTTCGGCCAACCGGGTCTGGGTCTGGGCCTGGGCCTGGGACCGAGCCAGCAACAAATGTAAATCCGCGACCCCGTCGAAAGGTCGTCCAGAAGACTGACCAAGCCTGCAGGCCCGTCTTCTCCTCCCCTCCTCCTTTCCGCTGACCAGACCAGAAGAACATAAAACGGCGTCCAGACGGGTTGCTAAAGAGCTGTGGCATGTAAACAGACACAGCTGGACATTCAACGTGGGGCTCCGTCTGGCCTCCACTTCCACCAGCCCCCTCTTTCTAGCTCTCTTCGATTCTCCGGCTCTTCTAAGAGTGGGCGACTCTCGTCCTCCGGGTGGCTTTGTCATGTTGCGGCCAAGGCGGGTTAAAGGCTGTGAGCAGTTGGCCATCAATTGTCCTCAGATCGGGCTCGGAAGGCATAGGAAAGCGCTTAACGTCTGCTCTGGTGGTGCACAAGTTGCCAGGAAGCCGGGAGCATCTTGCCACATCGTGGGAAATGAACAGCACACAGGAAAAGTGGAGTGATAAGCCAGCAGAGTCGATAAATCGGTTAAGATAGGGATGCACTGGCAGAAACTAAAGGATATTTTTCCCCGTAAAGTCTAATAGGAAGAAAATTCTACGAAATCCAATTTATCTGAAAAACCTCACGGCTCGGGGAGCAAATCGTAAAGCCGCCTTGCACTCGGAAATTACTGGTAATCCGGGAATTAAATGCACCACAAAGGGCGAAAGGATGAGCCGGCAGAAGGACAAAGGACATGGGACATTTTTAATGGCATATGCGGTAAGCCGAACCACCCTGATCCGAATCCATCGAGTCCTTGCCATCATTTCAAACGAGGTCTGCTAAGAAAGTTGTAAGGTTATCTTAATAAATTTATTTAAAAGTTAAATATTAAAGGCTACAAGTGGGTTTTAAATAAAAATATTTTATGTATTTGGGCAGATTTTTCTCGTGAATAAAAATCCCCTGAAAAATTATCTCTTTTTATTCTGTCAGCCCTCGCCCAGGTCCTTGGTTTGTTGCGGCCAAAAGTGCAACTTAACCGCAGTGAAAATCCCCTCCCAGCTGCCACACACTCGCTGCCCTCCCTCGACCAATTTAAATTTTCACATAAGCTTCTGCCAGACTTTTCGGCTTGGCATTTAAGTAATTTGCTGCCAGCAACCTGTGGGCTTCCACCAGCCAGCCAGCCAGTCCGCCCGCCAGTCAGCCCGCCCTAGTGTCCTTGTCTTTTTTCCTCCTGCCACGCCCCTCCGCACTCCGTCCCCTTGGCACTCCTGCGTACATCTGCTGTCTCTGTCATTGGTTTGGTAATTTTTCACTGGCTGACAAGATGTCGCCGTTGACGGTGTCGCTGCCGTTTTGTTGGCCGGGTCGTGTGTCTGCCGCCCGTGCGGCTGTCTCCTTTGCTGCTGTGCTGCATAATTGCTTTGTGGTTAAAGGATTATTTACTTTTTTGCAGCTACGCCCATCCCGGGCTCTGGGCAGCCGAGACTGCCTGCTGAGTCACTTAAGGCACAGTTTGTCCTCGTCACTAAGCCGACGGCTTGCGCTGATTTGGGCTTAAATGCATTCAGCTCATTTAATTTGCACTGCACCACAAAAAAAAGCAAGCGAGTTGGCTTATTTCAGTACTCTAGACAGGGACACTTGGCTATTTATGGACAGTTGGTAACAACAAACTGGTAAGTAGTTAAAAATATAAACCCCCTTTTACGATACATCTTCTTAAATATTTTAAATCTTTTAAAACAAAATTTAAAATATATTTTTCTGAGAAAAGGGTATCCAATATTTTGCTAATCAGACTCTAATGCTTTTTCTCATGTCTTAAATATATTTTTTATGTTGGCTGGGCACCCCGTACTCGGAGCTGCTGTCTCACAAATTATATAATTAAGTTAAAGTGAGCGGCGGCGGTGGCTGCGGCAGGCAATTTACAGGCAGCTCCAGCTCCAGCGGCTCCCATCTGGCAGCTCCAACTGGCTCTGGCTTGGGTTCTGGCTCTGGATGGGACAGTACAGGGTACGGGGTATACGCTAATTTCTTAATTCTCACCTTCCGCTCGCAGGGCGGACGTGGTCCGTTGATTCCATTCCCGTGTGAAGGCAGCCCCAAAAATAGCATTTCCGTATTGCCCTGTCTATCATGACTTTTATTGTTGAATTCGAGCACCCTCCGCCGCCAGAACCAGTTGTGTGTCCGATTCCCAGTGAGTACGGATTCACGGAGCCATGCCCATAGTCCCTTTTGGCGAGTCCCGTCCCCACCACCAGTCGGCTGATTGCTGTTCATTCGCGCGTTAAATGTGACTGGTCGAAGGGAAGTGGATGCTGTTGATGTGGATGCTTTTGAAAATGAAACCCCCTTCACCGGGAACACCACCACCCCTACCTAGCCCCAACACCCCTTCCCACCCAGACCGACTTCAACTATATTTTCCGGGACTATTCCTCGACTATATCTCGCTCTCCCTACCACTGTCTCACTGGGCGTTTTGTGTTCAATTTAGCGTCATAATTTCGTTTATTGCACGGCCTGCGACAGCGTTTCGTTTACTTTCGGTCAGCGGGCAGGCAGGCAGCCCCCGTCCGTCCCCCCCACTACCCTACGACCATCGCCTCCCTCCTCGACCCCTTCGGTGTCGACCCTGTCAAGTGTTTTGTTGAGTTCATCAAAATTGTCGCTAGCCAACGATGACATCCACTTAACGCAATTTTCAGTGCTCTCGGGGAGAGCATCACTGCCACCGGCAGCTCCACTCGAGTACCATTCATTCATTGATTCAAGCCTCTGCTAAGCATCCATTCATGCACTCACTCACTCACTCATTCATTCATTCAGTCAGTCAGTCAGTCATTTACCCGCTCATTTCACACCATTTGCAGTTACAATTAATGTTTGTTTGCCAGTCCCCCGCATATTGAAATCGCGGGGAAAAAAATAACATCAAAGAGGCCAGGACCAAAATCTAACCAGTATGGTCTTAACTTAAAGCAGCCGAGAGCTTACATATTTAATAATTGCTCAGCTGAAGTTCATAAAGACGAGGGCGAGGGTCGCCCCCAGGGGGATTCCCCGGCAATGAAAAGGGTCGAGGGATAACGGCAAAAAGCGCAGTCCTTCTCATAAATGGAGGCTTTTGCTACAGAATTTACACCTTGATGCGGGGCGGGAAAGAACAAGGCCGGCCTGCGGCATCGCTGGGATGCCTTTGGCTCAGCTGCGGCATGCCCATAAAGTATCTTGAATATTTCAGCAAGGTGTGTTGTGTTGGATGCTTGAGGACCTTTCGCTCTCTGTGCCTCTGTGAGGTGTGTGGGTTCATTAGATTGTCCAGTGCAACTTCATTTGTAGGAGCATAAAAAGGACTACAAATCTTATAGGCTTTTCCGCTGCCAGATGCAGGGTATGACTCGATTGCGAAGGGTATGCAATATAACTGCAATGACATGCTGGTCGCAATTTTTATTCAAGCCAAGTATCTAAACTGCCTGGAATAAGATATTATTTTATCATAAATCGCATATGTGACTGGAAACCAGAACGTCGAAAGACACTATTTATTACTTATGACCATCTTGTAATAAGTTTAAGAGTTAAGTTTAGGAGTATGTTATTATTATGACTGTATTAGGTATATATGTAAGATATGTATGTAGGTTTTGTATAGTTGTTACGAAATAATTACAATCAATTACAAGACAATCAATTAAAACCCAGAAGAAGATTGAAATGTTGTTTATAATATTCCAAGGACCCTTAAGAAAAGCATTGGAAATCATGCTTTCTTTTTTCATTCTCTGCCATTTCCATAGTAACAGTTCGTCATCGTTTTAATTGAATAACAACAACCTTTTGTGTTTATGATTTTAGCATATATAGTACTATACGAAGGGAAATGAAATGAAAGTACCCGGTATCATATAATCGTAAGACCTGAATATATATGGCCTGTCTCTGGTGTTGTTTTTTTATGCTGCTGTTATTTTTTGCAGCAGAGGCTTAGTCTGAGACGATGGCAGAATTTCAATGTTGTTTTCTAGTTTTTTTGTTTTTTTTTTCTGTTTTGTCCCAGCCTGTTAATCTATTTTTTTATGCGCTTTGCCAGGCCGCTCGCCTAAAAGCGAGCCGAGGATTTTTTTCTACCTTTTCAGTCGGCTTTTGGTGCTGGCTTGTGCCTTTGATTTGATTTCGTTTTCGTTTCACATTGTGGGTTCTGCTCTGTTTAGTTGGGTTGTTTTTGGGAACAGCCCAAAACCGTATTTTGTTGTTTGCTTTTTGTTTGCTTTTGTCATCTTGTCCAGCCACCCTAATTTTGTATTTGTTGCTGTTGTTGTTGTTGTTTTTATTTTTTTTGTATTTATTTTTCTCTGTCAACGTTTTGCATACAAAGGACATGCACGCACACACTCTCACAGCAAGGAGCTTGCATACATGCACCCCGCTTATTATAATCAAACGGTTTGCTTGGCTCACCTCTTACGTACTTGTTATTTATTTTTTTCCAGATTGTTTCTGCCGGCTGGCACCTCGGCCGTTTCTGCTCTTTCTCCTCAGGATTCTGCAATTGTTGTTGCTGGTGCTGCTGGTGCTGCAGTTGCCAGTGGCGCTTTTCCCGTTTGCTTTTCACTTCACCTTCTTACTGATTTCAGCACTTAACATAATTTAATTTCGACAAAATGCGGCAACTATAAATTTCAACTCCTTCTTGCACTTGCCACACACAAACTGCTGCTGTTGCTGTTGGTTGCCGATTGCCGCTTGCCGCTTGCCGCTTCGGCTTTCTTTGCTTCCTGTTGCCTTTAATCTAGGAACAACAACGGTTAGGCGGACAAGTATACGCCCAGAGGACCGGATACCGCCACTCCCGAATAACTGCGAATATATACGCGGCGCACTCGCGACCACATGCACTCTGGCCTCCTGGCTGAATTGTTTTGCTTTTCTGTTCAAGACGATATTTACCAAATTCACTTTCCCGATTCCCGATATCGACTTTCTTTCTGCTTGCCGGCACCTATTACCGCTTTTTGTTTACCGTTCCTATTGCATTTTGAGATACGACTCGGCGCGCACTTTCAGATGCATCCGTTTTAAGCGATTGTAACGGTGTAACGCGCTGGAGTGCTCAAACATGAATGATGCGATGCTCAAATCCAATGGATTCGACGTCCTCACGGATGCTCAAACTTCCACAATGAACCGAACAGATACGAATGCGAGTCACGAAGTGCTCAGGGCCCATTCGACGAGAGAGCGAATCGAACATTATGTGATTTTATTGTAGGTGTTTCGAACAGACTTTAGAATTTTTTGAAAATTATTTATTTTTATTTATAATCTTTGATTTTCAGACTTTTCTAAATTTCTAATTTTATTCTTAATTTCTATCTTAAATATATTTTCAAATAATATATCAGTGTGTTGAGTGTATTCAAGCATGTTCGATGTTGCCTTCAAACTCTGTCCAGGGCACAGTGGTAAAAATTTAATTATATCTTTCTGAAAACTGAAGGTATATTATTTAAATGTTATTTTATACATGGTATTTAATATTAATAAAATATGACTTTGTATGGGTTAAAAGTATATAAATAAATACCTAATAAATTTCTTCATTTTTGTAAGAAAAGCTTACTGGAAACTCTTACTTGTTTATATAATTGTTGTTATATATTTGTCTTAAATTTTCAATGATGAATAAAATACCATAACATGAATAGCTGTTTAGTAAAATTTAAAATATATATATTAGAAAATGTAAAACATATTAAGTGGATAACAAAAACCTCATACACGTTTGAGAGAACCCTTCGCAATCACCTGTGTGTTTGAGTTGGAGTTCGAGCTGGCCGGCATGTTGTGGTTCGATAAGAACACCTCTCAGGTGCGAAAAAGGAACAGATAAAAAGACAGCAACAAAAACAAGATCAACCGGTGGGAGTTATCTGAATCCAACTTATAAACTAATAAAAATAAAATATTTACTAATTACAAACAAAAGGCTAAGATAAAATAAATTATTGCTATATGAATTGTTAAAAGCATGTTTTTACATTCTATCATAAATCATGTTTATCTCAACATACGCCTTTCACTTCTTTAATTCTTTTTTTGGGCCTTTAGAGCCAAACTTTAGCTTTTGGGTCACGGGAGGGAAACCACCTGAAACCTCACCTGAGAAGCTCTTAAGAACTTAAACGGATTGTTCTGAAAAGGCGGCTAAACCACTTACCTTTTTTCTTTTATATTTTGTTGCCTTTTGATGTATAGTTCGAGTTCCTCTGGGAGATTGATGATGCCAATTACAATTACATATCAATTATAATTGGCAGCCAATCGGGGGTCGCGTAGGAGCAACTTTATTAATTAGCCGCAATTGTTTTCATGTTTCTGTCAGAGTTCTGTGGCACTCCGACACGACTCTCTTACATGGCTCTCTTAGAGGTACACTGGTACCGTTTTAGCCAGAACCATGGAAGAACGGTACTCCTTCGACTTGGGGTGGCATACTCATTTCCGGTTTCCGTTACTTTGTGTGCGTGGAAAATTTGAATTGCGTGGCAAAGTTTGGCACCCACGACCCCTGGGCCTTTTATTTCATTTTTCTCTTTTTCTGCGCATCTGAAATTTATTGAAAACACATTAAGTTCCAGCGACACGACACTTTCGCCGGATGTTGGCAATTTCCCTGACGAGCAGACGCCCCATTCTTGTGGGCGTGGCCCATCAGGGAAATCAAATTGTCTGGTGCAATGGTAAGGCCAATTTTCATTTTCCACCGTTCCGCCGGAGCCGGCTAATCAGCATTGAGCAAGAGCCCTGGTATTTTTGGGAGAGGGACCTGAGAGGGCTTCTCACCTGGCACTGTCTGATAAGACACCTGCATTGATTAGATTAGACGACCAAAGAGCAGGAGCTTTTGATGAGGGGGCCGAAATTAGAATTAGTCACCCGGTGGAAGCGATCGCAGACAGACGCAGGTCAAGATGGACGACACGGACTTTTCGCTCTTCGGCGACAAGAAGAAGCACAAGAAGGACAAGGCCGACGCCACTCTGGTGGCCAAGACGCCCACCTCGGAGCTGGACCTGAAACGAATCATCATCTCACGGCCCACTAACGAGGACACCTACGAGAACTGCGCCCGAGCGGGCATAGCCGTGATCCTCAACCACCGCGACGTCAAAGGTCAGAAGGCGCGTGTGGGCACCGAACGGGATCGGGACGACATGAAGCTCACTCTCCAGGGTTTCGGCTTCGATGTGAGGTCCTACGACGATCTCACCTTCTCCGACATTAACGAGTTGCTGAAGGAGGGTGAGTTTTTGTATAAAAGCGACCAAAATAATAGCTTTCCATTCATAAATCACCAAAGACGTGTTATCTTATGGGTGATACGTTCTCTTTTTCGTTTAAAACATTTGGATTTTGTTTCATTTAACGATGTTTGGTAATGAATTTCGAATAAACATAAAATCATATGAACAAATGAATTATCATTTACTAAAGTATCTAATCTACAAAGGCTCTCATGCAAGAGAATAGAACATTTTGAATTTCATTTATCTTATCTTTATCAAAACAAACAAACATACCACGATTATTGCAAAATGATCCGATAATGAAGGTAATCGATTTCCTATTTCACATTAAAAACAAAATGCAGTACATTTCCGAATAAGTTTTCACCCGTTTTTTTTTCCCCTTCCAGTGGCTCTCGAGGATCACAGCCAGAACGATTGCTTCGTCCTGGTGGTCATGTCCCATGGCACGGAAGGCAAGGTCTATGCCAAGGACATGGCCTACCCGGTGGAGCGTCTGTGGAATCCTTTTCTGGGCGACAAATGCAAGACTCTGAAGAACAAGCCGAAGCTCTTCTTCATCCAGGCATGTCGCGGCGAGAACCTGGAGAAGGCCGTGGAGTTCTCCAGTTTCGCGGTGATGACCCGGGACCTGGCGGCTCCAGCAGTGGCCCCTGTTGCCCAGCCCATTACATATGCCATTCCGAGTACGGCGGACATGCTCGTCTTCTACTCCACCTTCGACAGTGAGTATTCCAGAGTATCAAGTATACGTAAGGTCGACTTTATAAGTCCGACCCTCAGGTTTGAATTTTGGGGGATTTTCTTGTTAATATTTGAAATCGCGTGACTCATTTTGACTTTATTGCAGAATTCTTCTCGTTCCGCAATGTGGACGACGGCTCATGGTTCATCCAGAGCCTGTGCCGCGTCCTGGACGTGGCTGCCAGCAACGAGGCGGCCCAGCCAGAGGGGGCGGAGCTGCTGCGTCTCCTGACCGCCGTCAACCGGAAGGTGGCCTACGAGTACCAGTCGAATACGAGGAACGAGGCCCTCAACCAGATGAAGGAAATGCCCAACTTCATGTCCACCCTGACCAAGACCTTCCACTTGCGTGTGAAGCCAAAGACCTAATGCATGTGAGTCAGTGAGGGACACCACAATCACGATACAATCACAACTCTTTCCCCCAATCGTAATGATATTTGCTATTTGTTTATAAAATAAAATTCTACGCCTGTGTGCGTCTATCGACGGCACTTATCTGGAATTGGCTTAAAGCCGTTGGGAGCAGTAGATAGCGGGCTGGTTACCCACACGACGCCCCTGACACCTCAATGGCAATGGTAGGTCGCCCGTGAGCTCAGTTTGCCACAAAATGGTGCAACTGCCGCATGTTTGCGGTCTGTGTCTGCTGTTTCGGGTTTGGCAACTTCTGGCCTTGGCTCCCTTTAAGTTTTCATCCCAAAATGGAGCAAAATGCCATCGTTGGATGACCTTGAGTGCGGTTTTCAGGTGGCTGCTCCTCACGGCCGTGGCACCTTTAATCCTGTGGCAGAGTGCCTCGCTGTACGATGCCACCAATGTCCGGCACTCGGATATATTCAAGGGCATCGCACTGGGCACCATGGCCGGCGATGTTGGCATATCCCTGGCCCTACTGGGACTCAACCTCTGGAATCGCAGGAGGTTGGCTGACATGATGAATGGCATGAGTCGCCTACACCGTCGCCGAAAGTTGAACTGGTGGGGCACCTGGTTGCTGTGGATTAAGATTCTCCTGAGCCTGTACGAACTCCTCTGCAATGTTCCCTTCCTCCAACGGGCCGGAGGACACCTGCCCTGGTCGCAGCTCCTCGCTTACGGAGTCCAACTCTACGTCCAGCACGTGAGCAGTGTCTTTGCGAATGGAGTCTTCGGTGGCCTGCTACTCCTCCTCGCCAGCTTGGATCAGTTGGAAAGGGAAAATATTGGAGTAGCTCAACTGCTGGTGGAAGAAAGAAACCAGCTCAGATTGGCCCAGAAATTCATCAAAGCTTCGGAGTGGGGCATCTTTCTTCTGGTGATTGGAAACTTTGTCAACATCCTGGCCAACATGTACGCCTACATGTCCTATTTTGTCCAGGAGCACGGCATTCCCCTGACCATATCCAATTACTGCCTGATTGTGACGGTGCAACTGTACGCCCTCGTTTTGGCCGCCCACCTCTGCCAGGTGCGGCACAACCGCCTCCAGCAGCGCTGCCTGGAGCTGGTATACGTTCCGAAGGAACTAACTCGGGATCAGGTGGGTCTCAAAGATATTACTCCAAAGATTAGACATAATTGGAGGGTGACCTTATCTTTCCAGGCCACGAATCTCACACCATTTCCCCTGATATCGCCAGCGGGCCATCTGAAGTTCGGGGTTCTCGGACTGTTCACGTTGGACAATTCTTTTTGGCTTTTTCTCTTATCGTACGCCATGAATTTTATTGTTATTATTCTGCAGTTTAGCCTGGAGAATATGAAGCGAAGCAGGTTCTAGGATCTCCCAAGACCAAAACTGAAAATAGAAATGATCAAAAAATTGAAAAATACAAGTAGGCCTTGGCCTTAAGTCACTACCAGCTGTGTGGAATCGATTGTTTTAGGGATCAGTTTCGTGCTACGCTTCGAGCTTCTAACATCGTAAAAGCAATTTTTTGTGATACAAATTTTTGTGAACTATTTGTACTTTTGTAGTAAATTTTATAAAAGTTTTTCCGTTTCAATTAAGTGAATCCGAAATGTTTGTGGAAATTATATTCGAGTCTGAAAGCGCAGGGATGGTGAGTAAAAAACAGAAAAAAAATGTGAAAATGTTCTCTTAGCTCTAGTTCCGGTTGACGTATATCTCAAATATGATACTACAAGTGCCAATTTCCCTAATTAGAAGGGGCTTATCCTTGAGTTAGATCCTATTGAAACAGTGTGGGATCTGAAAGCCGCTGTTCAACGTGTGGCAGAAGTCTCTGCAGAAAATCTAGATTTGCGGACCACATCTGGCCACAAAATTAGGAATAGCGAACTAATGTCAGATCTGCTTAGCGCAAAGTGTAGCCTACGGCTGTTCAATTACGGACAGCCCACTGCTGCCGTGAACCTTTATTTGCACATTGCGCCTGGAACTCAGAACAGGCCCTCTCAACCCCCTGCAATGACCAATCCGTTCAGATATGCCTTAGACCAGATGAACGCCTCGGAATCTAGTATTTCGTCATCAGATAAATCCATGATTTGCCGATCGTCCAGAGCCAATAGAGACGGGCTCTCCACTCGGTATAATCCCTAGCCCTCGACCTTGAGCAACTTAACCTAAATTTGATAATTTCCAAATCCAGTAAGTTAGTGGCACCACAACATACAGCCCTAAGACGTGCCAAAGCCGGAATGCCTTTCAAGATGCCGAAAGGCAAAGGATTCGAAGCTTTTAATTTGCTCGCGAAGCGTAAATCGCAACAAAAATGTAAAACCGAGAAAAAGGATAAAAAGGATGAAAAGGATGAAAAGGACGAGGAGGAGGTTGAAGAGGATGACGAGGATAGCGATGTGGTCGATGCAAGCTCTAATTCGGAGTGCCGGGATATGCGACGAGATTGTTGCAATCCAAACAAGTGCACCAAGCGTGATACTCGACCGCCTTATGCCATAACTCTGCCGGAGCATCGCCGGTTCGCCATGATGATCACCAACGACGATCCCACGGCGACCAATGTCAACTTTCACGCCATCATGGACCATTTGTTTTCTCTGTTCATTGATTGTTGTGTCGCTAAGCTTAGCTTCTCGGACTGCATCCCAATGGCGAGATACGATTCCGTCCTGATAATTGTGACTAAGGACGATTTCACTTCAAACTGGCTAATGGATGCTATAACCGGTGTCTCCCCACCCCACTCCTGCCTCCCCTTCATCCAATTCTATGGTCTGATCCGCGCCCACTTCGTCCTTCCGCTAGTTGTTCCCGAAAAGATGCTTTGCTCCATTTTTGAACTTTTCGAGCATCAGAATTGCGGCCTGGTAACCTACCAATGGGCCGTCATTGGCCGTTATATACTTGATCCTTGCGCCACCGATAATCCGAACAAAGCCGTCTCTTCGCTTAACGAAAACCAGGAAATCGACCTATTCATCGACGAGGCTAGCCGCGACTTCATCCTGGAGCAGTGTAGCAAAATTAAATACTGCTTTTGGCATCTGCTGTTCACATTCCCATGAACAGTTCCAAATTCCAAGTAACAAAATTCAAAATTATCACTAATTTTTCGGCCTAATCTCTAGGCCTCAACAGACCAAATTCCTGTTGTGTTTTTTGTTTTGAACCCCAAATTTTTATTTTGGCACCATAAACAAATGAACTGAAATAATGTCCATCCGCAATTTTGAAGCTAAACAGGATCAAAAATGGAGCAAAGCGCTTTTCTGGTACAGCAACAGTGGAAGGACGATGAGGGCGCGGACGAGAACAAAGTATTGGATGAAGGGGAGGCAAGAGTTTGGATTTTGGCAAACTTACAGATAATATAATCATTGAATACACATAGTATAACATTGAAATTCGAACTTCTCCGACCTGTCGTCTGTCCTCGTCTGACCTCTTCCTTCCTTAACACCGGAAACAAATGAACTGAAACCCTACAAGGTAATCTAGTGATTATACGATTTTCGGATAACCAATTCCAAATTCCAGCAAGATTCTTTTTATAGACGATTCCAAGACTTTTTTCCTTAGCGTCATGAACAGAATATAGATCAAACTGGATTTAAAATAATTATCAAAATCCTTCAATGTAAGTTGCGTTCAAGTCATTTGATCGAGTTTATTTTATAAATGTGCAGCTTCGATTGAAAGTTTAGATGACCAAAGTTATGCAATTATGAAAAACCATTTTTTCGAATACAGCGAATATAGTTCCAATTGGCTTTAAAATAATTATCAAATCCAAGCAAGGTAAGGCAAACCTAACGATTATACTGTAATTGTTATTTTACGATTTTGCAGCCTGAATGAAAAGTTTAAATGAATAAATGGCTTTGACAAAAACATGACAATTATGACATTGAATGTGATATATAATGAAAATAGTTCATAAATATGAGAATTTATATTTAAGATTTAACAAATATAGTCAAGCAACAAATCAAAATTTTTACGATTTTGCGATGGAAATTATGATTGGATGGAAAGTTTCAATAACGAAATTGAAACAATTTGAAAAAGCTATTGGAAGCCACTTTTTGATTTTTAATGACAAATTATTCTTAAATATATTAGAATTAATCTTTAAGCTATTTTGGAAGAATTATAGCCTACCAGAAGGCGAATATTTATAAAAAACAGGCTGCCAGACTTGGAAAACAAGCACCTCTGACGTTGAGGTTGTGAATCATGAATGAACTCCAACCAAAGATGGCGCCACAAATTAAATACTATATGACTAGCTTTCGACACATTTTTGAATACAGCATTGAGTAATTTTGAAATATAATTTGTTTGGCGGTAAATAACAAAATTCAAAAATTTGACCAAAATTTCAATTGAAAATTGCAGTTTCAAGGAGTTTGGTGGCCACTTTTATATGCTAATGTTTTATATGCTAATATCCTTAAAATAGAATTAATGTCAATATATTTGTAAACTCTCCTTGAAAAAAATAATAATTTGAAAAGCCCCAGCGCTGGCATTTTTGGTTTTAAGCAAAGATTATTACTTTTAATAAATGAAATGCCAAAAACCTTGCCCTACAAATGTACAAACTTTATTGTGATAGGATATTGGGTTTGATTCGAACTAGTTTAAATAACCATTATTTCCCGTCTCCGATGCAATCTCGCTTTTATCATATCTGCACCAAATAAAAACTCCATTCAATAAATTCATTTTTGTGTCTTTTTTGATTTGGCAAAGGCGACTGACCATCGAATTCGTGAATTTTGATTTGATTTTGTGAAATGTCTTTCTGTCACTTGACCAGATCATTGCGTAAACTGGAAACGAAAGTGGTGGCCAGCAAGTCCCACAAACAAGTCGGAATGGATTTTGGAGTCGGGCCAACATAAAGCCCAGAAACTATACATCATTTAGTGGCTATAATTGGGTATTAATTACCAGCGGCTAGACTAGAAATACAATTTGGCTGAAAACGATTATTTTGTGGGAAAGTTTTTAGGCAGAAAGGCAGAATGTCGAACAAAGTTTTGCATTTAATTGGTAGGGTTTTGAAATCGCCATCCCAGGCCCAACGATGCATTCAAAATTCGCTGCTTGCCCCATTCCATGGATAATGATTGATGTGTAATCAGATATAGCTCCTGAGCTGATCGATTAGCATATCGGATTACACCGATTGTCTTCCTGCTTTCACTTTGCTTCTCCTACTTGGCCGACTTCTCGACCAGCCCTCGCTGATTGGCATTGGTTCTACCAACAGCAAGTGGCCAGTGGCCAAAACCATTGGCCAGGCTTACCAATGAAGCTTCTGCGCAGGGACGAGCATTCGCACGCGCCAATTTTCCAAGCCGCTGGCTGGATCGGTTCGGAGCTCTAGCAGATAACTAACAGATAGTACACGGTAAGAAACTAAACTGAAAATTAACACTTGTTATTGCTTTTATTTTTTACATTCCTATTAAAAACTTCCAACAATAAACTATTTTAAAAAGTATTCTATGTGACTATTTTGTTCTAAGACCCCAAGCCTTTCAAACTGCAACTCATTTCGTTCAGTGCATGATTTGCGTAGGCAGTGCTGGGCGGCTGGTCAGTGGCTCTGGGTACTATGGGTGCCCCTTCCCCTTCTCCACTCCCTCTCCACTCGGGTGTTATGTAAAGCTATTAAGCCGCATAATGCAAACGCTGCTGTGTTGTGTTTCTTCGGCCTTTCTTCACTTTCCGCGCTCTTTCTTCGCGCTGCCGTCTTGACTTGTTAGCATTCCCTTGATTCTTCTTTATCATATTGTTGTTTCTGTTACCATTCGCGCTGCATCTGGCAGAACCGTTAAGACGCCTTTTTATTGCAACTGCAGCGAATAGAGCTCCCCGGGCTCGCCCAGTGCCCATAGGGCCTCATTCGATCCATTGGATCCAGTGGATTATCGGTCCATTGTCTGGGATGGGCTTTGTTTCGCACCCATTACTACCTTGTGTCTTCTGTGGGTTTTGGGTTTATTTGATTTTTGACTTGCTGACTCCGGCTTTCCATTGCGGCATCTTCATCATCATGGCGCATCCAAAGTGCCTAGGGCTTTGGGGGCCCTGCCTGCATGCTTATGTTTATGTTAATAACTTTTGTGTTTATACTTTTACGAGTTTACGAGTTGCTGTTGCTCTTCCTTGTTTCTCGCTTTCTGGCTGGCTTTCATTCATTCATCGACTTTGGCTTTTGTCTTTATTTATTTATTTTTTTTTTTTTTTTTTTATTTTTTGCCAACACGCAATGCACCATAGAAATAATAAATAATAGTAGTAGCGCAACGGTTTCAGTTTCTGACTCTTCAGCCAAGGATACTATGCCCCGCCACCCACTTTTCACCTGCCAGTCTCCGGGGTTTTCTTCTGCTGCCGCTCTGCTGGCACTTGTCGTGGCTTTTCTTGTTTTCTTCGGTGTGTGAAAAACTAGTCTCATCGCTGGGGCTCGGCCTGGAGTTTACCTGAAGATAGCTTCAGTTGATCGCGAGGTGTTTGCTTAGTCGGTTGCTAGTTGTTTTTCGCGGAGCGCGATGCCAGTGCCAGCTTCGGATTTGGCCAACTAGCGGATTGAACGTTTTGTGAAAACAAATAATCCCATACACAGCCCAGGATATGGCCCACTTAAATCTGCATTTGTGGTTTCTCCTACTCGGCGGGTCATTTGTCATAGGCCAGGCGGCGAAAACGGGACAAGTGCAAGGCAAGTGGTGGTGGTGGTTTGGCCGAGAGCCGTTATAGCCTTTTTAAGCTGGCCGGGATCTGATCATTAATCTTCCAGTGCCATAGTGTGTGCCAAAGTGTGTGTGTTTTCTCCGTCTCTGTCTCCGACTCAGTGCTAATGGGTTTGGCTCGCGTATATCAAGTACCTGGACGCAGTTTGTCGCCTAAGTCTTTCGATTGCAACTCGTTTGGCTCGTTCCGTTAAATAACCCAATTTTCAAATTTAAATGCTGCTGCGACAGCTTTTCCTCAGGGGTTGACCAAAACCAAAGACCAAAAAACGTAAAACGACACAAAAAAAAAATGTGCAAGGAAATCGATTTTGTATTGAGACAACTATCGTAGTGCGGCAACCAGATAATTTGTTTATGCAACAAACTGACAACTGTGACCCACTTGTCGCCCGACCATTTCGACCCATTTCGTCAACCTGCTCCTTGCGGCCACCTCAGTGTCTTGCTCTTTCCGGCTATGAACTCGAATAGCCCCCATGTTCTAATTAAATATGAGACTTTTAATGCGTTTGTGTTACTTGGAATGACCGCCTGAGCTTAATGTTCTAGTTGATGGCTAAACTCGGGTGAAATATGAATGAGTTTTCAGTTAATTGTTGCTAGACTAGTAGCAGCTAGCAACTTAGCAGCTCGGGTCGTATGTGAATGGTGCATATGAATTACATATAATTTCTGTTTTATGAGAACAATGAGAATGACATTTATGTTGTGGGAAATGAGTTGAGGAACCGTTACGACAAGAACATTCAATCTGGAAAGTGTTAAGTGCAATCGGAATGGAACTGAATAATTATTAGAATGTGGTTGGCAAACTTAAAGATTGAAGTTATAAATGAAAAAGGGCTTCTAATTTATTGAGAATTTTATGGCAATACTTTCTGCCACATAAATGGATATTTTAACAGTTTTTTAACTCACTCTTTTGAGTTCTGTGAGTATGTAAATGGGAATATTTTAATTTTCATCAGATTGTCTATCACGAAATCTCACACTCATTTTTGAACCACAGGCTTAAGAGTTTTTTTTTTTAATTTTAAATGCCAATAAAGATCTTAATGATCCTATCCTTGCACTTAGCTGCTTATAAATTTAATTAATATTATTTTCTATTTTAATAACTATTTTTTTGACTATGGGTATATTAACTTATATGATAGCTCCCATATTTCCATATTTAATTGAATTTCTTGGCAAGTTAGCTAAAAGAAACCCTGCAATGCAAACTGTTCACACCGAGTTGGGCCAGAAACTGCAAGTAAATAATAGAAATTGCAATCTCAAATTACAACTGCTGGGGCAAATGCAACAAGAAGCGGCAGCCAACAAACTAAAGCTAAGCCACAAATAAAACAATAAACTGAAGGGGCCACAGAAAAAGTCTCAAAAGTCGGCTGCAGTCTGCAGAAGATGCTTGGCGATGGCCAAGATTTCACTGAATCTGAACCTGCATCTGCATCAGCATCTGCCCCAACAATGATAATTTCTCGCTGCAGGAGATCTTCCGAAAAAAAAAAACACAAAAATAAAAAAAAACAAAAAAGAAAAGCCCGGAGAAATGTCAGCGAGTTAGACATTGTGGTATGGCAGTCTTCTTGTCACTTGGAACGCATTCGGGTTGCTGTTGGGCTGTTGCTGGGGCAGGCATACAAAAAAATGCTTAATTATGTCATGAGGGTGGGAAGACAGAAAATAATTTGCAACAGGCTGAAGCAGCAATAGCAACAGAAGCAGCAGCAACAGAAGCAGCAGCAACAGCAACACTTGACGCTGAAAGACAGTTGAATGCATGTGGAAAAGTGTTGCAACTTGCAACTTGCAACTGCACATGAAAATCGCTGTGGAATGGGCCACGCGACAAACGTAGAAAGTTTTTGGTTAGACTGGCGCCAGTTCTGCCACGCCCCTTGCCACAAGACCGCCCCGCCATTCGGTTCGCACGTCCGTAGCTGCAATTGTTGGCTGACATTTTCCGTTTTCGGTTCTCAGAGCGTGCGCGAAAATTTGCATGCCCAAATAAACAAGACAACAATTTGTCAAAGTTTTACTTTTTCCCCCCATGTAATCTGTGATCTGTGTTGTGCCCCACTTTTCAGCCACCTCCAGTTCCTCCGGCTCCTCCAGCCCCACCAGCAGCTGTGCGTTTCACACGGTCGACGGTGTGGCGGCGGAAAGCGAAGGTGTCCGCTTCATCCGCCTTCGCGAAGATGCCCCGGTCGGCAAGGAGATCCTCCGGCTGCAGGCCTTCCCCCGATCCACGGCCTCCCTCAAGGGGGCCGATCCCAGTGCGGATCACAAGTACTTCAACCTGACCGAGCACAACTCCACCACCCTGGTTGTGACCTTGGCCCGCTCCCTGGAGCGCCTCGTCGATCGTGATGTGCCGCGGAATCTGCTTAAGTTCCGGATTCTGTGCGCCGGAAAACAGGAAAAAATTGAGGAGGTTCGTAAGCCATCACGGAATGACCAGCTATCCCTTCTTGTGACTTCTCCGACTTCCAGGGCAGCTACTTATCCATCACGGTCTACATCGAGGATGTAAACGACAACGCCCCGGAATTTCTCAACGTTCCCTATGTGGTGGATGTGGACGAGAACACGTCCGTGGAGAGTATTATCTTCGAAGGAGTACAGGCCTTCGATCGGGACAAGCCTAATACGCCCAACTCCGAGGTGCACTTCAGCATGTCCACCGTGCCGGAGCAGCTGTCGGCCGATGGCAGTCCGTACTTTGCCCTGAAGAGTCCCCACCGCCCGCTGCTCATCCTGAAACGCGAACTGGACTTTGACAATGGCATCCGGCAGTTTAAGTTGCCGATTTTCGCCTGGGATCGGGGCACTCCGGCCAATCAGGCCAACACAACCATCACGATTAATGTGAGGGACGTGGACGATCTGCCGCCAAAGTTCACGGAAGGAGTCTACAGGACGAGGATCAACGAATTCTATCCGATGACAGGGGTGCCCATAAGGATTCCTCTGTACTTTGCCCCGCCCATAATGGCTTTCGATCAGGACTCACTCAACGCCACCCTGGTGTACGACATCATATCTGGAAACGAGCGCCAGCTCTTCAGGGTTAATCCCCACAACGGGGTCATGTATCTGCAAAAGGAAATCGACTTGGAGGAGGAGAGTCTGCCGGGGAATAGTTTTGTCCTGCAGTTGGAGGCCCGACAGAAGGACAATCCCCTGAAAAAGGCTCTGGCACGGTGAGTTTAAAATCAAAGTTATTGTTTTTTATAATTTATGGACTTCTTCGCACAGCATCGAAGTGGAGGTCATGGACTTGAATGATAATGTTCCCGAGTTCGAGGCCGATTTCTACAATATATCCATCGTCGAAAATCTGCCCACCGGCTTCAGTGTCCTCCAGGTGAACGCCATCGATCGGGATCAGGGCGAGAACTCGGAATTCCTGTACAATCTTGTGGAGACCAAGGACGCCGCCGGTGCCTTTCGCATCGATTCCCGCACCGGATGGATCACCGTGCGGGACGACCGTCTCTTGGATCGCGAACAGCGACGTTCCATTCATCTGAATGTGGAGGCCCTCGAGAGGAATCCCTCCTATCTGGACGATAAGCATTTGAAGAAACCAGGACCCAGTAGAGTCCAAGTGGAGATCACACTCTTGGACACCAATGATAATACCCCGAAATTCGAGCATGGAAATCTTTACGAGTTCAAGGTGCCGATAACGGCGCCCATCGGCTATGTAATTGGTCAAGTTGCCGCCCACGATCCGGACGAGGGTCCGAACGGAGACTTGCTCTATGAACTGCAGCGGCCCAAGGGCAGTGGTTACATTCCCTTCCGGTTGGACAACAAGAATGGTACCATCTATGTGGGCGGTCCTCTGCGAAGAGGTCGCATCGCCGTCTTCGTGGAGGCCAGTGATCAGCCCACCAATCCCTCGGAGAGACGCTTCTCCTTGGCGGTTATTACGATCGAGGTTTATGCCACCATCGATGACCAGGCCATCGACTTTGTGGGAGCGCCCTACGAGTTCTGGGTGGGGGCCAATACCCCGCTGGGCACCTCGGTGGGTCAGGTCCGCACCACCCTCATCTACGACGGCGAGGACGAGATCATGTACGACCTCCTGCACACCTACTCCGAGGGAGTTCCCTTTGCCATTGAGGAGCGATCGGGCATCATCACGGTGATCCGAGAGCTATCGGAGTTCAAGAGGAAGGTCTACCAATTCGAGGCAGTGGCTAACTACGTGAGTAAAGGATACGCTCTGATTCTTCATCTCGTTCTTAATGTTCTTCAATCCTTGCAGCTCTTTGCCAACTCCTCGCAGTCCCTGGTGATGTCCCGCAGCTCCAGTTCCGCTCTGACCACAATAGCCTCCCCAGCGGAACTCAGCGATGAGGGAGTCCTCATAACCAATCTGACCATCCACATAGTGAACAAGCCAGAACAAAAGGTTCCGCTGAGACCCGTGATAGAGTAAGTCATCTTATATTTCCAAAAATTTCAAACTGGAAAGTAACAACGAATCCTTGCAGGGAAATCAACATGAATGTGATCAAGTTCCATGTGGAGGAGAACGTCGTGGGTGGAATTATTGGTCAGCTGCTCTACAAAAACGGACTAAACCTGGTCAACAACGAGTTGGGCACCTTCCGAGAAATGCCCTCCGAGCCGACCGGCCGTAATCTGACAATGGGTAGCAGATTCCGGAGTCGCAATCGCAGTCGGAGCTCCAAGTCGAAGAGACGGTTTCCCAGACGGCTGGCCGGAGACACCAACCTGAAGCTGCGATACATTATCGCCAACCAGCAGGAGGTGGTCAACAAGATCTCCATTACCGAGGACGGCACCTTGCTGACCCTCATCGGACTGGATCGGGAGCAGCAGGACAGCTACGAGCTGACGGTGATTGTGGAGTACAGTACGGGCCTAGTGAGTGGAGCGGGTATCTACCAGGTGAACATCAAGGTGGACGACGTCAACGACAATGCCCCCAAGTTCAATGCCCTCACCTATGTGGGCTTGATCAACGAAAACTGCGCCGTGGGCACGGAGCTCTCCATGAATCATGCCATCCTGATACAGGACGCCGACGAAGGAGTGAATGCGGAGTTCCGGGTCCAGCTGCAAGGCGATTATAGTGAGGAGTTCACCATCGAGTACGTGAATGGCAGCTCCTTGGAGAACGCCACACAGCACAAGGTGCCTCCGAGAACCGGGGCCTTCAACATCTTCAATCTGACGGATCAGTGGAACGACGAATTCAAGTACCAGGAGCTGCACACCACCTTCATGCAATCGAACTTCAAGATGAGTTCCGGCCCCTACTTCCGCATCTCGTACACAGGGAAAAAAGGACTGGATCGGGAGAAGCAACAGCTCTACAACCTCAAGATCATAGCAGCCGACACCGGAGGCCTCTCCGGCTATGCCCATCTGACCATTCTCGTGGCGGATGTGAATGACAATGCTCCGGTCTTTGAGCGCATCTCGGTGTTCAAGGACTCGCGTCTGGAGATCCGGGAGTACACCACCGACATGGAGATCTATTTTGTGGAGAGCTCCAGCGGAATGACGGCTCCCCAGGCCACGGCAGCCATGATGCTGGCCCCGCCCCCCTACCACATACCGGGCTCTCCCAGGCTGCACCGGGACAGCGAGCGTTCGATCGGAGTGGTGGCCAGGGCCAAGGCAAGAAGGCGACTGGCGAGAGCGGTGTCCGTAAAGTGTCCTCTGTTCGCCATCTACGAAGACACGCCGGTGGGCACCAAACTGCTCCAGCTGAGTGCCAGCGACGAGGACTTCGGCAAGAACGCCCAGCTGCACTACGAGCTCCGGGGCGAGCAGGTGGAGCGCTCACCCGGAATGCCGATGTTGCGGGTCCAGGGAGTGCGGTACTTCAACATCGACAAGCTGAGTGGCGAGGTAGCTGTCAACTATCCCCTGTCGGCCAACATTGAGATCTGGCTGAATCTCACGGTGACGGACATAGATGGCCTCAAGGACTCGACCTGCCTGCGCTTCACCGTTATGGACGTGAACAATCACGCCCCGACTTTCAAGAAGTCCTGGTACAGCTTCGACACCCCCGAGGGCGAGTACAAGGACAGCGTTCTGGGGCAGCTGACGGCCATCGACATGGACTTTGGGGAGAATGCGAATATCACGTATACGCTCAGTGACCCAAAGCTGCCGTTTACCATAAAGCCCGCCTCGGGCGTCTTGAAGATCAGCGGACAACTGGATAGGGAGCTGAAGGACAAGTACAACTTCCACGTGATAGCCACGGACAATGCCCCCTTGTTGCAACGGATGTCCAGCAGTGTGGACGTGGAAGTGAATGTCCTGGACATCAACGACAACAGCCCCGAGTTCATTGGCTACGATGATCAGACGAAGGCCGTGAAGTACATCCCGAATGTGGCGGATCGTACCTTGATGTTGCCGGTTTATAAGGCCTACCTGGATCGGAGCACTCGGCCGGGCACCTTTGTGAAGCAACTGACTGCCATCGACAAGGACAACGTGGGCAATGGCAACGGCCTCGTCCTGTACTCCATCCGGCACCAGGAGATGCAGGCGCCCCTCTTCCAAATCGATTCCAGGGATGGCACCATTTCCACAGTGTCCCGGATTAATGGCTACAACGACTACGAGCACCTGAATGTCTCGGTCATTGCCTCGGATGTGGGCAGTCCTGCCTTGTCCGCCACTGCAGTGGTCATCGTTAATCTTCAGGGCCAGGCAGTCACCGATCCTCCGAAGTCCACTCCCAAGCCGGAGCCACCCGCGAACGTCACCATCTTCCAGCACGCCTACTACGAGGTCAAGTTGATGGAAAACAACGAGGCGCCCATTGAGGTGATGCGTCTGAATCTCACCGCGGGCCTGAATCCCGAAAACTACCGATGGTCCCTGTGGCTGGAGGAGGGTCTGGACGAAACGGACGCCCATCCCCCCTTCGAGTACGATGCTAAGAACATGCTGCTCTACGCCCTGAAACCCTTCGATAGGGAGCACATAGCCAGATACCAGTTGAGGATTAGGGCCGACAGGCTGAGTCGTGAGGCCAGGAACTTTGCCAGAGTCTCGTATCCTGTGGTGGATGAGCGCATTGAAGGACTGTCGCCCAATGAGTGCAGAATTCTGGTCCACATCACGGATGAGAACGACAATGCGCCCAAGTTCCGAGGCAACGGCCAGCCGATCGTCGCCGTCCTGCCACGAAGTGCTAGTTTCGGGTATCCTGTTACCAAAGTCATTGCCACCGACCTGGACGAGGGCCTGAATGCCGAGATACGGTATCGACTGCTCAACGAACCCACTCGACTCTTCGGCATCGACGAGGCCACTGGCAACATTCGACTTCTGGGCGATCTCCCCAGCGATGAGCGGCTCTATGGATTCGATGTCAAGGCCACGGATCGCATGGGGGAGGACGATGGAAGGAGCGGAATCGTCAACGTCTTCGTTTACATCATCGACGAGGCCAAGCAGGTGCGACTGGTGGTGGCGGGGATGCCCGTGGAGGTGGAACGCCGGATCGAAGGACTCATGGAGGCGCTGAGCGATGCCATTGGCAAGGATGTTCGGGTCAGACTGCTGGAGCCACAGTCTGGGTTACTGGAACCAGCGTAAGTGGATCTGAGATTCCAAGCCAAAACAGTTTGCAATCTTTCGTATTCTATGAATCGATTCCATTGATATGCAAATTGGCCATTAGACGGAATCAAGGCACCTCATCCTCTTCTAACGGATTCCACCTTTCTCTTCCATTTTGCAGCACCAATGCCTACATCTACGCCGTCGATCCGCACACAAATTCCATCGTCGAAATGGAGCAGCTCCAGGAGTAAGTATCTGCAGCCTCCTCTTCTCCAGCTCCATACCCATTGACCCACAAATGTCACTTTGGTAAATTAATGGACATGACTGGCTGTTTTGCAGCTCCCTGGCCGGATTGCAACTGGATGCGTTGCAGTTGCAGCAGCAGAAACTGGATGGCGGCAGCAAGTCGATGCCGCGAATCATAGAGCTGGCTGAGTTTGGGCAAGCCGCCCGGCCCGCCCACGCCTCCGCGTCGGGCTCGATGGGCGGCCTGGAGTTCGTGACGGTGGTTCTGCTGGCCGTGGTCAGCCTGGGGGCCCTGGTGGCGGCCTGTTGCTACATGTGCATGCGGCAGAAACGGTATGAATAGATATTGGAAAGAGCAGATCATGCTGCACCCGAAAGACTGTCTACTGGGCCAGATCCCAATGTAGCTCATAGATGCATCTTATATTAGTAGCCATAATGTTTTAGTTTATCCAACAATAAATCTTAAGTTAATTGCAATTCGTGTTGTTGCTAATGCTGGTATTGTTGCTGCTGCTGCTGCTGTTGTTGCAAATGGTGTTGCAGCCAAGTTGCTGGTTTTTGCCTTTTTGCCTTTGAGGAAACCGGCTGGATGGCATTAGGCCTTCTCCTGTCACCTGTCCGATTAAATTATAACGGTAAAAAGCAACAAACACAGGCGGCCAGCAGCAACAATAAAAGCTGCAACTGCAACTAGCAACACGAGGCAATTAAATGAAGATCTGTTGACAACTTCAGCCTCAAATCCCCCCAAATGGGAATGCCAATCAAAACACCATCAGACGAAGACGTTCTATCCAGACACTCTGAGAACCATTATGATTACACTTGAAGAAATTTATAATAAAAATGTTATAGTATCCAATAGTAATCTCATCCCGATCCCCTCTTCCAGACGCCTCTGGTCGCAGCGCGATTTTTCCGCCTCGGATGCCGGCCTCACCTATACCATTGCCGGGATTGGATCCACTCGTGGGCAGAAGCAGCGCCGCCAGCGGCAGCAGCGACACCACACCCAGCGCTGCAGCAAGGGCAGCACGGGAAGCCAACGGCCCAACAGCGCCTTCATGCCGGAGTCTGTCTGCTCCTCGGCCCAGACCCAGTCGACGGCCACCGCCACCGAGAAACTGGAGCAGCAGTTGCATCACCACCACCAGCAGCAGGCGATGGCTACGCAGCAGCAGCACCACCAATACCTGAACGAGTAAGTGACTGGTAGCCGGTTGGACGTGTTTCCCATTCTGGATTCAGACACTTGACTTGCCATTCCCATTCCCATTCCCATCTGGCAGGCAACAGCGGCAGCAACAGCATCAGCAGCGGGAATATATCGACGTCCCACTGCCCAAGTCCATTGCAGCCAAGGCGGCCGCGGCAGCGGCGGCGGCAGGAGGAGGCGGTGCAAATGATGGCCAAGTGGGAAGCACTGGGAGCACTCCATTTGTGCTCAAGTACAATGCCTGCCAGCCAGTCAGCAATCTGTAAGCGTCAGCTCCGAAGTCTTAGAGATACCTAATGTGATCTTTCCGTCCTTTTAAGGAACAACTATGAGACATCGCTCTTCTCACTGCACTCGACGGGTCAGGACTCTGGCGTGGAGTTCCTGAGCAGCCGGGAGCTGTACGAAACCTCTCCGGACTCCTTCCAGCACAGTGGTTCCAAGCGCAGCAACCCCGAGGTCCTATGTCCCAGACACGCCAAGGCTCATCTGGAGCTCCGCCAGCCACATCCCAACACTGACAGTAGGTGAGGTTACTTCTGGTTGATTATTCACAAATTGTACCTCAATAAGCCCATTGAATCCTTCCCAGTGACACCTACGAGGACTCACTGAAGACCGATGAGCCGCTGGTGGCCCACAACTGCCGCAGCGCCAACTGTGAGCACCGCCAGCAGAAGCAGCCGCACCACCATCTCAGCCAACAGCCCCACTACCAGAACACGCGCTTCGAGAAGCGCTCCTGCGTGCGGCACTCCTTCTCCGGGGTGAAGGACGATCTGATGCAGAGCTCGCCACAGATCTCCCTACGCCCGCGCGGCCATGCCCTGCGCAACTCGATGAACGACCTGGAACAGCGACTCCACAATCTGGAGCAGTCCTTCCGGCGACCACTCGAATTTAGCAAATCGAACTCGTTATTTTAGTGTAGAATGAAAAGCAGTGCAATCCTTAGTGGCTAGACGTCTAGTTAAGTTATTTTTTATTGATAAGTAATCCGTGCAATAAATCCGAGAGTTTAGTTATCAAAGTATTTGCGGAACTCGAGACATCCCGCCCAGTTCTCCTCCCAACCGGGCGTGAGCTTCTTGGCCGCCTCGTACCAGCGAGCCACGTTGGAGTACTTCGTCAGGTCGAAGCCCGCCACATCGAAGGTGGAGACGCTGGCCAATATGGAGATATCGGCCACGGTATAGGTATCGCCGGCCACGAACTCCTGGCCCTCCAAGAACACGTTCAGAAACTCAAAGGCCACCTCGATTTTCTTGTAATTGTCCGGATTCGCCGGCTGCTTTTGGAAGATCTGCGGGTAGTAGTACTCGGCGAAGCTCTTATAGAGGGTTCCAAGATCGAAATACAGACGCTGGTTGATCAGGGCCTGCCTCTGGACATCCTTGGGGAAGAGGCTGTCGTCCTTGCCGTACTTCTCCACCAGATAGACCAGGATGGCCCGCGACTCCCAGATGGAGAATCCGTTGTCCACCAGCGTGGGAATGGTGTGCTGGGGATTGATCTTCAGGTACTCCGGCTTGAGCTGATCTCCGGCCCGGGTGTTGATGAAGATCTTCCGATCGAATTCCACGCCCAGAGCCTTGGCCGTCATCAGAACGGAGCGGCAGGGAGCAGATCCGGGTCTATAATACAGATCCATCTTGTCAGAAGTCAGCGGTCTGTAAAAAAAGGCGATTCATCAAGATCAAGTTATTTTTTCGCCGCGAATAGCTAATCACTTTCTTCGATGGCACCTGCGAATCGCAGTGACATAATCTCCGCGATGAGGAGGCAAAAAAAAAACATTTAATAACAAAAATAATCTTACCAGATAGACAAACCACAAATTTAAGAGCACTGCTGGGGGCGAAGAACGACCAACAACTGAGAAGTACTCTGCGGTTCACCCGTTTTTTATACACAATAGATGACTGAAAATACGCTTTTTTGTGGGCTGATAGTTCAATTAAGTCCAGGTGATAATTGGTAAATATTTTTTGACGGGCTTGCCCTAACAAAGAGAGTGCCATGAAGAGAGGGAGTACCAGTATAAGAGCGAAAAACTTGTGTTCAGTTGTTGTTCCCAACTACCTGCTAATTGTTTTTTATTTTATTTATTAGTGGCATCTGAACTGTTTTGGCAATTGGCACGTACCATTATCTTATCGCCCCTGAAAATTTTCGAACTGGAGGTCCATGCCCCAAGTATTCCACAAGAGTCGCAGTTCCTATCTTGGGTTCTGGACAACTCTTAAATTAATGTCAAATAAGGAGACTCTTTTATTCTCTAAATGTATTAAATTCGCATTTTTTGATTATCAAATTACTTCTTGAGGATGCTGGTCAAATACAGATCCTTGTAGTTGATGCAACCCTCCCAGTTCTCCTCCCAGCCGGGAACCACCTTCTTGGCATTCTCGTACCACCTGACCACGTTCGGATATTTGCTGAAATCATATTCGGAAATCTCGAAAGTGGAGACGGTGGCCAGCAGAGCCACATCGGCCAGGGTTAGCTTGTCGAGGGCAGCGTACAGGCGACCCTCCAGGAGAGTGTCGAACATCTTGAAGGCTGCGCCGATCCTTTTGAAATGATCAGGGTCTGCCGGCATCTTCACGGCCTCGAACAGCTGGGGATAGTAGTAGTAGACATAGCTCTGGTAGAGGGTGCCCAGATCGAAGAATAGGCGCTGGTTTATGACGGCCCTCGCCTGCGGATCCTTGGGGTACAGCTTCTCGTCCTTGTCGTACTTCTCAGCCAGATAGATCAGGATAGCCCGCGACTCCCAAATGGCAAAATCTCCATCCACCAAAGTGGGAATCGTGTGCTGGGGATTAATCTTCACGAACTCGGGCTTCAGATGATCCCCGGCGTCCAGATCGATCTTCTTCTTGTTGAGCTCCAGTCCCAGGACCTGGGCAGTCATCAGAATGGAGCGGCAGGGCGCCGAGTAGAGCATGTAGTAGAAGTCCAGCATGTTATCCCAATGAGCTGGAAATAGGTTCTGAATTAGAATGACCATTCCAAGGGATATTTAAACCTATTTGACTCTGAGAGGAGAGCTTGCTAGATTAATTCGGGAACTAAAACCATCGATATGTTTGTCTCTGAAAGTATTTCACAACACAAGAAATTTACTTTGAAAGGTATTTGTGGGAGGGTATCACTTTCCGAATAGGAATACTTCTGTTATCAGAGAGATGTTTACAAAATCGGGTTGCGTTCTGTTACAAAGTAGTAATCAAACATCTGTTACTCTAGAAGCCCCATGGCCCAGGTTTACCCAGAACTTGTTCCCATAAAGCAGCAACAAGCTTCTGGAATCTTCATGCAGTTGTTTGAGACAATTTTCCACCTTTCTATGCTGATGGTCTCTATTGTCGGCTTCCGGAATTCTCCCTTTGCCAATTTACACTGATGAGATTCGACGGAGACGAGAGCTTTTATCGCCATTTGCCGGCTAAGAGCGCGTTCCCAAACCAGTCTCTTTCCCCAAAACAGAAAAGAGAGCGAAACGAGCTGCTCCCCAGCCCAGAGACCCATCCGCCATATCCCATATACTATGGATATGCTATAGTATACATATAAAAAAAATCACTTAATACGTTTTATGCATTCAAAAAAGCGAACACTTATTTATTTGTGCACTGCAACAGGCGAATTTGGAATTGTTTTGTTTTTTTGTTTGTATTTTGCAAATCGTGAATAAATATTAGTATAAAAAATAAACTCGAATATCAGGCTTATTCAAAGTACTTCTTGAACTCCAGGCAGCCGGCCCAGTTTTCCTCCCATCCGGGGGTCACCTTCTTGGCGTTCTCGTACCACTTGTTGACATTAGCGTACTTGCTAATATCGAATCCGGCCACCTCGAAGGTGGACACGGACGCCACCAGGGCGATGTCGGCGACGGTGAGGGAATCGCCGGCGGCATACTCCTGACCCTCCAGGAAGGTGTTGAGGAACTCGAAGGCGGCCTCGATCTTCTTGAAGGCCTCGGGATCGGCGGGGGCCTTGGCGAACACCTGCGGGTAGTAGTAGTTGGCGAAGCTCTGGTAGAGGGTGCCCATGTCGAAGTACAGTCGCTGGTTGATCACGGCGCGCTTCTTGGGGCACTTGGGGTAGAGGGAGTCGGTCTTGCCGTACTTCTCCACCAGATAGACCTGGATGGCGCGCGACTCCCACAGGGCGAAGCCGTTGTCCACCAGGGTGGGGATGGTGTGCTGGGGATTGATCTTGATGAACTCGGGCTTCAGGTGCTCGCCGGCCTGCAGGTTGAGCAGCTTCTTGTTTAGATCGACGCCCACGGCCTTGGCGGTCATGATGACGGAGCGGCAGGGCGAGGAGCCGGGCAGGTAGTAGAAGTCAACCATGTTTCTGTCGGATTGGGAAGATGGCGTTAGAAAAACAAATACTTCTCTGCTTTGCACACACAGTCTGTCATTAAAGTATTTTAAATAAACGGCAAACAAGCCTTCTAAGAGCCCTATAATTTCTTCAAGTGCCCGAGATCAGACATAAGATGCCAGCTGCCATAATTAGACGCGCTCTGTAATTTCAGTTTGGCTTTAATAACAATGGCTGGCTTTAATTGACCAGAGATTAACAGAAACTACGCTCCCAGGCCATGATGTCATGTCGTAGCTCCGACTGTCTTTGGGACATTAATGATTTGGTTATTTTCCGTGATTATTTCTTGTACACATTGTTTCTAATTTTTTCCCTTCTTGTTTGCTAAGACACTCAAACACACACACTAGCACTGGCTGAAGTTTTGGAGCTGAGACTTACGATTTAGTTTGGGGTTTGCTGGAAACTGACGATGTACACTGTACCAAATGCGAAGCGATACTGAACGGAAACCGGAGAGCAGGTCGCTTTTATAACTCGCGGACCTGGTCGCCATAATGCCGGCAAACAACAGGGGCGGGCGTGAAAGGGGGAGTCACCATAAGAGAGGTGGCCGGTGGCTTTTTGTTTTTTCTTTTTGTTTTTGGCTTGTTTCGCCAACACATACAGCAAACATGCCAACTAATATCTCAAAAGGTTGTGACGCTAGTGGTGTGATTAATATACACATAGGTTCGTGTACAGTTATTTGAAATATGGTTGCTCCCATGGGCGCTTCTATGCACCCCGTCGAAATAATAAAAATCCTACTTTCTAATGATCTTTCAATCGGAACATTGCTCTTTTTCCTCTCTCTTAGGAGATGTTTTGGCTCGATATTTCAGCCCCCTTGCTATTCAAATTGAAAAGCTTGTATACACATTTTTTTTTGGTTTTTAATGAACATCTGTGCCAGAGCCAATTGCGCTTAAAAATAAACGAGTTTATCGTGCAAATGCTTTAAAAATATATATATGAAAAATAAACAGCAAGCGGTGTAGAAAGCCGGCCGGCAAACATTCATATCAGGGGGACTCATATCAGCGAAAGGAAACACAGCAGTTGGCAACGATATGGAATTGTACTTACAAGTCAGCCCACATGAATAACAACGGAAAAAATTAAGGATTTAAAATTAAACCAAAAATTAGGAAGTTATGACGCAGACTGCGGCCTAACAGGATACTTCTGGGGACATGCAAATATCGAATTACTCGCCTATCTTTGTTAATATCTTGTAATTTGTGTAATGGCCCTAACAACCAATCGATTGAAACATGTTTGGCTGACCTTGGCCAGTAAGAAACGATTGTTGTGGCCACATTGCTTAGAAAGCCAATTCAAGCCAAGTTTTTGAGGGGAGAACGTGTGCAATTATTGTTTGTTTCCAAGACGAGTCTCGAACATTCCGAGGGAACACTTTGCTGGGGGTGTCTGTTATTTCAAAACATTTCCATTTATCAGCTCACAAATTGGGAATAGCAACTATCAGCATGACCCAGCAAAAAGTACAATAACAAGTGAAAATGAAAATGTATCATGGAAGAGCATTTTCGGGGGCGACACGTCAGTGAAATTGTTCTCTTAAAGTCCAGAACAGTCCTCCACATTAGCACTGATGAGGTCGAAACACGTAAATCCCCAAGCCCCCGAACTCAGAAGTTACTCATTTGTACATAATGTTGAAATCCACTGAATCATGGGAAATATGATCGTAAACAAAAAGGTGTTCGCCAATAAACTGGTTGGCTTAATTCACTAAAAAGCCGGGCCGAAATATGTAGAGAAAGGTCACAGACACTGTGTTTGGTCCACTCTTGATCTCCAAGAGAACCAGTTAGACGGCATCGGCCAGGTATGCGTCACAAACCACGAACAATAGGGGAAAGACAACAGGTAAGGTAGGGGAGCTTAGGGCTAAGTCGAAGCGTATACTCCCTTGGAATTGTAGGCCAGTTTCTCGTATAATTAAAGCTTAAAAAAGCCTAGGCTTGTACCCCTTAAACAATACAATTTTTTTCATCAAGCAATCTTTATTGAAAAATAAAAATACCTTCTGAAAGGGTATAAAAGTTAAACGACCCAAAGAGTCCCCCACTCAAAGAGATACTTTTGTTCAAAAAAAGAGAAAAACTTTGATGGGTCTAAGAGAAATATGCCAATCTCTGCATTGTCTATATGTAGTTAGGTATATATACTTGATTTCTATACTGGATTTATCTCGCCGGCTGGCAAAAATAATTATTCAGTACAGCTGCGCTTTCAGCTTCAGCTGGACTTCAACTTTCAGATACTTTTAGAGAAAATGTATATACAAAAAATATATTATTTAAAAGAGGTTAAAAAAACACACACAGAGATTTATTTGGACTCTATTGTGTCTAACTAATTTTATCGTTGAAATTAAGCATGTAGATAATTCTAATCTGATTGGACTCAAAAAAAAAGTATCTCTAATGATGACTAATAAAAAGAATCCCTTAAGGACAAGAACCAAAAATATTTTCTTTAAAATAAATCAATAAATAAACAAAAATATGTATGAATATACATATACAACACATATACAACATTGCACCTGCCTTAAACGCCTATCTCTTTTAAAAGCATTATCTTTTGACTTTATCAGGTTCACTCGAAATATTCCCCGATTCATAAATATGGGCTCGGTGCATCGCAGATAGGAATATAATCGAAAAATAATAATAGTCCACGTATTAACCATGTATGCCGATACATGTAAATTAAACCAAATGTCCTTTTTAGCATATGGCCTCAAGAGTCCAATTAAGAAAAGGAAAAGTCGTGAATGTACATTGATGACTTTTATGATAACCAATGATAAAAAAACGAATATTAGATTCTTTAAAAATATTCAATGGTCTTAAGGATCTAAAGTCACTAAAAACATTTAGTATTTATTATATTAATCATACTAACTTTCCCAAACAGTTTGTAATACAAACTAATAAGAATATCCCTGATAGTTAGATAGTTAGGGAGTTGATATTTATACACAACTTTTTTTTATAATATTATATATTTCCATTAAAATATTCATGACACTTACAAGTAATTTTCAAAATGTTTTGCTATAAGAAAATTTATCAATTGACATTATATCTGGCTCACCTGTGTTTGATATATGTATCCCCTGACTCATATGTTTGGGCCAGTACATCACAGATAGGAATATAATCTAGAATTAATAGAGAAGCCACATATTAGTCACCTATTTAACGGTTTATTTATGGATGCCGCACCATCCTCATGTTGGCTAAGGCTTTGGGCCTGGATCTGAATAAGAAGCTGCTGAACGTCAAGGAGGGAGAGCAGATGACACCGGAGTTCCTGAAGATCAATCCCCAGCACACCATTCCCACGTTGGTGGACAACGGATTCTCCATCTGGGAGTCCCGGGCCATCGCTATTTATTTGGTAGAGAAGTACGGCAAGGACGACTCCCTCTACCCGAAGGACCCTCAGAAGCAGGCGGTGGTCAACCAACGCTTGTACTTTGACCTCGGAAGCCTGTCGGACTCCTTCTCCAAGTATTACTATCCCATTTTCCTAACCGGCAAGCCGGGATCCGATGAGGACTTTAAGCGTATCGAAACTACCTTTGGGTTCCTCAACACGTTCCTCGAGGGCCAGGACTACGTAGCGGGCGACCACCTCACCGTGGCAGATTTCGCCATCCTCTCCTCCGTGTCCACCTTCGACATCGTTGAGTTCGACATCAGCAAGTACCCCAACGTGGACAGATGGTACCAGAACGCTAAGAAAGTTACTCCTGGCTGGGATGAGAGCTGGGAGAGCCTGCTGGAAATGAAGGCTTATTTCGAGAGTATTTTATCCAAAGAAGCTAAGAATTAATCGACCAAAGACAGTATTATCCTTTTCTCAATTGTTCTTGTAAATAGAAAATCAATGATTTAAAATATTTCAAAAATTACACAACAAAAATAACACAAAAATCACACCATTGCGTCTTGTCTAGACTAAATTTTGTTCATATTCACGTGAACCTCAAGTGGCATAATGAAATCAATCTCAAGTTCGATAAAGTTATTTATTGATTTTAAAGAGGTCTGCTAATTTACGAGTCTTATCTGAAGTTTATAAAAAATCCTGGCAATTAAATCATTTGTTTTTTAAATTGCATAAAAATTACCATTAATCATGCCTTTGATAATTCAATAAAAAAGGTTCAAAAACGCAGTTTGCCAGTCACACCCAAGGAATGTTTTGAGGTTTTATCTACAAGTTCAGTCAGTTCTGAAGAGACATTAGGATATCGGGACAGAAAGTTCCCTGCCCTAATGGGAATTCCAAAGTCAAAAGGTCAGGATTCCATAAACTAATAATTTTTTTATAGTCTTTTCTTCCAATACTCTTATGATGTAGGACTAGATTGGACTAGACGGCTAGACTAATCTTATGATTGTATTATATCGCTATTGTTTTTCATCCTAAAAACAAAAATGTATATTTAAAGAACAAACCTATTGTTCCACTGCTCTTTTTTTCATCTTCAATAAAAATAAAAGTCATTCATCTTACCTTTAATAATTTATTTAAATTAAGCAAGCCGTGATAAACTTTATTCTATTACTACAATAAAATGCTTACATTTTCGGCAATTTTGAACAAATACACGCAAAGTGATACTTTATTATATAACAATAAACATATTCATGTATGGTGTGGTATGTATTTAAATTTTCCAATTTCGCTGCGTGGCCGTCTCAGCTATTCTAGTCGACGCACGGTTGCCGATTTAACGATTTTAGTACCGAGATGCTACAGATATTTAGTCCTTGCTCTGCATGTACTTGATCAGATCGATGACGCGGTTGGAGTAACCGAACTCGTTGTCGTACCAGGAGATGAGCTTGACGAACTTGTCGTTCAGCGAAATGCCAGCCTTGGCATCGAACACCGACGAGTGGGTGTCGCTGAGGAAGTCGGTGGAGACGACCTCCTCATCGGTGTATCCAAGAATACCCTTCAGGGGTCCGTTGGCAGCCTCCTGAACCTTAGCCTTAATTTCATCGTAGGTGGCGCCCTTGCCCAGGCGCACGGTCAGATCCACAACGGACACGTTGGGGGTGGGCACACGGAAGGCCATGCCAGTCAGCTTGCCGTTGAGGGCAGGGATGACCTTGCCGACGGCCTTGGCGGCACCGGTGGATGCCGGGATGATGTTCTGGGCAGCGCCACGTCCATCGCGCCACAGCTTGCCGGAAGGTCCATCGACGGTCTTCTGGGTGGCAGTGGTGGCGTGCACGGTGGTCATCAGACCCTCAACGATCTCGAAGTTGTCGTTGATGACCTTGGCGAGGGGAGCCAGGCAGTTGGTGGTGCAGGAGGCGTTGGAGACCACCTTCATGTCCGGGCTGTAGGCATCCAGGTTGACGCCGCAGACGAACATGGGAGCATCGGCCGAGGGGGCCGAGATGACCACCTTCTTGGCACCGCCCTTCAAGTGGGTGGAGGCCTTCTCGGTGGTGGTGAAGACACCAGTCGACTCAACAACGTACTCAGCGCCAGCGCTGGCCCAGTTGATGTTAGCAGGGTCGCGTTCGCTGAAAACGGTGATCTTCTGGCCGTTGACGACCAGGAAGCCGCCTTCAGCGGCGACGGTGCCCTTGAAACGTCCATGGGTGGAGTCGAATTTGAACAGGTAGACCATGTAGTTGACATCGATGAAGGGATCGTTGACGGCCACCACGGAGGCGCCCTTATCGATGGCGGCACGCAGAACCAGACGGCCGATACGGCCAAATCCGTTAATTCCGATCTTCGACATGGTTAGTTTGTTTAAATAAGTTAATTTTCTTTTGCAGTTGCAAATTTAACTTCCGCTCCTTTCGCTTGCTGAGAACCGACTGTGGTCACAATGAGACGTTGAGCACTTTCGCTTATACGAGAAAATTTTCAAGGTCAGTTGAATGTCATCTGTGCCAAAGGCGGCACAGCCATAGAAAAAAGCTTTTTTCTCTCATCTCTGTGAAAGCTAAAGCTTTTTATGGTGCGCGTGTGCTTAACCTTTAGTTTGCTCACCGTGCTCGAATATTGGATGAGACCTTAAGCTATATATTTTTATATTCCATTTTTTGTTTATTATAAAAATATTATTTTTTTTTAAGAAAAATTAATCGTTTTTTATTTTCAAAATTATACCAACAACAAGCTTAAAGTTTATACTGCCAATAAGCCCTGAACACATAGTAGAGTTTGCAGAAAAAAATGTAGACCCGTTGACAGGTTAAACTTAATTAATCACTCTCTCCCTGGCTGTCTCTCTCAACAACTACTCTCTTTCATGAAATAAAAACTCAAAATACATACATACATCAAAATTGTAATTGTTTTATTATTATTACTTCTAGGCATTTCTATAATATAAAATTAGATAAGATAAAAATGCATTAGACCATAGACCAAATACCAAGTGCCCTCCCAGTTTAGATTCATCTATTATTAGTCAGTCCAGGAGCTTTCTATTTATATGTAAACGAAATGCAACGAAAGCGCTTGCATAACTTCATAGTATGTCATGAAGAAATTAAGAAAAAGTGAGGTAATAAGCCGGTGCAAAACGAAACCGGCTAAACACTTTATTCCATATCATTCTAAACGTGAACATTTACCAAAAATTGTATAAATACGTCACATCTTCTGAGGGAATGGGGTGTTTGACACGGCGTGCTTTTTAGGGGTCAAATGTAAGTGAATTGGTGACCTGGGGTTAGGAGCAAGGAAGAGAAAAGGCAAGGAAGCAAAATGTTACATAGCCGTTGGACTAACCTACGCCTATCGTATATACATACATACATACATATTTATATGTACCACAATTCGTATAATGGAAAAACTAAATACAAAGCTCAAATAATTTTTACTAAACTAAAATTCAAGATCGAACGATTAAATGGACCAGCCCCTCATGTTGGACTTTCATTTGGAACTTCTTATCAAATTAGAACCGTTTATAAAACGTTTATATATCATTTACGTCAAAATCATTTTTCTGAACTACACTCAAAAATAAAATTGAAATTAAAACAAGTTAATCTGGATTAATCATCTCATCAATCATTTTAAGAAAATTTTACTTGTCAGCGGGAAAACCATGGACCTAAAATGAGTACTTTGAATATTTCGGCTCCTACTTGGGTATCCAAATACATTGGATTCAAACCATCTATTTTTATTTATTTTTATTTATTTTTATTTAATACATTTTAATTTATTATTGCAATTTACATGTATTATTAGGATAAGTTCTAAGTTTTAAAAAATTATATTAATATGATAACTCCATATACTATCCAATTTTCTGTAAAGCATTTGTGTTTAAAATTATTTCTGAGTAAAGTATCAAATTGTAGACTTAATAGAAATTAAAATCAATCCGCACCAGCTGCTTTCAGCGGAAAAATTGGCAATGAGATCAAGTTTTTTGTGTAGAGCGCTCTCACAAATACAAGCAATACCAACTAGAACATACATAGTAAATTGACCAAGAATAAGAGAAAATAAAATAAGAGAAATTATAAATTTCCTACTTAACTATGCTATATAAGCCCAGGCATGTGTGGAATAACTAGTAGTCTCTGAAAAAACGCGAATCCCGTCAAACATGGACTTCTATTATTATAACGCTGTGGCTGCTTGCCGGTCAGTTATTATGGTGGCCGAGACACTGGGAGTTAAGCTGAACAAAAAGATTGTGAACACCCTCCAGGGTGAGCAGATGAATCCGGATTTCATAAAAATTAATCCCCAACACATCATACCCACCATTGTGGACGATGGATTCGTCCTCTGGGAATCGCGTGCCATTGCCGCATACCTGGTGGAGAAGTACGGAAAGGATGACTCTCTCTACCCCAAGGATCCTCAAAAACGGGCCGTCGTCAACCAGCGTCTCTACTTCGACATGGGCATTTACAACGCCATGTACAAATACTACTTCGTAGCCTTCTCAACGGGTAAATATGGTTCCGAGGAGGACTACAAGGGCTTGGAAAACGTCTTCGGATTCCTGAACACCTTCCTGGAGGGCCACGACTATGTGGCTGGCGACCAACTGACCATTGCCGACATTGCCATCCTGGCCAGCGTCTCCACCTTGGTTAGTCTGGGATTCGAGCTCACCCAGTTCCCCAATGTGGATAAGTGGTACAACAACGCCAAAAATGTGGTCCCCGGATTCGCGAAGAACTGGGAAGGAGCTCAATTGGTGGCCGCAAATGTCGCTTCCAGACTAAAATAAGTGATATTGTTTTGTGTAAATAAAAATTAAATAATACAAAATTGGTACTTATATTTTCATTAAGATTTAAACAAACCGATTCACAAATCTTTTAAGGCATCCCGCTCAAGGATCGGATGTAAATTGACAAAGATATAGACATCGCTGTGGATCATATAGCCATTCTCATGCATTTCCGAATTTTGAAGGGGGTCCATGGAAAAAAAATGAAAAAAATCGAATAAAAAATTTGTTCTTGGATTTTAAGCCAGATTAACAGAGAATCGATTCACGAATCTTTTAAGGCATTCCGCTCAAGAATCGGATGTAAATTGACAAAGATATAGACATCGCTGTGGACCATATAGCGATTTCCATGCATTTCCGAATTTTGAAGGGGGTTCATGGGAAAAAATTGAAAAAAATCGAATAAAAAAGTTTTTCTTGGATTTTAAGCCAGATTAACAGAGAATCGATTCACGAATCTTTTAAGGCATTCCGCTCAAGAATCGGATGTAAATTGACAAAGATATAGACATCGGTGTGGACCATATAGCCATTCTCATGCATTTCCGAATTTTGAAGGGGGTCCATGGGAAAAAATTGAAAAAAATCGAATAAAAAAGTTGTTCTTGGATTTTAAGCCAGATTAACAGAGAATCGATTAACGAATCTTTTAAGGTATTCCGCTCAAGGATCGGATGTAAATTGACAAAGATATAGACATCGCTGTGGACCATAAAGCCATTCTCATGCATTTCCGAATTTTGAAGAGGGTCCATGGAAAAAAATTGAAAAAAAATCGAATAAAAAATTTGTTCTTGGATTTTAAGCCAGATTAACAGAGAATCGATTAACGAATCTTTTAAGGTATTCCGCTCAAGAATCGGATGTAAATTGACAAAGATATAGACATCGGTGTGGACCATATAGCGATTTCCATGCATTTCCGAATTTTGAAGGGGGTCCATGGGAAAAAATTGAAAAAAATCGAATAAAAAAGTTGTTCTTGGATTTTAAGCCAGATTATCAGAGCATCGATTCACGAATCTTTTAAGGTATTCCGCTCAAGGATCGGATGTAAATTGACAAAGATATAGACATCGCTGTGGACCATATAGCGATTTCCATGCATTTCCGAATTTTGAAGGGGGTTCATGGGAAAAAATTGAAAAAAATCGAATAAAAAAGTTTTTCTTGGATTTTAAGCCAGATTAACAGAGAATCGATTCACGAATCTTTTAAGGCATTCCGCTCAAGAATCGGATGTAAATTGGCAAAGATATAGACAGTGTTGTGGGCCATTTTTCGAGTTGCAAGAAATCTGAGAAAGAGTGTATATTCTTCGGCTTTTCCAAGGATGGCAAACCTATTTGCCATTGAAGAGAGAATTGATAACAGTTTAATTGTTAAAACGACCTAATCTTCACAAGGTGTTTCTTTTATTAATAGCGCTAGTACCAGTTACTAACGCACTTACCTGCTTATATTGAGTTTAGTTGACCGATATCCCTTATTAGAAAAAAATATGAGAGAGCTACTACTACTCTACCAGTAAGAAGCTCTTATGATTTTTTTGCAAACAGAACCATACAAACAAGAGCCCCTGGGAGAGCAATAAGTAATGAAGTTCCCTAAGAGAACAAAAAATAGACGATATGGACTTCTTCTACAGCACTGGCTACTGCCAACGCTACTGCGTTTGCCGAGATGCGATCATTATTTTGCAAAGGCAGTGGGCATGGAGCTGAACAAGAGGTATCTGAGCGTGGGCAAAAGTGAGACTTACAATCCGCAGTTCGTGAAGCTCGATCCCCAGTACACCAGAAAATTCAAGATGCCTTTAAGTTGCTGAACACCTTTCTCGAGGGCCAGGACTACGTGGCCCGTGACCACCTCAGCGTGGCGGATATCGCCTTAGTGGCCTATTTAAAAAAATACCCAAACATAACCAGGTGGTACGAAAACGCCAAGAAAGTAGTTCCCGGTTGGGAGGAAAACTGGGAAGGCGTGCAAGGCTTCAAAAAAACTTATTCCAAGAGGACTGGATAAGTACAAAAAGAAATTCGATTTGTAAAATTATGTATTCTCTCTGAATTCTGAACTCAGGCTGATCAATGTTTGTTTTTTGTTCATTATTTTGCAAAGATTGGACCAATCACAGTATAATTTTATTTTTAATATTTTCTTGAGATTTCAAAGAATCATGATGACTCTCGGGCAGATAAGATGTATAAATCATCTTTCAATATAAATAAAAAAAAAAATAACTTTTAGCCACTTAAGTTCAATTCATTTTATAATAAAATAAAATAATTAAATTTAAACAATAACAAGGAATACTTATTTTTAAGAATTCTCATCATGTTCCCATATTATATTCCGTTGATATTAAAATAATAATAAAGAAAAAAAACTGACAGTTCCACTTTCCATGACGCTTAGCCGGGTTATCGCATGTTTGAGCCCAAACATTCTTATCGTTTTTTGCCTTTCCCAATTGTACTATCATTATCTCAATCCTGATAAAAACTCTTTAACGCCAAACAAAATCAATCATAGCCCGAAAACTAGAAGAGAACATTGCAACCATGACCAGCAACTTTTATAATTTCACAATCTCAATGCTATATATAAGGGTCTCCCAGTTTCAGCACCTCAGTTTACGATCCACCGTCGCACAACAAACAACATGGACTTCTACTACACTCCTGGAAGCAGCGGATGCCGCACCGTTCTCATGACCGCCAAGGCCGTGGGCGTGGAGCTCAACAAGATTATCCTGAATCTGCAGGAAGGTGAACAGCTGAAGCCAGAGTTCGTGAAGCTTAATCCCCAGCACACCATTCCCACGCTGGTGGACAATGGATTCTCTATCTGGGAGTCCCGCGCCATTGCCGTTTATCTGGCAGAGAAGTACGGCAAGGACGACTCTCTCTTTCCCAAGGATCCCAAGAAGCAGGCGCTGGTGAACCAGCGATTGTACTTTGATATGGGTACTCTGTACGCCGCATTCTCCAAGTACTACTACCCACTGATACGCACTGGTACTCCTGGAACTGAGGAAGATTTCCAAAAGATCGGAACCGCCTTTGAGTTCCTTAACACCTTCCTCGAGGGCCAGGATTACGTGGCCGGGGACCATGTAACCGTGGCGGACATCGCCATTGTGGCCACTCTGTCCACCTTTGAAGCCGTCGAGTTCGACTTCAGTAAATACTCCAATGTCACCCGGTATTACGAAAACGCCAAGAAAGTAGTTCCCGGCTGGAAAGAGAACTGGGAGGGTCTGCAGGCTTTCAAGAAACGTGTTGAGCAGCGACTGGCTGAACAGAAGAAGAATTAATGTTAACAACAAAATAATTTATTATATTGAATAAAAACTAAATATTTTATCTGATTTATTACTGTGTGTGAAAAAATGTTATTTATGAAACTTCTGTTTAGTCATTCCACGAACAAATATTTCCCAGACTTTATAAATTGCAAATATGCCCAAATGTGTCTAGGTTTTGTTTAATTAACAAAAATTATTCTCTTTTATAAACCAAAATCAGTCAGGCAAATGCAAACAAATGGAAAAAGTTAACAGTTTTGATTCAACTTGATGGGAGCAATTTATTTTTAATATAGATACACTTCCAATGGGTAGTCAAATTTTTGATGAAAAGTTTTGAACGCAATGAAGGAGGCATATTTATATATATAAAATATATAAAATATTTATGTATGTATTTTCTTGATCATCACCTTCATAAGGATCGGGAAACTGCTTCCCATATGTGCGATATATATCCGATCCATTATACCTTTATTAAACTAATTAAACTAAAACCTTTATTAAACGAAGGGTATACGAATTTTCACATACTCCGAAGTTAGCGATCTTAGTTATGAAAGGTAATTATACCTACATATGTATGTATGTATTTTTAGATCACAACAAACCACATACTACCAAACAAAATCTAAATATAATGAGTTATAAGAGAGATAAACACATACACCCAAAGTAATTATCAGACAGGTAGAAAGCCAACGAGTTTTTTGGAATTTAATAGCCGGAATTTCAGCTACTGGCAAGTTAGTCGATTATTTTTATTCGAGCCGGTAGGGTTATTGAGGACTCTTCCGCCATGGATCTGTATAATATGCCGGGCTCGCCGAGCACACGAGCCATTATGATGACGGCCAAGGCATTGGGAGTAGAGTACAACTCCAAGTTTCTGAACACCTTTACGGGAGAGCAACTGAATCCAGAGTTCGTGAAGATCAACCCCCAGCACACCATTCCCACATTGGTGGACCATGGATTCGTCATCTGGGAGTCGCGGGCCATTGTTACTTACTTGGTGGAGCAGTACGGCGAGCCAGACTCCTCCCTGTACCCCAGCGATCCCCAGAAGCGAGCTGTGATCAACCAGCGTCTGTATTTCGACATGGGCACCCTGTACGATGCGTTCGCAAAATACTACTTTCCACTTTTGCGAACCGGCAAGCCGGGAAGTCCGGAGGCCTTGGCGAAAGTCAATACGGCCTTTGAGCTTCTCAATACCTTCCTGTAGGGCCAGGATTACGTGGCGGGCTCTGAACTGACCGTGGCTGACATCGTCATCTTAGCCACTGTCTCGACCACAGAATTGCTTCCCAACTTTGATTTTGGCCAATATCCAAATGTGGAGAGGTGGTACAAGAATGCGCAGAAGGTCACTCCCGGATGGAGTGAAAACCTAGAAGGGATTCAAGGTGCCAAAAAATTCCTTGAAGCCAACATGATAGATACCTTGAAGGTTTAAACTTTAATAAAGAGCAAAATTGAGTAATTTACTTAAAGACTTTTAATGATTATTAGAGAAAAATGCAAAAATAATAAGGCAAAATGAGTATAAGAGCTGATATCATTAAGATAAGAAAGTCATTTCCAAACACCTGATAAGATTTGTTATATCAACTGTACCTGTAATGCTTCATCATGAATAATAAGAGTGTTTTGATTTATTTTACTGTCCGTAAGAAATTAAAACCAAGCATGAAATAGACTCTTTAAAAAGCTATAATTTATATCAATACTCGGTAGGGAATCTCTTAAAAAAAAGTAGTCCAAACCTGAAAAGTAAATAATTATAATCAAACATAATTTTTTATATTTGCAACCGTAACAGAATAAATATGAAACAAAAATTAGTAAAAGTAATAATATAGTTTTTAGTATTTAGTATAGTTATACTACACTTTCTTATAGTTACTATACACCTTCTAGAGTATTCTTTATTTATGCTTTCTCAAACCTCTATCGCGAAATTCATAAAAATTGTTTACTAACAATGACAAACATATTCTCGCTATCGTAGAAAATGAGAGAACAGTTTCGGCATATAAATAGGGGGCTTCTGTCGGAGAACAATCAGTTTGCTTCGCTCTGTCGACCCCGTCGGTACCCACTCGAAATTCTTCAACATGCCCCAATTGGATCTCTACAACATGCCCATGGCCCCCGCCAGCCGGGCCATCCAGATGATTGCCAAGGCCGTGGGCGTGGAACTGAACTCCAAGTTCATAAACACCATGGAGGGTGATCAGCTGAAGCCCGAGTTCGTGAAGATCAACCCCCAGCACACCATTCCCACCCTGGTGGATGACGGATTTGCCATCTGGGAGTCGCGAGCCATCGCCGTCTATCTGGTGGAGAAGTACGGCAAGCCCGACTCCTCACTGTACCCCAAGGACCCCCAGAAGCGGGCTCTGATCAACCAGCGGCTGTACTTCGACATGGGCACTGTCTACGACGCTATGGGCAAATACCTGTTCCCTCTGTTCCGTACCGGAAAGGTTGGCGATCAGGAGGCTCTGGACAAGCTCAACAACGCCTTTGAGTTCCTCAACACGTTCCTCGAGGGTCAGGACTTCGTGGCCGGCAAGGAACTCACGGTGGCTGATATCGTCCTTTTGGCCACCGTCTCCACCACCCAAATGATTGCGTTCGACTTGGCCAAATTCCCCAATGTTGAAAGGTGGTACAAGAATGCCCCCAACGTGGTTCCTGGTTGGGCCGAGAATCTGAAGTCCTTGGAGGAGGGGAAGAAGTTTTTTGATGAGAAAGTAGCTGAACTAAGAAAATAAGTACTGAACTAAGCCCTCAATGTTTAAATTATTCCTAATTGTAAATAAAATAAACTTGTTTAAAATTTATACGATCTTGTTTCAACATTCTAAGGGATAAAAGTTAGTGTTGCTTAAAATAATATTTAAAATATTTAGCGAACTGGGAATGAGATATGATGATGATCTTGCACAATTATTTTCTTAATCTTAGCCATTAAATATAAAACGAATCAGAGTTCTGAGTCACACCACTATAACCCTATTTAGTTGTCCTAATAATTATCCATAATTGCGGCGTTTAGATTTAATGAACTCTATGTGGCCCGACCTTAGACCTCTCGGCTCACTTGCCCCAATCGGAGAAATGTGCTCATTATCTGGCCATTAGCTAAGCACCTTCGCCATTGGACAAAACCTCCCACCCAGCGATATATAGAAGTTGCCAGTCACTCTATGACTATATATGGAAATCGATATGAATTCGGTTGCCGGTGTCGTTGCGTATAAAAGCCGGTTTCATCCACTCGGATTTGGTCAGTTGTGAGTAACATCTATTGCCGAACTTATCACCATGGACTTCTACTACTTTCCGGCATCGGCTCCCTGCCGGTCCGTCATGATGACAGCCAAGGCTCTGGGAATCGATCTCAACATGAAGCTACTGAATCCCATGGAGGGCGAGCAAATGAAACCGGAGTTCCTGAAGCTGAATCCCCAGCACACCATTCCCACCTTGGTGGACGGTGACTTCGCCATCTGGGAGTCGCGAGCTATTTTGATATACCTGGTGGAGCAGTACGGTCAGGACGACACCCTGTACCCGCAGGACCCCCAGAAGAAGGCGGTGGTGAATCAGCGACTCTTCTTCGACATGGGAACTCTGTTCGATAGTTTCTTGGCGGCGATCTACCCGCAGTTCAAGAATAACCAACCTGCCGATCCGGAGGCCATGAAGAAGGTCGACAGCGCCTTCGGGCACCTGAACACCTTCCTGGAGGATCAGGACTACGTGGCAGGCGACACTCTCACCATAGCCGACATTGCCATCCTGGCCTCCGTGTCCACCTTTGAGGTGGTGGACTACGATTTCAGCCCATTTCCCAATGTGGCCCGGTGGTATGAGAACGCCAAGGAGGTGACTCCCGGATGGGAGGAGAACTGGGAGGGTGTGCTCATTATCAAAAACTACATTGAGAAGCAGCGTCAGAAGGAGTGAGCTTATCTGAGGCAATATTTATTTGTTAAAAAGTATTAATACCATATATGGTTATCAAAATATAGAAAATCAACGAATATCTTATCTGAACAATCATTTTCCAAAAGAGCTTTATGGCTCGTTTCATATTATCTGACTGCAAAAAGCTATGTGTGGTTAAATTTAATCTCCAATTAAAAATGCAATTAAATTGAGGGATTGTATCTGTATCTATCAGCTTTCAGAATTTAAAATGCATTCGGTCTGCAAATGGCACGCGAGGTTTGTAGTCACCCGCGATGGGTCTCCCCGGAATTACGTTCTATTAAAAAAAAATAAACAAATATAACCATATACTGGACTGGGCCGATGACCGCTCGACTATTAGAACAATTACAGTTCCGAGTTGAGTTAAGAATCGTGTTGTGTTGTGGCATTGAACACGAATAAATTACATAGGAAAGTGCTCGAATTGTTTACATTGCTCAGTGTATCCCAATAATTACAGGAGGGCTGTTTCAAAAGTTATCCGATTGCGACTGTATATGAAGGGAGTTTTCCATGAGTGGAGTGGAGAATGTATGAGTGGAGAATCCAGGCAAGCAATGAAAAATCGTAATTTTAAGTTTAGTGTTTTTTATTTTATTTACTTTCTTACAAACTATTATAGCCACCCCTGTGACAGACAAAAGTGAAATCATTTTTATGGCGTCATTAAAGGTATTGTTTTGCATTCCACTTAATTTACGAGCCGGCACTAAAACTAAAACACAGCCCACCATCGCCTAGGTGGTGGACACCTCGGACGCGTCCACTAGCTTCTGCAGTTTGTGGTAATTCTTGATGGCGTTCTGGACAAAAATGGTGGCACGTCGCACTCTCTCCGGCGTGATTTCTTCGGCGAGCATTCGGCCCACATCCTGAGCACCACCCGATCGCAGGATATTAACAGCCTGGATGGGAATATCACAGATCGGCGTTACTCGGCACAAGGCACTGGCGATGGAGCTGCCAAACAGGATGATTCCAATAGTGGACAGGACAACGGCGATTATGCGGAAGAGCGAGGACATCAGGATTGAAGGAAGAAACTTGGAGGCAAAGGACAAAAGGGGGTTGGGAGAGGAAGAAGAGTCGGCGGGGGCCACCACGGTGGTGGTATCGGACTGCCCCACTGCATTGGCGGGAACCAGGAATCCCTCGTAGCCCGTCTGAACGACAATGGGACCCGGGTAGGGATAAATGCCAGGAGCTGCAGCGCCTACGGGTGCCGGGTAGGCGCCCACAATTGGCGGATAGGCACCGTACTGGGTCAGATACTGCTGGAACACCTCCGGCGTAAGGACACCTCCGGCATAGATGGTGGTGGGATCGATGCTGCTTCCACTGGCCACATTATCGGGCTGCGAAATAAAGAATTTTAAAGAAGGAATTAAAATTTAATATAATATTTCTAATAAATCAATTTTTTTGATGGGCGTGTTCTTTAAGGAGTCTTGCACAAATCATATCCTTAACCATATAATTTTCTTCGGTCCATACCGTGGATGCCTCCGAGGATTCCGGTTCTTGGATAACTTTTTCCTTGGTACTGGTGAGAGCTGCGTCGTTGGTCGCGGCTTCCCCACTTCCTTCTGGCAACTTATCCGACTCCTCGATGGTATTAGGCGTGGCAGCGGAAGGAGAACTGTCCAGAGCTGGAACACCGAATCCTTCGTGGACCACCAGGAGCACGAGCAACAGCACTTGAAACCGTTTCATCTTCTTTGTTTGAAGTTCGACAGTCAACTGATCGGCCTTCAAGCAGGTTCATCCTTTTTAAGGACATTCAGTGCCTTTGCTGAAGATTTCCGAGGATCAATTCGCGATTTATGTGACATTTTCCTGGAAATACCCTGCCAGCCGGGCCGGATTACTTTATCCAGAATCCCTCAAATAAACGTTTTAAGACCCGACCTTACCTGATCGGACCTGACCTTTCCGGCAGGTAGAACAAGCCTGTGGGACCTGTCACCTGGATGATTTATGCCTTTGGCTAATTACCCTAAGAACCGGCCGTGTCCTTCGAGTGTCCCTCGAAAATGTCAAGCACGCGATGAAGTCGTCGCTGTCGACTGAAAATGCTTGAAAATAAACACCCCAAGCCCCAGGATGATGGCGTTTCGAGAGGTGCCAATCGAAACCCCTGACACGCCCACCCAACCCCTCGTCAACCTCTTATCAAAACTAGTGAATTGGAAAACCGGTTGGCAATCAATAAAAAGTTAAAAAGGATAGCATAGCTTGGAAATTATGTAGTCGTATAATTTTAGACACGAACAGGAGCATTTTGACCGACTTTCGGCACCATGCCGCTGCCCCTCCCATTGCCCTTCCCCCACAGCGAAGCGTACATGTGAACACCCACCAGGACGTCGGTCGTCCTGGCAACCATTTTCGTTACGAAAACTAAACGAAAACAAAACGGGACCCAAAGACAGCGCTCGGACAACAAAACAGAATCGAGACAACATGTTCTGAAAATTGGCTAGACATCGGACGGATACATCCGTGGACAGCTCGAGGCCGCAGGAGAGAGATTCTATCTGCCACAAAGGATCCACAGGCACGCACCAGCCACAGCTTCCACAGGACTCGCATTCGCATTCCCATCTGCCGCCAGGACGAACGCGAACGGGACAACATTCGACGGCATACTGGGGAACTGCATAGACATCGACTCGGTGGCCGTGGTGCAGCACAAGCTGGTGCACAGGATCGTGTGAGTAGTGGGTGTCCTGGTGGCCCAGCCCAGTCCAGTGTCGTGTAACCCCAACACCTCCGGTGCCTGTTCCCTTATGAATAAATAAATGATTGCAATTAAGTGCGGGTCGCTGCATGATTTTGCTATTGTCCTTGCTAGCTGCAGGCGGTCAGGATTCGAAGGCAGGCATACCCAGGATACAAGAGTTTTCGAAATTGGAATTGATGGCCTGATTGGGACTAGATTTATTTTACACTCGAATATTTTACAGATATTTATTTTGAGCATACTTTTAGGCTGATGGATTTTCAAATTTAAAAATATAAAAACATAAATAACTTAATCCTACATAAGTTATTTATATAAACATAAATCCTACTCCATTTTAACCCACACTTTAATAACAAAATTGCTAAGCAAATAATGGTAAAATTACATAAATTACCTTACTAGTTATATTCCGCCAACTGACATTCCCGAGGACATAAAAGGGCCTAAAACAATTGTCATTAATTAAATACAAATTTCGAGGAACAAAATCGATGCATTGATTTTTGCGTTGACTCCTGCCGGGAAGGCCTGCAAATGTCAAACTCGATTTCGGCCAGGCCCAAACAGTCCAGTTTCGGCCAATGGACGAGACAAAGCAAATTGTAACCGAATTCGTTTATTGTTTGCTCCTTAGAGGCGGGAAGATGTCGCCCCCCGTCCTGTACTATCTGCCGCCCAGTCCGCCCTGCCGCTGTATCCTGCTGCTGGCCAAAATGCTGGGCCTGGACTTCCAGCTGAAAATCGTCAATATCCTGGAAGGCGAGCAACTGAAACCCGACTTTGTGGCCATGAATCCGCAGCACTGTGTCCCAACCATGAATGACGAGGGTCTGGTGCTCTGGGAGAGGTAAGTACTATTTCAATTTCAAATATCAGTTATAATCCATATAGTTTGACCTTTCAGTCGGGCAATACTTTCGTATCTGGTGGCTGCCTATGCCAAAAGCGATGAGCTGTACCCCACGGACATTCGGGTGAGGGCTCTGGTGGATCAGAGATTGCAGTTCGATCTGGGTACTCTTTACATGCGACTTACGGACTATTATGTGAGTAACTGAGCTAACTTGGCATTTCGATGAGGTATATTTTGTTCCCTAGTTCCCTACCATGTTCATTGGGGCGCCCTTGGATGAGGGAAAACGTGCCAAGCTGGCGGAGGCCGTGGGCTGGCTGAACACCATTTTGGAGGGAAGGCAATATGCCGCCGCCGAGCACTTCACCATCGCGGATCTGACGCTCCTGGTAACAGTTTCCCAGCTGGAGGCCTTCGAATTTGAACTGCGACCCTACAAGCATATCCGGCAGTGGCTGGACCGCTGCAAGGATCACATGGCTCCATACGATTACGAGGAGCTGAACGTCAGCAAGGCTACTCTTTTGGCCGACATGTTTAAGGCCAAGATGAACCAAACAGGCGGTTCCTAATCCCCATTTCTATAAAATAAACTCAGTTATGTTCTAAGTGTTGTATTAAATAAAAGTGTTGTTCTGTCTGGAAGTCATGTATGTTCTTTTCCTCGCCTCCAGGATAATGCCATTACCAGGTACCTATCAATTTATATCCCAAATGGCAGTTAACTTAATTGAGTGACGGACTCCCAGGTGTGACAATCTAGATGAACCGACAGCTTCACTGTTAACCGACTCGAAGAACAAAAAAGAATCGACACACATTTTAAAAATACCGCCGACCAAAAAAAAAGGACACTGCCCCAAATGGCTGCAGGCAAATGTACAATATTAACGTGTGTTTGAAAATGGGCAACGAGAGGGCCAACAGCGATGGGCGGGGGGATGATGAGGGGATGAGGGGATAGAGGCCAACTAACGGATGCTGATGGCGGCACCTGGAAAACTCAACTGAAATTTAATGGGACGACAACAAAAAAGCAAAAGGAACCGAGTTTTATGAGAGAAGCGGGCTATTTTTATATCACACAGAAAACAGAGCCGGACAGAGCCAGCCCCAAGGTATCCTTTGACGGCAGGATAATGGAATCTGGCATCACAGTCTCACTTTGACCGCTGACAATGGCGGCCGCGGCAGCTTGGCTGGCTCTGGGATTAGCCCTGGCTCTAACCTGGTCCGGAAATGGTCAACAGCAGGAGCAATCGGGCCAGCAAACTGCTAGCAGCAAACAGGCGCAACTGTGGCTGGGTTGGTGGTCTACCACTTACCGATAGTAGTAATCCTACGGACTGAATCCTTTCCAGACTGCCCGTGTCTGCACTTCAACGAACGCAACTCCAGCCAATGGGGTCACCTGGAAGTCAACGCCAGCCGAGCCGTGGGAGCGAAGAACAACTGCCTGATGATCTTCGTCGGCGGCAAGGATGATGAACTGGTGGCGTTTCAGCTCGAACAGTTGCAGCTGCGTTCCGGGTGAGTAGAACTACTTCCGGCGAAATTCCGGTGCTGCCGGTTGATCGAATGGATCGTCAAAATCGAGGGACAGCTGCCGGCGACAGCCATCAAATCTGAATCCGTCGATGGATAAGGTTGTGGCAGTCGTCCGTCCAATCTGTCCTTTAGTGTACAAATTGACGATTGCCAATTGCCGATTGGCGATTGGCGAATTTGCCAAATGCGGAATGAGCCAAGAGCCCAAGGAGCCGAGAATCCCAGAAGCCAGAAGCGGCAATGTAATTAAAATACCTTGCGAAGGCCATGTGGGCGGTCCGGTACGGTGGAGCCGTGGCCGTTGCGGCACGCCTGGTTATTTATATTTATAAATCCCGCAAATTTGTGTCAATTTATGCAGCCAGCCATTTGCGCCATTAAAAATAACGCACACACAATATTTCGGAATCGATTTGTCAATAAAATTGGAGAGCACTGGCCAAGCACATTTCAGTGACCGCCGAACGTTGCAACCGGGCTGGCCCACCAGTCGTATGAGTAATTCTTGAAGTGCAACATAGGTATCGCGTCCGAGTCGCTGTGTTGTCGCTGGGAAGTCGCGCGCGACTCTCGGTGGTTGAAAGTGTCAGTGCTGTCATCGGAAGATAATTTGTGACAAAATTGTGAAGTTCATAAATAAATCGTAGAATAAATCATTTTATTCATAATGTCTATGGACCCTTCGGTTTCCTTTGAGGATCTGGAACGAGTGAGTGAAATCTATGAGTGAGAAATCCCGTGAAGGACAGTAATCATTCCTACCAATTCCAATCCCAGCGTCGCCGTCGTGCCAGTACCGCCCGGAAGCAGTCACAAACCCCCCAGCCTCCTGCACACTTAGCGGACTCGGAGGCCATGGCCGTGATCAATGAGATCTTCAATCCGACGTTGAAGCTGCCAGAGTCCAGTGGCCACTACACCCTGCCGGAGGAGATGAGTGCCAACGATCAGGTGTCGCCACAGGAGCTGGACATTGCCAAGTTGGCCGAGCTGAAGGAAGTAAGTTGAAGCTGGAGGCGGAGGAGTATGGACGAGGTTACAAGTTTCCACTTGTTGCAAGGTCTTCTCCCTCTTCGACACGGATTGCGATGGTCTGATCTCAAAGGAGGATCTCCGGTTCACGTATACGGCTTTGGGAAACGAACCGAATGAGCAGCTCCTGGAACAAATGATGCAGGAGGCGAACGAGCCCCTGGACTACGAGGCCTTTGTCCGACTGATGTGCCGACGCACACAGGAACTGGATCCCGAGGATGTACTCCTGGAGGCCTGGAGCAAGTGGGATGACCACGGCACGGGCAAGATCGATGAACGCAAGTGGGTGACCCAGGTGGAGTGGGGCAGGATCGGATTTGGCTAAACTATATCGTTTAACCCGTAGGATCTACGAAGAGCTGACCAACTACGGCGACAAAATGACCCTCAGCGAGGCCAAGGAGGCCCTCAGCCATGCTCCGATGGCCAAGCCCAAGTCCCTGGAGGAACCGCCCATGATCGATTATCCAGCTTTTTGTCGGATGCTGGGTGGAATGCGGAAGCGGAAAGGGGAATAGCTCGAAAGGATTTGTTATTTGAAATCTGAGGAAGAAATCAAGATTCTACTAGAGTTGCAAAAAGAAACAGCTTTTCTAATCCCCTTATTCGTTTATAGATACTTCCATTAAAAAAAATTCCAATTCAAAATTGTAGATGTCATTGAATTTAAACTATATTTCAACTAAACCTTCTTATATCCTGATTTTACTTATATCTTCAATATTATAGTCCTTTATTCGTTTATAGATACTTCCATTAAAATTCCAATTTTCATTTTAAAATTCCATTAAATTATTCCAATTCAAAATTGTAGATGTCATTGAATTTAAACTATATTTCAACTAATCCTTCTTATATCCTGATTTTACCTTTATCTTCAATACTATAGTGCAATCCTTCATCCAAATCCTTCAACCCTCAGTTTGATACCTAAACAGACCTCCATCCTTCCTCTATGAATATTACTTACAGATCCTTTCTCATAGCAGCTGTTTCGATTTGTGACAATCGTATTTTGCCGTAACGCCAACTTTTGTTCGACTTTTTATCAAAATAAATCGTGAAGAACCAACAGAGCGTTGGAAATAATTTCTTAATGGCCATTTGCTGGTTTGGCAAGGGGATGATGATATTTATAGGCCGGCTGACCAACGAGCCAGCCCCAAACGTATCGGCCAATAAATTTTAGACATCATTACGCATCTGTTTCTGCAATGCAAACGAAATTCCTCTTAATTTATAATCGTATTTTATAATTCTTTTTATACATTTTTTGTGCATCGTATGCAATTTGGTGACAGCTGCTTGGACAGTGTGGAGGTCTTTCCGTATTTGCGGGAGCCCGTCATCGAGAATTCAACTTTGGCGGCGGACACCTTCTGCCAGCACAGCCGGAACCGTAGTGCCACGCCTATTTATAGCGCCGGTCGATTGTTTGGGCTGCGACTCCGCTTCCAACAGCCGCCGACCCAAGAGGAGGCCTGGAACTTGACCCTCAAAGCCAGCTATCGATTTCTGAAGAAAGGTGACTTTAGAATTAATATTTTTTAGCCATTTTAATAATATTCCTGAACCGTGAAGACAACTTCCGCACCGAGGGCCGCTTGGTGCCGCACAGCTATTGTGACTTCTACTTCTTCGCTAGCCTGGCCGGTGAGGAGGGCAGCCTGGGCCAGGGCTACTTTCACTCCCCCCGTTTTCCGGCCCACTATCCGGCGCACATCAAATGCGCCTACAAGTTCATCGGGCGGCCGGACACTCATGTGGAGCTCCTGTTTGAGGAGCTGCAACTGCCACCGGTCGTCAGTGGCGGTTGCCAGCTGGATGCACTCACCATCTTCGATGCCGAGTCCGCCCACATGAGCGCCGTCATCGATGTCCTCTGCTCACCCTGCCCCACCCGCCGGCTGGTAAGCAGTGGGCCGGATCTGCTCCTCGAGTTCAACGCCAGCTCCAATCGCACGGCCAAGGGCTTCCGGGGCAAGTACAAGTTCGTGCCGAATGAGCCGGGAATGCCAATGTCCGCGCCTCCGGTCGTGTTGGAGGCAGCCAGTGTGGCGGTTAAGCAGGAGAAGCCGCAACAGCAGCAGCTACAGCAATCCCTCGGCGTCGAGGCCAACAGTTTGCCAACGGATGCGGAGCATTGGAAACCGGGTCGGTCATTTGGTGAGTTTGGCGCCCCATAAATTAGGATTAAGCTGAAGGAACAGCCAATCATAGTTCTCACCCCACAATCACCCCCCCATTCACATGTAGATGTTACTTCTCATGCCTCATGGCTTACAACGTTACAGGCCAACAGTGCGTATAAGTGATGAGACAACACTGCGTATGAGTAATTCGATTCTTGGTTTTAATTCAATATTGTTCATTAAAGATTTTTATTTTATAATATTTTTTTTTTTATCTTAACTGTTTTGTTTTTAGTGCCGTTTTCCCTTCGATCCAATTGAATTACATTAATCGATGAGAATTGGCGGAAAAACTAGTTTCCTCACGCCACTCCGGCGCCGTAAACTGTCTGCTTTTCTCCGGGCCCTGGTCCGGAAACGGATGTGGCCAATCCACGGAGCCTGAGTGAAAGGCAATGTAAATGGCGATAGACTCTCGGATTCAGTCATCTCCGAGCTTCTGTTGCGTTCAAATGGCGCGCTTCGTCTCCTTTCTCGTTCAATTCCATCTATTGTGGCTTTTTGTGTTCGGATCTTTGGCATTCTGCAGTGGCCCAACAACCAGTGAGTCAATAATTCGGCCATAAACATTTATTAATTTTCTAAAAATTATGACTATTGTGCGAGTGTTTAGTCACTTCACTTAAAAACTAATCAAACACTTGACTAAAGACCAGAATAGAACCGCAAACCCGCTGCATAAAATGAATTGAAGGATCCGGTGGAGGACTTTGAATCTTTGAAAAAAAAAATATTCATTAAAGTGTACATTTTGATACACAACTCCCTCCCAACTCACCGCCAGAATATCCTCTGTCCCCGCTCCAGGGACTCTGCTCCGGGCTCCTCCTTGCCCAGGTAAATTCGGATTCCCGCCAGGGCGTGGACAAAGTAATCGTCCCAGTTGACACATCGCATATCGAAGTCGAAGAGCTTCTGATCCGCGGCGGACATGCGGCGCCACAAGCGCTGGGTGTTCTCCGAGTCAAAGTGCCACGACGTGTCCACAAACGGAGCCAGGATCTCGATGGTCTTGTGTATCTTGTCGTACAGTTTTATCATCCGAGGCTTCCGGCCACGCAGTCTGAGGAACAGATCGATGGTGTACCCGGGCAGGAGGTGATAGAAGTAGGACACCAGCCGGAAGAGCCAGGGCGTGGTGGTGCAGTGCAGGAACGGCACCCACATCATCCGTGTGAGCGGGTAGTTGGAACTCAGGTTGGAGGCCTTGTCCCGAAATCCGCCCCACGTGATGAGATTCTCCTCGCTGGGAGTGAAATTGTAGATGGTCGGTTCTGTGCGAAGGCTAGGACTCTCCAAGGCCGTATGCCAGGCGCAAGTCAGTACCATGTTCACACAGTAGTCCACTGGCACAATCCCAGCCTGGGCCTTAATGTTGAGCCTCGTGATCCGGAGGACTCCGAAGGCTGCTCCGTACAGCACAGCAATGGGTCCGTACAAATTGTCAATCCAACCGGACACGGGTTCCTTATAGCTGGCAATAACTAGAATGGAACCAATGGTCAATAGGGCCGTATATGTCTAGTCCACATCCACCTACTAACGCCAGGACGAAATATACAGATGGGCAGATCCCCCGCCTCCTGCTGGATCACCTGCTCCGCCAGAGCCTTCGTGTAGGTATAAGTGTTGGGATATTTTCCCAACAGGGCTGGCGCCATATTGTCAATCAGGTCTGGGCTTAGGGTCTCGTTCAATTCCAGGACCTTGGCGGCGGGACAGGTCAAGTGTTCCGGATAGAAACGCTCCTTGACATGGTCCACCACACAGTTCGAGTAGGCCGTGGAAACGTGCACGAATACCTGAAGGTTTCGCATTTCCCGAGCCAATTCCAGCATCAGGCGGGTGGCCCGCGTATTTATGGCCAGAGCAATGTGCAATGGCTCCACAAATCGGACTGTGGCAGCACTGTGGAGCACCACCTGCACCTCCTCCACCAGGAGCTGGCGATCCGAGTTGCTCAGACCCAGATCCGGTTCCTGGCAATCGCCACAAAGAGGAGCCACTCGCTGCATAACCTTGGGATTGGATTGCAATAGGATCTTGAAGACCTGGGAAAAAGAATTCGGTTTGAAGACTTTCTTCTCACAACCTCGTTTTTACAACAATTCTCTCAAAAGATAATTCTTGTAACTTCCTAGACTTCCTTCCACTCACCGGATGACTTTCCCAGGATGAAAAACGCTCCTGGATGTCCTGGCCGCTCTTGGAACGCAACAGCACATAGATGCGTTTCACCTCCGTGGTGCGAAGCAGCTTTTCAATAATCACTGAAAAGACAATAAACTTGATCTTGAACTTGAACTGGTCTCGATTGATGGACATGTTTTTTGCCAGTTTTGCGCACCGCTTATTGTTTCTTTTTTTGGCACTGGGATTGCTTTTTTTTTTGTGGGTAACAGTCTGCTAATCGGTCCAGAGAATTGCATGTTGTGTATAATTCGTATAATTTGCAAAAAGCATCTCCATCAAACAGAGATCACCGGGCTTTGAACTTTATGAATATTCTTCGCTCATTTGATTAAAATTTGAAAATTAGTCATTGCACATTTTTTATGGCCCGTTCTGTTGATTAAACATTGATGGGCCATGGCTTGCAAATATTATCCAATACAGTCACATAGCAAATATTTATGAAGCTGAAATACCTTTGCCGAGAAAACCACTGCCACCTGTGAGAAAGACGACTTTGTCTTTATAAAATGTCTGCACTTCCGATGCCATTATGAATTTGGCTTCTATAACAGAGATGTCCTTGCCACGACACAACCACACTTGCACATTTACACGCACGATTTCACTTTTCCGAGATCCGTGGTTAGAGATCTGATTTCCGATATCCGGCGGAGCAGACTAAGGCTTAAATGAGAGGTGTTCAGTATTTTCAGCCGTTATTTATACCCGATCCGACTGTTGTGGGCAAAAAAACAACAAAAAAGTCCAAATCAATTCCACATACATATATGCACACATCCGTAGGAAGACGAGATCGTAAATATCGCGTAAAGATTTACTTACCCGGCGAGCCGGGCGAGGAGGATTCCCAACAACAATCGGCTGCATATTACGTATACGCATTTATGGCCCATTAAAGCATGAGTGCCCCGCCCTAATGGCTGACCCGCTAAACAAACAATTTGCTTCGACTTTCTCATCTTGCATTTAGAACCTGCAGTTGGTGATAGATTTTTAGCTTTTTCTGGCCCCAGGAGAAAATCGTATCGCCGTCCGGCGAGGGAAAAACAGTTTCCAGGCCTCGTGTTAAGTGGCGTGGCACTCTCTGAACCCTCCATTAGCCATTTGGCTAATTAGAAAACGGTGTTACTTTGGCCGCCCCATCGCCCATCGGAGGTAAAGTACGTCTCAGGGAAGAAGAGCAAAACCCGGTAGTTGAATAAAAGGTAATTAAATTCGAGTGCCCACAAGCCAAGTAGTTAGTGATCCTCAAGCACGAGGTGCCTTCTGAATTTTAAGATTATATGGCTCGTTTATCAATCACAAATAGCCCATTAATATGTCTCACAATATTCTTGTAAGGGATTTGATTTCTTCTTAGTACATTGTAGTCTAATTAGTGGACGAGTGTGAAATATCAGAAATAATAAGAAACGCAAATATGTATATAATATTTTTCTTATATATACATTGTTTTGGTTAACTAACTGCATCGATTTTTTCATGCTGAATGTTCACATTTTCAATCTTAACCATAAATATCGTTTATTATAAAAAAGCCATATTGTAGGCAATAAAAATTTCGTATTGCCTGAAAGACTGCTTTAATAAATCACAATTAAAATTATCAACAAACAATTTACACTTTTATAAAATCAATTACGCGGCACAAACTTGATCCAAAATCCGCCTTTGGGTAACAATTGGAATCCATTGCTGGCGAGTTCAAGTGGAATGCAGGACTTTTTGGCAGGGACGAAGTGGTAGTTCTTAAGAAGATAATAAATGACAGCCTTTGCCTCCAAAAGAGCAAATCGGGATCCTACAAATAATTAGGATAGGATAGTAACAGGTATCAAGAATAATTTAAAATTAATTACCTATGCAGTTTCGTGGCCCAAGTCCAAAAGGATAATAGGTAAATGGTTGAATATTTTCCTTGTTTTCGTCACTAAAACGCTCCGGATCGAACTTTTTGGGGTTCTCAAAGTACTGGGGATCACGGTGGAAGCCACAGGTTGGCAACCAGATAACATCGCCCATCTTTAGTTCCAAGCTCTGGCCATCTACTTCGTATGTAATATCCTTATTGCATTCCCTATCAACGGCAATGGCTGCCGGCCATTTCCTAAGAACTTCCTGGACCACCTGGTCCAAATACTTCATGCCCATGATTGCCTCATAGGTCAGTTCCTTGCCGTCGAGCTCCTCATCCACCTGCTGCACCTCCTCGAACAGCTTTTGCTGCACATCCTCGTTCTCCATTAGCTCGTGAGCGGCGAAGCACATAAGCACCGCCGAGGTCTCAAATCCGGCGAAGAAAAACACAAAGCACTGGGCCACAATATCTCGATCGCTCCACTCCCGAACGGGTGCCGTTTTAGTCTTATCCGATTGGAAGATACCCTGGGCCTCCATCAACATATTTATCATATCTGGACGGATAATGTTGTGCTCCTTTCGGTATTTCATGGCATCCAGCACCAGGCGTACAAAGTAATCTGTACTCTTTTTGTCGAAAAGTTCCAGTTTCAAAATCTAAAACAGTAAACAAATAGTTTAAAAATAATACGAAAAAAAAGCATATTTCACAAACCTTGGTAAACTTTTTTAAGCTAAAAAATACCAAGAACTTAATGTTTTGGAAAAACGTAAATGTTGTCAACTTTTTGCCCATCAAATAGAAAGTGTTCTCGCGCTCCTTGAAAGAGTTCACCTGAAGACCAAAGGCGGTCGAGGCGATCACGTCATTGGTGAATCGTGTACAGTAGTCCTTCAAGTCCAACTCAATTCCCTGGTCAATATGCTCGTCCCGTTCCAGGCAGTCGACGGCCTCCTTGGCCACTTGATTCATCAGCGAGAACATCTGTCGCATTTTGCTGCCTGTGAAGGCGGGACTCAGGGTGCTTCGCATATCCTTCCACCGGGCATCACGCATAGAGAACAACGAGCTACCAAAAAGATTGCTCATATCGTGGGGATCATCGTCACTCGCGGTACCGAACACATTTCGATGGTTGATAAAGTGATCGAAGTCCTTAATGGTGATTTGCTTTATCAGATCAGGGTCCCGAACCATGAAAAGAGGCTGCCGCTGCTCGAAGATACCAAAAACCCTACAATGGGTTGCAGTTTGAAAAAATCGTATTAGTTTCAAAAAGTTTGGTTTCAAAAGTTATAAAAAAAAACTATTAAAATTCCTTGAAAAACACTGAAAAATAATCATAACCTAGCCAATTTTTTTATTCTTAGCTCTTAAATTAAACACCTCTTATCGGATACTTTTTATTTCGAACAATTGGGAGATTATTTTATTATTTATAGTCAGTTCTTCAACCCAAAAACAAACTTCTTGAAAAAATCGCAAAATGTATGACTTCATTGATGCCAATTGTATTCATTTTTTCAATGTTTTCATTCAAACATTCTACGCTATGCCATCATCAAAGCTTTGATAACTTTTTCTATTTTTATAGAAATTTGTTTCTGTGTTTGACTCGCAACAAATAATTAAACCTGTCATATAGATGATTAGATTAAAATAATTCAAACTGCGAAACTGATAAATGTAACAAAGCATTTCACAATATTAGCCTAGATTTTCATTGTTTCTTTTTCTGATAAAATTTTTATCAGTATTATTTTTTTTTTTATATTTATTCACCTATTCACTCTAGTCGAATGAACTTATTTGAGTATATTTGTATTCTATAATTACTCAAACGTAACCCCACCCACCATAAAACGACACAGCTTACAAAGCAAATAGATTGACCTTGGCTGGAATCTATATCATCATACTGGTTCTGAACAGGCGCACAACGCATTTTCGCAATTAAAACAGTCTGGTCTAATAATTTGTAATAGAATCCACTTACTTGCTAGAGCCCCCTTGGTTGTAGAGATCACAGACAACATCAAACATGGATTTCTTTTTGAAAAACATTTCGCTCATGTTGCCAAAATATACGAGGGGCTTTGCAAAAGGCACATTCCGATTTTTGAAAAAGTCATTATTGGCGGTGGCCCAGCGGTAGAACAAACCGCAGGCGACGAGAAACAACCCCAAGAATTCCCAGAGCATATTGATGTCGACTGTTCCGATCAAAAACAGAGCACGTTTCGCGTTCCAAGCGTCCAGAAGATAACTAACGACGCCACAAACAATCCGGGATCGTTTTGATTTCACTACAAAGAGCTTTCGAGCTTTACGCCGCTTTTGATAAAATACTTTTTTTTATAATATGTACCGACATATTCTGTTTAATCAAGCATGTATTTATGATTAGAAACAATTTCAAAACGACACTCAGCGTTTCAACATTACGGCAAACAATGGGTATGGCTGTCGGCTTTGCTTTTCAAGCGATGTTTGCATCCAACTCACATTCAGATGACGACAACTGCGGCGGTACAGGGGCCTACAAGGGAAGAAGCACATCAAATTAATTAAATGAAATTTTTGGAATTAACTATTCGGTAACCTTCACCTCAGTTTGTTTATGTCCACTACCTCAGTGGTGTTATAAAAAACTAAATTCGCTTTTCGGGTATCGGTGGTGATAGATCCTCCATGCATCTCGAATTGCTCCCTTAATTTCGCTATATCTTTTTCCATAGCAAAGTGAGCCACTAAGCCCAAAAATAGCTTGCTCTTGGGACTTTTAGACTCCTTTTTTACCTCCAGTTTTTCTTTGGATGGCTTGAAAAAGTCCTTTAAGCCCTTTTGTGAGGGCGACAGACCCCGTTCCACTTTTCGTTTGCGTGGTATCGGAGATTTTTCACCATCATCTGAACCAGGTGTTGATGTCTTTGCTTTCTTCGTGCTACTTGTTTGGGAACTACTGGGCTTCGAGACTGTTTGGGGAGTTTTTTCAGAGCCCAATTCCTTTTTTTGGGGATCACAACCTGCTAAGAGTAAGTCCACATTGACATTCTTTTTTGAGGCATCGAACAAATCTTCCAAATGGGCCAGGTCATTCGCCTCTTTGGCGGTTTTGTCACTTCGTCTGCGAGTTATCCGGGGAAATCGAATGGATATTCCTGATGCCGTGTGAGCCTCAGCTTTGGTAAACTCCGCTCCCGTTATTTCCCAAACAGGCATATCCAATGGATTCTTAGCTAGCACGTCCGGCACCAGAGCTTTCTTGCACAGAAGCCAGCTTGGTGTTTGATTGGCATCCGCCCGCTCCGTTAGTTTGATGAGAGAATTGTGAACCTCGTCGTTAGTTATGTCGTCCAATCCAGAATGCACTTTGGTAACAGTCTTCCACAGATGATCTTTCGAGTCATAGCATCCCATGAGAAAAATGCTGAGTATGCCACCCTTTTTTCCGGATCCATACCAGGCTCCAAGGACTACCAAATCCGCCGTGTCGGCCATTTTGCCATCAAACAAATAGTCTTTTTTGACTTTTAACCAATTTCGCTTGCCGGGTTGATATGTACTAGACGGACTCTTGAGCACCACTCCTTCGAGATTCGCATGCAAAACTTTGGCAGTCATCATAGCCAGTTCGCTTTTCGTCTTGAGGAATTCCGATTCTGAAAGCTGAACATGTGACTTGATGGGTTTAATATTCTGTTCGAGAATCTCTCGTCGGTTTCGGAAAGACCTATCAAATTGAGTAATAGATATAAGTAATGTGTATTAACCAGGAGTTGAATCCAGGACTCTACCACTTACATCTGCGTTAAATCTTCGCCATCATAAAGAATGCAATCAAATACGAAAAGGCAGACTGCAGCATTCGCAAATGTCTGCTTCTTGTGGGCTCCCAGCGACCCAAAGGGCAGCAGTGCTCCGGTATCGGTGTCCACCAATATTATCTCAGAGTCCAGAATCATTTCTTCTGCCCCTGGAAAAGCACGTGGAATATAATCCTTTAGATCCCTGATTTTGTGATCCATAACGGGCTTCATATTTCGGCTAAAGAATTTAAATTCCTTGCCCTGCTTGTGGATTTGGACTCGCTCGCCATCGTATTTGATTTCACTGTACAGACCGCCAGGGCTTTTTTTGAATGCTTCCTCTACGGACTTGCAGGCACTGGCCAGCATGGGAGATATCGGAGTCATCACCTGGATTCCACTCGTGTTTGCTTTCTTTACCTTTTTGGGGACAGTTTGGGCTTTCGATCCTGTACCCTGACTAGCGAATTGCTTCACTATCGCCGCCAAGTCTCGCGAAGATTGATAAGCGGGATAGGCTTCGGGACCAAAAGCATCCAAGATGTGCCTAGCCCGTGCGTTTATTCGCAAATCCTGTTTTACTAGTCGAATAAATGTGCGCAAATCAAGGTCTGTAGCCTTCCCGCACAGTTCCTGCAACAGCTCTGTTTGTTCATCTTCCTTGGTGCGCTCCTCTAGTTTTAAGAGCAACTCTTCCACCTCTTGCAAGTAAAGTTGGCTCTGTACTTGTGGTTTTAATTTACTGGAAGCAGCAAAGTGTTTGCGCAGAGTTTCCGATACATCGCCATCTATAAAAACCAAATTTTGTGAGTTATTTGTATATCTTTTATATAGCTGGTTACTTGCCCTGCTCCAGATCCAGGTGCATTTTCTGCTGACTGGCATTAAAGATCCTGGAGAAAAGCTTGATCAGCGCCTTGTTCTGTAGATTATAGACGCGTTGGTTGGCCGCTGGGATAAGGAATTGCACCCATAGCAGCGTGTCTCCCTGGAATCCAGAGCCACTCACTCCACGCTCAAAAAAGCGCTGCAATTTTTCGGCTTTCCTCAGGTAACTTGGTTCACCTGCAATTTCATCACAGATTCGCCGGAAGGTGTCCAATTTGTTGTCCTCATTCTGAAAGCTACCCATTAGACGAGCTAGGAACCTGGCCTGCCTGGACGATTTTAGTACACTAAGCATGCACTAAAATGAACAAACAAAATACAAATATAGTGGTTTTGGTTTCAGAATCCTGTAAACAGCTGTTTGACTCTCGGGTAAACAAATCGGGAACCTTTGATTCGAATCAGCTGTTGTTAACCAAACATGTAACCGGTGCTGCCAGATCGAAAGTTTTACAGTGCCGTTACGAATTTGAAGCACAGCCGCCAGAACGTGTTCAGATTAGGTTTCATGACTTCAACATACCCACGGAACACGAGAATTCTACCAGCTGCCAAGCAGGAGATGCCCTTCATGTGGTCACCCAGGTACGAGGGCGGTACGAGACCCAGGAGATGCTCTGTGGTGCTTTTCTGCCCAAACCCATCATGTCCAATGGTCCGAGACTTCAGCTCCAATTCGTAGGCCAACATCCACCAGCAATGACAAACAAGGTTCAATACTACGGATTCCGGGCTGAGTATCGGTTCCTAACCAGTAAGTAGAACTAAATATTATTAGTTATTAAGGATCCTAGTAAGGTATTTTTTTAAAGATTATGGCATCATGTCGGGAATCCAAAAGGGCCAGGATTGCACCTTTGTCTACAATAGCAGTGAGCGTATAAGTGGTCTTTTCCACTCCCCCAATTTTCCCGGATATTACCTTGAAAATATGGTTTGTCACTATTACTTTTACGCAGCCAGCGATGAAAGAGTCGTACTACATTTTACCTACTTCGATGTCGAGGGAATCGGAACGTAAGTAAATTAAGTAATTCATTTAAAGCTCAAATATTCTTATTCAAACTATCCAGATGCGACCACCAGACAGCCAGTGACTACCTCGAATTTTCAAATTTTATGAGCACGGATCGAAAGTATAGTAGATATTGCGGAAAACTACAGAATTTTGAAATGCGATCGGATGGTCGCTTCTTTCGAGTCACCTTGCATTCAAACGATCGCTTCGTGGCCATCGGATTTAGAGCATTATATACCTTTGAAAGGATCCCAATGAACAATTCTAATACTGACTTAAGGGAGACTGCTTCAATGCAGAGCTTCGTGTCGTCGGCGCCCTTGAAACCGATTCTTTTTACATTTTTCCAAATATTTATTTTCCATATAATATTAACAAATGGCATTTAAAACTATGGAATAGAAAACCCCATAAATAAGAAAATTCCAATTCTAAAAAAAGTAACAATAAATATATCTTTAGTGTGGCACGGTAACTTTTTTATCGATTCTATCCAGTGGGGAAGGTGGCTTTTGGTTGTCAATAGTAACGTTCAGCTACCATGACAAAACAATTGTTCATTCCGTATTTAGACGCGTCAACATCGCCATGGAAGAGTTAAAAAAACACGATTTGTATATAGACGAAATTTACAAATTACGGGTCTGCGACCCGTACATTGGTAGCCAAAAATTAGAACTGCGTCAAGAATGCATTGAATATTCAAAAATATTAGATTCGTTTAAAACAGTATCATACAGCTTGTTTAAAATAACAAAAACGATTGCTAAGGATGTTAATGAAGAAAAAATTCGTGGCATTGGAACCCAAAACCAGCTGAAAACAATATCGGCCCAAAGCCGGAATGAGCATCAGATGCACCAGTGTCTAATTTTTGAAGTGAATTCTGAATTACAACGGTTGAGAAGGGAACATCAGCTTTTGCAAAATATAGAGACTGAGCAAATGGAAATAATTTCAAATTTTATTGTAAATCAATAATTGAATTCCGATAAATTATAAAAATTACCTTAAATAAAAAACCGAATATTATACAAGGTAACTCCTTATTAAGAATTTTAGGTGAGTATTTTGTCAAATCTACACATAATTTTAATATCTTTCTATCTTTCTGTCTGTCTTTAAGACGTAGAGCTCTTATGATACCAGTGAAGATTGTTTAGGTGTAGCAACAATTATTTTTTTTGTAATATTTCGATTCTGAAATATTTATTTACTAAACAAGTTTTTGAATATAAATAAAGGTTTTATGTGGCAACCCTACGGTGCTGCCACACTATCTATATCAGCTGTTTAAGAAACTCTAATTTAGTTGAAACTTTGATCAGCAAAGTTTTAAATATATATACATTAACAATACATTTTTGAACTAAACTTATAGGTAGAATTTTTCAATCTTAATTTGCAAGTTATTCACCAAGCATATATCACTACAATTCACGTTCTTGAAATCTCCTCAGGTATAAACGAACCACCTGTTGCTATCTCGAACACATCGAACAGTGATTCGGTTTTTGAAAAGTCACTCCGGGTCCGGCTATCTGCAATAAATAGAGCGTTTGTAAAGGCCGATTAGCATTATTAACATTTTGCGAGTCTACCGGAGCAGCCGAATTTTGTAGAGCTCCTCGATCTGATACAATAGGAACTAATAATATCATTGTGACCTCTGGAATGGCGGCTAAGAAACTGGATGCCATTATCTTTGGAGCCACTGGCTTCACTGGCAAGTACACAGTCCTGGAGGCGGTGAGCGTGCTTAAGGGTCTGACATGGGGTGTGGCCGGACGCAACCCGGAGAAACTGCAGGCGGTGCTCAAAGAGATTGGTGCAAAGTCCAAAACAGACCTCTCCCAAACTCCCGTCGTCATCGCGGATGTGAATAACGAATCTTCATTGCTGGAGATGGCCAAGCGCTGCCGGGTGGTGGTCAACACGGCAGGACCGTACCGCTTCTTTGGCGAAAAGGTCGTTAAGGCCTGCATCGAGGCAGGAACGCATCACGTGGATGTAAGTGGAGAACCGCAGTACATGGAGCAAATGCAGCTGCGATATAACGATCTTGCCAAGGAACGCGGTGTTTACGTAATCAGCTCTTGTGGCTTCGATTCTATTCCCGCGGACATGGGAGTTACCTTCATCGAGAAGAATTTTGATGGCGTCGTTAACTCCGTTGAAAACTTTGTCCACATGGGCGTCAAAGGAGGCACCAAGGGAACTGGAAGCGCTGCTTTAAACACCGGAACTTGGGAAAGTGCCATCTTTGCCATCGCCAACAGAAGTGAAAGCCTGGCAATCCGCAGGAAGCTGTTTCCGGAACGCCTGCCGAAATTCCAGCCGGCACTAAAGAATCGTTCTCCATTATCCCGGGCCGCTGAGGTGGACAATAAGGTTATCCTGCCATTCCCAGAAACTGATCGGTCTGTGGTCTACCGTTCCCAAAGGTTCCTCTACGAACAAGAGAAGAAGCGTCCCGTTCAGATGCAGGCCTACATGACTTACCCCTCCTGGTTCGCAGCCAGCGTGGTAGTCCTTTTTGCCACGGTGATTGGCATCATGAGCAAGTTCGCTTACGGACGAAAACTGCTCTTAAAGTATCCCCGCATCTTCTCTGGGGGCATGGCTTCGCCGGAAGGTCCCAGCGAGGAGCGCATGAAGCGTACGTTCTTCAGGATGACCATGAAGGCCACCGGCTGGCCAAAATCCGAGAAACTGGCTGAGAGCACGGATCAGTATAGCACACCGCCATCGAAGACCTTGACCGTGAAAGTGACGGGTCCCAATCCCGGCTACGGATCCACCTGTGTGGCCCTGTTGTCTACGGCGAAGACCATTCTGAACGAGAGTGACAAGATGCCAGGAACTGGAGGAGTCCTGCCCCCAGGAGCCGCCTTCCGCGACACCAGTCTTATTACCGAGCTGGGAAAGTACGAGCACGGCATCAAGTTCGAGGTTGTGGGAAATAATAAACTGTAGATGCAACGGTAGCTGCAATGGGGCTATATTCTAATCGGCTATGTACTATTTTTATAACGCAATAAACAACACTTAACAATAATTTAACCCTTTTTAATCTCTTAAATTGAGTTTATGGAAAACTTACAAAATTATTAGTTCGTTAAGCGCCTTTTGTGATCCATTCATTTTATAGGGTGTTCACTTTAAAACGCGTTTTGCATTTTCTGCGCGAACGGTCACTCTAACACCGAATTGTTTTGTTATTGGCCACGGCCATCGGAGAGGCTTTCCTTGTTTACCTTAGCACCACAATTAGTTAAGAAGCAGAGCACGCAACACGAACCCGAATACGGCGCAGGATACTGTGTAGAAAGCCAAATCCCCAAAAAGAAAAGGCGTAGCACTGCTCAAAACAAAAACAAACATTTAGAGACGTAAACAAAGAACAAAGGAGTAAACAAACTAGGACACAATCCCAAAGGACACACTCTTGTTGTGGTTACTCCTGTATCTATTCACCTAATTCCAGTTCTGGCCATAGCGGACGCGAAGATATAGATTATGAGCGCCGAACTATCCGGTTTCCGGCGCTTCTTGCACTGGGGCCCCATAACAGCGTTGAGTGAGTAATTCTACATTCAAAGAAAAATAAAGTACAGTGTCAGTCTGCAATCCAGTTCCAAATAAAAGTGGTCAACTGGCAAATGGGCCAAAGTGAATGAACTTCCACACCCCACCTAACAAGTGGCAATTAAGGCGTCTAAGTGATGGCCAGCAGTTGCAGAAGGCAGCCACACCCCCGTTGGGGCCATGTCGTGTTTTCATTCCTCCGCCGCTGCCATGTTTGAACTCTTTTTGGGGGGTGAACCCAATAAGATATAACTTTAATATAAAGAGTGAAGCTCAAGACTTTTTTGGCTTCAGAATGGTACGATTATGAGCAATCTGTTGTTCGTAATTGTATATCCCCCCTTATGGGATCAAAATTGCGTTTTAGTTGTGAGTCCTGCCACTTTATTGCGTCGTGTCCTCCATGTACTCTGGTACACTGGTACTCCTATCGAAAATTTCACGGGGTCCGTCTGGGTGGCGTGCAAATTGAACGTTTGGCCTCCAGTCGGGCAGACGGTATAATACTTCCGGTGTAAGCTTTATAAAACTGATATGCCATTGTTCCCTTCTTAATGACTTTATTAGACGCCGGTGGCCGGCCGCTTGTTGCTATTGCTGGTACTCGGACGCCAGGAGCAGGACACACCACATTAACGTTTCCATTGGAGCGTGGTGGTGCCGGTTAATCAACTCAGAAAGCGACAATAAACTAAATAAATGAGCTTTATTTCCGCAGCACGGCATTGCCAAGCCAGGCATAACCACCGAAAATCACCCCCATTCAAACTTATCGCATTCCCAGAAGTACTGGGATCCGATTCCCCATACACGATAAATGTTTACTTTTACTTTTTATGCTTTAGGCCCACTAATGTTTACCAACCTCTCAATTTTCAGGCATTATCAAGTGCATAACGCTGACAACGCTCTACATGAACTCGATGTGGTGGCCACCGAATGAATCATTCGCCGCCTTTGCCCACCAGGCCCTGTTCCTGCTTCTCTCAACGTTGGCCACTTTCAATTACGTCATGGCCACGCTGACAGGTCCCGGCCTGATGCCCAAACAGTGGCAGCCAAAGGTAATAGAGGAAGCCAGAGATGTGTGGAACGAACTAGGGGGAAAATGACTTGTCCGCCTCCCGCCAAGTAGGGGAGTGGGCTCCAGACACCTGTTACCATTGATAATACTAGACCCTACTGGCCCTAAAACACAGTTGACCCGTCACGAACTACAAAGTGTACCTGGTCCGGGGTGGTTTCCACTTTTGTGCATCGTCATTCCGCAGCGGAAGCGATTGTTTAGCACACAAAGAGACGGTTCCATCAACACCAATCCCATGGCGCTCTGGGGGTTTCCTTTCCTGAATTCCAAACCAGACAAATGGGGAAAGCCGGCCCAATGGCGTGTGTAACTGCTTATCGCTCCATAATCCGCGCCAATTAAACGCTGCAATTTATTTTAAAGAATCCCTACCGGACCGGGCTGGAAAATCCAAATGTGTCGTGTCGAGGGCGACACTGCCGCGGCATTGGAAACGTTTTTCGGTTACCATTACTACTTTTTGTTGGTGGCGGCGCGACCCAAATATAATTTATTAGCGACAGCCCCTGATATTATAGCCCGTGCCTTGCACGCGAACGCATTCAACGTCGACCTGAAGTCCGTAATGCAATTACCCGAATTTGCATAAATGTTTTGTAGGCGAGTCCGGTCTGAAAGGGGGCGGCTGGGAGGCGCCTGATGGCAATGGAGTGGGCAGTGGTCACTTAATGACCTATGCGTCGTTAGGAGTTTGTGAACATTTGTGGCATTTTCGGAAGGAGCGCATAAATCATGCATAATATTTCCATTCTGTGCACTTTAATTAATTTTATTTAAATTTTGGCAGGATCCCAAGGACACGCAGTTTCTGCAATACTGCAAGAAGTGTGACGGCTACAAGGCACCGCGCTCCCATCACTGCCGCAAGTGTAAGTGCAACAAAAAAAAAACAAATTTAAAAATCATTAATTCATAATAATTAATAAATAATTTATTCTAGTTTTGTGGTTTATTATATGCTTAGATTTTCACTTGCATTCTAATTGACAATTATCTCGATCTTTTAAAGGCGATCGCTGCGTTAAAAAGATGGATCACCACTGCCCCTGGATCAATCACTGCGTTGGCTGGGCCAATCATGCCTACTTCACTTTCTTCCTGCTCTTCTCCATCCTGGGCAGCATGCACGGCACCGTGGTGTTGTGCTGCTCCTTTTGGCGCGGTATATATCGATACTACTATCTGACGCACGGCCTAGCCCATCTGGCGAGTGTCCAGTTCACGCTGACCAGCATCATCATGTGCATTCTGGGAATGGGCTTGGCCATCGGAGTTGTGATCGGACTGAGCATGTTGCTCTACATCCAGATGAAGACGATCGTCACCAACCAGACCGGCATCGAAATCTGGATAGTAGAGAAGGCCATCTACAGGCGGTACAGAAATCCCGACAGCGACGACGAATTCCTGTATCCATATAACCTGGGATGGCGCGAAAACTTGAGACAGGTGTTCAATGACGAGTGCCAAAAGCGTGGCGAAGGCATCGAGTGGCCTGTGGTGGAAGGTTGTGACCAGTACACTTTGACGGTGCGTTTAAGAAGCCTTTTTTCGCCTCTCCGGCCCTATATTGCTACTTAAATCTTTACAGCGCGAGCAACTCGCCCAAAAGGAGGAGAAACGGGCACGCACCCGCACCTACAAGTGCATCAGCCCAGTCACGGGTCGGTGGCTGCCGCTTTTTTCCCAGGGCTGGCGTGTGTGCGTGGGAGCACCGTGCTCTGATGAGCCGCGCATCCGTCTGCAACCCGACGATATCGTTAGGGTCACTCGCTTCCGATCGCACTGGCTGTTTGGAGAGCGGGTGCCTTCCGAGCAGGAACTACGCGGAGAGAAGAAGCACCAGCGCAAGGGTCACATCCGGGGATGGTTTCCTCGGCAAGCCGCTGTCGAGCTCATTGAACCGGAGCACGACTCCAGTGGAGATGGCAGCCACGACGAGAATCCCCTAGCTCCGAATATCAACGGTAATCACAGACATTTGAAGCAGCAGCAGCGCAATGGACACACCAAGAAGTACATGTAGCTCTGATGGAAGCCGAAGCAATCCATGGCTTGTAAATAGATTTAGAAACCGCTTCAAGACTCGCCTCTTTCTCGCTTATCCGGGCCGACGTCTCGTTTACTCTGTTAACACTGTCGACCAATAAAACCAAACTCGAAAGTTACTTATCAGTATTGTAGTTCTTATCAGCTCGGTATCAGATGTTCATCGATTACTTCCATCATAATTTATTGCTTATATTTTAGCTACAAAGTATTAATTTTTTCCCGGCATATTTCGCCATTTAAGAATGGAATATTGATCAATTTTTTCGGATATGTTATTTACTGGTTAAAACATAATTATATTATGGATCAGTACATATTGTGGCAATATTGTATATTGTTTTGTGTGTACAGCAGATTGACAAATTTAAGATTATGAAGAAGCCATGGCGGCCTCAATTTCCTCCACCGTTCTAGGCACAATTGCAAAGTTTTCGGTGCCCGTGGGTGTGATGAGCACATCATCTTCAATGCGCACTCCACCGAATCCACGGAAGCGGTTGAACATATCCACGTTAATATATTTCGCAATGTCCGGATTGGCCAGAGCCCGATCCATTAACCAGCTGATGAAGTAACATCCAGGTTCAATTGTGACGTACATGCCGGCCTTCAAAACTCGTGCAAAGCGCAGCTTGCTAAGCCACGGCTCACTCGGACGCTTCGGTTCCGTAGGCAGATAGCCACCCACATCGTGAACGTCCAGGCCAATCAGATGTCCCAGCCCATGCGGTTGAAAGTATCCAGAAACACCCGCCTCGAGCATTTCCTCCACCTCACCAGTCAGCAATCCGCCATCCTTAAGTTTCTGCAAAAGCACCCGGCCTGCCAGCTTGTGCATGTCCACCCAGGACACTCCGTCTCGAGCAGTCTCCATCACGGCGTTTCGGGCCGCCAATACCGCGTTGTAGATAAACTTCTGATCGGCGGTGAACTTTCCATTGGCCGGGAAGGTACAGGTAATGTCTGCCGCATATCCACAGTAGTTGGCGCCCATGTCGAACAGGCAAAGATCACCGTCTTGGACAGGCTTACTGTTGGGTGCTCCAGCGTGACCGTAATGGAGGATCGAAGAGTTGGTGCCGCTGCCACATATGCAGGTATAGGAGGCGTGGCGACATCCGCCCACTGAATAGGAGTGATGCAAGAATAGAGACTCACCCTCAAATTCCATACGACCCGGGCGCATGAACTTCATCACCTTAATGTGGGCATCAGAGGAGACTTTGGCCACATACCGCAGAACCTCAATCTCGGCTGGCGACTTGATAACTCGGCATTCGGAGAGAATGGGATAGAGAAGATCGCAGTCGGTTACATACTTCTCCTTGCCATCGAACTCTGGCGGCTGTAGGGTTAGCCCGCTATCGGAATTCGTGCCGCTCAGCGTTAGTATCAACTTGGGTGCAGCTCGCCCCAGATAGTCGTTCAGTTCATCGACATAAAAGACTTCGTCCACCTCGTACATGTTTTTGAAATCCTCGGGAGCCAGTAGGTCACCCATCCATGTTCCGTACTCTTCAGGCAGACGCGGGACAAACAGCACACTCTTGTAGCTACCCGTTGTCACGTCAATCGTTAAGATTCCATAACACCCCGGCTCCTTGACTCCAAAGAGGTATTGGAAATAGGACTCCTGTCGGAAAACATAGTCCACGTCGGTGTTGTACAGGCTCTGGTCCTTGCCGCCCTCCAGCAATACCAGCAGATTGCCCGAGTCGAATTTTAGGCCACCTGCAGTCTTCTGTAGGATTGCTTGGACAGACCGTTGCCTGTTATCCCTGAAAAGAGTCATCGGCACAGAGTGCCCCGATCCCATCTGGTATGCGGCCATGTCGAAACAAAACGTCCGTTCTTTGGTGGGCGAAAGTCGTTACTGACTGCACTGGACAAAGTGTTGCTCCAGATTAGCTCACTGATATCTGCGAGTGGGAACAATGGCTTTAAATTAAGGCGGTTTATCTGCAGTGTTTTTTTTTTCAAAGTGTTTTTGTTTGTAATTGGCCTTAGAGTGTGGCCGACTCCATTTTCAAGTTTTGAACCCCGTTGCCCCTCAACCCATCACTGTGAACATTGTTTTCTGTTGAGATTAATGTTTTTTTTTGACATTTTTTAAGGATAAACATATCGTCCTTATTCGTCCTGGAATTCAACATACATAATTTTTTATCAAAAAGAATGAAATGAAATTGGAACACAGAGATGCCAGACTGTCGTTCCTTATCAGAAACATACACCCTGTTTGGCGGGAATTCATTTAAATTTCGAAATAGAGATCATTTTATTTATGTCGAAATTTAGAATTTTATATAAGTTTTCTTAACCTAATAAACTTTTATAATTCGATTTACATTAGTTCGAATTTTTTAAGTTTAATAGATTATTTTTAATTCCATTTTAATTGATGAGACGAAACTATCGTATACATTGGGCAATATTAGAGTTCCGCCGGCTGGTCACACACAAACAATTTTTTTTGCAAATTTTTTTCCATAATTTGTGAAGAATTTGCAGTTTTAGTAAAAAAATCAAACTGGTTTATTGCTAAAATATAGTCCCTGCAGAGGTCAACTCCTATACATACTTGTGGTACAGCTGCGGAATCTTTTATTATCCTACTTGGAGCCTCCAGTGACCTTTTCTAATCCGGTCCCAATGTCGGCGTCACAACGCGGCCTACAGCCAATGAGTTAAATCATCGCCATTCTCTGGATGTACTGATCCCAATGCGCCGCTAGCAGTGGCTTTGAGGAATTGGCGCCATGTCCAGTTCGGTGTTCACCGAAGCGCCAAGCCGGCCGGTGGCGTTGGACGCGGACTCCAACCTGGTGGTGGTTTACGGCAAAAATGGCATCTCGTTTGACGAGCGCGCCATCGAGAACATCATGGGTAGGAGTAATGCAAATTGTCTTATCTTCACTCTAATTAATGGTTTGGCTTATCTTCAGAGGAAAAATCGATTTCCACCATCAGCGTGGTGCGGCTCACCTCGCCTACGCCCAGCATGGTTGAGCAGGAAGAGGCTGAGCGACTGGAGGAGCTGGAACGCTTCCTGGACACCGCATCGGACTCAGAGTTGGACAGCGACAATGCTAGCCAAAGTGGCGGTGATGATGCTAGAAGCGATGCTGAAGCCCTCGACGAGGAAAATGAAAACTCCAGTGACGAGAACAACGGTGACTCCACTGAATCTGAGCCAGATGCTCCACGTTTAAGGAAACGTCCAGGTCGTAAACCAAAACCCATAAAAAAGAAAAAGCGTCGCAAACCCAAGGATCGCCCGCAAATTGTGGGTCTGCGGGTGGAACAGTTCTACGCCGATGGCACAGCCAATATGGTTGTAAAAAATGCACTTAGTAAGTATTGTTATTTCTTTAGAGGATCCCGTGAAATTAACGCCTTATGTGCTTTACAGAGCTTGCTGGAGTACCAATGTTCAAGCGCACTCCGGAGACAGACGCTATGATGGAAGTTATTCGCAACGATCATAACTACACCCCTTTCACATCGCCAGAGCAGCTGAAGAACCACAAGCGGGCCGAGAAGATGGCCACGGATGTGCAGGTCCAGAACCGCAAGATCATAATACAAGCCCCAGGAAACTTAAAGGTCGTCAACGCCAAAAAAAAAGTTCAAGCCATGCCCTTCAGTCCGCTGCAGGTGAAAATCCAGAGACTGCCCACAAAGCTCTCCCAGCAGCAGCAGCAGAGTCCTGTACAAGTTCACCTCCAAAGAAAAACCAACCAGCATCCACTGCCAAGACAGAAATCAGAGATTATTCCAAATACGGTTAACCACAACATCAGACTGAGGCCAGTTCGAGCTCCTGTGAAGGTGATGGCGCACGTGGAGGAACACATTGAGGATGACGAAGATGCCCAGAGCTCGGATCCTGCGGATGAGGAAAATGCCGATAAATCTTACGACACAGAAGAGCCCAGCGAGGAGAGTGACGAGTTCCAGGACTCAGACAACGACCGCGATAGCGACATTGACTTCAATATGAGAGGCAGTGGTGGTCGTAACACAAGTAAACGAAAGCGGGCTCGGAAGATAGTGAAGCTACCTGCAGCCAAGCCAGCGAAGCCCTTGACCTCAACTCCAACGGCAGCGCAGCAGTTCCCAGATCTAAAGCGACGCAAGGAACAAGATCTCAAGGCGCCGCAAATTGGACAAATAATCCAGCTCCCGCCTAGGGCACCACCCGGAGTAATTGCTCTCGGCAAGAGTATACCTAGCACGTCCTTCCTCAAAACCCGGCCACCTACTCATCAGGCGCTTCCTGTCAAAAAGCTTCCGCTGCCGGGAGGCAGTTTATCAGGAGCCGTTGTCACCAAGGTCGACCTACCAGCATCCCAAGTGCGCCGGACTCCTGTTGTGCAGGTGTGTTTGGTTTTGTTGAATATATTTTACTTAATTAACTCAAATTTGTTTGAAGGTTGGCCGGATCCTTAATAACTCATCGCGGGGGGTATTTAAAAATTCGCCACAAGATGTCAAGGAGATTATCATCAACAAGAACATGGCCAGCCCCAAGGGTGTGTTTACTAATCTCAATAGTTTGCTGGGAGATAACAATAATGCGACCATTAAGTCGTCGCCGGACCCTCTGCGCCATCGGCAGATTATGTCGCCCAGCACACCGAGATCTAGTTATAGCAACCATCAGTCGACGCCTGTGACACCGAAACCTATAACTCCAGCACCGTCTAAAGGCTTCATGCCCATCGGCGTAAACACAGCCCATTCGCACAAACTGCCGGCCCAAATCGTTATCGAGACGCACCAGAGTTCCTCGGAGCTGGCGGCTGAAAATGATAAGCAGCTTGATCTCATTAATTCCATTGTGCAGGATGAGCTTCTGAAATCCACGCTGGTGGAGCAGCCACCGGTGAATGCGGACGAAAACATACCAAAGCTTGTCAAAATGCTGGAGAGTACGGCGGCTAGCTTGGATCCCGCGCCAGTGAATTCGGTGTTTCCTGATCCAGCTAATTCCGACGCAGTGGATCCCATTGACGAAGATGAGATTACGGCCGATTTTCTGCAGCACGTCGTTGAACTCATTGAGGAGGACAAGCAGTTTGAGGCCGAGGTGGTTAAACAAGTGCTGGCCAGCACCGAGCCAGGAGAGCTAGACGCCATTGTTTCCTTGCCCACACCGGTTGCACCAGTTTCTCTGCCACATTCACTGAATATTCAGGTAAGGAATAATAGTTATTCTTGTTAAGATTTCTTTAAATTTAAAGATTCTATTTTTTATCTTAGCCACAAGCGAATCTGTCTCTTGATTCGGTGATCGTGGAACCAACTCCGCCATTATCATCCATGCCGATTGCGTGTAGCACTCCTTCCCGAACCCAGACCCAGACCGAGACTGCGATGACCACTTCGGCAAAGATTGTTCGTGGTAATGGCCGTGTAATCTATTTGCCTCCCATGGAAGCGCCCACCACACGTGCCAAGCGACGGGCACAATTTCCGACAGCTTCACCAAGTGCCGGGGACCAGTCGATTAACGAATCGATTCTGGATACCAGTTCTGAGCAGCTGGCAAATACTAGCAGCCTCAGTCTCGACAGCCAGCCAGGTGTCGGGCCGAAAAGACCGAATCCTAGGGAACCTTCGCTCGCCCGCCGATCAACGGTGCCTAGAAGAACAAAGAAGCTGAACACGAGTCAGAGTAATGATCCCGAGGCTTCTGAATCTCAAGAGGATGACGACGATCCCAACAAGTAGGTATCCCAGCTTGAAAATAAGGGGCAACCAATAGCATTACTTCTTTGTTTCAGGCTGTGGTGCATATGTCGTCAGCCTCATAACAATCGCTTCATGATATGTTGCGATATGTGTGAGGATTGGTATCACGGCTCTTGCGTGAGTGTTACCAAGGCAATGGGCACTGAAATGGAGAACAAGGGTATCGACTGGAAGTGCCCGAAGTGTGTCAAACAATTGGAGGAGAAGGTATGCAACATTTATTCTGCCCAAGTGCACTTGGTAATCTGTTTTGGTTTTCAGAGCCAGCCGCGAATCACGGAGATGTTGAGGCCGGCACTTTCTGGAGAGGAGAAAGCGAACGAAACAAAAGTTTTTTCTACGCCCTTGGATTCTGCAAAGGCTATTTCTCCTGCTGCGCAAAAGAGAGTGTTGCCAGTGGGCGTGACTGTAGCCAGATCCCCTCTGCGAAGTCCCCTTATAAAGCCCGCGAACAAGCGACCTGCCAATGCTATTTCACACCAACAGCAGCTTAACTTCATCAAGCTTGTCCCACTCCCCGGAAACCGAACAGCGGATGCCCAATGTGTTGTTTGCAAACGACCAGCGAGCTCCAACTCGGTTTATTGTGGTGATGACTGTATTCGGAAATATGCCCACAACGCCATCCAAGCCCATCCGTCTTCCAAGCAATCGGATGGTCCGTTGGCACACAAGAAAAAGGATCTCTTCGAGGATATGCTGAGGCAAGCGGACTCCATGTCGAAAGTGGAGAGGGTGAGCTATCCGATAAGTGTTTTGTGATGACGAATTATAAACCAATTACCTTTCAGATAAATGTGTTTGAGCGGAAAAGCGGTCGTGTCATCATTGGTCATTTGGCACCCACGTTGCACCAATTCCGGAAATGGTTGCAAGACAACCCTACCTTTGAGGTACTGCCCTCGGGAACCCTTCAATCCGCGGACTCTGAGGTAGGACTTCGATTCTGTTCATTATAAAAAATAAATTATTTATTAAATTGTGTACTTTTAGAAGCGGCTGCTGAAACGAGTGCCAGAGCCATCTTCTAACCCTGAACTGCTGGCTCCGGTTGCAACAACCTCAACAGTAGCCAAGAAGCCGCTGGAAGTTGCAATAAAGTCACCCCAACCTGCCACAACGCCCACATTAGTTCGTGCTTTGCCCAAAAAGGAAAAGGCCTCACCCGCTTTTGGCGTATCAGTGCCCTCTACAAGTAGATCCGCCACGAAGCCAGAACCAGTTCGCATTGGGATTCGACGGTCCCTTAAGGAACAGCTTTTGGCTCGTATTAAGGAGGCCCAAGATGAAGAGAAAGCTTCCAGCCAGGATGCAACTTCTCAGTGGTTGACGGCTGCCGAGGTGGACCATTTCGTTAAAGCCGTGGAGTCGGAAATGTATCATTCGTTCGGGCGCGATGTGGGAGCTAAGTACAAAGCCAAATACAGATCCCTAATGTTCAACATAAAGGATCGCAAAAACAGGACTTTGTTCGAGAAGATCTGTGCCAAGCAGGTGGAGCCCAAGCAACTGGTGCGGATGACGGCGGAACAGCTGGCCAGCCAAGAGTTGGCCAAGTGGCGCGAGGAGGAAAATCGCCACCAGCTAGATATGATCAAGAAATCCGAGCTGGACATGCTGTATGTTGTAAACTCCCACAAGGGCGAGGAACTAGGCGCCAGTAAAGTGGACGTAACACTGCCGGAAGAGGAGGCCACTGAAGCTTTACTGATGGAGCAGAAACCGGGGCTAGACACTTCAGTTACGGAACGTTCCAGCTCGAAAGGAAAGTCTTCTTCGTCGTCAAAGGAAAGGCGCCACAAAAGCCACAAGCACCACCACCACCGCAAGAGAAGTCGCAGTCGCTCCAACAGTCGGAGTCGCAGTCAAGATAAGCGCCATCGCAAACATCCCAATGAAGCGGATGTGGTGAGCTCGCCACCAGGTGGAGGAGATCACCACTCCCCGGAGAAACAGAGCAAGCAAGAAGGAATAGAGGGTGGCATCTCGTCGCCCCTTTCAAAAAAAAGGGAAGAAAGCAATCCATCGCCAAATGTCAAAAAACTGGAGAAACCGAATAAAAAGTCGGAGGCAACTACTACCTATAACCTTATCGATCAAATTCTGGAATCCGAGAAAACAGTTGAGCAGGCAGCGAACCTGGAAAAGCCGACCAAGCCAGCCGCCAAACCACTTCCAACTCTTCCGCCTTCAATGGACAACTACGGACGATATGTTCACAGTTTATCCACCACATCGCTATGGTCGGGCAACCTCAAAATGATCGAAGTCACCGACTTTAATGTGGTCATGCATCCTGTTTTGGGCGAAAGCATCCAGCTAAGCAAGCTCTTTCCACCTCAGTTGGATGTGATTGGTCGCATCACCCGCGTCAATGTTTGGGAGTACATCAAAAAGCTGAGAAAGAGTCCTACCAAGGAGGTGGTCATCGTTAACTTCTTTCCCGCGTCACCCAGCGAAACGCCCAAGTTCAACTTGTTCTACGAGTACCTCGATTCCCGCCAGCGGCTAGGTGTCTTAGGAGTTCATTCGGATCAGATTCGAGACTTTTACATCTTTCCGTTCGGTGCTGGTGATGATTTGCCGCCAGAGCTGAATCCCGCGGAACGGGTGCCTTTCTACGAGGATGCTCACAGGCCCAACACTTTGCTGGGTATAATAGTTCGGTGCTTGAGCAAGCGCTCGGCAATGAGTACGCCAAACTCTCATCCTCCCGCTTTGCCAGTGGCTTCTTCCATTTCATCGGTGGCCAGCACCAAGGTATTTTAATTTCAGTAAAAATGTGTTGAGTTTTTTAATCCATTTTGCTATTTTTATATTCTTCATTCAGAAAACGCGCAGCACTGGCAACTTTACACCGCCCAGTAGCCCCAAGCGTAAAGCGAGCACCCATTCCACCAGTTCCAAGGATGATGAGTTTGATATCGATGCCATCATTAAGGCGCCCATAGCCAAGTTGCAGAAAAGTAAGCAAAATATCGATTGCTTTTAAAATTGCTTTTAATCTAACTATTTTCATTGCAGCCGCCACAGCTGCCCCAAAAATTTCAATTCCACCCTTGGATGATGCCGATGAGCCCTACTCGCCCGGGGGTTCCGATGACGAGCTGCCACCACCTGCTCCAAGAATCTCAAATGATCTTGAGCGGCAGGTGGATGAAATAAACAAACAAATCGCAGCGCAGCAAATGGAAATCGCAGGCCTACTCAAAGTAGAGCCCAAAGTAAGTTCCAAATGATGAATCTCCCAGCTTGGACATCACATTTGACCTTGAAACTCTTGCAGGGATCTGCGACTTCATCGAAGGTACTGGCAAGCATATCGATTCCACCCAATCTTTCAAAGATTCTGGCTAGCATAAAGGACAAGGCGCTTGGCGAAGGAGACGAAGAGTACAATCCCGAGGACGCAATCACCACGCCCAGTACATATGGTGTGTTGCTTTGAATTCCGAATAATATCCATCCATAATATATCATATTTTTCCAGCAACGAAGCCTAAGCGAAAAGGTCGATTGGCGCATCTAAGTGAAGCAGAGCTTCTTAGCATGGTCCCGGACGGTGTGATGGCCAGCACGTCAAAGACACGCCACCAGCAGTCACCGCCCCCGCTTCCGCCGCCACCTCCGCCACCAGGTGTTTAGCAGAATCGCCCTTTGAAAATATAATCATTAACCCGCGCGCTAATTTTACAATTATATGTTAATTCTGAATAGAATCCACAATATTTTACTTCCTTTCTTCTGCTCATATAGTGTACATTCTCATCCGGCGAATTGGATACCATCTATGTATTATATCAGGCAAACGGAACAACTTAGTTTTCAGCCCCATCCCCCAAAGTTAGGAATATCGCTTTTCAAATTTGCCCCACAGATCCTGTAAATTTCCACGAAAATAAATAGTACCACGTAACATTTGTTTTAGGGATATCATAATTGCTGATTTAATGATTTATTTTATTTTAAGTATGTTACTTAGTTGACTTCGCAGGGATCATCCTTGCCGCTGAAATGGGCACATGAGATCTTGGGACCGTTGTGCACCCGTGGAATGGCGATGCGGAAGAGAGTTCCGTGGGGCATGCAAACGCATATCTTGTACTGAACACTACCAGTACGTAGACCCATTTCAGAGCTGACTATGGGAATACGGTTCATGTCTAGGAAGATTCCCGCGCCGGCCTCTAGAATGGTGGCACCCTGAGTGGAGTTGATGGAGACATGATGCTCGGCCTGTATGTCCACAATGGCGCCGTCCAAAAAGACGCCCTGGGAGCCTCTGATGGACAGCCTGCCGTCGCTCTCCAGTCTAAGGGATTCGTCTACGGGACTTGAGATGCCACTGGCACTCACCACCTTGGCTTCCAGGGAATTGACTCCCCCCGGAATATTGTACTGGGGACGATGGGTGGTGAAAACTGGTTGCCTATCCTTCGGGTCCTTGACCTCGAAGAGATTGGTAGCCTGGATGAGGACGCCCTCCTTGTTCAACACGATTCTATCGCGTTCAGTGGTAGCTCCATTGCCATTGCGAAAGACTCGTATGCTCACACCATCTTCAGCATCGCTGGTAACGGTCACAGGCACATCCGTAAACCCGTGAATCTGTCCAATTGAATTGGTCAGGACTCTCTCCAAGTCAGTGGACCCGTAAAACTTGATAACATCCACCTCAGGAATCACCTCCATGCCTTGAACTCCCTTGCCCAAGCGCAGCACCCCAACGATGGTGAGCGTGAGCACAAGGTTGCCCACAGTCAGGGCCAATAAAATGACGACAATCGTCCAGAAGGCAAAGGAATTGCGTCCCTGATGACCAGGATGTAGACGAGAGCAGCTGTCGCTGTTATACTTCTCGTCAAAGTAGTCCGCCGTGTCAGTCTTGGAGTCGTCGCGACAGAAATCCAACTCTGGAATGGGTCCTCCGATTGGAAGAGTTATTGAGAGAGCATTTTCGGAATCTGGATCGTCGGAGTAGGATGGCGACGGTCCTCGAATAAAAGTGTTTTCGAACGAATTAATCATTTTTTGGCGCAGTTCTAAAAAAAACCGTTTTCACAATTGCTGTATCCAATGGTACGAAAATAGTTCGAGTAGTTTAAGGTGGGAATACAAATATTGGACATGCGCAGAGATCATGCCGATTTGTATTGTTACTTTTAAATTTAAATTTAAATTTTAGATTTACATTTAAAATTTATTAATCTAGAAAAAGTGCCTCCGTTTTGAACCATTTTGAAATTACATTTTTTAAGTTGTAAATGAAAATATTGTATTGATAAAGTTTTCACAATTTATCACAAATGTAATTTTTATTTAAAAATAAAAAAATTTACATTTTTACATTTTTATAAAATTAATAGTATCTAGTTTTAAATATTTTATTCAAAATAAATGTTATATAAAGTGAATAAATGATTGAAAATTCGAACAAAAAATAACAAAAGTAGGCTTTTAAATATAATATAAAAATATTCTTTTTTCGAAACAAAGTTAAGTGTAAATTTAAAAACAATATTAAATTCTTATAAAATTAATCGTAACAAACAAAATTCAGAAGCTTTTAAGCGACAAAGTTGAAGTGTGACCATAACTGTGTTGGGATTGGGATTGTATCGACGAGTGACTCTCGGCCACACCATTTATACTTTTCCAAGATGTCCTTTAAGGTAAGCCTTTTCACGAAAATATGAATTAAGTGGGGATAAATCGATTTCGCCTTTGACCATGACCCAGCCAATCGATCCAAAGCGCGATGAGATCCGGCGCTACCTGGAGCGTGGCAGCGTGCTGGACTCACTCACTAAAATCTTCATACGGGTGATCAAGGAGCGCCCGGAGAATCCGATGGAATACATCCGGAACAACATCGGGGTGGTGCGCCACCAACACGACAAGTACGAGCGCCTGCAGCAGGACCTCCAGGTAGCCAACGAGGAGATTCAACGCTTGCGTGGAATTATAAACAGCATAAATCCGGAGGTGCTCCAGGGCCACACACCCATTGCCCAAGTGGAGGCTCCAGAATCTTCTGAATCTCAGGCAGCAGGTGGGGAGAGAAATGAGCCAGTCGAGCAGCAGGAGAACGGAGTGCAGGTAGCCGTCACACCAGTGGTGCAGGAGCTTTCTGCTGCAGTGGAGGCCTGCCAAATCGATGATAAGAATGAAAGCGACAGTCCAGCAGTGCCAGCTGCAGCTAATCCAAGCCCAACATCCGTCCAGATTGAGGCCAACACTTCCACCGACAATACCGAGTAGATCTCACAATCGAATCGAAACCAAAACATCCCATAAGATTACACAACAATTTAAAAAAGTGTAAAGTATTTTCATATAAATAAATGTAAATAAAGCAAAGAAGCTCAACGTACGTATTATGGATTTTTCAAATATTTATTGAAATCAGTTTCATACACGATTTATATCATTTGTTTATTAATACAAAGGATTATTGATAATACATATTAATAATAGTTAATTTTTAAAAAAACACATCTTAAAAATGATAGAGAAGAGAATAGCGAACGGAAAGAAAGGTTGCAGTTGTATGATTGCGGAATTGAATGCAAAATAATATTAATTTCGTTTATTATGGGCTTTGTATTTTTAGGTTTTAGGTTCCATTTGATCTAATCAGACTGATGATGGGGGGTGGACGAACAAAAACTGATCAATTTCTCTTTCAAATTGAAGGTCAAAACATCGTTCTATATGTTTATATTTCACTTCTTGGCAAGCGTTCTCCTCCTCATTTAACGTTTTCCCTTTTTTGTTTGTCGACTTTTTTGTTTTCATATTTTGCTTCATTATCCTAAGGCCAAAGAGCGCTACTGGGCCCCTTCTAATATGTTTTGTGACCGACTATGGTTCAGTCACTGTCCGTATGTCTAGTCCAATTTTATGTTCTGTTATGCTCTTCTTGTACTGACCTGTTTTTCTAGTGTTTAAAATTTGGACAAAACGCATTTTCTCAGGTCTGTGGGTGTTTGTATATATATATATATGTGTGTGTGTGTTTGTATAAATGTGTTTGTGTGGGTGGATGGACTGTTCGATAAACTTTAAAGATATAAATTTAGGGACTGGAGCAGTTATTAAAAATAAATATGTTTGCTTTTAATCATGGTTTTTTTTTCAATGTGTTTTTCTCTCTAAATTGCGAATCAAATCTCAATGGGTTAAAACTTCATTCTTATTTTGGAGCTCAAGGATCATGCTTCTCCAGTCATCCACCAGGTGCTGGCTGCTGGCTACGTTGGTATTGGTTTACTGCGGAATTGGACTCGCCCTAGCTGTCGATAAAAGTGACCAAAAACAGAGATAAGGTTGGCATGAGTGATTCACAACTAGTTAGTTTCTTTTGTTAGCTTCCCACTTACGTTCCGTCCATGATCTGATGTGTTTCAATCATTTTTATTTCTGGTTGTTGGTGTGTTTTTGTTTTTTGTTTCTTGGTTGTATTTGTTGTATAGAAAAGGACTGTGTATGCGTATTACTTTTTACGTTTGTCAGCCGGCTTGAGGATCTGGAACGAGCACATCAGCGTCTCGTCCACGGACATCATGGCGCCGGCATTGTCGAATTCGCCACAGTAGTTGGGCGCAGAGAAGAGCGTAACTAGTTGACGCTTCGCAAAGAATTCGTAGCCATCCTCGACCACCTGATGGGCACGACAGATGAGATCGTACTCGTGCTTCTGCAAGAATTTTGCCACCACTTCTGCGCCAAAGGTAAAGCTGACACCGCGATCGTTCTCTCCCCAGCCCATAGTGTCTTTGTCCGGATCGGACCACAGCAAATCACAGAGCAGTCCTTGGTCCGGCACGTCGGTGGGGCGCATGATGCGTCGAATTTGCTCCATGGAGGTCAGATCAGGACTAAGGCCGCCGTGGCAGCAGAATATCTTCTCGTCGACAATAGCCGCCACTGGCAGGCAGTTGAAGCAATCCGTGAACGTCTTCCACAGCTTAATGCTGTAGCGCCGCTTGCACTCGTCGTAGAAGCCATAGATACGATTGATGCTGGCGCACTCATGGTTTCCGCGCAGCAGGAAGAAATTTTCCGAGTATTTAATCTTATAAGCAAGTAACAGGCAGATCGTCTCCAGCGATTGCTTGCCGCGATCGACGTAATCGCCCAGGAACAGGTAGTTCGACTCCGGAGGAAAACCACCATATTCGAAGAGACGCAGCAAGTCGTAGTACTGCCCATGAATATCGCCACAGATCTTCAGCGGCGCTTCCAACTCCAAGAGGATGGGCTGCGAGAGAAAAATCTCGCGCGACTTGAGGCAGAGGCCTCGAATTTCGCCCTCAGTAAGCTGTACGTTCTTGCCTGGCCGTGACCCACGCACCTCAAGAAGTCGCGATATTATGCTGTCGATATTCATTAAGTCGCCCATGTTTCCTCAATTGCTACGTTTCGCTGGTGGTGCTCCTGCTGCTGCTGGTGTCGTGAGTGCCTCGAACGATGGTTGCTTTCGCCGAAATAGCCTCGAAATGTTTAGTTTTTCAATTCTATTTCTGCAAAATACTTTTCACAGCTAACTAGTATGAAAAATTTCTCCAGTGTGTCCACATTGCCCAGTCACACTTTCGGATAGTCTGGCAGTGCCAAGGACGCCATTTTGTCCAATCGATAGCATATTCGATTTTATAATCAATTTTCATCAACTTTCTGGTAATGCTACCACGCCCCTTTTTAGAGATGCAAATCGCGCAATGCGCGAAAAAACGAACATTTAAAAGTAAATACAATGTTTTTCAACTAGTTTCGAAAAAAACTTAGATAGATCATACTTAGGTAAATTGCCATTTAATCAAAAACTAAATTTTTAAAACCTTTTGGACATCAATTTGTAGTGCCATCAAGTGGTTTAAAATTCATATAAAATATTACGATTTTTTAAACATATATGCTCTGATTATAAAAAAGTTTATTTTTAACAGCTTTTCTTTTTAAAATCTGGCAGAGCCATGACCGCGCTTTCCGTATCTTTCCGATTTGTCGATTCAATTAATTAATTGACTGTTAAATAAAGCGGGCTTGGTCTTCTAAAAATGCTTCTGACAGATATTATTCGGCGAAAAGTGGAGAATTCCGTGTATTTTATAGCGGAAATCGGACAGAATCATCAGGGTTGCTTGGAAATGGCAAAAACTATGATTTTAGAAGCAAAGAAAGCTGGCTGTCATTGTGTAAAGTTCCAAAAGTCTGACTTGAAAGCGAAGTTCACTCGATCTGCCCTAGATCGGCAATATATTAGCGAGAATTCTTGGGGAAAAACCTATGGAGAACACAAGGAGTATCTCGAGTTTTCCAAAGAACAGTATATAGAGCTGCAAGCTTACAGCCGGGAAATAAATGTGGACTTTACAGCATCCGCCATGGATGAGGTAACAATCTGTCAATTGATAAAAAAAAAAGTTAATTTTCTTTAATCTGATAATAACTTTAAACAAAATCTTAAAAAACTAATACATTTTCTAACTTTTCTAACCTACATATTATTTTATTTTTTAGAATGTTTTTTAATTAATCTTTAATGTTTCAATTTTTATACAGAATTCCTTGGACTTCCTGGTCGACTTGAATGTCCCGTTTATTAAAATCGGATCAGGAGATGCTAACAACTTTTCACTTCTTAAAAAGGCAGCTAAACTGGACATACCATTGGTTATCTCCACGGGTATGCAAACTATGGATACGGTTGCGAAGATTGTCCAAACTATGGAGGACGCTGGGAAGACAGACTACGCCCTGATGCACTGCGTCTCAGCTTACCCAACTATGCCCGGAGACTGTAATCTTCAACTGATTAGAGTGTTCAAAGGGCGTTTTCCCAATGTGACTATTGGATACTCTGGACATGAACTGGGTATTTTGCTTACCCAGGCCGCCGTTTTACTCGGAGCCCGAATAGTAGAGCGTCATTTTACGTTAGACAAAAATCAAAAAGGATCGGACCACCGTTGCTCCCTTGAGCCCAACGAGCTTCGAGTGTTAATAGAACAAATCAAGCAATTTGATTTAACCAATGATCCGTTTTCTGTGTGGGATGTTATGCAGAAACTAAATGGAGGCCAAGATCTTGCGAATGCTCTACATGATGTTCTTGAGAAAGAAATTTTACCTTGCGAGCTACCATGCCGAAATAAGTTAGGCAAGTCCATTGTAGCAGCTCGCAGCCTTCCCAAAGGCCATATCCTGGCACCATCGGATATGGCAATCAAAGTAAGTCAACCCAGCGGGGAGACAGCAGAAAAATACTTCGATTTAATCGGTAAAGAGTTGATTGTCAATGTTGGTGAGGATGAGCCCATAACTGGGAGTATGCTATTTATTTAGGGCATGAGATTTTGCAAATACATAAAGTGCAAAGTGAAATAAATATGTAGCAGCATTATGATATAAGCAGTATTGCTTTATTCGGCTCCATCATCGCTACCATCGTCCTCGTTTTCATTTTCCATCATATCAATGTCCTCCTCAAGGTCGCCTTCTTTTTTGTCCGTGGGTTTCTCGTAGACTGCGTTCAGCGGGGAGACGCAGACACCGTTCCAGACGGACATCTCACGCACGATGCTAGTGTTGCCCTCAATCCCCAGGATGTGCTTGTAGCCTCCGTGGGCCAGAACACGCAGTAACGTCTGGGCGGTATAGCAACAGACATCCTGCTGCTCCAGCGTCATGGCTGTGTGTACCCTGATGTGTCCCGGTTCGGTTGGGTCAGTAATGCCAGCAGAACCGGGTAGAAATAACCCTGCAGAGAGTAGCTGGAAGACGCGGCGGAAGGCGAGATTGATTGGAAGTGCCTGCCGCGATGGGTTGTTCATGATGGCCAAGTGCGCAATCAGGTCGAGCATCCAGGCGGAAAGTGGCGAGAACGCATCAAAGCGTCGTGTCAGATCCTTGAGTATGCGGATCAATACCTTAATTGAAGAGTGGTGAGCGTTCTCCTCGAACCACCGAGTGTGTCGAATGGCCGCCAAGTGACTCTGCATCAGCTTGTGGTCCATATGAATCTCAGGCTCCAACTTGCGCAAGTTCTGCGGCAAAGTGGCAATCATAATACGCACTTTGGCGTGCATGTTGGCAACGTCGAACCCGCGCTCGTGCGTCTGAATGGTGTGCTGGTCGCCTTTGGTCAGCACTTCGGTCTTCATGCTAGCCTTCAAATCGGTCTCCACCTTCTTGGCCAGGGCATCGACGGCCTCCTTGGTAGGCAGTGTTTTGAGAATGACCACAATATCGGCCACATTATTGCCAGTGAGAATGGTGCCTTTCTTAAATGAGCCCACCTGGCGAACCTCCTCCAACTGCTACGAAATCGAGACAATAAGCATTGAGAACTTGGCATGAAGTCTGAATACTTACACAAGTAGTGAGATCCCCAGGAGCCAAAACAAGATTGTCCAGCACCGACTGCACCTTGGTAACAAGGTTACCAATAGCTGTCTGTTCGGTGGGAGTGGGGCTCAAGTCCTGGTTGCGCTTCAGCAGGGCCTGCAATAGTCAAAAAATAAAAAGTCAACTACATAATTCTCCCCCCATGTGGGTTTATTGATTTACGGCTGTCAAGGCAGAGTCGTCAACAGTACCGGCTTGCGGCACTTTGGGAAAGAACACCTCTGCTAGGGTCAAGTCAAAAGGATGGCGGGGCACGAAAGTTTTCTTGAACGGTGGCCGGATGCCCCCACGCATGGGGCGTCCTCCTCGAAGAGCTCCTCGAACCATATTTCTGTGAGGATGAATTTTTACTTATTTTTCTGAACGCCGGAGCGTTTTTGGGGATGAGAAAAAACTAGGGGAGAGCCAATGTCCGATAGACAATTCTATCGATATCGGACGGAGCATGCCTAGACTTATTCGGGATTTTTCGCATTCGGTCACACCGACGTTCAATTGCTGTGTCATTTTTGTTTCTCTGCAAAGTCGGCGTTTTTATTTTATACAAAAAAGTACTGCTGCTGAAGCCTTTTAAATATGGCTAGTGAACGCTACAGCTTTTCTCTGACAACTTTTAGGTAAGTTTACCAAAGGGACAAGAGGATTTCTTGACTTTTCCTCTTAAAAACTTAACCTGCAGCCATGACTGGCAATAAAAACAATTTTTGCATTTCAGTCCCTCCGGAAAGTTGGTCCAATTGGAGTATGCCTTGGCGGCTGTGTCCGGCGGAGCTCCCTCCGTGGGCATAATGGGTGAGATTTTCTATTTGTGACTACGAGAGCGACATGCTTAAACTTTTTAAATCCACATAGCTTCCAATGGCGTAGTCATTGCTACAGAGAAAAAACACAAGTCGCCACTCTACGAGGAGCACAGTGTACACCGCGTTGAAATGATCAACAAGCATATCGGCATGGTATACTCTGGCATGGGTCCGGACTACAGGCTACTGGTAAAGCAGGCCCGCAAGATTGCCCAGACCTATTACCTGACCTACAAGGAGCCCATCCCGGTGTCCCAGCTGGTGCAGCGTGTGGCTACTCTCATGCAAGAATACACCCAGTCCGGGTAGGAAACAAATTTAATGAACTGTTTTTGAAAAATTTGTCAAACGATTTGTTTCTTCAGAGGCGTGCGTCCTTTCGGTGTTTCTCTACTGATCTGTGGCTGGGACAACGGGCGCCCTTATTTATATCAGTCGGATCCCTCCGGCGCCTACTTCGCATGGAAGGCCACTGCCATGGGCAAGAATGCAGTGAATGGCAAAACTTTCCTCGAGAAACGGTAAGTGTCATAAAATGCAGCTGGACAATCACAGATTCAAAAATACAATTTTTCAACAGGTATAGCGAAGAGCTGGAATTAGACGATGCTGTCCACACTGCCATTTTAACCCTTAAGGAAGGATTCGAGGGAAAAATGACTGCCGACAACATTGAGGTCGGAATCTGCAATGAAGAGGGATTCCAGCGTCTGGACCCTGCCCAAATTAAGGATTACTTGGCCAACATCCCTTAAATGATAAGCGCCCGTTAGAAGAACCCAAGCTAAGCTTTTTTTGATAAGTTCGGGACATTAAAAACGAATAAAATTTTCATCTGTGGTGTTATTTGAAGTGAATGGAAATACAAAATTTGTGTTTTAAGAGTAGTAATCGAGTTTAGTTGGCTTCGATGTTTTCAATATAACCTGCACAGGTTTGTGGATCGAAGACGAATAGATTTCGGTGTGGCGCTTCCAATTTTGTGACCACCTTGATTACTTCCTGAGCGACTACACCACCAACTATAGCAACTGCGGGAGAGATTTGAGCGAAAAGAACACCAAGAGCTTCGTCAGCCAAGGTAGAATTCGGCACCTGGTCATCGCGAATACCGCGCAGCAGTTCCAAGTCAGCCTCACGCGTCTTAAAACTAGGATCCCGCTGGTGCGTGGCCCGGAACTTTTGCAAGACGTTCAGAAGAAGGAGACCTGGCCCTGATTTCTTTAACTTTCGCTGAAAACTGCGCGAAGATGTTTCCAAATTCAACCAGGTAGAGTAGCCAGGGTACTCCATTTCTCGTTGTACTGGAGTCGAAGATAGCTCGTACTTGGTCTTTTCCTTGGGATTGGTTGATGCTTTCGGGACGTATTTGACTAAATCTCTGAAAAATAAGGAATAGTTTAAACGTTGATGAAAACTTTAGAAGAAAGTAGAACTTACTCGACGTATTTGTGTTTCTGCAGACTGGCAAAGTAGAATCCAAACATGCCCCAGACATCAGTGGCGTAGAACTTAACACCCAACTCCCGGCAAATGGTGTCGACGCGTAAGAGCTCCTCGTTGGTCTCGCCGCTTACCACAACTACGTCAAAATCTGCAAAGAACTCGGACGTCTTCTCCTTGAGGGGCTGAGTATCGGCCGAAATATCCACCATGGGATTAAGAGCACGTGCCCGCAGCAAAGATGCCTCGGCGCGGTTGCTTCCCAGAGAATCCCGGGCAGCCAGGAACTGGGAGCAGAAGTCGGCCTCAGTGACAAGCTTATCGTCGAGCAACTTAACCGAGTTTACTCCGGACAGAATGATGTTTTTTGTTATTTCAGCACCGAGACCGCTTAAGCCAGCAATTAGAATCTTAGCCGTGCGTAGTCTAAAATCAAAAATGATGTACTGATGTATGAACACTCAGAATGGCAAAAAGCCGGCTGCACTTACCGTTTTTGCGACTCCAGCCCCCAGAGCCGAATCTGTCGATCGTACAGCTCGTTCTCCGCCTCCGTAAGTTCCACGGCCGGCTCGTTAGTATCCACTTCCATGCCCATCTTTTCTATTATACTTTTAAGCACTTTTTATTGCAAAATTATTTTTTTGCGAGAATTCAGAGACGCCGCCAAAACGCACTAACGCATTATAAAAATCCGGGAAGAAGGAAAAGGGTTGCCACCATCGCGATTTCGATTGCCGACAACCCTGTAATAAAATTCCGATTGAATTGTTTTTAACAAACTTGACAAATATTTAATTTTCCGGTAAGCTAAATCTTGCTTTAAATATCTTTGGTTTTAAGAGTTTACTTATTGCCACAGATCATGTTGCGCAAATTCGGAAGTCTAGCGGGACGTCAACTGAGGCAGCAGGCACGTTTCACAGCTGTACGCACATTCTCGGCTACAAATGCCCTACGGAAAGGTAAGCCTGTTACCGACAATGACATAATATCGGAAGATAACCATTATTTCTGCCTTTGTAGATGCTGCTGCACAGACAGAGGCCGACGCACCTCCGCCCAAAAATATTTTGGTGGAGAAGGACAAGAACATCACGTTGATCGGGATCAACCGGCCCCAGCAACGGAATGCCATAGATTCGCATACTGCCGCACAGTTGTGCGAAGCTTTTGCCAATTTTGAGTCGGACGACACTTCGCCGGTGGCCGTACTTTACGGCGTAGGCGGCTCCTTCTGCTCCGGCTTTGACATCCTCGAGATGAGCACCGACGACAAGGAGGAGATCAGCGTGGACATCCTCATGCGACCGGAGGGATCAGTGGGTCCGACGCGTCGTCAGATTAAAAAGCCGGTTGTGTGCGGTATCAATGGCTACTGTATTGCCAATGGTCTGGAACTGGCACTCATGTGCGATCTGCGCGTGATGGAGGAGTCGGCTGTTCTGGGCTTCTTCAACCGTCGCTTCGGCGTTCCCATGTTGGACGGCGGTACTATTCGGTTACCCACCTTGATTGGACTCTCACGTGCTCTTGATCTGATACTCACCGGACGTCCCGTGGGATCCCAGGAAGCCCACGATATTGGTCTGGTTAATCGCATTGTGCCGACGGGCACGGCGTTGGGCAATGCCCTCGAATTGGCCTCGTGTCTGGCCAAGTTCCCTCAGCGTGCACTAATCCATGACCGAAACTCCGTCTACTCGGGTGCCTTTGAGACAACTTCGTTCCATCAGGCCGTACAGAACGAAGTTATGTACACTTCTCGCGAAATTATTGAGGACATGCAGAATGGCATCAAATGGTTCAACCAGAGTGCGTTTTCTTTCCTTTAATTTGTGCATTAACGAAATAGCTAATATTTTTTTACACTTCTAGCTTTCAAGCCGGAAACCACTCACTCATGGCTGAAGAGAGATCGATCTATGGCCGATTGGGATGACGAAGATGTGGCTGAAGCTGCTGCCGAAAAGGAAAAGCAGAAGCAGGCTGAGGAGGCTGCTTTGGCGCAGGCCGAAAAACAAAAGGCGGACGAAAAGAACAACAAAAAGACAAAAAAGGTCGAGGAAAAGCCAGCAACAGATAGTAAAGATCCAAAGGACACGCCAAAGAAATAGTTGCGTCCCATCAAAACAAAATTTATTGTTTCAAATCATAAACTCTGTACATAACACACTCATAAGAATCTTAAATTTGAGCCATTCGACTTGTTAACTTATTACATTTTATGTAACTATAAAAACGAACCTCTGATCTATTTGACTTGGATTTTCTTTAATGATTGAAGCTTAATCACGTTTTGCTAGAAAGTTATCAACATTTAACGCGTCAGTATATTAGACGATTAACTGAAATGGGGTCAACGAAATGACGAATTGAAGCAAAAATTTCTTGACCAAGAGAAGCACATATTAATCTAATTCAAGGAGTCTACTTATAAATATCCGATTCACTATCACAGGATAGAAAAATAAATATTTACATACCTTTACAGCGAGTATCTTCGTAGAAATTTGTCTGGATAATTGTCATTATCAGTACTTCAATTAACCTTTTCAAAAATTGTAACCACTTGATTGTTTTTCAAGTAGTTGGACACCGTATTCGCTGCGTAAAAGATAAGCCTTATTCCCTATAAATAATGACTCTCAACTTAAGTTAAGTCGTTAATTGAAAATTTATTTCAAAGCGATTGGACGTGCATTCTTTATATTATTTGTGAAAAAAATCCTTTACCTTTGTGATCCTAAAATTCAAAAAATTTCTAAAATAAATTCCTTGAAAGAGTAGTTAAATAAAGGTAAGCGGGGGATTTAAAAATATTTCGAATAAAGGGTAAAGTGAATTATTATGGTATCTGTGCTAAATAATTTTGAAGCTTGCTTGGCTAACAATATGATGTGGTCTTTGAAATAATAAACAAGTTTATAGTTCATTTGTCAGATCATTCCACTTTCAAAATTTTATAACTCAATAATTATTACTCGAGGGTGACTCACTTTATACGTCTGGACCAATGTCCAGGTGATGATCTCGTGAAACGTCTGTCGAACTTTGAGCTATTTGAACTGTTCATGAAATATTTGAACCCGATTTTAATAATCAACCAATTGAAAATGAAAAGATAACGAAGATGGTAAAATAAATAAATTAAATATACTAATCGGTTTAATATGTATAGGTTTGAATAGTATAGGATTTGTATTCTAGAAATAGTAGTAATTCAGAACTTGCTGTAAACGGTTGTAAGAAGGATCTAATTCCAAGCTCTGAAACCTTAAACTTTAACTTTGGTGAGTCCTTGTGGTTATCCCTAAACAGCCAAAATTTCTAGCTGAAATCAATCGATCATTGTTGATTGGATATTGATTAGAGATATTTTTAGTTTCCTATAAATGAAAATGTAAGTTTCCCCCTTTCCCCACATTCACGTGTTCAGTTCATTAGTTTTTCAATGTCATAATAAAATTAAAGGTGAAAATGCACTTCTTTCGTGTGCAAAAACATGTGCATAATTATCTAAGTGCAGAAGTTTGTTCCGTGTATCGGCAGAAAACTGAATGGTTAGTTACTCATTGCAGTCGTAGAAGCAATGCCACCCAACTCGAAGGAAAGCACTGAAAAGTGCACTGGACTTGAAGGTGCCCTAGCATCCGAGGGCCCCGGAAATATGGAAGATGGATCATCGAAGCAAACGGGAGTGCTTTTCGAGGCCGATGTGGAGACAAATGATGGTGCCTTGGCCGCCAGCACAGTCGAATTTAAGCGAGCCGAGAAGAGGAAACTGGAACTGGTCTGGCGCAACATCATTCTATTCGCATATGTCCATCTGGCTGCGCTTTATGGCGCATACTTGATGTTCACACAGGCCAAGTTGGCCACCACAATTTTCGGTAAGGATTTCAATACGATTTTGCTGTCCTTCTCTCTAACGGTATTCGCTGCAGCGGCTGCCCTCTACATATGTGGAATGCTTGGAATTACTGGCGGCGCCCACCGCCTCTGGGCACACCGATCCTATAAGGCCAAGTGGCCACTGCGCCTCATCCTGATCGTTTTCAATACAATAGCCTTCCAGGATGCCGCCTACCACTGGGCCCGAGATCATCGGGTTCATCACAAATTTTCGGAGACGGACGCAGATCCGCACAACGCCACCAGAGGCTTTTTTTCTCACATGTGGGATGGCTTTTAACCAAAAAACATCCGGACGTGAAGGCCAAGGGAAAGATTCTTGATCTGTCCGATCTGCATGCCGATCCCATCCTAATGTTCCAAAAAAAGTGAGTAAATAATATATTTTTTAAAGTTTTTTTTTATAAATTATCTAATTGACTGACATTTCTGCTAGACACTATTTTGTTTTAATGCCATTGGGCTGCTTTATCCTTCCCACCATTATCCCGGTGCTCTGCTGGAATGAATCCTTGACTTGCGGTTGGTTGGTGGCCACCATGTTCCGGTGGTGCTTCCAACTGAACATGACATGGCTGGTGAATAGCGCAGCTCACAAATTCGGCGGTCGTCCTTATGACAAGTAAGCGATCATTAATTAAATCCTTAAAATCAGGATATTTAAAAGTATATGTATATCCTGCAGGCACATGAATCCCTCGGAAAACGCCTATGTAGCGACCATGACATTCGGGGAGGGCTGGCACAATTATCATCATGTCTTTCCCTGGGACTACAAGACATCGGAGTGGGGCAACCGCCTGAACATGACGGCCAGATTCATAGATCTTTGCGCCAAGATCGGCTGGGCTTATGATCTCAAGTCGGTGGCTCCGGACACAGTCAAGAGGAGGGTGTGGCGGACTGGCGATGGCAGCCATGAGCTGTGGGGCTGGGGTGACAAGGATCTCACGCCCGAAGATGCCAAGGATGTGCTCTTTGTCGACAAAAAGAACGAGTAGAACTGCTGATCTCTAGAATTAGAATGAATATGGTGTGATTTCTTTTCTTAGAATGAATATGGTGTGATTTCTTTTTTACTACTTTATACTATTATAAATAAATTTTACTAAATATTAAATACATAAAAAATACAAATAATTTTAAACTTTTGTTTTATTAATGCGCAGTTTTAAAGGGTAAACATCCTCAAGTTCAATGGCTGTTTTAATCAAACATTAGTTCATCAAATTAGTAGCTTAGTACATTATTTTAATTAAATCTTTGAGGTGTTCCTTAATTTGACAACTTCGACATAACAGAAATTGGGGCGTATCACTAAGTACTATCAACAAAAATAGTATCATTGCGAGATATAATTTGACGAGTGACTTTCGGTGGTTAATTTGAATTTTAAATTAATTAATTTCTGCCACAATCGAATCTTTCCCGATCTTGGAATCAATTGTAAAGTTGCAATAAAAGAAAGTGGTCGATCCGGTCAAATCCAATCAGTCTGCTTTAAGTTAAATAAAATACAAATATTAGTAAAATACTGAGTCTAAGTTGATAAAATTGAATACATGGCTCCGCACAGCAAATCCATAGAAGCGCCGGACACTTGGAGGACAAGTGACGTCGCACCCTCGGAACAAACGGGAGTACTCTTCGACTGCGATGTGGAGACCATCGACGGTGGCCGGCTAATAGACACCTGTCACCTGAAACGGGCCGATGACCGAAAACTGGTGTGGGTCTGGCGGAACATTATCCTGTTCGCAATGGTGCACCTGGCCGCCCTCTATGGCGGATACTTGATATTTGCAAAGGCCAAGATCTCTACCATCATATTTGGTATACTATTATACTCCATAGCCCCTAGATCGTACTAGTTCCTATATCCTATAGCTGCCGGTCTATATAGCTGCGGAATGCTGGGCGTAACAGCCGGTGCCCATCGCCTGTGGTCTCATCGATCCTACAAAGCCAAGTGGCCTATGCGTCTGATCCTGACGATATTCAATACGATTGCGTTCCAGGACTCCATCTATCACTGGGTGCGCGACCACAGAATGCATCACAAGTACTCCGAAACTGATGCCGATCCGCACAACACTTCCAGGGGCTTCTTCTACTCGCACATTGGCTGGCTTCTCTGCAAGAAGCACCCGGAAGTGACGTTAAAGGGGAAGGCCCTTAACTTGTCCGACCTTCAAAACGATCCGTTGGTTATGTTCCAGCACAAGTGGGTGACACCCTTATGGTCTTCTTTAATCTAGTAATCTTTGTTTTAATTTCATAAAATATTTTTGGTTAGGCACTATTACACTTTGATGCCCTTGGCCTGCTTCATCCTGCCCACAGTGGTACCCATGTTGTGCTGGAATGAGTCATTGGAGTGTTCTCTATTTGTGGCCACCTTGTTTCGCTGGTGCTTGCAGCTGAACATGACCTGGTTGGTCAATAGCGCAGCTCACAAATTCGGTGGAAGACCGTATGACACGTAAGATCCAAAAAAAAAAATTAATAGAGCCGCCTTCCAAATCATTTTTCCCTACTCGCCCAGAACCATGAATCCTTCACAGAATGCCTATGTTTCCGTGATGACTTTTGGGGAAGGCTGGCACAACTTTCACCACGTCTTTCCCTGGGACTATAGAACCTCTGAGTTGGGAAACTTCACCATGGGCTTGGGTACCATTTTCATCGACTTTTTCGCCAGCCTCGGTTGGGCCTACGACCGTAAGTCGGTAACTCCGGACATGATCCAGAAGCGCTCGAAACGGACTGGAGACGGCAGTCATCCACTGTGGGGATGGAACGACAAGGACATGACCCCCGAAGAAAAGAAAAACGTGATAGTTCATAAACGTAAAACGAAACGGAGATTATCTGCCGGCATGTCGGCAACCCATTTCGTCAATAAGTAACTCACTCAATTATAGTCTTCTTATGATAGTGTTAATGGTTTTATTCGCGCTAAATATATAACTGATATTTGTTATCGAAATACGGATTTTTTGTGTTTAATTGTGAGCAGCCGGTGCTGGTTGAGGGTTGGTCGGTCAGGTCGACAATGATAAGCCTAATCGTTATGCCAGCCGTTGTTGTCGTCGTCGTTGTCTGTAGGAAAGTTTTCGGTGGAAAGCTTGAGGGGATCACTTCTTCTGCGCATTTTCCTTCACCGCCAGCACTTTAAGGACTACGTCGGCCAAGGCCTGTGCATTGACCCCCACCTCCAGGAGCTCGAGACAGAGATCAAGCGCAGTCTTGGACAGCCGGGAGTTGATGAGTGACGACATTCCATGTAGGGCAATATGCAGGGGCGGCGATGTGTGCAGGCTAAGGAAACTACCACTGACTTTGTGGCCCCTCGGCAACGCATCCGGCTCTCTCTTCCAGGCATGTGCATTAGTCTTTTCTTGTGACATTGTTTGTTTCATTTTCTGGTCGCGTTGACAATTTAGAAAATGTCAAAGCGATATTGGCTACGAAGGGCGGAGATCAAAAGGCCTCCCATGACCGTGACCTTGTTCCAAAAGTGGAAAAGCTTCCGGTCGCGAAGTTCAAAGTTCTCCTGGGCGAAGGGCTCGCGCCAAAAGGCATAGGCATCCCAGCAGTGGATAGTTATGATCAGGATTAGCAATGTAACAGATACCTTAAGCCTGTATCCGACCAACACCAACGTCACCAGTAGTTTTATTATATACTTGTAGACTAGATTCCATAGCGGGCACTCATAATCATGGCAGTTCAAGTAAATGACCGCCAGGAAGGCGATCACTACCTCACAGCACGGATCGAGCATGGTCACGAATAGAGCACTGGCCACTCCCAGCACTTCAAGGTACATCAGAAAGGTCCACAGCAGAGGATTAGTGGCGAGGCGCAAGTGGGCCGCCATCCAAAGCATTCCGGTAGACAAGATCTTCTCTTTTTGGGCCACAACCAAAATGGAGGCTATTAACTGAGCTATTCCGAGTAGGAGTAGGTAGAGTTCCGCAAGATCCATTCCACAGTTCCAGGTCAAATTGAGCTCGGTCGCCTTAATGCGGCAGTTCTTGATGCAGTCAATTCCATCCGCCACAAAATTCGATACGATCATGCAGCGTGCCACAATTAATAATATGGACTTAAGAAGTTCTACTTGATATGTTTCCATGACTATAAGGATCTATTATTTCTGAAATGCTCAATCTTGGATAAGCGTTTGCTTTGATTTAAATTTTTTGATTTGTCTGTCAAGGTTATACTGTTAAGATAAACAATCAGGGGCAAACTTATCTTATTATTTCCGGAAAGAAATTGTTTCTTATCTACCAAAACCCAGACAATGCAAAAATTTATTTGTTTTTATTACGTTTGTCTTAATATTCCTTATTTCAATGAATATTCAAAAGTAGTTTTAGAATATATGGAAATTATTGTAAAATTAGAAATAAGAAAGATTAGAGACTCAAAATACCCTATTATTGTTCGAAATTATTTCAAAAAGGAGTTAAATCTTTTCGAATTTTATATAACTATCGATAAAACGATATAGCCTTCGGCTTGCATGGTCTTCTTCTTCTAATGTAGTTATGTCATCTCTACAGCCAGTCAATTCTTCAGCAAACATAAGTTGAGCCATTTTAAAAGGATAAAACGAAATTTCTGTGAGTTTCGCTTGGTGACAATAATTTCTAACCCAAGAAACCATAATTTTAAGTGTCTCCACAATAGTACTTTGGCTAAAAAACAATCTGTATGTATGAAGTGTGGCACGCGTAAACGTGACTTGGGATGCTGGCGGCGTTTTTCTTGTTTGGCTGATAAGAATATTGGGTGATTAAGATCAATGGAAATTTATTTAGTAATTTATTACATTATAGACGGTTAGATGCACCCAAGTTGTTTACATATGACCTTAACGCGCACGCCGCAGTGACGTCAGACCTCATGCCCAGCGAATTTAACCCTTTCAGGGGCATTTGGCATCACGCGTTCCTCTATCAGATGTTTTTGCTCCTGCTGCTTTGTCTTTTGTTGGATTAAGCCACGTTGTTGTTGAGAATGTTCATCATAATTTCACTTTGAAATGGTCCATCAGACTACCATGGTCCATCAGACACAACATTAACTGATATATATGAATTTTGATTAGAATAGCGTGTCTTTGGTGCTCAAAGAATTGCTTCTCATTGAGATGCTTATGCCACTTAACATTTTGTCAAGGTTGAAACTTGAACTTGATTATGAATAAGGTGCATGACATTTCGTAGGGCTGAATACCAGACTATATAGTAATATGATACTATACTCCAATTTAGGGTTAACCATAGTGTTTTAAAGATATACTATAAAATTGTAAATCTTTCAGGTTTAACCTCTTATTCTCCATTCAAAACAGAATTCATAATATAAAACAATATGATAATTTTTATTTCTTCGTCTGGCTCGATCGAATATCTAAAGTTAATGGCCAAAACTGCGAGGAGCCGATCTAGCCGACTGGCTTTGGACCGGACAAAGTTCGAGAACAGCAAAGTTATCTATAGGCAGATTATGAGAAGGCCAGGTGTATTCACGGATAACCCATTATCATGGAAACGCAGCTAACCAGAAAACATCGATTAGATTGGGTAAAATAGTCCCAAACTATATATGGTCCAAAGTGCGAAGGCTAAAGCCTCTGGCTCTCTTTCCGAAAATTGCATTGTTTACCAGCTAACCCGGCTAGTATTACAGACCGGCTTCAAATAACTCGCCTTTCTTTTGTTTAATTTTAGATTCAATTACCCGGCTCACTTAGGGGTTACGGAGTATTTCAGTATCATTACCCGACGATGAGCCAGATGCTTCCAATTTCCTCCGGATTAGGGCCCAAGATTGAGCTACGTGCATGTCGCTAATCTGGGGGAACTCTGAGGAAGTAACAACAAAAATGCAAACGCCGACAGAAAAAGCTCTGACGTCGCCTCTGACGACGATCGCCTTTTCCCCAAGCCGAATGTTTTCGTTTTGGCAGGTGTACGAAAGTTTAGTTAGTTCGAACCGAATTCGTCTAGCGTGTGGACGTGTGCTCTTGCCACTCCTCCTCAAAGACCAAAACAAGAAATAAATCAAATAGTGCAGACACCTAGTCTTGGGATCTGCGACTGTGCCGAAAAGAAAAGCGCGTGTTTTAAGAAAAGTCGTGTCACTTTTGGAAAAGCAAACAGGTTGGTTTCTCAGCTGGATTCGACTGCAATTTTTGGTGACTTGTTGAATTGCATCAGGAGTTTAGTTTGGTGACCAGTGTTTACGTAAAATGCCAAGCAGAAAAGTCGCTTTGCTGAATTCTGCAGTAATTTATTCCGCTGCGGAATGTTACCTTCCTTAAAAATATACATTTGTGAATTTATAATGACAAGACCGAAGTCTACGATCTTGGCTCAAGTTAATGTAGCACTCACTCTTCGGTTTGAAGGTTTCAGTTGAACGGTCAATGGGTCTTGAGGAAGGTTAAATGTTTTTTTTTATATACCCCTTTTTTTATACCCTTGCTTAGGGTGCCATAAAAGTTACTAATGGTTTTCAGAAGTACAGTCAGTCTGAAACATAAAGTAAAAGAGATTTGATTTGAACTCCAATTGAAAAAAAATTTAAAGCGGTTTTTAGGGAAATAGTTTTAATTCCATCCGGCTAACTTTTGGGGTCCATGCCAGCTACCAAGTTAAGCTTTGGTTTATATACAAAGATAATTGAATTATTCATTCTATTAATTTCCTCGAACAAGCATTTCTTCGTTCTTTAGACATTCAAGCCATTGTTTTTTTTTTTTTTTTTTTTCTGCGGCTAATGAACTTTGGCAGCAATTATATAACGTATACGCAATGTTAATTTTCTGCTTAAATTGCAAATTAAATGCGGGAAATTGGAAAAAGTGATTTGCACTTGTTAAACACCAAAGCCCCGTGTCTAGTTTCAGTTGAAGTCTGTACGACAAACGAGATAACGTGGAAATGTGTTCAATTGTTAGATGAAGCATCTAAACAAAACGTGATGCCCTTTAATGTAATTTTTAGTTTAGAACATTTGCTTCAAAAACAATACTAAATAAATTATTTAATTATTAATTTAGTAAATATTTAATATTTACTCGTTTACTTGCTTTTTATTGCTAGGCATTCATATTCATATTATGAGATGCTTTCTCAGTGTAGAGACGCAACAAGCATCACGCTTCTGCAACGTGATACGGGTCTCCAACAAAAGCATTTGTCGCAAATTGTTCTCCTCGTACTTTCTTTCCGCCGGCTCTCTCTCTCGAGAGAGAGAGTATAAGCTCCCACACTTTCTGTGTGCCCCCCAAAAAAAAAACTCTAACAAGCAAATCTGCAAAGAGGCCACGAGGCGGCTAAATTCAAGTTCAATGTGCGGCTCAAATAAATGGCCTGAGCCTTCTGGCCTGTTTGAGTTGCCATGAAAGCAGTTTGCCGGCTGGCAGAACAAGAACAATCTGCTGTTTTGTTGACATAACGCCACCATAAGCTTTTTCTCTGCTCCGCCTATCACTGGCTTGCGTTGTGGCTTTCGCCATATTCAAAAAAAAAAAAAAAAAAAGCTTTAGCTGTGATCTGCTGTTCTGGCAATAGACTCATACAGTCTTTTTCAAGAAGTAGTACCATTTAGCGGCTCGTTTCAGTTGAAAGAAATTCTTTGCAATTAAAAGGTGTAAATTATATTTGTAAAAAATAACATTAATAGTATAAAAACTTGTCCTTGTTAGTGCCTATCTAGTTCTTTGCGTGTTTATTCTAATCACCCTCCTATATTTGGTCCTGAGTCAGCATCGTATGATTTTTTAAGCTCCCGGTACCGCTCCCGCTGCCGGTTCACGTGTTTAATTGACTAATGTTCACTTCATATCTCGTTTGCCTGCCAAGTGTAATAATTGGTTGTCCGATAAAATGCAAAAGCAACATTGATTAGCGTGTGAATCGCATGTGATTGGCTAGATAAGCCCACGCCGCCTTCACGCCATACACTGGACAAAAGCGATAAGATTGGACAATGTCTTCTTGTCTAGACACAGCAGCACCACAGCCAATATTAACCCTGACCTTAGCAATAGGCAAATCGCCAAACTGGCAAACTGGCCAACATCTAATCTGCAAATAACACACCTGCGAAAGCTTTAGCTTTGGCTCCCTTGCCAATCTCCGAAGAGCTTGCGCGAGCGAGTGAAGCTTTTCGCCGAGTTCTCACAGTACTGAAATTCAGCACAGCAATTTTAAAGCCCAAAGCAAGCGGTACAGTTTAATTAAAGCCGCGGCGATATTAAAAATTAAACATATTTTGAGCTGAAACCAGACCCAAAACTTTCCACCAAGCGCAATTCAGCGTAAGCGCAAGTACAAGTGTTTTCACTGCAATTGGAAATTCTTGTTAATTTGGCCGCAAGTGATTGGGTGGTGTGTAAAAAAAATACAGTGCCGAATTTCAGCAAGGAATTTTCCACTAGCTCCCACATACACCACCCACATAGCGAGATTAAATGTATCAGCGTTGGCTCTTAACCTTGGGCGAAGGTGCCAAGTTCCCAGTGACCCATTTGTTCGGCGGAATAATCCGACACCTGTCCGTGTCGGACCGCCGTGTGCTTTTTCTCACACCGGCATTTTTTTTTTTATTATTTATGTGGGGAATCCTGTGTTACAAGGACACGGCCGAATCATATCGATATTTTATTCAGTCGACGATAAAAACAACTCATTAGGCAAGAATGGCCAGAGGTGTCCGGTCACAACTAAGACCCACCTGCCGAAAGCGTGTCAAGTTCAGATAGCTAATTGCTCAAAACACCAACATTGCATACACTAATTGCTCTTTTGTTTATATGTTTCTCTGCTTGGTTTTGCGACTTGGAACTTGTGACTAAATTATAGTGTTTTTTAACCCACAGTTGACGCAAGATGCCACCCAACGCCCATGCCGGAGCCCAGTCCATCACGGACTCGCTGCTCGCCGCGGCCACCGCCGCCGCCGATTCCGAGCAGAGCCCCACCAAACTGCAGCAGGACTCCACCGGAGTACTGTTCGAGTGCGATGTGGAGACCACCGACGGTGCTCTCAACAAGGACATTGTCTCGATGAAGAAGGCCGAGAAGCGCCGCTTGAAACTGGTGTGGCGCAACATCATCGCCTTCGGCTACTTGCATCTGGCGGCTCTCTATGGAGCCTACCTGATGATTGCCTCCGCCAAGTGGCAGACCATTATTTTTGGTAAGTAGAGTAACTGAAATCTTATCTGAATATACTCGTATTTCCGCTGAATTTCGTTGCAAATATATATATTTTGTTTTTCACATTTTTTAACCTTTGAGAATGTTGGTCAATCGTTTATGTGCGCCATGGCAACGATTTTCATCTTCCTGGCGCGTGCCGTTGGGGTTATCTAATTTCCAAGGCACTGATAACCTTCACAAAGTCGCATTTATGGGCGTCCAAGCAACACACGGCTTAGGCGACTGATCGGACGCGATTTATTAGCGACTACATATACGCACTTGCGTACGTGCCGATACTTAAAATTATCAATAAATCAAGTCACCTGTGATATAAACATTTCACTCTCGTGCGGGATGATCCTTTCTTCTCCCAACCCATCTGGAACTTCATCCTGGTTCCTATCCAATATCAGTATATTTTCTATGAATAATTAACACTTATACGGAGAAAATTCCAATGAAAGTAAGCTGACTTGTTTCTAAAGTTGTTTTCCGTCTAATGCAAAAGCAATATGCCAAATTAAAGGATATTCAATATAAAATCCGGGGAAGGATCTTTTAGAAGGAAATTTTAAAAATCTGTTTGCTAATTTAGCTGAAATTAAAAATACAACCTTTTCAAAATAATTACACTTTTTTTTTAAATTATTATTTTAGCCTACATCATGTACGTGGTGTCCGGTTTGGGCATCACTGCCGGAGCCCATCGCCTCTGGGCCCATCGCTCCTACAAGGCCAAGTGGCCCCTGCGCCTGATTCTGGCTCTCTTCAACACAATCGCCTTCCAAGACGCCGCCTATCATTGGGCTCGTGATCATCGCGTGCACCACAAGTACTCGGAAACCGATGCTGATCCGCACAACGCCACTCGTGGCTTCTTCTTCTCGCATGTCGGCTGGCTACTGTGCAAGAAGCACCCCGAGGTGAAGGCCAAGGGCAAGGGAGTCGATCTATCTGATCTACGTGCCGATCCCATCCTGATGTTCCAAAAGAAGTAAGCCTGCTATGACCTGCTCTTGAAAAATGGGTTCTAATCAATCAAATTTGTTTCTGTAGATACTACATGCTCTTGATGCCCTTGTGCTGTTTTATTCTGCCTACGATGGTCCCCATGTACTTCTGGGATGAATCCTTCGTTAACTCCTGGTTTGTGGCTACCATGTTCCGCTGGTGTTTCATTCTGAACGTAACCTGGCTGGTTAACAGCGCTGCCCACAAGTTCGGCGGACGCCCCTATGACAAGTGAGTAACTGAGTGCCAACATAATAATAATTTAACTAACCGACTGAAATCTTTGTAGATTCATTAACCCCTCTGAGAACATTTCGGTGGCTATCCTTGCCTTCGGCGAGGGATGGCATAACTACCATCATGTCTTCCCTTGGGACTACAAGACGGCCGAATTCGGCAAATACTCCCTAAACTTCACCACCGCCTTCATTGACTTCTTCGCCAAGATTGGCTGGGCCTACGACCTGAAGACCGTGTCATCGGACATCATCCAGAAGCGTGTCAAGCGTACCGGCGACGGCACTCACGCCACCTGGGGCTGGGGCGACAAGGATCAGTCCAAGGAGGAAATGGAGGATGCTGTGATTACACACAAAAAGAGCGAATAGACAGACCGGGCTTAGGGCTAATCAAGGGAGGGTTTAGCAAGAAATCAATCAAAACCATTGAAAAATTATTTTCCATTTTGCACATGTCCGCGGATTCAATTTCGTAAAAAAGCAGTAGCAGAAGCATGAAAAAAGATCATTTAATTATTTCTAAGATAAAAAAAGTTAATATAATTCTTTGTTGTATCTTGAGAACTTTATACCGTCTGTGTTAAACCAGCTCTGGAAGCTGTTTTTTTCGCTCTGGAATCGCTTTGGAAAGCCATGCAAAATAATTTTGTATTTATACATATGCATATAAAACGCTTTAAACCTGTATATTGATGTACAATAGTCGGAAAATTTGAGCTTTTTCATTCGCTGTTATCTCGAAGTCACTTTGGAATCAGAGAAAAATCACCCGTTTAAAATTACAACTTCATACAGCTGTAGAAGAAATACTTTCCGTTTCAAAGAACATGAAATACCTGCATAAGAAAGATTTTAGTATTTAGCATAAGCCAAAAACCCAACAGAATAATCAAGGAACTAATATAACTATACATTAAACGATTGATGTTAGAAATGGCACTTTCACATAAACATATGATATTTCTTAAATGTTAAAAATAAATAAGGAAATCGCCTCTGGGTGACAGATCCTAGTAGACCTTTCCGTAACCTAAATATGTCACGAGTTGTTTCACTTCAGTTTTTCACTTTTTGTTCTACTGGAAACACATAGTTACTCTCTAAGGAAAGAAATTACATAAAATAAATCAAAATCGAATTGTTTTTTTATTTTTCAAATTTATTTTTCTCCAAATATGGACCTATTTAATGTACCAAAAAAAGTAAACAGGCATGTGGTCAAGGCAGTCTGCTTCCTGCAGGGACACAAGAAGGCATTTGTGCATCCTGATGATATTGCTAAGCAGGTTAAATTCCAAATGGCCCGAACTGGGGTCAAGGCGGTCCCCAAAGTGGAAGACGCCATTAACCAGTCGCTGAACAACCTGGCCGATATGGGCCTTGTATTAAAGTCGGGACCGGCTTACTCAATGGCGTTTGCACTCAATCATCCTGGATTTGGAAATGCTGGACGCGCTGTACCAAAATCTATCCCGAGCATACCCGGCAATCCTCTTCCCCGTAACCAAAATAAAAATTTAGTAAGTTTGAAAATGTGTAGTGTTGAAGATATCATGTCTAGCCGTTTAAAATTTGTTTTCTCAGCTTGGTAAGCAGAGCCTTGGGCGATTGGACCCCTTGAAGCCACCCACTAGAACCATCACTCCGGACTCTCTTTCCGGAAACGAACAGGAAAGAGCTAAAAAGTTGTTCCGCAACCCCAAGCGGGTGGCGAAAAAGAAGCAAGAAATATCCTATCTAAAGAGTGGGTCCAAGGGACCAGGACGTGTTTTACTGTCGGATATCCAAAAACACAACGGTTGCCTAATTAAAAGTAACAAAAGTATTTTTAAGGCAAAGGATAGAACTAAGAATGGTCAACCACTTGTGTGCAAGGAATGTCGTTCAGCTGTCGTCGCATTCACCAATGCTCAAAAGATGATATCTTCTGGGAACTTTCCGAACAGGAGCCTTCACCAACTTTACCTGGATTGCTATAAAAACGAAGCGGATGCATACAAAGATACAAGTATCGACGAGGACCTTAGCCATTCAAAAAAAGGAAGTCAAATAAGACATAGACCTGTTTCGCCTTTGGAGTTGGATTTTTTGGCCCAAACACCTAATAGCTTCATGGCTTTGGGTGCCAATCCTCTAGGAAATTCGTCTGGCATTGAATTGAATGCTAGGAACTCTTCGGTAACTTTAATCCCAAGTAGCTACTCAATGGGAACGCCGAAAGATGCCGATTCATATATGTCTTTCTGGAAGTCCAGCCAAATGTCGATGTCAGCCCCTGTTGAAACACCTGTGAGAAACGAAAATTATATTTCACAAGCAAGTGTGGCCCAGGCAGATCAAGATTCATTGGCAGGGAGCTCCAATTTTCCAATGTTGCTACAATCTGACAGTAACAATCGTAATGCTATGTTCTTTAATCAGGATGGTCTTCACACGATTTATGGACCAAGGTCGGGAGGCTCATTAAGAGCTAAATCGTCATTGTCAACACGGGGTTCTCATTCCTCAAAATTAAAATCTCCTTCTGCTACTAAAACCCCAAAAAATGGAAAATCTAAATTTGATTTTTATAATTAATTTGGTATTACAACAGAACAATTTGTATACATTTGTAGTGAAAATTTCAAAATAAATCTGTAACGGTTTTTAGTATGACCCTCGGACTAAAAGACACTGTTAATTTTTGATGTTAGGGGTGGACCTATCGCATAGCGCTTGAGTATTCTCTTTCAGTGGTGTATGTGTAAGGTTTATCTCTCCCTTGGCTTTCATTATCTTACTTCTCTTTACTAAAGTCCATTCGCTACGGTTTCAAATATGTACATACATCAAAATGAATAAGCAGTAACAATACATTCCTTCACTTTCCATGTAATCGTTTTGTAAGGTATTGTTTATTTGGTGGAAAGTATTTTAAGCAATTTTATGGTTTAGGGGTTTAACAAGTACATTTATTTAGTTTTGTATATTGATTTTGATTTAAAAGAAAGTTAATATTATATAAACAGATGGATTAAAGGAGTCGAGACACTCGGACTGGAAAGGATTAAAACTAGCCCAAAACTATATTATATTCTTTCTATTAAACATATTTTATTTTACATATTTTTATATTAAAAAAAACTGTCATACAAAGTACCAAAAACTCAGGTAGTTAAGGTAGTAATCAGTCGGTGTGGTGGCTCATTTCCCGTCACTGCTTCCCTCTCTTTTATTACTGCGTTGCTACAAAGTCTCGGCATTCCACTCTCAGCTGTCGACGCGTAAACATTGCATTTAACTTTTAAAAGCTCTGTTTTGTTTTGGGTTTTGCGTGGCTTACCTTATTTTACCTTTTCTTAAACTCTGTTATTGTTTTCGACAAGTGCTAATACCTATTCTGATGCACTTGAGTGCCTCTATCTCTCGGTGTATTGTTTTCCCTAATTAAGAGAGCGGAATCTGAGCGACGCCCCCTCACTTCCGTGACGTCGCAAATGTAAATGCAAGTGCGCGGGTACTTTACTTAATTCGATTTAATTGCTCTCGCCCGCTGGCCGAAAGCTACAACAGCCAGCTACCATGATGGATATGAAATTTCTGATGATTCTCATCCTGGGCGTCGGTTTTATGTTCGTCTTCACGGCGTTCCAGACCATGTGTAACATTGAGGTAAGAACGTTTCCTGTCTCTGTCCGACCTTTCGCCTTTCTCTCTCTCAGTCCGGGCGCGTGTATGTATGCGTGGGCGTCGTTGACGTATCCTTGCCATTGGTATTTTCGTCCTTGTCCTTGTCAATAGACTTGGCAGTAGCCTTGGTCCTTTCCCGCCACCCACACACTTTCCCGCCAGCCACAGGACGACCACAGCAATTGGGAGCTCGTAAATTACCCTGATTTGGGGCGGCACTGTAAAGTGTAAGTGGCGAGGAGTTTGTTTATTATTTAATTTGATATACTGCCCAAAGGTCGTGCCTTTGTTCGCTTTGTTGAGTGATTCTATCGTGGCAGCGGAGAATGAATGAATCTCACGTTGATAAGAAAGAAGCGGCTGCTCTGGGGAACTTATCATTCGCCACCCATAGGACTCGTGGATTTACAAACAAGAGAAGTCAACTGGGAGCCACAGAAATTGACCCCAATGAGGGAATTAGAGTGATGGGAGTGGGAATGAAAGATACACAAATCTAGAAGTTATACAGGGCGTAAAGTACAATCTTAACCATATGGCTATTATTGTTAATAACTATGTATTATATGTATATTATAGAATAAAAAATTAATATTTCAAAATAAACGTGTTGTAGATATTATTAAATGTCCTGCCATAAATTTTGTTCCGGGAACCAGCTGATGGCGATCCCACTGCCATAAAACTAGGAGGCACACTCCGATAAAATCATTTAATCAAGTGATTGCGATTAACTAATTAATATTTGGCAATAATAGTTACACAAAATGCAGGTATTCGTAATGATAGGAGAAGGTAAACGCCCACTGGGTCCTATAGCTGTTCATATCGCGAATTAATATTACGGTTAACTCAAGCCGTAAGATCAAGGTCGCACCAGCTAATCACAAAACCAGAAAACAGAGCAGCCTATACTAAGTAGAATCTGTCAGAGGCAGAGACTGGATTGGCGGGTGTGCGAAAAAAAACGAAACATTCTTTTTCACTCTTGGCCCGCCTTATTACGAATGCGAATCATTTTTATTTTTATTTTTTTGAAACCGAAAACTGGCCACCAAAATACATCGTTGTCATTGTTTTGCATTGGAAGCGAATTTATCAAGCACTTTGTTATGGTTCAATGGACTTTATAAGCACCTTCGGATAAATCCAAAGTCTGTGAAATTGCGGCATGAGTAAGGGCAGTGTAATTTTCGTTATTTATGTTTCTTGCTTTGGCCTTTCGCGCATGCGCAACGGATAAATAGTTTTAGAGTGAGTTTGTTTCTGCCCTCTAGTTAGTGCTTTAGTTTAAAAACAATTCGACGTGCCAGGCGGCGGCGAGTGCGGCTCGGAATTCCAAACAGGGCGTGCTACACCGCGGCGTTATTGGCCAAGCTTATAGAGACCACCAATCGACCGATCGATTGCTCGACCGGCAGTGCTGGCCTATTAGAAAGCCATTTTCAACCAGCCTTGGGGGCCTTGGCTGGGGTGTTGCACCACACTGTGGAAAGGAACAGAACACTCGAGTCCGCTTTCCAACCGATTGCGCAATCGAAATTCAAGACACTGTGTGCTCACACTCACTAAGCGCGTCAAACGCCAACTCTTTCAATGTCATTGCAATTGCAAGTTCGCTACTGAACACACACACACACATATAGAGAGCTTCAAGGCCACGTCAGCAATATAAGCTGGCCAACACACACACACACACACACATATCGACAATGTGAGGCGGCGGTGGGCGGAGCGGAGTGGAACGCCTGCGCCCAGACAGCCAGCATAACACATGGCGAACAGCCGCTAGGCGCCTTCGGTTGCACAACAACAAACCGAAAAGTGGGTGTGCGCCGACGACGAGCCCACCACCAAGCGGGTGCCCCAGCCCCCCAACCGGGTCTAGCTGGGCCAATTTTGAATCAAGTCTGTGTTGGAAGTCTCTACCAACTTATTGTAACTTGAATTTTTTTCAAGATTGCCATGGCGGAAAATGGTCAGTTGTCAGTTTGACAATCAGGAATCAAACACATAACACTTTTGACATTTAAAAATACAAATCCATATATTGTCGACTATCAGAAAATGGCGAAATACATGCAAACTGCTTCCATTTATCCAGTGAACTCGGGGATTCTACCTTCAGATGTTCGCACCTATGGATTCCTCAAGCCGCTTCGATCCAACACTCCGAATCCCTCGGCCGGTGTCTCCATGGATCGTGCCAAGCTGAGGGAGAAGTTGCAGCGCATATCGAGTTTGGGGGAAGACGAATTTGAGATATTGGCTGACGAAACGCCATTGGAGGGCAGTACTCCCGAGAGCGAGAAGTCACTGTCGGGGCTGGCTTTTGAAAGGAAGCGTAAGCTGTTCGACACCGCCGAGTTCACCATTGCCAAGGGCAAGAAGATGAGTGAAATGTTCCATGCGAATCGCCCCCCATCGGCCCCCCACATTGCGGAGGGCACGAATATAGATGATATCAGACGGTACATACGGGAAATGCGCCTCAACATATCCAGATAGTTTGAATATGTTTCAGATCTATACTTTATATTACACTTTCAATTTTTAAGTAGATTTGGCTATTATTGCGAGCGCAAGGACCTTTTGATTCTTTTGAAGTCTAGGCCTTCACTTGACATGTTTTAAAGAATTTTCTACTTGCCTAACCCTTCCAAAATCAAACAAGGACCAAGGGATCTTCGCAATTTTGGTTTCCTCAAGACTGGCTACCCGATACTGCCAAGCTCAAGTCCATTGACAAACTGGCATTAGTGGCATTTGATGAACTCACATAAAGGTCTAATACTCGACTTATTGGATCCTAAGGCCCAACAGATGACTTCTCAGCTGAAGTGTCAATACAATCTGTAATGAAACTAAGCATTGAAACACCCCACATAAATACATATTTAAGGCTGATTCAAAATGAAGAATCAGAAAAACTATTTCCAGGAGAATGGCTATTTCCAACAGACTGGCTACCCACTGAAGAGACCGTCGACAGGGCTAGGTCAGATTTGTATATTTTTTAAGTGCCGAATTAAAATTAAGCTCACAACTATAGTTTTATTTTTTAGTTTATGACAAAAAATGAAATACAAACCTCAACTGAAAGTCAAAGTACCCTGTTCAAGGAGGTTCAAACTCGTTTCAGTAGTTTTGGGTGTCTCATTTCCAGCCGATGTGCCAGTTTCTTTTGCGTAACAAATAAACAACATAAACGCAATCGAATTAATACATTTTTTCATGTGTTCTCCTGCAATTCCGCATACGCACATGACTTTCTTTATTGCATTCGACTTTCTTTCAGCTCTGCTTCTTCAAGTCTTGACCCAATTCCCGGGTTAGGTGCTCCGTCAATCGAATAATAAAAAGATCATCATCATAGTGTTCATGGTGGCCATTATACCTATCGAACTGATAACGAGTGATTGCACTTGAAACCTGAGATTTCTTATCAGAAACCTCCATTATAAACATTTTTTACTCCATCTACAATATGTACTAATTGGTATAGTCACATGGATGATGGTCTTAAAACTAAATATGTTATGTATGAGTTTATAACGAGTAGTTCCGGTTGGCTATTAATTCTAGACGACAGAACAGTTTCCGGCTTTTTATTAATTATTATTATTAATTCCCACTTTCACTTGCTGGAATTGAATTGAGAACCATTCTGAAGTACTGTCGCCAGTACTCACCAAGCTGGCTTTTACTGATAATGCAGCTCTCGCTCATTGGAATTCGAAATGGGGACGAGGACTAGGCCAGATCTACCAGTGCCACTTAATTGATGCATATAGAAATCGAAATCGTGTCAGAGTCAGAGTTTTGCGCCGAGATAACGATATCATTCGACAGTTACTGAGATGCGTCCTTTAGAATGGAAAATTTTCAACCGCAAACATGTTTCGCATATTCAGCTTGTAATTTTCCACTCACAGTATCCACATTGATCAGATGCAAGAATTGCAATGTTGCACTTGAATCTGGTTGCAGACTCGGTTTCAAGGCTCGTCCAGAATTTCAGAATCTCAGAATCTACAGCTGCGGGTAATGATGTAGTCTGATATATATTTTATAGAATCTAAAATGAGTCGTTGATCTTTCAAAATTATCAATAATTTAAACTGAAAACCTTGACTTGAGGTTTATAGACAGCATTAGACAAAAGGGGATTTTCATAAAATATTTTTATGCCAGCCATGCTAAAATACATTTTTGTCTCGAAAATCGTATCCGGACAGGAAATACCTGTATTACGGTGTACTTGAAACGATAACACGTTTTCGGTATAGTATTAAAAAAAAAATAAAATAAATAAATGAAAACAGTAAACAATTCTACCGGTTCATTGAAATGCAACAATCCAAATGTCTCTGGCACGTTTCTAAAATGCTAATCACGCTAATCGATCTAATCCATTTTGTAGAAAACCATACTGGACAGTATATCCCAGGAGGATGAGACCTTCAAGGGCGAGGGCTACACCAGCCTGGCCATCATTTATTTGTTCTTTTCCCTCTCCAACTGGCTGGCACCTTCGTTCATATCGTTTACGGGACCCCGAGTGGCCATGGTCGTGGGGGCAATGACCTATACGTGAGTCCAAGATACCCATACGATAAAGATCAGTAACTTATGATTCCACTTTCCAGCGCTTTCATGATCACGTTCATGTTTCCGTCGACAGTACTGCTGTACGTGGGCAGTGCAGTTCTCGGGTTAGGGGCCTCGATCACATGGACGGGCCAGGGCACCTACCTGGCCAGGTGCAGCGAGTCCTCCACCATATCCCGAAACTCCGGCGTCTTCTGGGCTCTGCTGCAGTGCAGCATGTTCATCGGGAACTTGTTCGTCTACTACCAGTTCCAGGACAAAACGCAAATTGACAAAGATACCCGGAATCTGGTCATCGGTGTGCTGACTCTGATAGCCATCCTCGGCATTGTCTTCCTGGCGGCTCTACGCTTTATGGCGGACAATGCGGAACACGACAACGAACTGGAACAGAAGCATACAGGGTGCGGTCATGCCATGTACGCCCTGAAGTCGGCGGGTCAGCTTTTCTTCACCAAGAAAATGCTGCTTCTCAGCTTGGCATTCTTTTATACAGGTATGTTTTTACTCCAAAACTTTCTGAATAAATGAGAATTAAAGACTACCTTTATCGCAGGTCTGGAACTATCATTCTTCAGTGGCGTTTTTGGCTCCGCCATTGGATTTACAACGAAAATAGCCGAAACGCCCAAGGAAATCGTGGGCCTGGTTGGCATTTGCATCGGAGCCGGTGAGGTCTTTGGAGGCGGTCTCTTCGGAATTCTGGGCAACAAGACGACGCGATATGGACGCGATCCCATCGTAATTGCCGGCTACGTGATGCATATGGCGGCATTTTTCATGACCTTTATCAACCTGCCGAACAGCGCACCGTTCAAAGATACCACCGATATATCGTATCTGGATCCGCCCAGCGCCACCATTGCACTGATCTGCGCCTTCCTGTTGGGTCTGGGCGATGCCTGCTTTAACACCCAAATCTACTCGATGCTGGGCGGAGAGTACGTGAATAATGCCGTGGGGGCTTTTGCCCTCTTCAAGTTCACCCAGTCGGTGGCAGCGGCCATTAGCTTTTTCTACTCATCGCACTTTGGACTGTACGTCCAACTGGGCATCCTGGTGGTTACGGGAACCATTGGCACCATCGCTTTTGTTTTCATAGAATGGGGCTTCAAGCGACAGCATCGGGAGCAGGAGGCCCTGGAGAAGTAGACTAGTTGTTCTTTAGACCGTTAGGGCGACCCCTTTGGTTCGCAATTGTTACATTTCCCCGGAGAGCGTTAGATGCGTGCGACTGCGTCGTCTTCCTAGACAATAACTAATAAGTTTGTTGTGCGCTGCTGTTGCTACATATTTGTATTTTAGTGTTGGCATTCCAAACCGTAATTCTAAACTAGTTGTCTATGTTTTTATATGTGTGTATTGTATATGTGCGTTTATTTATTGTAAGCAACTATTGTGCAATTGTAAATTAAACCACAGCAATTGAGTATTAATAAGCAAACCGGCCGGCGTGCACGCAAAGCACATCCGCGCAAATATATTTAGAGAATTTTAAGAAACGAATTCCGTTGTTTAATTGAATGAATGTTATAATTTGAATGTGCCCGCCATATGTTTCATGTTATCGATCAACAAAAAGTTCTGCGTTTACGGGATAGGCATTGCCATCCGTTTGACAATCGGAGCACTGTCGAGATATCGGAATTGTGGTCACACTAAACTATTGAAAAACACCCCCCATCCATGGGGTCGTTGCAAGCTAAGAACTGAGACAATACCCGCAAATGATGAAAAATGGCAAAAAATAAGTCAACGGTGTACCTGGGCTTCGAGGATGAGGAGATATCGGCCAAGCAGGAGCAGTTCCTGAACAGCTGCACCAACAAAATAGGCGGCGCTCCCGTAAGAAACTTGATTTCCAGCTCAAAAAGGGACCGAAGATAATTGAAATTGATTTTTACCCATATTTTCAGGACTGGCCCGGACATGCGGTGACCGTTCCCGTCTGCCCGTTATGTGGTGCCGCGCGCCCCTTGATTGTCCAGATGTACGCTCCGCTGGAGCGCTCCCAGTTTCATCGTAGTCTCTATATTTTTGGGTGCGTCAACCCCGCGTGTTCCCAGAATTCGAGGAGCTGGCTGTGCGTGCGCACCCAGCACCTGGACCACCAGTTCGAGGTTATAAGTGAGCAGTCGCCGAAGGCCAATAAGCCAAAAAAGAAGAGCAAGTCCGCCAGCCTAAAAGCAGCGAGCTGGTGCAGTGGAGCAGACGACTGGGGAGACAGCGGAATCGTCGCCTCGGTTAAGACCGAGAACGAGGATGAGGCAATGGACCTCACCGCTGACGAGGAGCAAAATGGCAATGTACGATCCAATAACTTGGGTGGTGTGGATGTCGAGGAACCCCTAAAGTTGGACCATTCCAAGATAAACGTGGACGACGATGACGAGGATGAGAGCACGTCGCTGGAAAACGACTTAATTTCCGGTTTCCACCAACTGGACATGATCTCGCCACAAAACATTGATGACGATCCCAATGCGAACTGTGCAGCAGCCGCCGCTCCCAGCATGGATTTTGCTGGAGCCTCTGCTGCCTCTGCGACAATTTGCGCCGAGATCGAAGGACCGGAAACTGACGTAGTGTTAGTCGACTCGCCAAACAAGCCGGAACGTGATCTGATCGCCCTACTTAAGCACACGTCTGTGTCATTGTCGCAGATCAAGGACCTAACCCTAACACCAATTTACATCTCCGTCGATGTTGAGGGCAAGAGCAGGGCGGAGGACTTCGAGAACTATGGTGGTGCTCTGTCCATGGATCATATACGTGATCTGTACCAGGAGTACAAGCTGCGTGACGGGGACGCAGCCAGTTCACCCACCGGAGCGGCTGTGGGTTCCGGGGAACCTGGCGAGGAAAACGAGTCCTACGAAAAAGCCATGCCGGCTCACGGAGATTTCGTTTTTCACAACTTTATAACAACTATCCAGCAGAACCCAGGCCAAGTCTTAAGGTAAGCAGTCACCTTCAAGATGAATGAGTTGACTAAACTCTACTTTCTTGAAAATAGGTATTCCAGAGATGCTCTTCCGTTGCTAGTGGCACCCTTGAAGGAGCCGCTGCCCAAATGTCAGAATTGCCGTGGTGAGACAATTTGCGAGGTTCAGCTGCTGCCCACACTCATTCCCAAGCTGCGGTTCCAGCAGAATGGCTGCGCTGCACCGATCGAATTCGGCAACTTGCTGGTATTCACATGCCTCAAGAGCTGCTGGGACACGCCCGACCTGATGCGATACGAGCACGTGGTGGTGCAGTCCGAGTCTTAGGGCGACGATCCGCGACGGACGAGTGATTACCAAAAGCCATAGAAACTGTACGCCGTAGCTGCTAAGTTGCAGACCTGTGCAACGAATTTTAAATGCAAACTGCAGAGAAAAAGCTAAGCTTCTCGAATGTCCTAGGATGATTTTACGCTCTAGTTGTTAAGAACGTTGTACGCTTTTAGACACGCCGAAGAGGATAGTTGCTAATAATATCTCGTTATTTCCACGCCCCCTCTAACAGGGTTTCAATTCGGATTGTTTTATTTCCCCGCTGATGGGAACAGGTGTTAACTTAAACTAAGGGTGCATCGGCATCCAGGTGATAGCTTCTGACGGTTGAAAACCGTAGTGGCGGGTACTTGGTATCCGTCAGATCGAAATCGGAGCTCGTATCCACCTTATTTCGCTTTTGAACGAGTGTGTAATGGGACCAGACCAACTGGGCGCACCGACGTTTGGACGAGTTTGTAATGCGTAGCTCAATAAGGAATTCTGTTGAGCTCTCCTCTAATGGCATGACGCTTCCCCGTCTCTGCCGCATGTGTCCGGCTGCCCGGGCTTGTGATTTCTGTAGCACCAAAGTAACTGTATCACCGAAGAGCCGGTAACGTCCACGTAGAATGTCTGGCCTTGTATTATGCGGTTGCTTCAGCCTGTTCACTCCTTGCGCCGGCTCGTCCGCGCTGGTCATCATCAGGACCTTGCCGTCGGGCATGAATCGAATGTAGCGATAGTATTCCACCAGTTGTACAGGACGATAATACTGGTCCTGGAAGCTGTTCTCACCCATACGCAGGTACGTAGTTTTGCTTATGTAGCACCCGTTGAAATGCACTCTTTCCCGGCGAATGAACATGTCGCGCCAGGAGAAATATGTGTCGCTACTTTCAGCATCCTCTGCCCCGGAATCCAAGGTTCCGACGTTGTGGCCCCATACTCTAAGAAAGATTTGTTTCCAGAAATATATGCAAACTTTGCTTTGAGGGATCACTTACTTGGTACAAGCCAGCCTCCATATCTCCTCATCCCTCGCGTAGACATAGAAGCCCTTGCAGACGGCAGCACACTGCTCCAGGGAGCGCATATCCAGTTGAGCGGAGACCACCCAGCGAAGTATACGCATTACGATCTCGGGCGGTAGGTCTGAGAAATGCAGCCCTGTGGTCAGCACACTTGCGTCTCGACTAGAAGCCATCATTTTGCCATTATAGCTGTTGTCCTGCCGCAGATCGAGCTGGAACTTCTCGTATAGATTGTCCGAAACTTCATTCCCTGCCTCGTTGGTTTCAGACTTGCCGAAATCCAATTGCTTGGCAAAGTCGCCCGGTAGGCTATGGAACTTTTTGTTGACCTGGTCCCCACTGAGCTTCTGCAGCTCATAGTACTTGAACTCGATGTCCGGCATGATTTGTGTGGCCTTCCGATAGAAGGGAAGTGCGTCGTAGACTTTTCCCTTCTGCTCGAGCAGAACGGCGGTGCGGTAGAGACTCTGAGCCTTGGCCTGCAGCTCTGTTTCGGTGGCGTCGCCGGACTCCCCTCCATTGCCTCCACCTTTGTGACCAGGGTTCAGCTGTTCCTGGAGCTCGCGCTGCCAGTTCTCCCGAAACTCGTCCAGAGCACTGGGTCCGTGACCTTGGCCCTCATCGTCTGACTCGGCATCCGACATGGCTATATGGAACTAGTCTGCGAAGAAAGTCTAGTCTGTAAAAATAGATTGGCACCTCCGTTTTCTGACGCAATTTCTAACCTGTAAGGCGTCTAATATAGGTGGCTAGTGGATTGCCAGGAAGGTAAGGAGGCGAACAAAATAAAGGCTTTCAAATTTATAATAAAGGGCCGCGCGTATTGCTGATAGTGGCCGCGGGCTTTACCCCAGAATTTCGATGTCGTGCGCAACTGGGAGCAACATGTGGCCATTGGTAAGACCCCAAGATTAAGTTAATTCAGATACGGTGAACGGAGCACTTCTAGCAGCGTAAAAACTATAGCATGCAGTGTGGCCGTTGTCTCTAAAATAGATGTGACCATGGTCATACTTACTACTCCAGCTGGTCAATCCGGTCTTGTTTTTGTTTTGGTTTGCCGGAATACCCTTCGCAGAAGGTAGTTGGTTATTTTGATGAAATAATGAATTAATATTCTACCATTTCATAGTGTAGGACATGTCTGCGGATTACTCGCATCTGTGCTCTGCCATTCTGGAGCAGTGCTTCGGAAAAGTGGTGCAGTTAGTCGCTGATTGTCTGTTTTCGGCCACCACGAGGTCTCTGTCCCAGATTGCCAGTTCCACCAAGTTATCCCGCAAGGAGGTGGGCCTCGCTCTAGCTGTGTTGGTCAAGTACCGGCTAGTGGACTTCAGTGCCTCCCAGCAGAACCCCTTCATAGCAGAATATGCTCTCAGGCGGGAGGATGTGCTCTGCCTCCTGCGGTATCCACGGTAAGCTGTGACATCTATCGTATCTTCAAAATAATCATGGGATATCCTAATTTCAGGTACGTTCATTTGGTGCAGGCGAAGTACGGCAACGTTGGGGCCTCCATCGCCGAGGAGCTGATCAACTCTGGTTCGGACACTGCCACTGGGATTCTCGTCAAGTGCCTGACAGAGGGCGAGAACAAATCGGAGAGCGCGGAATCCTATCGCAATTCCTTTCTTCAAATGATCACCGACCACTACATTATTAAAAAACCGGAGCTTTTGTCGACCGATGAGACAGATGAAGCTGTTCCCAAATTCGAGAAGAACGAATGTGACTATTACAGGCACCCGAACATTGATCTGCAACTTCTGGCCAAGATTCGAAAGGGGGAAGCAACTGTTAGCGAAGCCAAAGATGGCCATATGGTGTGGAACCTGAACTATGATCGATTTCATCAGGATTTTCGGGATTCCATAATGATCGATGCTATTGAAAGAAAGTTGGGCGAAAACGCAGCCGAGTGCTTTCGTTTTATTTTGAAAATAATGTACAATACCACTGATCCGTGGCAGCGAGTATGCGCAATGTCTTTGTATAGGGACTTTAATCTAAGCTCTTTCATTTCCAGAAACTCTCCAACCAAGTTACATTTGTGGAAATCAAGCAAACCATCGAAAAGAAATCCAATAACCTGGACCTCATGAAGTACCTGGATCAGTACATAAGCCTAATAAGTAATTTTCCATAACTTGAATACTTTTCATTTTATTTAATACCTTCCTTTTGACAGCCGACGACTCTTTGGGATTCCTTCGAAGAGTTGGTGACATGGGCGGTGGTCTTTTTGTGGTGGACATGGAAAAATCCTTCGAATCACTGGCCTTTGCATGCGTCGAGTCCGTAATAACTGAACGCTTCGGGTCCAAGGCAGCTCGTATTTTTAGAGTGATCCGCTGCAAGAAGTACATCGAACAAGAGGACTTGCAGAAGGAGGCAATGATACCCTCCAAGGAGGCCAAGTCCCTCGCCTACAATTTGTTCCAAGAACAGTTTATTCATGTAAAAATTATCAAGAAACCGGGAGGCGGAAGCAATGGACCTGCGAAGGCCTTTTATCTCTTCCAAGTCAGAGAAAAAGATGTTAGTATACATGTGTTCCCAATTGGTTTAATGTTATACACTAACCTGTAAATTTCAGACTGTGAGAATGTTGTTGGACGTCAGCTACAAGTCTCTGTACAACACGATCGAGCGGTCTAACTTTGAAAAGAATGAGCACAAAGGACTCATTGAGAAATCTCAAAGGCTGGACAGCATTGTGGAGACAATGAAAGAACGCGGAGAGTCGGATGAATACATCGCCGAGGTAGACTCTTTCTAATTTGTCTTAAAAATTCATTAACTTTGGTGTATTTTAGATTGTGGAAACTTTTACACCGCCGGAATGTGAGATCCTAAAAAAGGTGAAAAATCGTATAAAGACCTTGTCCAAGGCAGAACTGACCCTGGACGATACCATCTTCCTGCTCCAAATGTATCAGCATCATTGCACAACTTTGCCGACTGGCATTAGAAAGTTTAAATAAAAGTATGTTTAAGATAAAATATTCAAAAATGTGGAATTTGGTAGAGGTTTATTAGATTCACATTTACTAAGACATTTACGCGGTAGAAATAACTTTCGGCTTAATCACAGGTTACACAAATAGCATTTAAGGACACTAGTTACTTTCTGGAGTAATTATACTACGTTTCCGATGCACGATACGTTGTTCGCGATGCGCCTTTTGCAGCTTAATGAAGTGTTGTTCCAGGGCATCGAAATCAATGCCGCTTTTGTACTCCAGTGAGTTGCGTTCATCGCTGCGAAAAAAAAAAATTATAAATATGCCGACATAAATATAACCAAACATCTTACATGGGATCGTGACCCCAGTAGTTGGGTACACATTGCAGGCGGTTCCTTAAAGTATCAAATGCTTCCGTTTGTGGAAGCAGCATAAGAATTCCAAATAGGGCATGTGCGAGGTATTGGGCATCCGCACAATTGTTTGCTTTTGAAACTAGCGTTAATCGTAGGGCCCCGAAAATAGGAGACTCTATCAATTGAACTAGTTTGTCCAGTTCGGTAAGCAGCTCTAATGTAATTTCCACATCAGCACTAAAGAAAAAGGTTTAGTAACAACAACAATTTGTGGGGCTACATTTGCTTACAATAATGTCACCAAACGAGAGACGTGCTGGTAGCTCTGAGCCAGAAGACACAAGGACAGTGTGGACACTGGACAATGAGCCCAACTTTTGTATAGACATTGAAAGAGATCTGCAGATTTTTCATTGGAAATAGTTCGCAAGCTAGTGCGCAACTCAAAAAGTTCCGTGGAGGTTAGTAGAATGATATTCAGTAGACGAACCACAGTAGAGGCAAACTTCAAGTTAGGAACCTCATCTGCAATAATCTCCGCAAAGGTGCGGTATATGTATTCGGCATTAAGAAGTACACACAGTTTTCTATAATGAAAATAAATTATTATTTTCCTGATTAATGAAACGAAGAAAGCTTACCTTATTATGAGACTGGCTCGGTTTTCCAAGATGAGTTTCTCCTCACTAAAGAGATTCAATAAGCTGAGTAAAAACTTACGGTAGTGTGTCTTTTTAAAGTCGTTCTCTGAAATGTTGAAATTTGCTTACATTTATGGAAATTAATGGACATTATTGGAGTTTTAAATTCACCTCTATTATCCTGGGAGTTCACAATTTCAGCCAGTACAGACAAACTCTGGAGAACAACTTCATCGGAGTTGTCGGCCAGCGTCGATAAGAGATTATTGTTCAAGTTGCTGGCGTGTTGAGACATCTCGTTGGGAAAGTTGGTGAACAGATGATGGATCCACTTGAGCACAGCAATTTTGGTGTGCATAGAATTGTGCGTTAGATACTGAGAAAGTACATCCATAATTGAGGACAAGTCTATCTTATCTCCCGTTTGTGTTTTTAATTCCTTAGTTGATACAAGCAACATCATCGTGTTGTTGACGGAAACAGCACTCTCCTTAATGCCTGAAAATATTCATCATAAACGTCATGAACTACCTATATTTGAAAAATGATCTTACTTCGCTTCGATTCCAAATTATATTCGAGACAGGGGAGGATAGCAGTAAATATTCCGCTGGCGTAGGGAAGGACACTGGTCCCAAATATCTGGACAAACTCCCGAATCCAATTGATGGCAGTTGACTTGATGAGTTCGTTGGGCGACTGTGCATGGGTAATCAACGTGTTAATAGTATCCTCCATCCTTACGGAGGAAGAGTCGTTGCGTATGGATTTTAAAAACTGACTGATTGCGTTTTCGCACATGCGCTGAATTTCTGGTGTGTTGTCCTCGAGCATGACGAACAGACCGTCGAGGATTTCGGTTAGATAGTTCACCATGTTAATGTCCGGCACAGCATTGAGAATGGAAATCCAGGAGATCACATACTGGCGGGCAAAAGCATCCTTTACATAGATGTGCTCCCTTAACAAAGGTATAAATGCTTCCAGGTTAAACGTTTGCGACGATTCTGTAACAATGTCCTGCAAAAAAAAAACGTTAGGATGGGACGCAACGCATCGGAATACCACACCTTCAGCAGGCGGTCGAGAAGTTCACTACCATCCTTTACTGTCTGATCAGAGTCGGTGACAAGACGGGATAGCGCAGCAAACAACTCCGGAAAGAATGGAATGATGGCGGATCGGGCCACTTTAACGACATTGTACAACGATTCGCAGGCAAAGTAACGCACTCGCAGATCGGGATCATTCAGGCACGTAAGGATGGGGGTAACCAATTCGTTCACATATTTATCAGAGTCCTGAAAATATTTTATTTTAATTTAAAAAATATCATTGAATGAGTAATAGCACCTTGCCCAGCCCTAATCCAGTGGCCGCCAAACCGATAAGAGCTCCCTTCCTGCGGTTGGCGTCCCGAGATGTCGCATAGTCTGTGGACAGTACGTCTATTAGCTTCCGGATTTGCACCGAGTTGTTCTTATTATTGAACTCTGTGACCATTCTGAAAAGTAGTTGGTAGTCAACAATAGGAATGACGAATCAGCAATATATATTTTTTTTACACTTACTTTTCGATCTCCTGCGAAGCGAGTTTTCTCTTCTCATAGACCTTATCACCCAGAGCCTTGGCGCAGGACTCGCTTAGTGGTGCGTACGGTGGATCCATAACTTATTTTACAAAGCTACAATATCTGACAAATATTTTGTTTTGCTGGGCGGTTTTTGCCAAAATATACGAAATCAGCTGATTCCCTAAAACCGTTCTTGAACACAGAAATAGGGGAAATTTCGTGTGTCTTCAAACACTGGATCTTTAAAAACAAAATGAACAGCATCAATGCATTAAATGTATTTAATTAAATATATGTATGTATTATTGTACAGGATCGAGGTCATATATTTTCTGAATCCACAAATTTTTTTGCATACTAAGAAAAACAATATATTTTAAATTACACAATATTTCCGGGGGAATCCCTTCAAAAATGGGGACAATATGGTCTCTAGCGATGGCTACATCTTGGCCAATTTCCACCCGATTCTTGAGCAGAATACCTTAAAAGATTTCTAGATCGATTCTCCTTAAATCTGCATTAAAATTTGGCAACAAAATATTTTTTCGATTTTTTCCCAAATTTTCTGGAGGGTCCCCTTTCAAAATGTGGAAAATGCGTGGAAGGACAATATGGCTCCCAACGAAGGTCATATCTTTGCAAATAGTCATCCGATTCTTGAGCGGAATACCTTAAACGATTTGTAGATCGATTCTCCTTAAATCTGCATTAAAATCTGGAAACAAAATATTTTTTCGATTTTTTTCAACATTTCCTGGAGGGTCCTCTTCAAATATGGGGCATAAGCTTGGAACGACAAAATGGTCCTCAGCGAAGGTCATATCTTTGCCAATAGTCATCAGATTCTTGAGCGGAATACCTTAAACGATTTGTAGATCGATTCTCCTTAAATCTGCATTAAAATTTGGCAACAAAATATTTTTTCGATTTTTTCCCAAATTTTCTGGAGGGTCCCCTTTCAAAATGTGGAAAATGCGTGGAAGGACAATATGGCTCCCAACGAAGGTCATATCTTTGCAAATAGTCATCCGATTCTTGAGCGGAATACCTTAAACGATTTATAGATCGATTCTCCTTAAATCTGCATTAAAATCTGGAAACAAAATATTTTTTCGATTTTTTCCCAAATTTTCTGGAGGGTCCCCTTTCAAAATGTGGAAAATGCGTGGAAGGACAATATGGCTCCCAACGAAGGTCATATCTTTGCCAATAGTCATCCGATTCTTGAGCGGAATACCTTAAACGATTTGTAGGTCGATTCTCCATCAAAATCTACAAACGAAATATTTTTTCTTATTTTTTATGAAACTTTTTGGGGGATTCCTTTCAAACATCATGAAGAATGCATGGAAGGACTATGGGGACCATCCCCATCAATGGCAATATCTTGGCGAATTTTCACCCGATTCTTTAGCGGATTATTATTTGCTTTCTTATTTTTATTCCATTTTGAACGAAAAGAATCAATCTCCAAACTATAAACATAAATATTTCTATTTTCGTTTTCCAGTTTTAAGAAAATTGAAAATTATTGTTCGTTGATTCCATTTTAAGCACACGTCAATAAGTAAAATAAACATAGTCTAAAAATACTAATGGCTTAATCATCAATATTCACATATGTATGTATGCCAAAAATAAATATAATTTTAAATAATCGAAATGCCGACCTGCGACAACGAAAACTACCCCTCAATTGTTCCTGAATTTTCCATTTTTCTCCGCTGCTGTCTCACTCGCTCTCATAGGAAAAGTCGTGAGACTTCGAGAAGGGAAATCTCGAAATTTCCCCGCCCGAGCAGCCGAGTATAAATAGCGGCGCAAATTTCCCAGCCAGCACATTTGAAAAGTGAAAAGCAAGTGAAAAGTTAAAAAGAAAGCAAGCTGAAAAAGCTAAATTCTGAAACAAACGAAAATATTCCGCTGCAGATATACATCCAAGTGCCAAGAAAAAATTTAAAACAGAATTCTACAAGAAAAATATTTAATTTTTCGCGAAAACCCTAAGAAACAAAAATGCCAGCTATTGGAATCGACTTGGGCACCACGTACTCCTGCGTCGGTGTTTTCCAGCACGGAAAGGTGGAGATCATTGCCAACGACCAGGGCAACCGGACTACCCCCAGCTATGTGGCCTTCACCGAATCTGAGCGGCTGATTGGAGACGCTGCCAAGAACCAGGTAGCCATGAATCCCAAGAACAGCGTATTCGATGCCAAGCGGTTGATTGGACGCAAATACGACGACCCGAAAATCCAGGAGGACATCAAGCACTGGCCCTTCAAGGTCATTAGCGACTGCGGCAAGCCCAAGATGAGCGTGGAGTTCAAGGGGGAAGAAAAGCGGTTCGCCCCTGAGGAAATCAGCTCCATGGTGCTAATCAAGATGAAGGAGACGGCAGAGGCCTACCTGGGCACTTCTGTGCGTGATGCAGTCATTACGGTGCCTGCCTACTTCAACGACTCCCAGCGCCAGGCCACCAAGGATGCTGGAGCCATTGCTGGTTTAAATGTCCTTCGCATTATCAACGAGCCCACTGCCGCAGCTCTGGCCTACGGACTCGACAAAAACCTTAAGGGAGAGCGCAATGTGCTCATTTTTGACTTGGGCGGCGGCACTTTCGACGTCTCCATTTTGACTATCGACGAAGGATCTCTTTTCGAGGTGCGGTCCACGGCTGGCGACACTCATCTGGGTGGCGAGGATTTCGACAACCGGCTGGTGAACCATCTGGCAGAAGAGTTCAAGCGGAAGTTTAAGAAGGATCTGCGTTCCAATCCTCGTGCTCTGAGACGCCTACGAACTTCAGCCGAACGCGCCAAGCGCACTTTGTCCTCTAGCACAGAGGCTTCTATAGAGATTGATGCCCTGTTCGAGGGTCACGACTTCTACACCAAGGTGAGCCGAGCCCGTTTCGAGGAGTTGTGCGGAGATCTCTTCCGCAATACACTGCAGCCCGTGGAAAAGGCCCTGAACGATGCCAAGATGGACAAAGGCCAGATTCATGACATTGTTCTGGTGGGCGGATCTACGCGCATCCCCAAGGTTCAAAACCTGTTGCAGGGCTACTTTGGCGGAAAGACTCTTAATCTGTCCATCAATCCTGATGAGGCGGTGGCCTATGGAGCGGCGATTCAGGCAGCTATTCTTTCCGGGGATGAGAGCAGCCAGATAAAGGATGTCTTACTGGTGGATGTGGCTCCGCTGTCATTGGGCATTGAAACTGCTGGCGGAGTGATGACCAAGCTGATTGAGCGCAACAGCCGCATTCCTTGCAAGCAGTCCAAGACCTTCACCACCTACGCCGATAATCAGCCGGCGGTAACTATCCAGGTTTTCGAGGGAGAGCGTGCCCTGACTAAGGACAATAATGTGCTCGGCACATTCAACCTGACTGGCATTCCACCTGCACCCAGAGGCGTGCCAAAAATTGACGTCACCTTCGACTTGGACGCTAATGGTATCCTGAATGTTACCGCCAAGGAGCAGGGCACCGGCAATGCCAGGAACATAACGATCAAGAACGACAAGGGCAGGTTGTCGCAGGCTGACATCGATCGCATGCTCAACGAGGCAGAGAAATATGCCGAAGAGGATGAGCGTCACCGCCAAAGGATCGCCGCCCGCAACCAGCTGGAGAGCTACGTGTTCAGTGTTAAGGAGGCGGCCGAGCAGGGTGGCGACCGCATCAGCCAATCCGACAAGAGCAGTGTGCTGGAGAAGTGCAACGAGGCTATTAAGTGGCTTGACTCCAATACGACTGCCGAGAAGGAAGAGTTCGAGCATAAGCTGGAAGAGCTGACGAAGTTCTGCAGCCCCATCATGACCAAAATGCACCAGCAGGGAGCCGGAGCCGGAGCTGGAGGAGATGGTCCGGGTGCTAACTGTGGCCAGCAGTCAAGAAACTGCAACAACGGTGGTTTCAAGGGTCCCACAGTTGAGGAGGTGGATTAATTCCAAAAGCCATAGCATTTATCTAGTATTGTTGAATCTCAGCCAAAAGCCTCTATAATGTAAGATAATTTATGAATTTAATTCAATTAGAATTAAACATAGTATGCACCAAAGAATTCTGAAAATAAAAAGATAACCATTATATTTAAAAGAACACGACTGTGTATTGTATTCTTTGTTTATTTTTTCCCATCTACTGTGGCAATCCCTCGCGCTTAGCCCAGTCCAGCCAGGAGCCTTCATAGCTGCTAACTTTTTTGTATCCCAGAGCGGAAGCAGCTTCGGCGGCCATGAGACTTCGCTTGCCCATCTTACAGTGGAATATAATCTCCGTATCCGGCTTGGGCTTTTCCCTGCCGTATTTCGATTTGAAGGCTTTCTCGCTGGCGGACAGTTCTTGGCTGACCACACCCAGGGGTATATTAATGCTGGAGGGGATTTGCCCGGTCTCCTTGAGTTCTTTTGGCTCACGGACATCGATGAGCAGCTTCTGGGGCTCACTGGGCAGCTTCTTGACCACGTCGTAGTCCACAATTCCAATAACGGGGGAATTGCTGCTATAGAAACGTTGTTGGAGGTTCCTTGCCGGGATCTGGGACAGTCTTTGAGGATGAATGGCAGAGTGCAACGGAACCTTTGAACTGGCGACGCGCAAGGCCACCATACAGTTTCTTAGCAGCATTTTATGGTCAAAAATTTATTTCTATCCACAATAGACAAACAAAATTACGTAAAATCACAAATAATAAATAGAATGCCGGTTTCCAGAGTTGCCAACAAAATTCAAAGGTAGATGTAGATTGAGATGTAGCCCTGGTTTGGCGGTAAATTCAAAAATATTCCCCACTGATAACCATAATTCCCTTTGATGAAGATTGTAATCAGAATCTGTTGCCATGTCGGATAACCAGCACTCGCGAAATACGTGAAGTGTGTGTGTCAAGGTCTGGAACCCAATCACAATTCACATTACCCCAGTCATCCCTTGATAAGTTCAACGAACATCAGAGACCATTGCGCTTGATTGAATCAATTAACTGAAATGGATTACGATCCCGGATTCTGTGAACAAATAAACATATGGGGTATAGACGATCTATAAACTTTTAAAAACTCTGGCGCGTGCTTTTCTAGTGAAAAGGTGGCATGTTTCGCATCCGGCTTTCAGGAAGGGAATATGAATTAAAAAACCTCGGGGGTTTTTGTGAATTATCGGACATAGGCATGGGTTTCTTCTATTGAAAGGGGATATGGTTCAATGACTTTGTGGTAGACATACTCGCTTATCAGACCTATCCGATAAGGCTCGCCAACCCACCTCAACAATGAATGTTCTACTAAAAAGCGCGTGCCGGGAATCAGTTAAATGACCAGACATTCGTTGTTGTACTCAAATATATTTCGACTTTTTATTATAAAAATATTACTTAGGACTACAAAAATGGCAACAATACACAGTTTCAGCTTCGCAGGATGTTTACAAAATACATATTCCAAGGACAGAAGCGTCCAACGTTAATACAAAGAGTGATGTGAGCAATAGTCGACCATAGGACAAGATTTGGTAAAAAGAGTATTCCTCACTTGGAGCCAGCTATGTGTCCGAGAGACTCACCCACGCGGATCTTCTGGCCGGCCACGATGTCGAACTTGAAGTTCTTGGGCGCTTCGAAGAGCAGAACAATGGTGGAGCCCATGTTGAACTGGCCCACAAGGTCCCCCTTACCGAATTCTGTCGCTGCTGCAGTCTGGTTTAGTTCTAGTTCATCGTATTCATAGGTGCTGGGCGGATGCTTGCCTACATTGAAGCCCGTCCACTGGTTGGTCTTCAGGGCAGCATCCATGTAGATCTCAACCGATCCCACGTTGGTTGCTCCCACAGCGGTGTAGGAGAAGAAGCCATGCTTCCACTGACCCATGTACAAAACGCGTTCGTTGAGGCAAAACAAACCCGGCAGCCAGCTAGCCACCTTTGGGCTAACGGATAGCAGTTCGCCGGAGAAGTGTCGTCGGATGGTGGGCTTCCAGGCGGTGGGCGAGTGGAAACGGTGGTAATCACCGGGAGCCAGGTAAATCACGCACTGGTAGAGCTCTGTAGAGCCATCCTGTTTCTTCTTTAGAGCCTGGGCGTAGGGAACTCCCGAGTTGGCCTGCTCTAAGGTCTGTAGAGGACCCAAAAAGTCCTCGATGCTGTAGTTCACACCCTTAACTTGTTCGATCAGTGATTCGGAAGCGCTTCCAAAATGAAGCACCTTGCCGTCTGCCGGAGATACCAACGGGGCGTCCTTGTCGATGATGCGGGCTCCTTCCTTCAGCGGTCGCGTAAAGAATTCCGCCAAACTGCTGTAGTGTTCATAGTCCGGAAACTGGGCCTCTTCTAGGTTAACTTTAAATGTATTCGAGTACCAACCGTAAACGTAGGGACGCAGAGTGGGAGGCATGTAGCAGGCGGCCAGCCATCCCCAACAACGGCTGATGATGCGCAGAGGAAGCGAGCAGTAGATTCGAGACTGTAGTTCGGAGGCGGTCCTGGGCTGGCCGTCTCGCTCGCAGCGACGCTTCTGCAACTGCCACTCAATGGCACCGAACACACAGATGCCCATAGGCGCCCAACGCAGGAGAAACCCGGTCCACCGAGCAAGTACGTTGCGGCGCACCTGTACTACCTCTTGGCTGGAGTTAATCTGCTGCTTGAATTTATGTGGAGGCGGGCGGCGGTGGTGAAGAGGCGCCTCTTTGGAAGCAGAATTCGAGGAAAACTGCCGGAAGTGCCGCATTACCGGCCAGCTTCCGTTCTGTGCTTGCGGCTGTGAAGCCTTGGTGGCTTGGAGCTGCATCTGGGTCTGCTGGTGCTGCTGCTGCACCACCTGTCTGAGATTGCCGGCCTTCAGCAGGAAGCGGCCGCGAGGTACGAAGTAGGAAACCATTCTTGCTGTTGCTATTGCTGCTGCTGCTGGGCAGCCCCCGCCGCGGCTAATCACGTAATCACGGTATGCCCAGATAAAAATGGCACGATGTGTGGAACTGGTCTCCGCCTCTGTTGATTAATCTCGCAAGTTCTTTGCTAACAGATGAGTAAGTTAGGCTAAGTATGCGCCTTGGCCCTAGGATCAGATACAATGAGAAAGCACTGGCATGCGTTATGAAACTCAGATTCTGCCTCCACTTCTGTCACAAGTTTTGAGTTAAATCAGTGGGGAATCAGAGTGTCGTTTGCTGTTCGATTTGCTACTTCCGGATCGCTGTGCTGCCTACAAGAGACTAAAAGTTTTCCATGGGTTCCCGAAACCGAAGAAACGACAATGTGACCGGCGCCAGTGCTGCTATGGGTTGGCGGTAAATCTAGCTGAAAAGACAAAGATCATCGTGCATTAGTATCTTTCATTCTTTAAATTATATTTAAAGGCTTTTCATTTTATCAACTTGACAAAAGAATATAATAAATGATAAATAAAAAATTATTTGTATGAGTTTTAGATATCGCATATATTTTTATTTACTTTATATATTTAGCTTTATATTTGAGGTAGCCAAGCTAGCAACACTGACGACGACACTGCGTCTAATATAGTTTTAGTTTTTCTCACCAAAACAAACCCAAACCTCCCGATTGCTCCCGCCGCTCTTATCAGTTACAATGGTGGTCAAGGCCTGCGGCACGGAGGCGCGAGTATACAATCTTAGGCAATGTTTTTTGTTTGTTTAAAACTGGTTTTAGTCGTTCTTTTTGCTCCGCTTCCAACTGGTTGACAGTTTCTGTTGATTACTGCGCCATTGAGTTGGTTGCATTCGCGGCGGAATGACAACCCTGGCAGCAGCTGCGAACAGCTGATAAATTTTTGTTTTCTCACTCGTTAAGTTAATTGCATGCAAAAAACAATTTGGAAAACAACAGAAGACTGGCGCAATGAGCGAGGCGGAGAAACAGGCGGTCTCCTTCGCCTGCCAGCGATGCATGCAGCCAATTGTGCTGGACGAGCAGCTGGATAAGATCAACGACCATGCCATGGCGGAGCTATCACGTAAGAAAAGGAAGCAACTCCCCTGAACACATATAATGATTCATCCGTTTTAGTGCCTATATATGGGGACAGTGGAAATGTTTTGGATCCGCAGGGTGCCAGCAGCTTCGATCACTTCGTGCCGCCCTACAGGCTGACTGACTCCATCAATGGAACTGGCTTTATGCTAGTATCCGATGGCAGGGACAGCAAAAAGATGAGCGCTGCCTTCAAGCTGAAGGCGGAACTATTTGACTGCCTTTCCTCCAACTCTGAAATTGACCATCCGCTGTGCGAGGAGTGCGCTGACTCTATGCTGGAAATCATGGACCGCGAGCTGAAAATTGCCGAGGACGAGTGGCATGTGTACAAGACGTACCTGGACGAGTTGGAGCAGCAGCGCGAGGCACCTAATGTAGACGCCCTGGATAAGGAGCTGGAAGAGCTGAAGCGCAGCGAACAACAGCTCCTATCAGAACTTGGCCAGCTCAAGGAGGAAGAGCAACAGCTGAAAGATGCTATTGCCCAGGAAGAGCAGGAGCGGGAGCAGCTTCATGAGCAGGAGGAGTGCTACTGGCGCGAATACACAAAACATCGGCGCGAACTGATGCTAACAGAAGACGACAAACGCAGTCTGGAAAGCCAGATCACCTATTCCCGCCAGCAATTGGACAAGCTGCGTGATACCAACATTTTTAACATTACTTTCCACATATGGCACGCTGGCCACTTTGGCACCATCAACAACTTCCGACTCGGCCGCCTGCCCACTGTCTCAGTGGATTGGTCGGAGATTAATGCTGCCTGGGGCCAAACGGTGCTACTCCTGTCTGCCCTATCCCGGAAGATTGGCCTCACGTTCGAACGCTATCGGGTGGTACCTTTCGGGAATCACTCATACGTGGAAGTGCTTGGAGAGAATCGAGAGTTGCCCTTGTACGGAAGTGGCGGTTTTAAGTTTTTCTGGGACACCAAGTTTGATGCTGCTATGGTGGCATTCCTCGACTGCCTAACTCAGTTTCAGAAGGAAGTTGAGAAGCGTGATACTGAATTCCTGTTACCCTACAAGATGGAGAAGGGAAAAATCATTGATCCATCCACTGGCAATTCCTATTCGATAAAGTAAGTACTCCATTTCATCATTCAATCGTGTCTCACATTTGTTTTCTTAAAGGATTCAATTCAACTCGGAGGAACAATGGACCAAGGCTCTTAAATTCATGCTAACAAATTTGAAGTGGGGCCTAGCATGGGTCTCCTCGCAATTTGTGTCGCCATGATGTTCGCGTTTGTCATTCAATCGTTTATTTATACAACTAATTATAAATCTTCCTAGCGCTTAATATTAAAGCTAAATCATTCAAATTTTAAATGCAATTAAGAGAATAGAATCGAATTTTTAAGGTCAGATTCAAAAACTATTTGAAAAAGTAAATACATTTAAGAAAAATTTGAAAAGAACATAATCTATTAGTTTTGAATAGCTTTTTTAGTAGCCTCTGGTTCTTCTTCACTATTATCTGAGTCTGAGTCAGATCCGGAGATGTCGTCGCCTATCCAAATGGCTCCTTTTTTCTTTTTCTTGGCCTTGCTTTTGTCCTCTGAGGTAGTTTTTCGTTTGCTTCCGCTGGTTGAAGGTTCCAGATCCTGCTTTTCCTTTATCTCCTCGGCCTGTTTAAGTCCCTCTTCGAAGGCATCGTTTACTTTCTCGGTAAGATTGGCCCTTGCTTCCTCGTATTCATCGTCCTTAAAATCGTGCTTGGGTACGGCCAGAAGCTTCTCAATTTTACGCTTCTTCCTTTCCTCGGCCTCGCGCTCCCTCTCACCTTGCTTCTCCAGCCAAGCACGGACCCTCTTCTCCTCGTTTATGTCCCGCAAGCGACGTCCACTCAGATCCCGGCAAGCCTCTCGATTTGTGGTCTTCTCGATTTGGGCGCCAATAGCTCGAAGCATGGAACCGAATCCACCCTTGCCGCCCAACTGCCGCAGTATGCAATGGACATCGCCCCTGGGCTGTGCTCCCAGCAACGGTTTTCCATTGCAAAGAAGGTAGTAATCTTCGGGAAGCAAATTCTGAAAGTGGCGTATGTTATACAAACTTATGAAATCCCAGATAGTAAGCCCGTACTCACCGTGGATTGCTTTATTCTACCACATAGTTGATAGTAACTGATTTGGTCTTCGCAAGAAATCAATTGTTTATTGTTTATCAGAATATTGATGACCATTTTATCGTTTCCCCTTTATTTTGTTTTTTTGTGGCTCTTTCGCTTTGTACTGCTAGAGATGGAACTATCGGCTAATCTCCAGTATCTCTGCGATGAACCCTGATGTGAGCTAGAGATGGTGGGGCGGTGATGCAAGCGTTTATCGGTGACCCTAGGGTTGCCCCCTTCTCATTGGTAATAATAAATCATCAAAAAAGCAAAGATATCCAAGTGATTTTGGGCCAAGATCAATTAAAACAGTTTAAAATAGCCATAGCTAATCCCTGTCTAAAATTAATCGGCACCGATTAGCGAAATTCAGCGTTTCTTTCAGGTTGCCGCCATTGTTTTTTCGTTTTTAGTCAGTTGGCAGCCCTGGCTCTCACACACAAAAAGTCTCATTAATTAGTTCGCATTTTCGACGACAAAGGTAAAATTTTAGCGACGCGTTTGAAGAACATTTACGCCCTTAAAACCAGGCGAAAGTTGTGCAATTTTAGTAGAAACCGGTAGCGGCGAATCTTGTCCGTTGAGTGCAATGTACGAAAGTCGAGTAAAGCAAGTAAAATGCGGTAAATTCGCAACCGCAGCCACGTCACAGAAAGGCGCACAAATTTGTTGAGAGAGCGCGGATTCTGGCAGCCCAAACGGTCAAATCTCGAATTCTGTTCAGCGTCTCTATGCAAAACTTAAATGTGTTTAATTTCAAGTCGGTACATTCGGCATCGGTGTTAGTGGTAGTGGTCGGGGGGCTGCTGGGGCGAGGAGCGGCATTGCTCCCATGAGTCGCCCAGCTTGTCTTTTGCTTTTTTCGGTTCGGCTTTAGTTATTGAGTATTTAAACTAATACCAACACCAATGCAATTTGAATGTGGAACTTTTCATTGCTTTTTCTGCTAGCCGCTTCCATCCATCCCGTCTACATGTGTGTGTACACACGCAACGCAAGACGCCTCTCTTCGTGTATATGTGTGTGTGTGAGTGGTGTCGGTGTGCGAAAAGAGACGAAGAAAATAGAAGCAGCAGCAAATGAGCAACAAAAACCACCCCGCCATCCCCCGTTTCCACTCCTTTTGGTCTATGACTTTGGCTGACATCGCACGCAGAAATAATCAAAATCAAGTTTAGTGCCATGCAAGTTGATATTTAATTTTTGCAGAAGCGAAAAACATACATAATGCAACCGTGGGCCCTCTTTTCGTGTGCGTGCGTGTGAGCCATGATGTGCGTGTGTGTGTGTGCTCTGGCAAATGAAATTCGGCTAATGTGCGGAGACTTTTATTAATTATAAACTAAATCACTTTGCCAGTCCCGCAAATCCGTTGCGAATGGATGGCTTTTGTCAATTGTTGCCGATTTGCTTTGTTATAAAAGTGGACAGGCAGATCTGTAGTTCTCTCTCTCTCTCTGTTTCTCTCTGTGTGTGGGTGTGCTTGTGTGCGTGCGCGTGTGTGAAAGAGACCGTGCTGCTGCACTGCTTTGCCGCCTTTGGTGGCTCTTTGTTCCCAATGGTGGAGGGGGAGGCGGAGGCCATTCGATTTATACCCATATCATTTGCCTAGCTAATGCCCGCCCGATCATGTGCTGTTAGGCCTTGTCCCACTATCCCGGATATATCATATCGCCCCGTAACTAACCCAATTTCTCTCTTTCTCTCTCTTTGCAGCAGTGATTCCAGGGGTCAGCTTTGAACCACCCATCCTGCGAACTTTCATAGGCAACTAATTAGTAATTTTTGTACGTACGACATCAAGACCACTACGAAGAAACGTTTATACAATCCTGTATATTGGACGGTTTACGAACTAACTATCGAAATATCGGCGTAACAATCGGCGGATCAGGGATCAAATACCCAAGGAGTCCCACACATCCACTCCCATCCCCTGGAAAAAGCTGCTATCGGAAGATAGATCTGGATATACCAGATATTGAGCGAAATTCGTATATTCCAAAACACTCCATTAGCGATTAGTTAGGTCAGATATATTTATATATATATATATATATATATAGATGTTTAACGAAATTTTCTACTAGGCGAGATTAGAAACGGAGAAAAGCAATAAACGACGAACCTCAACGTTAAGCATAAAGATTTACCTACCTAGATTACAGAAAAATTAATTTATATTAAACAAAATTATAGAACGCCCAGCCAAGTCGAGAGTGAGTGCAGAACTGCAGTCGTAGTATCGTAGCAATCGAAGTATTCAAAATTGTAGTCTAGCACCATAGCACTATTTAATTCGCAGCGAGACACCTGCCTGTCTTCATATTCAGGGGGTAACAAGAACATAAATATATATATATATTTTGTACGTGGACTTTGGGAGTGACTTTAGATAGAAAGCAAGCTGCATATTTTTTACATCGCCCTGTGATTGATGCAGCCAGTCTCAGTTCCAGTTCAATTCCTGGACCGAGTGTAGACATAACCAAGTAGCCAGAGCTAAGTAGCCTATTATATACACACACTCCCTGACATACAAACCAGCCATGGACGAATCCCAGCCGAAGACTCTGTACGTTGGCAACCTAGACAGTTCCGTCTCCGAGGATCTGCTCATCGCACTCTTCGGCACCATGGGCCACGTCAAGAGCTGCAAGATAATCCGGGAGCCGGGCAACGATCCCTATGCCTTTATCGAATATTCCACTTACCAAGCAGCCACGACCGCCCTAACCGCCATGAACAAACGTCTGTTCCTCGACAAGGAAATCAAGGTAAGATCTTTAATGTCATAAGTTCCATTAAAAGTTATCATATAATTTGTTCCATCAGGTTAACTGGGCCACAAGCCCCGGCAATCAGCCCAAGACGGACATCAGTTCCCATCATCATATTTTCGTCGGCGACTTGAGTCCCGAGATCGAAACGGAAACGCTGCGCGAGGCATTCGCTCCATTCGGAGAGATTTCAAACTGCCGCATTGTTAGAGATCCGCACACAATGAAGTCCAAGGGCTACGCTTTCGTGTCGTTCGTGAAAAAGGCGGAGGCGGAGAACGCCATCACGGCGATGAACGGCCAGTGGATCGGTTCGCGATCCATACGCACCAACTGGTCCACCCGCAAGCTTCCACCACCGCGTGAGCCCAACAAAGGTGGCGGCCAGGGCGGTGGCATGGGTGGCGGCCCGGGCGGCAACGGTTCCGGTGTCAAGGGGAGTCAGCGACACACCTTTGAAGAGGTCTACAACCAGTCGAGCCCCACCAATACCACCGTCTACTGTGGTGGCTTTCCGCCGAACGTTATTAGCGATGACTTAATGCACAAGCACTTCGTCCAGTTCGGACCCATTCAGGACGTTCGGGTGTTCAAGGACAAGGGCTTTGCGTTTATTAAGTTCGTAACCAAGGAAGCAGCCGCCCGCGCCATCGAGCACACGCACAACAGCGAGGTCCACGGCAATCAGGTCAAGTGCTTCTGGGGCAAGGAGAACGGTGGCGACAATTCGGCCAATAACCTCAATAATGCTGCGGCTGCGGCTGCAGCAGCAGCCTCCGCCAATGTCGCCGCTGTGGCAGCTGCGAATGCAGCGGCTGCCGCCGGAGCGGGCATGCCCGGTCAAATGATGACACAGCAACAGATCGCGGCAGCTACCGGAGCTGCGATACCCGGCCAAATGATGACTCCCCAGCAGATCGCAGCCGCCACGGCAGCGCAGTATTCGCCATATGCCTATCAGCAGATGGGGTACTGGTATCCCCCAACGGTTAGTTGATTTCTATTCATATTTATTTATTTTATTAGGAAAAAAATAGCAAAATTAATGAAAACTTGAATTGAAACTTTCCAGGCATATCCCACAACCCAGATGCAAACGCAGTACATGCAGCAGGGCTACTATCCTTACGCTTACACCACCAGTGCTCAGCAGGCGGGAGGCGTCCGTACGTAGGATTCTGCTTTACGCTTCTGACCCAAATTGAAAATTTCCTTTCTTCATTTTCAGCTGCCGGATACCGTATGGTGCCACCAAATGTGGCATGGGGCGTGCCAGGTACTGTGGTGCCGGGCGTTACCGCCGCAGCCACAGCCGCCGCAGCAGCAAACGGTTCACTTGCCCCCCAGATGATGTATAGTGCTGCGATGCCGCAATACCAGACCCAATGAGCTGAAATGTGACGCCAGCTTCGACGCCGTCTGCAGCATCCGGGCAGTCGCCCCCAGCCCCAGCTGCCAGGTTACCTACAATACAGATTGGTACCAGCCAAATCGGCATCGGGGGACTGAGAATATGTGCTGGATTGGAGTTGCGGCTAAGGATCGGGTCACTTGTTCTCGGCCCAAATCCCAATCGAAGGTCGAGGCGATACGCCGGCGACAACTGAATAAAAATAAACATCAACTGAGAAAGCTCCGGGCTATGGGCGGGTAGCTGTAACAATCTAATCCAATCTAAGTACGTGTTAAAATAATTTAATTTTGTAATTTAAGAAGATGTAGGCGTAAAACAAAAAAAAAAAACAAAACAACAAACCGGAAACAAATAAACCGAAAAAGAAATTCAACAAAAACAGAAATAAAACAAACAACAAGCGTGCAGAATAAGGCAAGAGAGCCTTGTGCGAGACAACGTTTACAAAAAAAAAAAAAAAAAAAACCAGAAACGAAACTAAAACGTGACAAAGCCAATTGTAATTGTAACTATGTGGAAATTGTGTCAACGAAATCGGAAGGAAGTTAGACGATGGGCGGAGGAGGAGGAGAGGCATAGGATGAATGGATAGCCACAAGCGAGCCGAAAGCAAGAAAACAAGAGGAAACAAACTTAGCGCCTAAGAGAATGTAAATTCGAGCATACATATTGTGTATTTCCGATGTGGAAAGTGAAATGCGATATAAATATGTAAAATGTAAAATAAAGAAACAAAAAAATATATAAAACAAGTGAAAAGCGAGGAAAGTGTAATGCGTCGTATTCATTTTCATTCAACATGCATTAGTTAATGATACTGACTAGAGGTTCCTACTCATACATAGATGATTTGAAAACTTCAGTGTTTTTCTCCCATGAATTCCCATGAAGATGCAAATGATGTGTTTTTTTTTTTGAAATCGATTTTATTTAGCGTATTCTATAGATTTATATTTAGGTATTTATTTATATGCAATATGTGTTTGAATCAGTGTTTAATAACTAGTCATTGAACTTAAATTCCGGGTGGGCGAGCTGCGCAGAAGCTGGTTCAGAGTACCGCGATAAGCGAACGGGCGTGTTTAAAGGGTTTTGGGTTTATATGTATCTGACAGATCCGATAGGACCAGATCCATACGCAACTGCTAGGTACAACATTTTGGAAGTGTTACTAACAATCTACGGATAATTCGGAGACGATTGTATTTGTGGTAGGTAGGTAGGTACATACATTTAAACAAAGGAACTAATAACTATTTAGACTATCGTTAGAGAGAGCTATGCCTCCAATCTAAAAACTTAATTCTGATTCTGCGCTGGTAAACGTATCTTTTTGTAGTTGTTTCTGTGTTTCTGTATAGGTATTGATTTGTTCTTAGGACTATGCTTAGGCTAGTTTACATGTAGCTTTTTGGATGGGCACTCAATATACAACAAAAATACGATCTATTGTTTCAAGGATACTATGGAAGTAGTTGTGAACATTTTCAGGAGACAGCCTGCCAAAATAAATCATAAATACAAAATGTATGGAATGATCCAAATAATGTCCTAGAAACTAAAACAGGAAGGGAATCTATTCTAGCAACTCCATGTAATAGTAAGGATATTGAAACTCTTAGAAGTAGACTAAGGTAAATGAGTATAACAGCACCATTCGAACATGGCGTTAAAACTTAAACCAACACAGAAAGTAGTGGACTAATACACATAATTCGCATGGGAACAAAAAATAATATTACATCAATTGCAATTGCAAATCTAACAATGATTGTGAAACGTTAAGTCTACATATTAAATGATAAGTAGGAGAACCATCGGTCACATAATCAAAACTGGTTTGGGAAATATTCTGTCACTCACATCACTGCTTGGAGAGATGGAGCAGAGCAGGAGAGATCCACTCTGGCAGAGGAAAACAGACTAGATTGTGATGTCACCATAGTCTTGGGACCACTTCTCGTACGAATTGAGGCTCTGTGGCGCCACCGACCGACGGATACGCTTCAACGAGCTGTGAAAGTCGCTCTCCGTGATTGCCCGCATCGCACTTATGTCGAGACACTTGACCTGCTCCACATTCAGTTCGCGGATCGGCTCAAGGGCGGCGTCTTTGGCCAGAGCCGTCAGATCCGAGCCGGAATAGCCGTCAGTGGTCTTGGCAAGTCGGCGCAGAGCTTCCGTGTCTAAGGGACTGCCTTGCTTTTGCAGTAAACGGCTAAGGAGCAGTTCACGGGTCTGCTCGTCGGGCAGTGACACATAGACGCGCTTGGTGAACCGTCTCAGAGCCGCCTCGTCCAACTCCTGCGGCCGATTGGTGGCAGCCAGCACCACAATACGATCACCGTCCGGGTTTCCCGGCAGACCGTCAAACTCCACCAAGAACTCGGTTTTCAGGCGCCGTGATGCTTCGTGTTCATTACTGCTCCGTTCCGAAAGCAGCGAGTCCACCTCGTCGATGAATATGATCGAGGGCTGCATGTGACGCGCTACCGCAAAAAGGGCTCTCACCAGCTTCTCGCCATCGCCCACATACTTGCTAGTCAGAGAAGCGGCTGAGATGTTCAGGAACGTGGCGCTGCATTCGGTGGCCACAGCTCGAGCCAACAAGGTCTTTCCGTTTCCGGGCGGGCCGAACAACAACAAACCCTTTGCCGGCGCACGTAATCCTTCAAAGAAATGTTATTAGCGTTAATATATGAAAGGAAACTTTTGAAACTAACCCGTAAAGAGTTCTGGGCGCACGGAGGGCAGTATAACCATCTCTTGCAGAGCCTGCTTGGCCACTTCTTGCCCTGCAATGTCCGACCACTCCACCTTGGCTCCGCCCTCGACGATCTCGTCTAGAATAAGCTGCACCAGCTTCGGCTCCACACCTTTGACGCTTACCACCGGAGTACTGGCGCCACTCCCACTGGTACTGGGCCCATTGTTGTTGATGGGAGTCCGCGATCGCTGCGGTGGTGTATTACGGCCCGAGGACTGCGGATGATTGAAGATTAGAGCACGTAGATGCTGGAAAGTAGAACACTCACAAATTGGCGCCTAACGGCAGGAGGCGTGGCAGCAGTCTTGGCTGGCTGGCGCTGGACAGCGCCCACTGATGTTTTTGAACCGAGATTGCGCGGCAGAGTCTGGGACTTGTTGGCCACCGCCAGGTTTCCGGGTCGCTTGGTTCCAATGGTCAGCTTCCGCCCCGAAGCTTAAAAGAAGACATAAAGTCCATGAGAAACTGACCACACCGAAGCATTTCCAACTTATTGTTAGAATTTAGGAAGCAAAATAAAAATCATTATAGAATCAGGTGCCTAGTGAGTGGTGATTGGGATCGACTGATCGCACTGCCGAGTGCGGATTGGCTTGAGTGCGCTTAGCTGGTTGCTTGGTAACTTACCCGCGGTCGCTGCCGCCTGGGCACTGGTCGAGGCTTTCGGTCCATAGCCACTGCTGCGCACCCGCGGCTTCAGGGGATCATTGGTCATGCCCGCCAGCATCGGCTCTCTCGACTTTAGGACCTTCTGATCAGACTGTGGGAGTATCTTTTGTTGCTTCTCCTTCAAAGAGAGGCGCTGCATTCGTAAATCCTCCTCACGCAGCGCTGGGTATTCGATGAGCAGGATAATGGACCAAACAAGGAGGGAAAAAATAATGGGGGGCAAAACGTGCAAAATAAAATAAACAAAAAAATGAAAATAAAAACAATGTAAACAAAAACCATTCCACTACGAGGGAGAATCTGAAGAGTCCAGACACTTACCAAGGAAGTGGAGACGGTCTCGGGCCATCGAGAGGTTTGTCTGCATTTTGTCATGCAGCCGCTGAGCTCGGTCCCACACATCCCCGCGTCCACTCCAGCAGTCTACGGCGATGCCATCCTCCAGTTCCTTGATGCCCTTTCGGTACAGCTCGATGGCCAGCTCCTTGTGACCTGAAAATATGTGTTGAGAAGAGACGGTGTCAGATTGGCGAAGGGTTCATCACATCCCCATCGAATACGAATACGAGCCAGTTTTTGCGCGCCTCCCGGTTATTGATTCTCACACTCGACAGACAACAAAAGCTGGCTGGGCGATGACTCATAAAGCACTCGAGTTCGAAACGTACTCCCACCACCCCATTATACCTTCATTCTCCTCGTCGATTTTCAAAGCCTTCGAGATGTACTCGAAGGCGCGACGATGGTGATGCTTCTGCTTGGCCAGAAGGGGATCTCCGGGACCTGGCGAGTAGCCGCCACCCGGTCGATTGGATGCCATTTCCAGTGGCTGAATGGCCCGATAGCGCTGTGTCTGACTGGGCAGCTGCTGCTCTGGATTTCCACCCTCACTAAGCTCGAGCGGATAGCTGAGTGGCTGCTGTGATTGGTGCTGCTGCTGCTGGTCTTTGGAGTTCTGGACGACTATCTCGATGTTACAATCGCGGCGGTGTGGACGGTAAATCACCTTTGTGCTCGCCCCGTACAAGTAGCGAAAAATACAAAACAGCTGATATATCAGCGAGCGCAGAACGTTGAAGAGAAATATGATGGGAAACGATACGACATAGAGATTCTGCTTGTGCACTGACGAGCCCCCATACGGATGGCCGTGGTGGTGGTGGCCACTGCGTGGCGAGCACGAGGTGGGGGTCAGGTCATCGGTGGTTGTGGTATCGTCGTCCCCATCCGGCGAGCTTCCCGGACTGGTGCGGGTACGGTTCGAGGACGCAACAGCGGCGGCGGCGGCGGAGGCGACGTTTGAGGCGCTTGAGGAACGGTGCGTGGATTGGCGACTCCCACTGGCAGAATTCCCGCCAGCAGCTGATCCCGATCCTGCGGAACCAGACTTGATGGGTGATTTTGTGCTGCTGCTGGCGCTGGAGGAGGACGACTGGTTTTTGGTGCGTACCATCGATATTGATTCCGCGCTGTCTGCGCGTCCAGCACCCCGCTCCCCCGCTCACTAATCCACAGCCAACACCGCGGACTCCCCTTTTCCAGGGAACTTTTCTCGCTCTCTTCAAAATAAACGGTCAACTGTGGCACGTGCGGCAATCGACGGGACATAAAACAAACAAACTAATCTATCATTTAATCCGCGCCGTTGTCGTAAGCTCTCATTTTTCAGCTATTCGATCCGGTTAATGATTTTTCTCGCCACTTTCTGATTCCTTTCAACTCTCTGACGACGAAAATGAAGCTAAGCTCTGGAGTCCGTAACAGTGCTGACCGATAATCGATAACAGGATCTAGCCAGAAAAGCTGCTACCCGGAGGGTTGAAAATATTTGAAGAATTGAAACAAAAGAAAATTCAAAATACAATGCAGTCCTGGAAAAGTATTTCAATTTAATTTAAAAGAAACTCGAGAATAAAAAGCTGATAAAATTATTTCCGTAAAACAAAAAAAAAAAAAAAAAATCCAGATTGGCATCCCCCACTCCCAAGGGTAACACTATTTGACTTACCTGTCACACTGGTCACACCGCTGCCATCCCTCGGTTGTTTTTTTGCGTTTTTGCATAACAAAATATCGGAAACTCGCCCGAACCGAACCAGGAAAGGCACAACCCAGTTGCTGGAGGCAGTCGGGCAGTCACGCAGTCGGAATGGGTCAGTACACGGCGTCCCAACGCAAGAATGTGCGGATACTACTCGTGGGCGACGCCGGGGTGGGCAAGACGTCGTTGATTCTGTCGCTGGTCAGTGAGGAGTACCCGGAGGAGGTGCCGCCCCGCGCCGAGGAGATCACCATTCCCGCCAACGTTACTCCCGAGCAAGTGCCCACCAGCATTGTGGACTACTCGGCGTTGGAGCAGTCGGACGAAGCCCTCGGCGTGGAGATAAACAAGGCGCATGTGGTGTGCATTGTGTATGCGGTGAACGACGATGATTCCCTCGACCGAATCACTTCGCACTGGCTGCCACTGGTCCGTGAAAAGTGCAATCCATCACTGGAGTTGGAAACGGATGGTGCGGAACGGGATGAGGAGAGCGCAGGCGGCGAAAGGGAGCCCTTGCGCAAGCCAATCGTCCTTGTTGGCAACAAGATCGACATGATCGAGTACTCCACCATGGACAGTGTGTTGGCTATTATGGAGGACTATCCAGAGATCGAGAGTTGCGTCGAGTGCTCGGCGAAGACATTGCACAACATATCCGAGATGTTCTACTACGCCCAGAAGGCAGTGCTGCACCCCACCTCGCCACTCTATATGATGGAGGAGCAGGAGGTAAGTAGCGAGCTGATTCAGCCCCAATCAGCTGCCCATTTGAGATAATGGTTCTATAAATAAACTATTACTTTTGGCCAAAACAAAAAAGATATTTGATACTAAAGCTTATTAACCTTTGACTTTAGCTGACGCCAGCCTGCAAGAAGTCGCTGGTGCGAATCTTCAAGATCTGCGACATCGACGGGGACAATCTGCTAAACGACTACGAGCTGAATCTGTTCCAGCGGCGCTGCTTCAATACGCCGCTACAGCCCCAGATCTTGGATGAAGTTAAGGCCGTGATACAGAAGAACGTGCCGGACGGTATCTACAACGACGCGGTCACCTTGAAGGGTTTCCTCTTCCTGCACTGTCTGTTCATCCAGCGCGGAAGGAACGAGACCACCTGGGCAGTGCTGCGGCGATTTGGCTATAACGACCAGTTGGACATGTGCCAGGAGTATCTGAAGCCCCCGTTAAAGATTCCGCCCGGCAGCAGCACCGAACTATCGCATCGTGGTCAGCAATTCCTAATTGCCGTTTTCGAGCGCTACGATCGCGATGGCGACGGGGCTCTGTCCCCCGACGAGCACAAGATGCTGTTCAGCACGTGCCCGTCATCCCCCTGGTCCTACTCGACGGACATTCGCAAGTCGTGCCCAATAAACGAGGCCACCGGGTGGGTGACGTTGCACGGCTGGCTTTGTCGCTGGACACTTATGACTCTGATCGACGTGGTGAAGACCATGGAGTACCTGGCGTACCTCGGATTCAACGTTCACGAAAATGACAGCCAGTTGGCAGCTATCCATGTCACCCGCGAGCGTCGCATTGATTTGGCCAAGCGGCAGAGCAGCCGTTCGGTCTACAAGTGTCACGTGATCGGTCCGAAGGGGTCTGGAAAGACGGGTCTCTGTCGCGGCTTCTTGGTGGACGATATGAGCAAGCTCATCGGCAAGGAGTTCAAAACGAATGTGGTCCACTGCATCAACTCGGTACAGGTCTATGGCCAAGAGAAGCACCTCATCTTGCGCGACATCGATGTGCGACACGCCCTGGATCCGCTGCAGCCGCAGGAAGTCAATTGTGACGTAGCCTGTCTGGTGTACGACAGCTCCAATCCCCGCTCCTTCGAGTATGTGGCTCGCATCTACATCAAGTATTACGCAGAGAGCAAGATACCTGTGATGATTGTGGGCACCAAGTGTGACATGGACGAACGCCGGCAGGACTACCTGATGCAGCCGTCGGAGTTTTGTGAAAAGTACAAGCTACTGCCCCCGCACCTCTTCAGTCTGAAAACCAACAAGAAAGAACTTTACACAAAACTGGCCACCATGGCCGCCTTTCCGTGAGTAGTTGTAGTTGGGCTCTTAATTGGTTGAGTATTTTAATCCGAAACTAACCAAGGGGCAAGATTCTAATGCTCTAATGCTAATACCTGAGTAATGAATCTTGTAAGCAGATGATGAAATAGTTAAGAACGATTTGAAACATTTCACCATCAAGTAGTTGTAGAATTCATCTAACATCTGGGACACATTTTGGATTAATGGATTAATGGGATTACTTATATTCTTATCTTCTCTTCCTCCCCCTCTTTGTGTCTTGGTTGGTGTCTGTTTTTCTGTGTTGTTTGATGTTTGTGCACGTCGATGGCTTCGTGGACTTGTGGATAAATGACTGCAGGCGCTTCCAGGCCGCCTGGATCCTGTTCTACAAGCACAGGTTGGTACAGCTGTGGGAATCGGCGTAAGTGTTAACCATTCATACTGAACTCGTTACTAATGTCAGCTCTCTATTTGTTATGTGATTGTTTCATCTGCCACGATGTCGTACAAGTTGCAAGAGACCCCCGCTCATATGTGCTTGATTAACGTGTGGTGTGCGACAGCATTCTGTAGATTTGACTCATTGTTTTGCATAAAATATTACAATTATTTGATACTAATAGTTTCTTTTTGTTCAACCAACAGCCACCTGAGACAATTTGGCCTGATGACAGAGGACCCGAAGCTGTGGTGGAAGGCCGGATTAGGCGTTGCCGCGGCCACCATGCTGGGCTTCATTGTGCTGAAGACCATCAGCGCCGCCGGAGCCCACTCCCGCTAAAATTCGACGTTGAGAAGAGACTTACAATACACACACACACGTTAATGTTCAGAAAATTCATGTAACTTATTAATTAATATTTTGCTTGCTACTGTAAATCCAAAATTTATTGTTACCATAACCGAAGCAAACAATGAAAAGGGACACTCGCCAAGTTCTCATTCCTGACATGTAAATAGTCTTGTGGAGAGCACTCCCAGGAATCGGGCAATCAGACAGGATTAGAAGACAGTCAAGCACATTGTGTACGTTGCATTTCTATTCGTATATATACCCTTTAACCTTAAACCATGTACTCACTGATAAGTCATATAAGTTATCGTTACTCTCAATACCAAGTAACCGAAGTGAAGCAACCAAATTCGTGCATAGATAATAGTTATATGTACGCCTACTTGGTTCTATATAAATACATATATATTACTAGTAGAAAGTCACTTGCCTCGGTGATATCGCACTCTGTAAATACGCGCAAAGTATGAGCAATAAATCGATCTATATATGTGGATTTACATAAAGCTACCTATAGTGGTTCAAAGTGGTGTGTTTTTCTTCCACTTTTAAACTAAGATCTTTCCCCTTAGGTCTGAACTAAAGTGTTTCTTGGACACCTTAAGCTCCTTTCCGACCTTCAGTCAATTTCTATTTCTAAAAGGCTTTTATTAATTATTATTAAATATCATATCTTATCATACATATCGAAGTCAAAGTGGGGCCTTGGATTGTCGAGGTCTAAATGCTTAGAGAACGTGAATGTTCTTTGGTTTCTAGACTCGGTTTGACTGGCAAAACTGGCACTGGTCGCCGCCGGGGTCCGGATATCGCATCTGGAACTGGGTTATCAACTCGGGGTCTACCTCCGATTGGTAGACCAACCTTTCCCCAGCTTTATCTAGTTGGGCTGGTAATTGTGAGGGCGCCCGAAGAGCTCTATCTTATGGGTACCCGGACTCAGGCGCGACGATGACATCGGAATCGACGCCACGGTTCAAGTTGGTGGGATTCCCCTTTATGCCCATGAGTCAATGCTCCTTGCCGTGGTTGAGCCAGTGACCCGGTATTTTTTTCAAAATAGTCAAACATTCCCCGAAATTATCCAACACTACTAAAATATAACGATATCTATCGGCATGTCGCAGGTGAACCAGTTGACAACTAGACATCGATAACTATGTATTTACGACGAGGCAACATCAATATATAAAGTATTTTTTTTATCTATGATTTACATTTCTTGAAATAAAATTTCAAATATTGGCTGTGGGTTTGTTCGCTGAAATGGGTTTGTTCGGCAAGACTCCAAGTAAAGATCCCAAAGAACAGGTAAGGTGTGACGCACAAGTGACGTCTCAAATTTTTCGCGAAATGATGTCATACTCCCATTGTTTTTATTTATTTTTTACTCTGACATACATATTTCTTGAAAATCTGGCACTCTGCAATTAGGTGCAAGAATGGACGCACAAAATACGGAAGGAGGGGAACCAGCTGGATCGGCAAATAAGGAGCATTCAGCGTGAAGAGGATAAAGTGAAGCGCTCGCTAAAGCAGGCTGCCCAGAAAAATGACCGTGACACCTGCGTCATTCTGGCCAAGGAAATCGTTAATTCCCGGAAGGCCGTTAACCGCATATACACGTCGAAAGCGCATCTAAATTCCATACAAATGCAGATGAAAAATCAGTTAGGTTGGTGGACCTTACTTTCGTATCTGGACGGAATTTAATCTTATTTTCTTTCAGCCACTCTGCGAGTCGCAGGATCGTTGCAAAAGTCAACGGAAGTGATGCAAGCAATGCAAAACCTGGTTCGCTACCCAGAACTGGCGGGCATCATGCGTGACATGTCGAAGGAAATGATGAAGGCGGGGATCATCGAGGAGATGCTGGATGAAACCATGGACTCGCTGGAGGAGTCCGAGGAGCTTGAGGAGGAGGCGGCCAAGGAGGTCGACAAGGTTCTGTGGGAGATAACCGACGGCAAACTGGGTGAAGCTCCCTTGCCTCCAGAAGCTACCCCCGCGGACAAAGCTGCGGCTGCGGCTGCGCCATCCCGTGTCGCAGTGCAAGAAGAAGAAGACGACGACGACGAAGGCGAAGAGCTGCAGGAAATGCAAAAGCGCTTGGCTTCCTTGCGCTCGTAGAGTTAAGTGTTTTCATTTAGCTTAATATAGTGATTCTTAACCCACAACCTGGCAGGTCCCTTTGAAATTCAAACTCAACTAAGCACGCGAACCTTGAACTCTGTTTAAACCAAAATAATCTTTGAATAACAATCCGTTTTTATCTTTTAAGTGTACAGTGTCCCAGTTCAAATTATATTGGACCACGCATTTTTTACATTTAATTTATTCAAAGTAAATTTATTTATTTTATAATTTACCTTGTATTAAAAATCGATTTTTGCTGTGACAATCTTTTGTAAGATCGGCTATTCATTTGAATGTAAAAGGCAACTTAAGGTCTGATGTTGTTCTCAATGAAGTCGAGGTAGGCCGCCACGCGAGTGTATACACCTGGCCACCCTTTCAGCCCGCAGGGTGTGGGGCCATAAGAAACCACCCCGGCAATATAGTAATTAGAGTTTCCTTGATAATAGTCTTCGAGAAGCAGTGGCCCCCCAGAGTCTCCTCGGCAAGAGTCGACTCCTTCGACGCCCCCGGCACACAGCTGATTGGTAGTAACCGTCCGCCGCTGACTGGCGTACCGCTCGTTGCAGGTTCGTGTTGACACGGGATCCAGTTCCGCCTTTAGCTTGACGCTGGACGTAGCATTTGTTTCGGTGCGACCCCATCCGGCTACAAGAGCCTTGCGGCCAAGGAACATCTGGTCGCGCTGGGAAGGCAGGCTGGGCACGCACACGGGAGAAATGAAGTCGCTGTATTTAACCTCATCCCGAAGTCGAAGCAGTGCGATGTCGTGCAGCTGGTCGCGCACATTGCCTGGGTACTGCGGATGCGGAATTCGCTCCGACACAGCAATGTCTACATACGGATCGTTACAATCCTCCCGCCCATTTAACTCTGTGGTGCAATCAGGGTTCGTTCTCGTGTCCCAGTCGCCGAGGCGCACTCCGGTCAGTTGCCAGTCGGGGGGAATAGCTGCCACACAGTGCGCTGCTGTGAGGACATAGCGGTTGTTGATCAGCGAACCGCCACAGTGGTGGCCCTTGATGTTTCCCGCTGGAGGCGGATAATGTGGTTTCATTTAAGTGGCTAATGGATATTATTCAACACTTACGTTTTGTGTACTCGATCAGCGCCATCCAGGGAAACTCCCTTTTGCCAGTCTCCACGCCGCCCACGACGCGGTTTTCGAAGTTGTCCCCACAATAGGGAGCCTTGGGCAGAAGGCTGGCTCCGGATCCCGATACAGAGGGTTGGGTCACTGGTTTTGGGGCAGGCTGACCCTGGTTTCCCCACTGCGGCAGCTGGTTACGCGTCCCGCTGTTGGCGCAGCAAATCTACACCGATGGTGGGGATCGAGGTGAATGGTAAATAAGCGAATGATTCATCGAACCAGGGGATAAACCCGATCGGGTAGCGGATACTCACAAGCACCTGTCCGTTGCGGTAGCCGCACTGGCTCGATTGCAAGAATTCACGGTCCTCGCGAGAAATAACCCCACGCTGGACCACCTGGAACAGGTATCCACATTCTCTGAGATTAATGCACCTTCCATTGCTTTCGTCCGGCGTTGTGCAGTACCCAAAAATTTCTGTGGAAAAAAGAAAATACACATCCATAACAAGGCTATTGCGCGGGATTGGGAACGGAACGAAAACGAGATTGGGAATGCCCCCCGTCGATCCAGTTTGTTATTGCATCGCCGGGGTCAAGTTCAGCGCTGATAGTTGATCGTTTCAACCCAATTGTACGCAACTTCCAGGTCCGACATAAACAATACCTTGGCGTATAACTTACCCTGTGTTTTAACATCACTAGGTCTGGTCAGTAATATCGCCAGAACTCCTAGTATAAGATGGTGCTTCATGGCTATAGATTGTATTAGGTTCTTGGGACTCTGTGCGGCGGAACCACTCAAAGCACACAAAGCGTGTTGGAACCTCACTGACTGCGACTGGCCTGGTGAACGGACTGGCCCTCACACTTCTCGTTCTGAGTCTGAGGCCGAGCTTATCAGCCAGCTGAGCAAGCGGCGATTTTCTCCCACTCCAGCGGCGGGAGAAAACCAGAATCAAGAGATTCCAGTCCGGTCTGAGTCCGCCTGGGTTTGATTCTGGTTTTGGTTTGGGTTATGTGTTCTCTCCGCTTGAAGGAGGAGAGTTATTAAATGTGCAAGCACACTCTACATACCATATATTAGTGAATTCCATTGAGTTTTCTTGTACTCTCGCCGACTCATCAAGCATCGGGGCAATTTCCAATCCAGCAGTGCGATGGGTCTACCCCACGGCTGCACTTGGGGTTGACAGGTCTTGGCCCACTTTAATAGCCATGCCACTGCTACTTCTGCAGCCGACAAGCTGATTGAGAGGGTTTTCAATTTTTTATTCAGACAAACGAACAACTTGTGACACCTAAATGCTTGTGCAAGTGTCATTATAAGGACGATTGCATTTATTTTATTCGTACAGTCTCATACCCGAATATCCGACTAATAAGGGAATACGCGGTCCACACATTAAATTTTCATGAAAAGAGTTTACAATCAGAAATAATTATGTAAATTATATATCTAAAATATAAAGATTAGTTTCAGATAGAAATTTGTTAGTAAGTAAAAATAGATAAATAATTATTTTGAAAAAAACTAAAAGGGACTTTTGTATTTTTATGGTTCTTAAATTCCCATAAAGTTTATCGTAAAAAGAACACTAGATAACATCTTTATAACCTGAACCATGTTTAAAAAATTATCCAGTAGCATAAGGGTTTTTTTTTAATAAAAGGTTACACATTTTTTGAACAATGTATTTTTTAAGATTGAATAGATTAAATAATAAACCTTTAGCTTACTTTATGTTTTGTCCATAAATATAAATCTAATTGGCTAATACCTTTGCATACAAAACCTCCTTAATGAAGCAGATCAAAATTATTTTAAGAAAACAAATTATTTCTTCTCGTGAGAGATAGAGGACGTACAGAAGATATCCTTCTTCAGACATCCCCACGATTAGTACTTTCCATCCGGGAAAACCCAAACTCTTTGAAAATTGCTTTTTGGGGGCCGGAGTTTCGAGTGGACCGACTGGGGAGTGTGCTTGAGGAGAGGGTCGTGGTGCAAATGAATGCGAAAAGTAAGATAGATGATTTCAATTTGTTACAAGTGCTTTTAAGTTTATATCGAACGGACAGGATGAGAGTGTGTGGGCACTTGGCAAGGCGGCGCTCTCAGCTGCCCAGCCGGCACCTTCCAGGACGAGGGTGCGTGTGTTGCTGTTTGTTTAGTGGCAGTTAGTTTGCTGATTTAATGCCAATGGCCACTTCAGGAAAAAGTGGACGTCGTCAATTTTACCATTTCATTTGACAATGCATTTCATTAGGGCTTAAGCCGGAGGTTATCACAGAACTCTCCCGCATGTATTTCCCGCCCGGGTGGGTAACTCCTATTAAATTAAAGTAGAATCTGAGGACCACCGGGAAAGGGTAGATGGATGAAGGGTGGGTCAGGATGGCGCCGAAGTTGTTTCTTCAGGCTAATAAACACGGCTTCTTCACACTTGACTGGCTGCAAAGTGACTGGACTGGACCTAACTGGTGAAATGTGAGGTGGGTGGATGCGTTTGTATAATTAAAAGCCTTAACTGAATTATTTATAAGATTCAGGTCTAATGGTCGAATGTGAGGTCGCTTAAGCGGGACTTGTGAAAAATGTTCCGGAGTTTGGGTCATCCGAGGCTCGGATCCTGAACAGCGATGCCAATTCCAAAGGAATTATGTGACTGGCCGACAGGAAGAATGAAATGTCATGATGTCTATTTGGAGAATCAATTGTTCCGAAACAACGACGAACTTTTTTAATTAAACCTAATATGTGTATTGGAATTGCAAGCATTCTCCGTATTGATTTGTCGAACGTGAGACGTGAGACAAGGAAGCTAAGGAGGAATGGGGTGGCCCATCATATCCATTCCACTCTATGAAACCATCTGCATCGGAAGGACTGAGTTGCCCCTGCCACAGGGACAAAGGCAACGCAGGAAGTCAGCAGCATAGCCATCACGGAAGACTGTGAATTCCAAGCACTTTGGAATTTTATGTCCAAACAATGCGAGCTGGCAAAAAGACACCAGAACAGAATGCCGGGTAAGAGTTTTACTAAATTCCAATAAAAGCTTCCTACACTCATCTGCGTGGCAACGCCAACTTCCTGTGTTCCTGTGTCGTCCTGGTCTCTATTTATAAAAATGGAATGGAGGTGGATGTGGAGATGGAATGGTGATCCTTACCCGCCCCATGGCAATTCAATAAAGAAACGACTGGAGTTCTCATAATGCATTTAAAAACTGTTTATTGGAAATTAACTCGTTCTATATTAAAATACAATCCAACAGTAAATACAATACAACATATTACAATGCAATACAATACAATTCAATTCAATTTAGATCTCGTACAATTCTGGCAATCGCAGTGTCATTTATTTTATTCACTATTCCGACTCTGACTCTGCGAGTATATATGTATTTACGCACAATGACCTGCGGATTATGTATAATAAATATGTACTTTCGAAAGAGCCAGTGGCGTTGGGTAGTTATTTTCTCGAAACGTTTTCGAAATGCATTAATACTAAATTGAACTTTAATAACTTGCTAGGCTGGTATTTTGTCACGTTTTATTTTGTTTTCATAAGGACATTTATGATATCGTTTTAAATATCGGCTATTTGTAACTCAAACTGCATAGAATTTGTTTCCAATAGTCTTGCGTTGAATTTATATTGAAATTTATTATCAAAACATCGGATCACATTCGATCGATGGTGAGTGGGTTTCTATTTATTCAAGTAAACATTATGTATGTATCTTTTCGATGCCCATGTCCAAACTGATGTTCGAATTGGCTATATTTGTTTTCATGGCACTATATAACTATATTAACTTGGATATGCTCGTCGCGGCATCATTTAAAATTTGATTTCGATCGTCTATCTTTATATTAAGGTATGCATGTATATATTGAATCGCAAATTTATGATTGGTTAGGGTATAGAAACTTTAATATATATTATTATGAATTCTTGTATATATATTTCTTTATTTTTGCTTTTACTTGATCATATCAATATATGTATATATGCAAGTATAGTTCATAAAACGTTTAACAATAATTTCAGTCGGTCATTTTGGTATGTAAATTATATATACTTAGGCTATAATTACTTCTGATTTTTCTTTAACCTTTTCTTGCCTTCTTTTTCAATTACTTTCTTATTATGTATTTCGATTTGTATTATTTAACTTGTAAAACCATGTAATTTTTAAATTAAGACACGAAATTTTTTAAGTTTAGATATGATTGTTTTATTTATATGATTGATGAAAAATGCTTATATCATTTCCAAGCTCGTCAAGAGTAATTGTCAAGAGGGGTAAAATATTTAGGCCAAATAATTGGGGCCGAAAGGACTCCTCGGCCAGCAGACAATGCGATACATAAATCATTTATCGTATGAAGCTCTTAAAGGCTGGTTGAAATTCAAAGATAGAATAATGGCTTAGCACGATTGTTAATGAGGGTGCAGAAAGTTCCATAATCGGCGTCCCATAATAAGTACAATATTTGTCATTTCGAGAAACTTAACCTATTAACTACACTTCCACTAGGGTCACTGGAATTTCAGGTACTTTGAAAATCTTATGAATTATTTTGGCAAATGAGGAAAACAACCGGGCCAGATACTATATACACTACATGTATCTGTGGCCATACGCATATGGAATGTTCGGAGAAAGTGCACTCGGCACCGTTGAAAGACGTCTTAATATGCGGCGAATGAACTATTCTAATCGATTTAAACTAATGTCGTTGTTGATTCATCTCTGATTTCACATTTGGTTGCTATATTTCCTTCTAGTCAATTTAGTAGGTGAAGCGTAAATTTGTTATCATCTAATCGTTGTGCCTATGGATAAACCGAATTCGATTTTCGAACGACTCTAAAATGGCTCATTTCGATTCTCGATTATAAAGGAACTAATTGTCGCTAAGCTTCGTGTGCGTTACTTCTGGGGTCAACTAAAACTCCTAGTTAAAACTACCTTTTAAATATCCAACAATTGCAAACGTGCTAATTCTAAAATGCGGTTCCTCACACTTGGGTCTGGATCTCATAAAGAGGCGGTAAAGAGACCACTTAAATTGTCATATAGTTCGAGTAATACAATATAGGCAATGCGGCTAATTGGATATGGGCGAGTTCGTATCTTAGGATCGTCTTAAAAATACCTAGTTTAGCTGCTGGAAAGGCTGCAATGTCGCGACGTGTCCTTCGCGGATCAGGAGCTGGCAGGTAATGCATGTAGAAGGTTCGAACATAGCACTCGGGGCTGGTAGAAGGCGTTGTCTTTTAATTATTTTTTAGTGTAGATCTTTCACACCCACACACCACATGTCCTGCGGGCGATTCACCCGTCGACCCGTTCACAAAGTGTGCGTTTATCTGAAACCGAAACCGAATCGTCGTATGACTCGCGTCTTGATATCTTAGACGTCGGACTTGTTCAGAACAAGTTTCTCAGTGGACAATTCTTAAAAGCATCACTAAGACGTTTTTTCAACTTGGCTGAAAGTACAAACAGAGCAAAATCAGTTAGGGTGCACAGAACCGAAAAAGGATAACTTGGAAAACTGCCTACGAAATCGAAATGTTAAGTTGCATAAACCAAAAAACGAATAGCAGAATAAACTTAGAGAAATGAAAGGGTAGTTGCTTGGCAGTTTGATTGTTTTCGCCCTCAGAGTGACAGCGGCAATAGAATATACTCCCTAAGGGATTTGTTTTTGTTTGCTTATTGTTTCAAATTGCTGTGGTCATTAACTTTTTCGACAATGGAACTTTTGGAAGTATTTTTTTTTATCGTAGCTAGGTGGCAGGGTGGCTAGGTGGGTGGTATGGCTGGTGTGAGACTGTGGATGTGGCGTTGGGTGGGGTGGCATGAAGTATGGGCACGTGTTACCTACCTGTACCTGTCGGAGCGGTCGAAGGACCCGGTTACACAACAGAAATGGTACACAGCTTAAAAAAATATCGTTCGAATTGTAAATAGGTACTTACTCGAGCCATACTGACCGACCTCCAGTCCGCCACTCACCTAGGAAAGTCACCTAGGAACGCACTCACCTAGGAACGCTGCCGGTGACAGGATATGGGCTTAATCTAGGTCACCTATTCTTTCAGTGCCTTTGGCGATGCAATAGGTGTTAAGATACTGAAACGGAGGGGCCTGCCTCATCCCTTAATCTTAAGGATGTAGCTGGTGGAATCGCCCTTGGCGCCACACAGGCTCTCGCGGAGATTCGCAAGGATAAACATACATATGTATATAGAGGCGGTTGGATACAGACAAAGACTTTCGGGGGGAAGGATAAAAGAGAAAGTTCGGGGAAACAGAGGAAGAGTAAGAGGTAGAGAAAGAGAGAGAGAGAGAGAGAGATAGACAGAGATAGGTCGACATGTACACATAGATAGAAAAACATATAGACTAACGGTCATGCCAAATGAAGTTCACTATACGTATCAGATATTAGATATCAGGCAAGAGTCGGCAGTGTACTTGGGAAGACATATATGTATTCGGTGGGATTCAGTGTGTGACGATATAACGGTAGGGCTATCACCTCGAGATGATGTCCGACTAGGAATAAAAACCAAATGTATTGTTGTGTTTTCTCATATATATTTATACATATATATATATATTTTTTTTATTATACCTTCTATTGTTTTTTTTTTTTGCTTTTAATTAAATGTTCAAAGTAACAATATAATTAATCAACTATTAACGCTTTTCTTAATTTTTGGTTTTTTTTATTCATTTGTTGTGTATAGAACGTCTTTCACATCTAATAATGACTTGAATGGTATTTTTCCAACATTATTATTTATCATTTTTGTCTGTTGTTTCTCTATTAAATTCATTTCCCTATTAAGTTACACATATACATATTTATATATATAGATAATAATGTTTAATCATCCGTGACTTGTGAACTGTCTGATATACATATAATTACATTATCATAACTATAATATTAACGTTAACACAATATTATCAAACAGAAATCAAAAATAAATCGGCTGAACCATTTAACATTTTCAACATTTATGATTACGTTAAAAACTTGGTTATGATTGAATAATATGTTTTTTGTTTGTTTTTTTTTTTTTTTGTTTGTTTCGGTTTTATTCATTTATATATTTATGTTTTTATTCAATATATAATAAACAATTAAAGTGACCTTGAACATCACATAAGTATCTGAGAGAAAAACGCAATGGATATAGTAGTAGAATCTAGGTAAACATTTTCTATTCGTATTTAGAAAGCCATTAATAGTTTCGAGTTTCGAAAAGAGCATAGCTAATTGTTAGAGACATCTGTATCTGTATCGGTTCAGTAACAGGAGTGCGATGGGAACAAGAAAGCTAGTTAATTAGTTAGGGATAGTAGGCTCCTTTTGCCGTGGTATAACCACCTGGTCATCCTGGCTTATCATCAACTATTCGCTACTCATGGTCTAGTCGTTTCAGCCACGTTAAGGCATTCATTCATTAGTTCGATCGTTCCTAACTTTGTATGGAGCGAGGGGCACTAGAGGATTGCTTCAGTAGATTGACAGAGAGAGGTGTTGAGCCTTCTGGCTTTATTGCTGTCTTACCAATATATTTTATTTTGTGTACAAGAAGAAGAAGAATAAGAAGGTAACAAATACAAAAAAAAAAAAAAAAAAAAAACATAGAATCCCGCTTAAAGTTAGACAGGTTGGTAAGTGAGAGCACAGCTCGAAAGGATAGTTAGATAGTTAGGGTGTTAAACATCATCCCCGTCATCCTTGATCTGACATGGTTGCTATTGCGTTTGGTGTGTCAACTATTAATGCAAATTGTACATACATATCTATGGTATTATTCTTGGATCTGTACATTTATGTATTTAACCATTTACAACACCATATACATAGCTATTTAAATGCTCGTGATAAGTGTGGTCGTGATAGGTGTCTGTAAACTTATGAGTAGTGGGTTATAGCCATATAAAAACGAATTCACAACGTTCAGAAGTACATGGTTGGTTGGAACAGTCATTCTCAAATAGAGACGATCTATATATTTCATTCATGATTGCCGTTTCTGATCATGTCGCTATTTGCATGGCTTCTATATGGTATCGGTATTGTTTGATAGTATAGTTCATCTCGTATATTACATAGCTAGTACTTCGTTAGATTGGATGTACTGGACTGGATGTTGTTGATGTTGTTCTTGTACTGGCTGTAGGCGTTTTCTTGTGATGTTGTTCTGCTTGTACTTGATGTTATTGTTGTTGTTGTTGTATGTTGTTGTTGTACTTGATTGATGATATATCATTTGTAAAACATCAAGAATACATGTCTGAGAGAGACCATCAAGTTGTTGTTGTGAAGATTTTGGTTGAGTAGAGTAGTCGGTTGTTGATGTTATTTTAGTTGAGATTGTAGTTAGTTGTTTCGTGTTGTTGCAAATGTTGTTCAGGTTGTTGTTTTCAGATATAAGATTTTGAGGCAGAGTAGAAGTGGCGCAGATTAAAGATTTAAAGACAGTGTCGAAATCAAAAGAAGAGAAAGAGAGAAAGACACCAGAGAAAGAGAGAGAGAGAGATATTTATATATATATATAGAATGCAGTGTATTTAAAACATATAGTCATATAAGTACAAATAGTTGGTAGTTGTATGCGTTTCTCGACAAACAGAAAATAATGACGAGTGGTGATAGATATTTAGGAAAAGCTCTATCCGGTCATCCGGAGCTCAAATGTCCTCCCCAACTATCTCCTCCGACGACCAAAGTTCAACCAGTCTGGGGCAATCTTGGGGAGGACATGGGATGTTGTTCGGAATGTATGTGGTTAGGAATTATATATTATGGTATTGAAATGTCTGAATAGCTACATTGACAACACGTCCCCGAGCCGTTCTCGTCACAAATCGGATCGAAACTGAAAACTGTCGCTAGCCATGCTACATCCAGACTGAAATGACTTCGTCGAAACCTCTGGGAAAGATTGTTTGCGGATTTAGAACGAGGACGGCTCGATTCCATGAAGGTACATCCATGCGCAAGTCCATCCTTATACGGAATCGTTGAAACATGTTTTTTTGGCGGAACTAACCGGGGCCCTTGGGTGCAACTGGGATGCGTGGAAGAAGACGACAGCATGTAGGAGGTGTATGGCAACCTACCCGTCAGACTTTGTGATGGATAATCGGTATTCGTGGAGAGTAGTTATTTACACGTGTCGTATGCTTGATGTCATTGTTTCTTGATAGCCGATTAGCATGCATGTTACTGGTTCGGAATCTGAGTCTAACATTGATTTTGATTTTGCATCGGATTGTTGGTTCTGGGTACTCCTGGGTCGGAGGCCAGTGTGTGCGTTTATCGGTGAAATATGTATGCTAAAATGTATCACAGCAATATGCTCTAGAACTGCCTAGCGTCTCTTAAAAGCTATTGTCCTTGTCTAAATGGCTACAGCTATTATATATTATCCTTTCGTATATTGTTTTACAATATTTCCTACCGAATGGGCGTTGCCTAACCAAACAAAACCAAATGGCAAATGAACCAACTGAAAGTCCTGTAATGTCCTTGAATATATTTAAGAAATGGGTTTTGGGCGTATACATAAGTGGTGGGGTTATAGAGGTATAGAGGGAGTATAGAAGTATATTAAGTAGAGTTATCTGGTTTACTTACATTTCAGAAGAATCAACCGGAGAGATCGGTAACTATCTCAAAGAGTTAGAAATTCTCAATTGTGGTGTATGTTGTATGTTGTTTGTACAGGAAAGAAACAAAATGTAACAGTTGTTAAAGATGAATTTGATCAAAAACTTTCAAAAACAAACTGACTGAAATTGTTTTCGTATTTCGTATATTGTTGCTTGTTTTCTGGATTCTGGTGGAAGTGCGATTAGAGAATCGGCAATAATAATTTAGCGTTTCTGCGTCAGTTCGTTTGCAAGTGTAGTCATTTAGTCGTGGTTAAATTCATGAAAATGTACATTATATACATAACGGGTATATATAAATCTGAATGAAAATTACAACGTATTCGCCGATTTAATTCATAATCTTTCCATACTCATACACACTTAAGTATATGAATTTAAAGTCCAAAGTGATTTCAGCAATGTATTTTCGACGGTTCGACATGATTCAGCAACCTCCTCTGTCGCACCATTCGCTTATTTATTTGTTTTAATTAATTTCTTTTTTTCGCTTTTTTTTTTCTCGATTTTTGTTTTTATATATTTTTCATTCGCTTTATTTCATTTATTTATTTCGATTTGGCATCGAATGTCATCGGGCCGTTTCGATGGTTTCATTATTTTGTGTTTTTTTTTCATTTATTTTTTGTTATGTTATCAACTAAACAACGATTATGTATTGTATATTGGGTTTGAGTATATTACATTATCATCGAAGCAAAGTGATTTGAATATTAGTAAAGGCTTTTACTATCTTTGTTTTTAAATAATTTGGTTTATTCTTTAGCTACTTTAAAATTCATTAGGAGTTCACCGTCCTGTTCGCATTTTCATTCCGGATCTCTATTTATTTTATTTATCGCATATGGCTTTCGTCGATTTTGGTATTTAAAATATTGGGTTCATAAATAGGATTAAATTCCGATTTGGTTCAAATTATTGCTGGCGCGTTAAAGGCTAATTTTACGCTTTTATTGTTTAGCTTTGTAAAGTTTATTTGGGTATTTTTTTGTTTTTTTGATTTTTTTCTTTGGGGGAAGGGGCTTCCTTTGGGATAAAGTATTATATCATAACAAATTCAATTATTTAGAGAAGAATTAAAACAATTTCCGTTTATGGGCTCAATGCTATTATTATTATGGAATTTGTATTATATGTGTTTCTCTTTTATTTTGTTGACTTGACTGACATATCACTGCATGACACATTTTCCCTCTATTTGAGTTTTTAGCTCATTTACTTGCGTTTCTATTTGATTTTTCAGTTCTGTAAAAGAAATTGAGTATGGAAACAGCAATAAATAAGCATATTTTGTAGAGTAGACTACAAATGTTAAATATGTTAACTGGTATGTATATGTATTTATGGATGCTCATGTACTGTAACTTGTCTACTGTTTCGGTAACTGTGTGGATAAAATAGTTTATATGGGAGGTAATTCGTAGTTCTAGATTCTAGATCACTAGCGCGCAGTCAGGGAGGTCTAATATGATTCGAATTAAGCTTAGATAAAACAATTAAAGGTTGTACATTTTTAATAATATAATTTATTGGGGATAAGTCGTGTGTTCAGTCCCGTTTGCAATCGTCCTTGTCGGGATAGAGAGTCAAAGTAGTAGATTCGAGCTTAGAATTAATGAAATAGTTATAGCGATAGTTATAGTTGAAAATAGATAGGGATAGTAATGACAAGACTTGGTGATTCGGTGCTGAGGAAATACACATACATATGCAGTATACATGTCGTATATATATTTCACATAAGTCGATCAGTGTAAAATACATATAGCACACATATAGAATGAAAGTAAGGAAAGTAAACGAGAGGGAAAAAGTTTTGTATTGGCTTCTAGTCCAATATTCGTTGATCGTTTAGTTATATATTTTTAGTTGACAGTTCGGTTACATTTATATTGTTATGAGTGTTGAGTTTCAAAATGCAGTTTAGCACACAAGCTGTTTAAGTGTTTATTTTAATATATATATATATATATATATATTATATAATGAAAGTAAAAGTGCAGTGGGTGAGTTGGTGATGTTGTAAAAATAAATGTGGAAAATCAATTCGAAACATAATCCAAGAATCCCCGTACTCGCACCTGATTTCTTAACCTCATTCAAGCCTAATTTTAATTTGGAAGAACTATTTTCTTACTATTATCTGGTTTGTTTTTCAAAGAGTGGTTTTTCTTATTATATATTTTTTGGATTTTTTTTCTTTTTACAAAGAGTGAGTATTAGAGAGAAGAAGAGATTGTTTTTCTGTCGGTGGTGAAGTAAGTAGAGAGTAGTTCATGAATACAAAGGTATTACATATAGATTACCACACAAAGAAATCATACGGCTTTACGAATAATCGCACTTACCTTAGACTAATTAATTAAATGACATGAAACCTAAGCAGAAGGACGGCTAACAACAATTAATCGAATTAGTTTTAGCCCAGAATTTATTCAAAATAAAATATGTACACGAAACGAAAACTGTAATCCAAAACTGATGCCAACTTAAATCAAATATAATGTGAAAATGGAGTGCACGCTGGTTAAAAATATAGGTATTTGCAGATAGAGAGTTCATATTCATCGTTGCATTTCAGTTGACGGTTAAATCTTAAACACATGTGATATGACAGATTGTAGTTAGGGTTTAGCTTTAGAGTTGGAGTTTAGATTTAAAGTTAGTATAGTTTAGCATAGGTTAGAAGAGCTTACTTATTACACGCACAGGAAACATAGAACAGAGTACAGAGGTCAGAGGTCAGAGTTTAGAGTTTAGAGTAGAGATAGAGATAGACAGATTAGATGGATAGATAGCGTTGGTTAGTAGCAGTTGTTCATAGAGTTAGATTGGATAGTTCGATTGCACTTATTGGTAAAATAGAAAAGACACACAGATGCACAAACATAAACACAGTTACTACTTTCGAGCGCCGTTGAGTATTTATTTGGGTTTAGTTATTGGGTTTAGTTTCTTGGTAGTACTTGGTAGTTGGTTTTTGGTTGTTGGTCAAAATGATGTATTTTAGTATTCTAAAGTCTGGACTCGACGGCCAGAGGGCCTATCTTCTTGTTGTAGAAAATCAGTAGTGGGAGAACGAAATAATAGAGTAACCTAAATCAAAACACAGTTACACAGAGTATCTACCGGGTCGGAGCCCCAGGATCGGGGACCGGCCCGTTTGGTGAGTTGGATTAGCAGTAGATAGATGCCAGTAGCTGAGCGAAAGGTTATCGGCAATCAACGGGCACAACAACGACCACTTACTTGTAAAATCGTCGAGCTCCTCCTGCTCCGCTTCGGCGGCAAGCTCCTCGGGCGTCTTCTTTTTCCTCATCAGGGGATTGGGCTCCTCCTGGGGAGCCGCCTCGACGATTTCCTCCTTCTTCTTGATGTTGTACTAAAGGTGTGTTTAAAGGATTAAGATCATCAGGTCAGATTGGATCGATTAGGTCTTAAATTTTATCTTAGAAGCTAACACTTTTTGGGCCACCACGTAGTCGTTGTCTCGCTCCTTTCTAATTCAATCTGACTCCGTTAGGGAGTCTCTCATTAAAAGGACTCCCTACTAGAGTCAATTTGAACTGCGCCAGGAAGTGGGTTGGTGGGTGGCTGCATCAAGCTGCATCTCAGGACACTTTTCAGGACATTTTCTCACTTTATTCACTTTATGTTGGCCACTTACGAGCCATCATCTGCGAGCACTCACCTTGTCGCGAATGTCTTGCCTCATCTTCTCGCGTTCCTCCTCCATTTTCCGGTGCTTCTCCTTGCGCCGCTCCTCGGCCTCGCGGATAGCTTCCTGGCGCTCCCTCTCCTCCTCCTCTGCCTTTTCCTTGTCGTCGCCATCGTCACCGCCATCACCTCCTACGGCGCCTGTGTGTGAGGAATGCGAGGGAATGAAAGTGGTTAGCAAAGAGTCACTATCTGGCTACGCTTCGGAATCATATGACAATTGATTAAGGTCATTTGGGTTCTCGCGCGAGAACTCCTAAGAGTTTCCAGGCTTCTCCGATAAGGAGTTCATCTTGTAATTCAATTAAAATCGGCCGTGACCAATTTTAGTTCTCTCCTGATGCCCGATGCCCGATGCCCGCTACTGGGCATTTTGACACATTTGATTGCCCAGCTCCGCGTCCACCTTATCTGGTGGCGGGTTATCTCCGCTAGTTGCGTTCTCTCTGCCACTGACTATGGGGAACGCGATTAGTTGGGATTGTGGCTTGGCAGCGACCGTCCCAGCGGCTCAGTGCCTCAGTTCGAATAGAGGAGTGGGCGGATCTAGTTTTCCGGAAGTCTGTCGTCGCATTAGCAGCGACCTTTACTCAGCCGACCTCGAAAGGCCACATACGAAACAAAGACTAAGGCCGACAGTGACGGCAAAAAGTGACACACTCATTTCGCGTCGGGTCGCCGAAGAGGCAGCATTGCAACGGAAATGATTCTGCCAGCTCTGGCCATCCTTTGGGTGGCAGGCATCGTGCGCGGCCAGAACAACAACACGGCCCAGATGGAGAACGAATTGCTGCACTTCTCCTACAAGCTCGAACAGTACCTGGACACTGGCAGGCAGCCGTGCCAGGACTTTTACGGATACGTGTGCTCGCGAAGCGCCAACCTCAGCCAGTCGGGACGCCAGCGCTTCCAAAGCTTCCTCAAGGCGGCCGACGATGGCCAACTCATGGACATGGAGGTTCAGCTGGTCAACCTCTTTCGGTCCTGCGAAACGGGACGTGGCGCGGAAGCCCTCAAGGGCTCGCAGCTCTACAGGATGAGCGGAGGATGGCCCGCTCTGGAGGCGGCAAAGCCCGATGGAGGTCCGCAGCGCCTCAGCAACCAGACCCTGAGCTGGCTGGGGCTATTGGGTCTCTTCCACGAGGTAGGAGCACCCTACTTCTTCGAGACGGTGGTCACCATGCAGTCGAACAAGCGGGTGGTGGTGCTCCAGCCGGACGCGACGCGGCGCAATACCATGCGGAAGTTCGAGCAGCGCGTCGGCGAGGTCCTGCAGAGCTTCGGCATCGAGCAGAGTCGCGCCCACGTGGCCGCTCTGGAGGTGCTAAGCCTGGAGCGAGCGCGCCGTGATATCGTTAAGGGCGACCTCATCGACGACCAGCAGCAGTTCAGCTACGGCGCCTTTAAGCAGTTGGGCTACGACAACTTCCGTATCTTTGGAAACGCCTCCCTGCCCAGACTCGACTGGGACGGCTACTTCCGGAAGCTGCTGGGCGGCAAGACGCTTAAGGACACGGACACGATTGTGGTGAAGCAGGTGCCCCGCCTGATTAATTACATTGCGCTGCTCCACAACACGAGCAGGCACCGTCTGCTTAACTGGATTTGGACGGACTATCTGATGGGTAGGTGCAGGGAATATGAATTTGAAATACATCCTACAGATCCATTGTTACAGACATCGTGGACACGGACTGCCACCAGCTGGCGGAGACCTACGCCGGCGACATATACGCCCATGTGGTGCAGCGTGTGACGGCGGACAGAGCGGCGCTCACCCAGATGTACGCCACCCTGGGGAAGGCCTACTCGGAACAGCTAGTGGGGAGCGTTTGGATCGACGAAATATCCCAATTCGGCTCGAAGCAGTTCCTCGGCCAACTCATGCACCTGACCCTCAATGGGGACGAGCGCCTGAACGCCGCCTATCATGATATACTACTGGGACGGCGCAGTTTCTATCGCAATCTGGAGAAGCTCCGTCGCTTCCAGCGCCGCCGACCGCTTGTCTCGCAGGCCAACAAGGACCTGCGCGAGTTCGCCCAGGTGTTTCCCACGGTCACCGCCCTGCTGGGTAGCCAGAACCTGAGCGCTCCGCTCAACTACCTCCTACTGGGGGAGTACGTCTCGAGGAGCCTATTAGCCGCGGGCAGCAACAGTCCCACCCCGGGCGCCTGGCGTAGCTCCGACTCGGAGCGCCGCTTCAACACCTTTCGCGAATGCATAGCTAGAGCGGCAGCCGGAGGAGCCCCCACCGACCAGGTTAACCCCAATGATTTGCTCCTGGGACTGCTGGCCCAACGGCAAGCCCTGCGCAGCTACCGCCAGTGGCTGGGACAACCCACTCGGAATACTGTGCAGCAGAGGATCGACTCATTACTGGCCGTCGGGCGGCTGAAGATGTCCCTGCAGAAGCTGTACTTTGTGGGCAGCCTGATCGTGGACTGCCGGTCCGACCAGGGTGTCCTTCAGCAGGAGCGGAAGCGTCAGCTGACAAACGCCATCTTACGCAACTCGCGCGAGTTCGCCGAGGCCTTCCAGTGCCGACCTGGCGATGCCCTCCATCCGCTGCAGCAGCAGCTCTGCAATCCCCTCTAGGCCTGGTTAATTGTTAAGCTTTTCGGATAACTTCGGTCGGACCTTGACATTTTTGTGGGGCGCCAGTTGGCTGTGGGGTCGTGGGATGTCGGGGTGTCGGGTGTGTTAAAAATCGATATGCGGGCCCTGCAACCATGCAATCACATGGCCGCCCCAATCAATTGATTTTTTCTCGGCCCAGTTGCAGTGGGCCAGGCTAGCATATGCTTACGAATATTAGTAGGTTACGTACGAGAGAGCAGCACATGAGGCGACCAAAAAAAAAAACCAAACAAAAAACAGGAAATAAATGGATTTTCTTTCAAAGACTTACATGGAAGCGTTTCGGAAAGATTGTGTTTGTAGAGTTGCGTTGGAGTGGTATTTGGTTTTAGTTTTTGGATTGTAGAAGAGAGTGTTGCAGATAGAGAGAAGACGGAATCAAAATTTTGACAAACCCAGACTCGAGCCTAGACTCGAGCCCGGCGTGGCTATCTTGGACTTGGAGGCATACCAATGAAATTCATTTGATTTCGGGGCCCCCTCGGCAGTTACTGCTATCTGGCCGTGCTCGGGCTTTCCGGACTCCGATGCGGGCAAGTGGATTGTTGCAACCGTTGCCGCAGCCGACGCTGACACTACTGGCTATTGGCCATTCTCGTTGCAGCGGCCTCACTCGGGAGCACCCTGTGCCCCCCTGCTGGCACTCTGCCGCAGTCGCAGTTGCCGTGATGTTGCTGCTGCTGCTGGTGCTGCTGCTGCTGCCGGTGATGGCTGCCAGTTTTGGGTTGCCATGGCTATCCGAATCGATTCCAGCGCTGGCCACGAAGTGCAGTGCGAACGCGACCACGAGCACGCACGAACTGAACGCAGGAAGTCGTCCTTTTCGGAGGAGGACTCCAAATCGGAAGTGGATGCAGAGCTGAAGCTGGAAGATGGAGCGCTGCTTGGGACTTTAGCCGCAGGAGTGCAAACTTGGAGTAGGAGTACTGGCATTAGTTGCCTGTCCTTTTATGTCCTGTCGTCGCAGTCGGAAGCAGCAGCAGCAGCAGCAGCCGCAGCAGCAGTAGCAGTAGTAGCAGCGACGTCAGCGCCGCTGGACCAATTTGAGTGTTTGGAGCTCCACCACGCGCCTGCGCATCTCCCCACGGGCATTGAGTCGGATTCTGGCTCTGATTGCTACACTGATTCCCTGATAAGGGCAGCAGGACGCTGCCGTCTGCGTCGACTGCAGCTGCGGTGTCGACGCCAGCTGCGCTGCCACCGCTGTTAATGGCGCAAACGCACAAAACAGCCAGCTCCCCAGTGGAGGACGGGGGATGACCACACTTTGTCGCCTCTGCTCTCTTCCTCGCCCTCTCTTTCTGCGCGAAAAGGCAACGCACATTAAATTGAATTTATAGTCATCAATTTGGCGAATAGCTTTGTGAATGAACTTTTTAGGGTGACTGTGACTTGATTTGCAGAACCATTTATTGTTTTCATAAATTAGTCAAAGTATTTTATAATAAAAATTGATTTCCGAAAATGGTGTCAAATGTTTGACAGAAGCAGGGGGCAGGGGGTAGGGCAGTGCCAGTGCCAGTGGCATGAGCAGGAGCAGGAGCAGGAGCTGGGGGCTTCTTCAGTCGCCAAAGTGCACCCGCTTTTATGAGACTTTTGTAATTTGCTTTATGAACTTTATGAAGTCCCTCCTCTCGTCGTTTCGTCGTTGCTTTTATTTTTATTTATTTTTTTTTTTTTTTTTGGGTGGCAGGACATACGTGCCCGGCATGTCCTTACATACATACATAACTTGGCCCGCAAACTGGATAACGAAAGCCCTTTAACAATCGACTTTCCAGTCGCTGATTCAAGATGGCCCCCGAGAAAGTGCACAACTCAATTAAAAACTAATCAAGCCTATTGTAATGCAATTATCATGCCAACATAATTAACACCGCTTGAGCAAGACGCACTTCTTCTTGTCCGGCATTCTAAGTATTTTTTCTTAGTCCTTCTACTTCGTCCTTTGCCGCCTCAGCACCCACTAATGGAAATGGGCAACCCGTTACGGCACCGCTCCACCGAGTCCCGTCCGGTAATGGGATGGGAGTCCTTTAAGGCTGCGGAATCTTTCAATTTGCATGAAAAATGCTCCTGACAGTCAAATACAACAATGCAAAAAAAAAAAAAATAGGGAAAAGAAAATCTGCCCGGGCTGTCCGAACAAATTGGTTGTTGGTTCTTGGGGTTTCTTTCCTTCATTCATTTCATCATCCGGCTGCTTCCTTTGCCGTTAAAAGCTTTACTTTTCGCTGCGTGTCATGGCCAAAATGAGGGTACTTAATACCTTTCTGCCACAGGGGACTGGGGATGATGGGGAGCTATGGGCGGGATGGGCACGCAGTACGAGCGAAGGAGTAGTCGTACAGAGTAGTCCTGCCCCGCACCCTCAATACATCAAAAAGTGTTTGGCAGAAGTCATAAGTCTGATATACGAGCCGCAGCCCACGGATAAGCCCTAGAGTGTGTTTTATTGCTTCAACTGCTATTTTGAATACCAACACGTCAGCGGAACCCGATGCGGATGCCAGGCAGGGCCAGGACAGGGCCAGGCCCAAAAGAGAACTAAGGAGCCAGCGTAATTGTCTTATCCACAGCCATAAGTCTAAGGATGCGGATGCGGATGCTCGCTGGGTGACATTTATTCGACTTAATACATGCTTGCCCAGGAATACGACATTAGAGTTCCATTTCCATTTTTATTGTGCTAGCGGTCGTCCATATTCACATTCACATTCACATCCATATCCCCATCCAGTTACATTCACATTTTGTGCATGGAAATGGAGAGGAAGCCGCTCTCATTTGTGTCAAGTGTTCCATGCCCCCTGGTTCCGGCCCGAGGCAGTGTAATTTTTTGCTTCCTCCTCCACAAGGAGTTGGTGAAAAGGCACGAACAGCAAATTATTTTCTTGCTTAATCCGGTTCAAGCCCGCTGAACTTGGCTGGGCCCCAGTACACGCATCTGGGTCAAAGGCCAGGACCAGGGGAAGGGCTTGGTGGCTGGATGGGAGTACGTGAGCCTTCTAAGGAACTCCCGGCTTAGCACGCACTCCCCAATATTTTCATTGTCATAGATGCTTATATGAACTACCCCGTATTCCATTCGTAATTACATTTTAAGAGAGACACAAAGAGGCCGCACTCGTATGTATTTCCTTTAGGACACGAGGCAGGAACAGTCAAAGGAGCAGTGTCGACATAATTGCAAGTGTTGAAATTATGTCGACACTTTGTCTTTGAATGCTCGGTTCTGGGCTGTGTTCTATTTTGACTGACTTGTCTTGCGGCTCTCGAGGCACGGAACTAGCATTCCGTCTGGCTTTTCTTGCCAACGGAAGCGCTGAAGGAGCAGCCCGAGAGGAGCTGCAGGAGGAGAGGAGGCAGGACATCCCGTTGACATTTCGCAGGCTGCACACGACTTTTCTTATAGCGGCAGCAATTAGTTTTGGCCCGTAAATAGAATTCACTCACCCATCCATTTCCATTTCCACTTTCATTTCCCTGCCTCCATATCCCCGCACCCCGGTCTGCTATCCCGGTCTATCCTCTATCCCCGATCCCTTTTCCATTATCCTGGTCTCATCCCTGGGCCGGGAATGCGATGACATGCCAGTAAATGCGAAAATTTATCAAAAATGCTGCACAACTGCGCATCATGTACGGCCGGGAGCCGAGCAAGTGCATGCAAATATTTTCGCCGCCGTTCGGCTCACGGGTATTTGTGGAATTTTTAATATACATAATTTATTCCCAGACTCATGACAGTCCCCAAAGCCCCGTCCCATTCCCCATCGCTGCACGGCCCATTTATGACTTTCGGACAGGCGGCAACGCGTGAATTACCACATCATATTCGGCGAGGACTTTGCGGATAAAGTTATTTCAAAAATTTGATCGATCTACTCGTGTGCTTTGGCATCCAATTCAATTCCTGGCAACAAGGAATTGAATCCTTGAGGTAAACAGGTCGTGGCGCACGTGCTTAAGACAATTGAAATATTGCCGACATGAGCAATATTTTCCTGATTTACATGGTTGGCTTGGATGGGTGGGAGGGGTGTGTACAGGAGGATGCCAAAGGACACCGGACGACACCCACTGCTGTTCTCGGAGAGCTGTCCTCCGCACGAAGGAATGTGTCGCAGTCGTCATATGTGTCAAAATGCCTGCTTATCGGGACGGATATGTGTACGGGTGTACGGGTGTCCGAGAATCCTGTGTGTGGGGGTAGAAAGGACCTCCGTTTTTTATGGGACCCAGCACTTGTGTTGCTGACAGATTCAACGGGCGACTATCGAGCGGGTATTCAGGATGTACATACATACTATGTATGTACTATACATCGGGCAATAGACTCGGCCCAGGCCTAATGTGTGTCATCGTGTGGAGGAGTATCGTGGCTTTCATTGCTATACTTTATAGGTAGATATACTTTATTCTTATACTTTACCTCATTGTAAATTCGTAGTATATTGGTTGGTTGAGTTGTAGTTGAGTTGTAGTTAGAGTAGTAGTTATAGTAGAATAGTAGAAGATGTAAGTAGTTTTGTAGTTAGTATGGTTCCATATTTGTTTAAATAGTACAGGCAGTAGTAGAAGAAGTAGTTCGATAGTAGAGTACAGTAGTATAGAAGAAGTAGAAGTAGATAAAGAAGCATTTTAAAGAAAACGTTTTTGGCAGAACTTAAAAGTTTTGAATGGAACGTTATAAACAGTATACTTTTGGTACCAAATCAAGTCAATCAAAAACCAATAATCTGTGGTCTTGGTGATTTACGTTTTTAATGTCTTCAAAACACACACAACTTAATCGATCGAAAATAAAATCAAGGCAATGCTAACTATGCCCAGTTCGAATAAAAATGTTTCTCGAACTGGCATTGTGGTGTTCGAATAGAGGGCGTGTTTTTGAATCTGTGTTTTTTTTTTTTGCGTCGAACCAGTTTGAATTTGCTGCCGAATCGAATAATGAATGAAGCTCTTTTTTGGTTCCCATCTTTTGGATCGATAGATGCAAAGTTTGCGGCACGCTGCACTCTGCACTCTGCGCCAAAAACTTTATCTGCACGGAATAGCTATCGAATGTGAGTTCGGCTGGATATCTTTGAGATACTTTTCAAATACTTGCGTATCTTTCAGGTGGCGTGCACTTGCAGCGTGGCAAACTGTGGAATTGTTAGATAGTGGGAGGCATCTCTGCCAATTTCGAGTCATGACGCTAATTTTGCGGCTGATGCTGAAGCAGAGACTGACTTTAATTTGAATTTGTAATTTTTGTAGTTTTTTTTTTTTTTTGTTTTTTTTTTTGGCCACTAATGCCGTCTAATGGGGGTGGGGTGGGTGGTTGATGCTACAATACTATGTAGTTGCAACGGCGTCAGCACCAACACTAAGTCAAACGAGATATATGGATGCACGAAGTAAAATATATAAATACGATAAGTTGAGAAAGTTGAGAAATTACCGCCTGCAGCATCTGTCGAGCGTGTTGTGGTCGGGGGGAGTAGAGGAAAAGTTCCATTAATATTTCACTCTCTATTGGGATTAGTTGCGACGCTTGTGAATTGCGATTTGAGTTGCAAGTTGCGAGTTGCGAGTGGCAAGTGGCGAGTTTGGATGTGAGTATATAATAAGCAGTGCCACCACTGCGGATGAGTGTTGGCAATGGTGGGCATATAATAAGTGGCATAATCATAGTAGTTGGCTAAGAGAAAAAGTCGCTAGGAGATGGTTAAGTACGAGGGGGTTTCAATGCGGGTACTCTCCCTACAAAGTGGCGCTGGACCAGTTGCCGGATGGACAAATCCTGGCCAGTCACTTTGCCGAGCAGCAGGATCTCTGGACGGAGGTGGAGGCGGTGTGGGCATGTTCATGGGCATGGATGTGGGTGTGGCATTCATGTAAATATACGAGAGTTCGAAATAAAGAGCAAGATAGACGGCGAGGGTTGGTAAGAACAGGAAGAAATCGTAATAGAAGAAATTGAATTGTGTTTTCTGTATGTTTTTTATCGGGGAGATGGCAGCTGTTCATTGTGTGGCTTTTGTTGTTCGTGTTCTTGTTGTTTCTGTTGCTTTTGTTGCTGTTGTTGGAGTCTGTGTATGGCATTGTTGGGTTTACTGCAGTAGGTGGGTGTGGGTGTGGATGTTGTAGGATGGGAGGGTCTGTTGGATGGGTGGGGTTCTGGTACTGGTACGGAGACGGAAAAGTCTGCAGATTGCTGTGCACTTGGGAGTCGTTTTTGTGTATTTGGGCTCGGTGTGTTTGTCAAGCTCTTATGTTTGTGTGTTTTACAATGAGGTAAAGTTCGGCTGTGAAGACATTGGAGGAATGAAAAAATATTCTTTATTTTTTTTTTTTTTTGCCTATTTGAGGGATACTTTCTTTTGAGGACGAGTCAGTGTAGCATGTTCTATGAGTGTACTTAGCTTAAATTAATTACGATAACTCTGGATCTACGTTAGGAAATTTTGGTGTGTGTTGTTTTGGTTATATCTGATCTGGGATTAAATGGTCTAGGAGCAATCGCGGACGCGAAAGGATAACATTAGCTTAGTTTCAAAGAGCTGAGCTCAGGTATCGGGTATTGATATTCGGGTTTTGTGGGGGGTTGTGTGCGGGTGCATAGCTCGGGTCGATTATAATATGCGTTGTATCAAAACTTAGGATTTTTCATTGACATAAAATTGACTATGGTATTTGTGCAATGCTAAGCTTAGGAAAAAGAATATTTTTAGTTCATTAAAAGCCTTTCTTGCAGTTTCAATCTTGAACGGCAGCTGGGGTAACTATCCAAAAATTTCAATCAAAGTTCAGTCATGCTATTTGCCAATAAAACAAAATCTCAATCCCCATTCAAAACTGAAACGGAATCGGTGAACTGTAAACAAAGTGTGCTTTTTTATAATGCTTCTTTACTATAGATATAATTATTATTGTTACTAGATATTAGTCATAGATGTTAGCTGGATGTATTATCTCTAAAATGTATGATCTAGTCGTGTTAGTAACTTACGCACAAATGTTATGGATTAAATCAGAAGGGATTCTTGCACGAACGCTTACCTGAAAAGAAAGACAATATGAGTAATTATTGTACAGGATTTGTGAGAAATGCCAAACAATTATTCGAAAATAAAACACTCCTTCCCCTAGTTCTGGGCAATAAGTTATTGGTAAGCTCCCTATTGGTAAGCCCTTTAAGGACATTGCTTTTAAGACACTTCTTTGTACGCCCCATGCATGCATGACCAACAAATCTGTAAGCGGATACAACAAATCCATAACTTATCCTTACGTAAGACAGGCAATAGTAATAAAGGCTAACGCGAGCTCAAATAAATTGTCTGATTGCGAGCGCAATGGTTGACAATGGAAACGCATTAGCTGGCTTCATATCCTGCCTGCCAGCCCACTCCCAGCCCACTCCCAGACCCTATCCTTCACCTCGAAATGTCCGGAATAGAGCCGCAATCTATAGCCGGGGTGTGCTGGAAGAAAACACGGTCTGTGTGATAATTGACAAGCGGAAACGGAGCTCAGCAATTGCTGAACAATTCTCTGTGGCAGCCAAGAAGTCACCCCATCCGTGGCTTTTATGGACAAATTTTATTCCATTTTCATCACACTGCCGCACTTTTATGGCGAACTTTAAGAGGCCGCTTTCCCGCCTCATTGGGCGCCAAAAGTGGCAACCGCCGAGTTAAGAGTCCGATTCGGTAGGAATATCCTGGTAAGATATTCTGGGAATTGAAACACGTATGAATATGCACTTACATATATCCGTATACTAAGACCTCCACTAAATACGGATTATTTAATTCGGATTTTTTTCGGGTTTTACGGCCATGCTAATAGCGTTTCCGTGTACTCGCCTGCCAAACTTGACAGCCTAATGGCCGGCTGTACTGTATCCAGAATCGGGGCGAGAGCCGGGAGCTGTCAGCCAGCTCCAGTTCCGGCTCGACTTTGGGGCAGGCAAGTGTGGCAAATTCAGCATCAATCTACACAATTAAGTGTATCAATTTTGCTGGAACCACTTCCCTGCGCATTCGTGCAGAATTTTTTCGTTTCGATAAGCGACTGGATGCTCGGCAATGTGCCCCCGAACTGCTGCATCCTTCTGCGAGGAGCTGTGAGGGATGGATTCTTGAATTCTTGGAGGGGGGGCTTGCAGCTCGCTTGCAAATTGAACAGAAGGGGCTGCCACCGCGACAGCCGTCTCGGTAAATATAGGAGCATTATGTCACAGAAGGCTACTACCGCTACCATTTACATGGGGAGCCAGGAGGAGGAACCTGGGAAACTAAGGACCATGATGGGTTCGTTCGCATGTTGTTGGCTGATAAGCATTTTAACTTAAATATTCCCGCCCTCATCGGGGCTCCTTTCTGAAAGCATTCAATGATTTTCCGAGCGATTGCACAGCCGCTGATTAAACAGCAGCAGCAGCAGCAGCCACAATGGGAACCCAATGACATTACCTAATGCCTAGGCAGAAGGCAGGGCCTGGTAGCTGGGAACTGGGGTCTGGGGTCTGGGGTCTGATATATATCTAAAAGCATTGGCCACTTTCATGTGTTTAATTTTATTTTGTGTTGCTGCGCAGCAGCTTGAGAGTGAATTATGTATGCCCCTGGGTCGTGGCAAGGACTACATACATATATTGATCGAATGCCAAAAATAAAATGCCCAGGGTTGATACCTCGATACTGGATGGGTCTGGTGGGACTTACCTTTAACGGCGCTTAATTGGTTTCCAACCATTTGTTTGGCTATGAAGGCCGCCATCTTTAAGCTTTAGGTCTCTTCACGGGCGTGGCACCTAGTGAGGTCCTTCGGGAGAGTCCTGCGGATCTATCGGCAATGCACTCGCGGTCCGAGTTGACCTTTCCTGTAACCAAAGAGAAAAAGGACAAATTAAAATGTCGTGTACGGATGGCCGGATGGAAGGACGAAGAAGATTCGACAAGCTGCCCTGTCACCTGCCCGGGCCTGATACTTTAAGCCGCTTAGCTTAAATGCCTTTGGTTGGTCGACAGAGTCTCCGAAGAGTCGGTTCGCTCTGTCCTTGTTGAGACAATTCTTTGCGAGTCCCCGACTCGTTTCAAGTCTCATCAATTGCAGCTGCGACTCTGGCCCGTGGTGGTGGTGTACCTAATTCGGGGAAATCTAATATCTCTGGCTCGGCCCTCTAGTACAATAATGCCATAATGAATGTGGGCTCGTAGCCCTCCGGCCGAAAATTTTCAATTTTATTAATGCCTCAGGCTGGTGGAGGCAGCATCAGCTTCAGCAGCTCCGGTTACGGGCTCCGACTCCGAATTCGAATCCGGCTCTTTGGCCGAACATCCTCTTGCCGCTGGCAGTGTCTATCTCTGTGCCTGTGTCTGTGTGCTTTGTATGTAACCATGTATTAATATTTGCGCAAATTGGGCTAACGAACTTAAGCTGAAGGCGGCAACTTGCTTTCCGACTATCTGCGCAAATTAAAACAACACCAGCAAACGAGCAACGAAATTAGATTGACATAAAAAGCATTTACGAGAAGGACGACCCAGGACCAGAGTCCGTATTTTGTTGCTGACTTGTGCACTGTGTCCTGCCTCAGTCTGCCGCCATCCCGCCAGCCAGGACCCATTTTCGGTCTAAGCTAATGAATTAAGCTGATGCTGCAGAGTAGTCCGATCCAGGCGGCAGTCCTTTCGTCAGTCACCACTGAGCAGACAGTTGAATTGTTTATTGGCCAGAGCATTTACATTTTGGGAAAATTCACTTTAATCATCAGCCAGGCCAGGCCGAGAAAATTAGACAAGCAAACGGGTTTTCTACGCTCCGGTAGGAACGCTCCGGCAGGAAGAGCATGCCTGACTTAATATATGTAAATAGAAGCGAAAATTTATGGCATTCGTGCTTAGAATTTTATGGTCAGGTGGGCCAAGGTGTGGTCCCCAACAGCCCGCCCCCCAACAACAAGAACAAGATCCGTTCGTCCCCGTTATCCGCTCATTCCCCTTTACAAACAAACGCCGCTCGGCTGTGGCTATCCGCCTGCCTGGCTATCCAATTACGTTTGAAGTTTTCTAATACAGGAACCAGTATGAAAGCCAAAGCCAATAAACACGCAAATAAGCTTCGTTCGGTTCGGTATAGTATTGTTGCCTGACTCCAACCAGACCGACCATACATACGTACATACCCCATTCCGTACCCACATTCCCGCCAGGGTCAGGAATAGGGTCAGCGAGTGCGCTACAAAGCTGGCTAAGCAAAAAATATCAAGTATGCGCCGTGTTGCCTTCAACCTGGAACCTGGAAGTTAGCGTCGACCGGGAAGGTCCCTTGAAATGAAATCTTTCTACTTTTTAGGAATTTGAAAGATTTATAATGGGACCGCAGCTTGGAGCGCGTCAAAATGTGCAAAAAAAAATTTGCAAGCTGCGAGAAAGTTTGGACAAACATTTAACGTGAAATGCGTAAAAGTTTGGAGCATACTTGTCGCATTCTTTGGACACTTTCCTGATAGGTTGGTGGGCCTGAGACCTCAGGCCATGGTACTCACTTACCTGGGCTTCGTTCAGCAAATATTCCCTTTCAGATGGCCACCGATGGCTGTGTGTGAGTGGGCTGGGCTGTCAGTGTTTTTGTTGTTGAAGTAGCAAAGTTGGAGAAATGGCTGGCGTTGAAGTGTTTTTGTTTTTAAAGAAATCCGCAGAGAAGAGCGAGCATTAGACGGACAGGGTTTCTGAAAGGCAAAGAGCAGAGGCAGAAGACTCATGAGAACCGTATCGATTGCAGATGATATCGTGCATGATAGATATATTCTGTTCGTCGCCCCGATAACTAAACTCCAATGGCGCTTAATTTAAAAATATGGGACCCATACACGCTTCCTCTACCGCTACCCGCTACTGTTCTCCTCTTCCCCAAGAGGCGCATTGTGTTACTGTTATTTGTTATTGTGCCTGTGTTGTGCTGTGTTTTGTTGTTGTGTTGTGTTGTCGCTTGCTTTTTTGCTTTTATCGATATTTCTTTATTAGGGTTTCTTTTATGGGAGCGTGCACGTACAGCTGTGAAAAAAAAAATAGCACCACCACCAGACAAAATTTTTCAATTGCCATCATAATCATATTTTTAACTTTAGGAAATCGATTTATACTTTTTTTAAAATCGAAGACCCTCAAGATAATAGAAATTAACGAAAAAACATAAGTTTTTTAGATGTTCTTAAGTTATTTAACAAAATTTATTAAAGTCTATAAAATTAAACGAAAAAAATAATAGCACCACTTTTTAATTGAAATAATTAAATTGAAGACAAATTTGTAAAACACGTGCTTTAAGTCGCTGAAATGTGACGATTTCTTTGTGAATTCTTTAGAGATGGAAAGTGGTGCTATTTTTATTTTCGTTTCTTTTGCGATCTTTTTTAGTAAAATATTAAAAAAAAATATTAAAACAAGAATTTGAGTAACTATAACTCTTTTTTTGTTTAGTAAGAATATCATTCTACATAAAAAAATTTTATTTGAATAAATTGGTAACATTATTACTATTTTTTTTAAAGCCCAATCGATGTGTGATGTAGTGGTGCTATTTTTTTTTTCGCAACTGTAAGTGCCCATTATGCCTGAGGACGGGGGCTGGCGAGAGGGAGGCCTAGGGTGGATCGGGGGGTCGCAAACAAACAAAAATTTTACGTAACACGCGCAGCAAACAAATTCGATTGAGTGTTGTTGGGCCCTCGACAGCTTATATGCATCTTTCAGAACGGTTTTTAGTCTTTTTGGCAGCTTTTTTTTTTTCTTTTTCTTTTTCGCACCGATTACATAAAGCACTCAGTTAACTGGTCGCGTAATTGAATTAGCTCGACAGATTCTGCTACTTATAATTAAATTAGATTTCCATTTGGCTGCTCAGAGAGACCAGTGGGCGCCCATTGCGTCTCGGACTGGGCTTTTATGTTTCCGTTTTTAACCAGTTTTTTTCTGTTTGAATAACCATAAGGAGGCGAATATGCATATAGACCGTTATGTACACGTTTACTCGCTCAACTCCGCACTCGCTTTCCACTGTGTGTGTGTGTGTGTGTGTGTGTTTGTCTGTTTGGGAGAGTGTAGAGCCCAGTGTGTGTGTGTGTGTGTGTGTTTAATACTTTTTGGTTTTCCACTTTACACCTAGGCCGTCGCCATGTTTCATTCGGCGCTTCTTACTTCATGCTATGTTCGCACTCTTCTGGACGCCACTGCCGAGTTCCCTACATGGAAAACTTGGGGCTCGACTGGGGGCTGCTGCGGCGCATACAGCGCCAGCAGCGGCAGCGACGGCGACGGCAACGGTAGCGCCAAACGACGCCGACAGCGGCAGCAACCACCGTCGGCCCCCCAGCGCCCCTAAAATCCAATAAAGAATCCACGAAGCTTGCCCCAGCTGGCCTGGCTTTGAGTGCTTTTCACCGTTTTCTGAGTGAAAACGAGCAGAATAGCCGAGCCAACTCTTGCCGCCCTGCTTTCTCGCACGATGGGAGATGGAATTTTCACTCGAGCCGCTAAAAGCTGAACGGGCATGACGCTCTGCCTTTATGTAATGCCAGTTGGCTTTCTGCCTTTCGGTTCCACTAATAATCTATTTTTTCGCTGCTACTTTTTGTCTATTACATAATTTGGCTCCCCTCGTCATCGGCGCCGCGGCATCAATTATTCTCGCGACTCACTCGCTGGCTCACTCCCTTTCTCCTTTTCTCCTTTCGTCCCTGGCAGTCGCGCTCGAGCACTTGAGCACCCGAGCCTCTCTCTTTCTCCCTATCTTGACTTTTTGACTTTGAAATCCAGCAGCGATGTATTGCCTACTTCTGTGGGCCGACGCCTGCGCCCTGCCGATACGACGATATTGATTCGTGTTCGGATTGGTACTCGGATTTGGATTCGGATTCGGATGCGGATGATTCGGGTCTTGTGATTTTTGCAAAAGGCCAAACGCTGCTGATAACGCTCCAGCCGCCTGAGCCTGTTATCGCCTTTGTTCCATTGCTAACGAGTTGTGGAAGCCCTCCCGCACCTCCCTGCACTATCAGCCGCATCCGCTATCTGCCGCCCTGTTCCGTCCTTTGTTCGAATGTCAGTTGCCATTTCGGTGTGGTGTGTGAGTTTGCATATGTAGTGGCGGGGTAGCCACAGCTCAGGAAGCCCGCAGCTTAAGAGGAGGAAATTGGCAAGTTCTGGCCACGTCCGCCGGCGGTCTGTGCGCGGCATTCGGCCGTGCCAACTGCAACAGAGGCTAGAGCAGAGCTTCAGATTTCTAATTAGTGATACACAAGTCCTTCCTCGCCAAAGGCCACTGGACAAGGCTTGACTGGATTGTTTTCCACTCAATCAATTATAGTTTTCCAAGCAGACAGGGCAGGCGTGCTGCCTGCTCCCCCTATTCAGGATCTGTCTCCACTCTGGGTTATATACCAATCAATTATATTTTAGCCACCGAGCGCTGCAGTGTGCGATTTAACTTTTTCGCCACAAATTGCTTATTACTTCTGGCTTGGCTTGGCTTGGCTTGGCTCCCTGCTTAAGTCACGTCACGTCCTGGTCTCCAGGGCATTGCAGTCCACTTTGCTGACGGCTGATGGGTGGCAGATGGCAGCTGATGGGGTAGTGGGGTTGGGGTTGTGGTTGGGGGTTTTTTTTTTTTTTGCTCTTAAGAGGCTAGGAGGAGGTGAAGGAGTGTGGGTTCTGGGTGCTGGGGACGGAGTCTACCCGGAGACAGAGTGCCTTTGATGGCACAAAGAAAGTGTGATTGCGAGTTCCAATCCACTGACGCTGGCGGCCTTACCTACAACCGTCGAAGGCACAGTTAAACTACAAATATTCCGTGTATTTCCCACTTGGCGCACTCGCGCGGCACAACAGCGACATTACACTGACTGAGAGCTCCACGACGACGTATACATACCGAAAAAGTTGTCGCTGCCGCCGTCGCTGCCCCAGAATCTGGCTCTGCCACTGCCACTGCCACAGTCGTTGCTTTTGGCCGAAAACTACACGAAATTGCCGAAAAAGGACGAAACGGGGAATATGCCAAAATGTAGGCAATGTAAAATGTTTTAGCCATGCGAGAGAGACAGAGAGCGAGACGGAGAGGGAGATGGAGAGAACCCGAGTCAGAACACCCTCTCTCGCTTTCCCGAGCTCTTCCGCTTCTGTTTCTGCTTCTGCTTCTGTCAGTTTTGACAGCTGACCCCCAAAACAAGCGAAAGCTTGTCGGCCGAAAGCTCCCAGCTAATAACAAACTTTCCCCCCGCGCCACTACACCCGGCTAGATGGAGCACATCCATATCCATATGCTTACATAAGCCTAGCAGCTTCCGTGGTCCGATAAACAAATTGCTTTATGGCCAGATTCGGATACGGAACCGGTGACAGGTTAGCGTTCGCTAATTTCTGTTGGGGTGCCGTGTGTGGGTGCGTTGGCGCTTTAATGGCGGCGTTCCGCCAGCAACGACGCACCAGCCGGAAGATGTCGAGTGTAAGCGGGGCGCTGATAACGTCGACTTGTTTACCTGCGCCTCCAGGATATGTCTCCCTTCCTGCTAGGCGTAGGCGTGCAGGCTCCGCCCGCAGAGCACCATGGCACCGTGGCACCGTGTTTGGGACACAAATTCCTGAGGGTGTGTGCGTGCGAGGGACGTATAAGTAATTTATATAAATTATTTAATTAAGCCATACACGTCATCATGCGGTGGCGGGGCTCATTACTTTGATTAGAATCAAACCCATTTTACTTTATGCCACCTGTTATGGTATTCGGCTTCTTGGGCCCAATCCTCCCGGCCTCATCATCCTTGCTGTCGTTTCGCTCCATCCTCCAACCCGGAGTGTGGCGCACTTCATCCTCTATTGGCTTTGTTATTGTATTTTTGGGCCTGTCTCTTGCCATTTCGCCTTCGTTCCCGTCATCGGTCGACGCGTCGAAAGGCAAATTGGGCACATTTGGCGCTTGGCTGCCGTTTTCGGCTTATTTCGACTCTAATGATAGCCGCGAGACTGCCAGCTCCGTTCGCCTGGAGATATTCTCCGGAGCTGTAAACAAGAATGTGTCGTTACATCATGCAGAGGACGCCTACGCTGCCAAGTCCTGTGGGGCCAATTGGTAACAATTTGTTAAAATTGCACACCGAAAAGCTATAAGGCTGAAAACCTGTTTAAAATAAAAACCCAGCCTATCGACAGATAATCTTTAACTCTTTAATGATACAATTATATGCCTAAATATGTTACTCATCAAAATAGATGGCAAGAGAAACTTTGCATGTCCAACTTTCTTCAAGCTGCCCCATTATCCTATCTTGAAACTGTCTCCGAAAGTAAATGCAATTACTCATTAAATGGCTATTTAGTTGCACTAACTTTCTCGTTTAAGTTTTAAGACCACAGAAGTTGTGTAACAGAACCCATCTACAGAATCAAATTAATAAGTTCCCTGTTACGAAATAATGAAGGCTGCTCCAGCTCCCCCTCCAGGGGCACTTTCGGTCGTTTTCAATCAATGAGGATTCATCAGCAGCCGCTGCAAAGATGACAACTGAACTTCTCTTCACTTCAGCCGCAGACAATGTCATTTTGGCCCGCAAAAGCACAAACCCAAACCCAATCCCAAGCCCAAGCTGCCGGATTGAAAACGAAAAGTACTGAGTGGGGGAGGACTTAAGCTGAGGAATGGGATGAGATGGTATGGAATGGGGGCGTATGACTGGCAGAGTGGCTTAATTTAAAACGGTTTCATGTTGTGATTTTGACAAATGATAATTTTTTGCATGTATATGTGTCGGTTGTCGGTCGTCGGTGGTCGGTGGTCGGTGGGCTTTGTGCTTGACATGTCAGTGGAGCCCCGGCTGGCGCAGAGATACTCGAAATCGTATCTCCTCCGCAGCTCCATGGGGGCGATGATGAGCTGGCACAATGTTCCGGACAGATAAATTCCAGGGCCCCGGAAAAATATTCCGAATCATCGCCGGGACGACCGTCATATCGCCGGGACATTGTCAAAGGCTCGTTAAGTAAGTAACACCAACGCAGGACGGGGCGAAAAAGTTTCAGTTTCTTTTGGGTTACATTAAAAACTATGTAAGCCAGCCACCAGTTGAGGGCCGGGCCAGTGGCAATATCAGCACATCCGGGCGAACAAAAGGGAGTCGCCTGTCGGGAACAGCAAGCGGGCAATCAGGATTCAACAGCCCACAACCGTACACAGCGGCATTGCACCAATTTATTGACTTAACAGCAAAAAAATCAAAATCCACTTGCACAGCTTTAGCTTTGGCTTTGGCTTTGGCATTCGGTGTTGCCATGGTCGTTGCCATGGGTGCTGCTTTTTCTATTACCGGGCTCCGAGCGGAAGCAGGACTTTGCGGGCATCTGACCAGAGGGAAGCAATAGGGCGAGGAAATTGGCTAAATGTGTATAAACGGCAAGCAGCATGGATGAAAGTGCTCCGGACAATCGCCAGATTCCCAATGAAGTAGAACAAATTGACAGTGAGTTGGAAATTGAAATGGAACGGCCTCTGAAAGCCGATCCAGAGCTATCAAATGGCACAGAATTGGCTTGGCCCAATTTCGAGGCCCGCATATTAAAGTCCACGGTCAGCAGCGTCACTCTCGAGTGGACGCCCCTGGAATGTGCCTTGGTCTACAGCATCGAGAAGTACCATAAGCGGCGTTCCTGGCAGCAGGTGGAGTGGACATCCAGCTCCCCGGTGGAGGTGACCAACTTGGAGGAAAACTTCGTATATCGACTGCGAATCAAGGCTCTGCGAATCGCCGAGGATGGAGGAAGCTACGTGGCGATGTCTATGTCACCTGATGTTATTGTAAATATTTCAGAATATAATTATCTATAAGGGCAGTACCGAGTTAGTAAAAAAAAACTAATTATTAAAAACGCTATACATCTCATGACCATTTTCAAGGCCTCCACTGTGGCCGCCCAACCTTCCACCAACTGCCTGAGCCGCGCCATCAGGAAGGGCCAACAGTTCCTGGTCAAACGGATGCTGCGCCGACGGCCGAGTCTGATTGAGTATCCGGCCCCCAACGGATTCCTGCCGCTGGCCAATGCCATCATCCAGGGCGAGATGTGCATCATCGATGTTCTGCTCTCCGCCGGCTGTAGTGTGCACCTCGGCAATCCGGGCAATGGTCGCACCCCACTCCATGTCGGTAAGGCCATTACACTCCGCTCCACAATGACCAAAGAACCGTGTTTCCGTTCCAGCTAGCCTTCTACTACGGACACCTGCCGTCGGCTCGCATCCTGCTGAACAAGAAGGCCAGTCTGGAGGCGATGGACAGCAATGGCATGACACCAGCGCACTGCGCCGTGGACGCTAATCAGCTAGCGATGGTGAACTTTGCCCTCGAGTCTGGCGCCGAGCTGGAGGCCAGGGACTCCTGTGGATGGACCCTCCTCATGCGAGCGGGTAAGCCCCATAGAAGAGACGAAAGGAGCTCCGCGCTCAAACGGAATTTTAACTTGTTTTTGGGGTTCAGTGGTTATGGACGCAGACCTGGAGCTCATCAAACTTCTGGTTACCCACGGCGCAGACCTGGCGGCTCTGGATGGCGTTGGCAACTCCTGCATCGACTTGGCGAAACTCTACCACAGGCCAGAAGCGGCGGATTACTTCGAGAGAGTGCTAAAGTTTAGGCTGGAAAAGACTGCTGCGACCGCAGACGCGGTCACAAAGGAACAAATTCAAAATGCCACTGAAAAGGATTTCCCCGGCGGTAAGGAGGGACAATAAAGGAGGGCTTTAATGGGTGGCCGCGTCTGAATGCGAGGGATTCGAGGAATTTTATTTTTCCGTCGTTTCAAGCTTAAATACTTTTTGGGAAGCTCAGTTAAGGACGTGCCACGCCCCACGGAGGTTGGGTGGGGTGGATAATGAGCATGTAAATGGCTTCATTTTCACATTTTCCTGCGAAAAAAGGAGAAGGATGTTTGTAATGTTTTCACTTCAGAGACTCTTTACAGTATATGTTATATAATGATCAAGGATATACAGACATAAAATACAATATTTTTAAAAAATTAATTCTATACTATATAGATACTGTATTGTGGTTTTAAAAATCGTTGTTGCAATAAAGAATAGAGTCGAGTTTCAGACGCAATGCATGGGGGTTTCGGTCTGAAATCCACAGGAGTATATGTTGAAGAAGTCGGGATTCTGGTTGAGTCCGAGGTAGAAGACGTGTTCGGCCAAGTCCTTGCCAAACTCACAGAAGTTCTGGGCATAGAGAGTGAAGAAGAGACGCCTGTTGTTGAGGTGATACTTCTGGAGGATGGCGTTCTCCTGGTCGTAGATCTCCTGGTTTTGCGGCTTCGATACGATCCACGTCGTGTAGTCCCGCCAGGCGTTGCGGAAGCTCTTCAGATAGATCACGGCCAGCATCCGGGCCTCGTCCAGGACGTTGACGAACGGCGGCAGCTTCAGGCACTCCACCTGCTCCCGGAAGCGCGTAAAGTCCCGTTGCCGCTCCGTACTGTTGAAGAGCGTCATGTACAGGTGGACGGTGAAGGTGGAGTAGTAGTACGACATCGGCTTGTTGCGGCTCTGATGGAGATACAGGCTCCAGTCGAGCATGGTGCGCTGAACGCCCAGTTCGTACGTGGAGTTCAGCTTCCTGTGCTGCTCCAGGTTACGGAGGTTGTGCTCGTAACTCTCCCGGTAGATGCGCAGGGAGCGGTACTCCCGGTTGAGATCCCCTGCGTGAAAGTAGATCCTCGGCGATCTGAACTTCTCCTTGTACGTGCTCAGCTTGCTGATGATCGGATGCGACCCAAAGTCCTTCTTGGCCGTGAGGACGAACCGGTCCAGGACGCCCAGGAAGTCGGCCAGCTCGTGGGAACTGCCCTCCAATAGGTTCTTGGTGACAATGTATCCGAACAGAGGCTTGAAGTACTCGAAGGTCTCCCGATAGCAGTCCTCCAGGGCGTGTTTCGAGTTGCAGGAAATGAAGAAGTCCAGCAACTTCTGCTTGGCCTCAAACTTCTCGGGATCGTTCTGCAGGTCCGTCAGCAGCTGGAAGAGCTCGCTCATCTGGGGCATGTGGCCTGTGGAATCACAAGTCGACATGAAGAATCAGGCCTTCCCAACGACCTTCTGTCTACCTACCCATGATGGAGAAAAGCGGACGATTCCGGCTGCACACGTAGTCGTAGTAGCTTTCGCAGGCGTACTTTTCCGGGTTGATGGAGCGCTGCAGGCGCATGGCCAGTCCCTCCAAGTCCTTGATCCGCAGCTCCGAAAGGTGGCGAACATAGGCCACTTGGGCCTGCCCCGCCCCCGCCCAAACGCTGAGCAGTAGGGTCGCTGATACGACCAGTCCTGCGAGCTGGGTGCCTGACATGGTGTAGCTTTGTTTGCGTTCTGCCTTGCTCGCGCTCTTGAAGCCACTGCGCACCCAGATCGCCACTGCCCACTGGCTTGCTCCGATTCCGGCAGCCGCTGATTGCGAGCACTTCCGAGCCGGAGCCGATAAGCACGACAAGCCGTATCACCAAATTACACTCCCGCCGTTCTAGAGAGTACTTTATTCGTTTAAAAAGGTTCTACAAGTTGGGGGCTTTTGCGTAGACATCTGTTCGCCGCTGCTTGAAGATGGGAATCTGCCTCCGGACTTGCTCAACCACATCGAAATCTGGGGACAGAACAAGCAATAATTACTCTGAGGTTTTCATCCAATACCATTCCAGACTCACCGATCTCCTCCACTATGAACTCGCATCCCTCGCCCGCCTCGCGCTGCACCTGAGCCCAGGGATTCACGATCATGGAGTGCCCGTAGGCCACGTAGCCGGACATGTTGTCCCTGGCCGGCGAGCAGGTGACCACGTACAGCTGGTTGTCCGTAGCCCGGGCTCGCTGCAGGAGCTCCCAGTGCATGGGCCCCTGGCAGATGCAAAAGGCGGACGGGTAGACGATCATGGTGCATCCCATGTTGCGGTAGATCCGGGCCAGTTCCTCGAATCGCTTGTCGTGGCAGATGCCAATGCCGACCTTCTGCTGTCCAATCGGGACAACCGTCAAGTCGGAACCTGCCGACAGGACAGCCGCCTCATCGAACTCTACGCCCCCGGCGTTTTCGGGCTCAATTTTCATGGTGAAGAGATGGATCTTTCGATGCTTGGCCAGGAGCTTTCCGTCTGGTCCCCACACGGTGCATGTATTGTACAGCTTTCCGGCATCGCGCTCCACGATGCTGCCGCCGATTATATAGATGCCCAGTTTGAGGGCCAGCTGCGACAGGGTGGTGCAGGTGGGACCTTGGGGAACCGGCTCTGCGAACTTGGGAAAGTGTTCCTGACCATAGGGGGCATTGAAGCTCTCCGGCAGAATGGCCAGCTGTAGTTTCGGGTTGTCCGCCTTCAGCTGCGTTATGGCAGACACCGCTCGCCGTACATTGGCGGCCACATCGTTGCCCACGGGCAGCTGGAGTAGACCAACTGTGAGCTCTGCGATCAGCCAGAATGGTTATTCGAGAACTAAGTGGAGGCTATCCCAGGTGACTTACTGTTGGTCATATTCGGGGGATCGAGCAATTGAACGCAGCAGCACTGGCCGATGAAGCTGACTGGTGACTCCGTGGCGAGGAGCTGCCCATTTATAGCATCTATGTCATCAGAATGCATCCATGTAGTCGCCGACCAGAACATATACTAGGTATTCTATATATGGTATGTATGGCAAGGTAATGCAGTCCGCTGAGGTCAACCACTCAAGTAAACAAACATTATTATTTGCATATATTGGCGGCACACGATAAGAGGCTTGAAAATCCATCTTGCTAATCTATGCAATTGCTAATCCCAGTAATTGTTTGAATTTTCAACAGCAAATTAATAAAGAGAGAACACACTAAAGGGTGATAAGTCTATAGTAAGGTCGGTTTAGTTAAGCTATTATTTTAATTGGCGAATAAATAATAATTAAAAATAATGCAAAAATGCGGCTACTCAATCGATTTTATTAGTGTTATCAGCGACAAGGCACTTCGGCAAATCTGTAAAGAATTTAAGTCAATAATTTGTTTCATACAAAGGATATAGGAACAGTACCGCCACGAAATTGGCCAACGAGGCCTCGTAGAAGCCAGCCTTGATCAGGACCTCCCTCTGCGAGCGCAGGATGATGAAGGCCAGAGATTTTCGAAGAGTCGCCGAGGCCAAATGCCAGTCGGAAAGGCGTACAGCAATGTCCACTTTTAAGCTCTGCATAAAATAAAATAATGAATTTAAAAATTAAAATTAATTCATAGAGACTCCAAGAAGTTATTGCAAAGTCACCAACCTCCACCTTTATAATTTCTCCCCCATAGCAGTACATGAACAATTGCAGCATAATGGAGCCCAAAAATGATAGGTACACTAGCAGATCCATAACTGAGTCCAATCGCTATAAAAAGTTTACAAATAAATAGTTTATAAATAAGAATCTTAAAACTGAAAGGTGGAATTATTGTAATACTATTATTATTATTATAAAATATAAATATTATCTCATATAACATTGGAGGTAATTATGCCAATATATCCTTAAAACTCTTACCGTGACTAGTTGATAGATGATGACTCCCACCTGGAGCGATGTTATGAAGAACTGGCCAAAGACAATGGGGGTGTAGATGACGCGCAAGTGCTTGGACAAGGAGAGCAGCTCCACATGATAGTCCACGTCGGATCGCAGAGCCGCCCGGGCCTCTTGCTCGGGCAGGGCATAGTTGGAGTTCTCGATGTCCCGCTGCAGGGTCTGGAAATGGGCTCGCAAATTAATGGCGAATGAGATGAAGAGCCCGTCGACGGCCGAAGCGTAGGCCACGACAACCACTGTGACGAGCACGGTGTACAGAAAACCCAGTTCGTAGCCCGGGGTGTTCACATCGTTGAAAGGGAATCTGCGAAAAATGCGAATGCTCCAATCAACTGCCCCATTCGGCGGCCGCGCCACTTCACTCACTTCATCGGCATGGGCAGCTCTCGGACGTAGGTCGTGCCCCTCCATTTGCTGGCAACAATGTTAACAATGGGTCCCAGCATAAAGTACAGGCCCGTGAAGCCGCAGGAGACGCAGTACGCCCGTCCCAGCAAGGAGGCCACCTTATTGGCAGCTGCCACGTATCCATATCCATCTCCGTCCACATTCCGCTGATTTGCTGATGAGAGATTGATGTTCGAGACTGATTGGGAACTAGGACAGGATTATTTACATTGCTGATGCATTTCCCTGAAGCGCTGAATCATTCGCCAAAAGTCCCGCTTGTAGGCCAGGAAGGTTGTGATCTTAATCACTGTCAGCATGTTGGTGAACACAACGCTCAGGCAGGCCGTGACCTTCTCCATGTCCTCGATGTTGTAGACGATGTACGAGATCAGGGGGTACTGGGCCGACACGACGTAGGCCAAGGAGACTATGTGCTTCAGGCTCAACTTCCCGTCGGGGATGCTATTCTCGTGCCCCCCAGTATGGCCCATGGCCTGGAGGCAGGTCTCCTGCAGCCGAAACAGGCGGCCCATGGCTCTTCTTTCCGGAGTGAAAAATCCGGACGGATGACCACGCATGTTATACCATCCACCGAATATATTTTAATTGTCTTATTGATTAGTTAATTATTTGTTTTCCCAGCATGTCTTCACAATATTCAACTAATTACCGTGATTTCCGCTGTAAAAACGACGTGTTGACACAATAATAGTGACATTTGTTTTGATTGGAAAATTGCCGGTTATTATAATAACTGGGCTAATACAGGGGGTTAATTGGATAACCCCATGAAGTCATGAAAACTGCAGTCTACGATGTACGGAGCCAATATTAATATAATTATGAACTATTTCAATAAAAAATATATGAAAAAACATTGAAACTATTGCCTTCGTATTTGATCTCTGGCATGTTTGGTAATAAATATTAAGGTGAAACTAAATAAACTAATAAATTAAGGTGAAACCCATAAAAAAAATTAAATTTTTCTTGGAAAAAATAAGACTTGTTTGCCTCCCCAAATTTTTCGTTTATTGATTTTCAAGACCAAAAGATTTGTAGCTTTTGTGCTTCATCACAACAATGGGCTTACAATGCCTTTGATTTGATGTTTTTCGGCAACGGAATTGGCAATGCTTTTCAGGTGAATAGTTTCTTTCGGTGCAATTAAATAATTCCAGGTAATGGTGATCCAATGGCGAGAGTTTCATTCAATATTAAGCTCATACATCACGCACAATGTGCGTAATTAGAGGGGACTCTCCCACTGAGGAAGTTCCATCAAAACACAAGGTAGTATAGAGTTGGGTTACTTGCCTATATGATACCTGGTACTACCTGGTCGGGTTAACCACATGACTAAAACATAATTAGTTAAAAGGTTGTACTTATACATATATATGCTTGTATATGAAAATTATTTTCATTATATTATCATTATAATAGAAAATTACTAATCTTTATGTTAACCGAAGAAGATGGACAATTTCCTACTTTAATTTCTAGTTTTTACTAACTTTTTAGATAGTTAATTATTCCTCCCTTAGTATACCTTACTATACTTTAAGCCTTATTTAAGTCATAACATACCTTGATTATAAATTATTTAACTAATTGTAGGATTATGGAGATTTAAAAAAACTAAACTGTTTCAAGACAAGTGCTTATAGATTTGACTGAAAATTGTTTCCAAATCAAGACAAAGATTAAAATTGTATTTGCCCCTTAAATGTTATTAGTTTTGTCCCGAAAACCCAAATAAAAATGTAATTTAAAATTCAACAACGATTTAAATTTATTAGAAGCAACAATATTCGCAGGACGATCAGAAATATGATCCGGATTCCTGGCTCAGCTCAACTGATTAGAAATTGGGTGGCAGGTATGCATTGCCTGTGTGGGCTCCAGCCGAGCCGGTGGACACGATCTGGCCGGCGCCAGTGGCTCCGATACCGGATCCAGCCTCCACATGGCCGTCGCTTCCTCCCAGGGCACCGATGACCGAGGTGACGGGGGCGACTCCCTCATCGGTCAGCTGGCTGCTTCCGCCGAGGGCGTCGTACTGGGCCTGGATCTGCTGCTGGGCGTGGGCGGCCTCCTCGTTGGTCTTGTACTTGATGAAGAAGACCTCGGGCTTGCTGGTGGAGCTGGCCTGCTCGATGACCTCGGCGTTCACGTCGCTCTCGCCCTTCTTGCTCAGCACATAGATGACGGTCTTCTCCTCGTTGGCGGCGGGGCTGATCTTGATGGTCTTCCTGTTGTTGCGCTGGGGCGACTTGATGAACACCACGTTGTAGTTGCGCTTGGGCACGCCGACGGTGATGTGGCGCTCCTTGTAGTCCTCAGCCTCCTCCGGTGCAGAGTGGATGAAGAAGCGCTTGGAGACGATGGCCTGGGGCTGCTGTTGGACCTGGTGCTGCTGCTGGTGGTGATGGGTAGTCTGCACGGCCGGCTGTTGGTAGAATGCCTGCTGATGCTGCTGCACTGGCTGCACGGCTTGCACAGACTGCACCACCTGCTGGGGAGCGCCGCCCTGGAAGAAGGTGGCCCCACCGCCGGATGTGCTAATGCCGCCGAAGCCAGACGGAGCGGGGTTGTAGTTGTAGCCCTGGGGGGCGGCCAGCGCCACGGCGGAAAGACACAGGACCTGGATGAGAGAAAAGCAGAGAAGGTTAATTAGCCACAATCCTTGGCCGGCTCCATTATCCTCATCCGCTTATGGGGCTTACAATGAATCCACGCATTTCTAGGCTTGGTTGAGCTGCTTGAGTGGGTGAGGAAGGATGGAGGTTTTGCTTCTGTAACTGTTCGCTGTGAACTGTATGACTTTCGGACGTTCGGTGCGTCTTTTATACATATCTCGTGTCTTACACATTTTCCAACTCCGACGCGCACGGCACTCGAAAGTTAATAGGTGAAGTTCAACAATGATCCAAAGCTGCCAAAAAGAGCGCACAGCCTCGATTTGTTGCATGTTCATTGTATTTGTTTTAGTTCGCTTTGCCTTCTTCTTCTGCGGGGCTCTTCTTCGCCATTTACCATTTACCATTTACCTTCGCCACTACGGTGGTTCAGTGGTTCAGTGGTGGTGGCTTGGTGGCTCGCATCTCTCATTAAATGGCGAGACTTGCTTGTAGTTGCTGGCAATACATGGCCAATTAGCGTGGTTCCCCTGCTCGGTCTTTGTTGTAGCGCTTAATTGTTAGCCCCGATATTCGGAGGCACTGATCCGCCGGAGTAGGGTCTGCGCCAGCATTTGCCCAATGGAGGCAAAAACTACTCGGCACAGCGCGCATCGATTAAATATTATTAAAAGAGAAATTGCATAAGCATTTAATCAGTATTAGCATTAGTCCGCCGTGCAGCGAGGTATGCCACCTCTCACCCCGTCGTGATGAGTCAATCAAGTGTCCGGTCTCCGGATAATCAGCCCGTGTTGCGGCCACTCGGCGTCTTCATGCCCCTGGAAGAAGACCCGCACGACCTGCGCCACTCTGGGTTGTCAGGCCAAATTAATGACCAGCCGGCTCAGTATTTGCCTATGTCCCTCAAGTCGATCGTTTCTTCACCAGCTGTCAGTCGGGCCATTTACCATCTATCATGGCTAGCGGTCGGCCCAGACCTTCTTGGGTACACTAGGGTCCAAATACCCTTTTGATTATGTACAAGTATTTCGGAAAATCGTTTAGGGTCGCATTTATGCCCCGGACAGGGCCGCATCGTGTTAAATGCCCCTCGAACACTTGCGGTCTGTGTAATGAGCCGTTTACATGAATGAACTGCGATTGGATGAACTCCTCCCCGGACCCTCTACCGGAGCTTCGCCGACGGCTAATGAACATGCCATGTCCACTCTCCATTTACGCATCTCAGCACCCAAAATCGATTATCAGCGACTTGTTTACGAACCATAGCAGTTCTCGGAATCATTCCGTCCGATGATGGTTGCACATTTCCCCGGAGCTCATTACAAACACATGTGTGTTGGCTGTTCAATGAATGGCCAATATTGAAAAGAGAAATTTTGCTTACAGCCGATTTTTAAAGCCACGTATTAAGTATTTGATTTTATCTAAAATGTGAATAGTTTAAACTACATGTACTTCATTAATAGTATTGAACAGTTAACATAGTCTGATTGGAAGTCCAAAACACTTGTAGAATCGCACAGCTCTCAGAGCAATTGCTTAATGTATTTTTATTATTTAATTTTTCACTTTAATTTTTGACAAACTATATATGGAATGTGGAGAAATGAGGAAGAATGGCAGGAGGAATAATAGTAGCCTCTTTACTATTATATTGCTGTTTTTTTTTTTTTCAAATTATTTATTTATTAAGTGAAGAAACAGTACATCATATAAGTACCTTAACATCACATGGAAGGGAATATGATGTAAAAAGCCAAACCAAATACAAAATTATGATTATGAAATTATATTGTATTGCTGGTAAAAAACATTTAAAAAAAGGATTTTTTAAATTCTTCAGAATACCTTATGCTCTACCACCAATTTATTTATACCACATTTGATTATTACATTTTCTATATTTTCTTATTAGACTAATACATAATGTTGAAGATTTTATCGGAAATAAATTAAAATTATAATTATTAAATAACGACTTCGCCAATTCAAAAACAAAGGTGCATAAAAGTATGCAACACAATATTGTTTCAAGAAAAAAATGTCTTAAAGGGCTGTCCCTCTGGTCTAGAGGAATACCAGTTAACATATACATACATACATACATAGTTGAGAGTCTACACCTCAGCTGACTATCTATCAGCTATAGGAAAGTTATGAAGTTAGGTATGAAGTTATGAACCGCTTCTACATCCAAGAGAAAGTAATCGGGAAAGGATTCAGATCAAAGGATAAACAAGGCTAAAATGTCAAGGCATAAAGTAAAATAACACTCTTTTCCGATTTAATATTTTACGAAACTATAGATTACACTTTTTAAGAATTTAGTCTAAAAAGCCGACTTAGGCTATCACCCAAATTAACTCGAATGCGTCTTATCTGATAGCTCTTAAAGTGTTTCCTAACTTTAAATATATCTGTTTGTTTAATTTAAAATATTTTTAATCCCATTTATAATCCGAATGATTTTTGATTTCTGTTTTCTTCAATTCAATACCACGCAATTAAAACTGTAATTAAAAAATTAAACAAAAATTAAACAACCAATTTCATTTGAAAGAGTAATTTATTTTTTGTATTGAGACACACTGCTGGGTGCCATTATCAGGCAATCTGCGGTCATTTGCCATTCGAGGGATTTGGTTATTGATTAATATTTTGATTTGGTGTTTTTACAATATTTTAATTATTTAATTCACTTTGTTTATATATCTCCGCGGTCTAGTGTTGGCACCTCGAGCCTTGACCATCTTAATTTCCCACGCACGAATGGGCCACAAAAAGAGAAATTGATGAAGTTCCCAAAGGGGAATAGAAAAATACTCTTGAGAGATGTGACTGAATGGCTGAATGGCTGGATTGGTGTTAATGGCGTTAATGGCGTTGCCCAACTCCAGAGGCTAATGAGGCGCACGAAGCCCTCCCACTTTTTGCATTACGTTCAGCGGAGGAGGAGTCAAGGAGCCATGGACGCACTCGGTTGCGCCTCCACGGCAAACGTCAAGGGGCGGATTGCATAACCTGTCTGTCAAAAACTTTGGATGGCAATGTATGTATATGTACATATTCTCGGATCTCGGGGCAAAAAAGTATGCAGGGAAACAATACACGCTACCCGGTCATTTGAAGGGATTGTGTTTCATCTCGACCCCCGCCATGCATATGTTTTTTTGATAAATCCCCAGTCATACATCAAAACATCATCATCATTTATCTTGCTAGGCAGGGTCTACTCCGAAATTATGACCCACATCTTCCAGCGATGGACATTGATTGAAGCTCCAACCGCAACCGACAGCGGCAGCGACCGTTTGCCAAAAATTACCTTAATTGTTTGCCCAAAAGAGGCCCGTCCAGCTCCTATCGTAGTCATCCTCGGGTCTACTGCATTTATGATTATATAATATCCATGTTTGGCCAAATTAAGTTGGGGAGCCCGACGAAATGATCCGAGATCTTTAGTAATTGGGTCATCGGAAATCAAAGCAATTCACGTAAAAATTGCCAAAACGCACACGGACGACGGCTCTTCAAATTGACGCCATTACTAATGAGATTATCGTGTGATTTATGCAAGTCGCTATGCGAGATTGTTAATCCCAGAGATTCGTCAATTATGAGCCGGGCATTCAGCACATCGGCGCACAAATCCACGATGAAAGCCAGCGAAATTGCTGGCCCAAAACAAAGCCCAACGTGTTCATGTAAAGTTATCGCATATGACTTCCGGCTAGATGGCTCTTTCTTGTCATGACCAAGTCGGAGAGATGACGCAGGGCTTTGGCTTTGGCTTCGGAGATCGGAGTCTGGGTTTTTTGTTAGTATTAATATTTTTATTTTTTTTTTTCTTTTTCTTGGTATCTGGCCACAATAGACACCGCTATCTCAAGGTTGTTTGTGGAAACGCAAGCGGGTTCGTAAAAAGCGGTGGCTCACTAGACGCTCTTCGTCCGCATCTTCGTGCGTCTGAAGTCGCATTTGTGGTCGCAGTTTCAGTTTCAGTTTCAGTTAAGCTTTTCGCCTCATCAGCAGGCCAGATTCGTGAGCGACATTTTCGAGTCAGCGGCTTATAAGTCCGGGCGGCCAGTGATTAGCATTTAGTCGAATTTTGATTGCCAAGGGTCCAAGTGCCTCAGAGACATCTCAATCTCAGTCTCAATCTCAACTCCAACGGAAATGCGTGTCTTTATTGTAAGCACCAGTCTCAGTCTCAGACTGCGCCGTGGATGCACTTATCTGATGGCCTTGTTTCTTGCCAGGTTTCTTGCCTTTTGGGCCTGACGGTGGCCGCGCCCCAAGGATACAGCTACAACCAAGTCCAACAGCAGCAGCCATCAGCGCCCCTACAGCTACCGGGTATTCCCCAGATTCCCCAGATTGCCAGCTTTGCCGAGCAGACGCTGCTGCAGCAGGCACTCCAAGCCCCCAAGGTGCAACAGGTGCTATCCGGCGGTGCTGTTGGCAGCTACTCCACGGCCCCCCAGCAGTACCAGCAGCAGCCGACGCAGCTAACCGGCAACTTCGCCTACAACTCCCAGCCCCAGCAACAGACCTACCAGCCGCAACAGCACCTGGTCTCCAAGGATATATATGTGCACGTGCCACCCGCTGAGGAGCCCGAGGAGCGGTACCCGCAGCCCGTCCTTCCGCCCGCACCTCCTCGCAAGCACTACCGGATTGTGTTCATCAAGGCGCCCACGCCCAGCGTGAGTAAGGCGGCTCTGCGGATCAAGCAGGCTCCCGTGGAGGAGAAGACCATCATCTACGTCCTCACCAAGAAGCCCGATCCCCTGGACCTGCAGACGGCCATTGAGGAGATCGCCCCCAAGCAGCCCAGCAAGCCGGAGGTCTTCTTCATCAAGTACAAGACCCAGGAGGAAGCAGCGCATGCGCAGCGCACCATCCAAGGTAAGCAGCACCCACATCTTGGCCGATCCGCTCTTGAAAGCCTCATCAGTATGCGAGAATCGTCGCCATGGGCAGTGCGGTGTTTTGGTTACGGCTTTTCTCAAGTGTTTGGCCTTGTGGCTCGAATCATTTGTCAACTGCGAATCCATCAATCTGAAGCTTCTATGACAAACTAACCTCCACACTTGACTCTCTTTCAGCCCAATACGACCAGCTTGGTGGAACCTCGCAGGTATCCGATGAGGGCGTGGCACCCGTGACCTCGGTCATCGGGGCTCTGGACAACCCAGTGACCGGAGGCGCTGCCCTCGGGGGTCTGACGGGCGGCTCCCTGCCCAACAAGTACCTGCCCGCCCACCTGCGCACTTAGGCGATGGAGCTTACCGATGCCAAGCCAAAAGGACTGCCGTATCTTTAAGTTTCCAGTTGTTGTATATATTTAGATAAATTAACTTGACTTTGATTTGCCAAGCCATCCGTATCACAGTGTTGCAATTATCGAATAAAAAAGAGATTGGAGCTCAGCGGCCGCAAAGTTTATGGCTCGTGATGCCCAAAATTGTTACAAAAATAAAATATTTTCTATTGCCCCTATTACGACACCCATTAGCCCATTGATCCAGTAATCAATAGACAACGCGGAATAGACTGTGCGGGAGCCGGAGCGGGGAAACCGGTCGCACTAATTAGCATATGATTTGGGTTGAATAACACCGATTGGGCAATTTGAAAACTTGATTACAGAGGCAGCTCTTAAGTGATTATGATGTCTCCGGGAAAGAAACCATCGAGCATTGCATAAGGAAGTAAATTATATTATTTTGTCGCCTGACGTAAAATTCATTCGCCTATTTCTTTTGTTTTTTTGACAAAAAACTAAACTCATTTCATATTAGGGAATTAGACTTTCTCCAAATAGCATAGATCTAGGTAGGATCTCTTAAGATCTAAGTTTCAACCCGAACAGGTAAAAGATTCAAAAAGATTTCGTTTAAAAGATTGCTTTATTTTATCTGGACTTTCTCGTGAACAATAAATTATAGTAAGCTACAATGGGTTGCTGATGCAAATAATGAAAGCGTCTGACGACCTTATTTGAAGGTCTTGGCTGGACCGTACATCCTGGAGGGCAGGGAGGGCGTGAAGGAGGCGATCTGCTGCTGGATCTGGGCCTGGATCTGAGGCTGCTGGACCACAGTCTGGATCTGGGGCTGCTGCACCACAGTCTGGATCTGGGGCTGCTGCTGGATGATGGTCTGGGCCTGAGACTGGGGCACGAAGTTGTTCAGGTTGAGGGATCCACCCGAGACGCTAGTGATGGGGGCCACACCCTCGTCGGAAATGTGAGTTGCACCGCCCAAAGCATCGTACTGGGCCTGGATCTCCTGCTGGGCGCGCTGGGCCTCCTCCTGGGTCTTGTACTTGATGAAGTAGACCTCGGGCTTGTGCACCTTGGACTCGGTCTGGGTGACCTGCAGCTGCTGCTGGATCTCGGTGAGATCGGGCTTCTTCGACAGCACGTAGATGACGGTCTTCTCCTCGTTGCTGGACTGGGCGCGCTTCAGGGCAGCGGCGGTGTACTTCAGGTTCTGGGATGGAGCCTTGATGAACACGATGCGGTAGTTCTTGCGGATCGGCACACTATCCAGCTGGGGCTCATCCTGACGGAACTCCTCGGTCTCCTCGGGTGCCGAGTGGATGTAAATATCCTTGGTGACGATAGCGGGACGCTGGACGTACTGCACCTGCTGTTGGATCTGAGGCTGGGGCTGGTAGATCACCTGCTGCTGTGGCTGCTGGACGGTGGTGATCAGATTCTGCTGGGGCAGGGCCACCGGCAGGGGAGCGGGAGCAATCGAGACTGGAAGAGGTGCGGGGGCTGGGGCGGGAAGGGAAATGGGAGCGGGAGCCAATGCGGGGGCGATGGACTGGACAGTTTGGATGGCTGGCTGCTGGACTTGGACGGCGGGAGCCGAGTATATTCCACTTGAGGATAGTGACGTCTGAGGACGCAGGTTTCCAATGGGAAGGGCTGGCCCTTGGACCTGGTACTTGTATCCCTGGGGAGCGGCGGCTGCGACAGCCACAAGGCACTGAAAGGATAAGTAAGTCCATTAGATACTGCAGTTATACAGGGTGATGGGGATGGGAGTCCTTACCATTAGAACCACAAACTGCTTCATTTTCACTTCGAACTGTCTGAGCTGCAAAGGTCGACTGATGCCCTCACTAGCAGATAGCAATGTTTTTATAAGAGTCCAACTTGGAGCAGGCACCTTATTGGAAATGCCATATCGTTTTCCCCAGAGAAAGAAAAAATATTTAGGCACTACCATAAAACGATCGAATCTATTGTCACCCAGCCAGCATCGAATATGTAACGTGGTTCGTTAAGTGGTTGCCAAATCACGGAACCATATTCAAAGATGCATCGGCCGGCCATGGGGCAGGGTAGACCCAGCTCTTATATAACTAAAATGGACACCAACGTAGCGTCCACATTTAAATAATCGTCTAATATTCCCCATTGTCAACACTGAATCGAAATAAATGCAAAATATTAATCGTTAGGGCGTCGCATCGACCGACAACACACGGGGACGACAGAAAGAAAGTAATATATTCACTCGTTCGAAATTGTGGGGGGCGATCTGAATTCATTATCATCCGATGATATGAGGAGAGCATTTCGAGCCAGATGCTGGCACCCAAACATGCTATCTCGGCGATGCATAAATTAACTTTTTAAATTATAAAATGGATACAGTGTTGGCCAAAAACAACCATTCCCTTGTGTATCTAAAACCTTATCTCAACCATTCCAACCAAAACAATCTTAATTATGGAGAAACAGCACATACAATTTCAGAATTTAATATTTACAATAAACCTATTGGACAAAAATATTAAATAATTGAGCTTCCCATCGGCTATTTCAGGGTACTGGGATCAATATTCGGATGACATATAACAAAGTACATATTGTTGTATTGTAAAAGAAATAAAAGAAAAAAATGCAGATTGATGGGGAATCAAATATTGGTAAAGATATGAGCCATACTGTCCTTCCATGCATATCTCCCACTTTGAAGGGGACCCTTCAGAAAATTTGGGAAAAAATCGAAAAAATATTTTGTTTCCAGATTTTAATGCAGATTTAAGGAGAATCGATCTACAAATCGATTAAGGTATTCCCCTCAAGAATCGGATGCCTATTGGCAAAGATATGACCTCCGCTGAGGACCATTTTGTCGTTCCACGCATTTTCCACATTTTGAAAGGGGACCCTCCAGAAAATTTGGGAAAAAATCGAAAAAAAATTTTGTTTCCAGATTTTAATGCAGATTTAAGGAGAATCGATCTACAAATCGTTTAAGGTATTCCGCTCAAGAATCGGATGACTATTGGCAATGATATGACCTTCGTTGGGAGCCATATTGTCCTTCCACGCATTTTCCACATTTTGAAGGGGACCCTCCAGAAAATTTAAGAAAAAATCGAAAAAATATTTTGTTTCCAGATTTTAATGCAGATTTAAGGAAAATCGATCTACAAATCGTTTAAGGTATTCCGCTCAAGAATCGGATGACTATTGGCAATGATATGACCTTCGTTGGGAGCCATATTGTCCTTCCACGCATTTTCCACATTTTGAAGGGGACCCTCCAGAAAATTTAAGAAAAAATCGAAAAAATATTTTGTTTCCAGATTTTAATGCAGATTTAAGGAGAATCGATCTACAAATCGTTTAAGGTATTCCTCTCAAGAATCGGATGACTATTGGCAAAGATATGACCTTCGTTGGAAGCCATGTTGTCCTTCCACGCACTTTCCACATTTTGAAAGGGGACCCTCCAGAAAATTTAAGAAAAAATCGAAAAAATATTTTGTTTCCAGATTTTAATGCAGATTTAAGGAAAATCGATCTACAAATCGTTTAAGGTATTCCGCTCAAGAATCGGATGACTATTGGCAATGATATGACCTTCGTTGGGAGCCATATTGTCCTTCCACGCATTTTCCACATTTTGAAAGGGGACCCTCCAGAAAATTTAAGAAAAAATCGAAAAAATATTTTGTTTCCAGATTTTAATGCAGATTTAAGGAAAATCGATCTACAAATCGTTTAAGGTATTCCGCTCAAGAATCGGATGACTATTGGCAAAGATATGACCTTCGATGGGGGCCATAGTGTCCTTCCACGCATTTTCCACATTTTGAAAGGGGACCCTCCAGAAAATTTAAGAAAAAATCGAAAAAATATTTTGTTTCCAGATTTTAATGCAGATTTAAGGAGAATCGATCTACAAATCGTTTAAGGTATTCCGCTCAAGAACCGGATAAGTATTGGCAAAGATATGACCTTCGTTGGAAGCCATATTGTCCTTCAATGCACATGCCCCATATTTAAAGGAGACTCTCCAGAAAATTTGATAAAAACTTTTAAGAAAGAACCGCTGAATAATCGCATGTTTTTAAAGATTTGGCATTCCCTTTGTGCAATGTTGCTGTAATATCCCTCAATAGATAATGTCCTTTTGTGTGATTAATTTTTAATGATTAGAAAATGGTCGCTTATTTACATGTATCCTTAATGGCAACGGGTTCTGCTAAAACTAATACCTTCCTGGTGGTAAATACGCGCTAGTCAAAGGTGCATTGAGGTCGCCTGTGGCCAGAGCAGGTGCAGAGACCGGGACTCCGGCGGAAACACCCTTGGAAGCGAAATCCAGAACAGGGGCCGAGGATCCTGCATTATGATTGCTTGAAGGTCCTGGCAAGGAGTCGTATTGAGCCTGGATGGTGCGCTGGGCGTTCTCGGCGTCGCTCTGGGTGCGGTACTTGACAAAGTGCACCTCGGGCTTGTGACTGGTCTGGTGCTTGATCTGGTTGAGTCTGTTGGTGAGCTCGCCGATGTCCGCCTGCTTGTTGAGAACGTAGATGGCAGTGCGGTCGTCCGACGCAGAGGTGGCCAGCTGGAGAGCTGCCTGCTCCAGACCCGTGTTTTCAGGGCCCTTGATGAACAGGACCCGCAGGTTCTTCTTCAGAGCGTTGGCGATCTGCTCGTTGGCCTGTGGGTTGTCGAACTCCTGCTCCGGAGCACTGTATGTGAAGAACTCCTTGGTGAACTCGTTGGCCAGCAGTATGGGCTCGGATAGCTGGGCAGCGCCACTGCTGACTCCTCCCGCTAGGCCATTGCTGACTCCTCCGACCAGTCCTCCGCGACCATCCCCGGCATGCGACGTGGGCGTATAGTCGTACTGTCCTCTTGCCACAGCGACCAAACAAAGCATCTGCAATCATGGGATTGTTATTTAGACTTTTATAGGACTTTCCCCATAAGGATTATTAAATATTCTTACCAGAAAAGCGCGCATCCTGTACAGATATTTATACACCAGCAGGTTGAGGAATAAAAGAGTGAACTGTGTGGCTCTCGAGCTCCCTTTGTCTCAAGATTGCAACTGGACGCCGCTTTTATACTCGGGAGCTCCGCCTGGATGAGACGCAGATGTGCATTCCATTGCATTGTGCAGATGGAGATTTTGAAACTCGATCGAGATGCATCTCGGTGGCGACTTGTGTTCCAGTTAAAATGTCCGACGATTTTAATTGGATCGAATAGTTAATAGTTTCGTAAGGCGGAGAATTTGTAAATCTATTCAAATTGGGAGTCGGCGACGAAATGAGCGTGTAATTTGTCAAGGGCCCAGGCCATTAGTCTAGCCACTTATTTTGTTGCTCCACCGCCTTTCCGGATGCATCTTGACTGGAAACCAGCTAACCGGCATCAGGAATGCAAGATTGTATAATCGTAGGTCGAGGAGTGTTAAACAAACCTATGGCTAGTTTAAAAATCATTTTAAGACCAAAAGTCTGTACTTATAGACTCTGTAATATAGTGTAACATTAGTTTCAATACTGCTTCTAAGGTTCTCCGATTAAAATAAGACAATAAAATGGCACTGGGATTACCAAATATAAGAGATTCGGTGGTAAATTATATGAATTAGTAACCTTGGCAGGGCCAAGGGCCTCAATAATGAAATCTATACTATAACTACATGGCTTTGGGGAAATTACCACATAATCCTACCATATCTTGCTTAATCCATTTAATAGATGGATTACAAATAAAACTTTGCTAAATTTAAAGAAACTTTCTATTGTTAAAGGTCTATGATAGAGCCATGTCTATAAAAATGATATGGAGTAGTTGCATTTAAACTCCAAAGTGTTTATGTTTTTCTTTTCTATCTTACTCCCCAATACAATTTACACTTAATCTAATATGTATATTAATTGCTGAGAGAATGATATAGAATCTATAGAATATGTATTTCTGTTTAATTAAACTCTTTTAAACTTTTTATATTGGTGAAAGATAAATCTTTCGTCTATTGTCTACTTTTGGGCATTCACGATGAATAAACTAAGCTGAGGATCGTTTTTATTAAACTAAAATAAAGGTATCTGAGGGCATTTAAGACGGAGTTTTGGCACAAAAACTTAACGAATTAATGCGAGCTTTTTATTAAGAGCAAAGGTTGTCGTGCCTTTGTTTTGACCCCACAAAAAAAAACGAATAAACTCTCACCCAGTTTTAATCCAGTTTCATAAAATCAAATCAAACGGCAGCCGACAGCCATAAAACGACCAAGTTTATTGAACAAAACAGGTCGATTTCTGCGAATATTGGAAACCAGAGCTCTAGCTGGCTACTAGTCGGTAATCCAAAACGTGTTTATCCAAACTTTGTCAAGTTCATAGTTGCAAATTATCATAATTGACAAAATTTTGGGCTATAAATGAGGGTTCCGCACCGGCCGCGTTGTTTAGTCAATTTCAAGTGCGTAACACTATGAAGGCGTTCTACGTAAGTTTGCATTCTTAGAGTCCTTTTTCTGAAGATGACCTCACGCTTGTGTATTCAGTTGCTCCTGGTTTGCTTCGCCCTAGTGGCTCTGGTGTTTTCCGCACCTGCTCCCCAGCCGGCTGGCAATGATCCCACCGTGTCCCTGCTCCGCTACAGGAAAGACCAGGATCTTGAGGAGATCAAGCGCGCCATTATTGCGCAGTACGATCATTACGGTGGTACCACCGAAGTCCACGCTCCGCAAGTGGCCAGAATCATCAACCCCCAAAGCCTAGGAATCCGAAATTAATTTAGGTTCTCGTTGAAACAATAAAGTTGTTGAATTTTGTGAATTTTTAAGTGCTCGTTGATAAGACTGCTGGGAACTGGGGCTGGGGCTGATGATGGGGATTCACTGATCGGTAGAAGCTTTAGTCCGCTCCCGACTCTCGCAGCGTTCGCAGGGCTTTCAAGATGATCCGCTTAGTGAATCAAGTGTTTTTCTTCCCGCTGCTGATATCAATTTTTGGCCTCTGCCTGTCCGAGCGCCACAGACCCTTCCCCCCACCACCGCCACCGGACCGGACGGGGATTCATTTTCCAATCGATCGCGACATCCTGTTCCCGGACTCAAGCGGTCCGAATGTGGAGCGAATGTGGTATCGCATAACAGAGTTCAGCTTCGACCACACGGAGAACCTGCCGCTGCCGAAGCACAAGCACAGCCATCCACCGCCGCGGCCGGGTCAGCCCTTCCCTCCGCCACCTGGGGACTTCAAGCGGTGGAATAAGAACCATAAGCAACGTCGCATCTGCGAGGAGAGTAAGTTGTTCGACGGCGAGGAGATCCGTTCGTTAGTGAGTCATTAGCTGCTGCCTTTGTTCCCAAGAATACTCGGAGTACGTGGAGCGAATCTTCCCCAATGACACGGCAGTGGCCGCGGATGCCAATGACGCGGATTTTGACGGACGAGTGTTGGCCAGGCCGGGCGAATACCCGCACATGGTAAGAAGTCCTGGAAAGCCAGCGAGTCCTGTATTCGAGCTCTCTACTTGCAGGCCGCCATAGGCTTCCAGACTGAAAGCGGGAGCGTGGACTACAAGTGTGGGGGCAGCTTGATCAGCGAGAGCTTCGTGCTGACTGCCGCCCATTGCACCTCCATCTACGAGTGAGAATCCTTTACATGCTTCTCCTCCCAACCCCCCTTAGAGTTTGACTCTCTTGATTACAGATCTGTGCCCCAATGGGTGCGCATCGGAGACCTCAACCTGGTGGTCGATGAACGGACAGTGGAGCCCCAGCTGTTTCGCATTCAGGACATAATTACTCATCCCAGCTACAACAAGGAGCTCTACTACCACGACATTGCCCTTCTGAGCCTCGAACGGGAGGTGGAGTAAGTAATCGTGAGTCCTGGCTATACATTTTCAATTTCAATCTCATAACAATCTGCCAGATTGACCGCCTTCGTACGACCTATCCGCCTGTGGATCTTCTCGGAGCTGCCCACTACGATCGCCTTCGCCATGGGCTATGGAGCTACCAGCTTCGCAAAAGCCATGACGAACCGCCTCACGAATCTCAACCTGACCATTGTGCCGAATTCCGAGTGCAATACAGAGCTACCGGCGCTGGCGGAGGCGCCTAACGGAGTCATGGACAGCCAGATCTGTGCCCAGGACTACATCCTTAACCGCGACACCTGCCAAGGCGACTCAGGCGGTCCGCTTCAACTTAACCTGCCAGGTCGCCGACGGCGGCAGAGAATCCACTACCACCTCATAGGTGTCACTTCGTACGGCGTATTCTGCCGCAGTAGTTATCCTTCGGTTTACACCAGGGTGTCCTCCTACTTGGACTGGATAGAGCAAACGGTGTGGCCCGATTCTCTTTAGATCTGTTCAGTTAGCATGGAAAATAAAATAGGTATTGTGGTACATTTGTAAGGTATTATGTTTATTGGGCTCTTTAATATGGATTGTGAGTATAGAACCGTACATTTGTTCGTTTATTTTACGGTTAAAATGATGTTACGTTTGATTTGGGCACAAAACAAACAAATTTTTGGTCAGTTTCGCTGAGAATTGGGTGGGTTGTCCTACACCTCGTTGTTGGCATCGAGCACCTGCTGTTTGATGTCTTCGTAGGCGGGAAGGTTCTGCATGTCAAGGGCAAAGGATACATATTAATACAAGATCGTCAAGGTAGAAAATCACACAAAAAGCGGCCATTAGTAGTCTACTTACGAAAACTTTTAAGAGTGTTTTTAGTGACATGGATGAGTTCATGCAATTTAGCAACAATGATACATTAAAAAGCGAGAAGCACGAATGCACGGATATCTTATGCCACCTTCGGCCCACTAACCTGCCAATAGTCGTCGTCCCAGGCGGGGAACATGCGCTTGAAAAAGCGAGGCTCCTTTCCTTGGGGCAGACTGATAATGCTCACGGTCTCAATGGTGCGACCGGTGGGCTCCGTCTGGATGTAGCGCTGTGGATAAACAAAGTGCTCAGACCAGAGAATCAAATATGAGATTTTTTATAACATCATACCTTGGCCATGTCCAGATGCTTGGATTTCTCCTCCTCAGAGGCACCAGATCCCACCCACACGTAGATTTCGTCCCCGGCATCCAGAAGCATGACGTCGTCGGTGTCCAAGTCCTCCTGCTCGTACTGCGCCACCTCCTCGATCTTCACCAGTCCCTGGGGTGTGATGCGACAATGGAAGAGACGTGGCTCCAGCAGGGGCGCCCCACTATCACCTAGGCTGCGATCGTACTGACCCTCGCCGTTGAGCTCCTCCCAGAACTCCTCAGGCTCCGCACCCTCCTCCAGCTGTTCCAATTCGGCGTCGTCCCAATAATTTGCAAAACGCTCAACAGCGGCCTTCTTCTCGAAAGCGGACGCGCCCAGACCGTTCCAAATGTAGATCTTATGCGACTTGGCCGATACGAGGGCAAAGGCGTCGCCAGAGGCCAGCGATGAGCTGTCGGCGGGCACTTCACTGGCGTGAATGTCACTCTCGACGGTGCCGCGGATGCGGAACAGCTGCGAAGTAATTGGCAAAGCGGTGTACGAGGCCAGCAGCTTTCCCTTGAAGATCTTGTAGAAGTGTCGCGGCTCATGCCCCTGGAATGTCAGCACAAGCAAAGCATCCTTTTCCGCAGCGAGAGCCTTGCCTTCCTGGAAGGCACGCTCCTTTACCATGGTTGGGGCCTTAGCTCCTTCCCAGACGTACACAATGGAACCCTTGTCTCCGTTGTTGGCCTTATAGCTGTAGGACAGAACGTAGGAGCCGAAGCCAAGCAGAGGAAGGTTGTCTGCGAAGGGAACGGTGTTCACCAGGACCTCGCTGGAACCGGCCTTGCTCACGTACTGGGTAATAGATTCAATAGTGTTCTGACCGTGATCAGGCATGAAACCGATGGCGCGTCCTCCACTCTTCTTGAGCTGCGTCACCACCGCATCGATTTCGTCCACATCCAGGGAATCATCGGAGCCGATGTCCAGAGCCGAGCGGATGAGTCGAGTGTGTGCCATGCCAGCATCGCGCCATGTGGCGAAGTACTGCTTGAAGGGGGCGGATTCGGCGCCTTCGACAATGCGGTGAATCTGGGTCCAAGCGGGGTACTTCTTGGTGCGCAGGAACTCCTGAGCCTTGGCCATGGCATCGGTTTTCTCCTTCTGGGTGGCTCCCTTACCAACCCAAACGAAGATGCCGGAGCCTGTGTCCAGAATGAAGCAGTCGCGGGTGTCCAGCATAGCCTGGGTCAGGGGTTTCTGGCCAATTGTGTCCACCTGCAGCTTGCCACTGGCATCGCTGACCTTGTAGAGGGTCACAGCCGCAGCATCGGTCCTCTCGAAGGCACCATCCTCGTCCGCAGTCGACTCCTCAGGTACCTGATCAGCCGATCCGGATCCGAGCACATCGAAGAACTGTTGCTTATCGCTATCGGTGCTGAAATCGTCGATAATTTGAACGCGGGCACGTCCGTTGTGGTCCTGGTCCCTGATCTGGTTGGCGGCACTGATGGCCTTCAGCTTCTCCACACGCTTGGCCTGAGCGCCCACATAGACGTAGATGTCGCTTCCGGCATCCAAAATGAAGCAATCTCCCTTGTTCATCGACGAGATGGAGAGGTTGACTTGACGGACGCGGACATTGCGCTTGCCCTTCACCTGGAACAGACGCTTCTCGCCCTGGGCATTGGTCTCCACATGTTTGAAGCCAGTTCCGACTCCGCCTTGCTCATAACGAATGCCTGCAGGGATGAAACTCATTTAACAAAAGGGACATGTATGTGGGATAATTCGATCTAACCATTTTTGAAGTAGCCAAGGAACAGCTGCGATTCGTGATCCTGCACTTCGCGATGCTGGACAGGTGCTCCGTTGAGGAGATCATCCAGCTGGACGGTGAGGATAGCTGCAGCGCCGGCCTCATCGGTGGATGTTTCCGATCCCAGCCAGAAATGCACATCCCAGGACAGTTTCTTATCTTTCTTATTTTCGATGGTCTGCAAAACAATGTATGTTTAATATTTCTCTATAAAATATTATGGAACTATAGGTCCTTTTGCTATTTTATTTTATCTTATATACACATTTTATTTTCTTCTTTGGGAATTAAAACAGGAATTTGTATTCCCAGTTGTCGAACAAAAGATTTGAAATCTTTTGTGTATAATAATATTTATTTCTAGAGCCCCCGGGAGGAATATTTCCTGGTAGCCCCAGTTGAAGGCTCTTTAAATGTTTGTTTCGCTTTTTAAAATTAGAATAAATTATGTATCCCATATTATTTTTTTAGTACTACCTAATACTATACATAGAATAAATTCAATAAAAACTGAACTGTGATTTTTAAACATGCCATTTAAGGTGATCTTTTCATTATTCAACGATTAAGTTGACATTTTAGAACAAGGTTTTTTTTTAATGACTTTCAATGGAGACTGTTCCAATAATTTATACTTACATTCAGAATAATAAAAGAGTCCCCGGTGTAGAATTTTCCGTAGTTATTCTTTGGGTAGGCCACCGGCTCAAAGTTCTGGAGAAAGTTGAAGAGAAGAGTCGAAGTGAAATGAAATTAATATTTTTTGGTTAAATGTGTGTTCTATTTTTGCGACCAGTCCAAACATTTCATTCACGAATCCAATCGCTTTCGTTTGTAAACACAAAGCATCTTCTTTCGGACCTAATAAATTTCGATAAATTTCTCGAGTTAATTAGCTCGAGAAAACCTACTTTCAATGTAGCCAGTTTGCATATAGACTATAGGATATCGGACGTGTTTATGCACATGTGGCTGCCACATTGCGTGAGTTTAGCGATTGGAGGGGAAATCCGAGGCACGGACCACCCTTTCCGTCCGGCGGATCTCCGCCACTTCTTGCTTACCGGCGAAGTTGTTCCGCTGCTCTGCTGCACTGCTGCCCTGCTGAGGCTGGCTGAGCAGCGCGTTCGTGCGTGGGCGGCGAACTTTTCTCCAAGCGCTGTAAACAAGCGCCAGCTATTTATACGCTTCTTTGAACTCGTGCCGAGAGAAATGGCAATTTCAATAGAGTCTACCGACTTGAAGATACCTGGTTATCCCAACTTATTCAAGGTGTTTGCCCGACAGATCCATGAATGTATATGTAAAGCTACATATTTTTTTTAATTAGGTATATTTTATCACGAATTTCGTACATATATTCAGGAAAATTTACGGTCAAATAATGAGTATAAAAATAACACTATATACATATGTCTATGCCCTCAAGCTAAACAGTGCGCGTGGCAAGAAATGATTTTAATAATCATTTGACAAGCTCTGGCATTCTGGGAATCTATATCTGAGATTCCCAGAATCTATATCTGAGATTCCCAGTCGGATACCAAATAGGTATCCGACGGATATAAATAAAATTCCCCCAAAAAGTACTACTCACCTCGATGCGCCAGATCTCCAGGCCGGCGGAGCGGCCAGCGTTGGCGAAGGCGGGATGCATGATGCGTCTACCGGGCTGCTTGGAGTTCTGGCCGGAGGGCTGGATCTGTCCGGTTTGTACGGGGAATGCGGGTCGGGCGTTTAGAGTGCCGGCTGAGCAAAGAGTGGCCGAGAGGGCAAAAACCACCAGCAGGCTGTAAGCGGGGAAATTGATAACGGTTATCCGGGGTAAATATTGACTTTTTCGGATTGATGTCTGGCATATAGAATAGACACGGTAACAGTTCCTACTTCCCTATTCGCCAATAAATCTCAAAACATAAATTAAATCTATAAACATTTCTTAAAATACGTTACTCATTATATTATTATTTAGTGATAGAACCACAGAGGATAAAAAATATGTATCATCAGTCATCTAATTGCGCATGATTCATGGCCATAAAAGGCCATAAAGTAATAGCCACGCCAAAAATGACAACGGGGATAGCCTTGGCAATGAATACAATTACCAATTTAAGAATTCTATGGTTTAGTGCGCGTGCTCAGAGGCTTTGGCTCCAAAAACTTTTCAAATGCGACACTTACTTTCCCTTTTGACAAGATGCTTTCGATGGACGAGATGAGTAATCTCGAAATTGATAATATTTGCACAAATTAACTTTACTTTTTCCGATATGCCGGAGACTAGCAGATGTGACTAAGTGGCGAACTGCTCGCTTGCATTACCTCGAGATGACTGCCATGCTGGCGTCGCCTGGCGCTACCATTTCGCGTTTCGTCTCAGTCCCGTGTGGACGCCGCCGGTAATGGGGAGGGAGTGGGGCTGGGCACTGCCGAGAGCTTTGTTTATTGTTGCGATAAATATAACAAGTTGCGTATATCGTGTATGCCCCGATGCCTGTTTGGGTGTTCGTTGCTATTATGTATTTGCCTTTGTTTTTATCGCCGCGTTTGTTTTTTGTTTCCAGCTCAACAGAGATGATTGTCCGCGCTGATCCCAGTGGAGAACGAGGTAACCTGTAATAATATTAAGAGAGTCAGCGGGTTAGTTAAGAGCTTCAACGCTGGCGGAGAATTCTTCCAAGTGCGCACGTTCATCATAAAAAATCGCAGTTTTCTTTTGAAAACTTTTTGCCGTGAGCTGTTTAAATTAAAACTCCCCCAAAAACGTGTTTAAGCCGCGTTGTTTAACGGCTTCATTATATGTCGATTATGGCTAATAAATTTTATCTACATACATACAATTAAAACTTGAAAGTCGCTCTTCCTAGGAGCTCCTAAGCTGTATGATATCATTTTCGTATATGTACATATATCATGTGAAGTTTCGGACGAAGCTGCAAACTAAGATGGCACGCATGTTTTCGCAAAATTGTTTTTCATGTAATTAATTTTTTTGTAATTGCTGCTAGGCGCGTCTGGAAATGATATCATTATTGCTTATGCCGAATGGCAAGCCCATCCAGGCCCTTCCTTGAAACTGGGTCAGAATCATAAAAAGCCAAAAAAAATATGCTTTTCGTGGACGTTTCTTTTTAAAGTCATTTCAAGTTTAAGTTTAAGTTTCTCCCGAGGTAGTATACATATGAAATTTTTGCACGGGACTCGAATATCAAGTATGTAAGCCAGTATTCTCGAAACGTACCAAACTACACAGACAAATGTGCAACTGTGGAACCAAACAAATAGTGTCGTTAACACATGTCAGAGAACGTATTAATCACCATTAATAAAGAGTCAAGTGCCTGTCATCAAAGACACCCACGTCAACGAAAACCATCATTAATTAGTTAGGTTCACTATTAAAAAATTACACTTTAAGCTGTTGGGAAATATTCGTTATTATTTTTTAAAAAATCAATTTCCTGGCAATGCGACTGAAATACTGATAATCGCTTCCGTTATGCGCCTCAGGTTCCAACCTCTGGTCCATTTCAAAACACTTGATAAGCTCAATCAACAGATAATTAAATGGAATTAGCTCAACAACTTTTTAGTTCTGACGGCCGGATGGGTTTTTCATTTTGTTTATGTAATCCACTTACAAGAGGTCTGAATGATTCAATTTATTATTTTCTGCTGATGATCGATCATAAAAACAAACTAAAACTTTCAGATGCTGTCACCGATCCAAGAGGGACACGAAAGTTCGAAGCAAACAATCAACAAACACTTACTTTTGGGTCGATACGATCAGCACGATCGATTTGCGCCTGAAAAACCCGCTGAAACGAACTACTGCCAGCAGCTCGAGACACTGAACAAAAGGTAAAGCTCGTCTTCGCTTTTATAAAGTCCGCTCGAAGCCGAGTCGTGTTCACGGCAAGCCCGTCCGCTCTCCGGGGTCACAAGCGCTCTGATGATTGATAAGTTAAAGCTCCGTGCGATAAGAAACAATTTCGTACTGAAAACTGTAAACAGAGTCAAAACAAATAAGAAAAAATCCCGAAATAAGGTCTGACCTCAGATTTTTTTCACCTTTGATATACATAAAGGACGCTTAGATATTCCCCAAGTCTATTTATTCCATAAGTTACAGTAGCCTTAGAATTACAGCTGTAGACGATCTAGTAATCCGCTGCAGTATTAGACAGATAGTCGCGACGTCCAATATTCGAAGCTTGCTTGTTCTGGACGGCCTCCAGTTTGGGGCACTCCGTGATCCGATGACCCAGACCGCCGCAGTAGCTGCATCCATGCGAATCGCCAAGATCCAATGTGTGCTCGGCTTCTGGGGCCAGTTCGTCCAGAAATTCTGGAACCTGCTGCTTGGCCTCGATCAGCAAGTGTTTCAAGTCCAACAGGACGGACTGCTCGGTGATTTTGTTTATCAACGTGGTGGCCAATCCCTTTGTATTGGAGCGACCTGTTCGGCCAATACGATGGACATAGTTTTCGATGTCGTCGGGCATGTCGTAGTTGATGACATGCTGGACGTTCGGAAAGTCAAGACCCTTGGATGCCACGTCGGTGGCTACCAAAACGTCTTTCTTGCCGATGCGGTACGCGTCAACAGCACGTGATCGCTCCTCCTGATCCTTGCCGCCGTGAATAGCCACTGCTTCCACTCCCTTCAGCAGTAAATACTCGTGTATGCAGTCGACATCCTGCTTCTTCTCTGCAAAAATGAGCACGGGCGGCGCAGTCTTTTGTAAACAGTCCAGTAGATAGACCACCTTTGCCTCCTGCTTTACGTACTCCACCTGCTGGGTGACGTTCATGGAGGCGGCTCCAGCGCGACCAACATTTATTGTAACCGGCTTCACGAGCGCAGATCGGGCAAAGTTCTGAATCTTCTTCGGCATCGTGGCAGAGAAAAGCAACGTCTGCCGCTGGCCTTTAAAAAATGAGAATATGGTGCGCACATCCTCCTCGAATCCCATGTCGATCATCCGATCCGCCTCATCCATGCACAGGTAGCGGCACATATCTAGTGTGAGTATTTTCTTGTCGAGCATGTCCATCAAGCGGCCGGGGGTGGCAACTACAATGTGTACTCCACGGGATATGACGTCCAAGGCCTCGCTGACTGGCAACCCACCCATGGCCAAGCAGGAACGCACCTCGGGCATGCCGCAGGCCTGCAGATGCTTGCTGTAGTGCTGGATGATTTCGTGGGTCTGCTTCGCAAGCTCCCGCGACGGGCATATGATCAAGCCGTAAGGACCCTCGTTGCGTTCAAAGGGCAAGCTGTACTCCTGCTCCAGGGCGAACATGACAATAGGTAGTACAAACACCAAAGTTTTTCCAGAACCCGTGAAAGCAATGCCGATGAGATCGCGTCCAGCAAGCACAGTGGGAAGCCCTTGGACTTGGATCGGCGTGGGAGTTTTTATGCCCTTTGCTGCCAGGCCGTTAAGAATACCTTTGTGGAACTTCATCTCGCGGAACCTGCAAATGGGTGGACTGGGATTCTCCCCCTCCACTAGGATTCGCATCTGCTTTCGGATGTTCTGTCGCTCCTCCTCGGGCATGGCCTCTATGTATCGCGGCGGTCGCCAGGATGTTTTAATGGGCTCCTCGTATTGTATACCTTTGGCCAACTCCGCCACACCCATCAAGGCTTTCTGTTGGGCAATGCTTTCCATGATTTTCTCCTCCTCCCGCAGTTGCTTCTCCACGGCGCTAAGCTTCTTGGCCTCAGCGATCTTCTTGAGCTCAGTGTGCTGATCCAACAGGCTTATTTTGTATTTCCGGCCCCAGGTCTCGGCATCGTGGGCTCCCTGGGAGTCGTCGTCGTTTTCATTTTCGCTCGACGACTTGGGCTGAGTCGTTTCAGAGGCAAGCTGGACAACCCGGCCGAGCTTCATCATGTGTTGCTTTTTGCGCTCCTTCACCGGCACGTACGGCACATATTCATCATTGTCCGGCTCTTCGTCCTCGGAGGACTTTGAGGATCTTCGATACCGCTTCACAGAAGACATGATGAAAACACGGTCCAAAATGTAAACAAATGGAAACTTGCAATTCACATTGAAGGCGTTAACAATGTGGCCAGATTGCTTAAGAAAAAAACATTAATCGTTTAAAGATCATTAAATTAGAATCATTAGTTAAACCCTTAGTTTAAGTTTGTTAATTAATTATAACACTTGAAATATATTACATGATACTTCACGAAATTTAAACAATAATGAAATTCAATCAACTTAAACAAAACCATTTGAATATAACAAGGTGTTTCATGTTTTACGAAGAACAAGAGGAATATACTGTCATCGCAAAACGGTTACACTAACAGCTGATATCTCGCCGACAAGTAACACGCAGAAACCGTGTGTTTTGCTTTCAATATTCGAATTTCACAACAAATTCTTGGCTAATTATTGGCTTGATAAATAACAAAATTGAAAATGTCGTTGGTTCGTAACTCATCCCGTTTGTTGCGATCGCAATTGAAGCGCGTCCAGAGCGTTCCCGTGGCATTGTACCACGAAAATGTAAGTCCCTTATCTTTTGGCGCACAAGGTCTTTCGTAATATCTAGAACTCTAGTATAGACTACGAAGTGTTTTCGTTTTGATAAATAGCAAATAAGGGGGCACGTAGCTGATAAACCCGGTAATGGCTTAATCAGTGACTAATAAGTGTTTGTTTTTCGACAGGTCGTTGAACATTACGAAAACCCGCGAAACGTGGGATCTCTGGACAAGAAGGATGCCACCGTGGGCACTGGGTTAGTGGGGGCTCCCGCTTGCGGCGATGTGATGAAATTACAAATCAAGGTCGACGAAAATGGCAAGATTGTGGATGCCAAGTTCAAAACCTTTGGCTGCGGCTCAGCTATCGCTAGTAGCTCGCTGGCCACCGAGTGGGTCAAGGGAAAGTCTATTGACGAGGCTGGAAAATTGAAGAACACCGACATCGCCAAGGAGTTGCGCTTGCCGCCTGTGAAGCTGCATTGCTCTATGCTGGCCGAGGATGCCATCAAAGCCGCTCTAGCCGACTACAAGGTCAAGCAGCAAAAGAAGCAGGGCAACTGAGCGAGTGGACCGGAATCTTTGAACGTTGAGAGGCACATCGTTTCGGCGAGTGCATATACGATTAACTACTAAACACAATTATAAGTAATCTACAGAATACAATACACACTATATATTTACTTGGCATTAGGTCGTAGTTTGCTATAGATCTGAGAGTGGTGAGTAGTGTGATGGCAGAATCGTAGAGAAACTTTTATACGATTTAACAATGATATTTATGTATTTCAGATTGGTCGCGTGATTGCTTCGTGGGTATTTGATAGAACAATATTCGATACTATCTAAGGGCTGGAACTGATCTGTATGAATGTGTTTGAAAAGGGGCTTTTGGTCCTAGTCGTAGGAGCTGATTAAATTTTATGTTCTGTTATGCAAACCTAAGCTTCTTCAAGAAAAATAAAACGTTCCCGTTGAAATAGAAATGTTAATTTTATTGCATCAATATGGTTTCAAGTAATCTAGCACAAATCTATTGTGGTGGTCCAACTCGGTATCTAGGAAAGAAGTACGCTAGCTTTGCCTCCACATTCGCCTGTTGACTTTTGCTCAAATTCTACAAAAAAAGATGAAATTAATAGATCATAAAATGGAAAATACAAAAGAGTAATTACGTTCGTCGGCGTGTTGACAGTTGTAGTTGGACATGACACACGGGTTTCCGAAGGTAATGAGGCGCTCCTTGTTGGTGTTCTTGGCTTTACCGCAAATGGGTTCGTAAGCGTCCCCACATGATTTGACGCACGCATTAGCAGCAGGCTTCTTATTGTCCTTGGCTGGGATAGCCACAGTAATTGCCAAAAGGCAGAAAGCTGATAAAATAAAAAAGAAAGAATAATATTATTACTAAAAGTCTTTATTTGTCTGGGTGAAGAGCAACAATAACGCCACACACGTCATAAAATTTGTTTCAATAGCACACAAATAATATAATTTTCAGGTGATTATTGGGGCGATAATCTGGGCTCTGCCCAGATTTCATCTATTCAAAACGAAATCAGATTAGATATTTACATACCTAGAAAGACAAACAGAGCGAAACGCATTTTGAATGGCAAATTTCTACGAAATCACGAATTAAATATATTTGATGGACTTTTGCAAAAACCGGCTCCTCGTTGCTTTAGAAGTGAACTGAGTTTGACAACGAGATTCATCACCTTTATATACGACGATAGCCCGAAACCAGGCTCACAAACAATAGACGACCTCCCACAAACACAAGCTCAGAAGCGCTGGAGAGCATATAGGCGATATATGTATAGTCATATAGAAAATCGGATGGGAATCGTATCTCTCACCTCAACCCACACATATGGGAATTGATGGGGATTAAAATATTCAAGTAAACATAAAGTGCACTGTTTGTACATATCTGCCCTGTGGGATGACAATAGAAACTCAACAAGATGATGGGGCTATGGGGCAGCAATTTGGATAGATAATGGGTTAGATCAGGCTAAATATGAGCATGAGCGGTGTGTAGAGTGACACGGGCTGCCGGTTGAAAGCGATTATCACTACCTGGTGGATCACTACCTTCAAGTTTTTCACATCAAGTCCTGAAAAATCCATTTTCCAAAATGTAACGGAATTTGTACTCTCTTTAATCTCTGGCAACAAAAAATTGTGAAGGCGTAGATTCCTCATTCAATCGTTCGACATCAACATAAGATACTTAACGTATCCAAAAATGGAGTATTTCGTAACGCCTTCAATTAGCTTAATTCGGTGTTTTTATAGCCCAGCGCAAAGTGGGAATTTTTTCAATATTATGTACCTGAATTGCTGATACTTTTGCGCTATATATATTAATTATTAAATTAATTGATTAAAATTTGATTATTTTTTCTTTCTTATAGCTTACTTCTTGTGAGATTGAGGGTATATATAAATCAATATAAAAACATAAATCTGAACAAATATATAAGAATCGGAGGGTCTTGGACCTCACAAATTATAGAAGACAGATTTATATAAAAACGGATTGATTATTTTTCTACAATTTCGCCGAAATAACGATTTTGTTTCAAATTAAATGATTAAGGTAATAAGAATATAAAATTTACCTGTTGAACCCAATAAAAAGATGTAATGGAATAAATATTTTTATAAAATTAATGTGTCATATATCTTTAATCTGTTGTTCATAGCTAAATTCCAGTTATTTTATTTTTTCTGAAAAATAACAATTCAATATATTTTATTGATTTTTCAGTTTGAAAATGGCTAGATCCAGCATTTTAACGGGAAATAAATAGGCAGTTGGCAACTATCGCTTAGAGAAGGACTGCCATCTATCGATATTTAAAATACAAGTGTGGCCAGTTTATGAAAATGCAACCACCCCTAAGGGTTGAAAATTCCAGAAGGTATTATAAGCGAAGGTGACAACATGGTGTACCCTACCATAATGTGACCAGTCATGGTGAGAATTTCGAGATACGCGTATCGAGGCGCAAAAAAGAACGAGCGAAGAAGATAGAAAAGGGAGAATCGATTAAAGTTTCTGCTTAATATATTATATATATGTAATCATATATTGTAAATGTCTTAAGTTTAAGTGATATAAACCAGATATTTGTGTAACGTTCAATATTTTAATACGCGTCGGAGTACAACGAGTGAAGCTAACCGCACACAAAGAAACGGGGTACTTGCGAGCGAATTAGGCAAAAACAAGAGCCAAAAGTTACAAAACAGAGCGCTGCGCAATAGACGGTGGTGTACATAGAGTTTAACTAAATCGGAAGCAAATCAGAATCAGTTAAAAGTGTGATTTTTTTGAGCCTTTGTCTGTGAGTGGAGAGAAAGCTTTAAGCGGAATTACATATATATATAAAAGTACGAAGCCAGCCCGTCGCCATTTTGAAAGTGATTTTACAATACATATACACACATACACAGCGAACACATACATACACACATACACCCAGCAAAACCCATCCAATTTGAAAAAAGAAGAAAAACCAACAAAAGTCAACTTCCGCCACATTTTTAAAGTGAATATTATCAACAAAATCAAGGCAACTTTTAACCCAAACTCAACAACACATTTTGTATATACATATATATCTCTATATATATATATAAATATATATAACGCTTGGCACATTCGGAATCTGTATAACAAAGTGTCGAGAAAATCCCCGAGCGAGCAATCGATAACTGCGCTACACAAACACACACACAGAGAGAACCAGCCGACAGAGAGCGTTCGTGTCAGAGGTCTACAGCGAAAAAGTAAGTCGCAATTGTATTGGTTATATGTGCACACGTATGTATGTATTTGCTTGTATGTACCTATGCATGTGTGTTGATTCATTAATTCAGGTATTCCGTCCGCTATGGTGTCTGTTTGTATGCCTCTGACGTCCCCGGGTCGGGTCCTCAATCCCCAGTACTTACATACATACATACATGTGTATGTAGCTGTGGCTGTGTCCAAACAAATGCCTTTTGTTGACGTAAATAGCACAGAAGAACGTTCGATTGATACTTTCTTGCTGGCTACAGTTACAGGTAGTTGCTACCTGGAAATCGTACAAGTCTTATAGTCCAAGCCATCCCCTTTCGGGGGTTTCTCTACCCACACACACACACACACTAGTCCTGAAGACTATCCTGCTCCCTGTCCAGCCCTATTACCTGTAGTTTGCTATTTTTTATATCTAGTTATTCTTTTATTTTTAAATATATTTATCTCTTTTTCCCTCCACCCACCATTGTAGGATCAGCACGGCTTTAAATGCGACAGCAGCAGCTACGAGAATTTGCAAAATTAGAGCTAAGGATAGCCTAACCAGAGAAAGAGATAAATCAACAGACTGATTAACAATACATACGTTACAAGTTAAACTAAATAAAGTAAACAGCAGCTGTACATAAGGAGCGAGACCCAAACCGGACAGCAGAAGCTGAAGCAGCCTACGTGCGTGCCCGACCGTCGCCCCTTTGCTCGCCCAATTTTTCAATTTGGATTTTGTGGAGGAAGAACGAGCATCTTTTGCGATAAGAACCAAAGAAGAACTACGAGCGACACAAGCAATCCGCCGCCATCAAAACAAAGCGATAGCAGCAGAGACACCGAGTTTGGTTTCGATTTATAAACAAAACAAAAAAACAATTGATTTAAGTGCGTGTGATATTTAACGTTAAGCATTAATTTAGCGAAGCAACCAAAAAAAAAAGGAAAAAAGCAGAAATTTTAATAGAAGAAGAGTGAGAGAGAAGACGACGAAATTACTATGACATACTCGCACAATAGCGTTAGGAACAACATCAGAATGACAACCGCAGCAGCCACCAAGTCCATACGATTGAAAAAGGGAGCAGCATCCTCCGCTGCGTCCCCCTCGGTAGCATCATCATCATCATCCCCATCCCCAACATCCGTATCTGCATCCTCGCCAGTAACGCCCTTGGTAACTGCACATTCCAACAGTATTGCCAGCAGTACAAACACTACTCCCAACAACTCCAATTTGTTGAGCTCCTCACCCACTAGCTGCACCCCCATCCTGTCCGGCCTCGCCACGCCAAACAATCAGCCGCAGCGGCCCAGGCAATCCCAGTCGCAGTCCGCCGGATCCCAGCGCCGCCAGCAACAGCAGCGGCAGTCACCCCAGCAAGGAGGCGGCGGTGGAGCCTTTTTCTTCGCCAACAACAACAGGCGAAATGGAGGAGGACGATCGCCACAGGGATCTTTGCAGTGCGCCAGTCGCCAGCCACCATCCTGGGCGGAGGTTTCTCGCCCACCATGGTGGCATCTGCTGGGGGATCGGCTCGGAAGCAGCGCAAGAGTCCGCCGCTGGGTGGAAAGGTTTCGCCACAGAACATGCAGCAGCAGCAGCAGCACCCACTCATACCCACCGCACTGACGCATTTCGCGGGCAGCAAGTGTTTCGACGCCCCGGCTCCTACGGCGCTGCCGAAGCCACCCCAGCACTGGACCCTGTCCAAGTCGGAGGAGAAGCCGACGGCGGCGATGTCGCTGCCCAAGTTCCAGATGCCGCTGATGCCGATGGTGCGTTCATCGAAGCGCAATCTCCTTGACGACTTCGACACGCAAAACCTGAAGCTGCTTCTGAACGTGCAATCGTAACCTTGGTGCTGGAGGATCAGAGTCCTGACAACGGCAGCATCCGGAAACGGAGCGAGTGGATTGAAAAACAACCGACCGACAAAAATGGATTGAAACCCGGAGGACCCCGAACCCGTCAACGAGATGCAAAAAAAATAAAATGATTTAAAAAAAAAGTAAATAAAAGAAAAGAAAAAACGCAAAATGAAAAAAAAAACCTTCAAAAAAAGCGAAAACATTTCAACTGAAAAATTGAACTTTTTTAAACAAAAAAAAAAAAAAAAAAAAAAATTAAACAAAAAACCACAAAAAAAGTAAAGAAAGAAAAGCTAAAAAAAGAGTAATGTTTGTGATCTCAAGTGTGTATCATAAAACAAGAGCCCCTATTCGAGAAGCTACAGGAGAAGGAGACGAACTGTTTCAAGCAAAAATGAAAAAAAGTAAACAAAATACACAAACTATCCTCACACAATCGATAACAACCAACAACAAACAAACAACGACAAGACAACAAATAAATAGTAAACAACAACAAAAAAAAAATGCAAAATTCCCCGCTAAACAGAAACGAAACAGAAACACTATCCTCATCCCAAAAAATCCCTCTGCCAACTTCAATATGCAAACTTTAAAAACCAAAAGCCAATCGACGACAAACTAAAACTTAAAATCGAAATGGGAACCGGAACCTGAAATCCGGAACCCGGAACAACAATCAATCGACGCCTGGCTAAAAAAAGAAAAGAAAAATTAAAGGAAGAAGCAGTATGATGAGAATGAAAATTGATGATGAAAGGGAAGAATAAACTTTGTATGTCTAACAACGGATACTTCACAACTGAACATTGTTTTAAACGTGATACGCAAATAGACTTGAAAATTAACTAATAAGTAAAATTAAAAGTATAATCATATTTATGAGTAATTCAAAGAAAAAACAAAATGGACGCTAGAAGCGCAGCATAAAGTACAGTTTATGTTTATCCCCCTAAAAGCGGACAAAATGTGCAACGTACCTTAAATCTTAAATAAAAACAAAATAAGGAAATACAAATAAAAATTGTAATAAATCAAAAAAGAATAATGCTGACTTAACAGAAGAGACACGATAATATCTAAAGAACTAATAATAATAACAAAAAATCGTATACCCACCAAATCACAAAGACTAATTCAACAAAAAAACAAAACAAAAAAAAAAAAAATACAAAAAACTACCTAAACTCATCGCAGCAGCCGACGCCGCAGCAGCAGAGCAGCCAACGGCGACATCAGCAGCGACGCAGCAGAGCAGCAGCGCAAAGAGGCAACCAACTGCCTTGCCACAACAACCTCTCCTCTACCTTAAGATATAAAAATTCACGTATTGCAATTTGACCTACCTAAATACTTCCATTATTTTTAGTTAATTGTCGCGAATGAAAAGTTACCAAGTACCGATTAAATAATTACCCAAAATTAATAATATTGAGCCATGCCCCCAAAAACATGCATACTTTAATAATTATTCTTAAAATTTAATTGTCAAAGGCTTTAACAAATTCTAATTTAAACATTCTTGAATTGTAAATAGAAGGAGGAACAATGCTTAAATGTTCAAATAAAATTTTATAAACGAAAACGATGAATCATAAATCGATTAAAACTAAGCATAAGAACGATAGAGTGTTAACATCAATACTTGCAATTAAGAATGTGTAATGGCGATTTTGAAGTAGGCGCAAGCAAGATCTTATTTATTCCAAAAACAAATATTTTTGATCTTGCGCTTGGCGTGACGAGAACTAATTGTGAAAACGACTTAACAATATATATTCAAGTTTCAATTCCAAAGCGAAGGCTTTAAGAAATGAAAGTTATAGGAGTGATAGTAGATGTCGCTAGAATAGGGAATGAAAAATGAACTACTTTGCGAACTATTCGTTGATGCTCAATACTGAAACACTTGAACCCAGTACCTTATTTTCATTATTAGCATTACTTATTAATTGTTAACATTGATATGTATGTAAATTATTTAAGCATCCCTCTCCCATCCAAAATCCCCCCCACCAAAAAACCCAAAGTTATTTGTATTTTACGTGAGAAATAGAGAGAGAGATAACAGGGCAGCGTGAGTTTTTGTATTTTTTTTTTTTTTAATTTTGTGTCAAGTGAATTGTCCTAAATGTGATGAGCCAAAAAGAAAAAATTGAGAAAAAAAAACTCCCATTATTAATAGTGGGATTGCCCAGAAATAAGCACACTTGAGTTTTGTTTGCGCATATTGTTTAACTTCCTGAAAGAGCTAAGATATGATATAAAGAAGAACCATGAAGAGAGCCAACTACCACAAGGCCCTCGATAATAATAGTTTTAAAAAAAAATAATGTTGAAAAGCCAAAAAGTCAAGCACCGTTTAGGTATACTGAACAATTTGTCATATATTGGTAGCTTTAAAGCTTGTATCTTCAAGTTACACACATACACATACACATACACATACACCCGCATCACCCCACTCCACATACACCTTCCTACTACTTAGAGTATTGAATAAGGCGAAGGTGACCCGAGCAGTGCTCAGGAACAGCCCCAGCTTCATTTCCCCAAACTCCCTCCTCCCTCCCTCATACAAACAGATGAAGAACTCTAGAACCTGTCGCGCAGAATTTTGCATTTTTTTAAGTGTAAGCCTAACGTTTGTTACTTACTGGAATTAAATTTAAGCAGAGAGTGAGGAGAACCGCTTAGATTTCATTAAAGAGAAAATATACAAAAGCCTAATTCTAATTCTTATAAAAACAAAACAAAAATATGAAAGCCTAAAAACAGACCAAAACCAGGTCAGGCCACCCAGCTCTGCCTTGAACTGCGTGCACATGCGCTTTGAACCGCCGAATTTTTCAACACCAATCAGTACAAATTAATTTCCATTTTAAAGCTACCGAGCCCGGCCAAGATCACAGAGGCTCTCGACCCGAGTTCAATGCGTGTGTGCTGGCCATCCAAGGCAACTGCGGCGGCTGCCGCCGTCCCTTGAAATAAATTCGATTTTAATTTAAAAATCGCAACGACGATTCGACAACTACTATATTGGAGTTCGAATATTAATTTTACCCTTTATTGTTTAAGCCAAAAGATTCGTCGTTCTAAAATGAAAAAAGTAAGCAGCCAAGCACTAAATATTTTTATTAATTTCCCATTGATCTAATTTACAATTTAATTTGCAATTTTTTGTGATACTTTGCTATATTTTTAAACCTGGAATATATACAAAACTGAAGAAAATGTAAAATTAATTAACCCACACAATTGCCGTCTATGGACCATTAGGATGAGTACGATTATGAAGAGAAAAAATTGCTAATCAATACTGTAATTATAGAAACGATTGTGAAAATAAAATCAGATGAAAGAAAAACATTTAAAGCAATATTGGTATTGTGTCAAAAACCAAGTCAACTTGTAACATTTGAAAAAAAACCAACAACAAAAGAAATCCCTCAACCAACCACAAAGCAATAGAAAAAATAAACAATTGTACACGGCTTTCGTAAAGTGATTTATTAAAGCCTTGTATAATTAACAAAAACAACAAATTTGTGTTTTTATTTTCCATAAGAATCTCAATCTAATTGCCATAACAAGCCTATATTATCTTAGGCAAAACACATTTCAGAAATCGAAACACATGGGCAGCATGTTTCAGTCTCCATTTTTCAGTACGATTTCTGGGCCAGAAATTAAAAACAAACATGATCTGAAAACTGAAGGCTAACTTCGTGTGAAAGCTTATATACTCTTGCAGGTATTTTCAAAGTATTCAATTTTATTGCTGATCCTCATAATTCCCCCAAGATGGAGGCTGAAGGGGTCACAACAAGGTGCTATTTTTATAAACTGGAAAGGTATGTGAAGTTTTCCAACTGGGAGTCGATCTCAAACGCATAAAAAGTCAGATATCTATTCCCCACTGTGTACCAAGATTTAAAAAAAAACATATAGATCTCACTGCAAGGGTATAAAAATACATCAACACGTCGATCGAAACTGGAAAATTGTATTAAAAATAAGTATAATTGCAGAAGAAACAGGGCAGTGCTTTCAAACTACAAACTACAAGATACAATAAAACGATAAGCAATCTAACAAACACCAATATTAGAATACCCTCTCGATTGTAACCATAAACTCTATTTCATTTCTAAGAAAATAACACACCCGTGTAAGTAAACATCTGTGTAAATTAATGTTGCAGAAATTCTTAAATAAATATCTGATAGATGCTAATTGGCATTGTGAGTTAATGAAAAAAACTTAAACGCAACATTGAAGAATTTTATAGATTCCTTTGGAACCTGTCATCATGATAACGATAAAGTTTAAAGGTTTTATTCAAAAGATACACATAATAGATGTAAACAAAATATATGTAATTAGTAAATGTAATTACAAAATATATATGTACGAAATATTAAGACAGAAAAATTTATATTAAGAGCTCTGAAAGCATAAAGTCAAGTTAAAACTAAAGAAATCCTAATTAATTGCCTGACGATGAAACAATCGAAGTATAGATCCCTTCCCCAACACCCACTATAGCCCTCCCAGACTCCACCCATCCCATCCATCCATCCTCCCAAATCCCCTAAAAAATGAACAAAGAGATTTGGTATTTTCAATGGACCACCAACTAAGGGACCAACAACTAAAGAAGCTATTATCTTCTATGGAAAATCCCGACACATAATAAAGGACAACAAAGTAAAGGTACTCCTGATGATGAAACTGGATCCTGAAACTCCCAATATGGACCTCAAAAGAGCCAAGGAAAAGTAAGTGGCTTGGATTAGTTTACAGGTAAGCGGGGAAAAAATAGCATGACTCACTGGCTGTGCAAACTAGTATTATCTAGGTGGATTTCTCTAGAGGTTGCTCGAACCAAATGGCTTGTGGTATACGTGCCTCGCTTCACCTCTGATCGTGCCAGTGGTACCACTGAGAGAAATTCCCCCACAACAAATCAATGAATAGTTTTTTAGTAAATCGTAAAATGATCATATTTTGTAAAATGTTTTTAAAATAAAAATATATTCAGTTTCATAATTTGTATACGTGTATACTAGCATTGCAGGTCTGTTTGTTTTTTTCCATCTCGTTTGGGTTTCTTTTTAAACGATGTCGCAAAAGAAAACTGGATTTGTGGACGACTCACAAAGTTGGCAATGGGTTTCGGTTTTGAATTCGGTGTCGTTGTTTACCGCTTGGCTACGTCTTAAGTATGTATGTTTGTGCATTGTACGCTCATACATATTCATGTACATATGTATATTATATGTATTTTTTTTCTTTACTTATATATCTTCGATTGAACATGTAAAAAAGTACTCTGAATACAGGAAAATATGTGTGTAGGCTGCCCATATTTGTACATGAAAATAGCTTTCCCCGTTGCTTTCATTTTATACTGAGACACCAGTCTTTTATTTTTCCCCTGTCTGTTTTTCATTTTCAATGATTTCAGACCGACCACCCTCTTCTGATAGAGACGTACATACGTGAGCAGATACATACATACATAGGTATATAAATTCATAGTAGATACACTTAGACTCAAGTCAAATCAAAAGCGTAAACAATTTTGTTTTTATTTCGGTTTCTGTTGCTACTTTTTTTTTTATTTTTATGGCGCTCTGCTTCAACTAATTGCGATAGTACGAGTCTCGAGGGGTGGGAAGTTGGTTTCGCAAAAAACATTATTTTTTATCTTTTGTTTTCACGTCGACAAAAACAAGCTGATTGAAAATTTCTTTACCCTTTAATTATTATTTTTAATAAATTTAAATTCAAGACTCTTGATTATATGGAAATCGAATAAAATAGAGCCTTTACAAATTAAGAAAATAATAATATTTGAGTTTCGATTTTTCTTCCAAGCTTTGTAGTGATTTTTAAATAAAGTTCCTGTGTTTAAAATAATATATTATTTTTAGATATTTCTATTTTGCAATATATGGTCTTAATTTTTAGAAAAACCTAGAAACCACATACTGACTCTTCTCGTTCCAGGGTATCAAAAACAAGCAGTACGCGTGAACTGATCTCGAACTGGGGACCTGGTTGGACGCGATGTTTCCACGCAAATGGTATCTGTAAGATACACACGCGTAGCCGCCACACGCGTTCACGCACACCAGGAGGTTGGCCAGAAACGGGGAGCACACCGACGGCCTCGTTTGTGTGTATTTACAAGCTTTGTGCGTTGGTCTCCAACGACCCCTTGGCCTCGTATCCCCCCGTATCATCACCCAACCACTCCCTTCGTCCGCCCCCCGCCTGAGAATACTTTTTTTTTTTTGATTTTCTTTATATACATATGTATGTTAGTACGTATTTGCCAAAAACAAAAATAAATATAAAACGTATGAAAAGATAGCTTCAGAGTTATACGAAGATTCACATACCCTTTCAGATACTATTCTTCGGTGCTTAGCAGATCTTTGGAAAAAGTAAATATACCCTTAGTCTGATTTTATTCTGAATACAAATTTTGAATATGTCTGTATGGCGAATCATGTGAGTGTGTGTCAATGTTTTTTTTATTTTCTTCTTCTTTTTTGTTTTTGTTATTTTCCAAGCTATGGAATAATTTATTTTCGCTGCGCAATTTCTTCCATTGATTCCCCCCGGGCTGTTATTCGCACATTTGTGTGGAAGTTTGTATTTTTTTTTTTATTTATGTCGTTCTTCAACTGAACCTATCGCCCTGCTTGCCCTGCTTTCGTTTGATATTATTTTCTAAATAAAGGCACATACTCGTTTAAACAAATGTATGTACTTTTAAAAGTATATACATATGCCGATAACATTCGCACCTTATCGCTATAGTGGTCTACTATAAGTATGTATCATTAAAATTATTATTGCACGCGTAAACAGAAAATATCGATTGCGGTCGTTGTTACTTCAATTACTTGATAAGCCCAGAAATCGAGCAGCTGTAGCCCCTAAAGTGTTTCGTCAAAATTCACAACGGAAGTTGCTTCAAACAAAATTCAAAATTCCCAAAAAAAAAGTGGATGATTCATTGACTGGAAATAAAAAACCATGCGGGCTTTACATTTGTTTATGGATCCACGTTTTTTATACGTAACGATCCAGCTATTGCGAAACTCAATGAAATGAATTAAGTTTTGAGAGCTTTGATGTTCAGAAGATAGTTCAGAATTAGAGGTTTTACGTTTAAAAGATAGTACGACTATTTGGTATAACTAACTATTTTCAAAATCATCATAACCTACCGAACTGAAATCATTTTTCTGCCTTTAAATTTGAAGAGTAGAAAGTATTAGCCGTGATTCAGTTATTCGTTACATATTTTTAAAATATTATATTTATTTTAAAATCCACTGTAGTAACCTTTCAGTGTATTTCTCATCCCTGGCACCACGTGACACCAAGCCAACCTTCTCGCTGCCTGCTCCCCTGGCCACTGAAAATTCAGTCAATGAATGGATCTGCCGATTTGCCACCTCCGACCCAATAGTTGCGATAACCCCACGTCGATCGATAAGCCTCCCGAGCTGAGATTGAGTGGTCTGATCAGGAGTTTTTTTTGGCCTGGAATCAGTCAATCGTATATTAGTCCCTCAACAAGATGTATTTTTGCAGCGCACCAGTGACTGCCAGTGCTCTTATTGTCCTGAGCACTTTCTCGCTGGTCCAGGCACGGTTTTTGTGAAAGACATAGTATCGGATTTTCAACTAACTAACTGATCCTTGCAGAGTAACGTGAGCTTCCACTTCTCTCTGGATTTCAATGTCAAACAGGCTCCCAACTCGAGCGAGGTGATCGATAAGACCATTCTGGTGGAGAACAATGAGGTCTCAATGTTGGACAATAAATCTACGACCGCCTCGCCAATTGGACAGTGGTCGGATGACGGACAATATAACGACGTCACCCTTCAAAAGGTTCTTGAGACGAGGAACGTTGTCCAGCAACTGAATGCAGAACTTTCTCCGTTGGCTGGTAGAAGCAATTACTTGGCCAGGACACTGAAGCTGAGCCTGCGATACGTCAATGCCGTGGATGCCAGTCTCGAAAATCTGACCAACTTTGGGCAGCTGGTAGAGCTCCTCAGGAAGTTTGTCAGCCTTATAGACACCCTGCGCGATCCCTCTAATTTTGGTGGGGTTCGCAGCTTGGAGTACGTACTCTTCAAACTGGTGCTGGAGAAGTACGATATCCCTAACAAACGGCAGGATATTGGAGAGTTACTAGAAAGGGCGGAGCAAGCTTGGCAAAGGTACCAAAACTCACAGGTGGTTCTCTTGGACAACTCAACCTGATATTTGAAAATATAAGTCTACAGCACGCTTAAGATACACTTTAGGAATAGACTAAGGGTACAGTCCTGAGGACAAAGACTTTTGCTGCACCATCCAAAAGGCGGCAGGACTCCTAAACCGAAAAACCCATTGAAGAGACATCCTGTCCATTATGCACTTCTAATAAAACAAGAACCTATATAACGAACAGAACAGGTACTGAGTTGAAGGAGATTGCAGAGAAATAACAAGCCATGAGGGGGTTTAGTTACACCTGAAAAAAAACATAAAATCAATTATTAAGCGTATAATTAGTTAATACCACTAACCATACAGCATATAGACTACTCATTTCATACAACGAAAATGGGCGCAAAAATTTCTTGCGACAGGCCCCAGCAGGCCCCAGAGAAAATCTTACTCTCATTCTTACGCTCTTTCTTACGCTCATATTCTCAAAAAAAAATTTTGGTTCTTCAGTCGCGGAGAGGCCCTTCATCAAGATGGTTGATCCGCGGATAAATTCATCTTTATATGTATGCGTGCTCACATATTCACATACACGGTTTCATGTGTGGCGTTCTTTTTCGTTTTGAAACCAACCAAAATTTTAGATTTTTGTAACTTTTCAGGCTTGCTACCCTAAAAATGGGGGCTACTCATTGTTGGGTTCATGACGAAAAAATTGTATTATGTTATATTATATTTTTAAATATTTCAGCATTCATTTTATAAATGTTTAGAAAAACGATTAAGTGGTAGCAGAAAAATTTTTATATATAAAATATTTAAAAAATAATGGAAATCCTTTTACTATGATTGGAACAGGGTATCTTTTAGTCGGTTTTGCTTAAAACCCAAATATTTTTCTATGTTGATATTTTTCAAACGGATGGTGCTTGCATACCCTGCTGATGCCCACAAAAACTAAAAATCAGCTGTTGTTGTTTATGCTCACTCCCTTAAAAATCATTTATCAAAAGGGTATGCTAGCACTATCCGCTTGCAGAAAATAAAACAACTTAAATAAAATCGGGGTTTTAAGTGATACCGACTCAAATGTACCCTCTTTCTACTATAGTATAAAGATTTTTATTCATTCGTAATAATTATATATGAAAATCATTTTACTGCTACCACTGCATTGTATTCCCAAACAAAAAAACAATTTATTCTGAAATAATAATAAATAAAATATATATTCTTTCATCATCATTAACTCAATAATGCATACCCCAATTTTTTAGGGTATCAAGCCTGAAAAGTTACAAAAATCTAAAATTTTGGTTGGATTCAAAACGAAAAAGAACGCACACACATGCCACCGTGTATGTGAATATGTGAGCACGCATACATATAAAGATGAATTTAACCGCGGATCAACCATCTTGATGAAGGGCCTCTCCGCGACTGAAGAACCAAAAAATTTTTTTGAGAATATGAGCGTAAGAAAGAGCGTAAGAATGAGAGTAAGATTTTCTCTGGGGCCTGCTGGGGCCTGTCGCAAGAAATTTTTGCGTCCATTTTCGTTGTATGAAATGAGTAGTCTATATGCTGTATGGTTAGTGTTAATACTAAATAAACATTGTTTCTCTATAAGAAATAAACAGCCTAAGAAAACAAATTATATCAGAGGATCATCCTTTAGTATACCATTTTTTCGAGTGTATTTCAAAGGCAGAAATATTCATTGAGCAGATGCAGGTAGTAGGGATCGGAAAATATAGGGGATCATTTAAGTGCCGAACAACAGCTGCCGGATCCGTCGCTAATGTGAGCGTTCAGGGCAGGGCCTGGATCGCAGGGCCGAAATTTGTTGACTCGAAACAACCACTGTTCAGTTCACATGCTGTAAAGTGGGAAATAAAGTGCCGACTACGGAAAATACAGACGAACACCATATGCTTGACAAAAGGGTGGGGCGTCCTTTCGAGGGTAACGTTTTGTACCCCCCTCGGGGCTCTCAGGAACCTCGAGCAGCGTGGAGCTCTTGTAAGGCGATACCTTATATGAATTACTTAGTTACCCTTAAACATTTCGTAACGGTCTTCGGTGATTTTTGTTTTTTGTAGGGGTGCCTGGTTTCGAGTGTCGAGTTATAAATACCCAATACATAAATGTGGGTCTTTGTATAGGAAAAAAGCCATGAAGAAATCTGTATACATAATGGAAACTCGATTGCCACAAAAGAGACAAGCTATATGAATACAGGTTTAACTATTTTTTTGATTAATAAAAACTGGTCAAACCGCTTCGGGCCGTCGCAACGTACATCCAACGGCTTATTTACCATTTTGACAGTTTATTTTTATACTAAAATATCTTTGCCTGGGATAGGCATGAACAACATACATAAGTACCACAAAGGGTACCCTAAAAATATGTCCTATTTGATTTCTTATATAAATGAGAATACGTTTGGTTAGGTTTTTTCAGAATTATATTTATTATAACTACATTTTTTTTTGAAAAGGATATTTACCATTATTTAAAAATCCATGTGATTGACGTGTGTATTTTGTGTCTGGAAACCAACATATTTAAGAAACTCAAAAAAGAGTAAAGTCTATAATAAAATATAGTAAAAAATGAATACGACACTGAATTCAGAATTAAGGTTGATATTATTGTATAAAATAAGTCTCAGGCTGGCCTGATTTTATAATCTAGCAGAGGCTATTACATTTTGGTCAATAGTGGGAAAACTCAATGAAGTGATTGGGGTCTTCAACCCCTTACACATGTATTCTAGATCACCTCCTGATCAAAATGCCAGCGATGTGTATCTGTATCTTAGGAATTTCCATCCGATTCTTGAGCGGATTACCTTAAACGATTTCTAGATCGATTCTCCATCAGTCTACACTAACAACTGGGAACAAAATATTTTTTCGATTTTTTCTCAAATTTTCTGGAGGGTCCTCTTTAAATATGGGGGATATGCTTGGAAGGACAATATGGTCCCAGACGAAGGTCATATCTTTGCCAATAGTTATCCGATTCTTGAGCGGAATTCCTTAAACGATTTGTAGATCGATTCTCCTCAAATCTGCATTAAAATTTGGCAACAAAATATTTTTTCGATTTTTTCCCAAATTTTCTGGAGGGTCCCCTTTCAAAATGTGGAAAATGCGTGGAAGGACAATATCCCAACGAAGGTCATATCTTAGCTAATAGTCATCCGATTCTTGAGCGGAATACCTTAAACGATTTTTAGATCGATTCTCCTTAAATCTGCATTAAAATCTGGAAACAAAATATTTTTTCGATTTTTTTCAACATTTCCTGGAGGGTCCTCTTCAAATATGGGGCATAAGCTTGGAACGACAAAATGGTCCTCAGCGAAGGTCATATCTTTGCCAATAGTCATCCGATTCTTGAGCGGAATACCTTAAACGATTTGTAGATCGATTCTCCTTAAATCTGCATTAAAATTTGGCAACAAAATATTTTTTCGATTTTTTCCCAAATTTCCTGGAGGGTCCCCTTTCAAAATGTGGAAAATGCGTGGAAGGACAATATGGCTCCCAACGAAGGTCATATCTTTGCAAATAGTCATCCGATTCTTGAGCGGAATACCTTAAACGATTTGTAGATCGATTCTCCTTAAATCTGCATTAAAATCTGGAAACAAAATATTTTTTCGATTTTTTTCAACATTTCCTGGAGGGTCCTCTTCAAATATGGGGCATAAGCTTGGAACGACAAAATGGTCCTCAGCGAAGGTCATATCTTTGCCAATAGTCATCCGATTCTTGAGCGGAATACCTTAAACGATTTGTAGATCGATTCTCCTTAAATCTGCATTAAAATCTGGAAACAAAATATTTTTTCGATTTTTTCCCAAATTTTCTGGAGGGTCCCCTTTCAAAATGTGGAAAATGCGTGGAAGGACAATATGGCTCCCAACGAAGGTCATATCTTTGCTAATAGTCATCCGATTCTTGAGCGGAATACCTTAAACGATTTGTAGATCGATTCTCCTTAAATCTGCATTAAAATCTGGAAACAAAATATTTTTTCGATTTTTTCCCAAATTTTCTGGAGGGTCCCCTTTCAAAATGTGGAAAATGCGTGGAAGGACAATATGGCTCCCAACGAAGGTCATATCTTTGCTAATAGTCATCCGATTCTTGAGCGGAATACCTTAAACGATTTCCTTAAAGATTCTCCTTAAATCTGCATTAAAATTTGGCAACAAAATATTTTTTCGATTTTTCTTCAAATTTTCGGGAGGATCCCCTCCAAAAGTGGTGAAAGAAGCATGAAAGGAAAATATGGCCCCCAGCGATGGCTGTATCTTGGCCAATTTCCATCCGATTCTTGAGCGGAATACCTTAAACGATTTCTAGATCGAACCATTAGACCAAACCAGATAGACCATTTTGCGTCAAAATTTAAATTTTGTTAATGCCATATACAATGATGGGAGTTGTGTAAATAATAAAACCCGTTGGAACTTTTCAAATTTAGCGCAAAATTGTTTAACCGATAACGATAACGATTAGAAAGGTCATCACTAACCGAATAGCCACCCAATAATAAAGGTTTTAGTTTTAAAATCTATGTTTAATTGGGCTTAAAGTTACGAAGTATCTTGAGCACTTCGATTTGAAAGTCGAGCTTTCGGTCGGCACACATCCTCTGCATGTGAGGCTTGATGCTGTCAAAAAAGGCCTGATCAGGATCAGAGGAGGAAGTTGAAGTGGATGCGTAGGCGGGAGTGGCGTTTATATGGACATTTGGGTCGCCTTGTGGCGTCCCGTTTTCAGCGGCGATAGGAGGTATATCTTCCAAAAGCAAGTGCAGGTTTTCGGGCTGCGGGGAAGATGGCTCTTGGTCGGATTCCTGGCCAGAAGAACATCGACGCTTCTTAGGTGCTCTTTGACTTGCTGGTAGGCGTCTTCGCTTGGTAGGGCTGACTTTGGGCTCCTCCTTCAGAGGTTCTTCCTCGTCGTCAGTCTCCGCTTTAACACCCAACAGAAAGCTAAGCTCTTTCTCGTAGATGTATGAAGCTCTGGCCACTTCTTCACCACTTTGGCGGAGTCGGTTTACACGCAAGTAGCTATCCCGTGTGTTTTTCCATCGCTTCAGTAGGGTTCTAACTGATTTAAAACGTTATTATGTATTTACACAAAAAGTTAAGACGGAACATACCGATTTCTTGCTTTTCTGGCTCACTGGCCGCCTCAAAATTGTTGCACAGCTCCTGGCCGATTTGCTGCCAGGCTAGATCCCTCAGTTCCCGGTTGTGGAAGTTCGGGTGTCGCCGCTCCCAGATTATGGAATGTTTGTGAACCGCCTCGATGAATTCGTACATGGAGTATCGAAGATTGCATCCCGCGGTTCTTAGAACCTTGTGATTTCCCATTATAAGTTGTTTATTTACGTGACGGATTGTATTAATTTGGTAGTGCGCATAACAGCACCCTTGTTTACAGCGAAATAACAGCACCAGACGGGAGTTGCCACCACGTTGCGATTGAAACGACATTTGAATTGTTATACAAATCTTTTAAATTTTTTGTTTATTATTAAACATATACAGATAGGTCAGTGAATTATTTTTGCTGTTGTTCTGTAGTGCGTTTCGAAAATGCGAAAGTATGACCGACTAATACGTGTTCGTGTTAAATTAGGATAGAAATGCAAGTGAGTAGATGATTAGTGTGCTTTCTGAAGTTCTGGATGAGTTTTACATGGGCCTGCCCATGCCGCGGCCCATTCCCATGGGCCCACCGCCAGCCATAGGAGGTTCGCCGGCCTTCGGGCTCTTTATTGTCTCGTCTACGGACAGCACCATGCAGGCTGCCTCGGCGGCAGCTGTTAAGGCATTGATCTTAATAATCGATGGTTCCCACACGCACTGCTCGAAGTTGTCGGAAATGTCTTCCTTGGTTATGTCCACACCAAACCATTGACCACCTGTTAAAAGACAAAAAAAAAGGTTTAAAAATGAATATTTTGGAAAATTAAGCCTCTATAATATTTAAAATAAAATTTGTAACCGCTAATTTCCTGGCAATGTGGCAACTCTACCAATAGCCCGCGAAACGACTTTTTTCTGCTGTGCAAAAGAGCACACACTACAGCACTCGTTGACGAGCGAGAGAGAGAGAGGGAGCCGAAAAACACGCGCTGCATTTTCTTGACGTTCCCCTGCTTTTTTCACTTTATTTACAAAAATAATTTAAAATAAAGGATGTCTACCTCAGGAAGAAAGCGCAAGCAACAGTTGAAACCACGACAGGACGACCACCGATCGCCGGTGAAGCGACGAAGCGTCGATATTAAAAAGGAGCCCTTAGACTCGTACCCGGCACTGGCGGACTACGACCTGAGCACCGCGGACGTCAAGCCGGACCTCACGGAGTTGCAGCTCCAACTTGCAACGGAGCAGCGTACGCCCGTCAATCCCATTCTTAGCGAATTGAACCGCCAGGAGAGCGACTCGGACGAAGACGGCTACTCGGAACTAAACTACCAATCATCGGATGTCTTCTGTCAGGGTAAGACCACCACCGCCCAAAAGTAGAGTGCCTGCTTCTTATGTAACTTCCTCAAAAATAGATGATCCGGATGAGTTCGACCCTGAGTGGACTTCCCAACAGGCAACCACAAGGCTACTCTTCAAGTTCCATACGCCTTTGCAACAAACTGGCCTGAAGGGGACAAAGCGCTTCCAATGCCCGCAGCAATATTTCAACCTACTGCTGGGCAACCGCTCCAAGTTCTTTGCTGCCCTGGCCCAGGATATAAACCTTCGGGGCGGAACTGCACCCACCACTCCCGAAGAAGTGGAAACCTTTGTGGGCCTTTCTCTTCTGATGAGCGATCTGAAGCTCAAAGATCTGGCGGACTACTGGAAAAATAACACGTACTTCGGCTTTGTTGGTTTCTCCGACAAGATGAGCGAAGACCGATATCGGAAGTTGCTGCAGTGGCTCAGTTTTGATTGTTTGCCCAACGATAAGGGCAAAGAGAAAGACAGTATTCCCTTCCTGAACTTTATAAACGAGCGAATGGATGAATTGTACGTCTGTGGGCAGCAGTTGGTGTTGAACGACCCAGTGGTCCTTTGGAAGGGAACATTCAGCTACCTGGAGGATCTGCCCTGCCGGTTTCGCTGCAACTCCTTGGTTCTCCACATGCTGACGGAGCAAAGTGGCCTGGTGGTGAAGCTCTTGCCAGAAATAGTGCGGCGCGAAGACTCAGCTGCTTGGATACGGAATTCCCGACAACTAGTGCAGCACAGAATCGACGTGGCCCTGAAGTTAATGGGAGATCCCCAAAGCGGACGGACTGTGTATGCATCGAAGTTCTATGGCAGCTATGGTCTGGCCCATGAATTGGCCAAGCGGGAGACCTACTGCACTGGGCTGCTAGACAGGAACCGGTACGGCAACAGCAAGGCCCTGGTGCACCAACAACTGCAACCGAATCGAATTGTCACCAGTTACGCCTCTCCTCTGATGATGGGAAAGTGGCGGCGGAGGGAAAAGAGCCTTTACTTCTTCAGTTCTGACTGTTTGGCAATATACGCCAAGGAAATGTCCATGCAGAAGACTAACGCAAGGCCGAAACTGATCCAGGAGCTGGACTGGCAGCTGAAGGCGGGCAACCAGAGTCGGCAGCAACTAATCCAATACCAACCGGGTTGCAAAGAACTACCCGCGGACAAAAGGCTGGACATCTTCCTCATCAACGTCCTAGTCTACAACGCGCACCTGCTGTACATGGCCAATGCCCAAAATGCCAGGGGAGGACGCCTCAAGAGCTATGCCGAGTTCCGTATGGTCATAATCAAATCACTGCTGCGGGAGGAGCAGGTGGCAGAGCCCGTCACACTCAGCCCTCGGAAACTCGAGGAACCAATGGAGAAAGAGAAAGTTAAGGAAAATAAGGCAGTGCCGTCCACGAGCAGTCGTCATGAAGCCGTACTCATTGAGCATAATGGGAAGCCGGCGAAGAAGAACTGCCGTAATTGCCACAAAGGCGGCATGCTGCAGTTCAGCAAGTTTATGTGCAACTCCTGTCCGGACAAACCTGGTCTCTGTCAAGAACCTTGCTTCCGTCTCTGGCATGACCAACTTAAGAAGTGAAAAATAAAGTGATCTAAGTGATTGAATTGGATTTGAGAGAAGTGGTGTTGTTCCAATAAGCATTTCCAAAGGGGTCTATCTATGTATCTTCGAATTCTAATAGGAATTCGAATTGGACCAGGCGAAGTAATAGCAATTTTTTCATCATGTTTTGGCAGCATTAGATATAAAGTAATAATGAGTCATGGAGACTCCAAGCTACCACTTGACTTTCAAAGTTGATTACTCACCCTGGGCATGCTTTTGGCGCAGCTTGTTGAGAATGTTGGTGGCATCAAAGCCGGCGTTGTCGCACAGCTGGCGCGGAATAACCTCCAAGCCCTTGGCGATGGCGGCAATCAGCAGCTGCTCCTTACCAGCGATGGTGCGAGAGTAATCGCGCAACAGTTTCGACAGCTCCATTTCAATAGCACCGCCACCGGCAACCACGGAATCGTGCTTGATGGTGCGCCGGACGATCATGATGGCGTCGTGCAGGGAGCGCTCTGTCTCCTCCAAGAACTGCTCGGCGCCACCGCGCAGAATCAGAGTGCTAGTCTTGGCATTGGGGCATCCTATTTGAAACCAAAATATGTGTCTGTGGTTAAACATTTAAAATAACATTAGGATTATTACCTTGGAACAGGTTGAAGCGCTCTCCGCCCACCTGACGCTCCTCGAAATGCTCGCAAAGGCCGAGCACACTGGCGTTGATGTCGTTGGCGGTGGTCATGACGGCGCCGCCGCAAGCCTTCATTGTACGCTTGAGATCCTCCTCAGGAACACGGCCCGCACAGAAAATGTCGCGGTCAGCGAAATACTGTGTGGCCACATCGCCGATGGGCAGCTTGGAGAGTACTACGTTGGCGCCAGACTCGTGGATCTTGGCCAGCTTGTTGTAGAGGATCTGCCACTCGGCGTCGACCACCTTCTGGTACTCCTTAACGTTGTCCACGCGGATTTCGGCGTTGTCTCGCTCTGCCTTCAACTCAAGCTCAATGTTCAGAAGGGCGATCTTGCACTTGTCGTACGATTTGGGTGCCATCTCAAAACCGGCGTAGGCGAAGGTCTTCTTGAAAGCCACACCTGAAATCAGCTGGGACTCCTCAAGGGATCCGCCAGTAACTTTCTTGATGCCAATCATGTTAAGCGGCAAGAGTTCATCCAGAGACAGAACAGCATCCACAACGATCTTTGAGAAGAAGTCCTTCTGCTGGTGGATCAGCTTGGAAGACATCGCGGTGGCGGCGCACTTCTCCAGCAGAGCGCGTTGCTCCTCCTTGGATTGCTTGACGATCTGCACAGCCATTTCGTTGATTTTCTCCATGCAGAGCTGCAGAGCCTTGCGAATGGCTTTGATTATGACGCGAGGATGAACGCCCTCCTCCACGAAAGGCTTGACCTGCTTAAGGAATTCTCCGGCCAGCAGGACCACGCTAGTGGTTCCATCACCCACCTAAAGTAAAATAAACAAGCTTTATGTAGTCACGTGCTTTAGTTGTCAGCAGTCGCATTCGATTACCTCTGCATCTTGTGACTTGGCAATGTCCACCAGGGTTTTGGCCGCTGGATGAACGATCTCCAATAGCTTCATAATAGTAGCGCCATCGTTGGAGATTGTCGCCTTGCCTTGCGAGTCCACAATGAGCTTATCCATGCCGCGGGGCCCCAAGGTGGTCCGAACCGCGTCCACGATCGACTGGCAGGCATTGATGTTCGACACCAGTTGCGGCTTGCCCTGGGACGTATCGGTGCCTTCCTTCAGGAGCACGATTTGCGGTTGCTAGGGAGCAAAGGAGTGTAGCGAAATACAGCGATTAGTCAGCAGATGTCTTCGGCTTGCGAGAAGCTTCTTTGCAGGTTATGTTTACATTCGCGTGCCGCTTGATATGGAATCCATGTCTCAGCCTCCGGTGGGGCCGAGATGGTTATTTGCGGCCTAACTTACCATTTTTGTGTGATGGGAGGGCTCTTTCAACGTTAATAAAGATAAAAACTGTCAATTTCCTAGCAGACAGCAGACAGGGCAGCCTTTAGTTCACGTTTTTGGTCGGTGATGTCAAATATATCGATTGTAGAGCCGGCACTATCGATTTTAATTAAGTCAGTGAAAAATAGTATGCCCAGACTTCTGGGGAAAAAGGTGGGGATATTAGATAGTATGCTAGGGCGCCTATTTTAAATATTTTGAAATAAATTAAGTCAAGATTAGTTTTTTTACTTCTGCAAAACATAGTATAACTTAAATTGCAATACAGTTGACTAAAACTACTTTATAAATAGACAAATTTTTGTTGGCACTCATTTGTTTATATATTGTTAATATATTAACAGAAACAGGGGTAGCACCTTATTCTTGTTGTTGTCATATTAAAAGAATTATAAGGTTTGTAAGTGTCAATTTTTGAAAGAAAAAAACATAAAATCGTGAATTTAATTTGAAGTTTTTAAAAAATGAAATTTAAATAGCTCAAACTATCGATAAGACCCGATAGTTTTACGGTACACTTGAACGTAAAGAGTGTTTTGAAAATTCTTCTAACTTCAAATATAGATTTGTGATTATTTCTATTTATATAAATTTGGCGATCCACGACTCTCACATGCACGCACGCACGTCGCTTATTCCATTTTAGAATGTGCACCACATCTTCAGTTTGTTTCGACCGCTTAACTTGAGTGAGTTGCACCCGAGCAACGATAAAAAATGAGTTTTTGAAAATAACCCAAAAACAATTGGGTTGAAAGGGAAACAGACAGTTAAATCTAATTCGGCCATGTGGAATTGGAATTTAGTTGCTCAAGGCTCCTCCAATCGACGACATCAAATCACAAGAAAAGCGAATGCATTCGAACAACTTGGAGTGATTACGAAACTGATTAGGATTGGGATTTGACTCGACAACGATCGAATTAATTAATGAGTAAGTTAATATGTAAACTTAAGCTATTGGAGTATGTGATGGAATGAAATCTGAGTGCGTTCTAATTATGTCCATCATTCATCTTGTCTAATGTTGAAAGTTTTCACAAAATGGGGTTCTGTTTTTAAAACATAAAACAAAATAAATAATATTTCCAGACACAGATTCAAGAAAAACGTTAATCAAGTTATTGACATATTGAATAGACATAGAATAAAGTAGTTATTTAAAAATAAAGTTACTTTTGTTTTCCTAATTTATTTTTTATAGGAGCTCACTCCATTCAACTGAATAAGTTTAAAAAGCATATGAGAAATATCCTTGTTTAAAAATGATTCCGGAGTCCTTATACTTGAAATTTCTCACATTTCCCATATTGATATATATACGCGAAGAAAGTGTGTTTTTGTTATGAATAGGAGAGAGAAGTGGGAGAATCAGCAGACCGCTGGCAATAAAATGAGGCTTCCGGCTTTCGGTCAGGCATTCTTCTCCTGCCACCCCCAGAAGTTGGCCACCCGCTTTCCAAATACAAAGTAAATGGCAAAGCTCTCTTTAATTAAATGGAAACGGAGGCAAATGAAAGAGCTTGCGAAAGCTCTCCCAATCGCTGCGAACCGGGTAAAGAGAGGGGTGCAAGTACAATTTTAAGTTTCTTCGCTATAATTTCATTCAGTCGGTGTCCGGCCGAAACGAAAGAATCTCTGCTAGCCCAGCAAACGAAATATTATTAGAATATTTATATTAATTTAATCTGATTTAAACTAATTTAATCACTCCTTCCGAACGTAACTTAAATTCGACTAACTGCGTGATTTTAACGAAACAAAGAACAAAGTGTAACGAACTTGGTGATTTATTCGATTTGTGAAACGAATCAACGAGAAATATATTAAAATATTGTGAATCAATTGTCGAAGAACTGCTCCACATACCGACAAAATTTCTAACATTGTGCGCGAAAAAATAATAGAATATTAAGTGTATTTACGTCATTGCACAAGTTACACTGCTAGAAACTGTGGTAAACAAGCAGTAAATGAACTGTTTACAATTACAAAATCGTCGAAAAAGTGGAGTGAGTGAATAAATACAGAATACAGTTTGTGCTGACATCGGGGCATGCCAAACTTTGGTCGAATACGCCCTAGGATTTCAGAGCTAATGGTGCGTATACGTGATCTTCAATGAATCAGTCGGCGGGCGCAAAAAGAACTGTACATGCGGCGGTTGTCCGACTCATCAGTCTAGTTTGGCAATATTTCGATATGAGATATGTCTGAAAATATAGATTATTTTTTTTGTTTTTAGCAAAAAAGAAACTTTCATTTACCGATGTGGATGTTGGATGGAAATTGAGTGGGTGTCTTTGCTGGCACAAAACCCATCCAATCCAAGCCGGTCGCACCAAGGTTGTGATGTCATCATGTCGTGTGTCGGCGCGAAGCACTCTATTAACCAGATGACTGGGGGCAGCGGCTTTTAATTAAATTAATTTAAATGATGCATACCAAACATACACTCATTTGTTCCAGGGACCTCTTTTACCTTTCAAAAGTTCCCTAAATTAAATTTAAACTCAGGCCCATTAGTGCTAGAAACTTAAGATCACGTTGCATTCCCACCTTATGGCGGCATGTTGGAAAAACAAATCAAATTCCAATAAAGCGTCAGAATGTTGCTAAGTACATACATCTGGTGTTCTATATATACAACATATATATGTAGATCGCGGCCTTGATAACGATGATCGGGCAGTTCGTTCTGGGGGCATTTTATGAACTGAGGGCCTCGAATGTGCACCCCACAGCATATAGTATACGTATATGGATGCTTTGTTATAATCTTTCGAGCGGATGTGTGAGCAATGCAAAGAATTCTGCTCTATTTTAGCGAGGGGTGGGCAAGACATGGCTGAATTACGGGTTTATTGCGTGCAAAGAGCCCCTGCGGGTTCCGGAAAATATACACATGTCTCAAAGTTTCCACAATGGCGCACCCCATAACGTCACTGGGAACCGCCAATAGGGACCCGTTTTATTTCGTAATCCCTGGGCGCCTCTGCGTTTTTCCATTCATGTGTTCTCCTTCCCATTGTGGAGAACGGAAAGTAAAAGCTCTTTCGAGAAAATCAATAATAGGTGCGATGGGGATACTTGTTGATTGGCTAGAGGCAGGCCAGAGAAGTGCCCAGAAATCAATGGCGAAACAGAAGCCATAAAATCGCGCCAACAAAGGGGTCTTCCATTAGAAGAGTAGATGGGAATCTCGTATAAATCTTATTTGTATGGTTTTTTTCTTTTCTAAACAAGTAAGAAGTGTATATACCATGTATATTATTTCAGAATATTTCTCAGTTGTCTCCTGTGTTAGTGTAATGGATGTTTTGTTTTTATTTTTTGGAATTTTCAGGGCCGTCAGCGTAAAATGGAAAATATGTTGTTTTATTTACGTAACTTACAGTCTGAACAAGCAATTACTATAATGATAGGAAAGTCTCAAAGTTTCTGAAAATTAGACACAACACAGATGGACCCACGAACATGGCCTGATCATGTGGAGTTTTCACACAAAGCTGCTACAAAAGATTATACTTTTCCATGATATAGAGTATTATATGTGTAATAATATACTTGTTCAGCTGGTCCCCTCATTCAGATCTATTAAAGTACATCTACATAAGTAGATCACTAAAAAGCTGCTATATATTCTAATTCAATTGTATATTAATTGTTGATGAGTTGTTGGTGGACTTTGGACGTATCTATCCTATATTTTATTGCCTTTTTTAAAACTTTTCTTTTGTTCTTATTCCAGATAGAGGACAATCCATGGATGACCTGGTGAAGTGTAGCAGAGATTTTCGGTCGGACCGCACCGCAGATGAAATACTTATAAAATAAGAAAATAAAAAACAAAATATAACGACGGCAACATTTTTATATACTAAAGTTACATAAAAATGGCTGATACCCAAACAAAAACGACCTCTAGCAAGGGATGCGACGGGAGCAGGACCGCCCACATCCTAGTGCCACACAATGGACCGTTGAAGCACAGGTCGGATCCTGGCTCCAAGCCCAATGAAAGCTTCCAGGGAGAAGAGGCGAGCAAACGCGATACTGAGGAATGGCAAGTGATAGCCAAAAACAAACTGAAGCGCAAGAAGAATCTGAGCGCCTCACTGACTTCGGTGGGGGACACTGTGAACCAAGAGAAGCGCACCCGCATCGAGGGCATCCAACTGCACTGTCGCGGGAAGCTGCGGCCCAAGGACACCCAGTCCTTTGAGGATGTCAAGGTGCCAACTGCAGCAACAACAAAGTCTGCAGGAAAATTGGATAAAGAGCGACAAAGAGAACGCCCTGTGATAATTGGGGGCGTGACCACAGCAGCACCGCCCCAGCGGATCAAACGGAAGCTCCAGGAGAATCTGGACACCATTCAGAAACTAAACGCCCTCACTGAACAGCTACGACTGGAGGTGAACGAACTGAAGTCGAACCTGATCACTGAACGAGGAGCAGTACGAGCCCTGAGGTGAGAATTCCTTCCTGTCAGTACGTTTTTAAAGTGGCAGAGTGGGGAGGGAGTTAAATAGGATCTGTAGGAGTTGAATGGCACATATTAAGGTTCAATTTGCTATACTTCGACTTAGGAATACTTTCCTTTAAAATCAGGATCACCTTCCTTGAACTTTCTTTCTAACACTATATGTGAGGTTACATTTGTTCGATCTTTTGAAAATTTTTTAATTAAAAGATAGATATTTTTTTGGATATCTTTGATATTTATTTAATGACATATTATGAGCTTTTTTTTAATATTTAATAAATATATAAACATTATTTGTATCGCGGTTAGTTTCTGCCTCTGAAGTTCGACTTGCTTGTAGTTGTGAAATATCCATAAAAATATTAAAAAAATAATTAATTCTGGAATCCAATAAATGAAATCTTTCAGGGCCCAAAATGACGCGGATAGCCGCCGCTGGAAGAGTGAAGTCAAGAAGCTACAGCACACTTTAGAAGTTGCCAAGAAGAGCAATGGACTAAAGAAACCCATCGAATCGGGCCTGGAATCGAGCGGCACCTACGTGACCGCCGACGGCCTCATGAACTATGAAATCCAAAGACTGACTAACGAGATTGCCGTGCTTAAGGAAGCTAACCGAACTAAGGAGGAGAAGTCCCAGGTAAATAGTCACATTAGTGCCCCAATCCGCTCTTTGCGTGTTGCATGCCGCCGCCCCCCGAAAGCTTATGCAATAGCTTTGTTACGACCCTGCGCCAGTTGTGGATGAAGAGTTCTCCGAGCAGCACCATGCATGCCATTCCGATCCCAACCAGCCACAGCGAGAAGACGGCGTGAAAGTGCTCCAGCTTCAGCACGATTGGATCGTCCCTGCTCCTGCCACGTCGTCCATTCACCACCTTGGTTCCCGAGGTGATGAATGCCGAGTTCATGATGCGATCCCAGTAGCGTTCAAAGCCGAACTCATGCGAGCTCCGGATTAGGGAGTTCAGGAAGCCCAGGTAGGGCGATCCATAGGGCACGATATATACGGCGTGGAACGGCACCAGGCAGCTGTTCATCAGGTGGAAGAGTGGGCGTCCCAGGCGCATGTGTATCCGGTTGTTGACCTGGAAGCGGGCAATGTGGTATTTCTCCAGATAGGCGTAGCTAGCGATCAAGAAATAATAATTCACAAGAGTAGTAGGTTATTCAAAACAATAAAGGATAAGCCCCCATACTTCCGATTGTTCTCTTGTAGCATTTCGTACACCTCGTTGTCGGACATCACCAGCATAAGCTCCCGAATCCTCGCTTCGTGTTGGTGGCCCAGAGAAAGAAAGTGCTGGATGTGCTTGACGTGTCTGGGCCGGACCAAAATGGGGTAGTGAGACTTTGCCAGGGCACTCAGACCGTTAATGTCCGGCAGATATGGCTGAAAGACCATCATGCTGGTCAGATTCCCCTTAAAGGCCGAGCAGATGAGCAGGCCGAAGTAGAGCCAGAAGATGAGGAACAGCCGGATGGCATGGTTGGGGGGGATGTTGGTGAGGGGCATGGTGAGTGCCCCGGCAAAGAGCTGCATCGGAGCTCCTCCCACTCCCGACTGTAGCATGTAGCAGAATATATTGCCGAGGATAACAGAAGCAAGGATGAAGCCCCAGACCAATGGCCCAAACGACCGAAATATGTTCCAGAAAGTGGGGGCTGCTTTTCCCTTGGGAACAATCACGCAGAGATCATCCCGCATGTGGGACACGGTGTTCTCGGCCACCTTCTTGAATGTGTCCGGCACTAGAAAGCGTATGTTCATGGCCACGTCCACGTATTCCTTGGCGACCTCCAGGAAGCAGATGTCCGAGCTGAGGTTGTGGTTGTTGTAGGAGTGTGGGCGGGTTATCATCATGGTGGCGTTCAGCCTCTCGGCCAAGTAGCTGGCTAGGAGTCCGTCGGTCCCAAGGATGATGCCCTGCCTATAAAAGATCGCCCGCACATCGTCCTTGTAGATGCACATCCTGAGCGGCTTTCTCTGCATGTTGGGAATGGTTTTGGGAAAGAGCTGAGCCATTGTCGGCAGTCCGTCCGGTTCGTGCTCTACGGGAATCAAATAATTGTCCGTAAACGGATTGTAACGGTATACATGCAGGCGGTTCTCCCGCCAGTACAGGATGACGATGTTCAGCAGCCAGATCTTCCAGAACTGCCGGAAACTGGCTCGCATCCAAGCATCTGAAACGGTACTGGAATCTCTTACGAGGAGGAATACGTGCGACAAATGCTTCGCTGCTGATTTTTTACGGATCAGGGACAGTTCCAGGGGCTGTGAGATGTTGGTTATTATCATGGTCATGTACATGAGAATTCCGTCATCCTTGACGGCTTCCAGAGGTTTCAGTTGATTCCTATCAGAGGTATGCATCATTAGTCGATTAGTACCCTCTTCAAAGAAGATAAAAAATCAGCAGCAAACACTTAACCATGAAATATATTAACATATTTAAAGACTCAAAGATATCTTCCAGAAAATTGTATACATCAACCACCATCCCAGGACCTACCTTAGGGAAATGTAGGATATGTTGCATTTCGTCACCTCTTGCAGAATCTGGCCCGTGTGCTGATGGGAACTGACGTTCTCAAAGTACACGAACAGTACCTTGATCCGAGCCTTGCACAGAATCTCGCTTACTTTTACCATCAGATGAGAACTCTTCTTGTTCTTAATACTTATGTGATTCTCACTTGCCGCGCCCGACAGGACGAGGAGTAGAAGGATCACCAGCTGCTTCAGACACAGAGTGGTCATTGCGAGGGAAACTGTTTGCCAATCCAATGGCACCTTTGTTTTTATACCCGAAAGCAATTTCGATATGGCAATTTCACTAATGCTCGTCCTATCTATCAGCGAAGGACGAAAGGCAAATATTGTGCCATATCTTATACTCTATCCATCGAGTCTCTTAATTAAATTGGTTTTTATGTTAAGCATGTTTTATTGTTTATACATTTATCTTAATTTTATAATAGATTTCTTTAACATTTTAAGTAAAAATTTACCATTGCTTTGCCTTTTCCTTTTTTGTCTCTTTGTTATTGAGAAAAGGACTCAAGGGTATGCGGGTCTTCGACTTTTCCGAGGAATACCATTTGGCCTGTCTTTTTTTCACCTCTGTTCCTGTGTGTTTTTGTCTCGTTTGGCTAATGGATGTGGCAAGACCCCAGCGCTAATGCAAACTAACAGCATGGAATTGGATGTTTTAGCTCCTTGTCCCGCCCCATCGGGCGTTCCCCGCCAGGCGTACTGTTATTGGCAAAACGCATACACGATTTCGACCATTTCTTGCAGATTATGGGGCAGGCTGATAGACTCAAGGCTGCCGATATGCGGCAATTGAAGAACGCGTACGAAAACCGATTGACTCACATACAGAAATCAGCCAAAATTGAAATAACACGTTTGGTAAGTTGTGCGTGTAGCGGCTGCTAACGGGTCACCAAATAAATAGGAGACCAGGGGAAAAAACCGTGGACGGAATGGTGGTACCCAGCGGTTCACAAGCGGACTGGCAACTTTTCATATTAAAATTCATACATGCAGTTTTGTTTAGCACAAAAAAAAAAAAAAAAAAGAAGACAAATCTACTTTAAAGCTTAAAAGTTATGGTAACTCTTGAGCTGTGAGTAGTTTCTGCAACATTCTAGATTCAAAAAGTGTCTTCAATCTTAATTATTTCAATTAAAATATATATATTTTTTAGTAATTTTAACTTTGAAATTAATTTTCGTAGCTAGAGGAAATCAAAACCAAAGAACGTAATATAGGACAACTGAGGAAGGACTTGTTGGCATTGCAGGGTCCCAAGAAACAGAAGAAAAATGAAGCCAAAATGCCAGCGACAACGAAACCCAAAACGAACCCCAACGAAACAGGCCAAAAGCCAAAGAAACCCACAACGAACCCGGCTAAAGCAGCAGGAGAAACAAAAGCTAAAAACGAACCAGATACAGATAAAGATTCACAAAATCCCATACGCCAGGCTCAAGTTACACCTGAGGTGAGTCTGTTTGGTCTTACTTTCTTGGTTTATTATTTTACAGGCTAGAGTGGAGTGGAGTTGGAGTTGGAGTTGGAGTGGGACTGTGGCAGGGGCTGGGGCAGCTCTTGAACTTGCAACGCCGTGGCGGTAGTTTTGAGGCTTGGGTTAAATGTTAAGAGCACCGCCACTTGCAGATACAGATACAGATACAGATACATGGAGACAGATACAGATTTAGATTCAGTTGCAGAGATGCAGATATAGTATCTGGCAGCTGCAGACTGTGTATCTGTATCTGTCGTGCACTGCGGTTATACACCATTGGCATGATCTATGATATAATTTTGCGTTAGTTATGAGAATGGCAACTGCAACAATCACAGTGTCGATAAGCGGTGGGCAAAATCGACAAACACACAAAAAAAAAACCTGCTCGACTGAAACGTGAGCAACTGCAGCAATTGCAGCAGCGCAAGTGTTGCAAGTGGATTGCTGGTTCTCCGCCAAAGAGAGGTTCCGATATTTGGATGTACAAGGTGCCTACATACATACATACATACATACATACGTATATGTATGCACGTACATCTAGGTATGTATAAATGTACGTATGTATGGATCGTTTGGGGGAAGAGATACTATAGAGCGAGAGCCGGTTTCTTTTTTGCACCACTCACTCACTTTCTCTCCCGATCCCGATCAAGTCGCTCGCATGAATGGCCCAACGGATGGCCGTCAGTTGGGTTTTTAAGTTCGCAGTCGGCTGACGCAGGTGTCGCAGGTGCGCGCGGTTCGGCTAACACCAGGTTCAGCCAAATACAAACTGAATCTCGACTCGAAAAAGTGAAGTGCACAAATCAAATTCAAAAGAAAAGGTGTTGTGAGTTCAACGAGTGAATAATTTGGGTGAAAGATTCGAGGCTAATTCGGCTGAAGATGCGCTAATGAAACGCCAAGTGCATTGTTCGAATTTCTATGTCAAAAAAGCAAAGGAACCAAACCAAACATTGACAATAGCATACCGCACATTTCGAGGGATACAGATACAGATACAGATACAGATACACACTGGCCCGAACAATCGTTACTTTTGAATTGGGACTTCGAACTGCGAGTAGGAAACGCTTTTTTGCCGTTTACAGTTCGTCTTTCACTTTTGCATTGTCTAACGCACACGAACCCATAATTTCGCCATTAGTTCGCACTGCAGATTAGTGAAAAATATTCCGAAAACGTTAAAAATTAATTTCCTTTCACACCATACCCCCATCCCATCATTCCATCGTCCTACCCATACTACCCAGTTTCGTTTCGATCCAGTGACTGAATTCGATTTTACAGTTCATTAATCGCGCCTGATAGTAATTGTTTTTATCGATGCCCCAAGTAGTCGAGAATTCTCTATGGCCCCCACCGCCTTAGATGAAGATTCGACTGCGGGGATCGTCGAGCCGTGACAGCTCCATTCGCAGAATAGCTGATCTGATCGGATTCCGCAGATCGACAGATCCACAGATCCACAGATCGGTAGATCCACTTAATCCACTCTCGGATCTCGGCCAGTGCGCAAGTTTCCAGTAATCTAGCCACCATTTGCATGGCAAAGTGCAGCAGCAACATCATCATATCAAGAAATAAGCACGGCATCAATAAATACACTCAGAGAAACTATCAATAAACTCTATTCATATTATTCTGATTCTATCGAGACTAAATGATTCGATTGGCGTTAGTGCGAGTGTCCTCCACTCCCCAGACTCTCCGCGGAGAGACTCTAGAGTGTGTGTGGACACCAACAATTGGGGTCAGTGAAAAGCTTTTAAAATGTTAACGCTATTTTAAATACGATATGTTGCTATGACTGTGACTGTGGCCGCGTGGATCTTGGCTTGCTAGCACAAAATATAGTCATCCCCGATCCCATCCCATCCCATCGCATCGTCAAACGACAGTAAAAGCGATGGAGCGACTCCGGTGATGATGATGATGATGGGGCAGATAATGATGATGTTGCTAAAACAAGACGCGGACGCTTCCAATATGCAAAGTAATCACAACACAAAAAGTGTGCAGACAAAAAATAAACGACTTGGCAGAAAAAAGGGGTGTGTTTGAAATGGAAATGTGAACCATATGCAAATTACGAATCGTTTGGGCGAATGTGTCTATAAATTTCGATGTTTTAGTGAAATTACCACGGTGAAAACTATTCGCCATCAAAGCGATTCGACAAGAAAACTTGAATATTGCGGTTAATAGTTAATAGTTTCTTTTTTGTTTGCTAAAAAAAAAAACACCCAAACACCCAAAGCACATACTTCATATGTGGGAATAATGCATAAATACCACGCCTGACAATGGATTACTACTACAACCGGAGAGATGTCAAGGTAATTGACCAATGGCCCCTTCAGACCAAAATATAATAAGCCATTCATTTGTTGCTACTTCTCGGAACAATTGTCACTCATTTGTGGCTCATACTAAGTGGTTTATTATGGAAATGGAATGTTTATACATCCATTAAATAAATTTATTTTTAGTTCCTATATTGTCAGTTTTCATCTAATATAGTCTGCCCTTAATAGTCTTCCGAAATCCGACCTCCTTTTAATACACTTTCGAAAGTCATTAAAAGAGCATTTCGGATGATCCATCGGCGATATCAAAAGATACTTTTGTCCGACATTTCTGCCACACAGCGTCGATAAAACTTTGCTAATTTTTTAACCCACAAAATCAGTTGAGGCCGCGACGGATGAATAATTACCCTTTTGTGGTATCTTCGATCGAAAGGGAAAGGCATCGGAAATCTGGCGGCAATCGGCTATCGCCACAGTTGGGTTCCCCAGTTAATCCCCGGGTTCGTTGCGCGATATCGATGCAAATTATGCACCAATGCAATGCAGCCATATATATATATATATATATGTCATCAGGGCCGACTAAGTCCATTCATTAGTTCAATTAGCTTATCCCGGGGAGGAGAGTGGCTGCGCTTGGCTGGCCTCCTGATATACAATACAATATAATTCATTAGCGCATATAAACTTTCGCTTTCGCAAGATCAAATCAATGGTTCGCCTTTGTGCAGACACTGGCGTTACAATGCCAAATGCAAATACAAGAAAATTTATATACCACCTGCCAGTTGGAAAATGTATGTCTGTATATAAGGCAACGCCGCCGATACCTTTTGATGGCTGCTGTTACACGTAATCGTCCACGGATCGGGGGAGTCGAACCCGGAACGTCGCCATCGCTGTTGCCGTTTTCCAGTCGCAAGTCTCTTCCTTTCGCCTCTCGCCCCTTGCAGATGCAGTGCCACCGATCGAAGTGAAACCTGTCTGCAGAAAGGAAAATCATTTCACACAATCACAATCACTTGGCCCGCGGCTTGTGCAAACAAAACCGACATCGGAGCATAAACACACCTATATTGCATATACATATATATGTATGTATCTGAGTATCTGGGCATCTCGGTATCCGAGTATCCGAGTATCTGGGCGTATCGTATATGGCGCAGCAGGTTGGGATCGCTGACAGATTTACAAACAATCCATCGAGCGTTTGAAATCAACCCGATGGCGCATCTCCGTCTCGCAACGTCGGCGCTGCATTTAGCGCAATCTGCATATGTGATGAGTGGCTCCAATCTCGGCATCAATAGAGCCATCGAATAATCCCCCGGAATAATGTCTGAGGCCTACCTGCCTGGCTACCGACTTGGCTTGCTTAATCTGCCAGACACGTTGATTGGGGTTCGTTAACCGGCGAGCCTGCGAGCTTGCGATCGGCGGCCGTTATGCAAAAAGTTCTTTTGGAATCGATCCAAGAAATTACCATAACTGTTACTTAGCTGGCAATCGGACGAAGCCTCGGGCGTCGATCTCGATCTCGATCCCGGCTCTCCAGTTCCCCAGCTCTCCGATAATTTCAATCAAAGACGTGCAGGCATGCGACACCGACGCCACAGGCCATACTTCACCCACAACCTCATACACACTCATACACCAAACTCCATTTATGGCCCAGACCCTGGTCTCGCAAGCGCATAAGCTGGCCTACACAGAGAGAAATTTCGATTCAGTCAATTATATCATAATATTGTTTTGAAATTGTTTGATCTAGAAAATATACAATGCTTGGGGAGTATGATATTTCGGAATGTTTTTGAATAAAAATGTTTGTTTGAAATTGTTTTTAGGCATTAGATTTATATCTTCTGCAGAACTCTTTACTTATTTTATTTCCAAACCCAAAATAAGCAGAGATGAATATAAAAACTCTTGATAAGACCCGGTTCTAGGATGTTTTCTAAACTCTAACAAGAATAATATTATTTCCAGATACTGTTGTCCAAAACTCTTTTTTTGAGAAAATATTTTTTGATGACCCGACTAGTAGGAAATAAAAATATGAACTATATGTTTTTTTGTTAAAAGTTTTAACTTGATTTATTAAGAAATGTTTATGAAAATCAATAAATTTTATTGGTAGTGTAGTTGGTGGTGAAATGATTGAATTTAAATTTTAAACAAAGCCAAGGCGGTTGGTCGTTGCACTGCCTACGTACACTGGACTCTCTGGAAACTTTTCGGGTGATTGATTAATGATTTCTCCGGCCAGTACGCAAACACTCGTTGAGACCCACAAATTAGCATAATGCAGCATTATGCGTATAATAACACTGCTATTATGGGTGTTACATAAAGCATGGGATTGACTTGAAAGTAACACATAACTGGGCGTCGCTTGATTGGAAAGTGACTTGACGTTTCCAATTGGGTTTGGCTCGGATTTTCGAGTTAGAGGCTAATTAGTTGGTAGAGGAGATGGATGGATGGATGGCTTGGAAATCGTGATGTCCCACCAGGGACAAGCAAAAACTGTTCAAATTTGGGGCCCAATTGTTTTCACTGACGTGGTGCGTGGAGTTCGTGAATCACGACCAGGATGGCTACTACACGACGATGCGATGCCTTGGCCCGCCCAGCTTAGCCCACAATGCCACGCACCTATGTAGGTATCTCGAGCATGTCATTGAACCCCTTCTGGGCACCCATTGGGAGGCATTGTTCGGATCCGAAGCCAACCTGTCCATATAAATGATTTGGCGCTTTTCAGCGAAACGTGTGTCTCGGCCAAGAAATCAAGTCATAACTGTTAACACACATGTAAAGAGCACATAATAAAGCGGAGCGTTCTTTCTTTTATGAACTACTCTTTCTACTACTACGAAGACCATTCTGGCAAAGACCCATGCCAAGACCAAGACCAAGACCAAGACCAAGACCAAGACCACGACCAGATAAAAAACAGATTCTTTTGTTAATTGCTTTGTCCGTTCTGGGCCAGGTCGGTCGAAGAAAGAAAACGTGAGACAGAGAGAGTGCTGGAAAATGTAACTATGGCACGACATTTTCTAATTTTCCCTCCGTTTATTTCCCGCAGATAACCCAACTCAAGAACATTGAGCTGATCAACAATAAGAAAAATGCGCATAAATCAGCGCTCGAGATGCGCACAACTATGAAGAGCAGTCAGACGAATGGACTGGATGAGATAAGGGCCCCCAACGAGATGGGGGCCACCACATGGATGACTACGCTGCTCGGCAGCCATCCCGCAGCCAAGCCAAAGGTGAGTCACTACTTAGGCCTACCGCCTAGCCTCTCTTCAGATATAGATTCCAATACCCTCTGCCTCTAGGACCACAATTCGGATACGGACTCGGCCCTGTCCTCGGCCCCGCCCTCCATCAGCCCCCAGCCGCCGTCGAGTGGCTCGGACAGCGGTGTGATTTGGCAGACGGTGAGTATACTGAGATGCTATAACATCCATTGACTAGCAAGAATCCAATTATTGAGTAAATAGTATAAAAATAATGAAAGAAATCAATCCTACTTGGTGAGCGAAAAGTTCTCTTTTAAAATCAAATAAACTTTTATTTCTTTGAATTACTAATAATATTAATATCAACTCCCCACCATACTTATGTTACAAATATTTTAAAAACTGAGCCACATGTTCTTTGTTGATCAAGTGTTTATTTTTTTGCTAAAGGAGTAGTTGTTTAAAATTTATTCAGAAAACACTAATAACTTAATGACACCGGTTAGGAATTCCGAATCTTTTCGTCTTTGATTTCAATACATTTTTATACATTTTCTAAAAACAAAGAATACAAATACAAGAGGTTGCGGGCTGATTGGAAACAAAATTTGTATTGCAGCTGCAGGACCTGGAGAAACTTCAGAAGGAAGCGGAAATGTATCAGAAGGAGAACGAGCGCTTGCAAGCAGAGGTGCGTCTGCTGAAACAGGAGCTGGAGGGCGCGGAACAGGCGGCCCTGGCCACCAGCATGACCCAGAGCCAGCTCGGGGAGCAGATGCAGCGCGTCCAGGAGCTGGAGGAGGAGCGAGCCCAGCTGTCCGATGAGTGCAGCGAGCTGCGCGAACAGAACGAACTTCTCGAGTTTCGCATTCTCGAGTTGGAAGATGATAACGATAAGGTAAGACCCGATCCCGATCCCGATCCCGATCCCGATCCCGCGCAAATCCCCCATAGCCACAGAGCAGCTGAAGCTAACCCACTCAAAGCCTGTTTGTGAAACCGCTCAAGCGAATGACTTACTTGGCGGTGGTTTATGAATGAATTGAGCCACTCAGTCGAGACCGAGTTCGGCTCGAGCCGATCCCGCTCTTTTGGCCAGCTTCGGGTGCTGCAGTGGCTCAGTTTTGTTTGGCGTCTAAGTCAGTGCGGAAATTGTTTTGGTTTAACGGCAATACCAATCTCGATGTCTTCCAATTGAAATTGTTTCAGTGGGACAGTCTCATTCGCAGTTAATGCGAAACTCATTACCCGGACTCTGGGGTTATAAAATATTCAGGAATCAGTGGTTATATCTGTGCGGTTAGCCAGCCCGATGGTTAGTGACTCTGTTTTGTGGCATTATGTCACTGTTCACGGTTAATCTGCGCCTTCGACACCCGCCTACCACCTAGTCTCTGGCCAAATACGCGGATTGGCCAAGCAGTTGTTTTAGCCAAAAACCTCCTACTTCTGGTCTATAAGCTATGCTTATAAGGGAAGAGCCCTAAGTGGCTGCCATCTACGACTCTTGTTATAGTTATGAGTGTTTTTATCATTACTCATAGACGGCCAAATCGAGTATAGAGGCTTTGTTGGCTCCACACCTTGGCTGATGGCTATTGAGGGTTTAAGAGAGTATTGGACCTGCGGGAATGGTTGTATCTGCCACTAGAGATCTACAACTTTATGATCCTAACAGACAGAATTAGATCTTCCAATCTCTCTACTAATCTGGCCCTGGCTAGTTAGTCCTTCCGATAACGACGAACTGGTTACCCTTTAGTGATTGGAGCTTCTGAGTGATCGCCAGAGGGTATGGTGTAGTCGAGACTGCTTTCTGCTCATTTTTAATATTGGTACGTTTAATTTTTAGAGCCGAACGCTCCGCCAGCAGTGCTAGCTCGCACTCAGCACCACAAAGTCGTTCAGCTTGAAAATCCAATTCACTCGCCTAATTGCAATAACCAAATGTAATTATACAAACAAGTGGCGAAGTGAAATTAGTTAGTTGGGGGCATGGCGGGCACTTCGAAGAGTCGGCAGCGGAGCATTAAGCCCATCGTTATTGTTTACTAGGATAATAAATTTTTAAATGCATAATACCTGCTAACAACTCGTTCCAGATGGAGAGCACCTGCGAGGTTCACTGCCAGAGCCTGCAGACCATTTTGGAGAAGAGCTCCCAGAGCCTGGAGGATCGCGAGAGACGCTGCCTTCAACAGCTCATGTCCTGCGTCCAGCAGCTCGACCTCGATTCGATGACGACAGGAGAACAGGTGCGTAAAATCAAATGACTATTTGAACCCAAGACGAGCCTAGACTGAGGTAGCTCAGTCAAGTTTGTCAGTTGATCGAAGAAAGCCAAACGTAGAATTAAGCGAATAGAAACCTACAATATTCAATATTTATTTAGATATAGTGGTAGTCGAGCCACACCCACAGACTTTCATATTTTAACCAAACTTTCAAATTTTTCGATTATCGCGATCGGTACTTCACGGCTAAAATTCAAGTTTTGTTTTATTTTCCCGCCAATAGAACCACACAGAATCCCCACGAAGGCACCACAATCAGAACCACAGTCCGAGCCACAGCCAGCAGCAGCGGATCGTTGCCACCGTCCAGCCGTACAGCAACTGTGCCACGCCCACAGCCCCACCGACGCCCAGCAAGCGCCACTGCAGCCAGATAGCCTCGTGGCAGAGCAGCAGCCTCAGCGAGAGCGGCGTCTTCGTGGAGTGCGACCTATCGCCGGCGAGCCAACCGATCTCGTCCAACCACCCGCACCTTCTGTTCTACCAGGAACGACTGGAGCAGCTGGAAGGAAAGCTCCTCATCTACGAGAGCACCGGAGAGACCCAGGCGCGCCTCCTGGCCCAGCGACTGCAGAGAGAGCTGCAGCTGCAGAAGGAACTGAAGGAGCTGACGGAGCGGGTGGAGCTGCTGACCGATCAGAACGCTCAGTTGGACGAGGCCAAGTGCGAGTTCGAGGAGGCCGAGAACGACACGCGGCTGAATCTGCAGCGCAACGAGGTGGAGCTAGAGATCCTGCGCCAGCGCAACGTCGAGTTGGAGTTCGGCAAGGACGCCTTGAGCGCCAAGTACCAGGACTGCCGTGCCGAAGTTGTGATCCTTCGCGAGGACCTCGCCGCAGCTGAGACTCAGTTGGAGAGCCTCCAGTGGGAGAGGAAACAGGCCAAGAAAGAACTGCAGGACTTGCGGCAATCGCTGCCATTGCTTCTGATCTGTCGCCTTCTGGCCCTGGCCAAAATGGGCAACAACCTGTCTATTCCGGAAAATGGTACCCGCGATCCCGGGGACTCCCCCATGGGTAAACACAGCCATCGCCTCTCCTCGGGCTACCACACATCTACTGTTGATGAGACCACTACCAAGTTGGGGTTGTCGGACTTTGGTCTCAGCTCCGATCTTGGCGAGGGGCGAGATGTGCAGTATCTGAAGGAGGAGGTGAAGAGTTTGCGCAGCCAGCTCAAGGAGCTGAATGCCAGACACTACGAAGCCATGGAGACGGCCGACTCCCACTGGGTCGATCTGGAGCAGCAGTACAAGGAGCGGGAGGAAGCTTACCGCGGCAAGGAAACCTGCCTGAAGCAGAAGATCACCCAGCTGCAGGACTGCCTCAGGGAGGACTCTCGCGCAGCAACGGAAAAGATTCAGCAGCTGGAGGAAGCGGAGCAAGGTCTCAAGACATGCTTGGTGCGTCTGACGAAGGAGCATCGTGATCTGCTCGCCGAGAACCGAAATATGCAGTGCACCTTGGAGAATGTAATGGCTAAGATGGAAGTGGAGGCGGAGTACAAGATACCTCTTACCGAAGCCCTGGAGAGCGAGAAGAGACGCTCCCAGGCCCTGATGGATGACCTGACCTTTGCCAAGAAGATTCAACAAAACACGGAGGATCAGCTGAGGCAGGAGACAGATGCCCTGCGCACCCAGATCTTCGACATCAAGAAGGAGTATATGCACATCGAGGTGACCAACGGGGAGCTGAAGGAGGAGGTGGGCACCCTGGAGAACAAGATCCACCAGATGGAGACGCAGCTTAAGGACTCCGAGGAAAGGGCTCGATGCCTGGAAGACGAGCTCCGCACCAAGGACGAGCAGTGCTTGTTGATGGAGCGGAAGTTTGGCGTCATTCCCGAAGGATATAGCCTAGCCGATGAGCTCTACGACAGTCCAGCGAAGCGGGCCAAGAAGGATGAAATTCCCGACCTGCAGACAGCCAGTCAGGGATTGGGTGTGGCTTTGCTGGACATTGAGGTAAGTCCGGGATAGCCTAGATCCGTTTATATTCATCCTTTAATCGAATCTGTTTCCAGCGCCGCGAACTGGAACTGCCCACCCACAAGGACTTCCAGGCGATAGCGTGCAGTGTGAAGCATTTGGCGGACACCCTGCTCTCCCAGAGCCCGTCCGAGGTGAGTCTAGTTAAGAGTAGCGAAGCGGGCAAGACCCTCCCTGGTCCCGGAGTAGAGGATAGTAGCTGGGAAACGGCCCATGGCACTGAAGAGTCACACAGTGTGGCTGGCAATGAGCTGGTGGTGAGAGGCGAGGTGACCGATCCAGTTGATAGTAGTGACCCGACCAGCTGGACCAGCATTAAGAAGTCCTCCTCGCAAAAGGCGATTACATCTGGCCGGAGCTCAAAGCGATCGGATGGAGGAAGTTCCAGCCAGACGAAGATAGAACTTTTACAAATAACCGAACCCAAAGTGGAGGACGTTGAAGATGACGTGACCAAGATGCCGTCGACGTTGCGCGATTTGATTTACGGGAACGCGCATCTGGAGCAGGAAGTGGAGCGACAAAAGAAGAACAAGAAGCCCCGCAGAATCCACTTTGCGGAAAAGAAGAAGGACCACTCCTCGCCGCGACGCACCCAGCGCTTCATGTTGCGGCAGTTCATCTATCAACGCATCCATCGCACTCGCGTCCGTTTCGGAGGCGCCATCCGAGCTCCATTCCACGTCACACCCACTCTCTCGCTTAACAGCTTCCACTCGGCGGCCTCCGTCCATACGGTTCACTCATGCAAATCCCGGCTCTCCCTTCACTCGCAGCACGCCGACATCTGCCATCAGGAGTGGCACAGCTTGGAGAGGGCCTCGTTCGCTCAAACGGATCCGGCTGAGATCCTGGAGGAGGAGGTCCAAGCCTCGCCTGACGTCTCCGAGCAGGAGGTGCAGGTGTGCCCGAACACAGCGGACTGCGGCTCCCAGGCGGATGTGGGCATAGAACAGCGGCTGCTTCTCATGCCGCTGCGCACCCGCTGCTTTGTGGACCTCCTCCAGAATGCCGTGGATGGGTACTTCGATGTGGCCCCCTTTCGGGCCAAGCTCCTCCAGCTGTGGGAGGGCGGCGAGGACTTCCGTGAACACATCGAGCTGCTGCAGGACATGTGGACAGAGAAACAGAGCCCAGACTCCATGGAGAGCTATGAAAGCTTTGTGGCCGCTCTGGACTGTGTAAGGAGCTTGAAGCTGGCCCTCAAGCCCGTCGCATCGGCGTTGCTGGAGGAGATCGAGCAGAGGATCAATGCACGCCTCGTCCTCTATCATAACCAGAAAATGGAGTCGGAATTCGGTTGCACCATCTACTATCCCGTGAAGCGACCAAACACATTTTATTTCACCGACCCCTCCTCATAGAGAGTCGCGAGGCGTCTCCTATGCGATCCCTCGAAATGTGATAGCTCCCAGATAAATGTAAATTACCGAGTGATTGCCCATTACATTATGGCTTTAAAGGGGGGGGTTATTCCAAGGGGTATCAATTGGTTTATAAATCGAAATATAGAGAGGGGTTTTTCAGTAAATCTGAATATATAATAATTGAAATCAGATCGCAAAGGACAGGAAGGAGGGGTTCCAATGTTTTTAGGGATTGTATAGAAGAAAGTAGTCAATTTGTATATAAAGATCTTATATCTTTCAGTTAAAAAAAAACCAAAAACCCCAAACTTTTCCCAATATTTTTATCCCAAAAGATATTCTAGACTATATTCTATAACTTATATCCCATAAAATAGAAGAAGAAACCATAAGACTTCCATTGTTTTTTTTTGTAAAATCATAAAATTATTCTCCCGATATTTGAGACTCAATATAGAAATCAGTTCTTCCGAGACTTTCGAATCATCGACTTCAGTAACTCGATATTTGGATTTGTTCAGTTTATTCTTGGTTTCGTCAAAATTGGTACTCATAGAACAATATGATTGGAGCGACTGAGGGCGGAGACACCTTTTACGACTGCCATAGTGACGAAGGGGTGGATCTCGAGGAGCTAGAAATGGCACATGGTGATGCGGTGGTTTGCAAGCAGGCGCCCCGCTTCGACGATCCGGTACAGATCCGTGCCGTTCTGGAGCGGGCAGCCAATGCCACTCAGCAGCTTCTGCGGTGCTACGGCGGCAACGACATCCAGGCCACGCGACCCCTGATGACCCGTTTCTACCCGGCCACACTGGAGTTGAGCGCACGCCTGCACACCGACGATCTGTGTCCTTGCCCCAAGGAGAAGCAGTGCAAGTTGCGCGGCGACCCTGTGACCCTCAAGCTGCCCATTGAGCTGAACCCGGAAAGCGGCCAGGTGAAGATCAACCTGTTCCAGCCAAAATCGATGGGAACGATTTGCGGATGCAATGCACCCGACGGCGACAAGAGGAAGCGGCGATCCTGTAATCGCAGTGTTCGCTGGTCCGCCAAGGAAGACACGTGCTGCTCCTGCTTGAAAAATCGTTTTTAGAATTCTAAAAAGATAGATCCGTCCCTTTGATGTTCTCATAGTAAAGGTTACTGGAAATTTAAACGATATGACCAGTCTTATTGGGTGGGAACTGTTCCATAAATGTTCCCCTTTCTTCCTTAGGAATGGGTCTATATCATCTGCGAAATAGCATAATGTCCCACCGGACAACCTATATACTGAGAGTTATATATAACTATCGTAACAATTAATAATCGTAAAGAATAGCTAGTACAATTGAATGGTTCAATCATAGTCGACCGGGATTGAAAGCTGTCAGTTTCCCTGTCAGGGATAGCCTGGAAAAAGTTCTATTGTTTAGGTTATCTCGAGCAGGAAACACACACCATTCAAATTTCATGTGAGTGCGTTGCTTGCATTTGGAAACAAGAGTACGATCGACAGGTTCGTAGAAGCGCGATGACCGAGGATCAAGCCCTTCTGCCAGCCGCAGAAAGCGAGGAGCACATCGACTCCATCCGGCAACGCGTTGCCGCCCAGGGCAGCAATGTCACATCGCGCGTTGTGCGCTCAGTGGACTCCACACGGCTGCTCTTCATGGGCAGCAATTTCCAGCATGGGCGCTCCAACCAGGACGTATTCTATGACTGTCAGAGCAACGGGGAGGACTCGCCCCGAGAGGGCCGCAGTGCCACGAGCCGCAGTGCGACCAGCCGCAGTGCTACGAGCAAGTGCCGGCTCGATGATCCGGCTGCCATCCGGCAAGCTCTGGAGCGAGCGGCCAATGCCACAAACACGTTGCTCAAGAACTTCGACAACTCCGGTGGCTGGAACAATCCCTGTTCCGTGACACTGGAGATCACCGCCCGTCTGGTGGACACCAAGAAGTCGCGGGCTGGATGCCCATTGCACGGAAAACCAGTCACGGTTCAAATGCCGCTGCAGTTCAATCCGCAGGGCGGCGGAAAGCTGACTCCCCCTTGCCAGAAGAGGGAGATGCCCCGACCCCGTCACCAGAGCAGCGGTTCCATATGCCACTGCCGGACCGGTGTCCCGAAGGCTAAAAAGCCCTGCCCAGGTAAATCCGCCAGTCAAAAAGAACTCTACCGAAGCGAGTCGCACATTTCGCGCTCGGATGCCTCCGCGTACATGGGCAGTTGTGGCGACTCCACCATTTGTTGTCGTAGCCGAATCTACCAAAACCGCTATGAACCGGAGGAGCGCGAGGTTATATCCATTTCCTACCTTACTGTACCGGAAACCAATCAGATTTGGGAGGAGGAGGCGACGGTGGTGGACGTAAAGCCACCTATACCGCCTCCAGAAATAATAGAGGAGCCTCAGGTGGTGAAGGAACCCGAGCCGGTTCAAGCTAAAGCTCCACCCCAAGAAGATGAAGACGAATCGGATACAGAGACTGTCTCGTCATCGTCAGCAACGGAGGTTCTATTGGACGAACCAAAGCCGGAAGCCCCAACGACGAGTGGCAAAAAGTACTACCTGGTCCGACCCCAGAACAAAGAGTTCTCCAATTGCTCGCCCTGCCGATTCGATCCAAGTCCGATTATGGACGAGGAGGGGAATGTCTTTTGCCCTGGTAACTGCGGCTGCTGTATGTGTCCGTGGAAGAGGCGCTCCTTCGATGAGAACCGGGAACACATCAACGTAAAGGTCTGCCGCTGCGTCCAGCGCGGCACAATTTTTACGAAATTTGAGGATCGGGAAACCTGCAGCCAGACGTCCTACTTCGATTTTTGTCCGTGTCGCGAGAAGGCCGAGGCCAAGTTCCTGGAACTGTACCACATGGAGATGTGGGCATCGCCGGACAATACTCGGGGCCGCGAGATTCAGTTGTCGGAGATTAAAGAGCTCCTCGTACCATTGCGCCAATACGAATAAAGTGTGTGTGTTTGCCCATCACATCGAGTGTGTATTCTAAACGGATGCGGGGGAGTCTAGACGGAGGATAATCTATTAACTCTATATACATATCTACTCATAGCTATTAGGCATTACTAGGATTACGACTGTTTTTAGTCCTTTTTTTTTGTCTCTAATCCGATGTTCGTTTTCGTCCATTTACAGAATGCCCGGCTCTGATGTATATCCAGGACGAGCAAAAATCCGACAGCGACCCCAACTCCCGCGCCCAGCAAACCGACATATCCCACCTGAGAGACCACTGGAAGCCGAACACCTCGTCCCAGGCCTCGACCATGTTCATGGACGATCCTCTCGCCAAGCCCTCGCAGACGGAGGCCTCCTTCCTGAGGGAGCATCACACACCCAAGTACGGTCGCTCGGAGACGAACACTGCCACTGAACAGTCTGCGTCGGGATGCCAGTGCTCGATTAGATCCAAGTCCGCCGATCCGCCGCCAGTTAAAAGCCCCATATGCGCCTGCGACAAACGCGCTCAGCAACATGTGTGCGGCATGGTTGAGAGCAGAGCACCTTCTAGCCACCAGTCAGGCAGCTGCAAGAAGGACTGCAAAAGCAAGACAGGTGGATCCTTCAGGTCGGCGGTGTCCACATGCACAAAGGAGATACTAAAACCCTGCGGGTGTGGCAGCAGGAGTCCCTGCTACTGCCCGACTCAAAGTAACATCGTCTCAGCCCCATCGCTCAGCAGGAAAGGACGCAGTAAACAGGTGACTGCTGAAAGCTCAAAGGCCACTGCAGCAGCCCTATTAACCTGTAGCTGCAATCCCACCGAACTGTCCGAGCCGAACCCCGGAACTGATTGCAAACCCAAGCCATGCACCTCCAAGAGTCAACCGAATATGTTACAACAGAATTACCACAGTGGAGTCACCTGGTTGTCAGCCCTAAAAGATGACGATGACGTGAAGACACCACCCGAGCCCAACTGTCCATGCCCGGCTCCGGTATCTACCGACACAGCAGCTCAGACATCCCAAATGGCCTCGGCAGCCTCCTGTCCGCAGAGCCATTACAACAACCCCAGCTTCGAGTCTAAAGGAAGTGTCCCGAAATCAGCACGCCCTTGCAGTCAGCAGTCCTATGGTATGTCTCCATCCCACCCCAGCTACGGGTCTAAAGGGAGTGGTCCGCAATCAGGACAGCCTTGCAAGCAGATGTCCTATGCGACCGACAACCCCTGCTTCGGTTCTAAAGGGAGTGGTCCGCAATCAGGACAGCCTTGCAAGCAGACGTCCTATGCGACCGATAACCCCTGCTTCGAGTCTAAGGCGAGTGGTCCGCAATCAGGACAGCCTTGCAAGCAGACGTCCTATGCGACCGACAACCCCTGCTTCGGTTCTAAAGAGAGTGGTCCGCAGTCAGGACAGCCTTGCAACAATCAGCGCTCCGACCAGGGACCGTCCTATGGAACCGACAACCCCTGCTTCGGGTCTAAGGCGAGTGGTCCGCAATCAGGACAGCCTTGCACGCAGACGTCCTATGCGACCGATAAGCCCAGCTTCGGGTCTAAAAAGAGTGGTTCAAAGTCAACACACCCTTGTAATCAGCCGTCCTTCGGCCTTGACGAAGAGACATCGGCGACGACGAGGTCGCGCTCAATAGTGGGCAAGATCACCTGCCTATGCGGCCCGGATGAGCAGCCAAGCATCAAATGCTGTACCGACGAAGGTCAGCAGCAGGAGGATCAGCTCGGCTTTATGCCCTGCCCCTCGGCGAGGATACAGCACTCATCCGCCTTCAAAGATTACATCAGTGAGGAGAGGGCACCTACCCAGAAGTCCTCCTCAAAGAAAGTGTGCATGGTTGAGGACGAAAAATTCTGCGACTGCAGCTCCGCCGAATCAATACAGAAGCCCTCCACAGCTTCCTGCCACGATAATATCTCGGAATGCTGTAAGGAATGTGACGACGAGTCCAAGTCTGGTCTGGAGAAGTACGCTTGTGACGAGCAACCGTCCGACTCTATTGTGACCAGTTTTAAGACGCACCGGAGTACTTCCGGCGGCAGTTGCATATGCGATAAGGACGAAGAACCACCTGCTGAGGATCTGTCCCAGTCGGCGTGCGTTTTGAAGGACTGCAAGTGCTATGTGAAGACCTCGAAGTACGACCTTTCCATGCAGGGCTCCTATAATCCATCGAAGCAGGCAGATAAAATGTGCAGCTGCGCCGACGGTACTGGCTTTCAGACTCCGGAGGATGCCTGCGGATTGATCAAGAACATGTGCGCATCACGGAAGGAACGTGTCCTGGGACTCCTGGATCAGCTAAACAAGCCCAGTTGCGATTGCGGCGTAAGCCGTGCCAGCCTTATACAGCAACTTTTCCGGGAGATCACTCTGCTTCTCCGATCAGAAAGTGAATCGGCAAGAGCTCCGGCAGAGGAGCCTCCACCGCCCGAGGTGGAATTTGAGGATTGCTGCGCCACTCAGCATGAGCGTGGCGGTGTATCTCCGCCGAAGAAGGTCAAGACCAAGTCGGAGCTGCGGCGAGAGGAGTGCTTCGAGGCCATGGAGCAATATGTCCGAAGGTGTTATATGCCCCGAGAGCCGCCCCCAATTCCGGTGCAGGACATTTACGGGTTCGAGCCTGATCCGGATTTCTGTCCCGATGGTGTTCAGATGGATCCAACACAGTTTCTAAAAGATCCTAATGACAAATTTCACGAGATAGGCGATCCGCGCACCTGCGATGGAAACCCACCCGATTGTGGCGGTTCACAGTCCACATCAGAGAAACGCCCAATGATCATCGATGGTGAGCTGTTTCTGGACTGCCAGGGATGTGACGAGAAAGGTCCACCTTGTCATTCAAAAGCTCCACATGATTCAAAAGAAAGCATTTGTCCAGGTGCAGATGATGATGATGAACCGCCATGTCCTTGCAATCCTCCGGACTTTTGCACCAAACTTAGAGACTTCTATAAAAGCAAAAAGGCCCTGATGACTGGGGATGCCGATATGGACGATAAGGCAGCTAGTACGTACCAGTTCCTTAAAAATCTATGCGAGGCGTCATCCAAAAAATCTCCCTGCTCCCAGGGGGACAACGGAGATCAAGCGCAGGAGCTACTTCCAGCCGAGCCACTGCCGCCCGAAATCCGAAGGCTGTGCGAGGACCTTCTGCGGGAGGCCCTCAAGGAGTGTAATGTTTGTGAAGACACCGGGGGGGACGATTGTTGCGATGAGTGTGATGCAGTTAAAGAGGTTCCGTGCGACGTGTGCAAAGAGCTTCTCGATGAATGTCCCGATTTTCCCGCGGAATGCCCATCAGAAGTGGAGGAGGAGGTCGTGGTTCCTTGCAAGGGTCCGGGATGCCTATGCTGCCATTGTCGCGCCCTCATCTGCGACGACGAGTGCAAGACGGTCGCCAAGACCCTGCGCTCGGCGATGTGCGATCCTATCTGTGAAATGGTATGTATATCCCGAATGAGGACTAAATCCATTTTGAAACCTTTCTATCTCAGAAATACTTTATCGACTCGATGATCGTTGATCTGCATGCCATGGATTGTGTCCTGGGCGACAAAAAAGCAAAGCCCAAGGTAACTATCCGCCAATGGGTTTCTACTTTTAGTGACCCCCAGATCATGACCCTAATCCAATTTAATCCTTAGGACGTGAAGGCAAACGATGCTTCGAACACCGGGGCTGGTGATAGTTTTCCAGCTACAATCACCGCCGTTTCCAGTTTAGGATGCCAGGCTCTCTACGTCCGGTGGGAGGTGACCGACTGTCGTGCTATTGCAGGATTCGAGGTGCACTACTCCCACTTTCCGTCAATCAGAACCACTTACTCAACCCATAATTTTTTATTTTTTTTCTTTGTCAGATTTACGTGGACGGACATTTAACCAATAGATTCTACAGTTTCAAGCATCAGGCCGGAGTGATTACCAATATAGATGTGACGAACCCGCATAATATCGTGCTGCGTGCCCAGGCGGTGGGTCAGGACTTTCCAGGAGAATCCGACGGTGTTCCCAGCCAGTGTGGCTGTCAGACGGTAGCCCCAGCCCATCCAGAGCTGGCGGCCGGGGCCGAGAGGCCCTGGAAGCCCTCTGTCTACTACTATGATCCCAACAGCGCCGAGCCGGGCGGCGTTCTACCGTGCTAGTCAAAAATCATAAATCGTATATCATCCTTATCAAAGTTATCGGAACAAAGGAGCCGAACATTTCAGCTCCCACACCTTTTAGCAGCTTGTACATACATTTAAATAGTTTATGCAAACGTAGTGTTTGTTAGAGTTTAGTTTGTTCAAGAGCGACGCGTCTCGGCACTCGATAGTCGTCAATCCGATTTGAAATTATTTGTACGTAGTGCTTTCCATAGTGCCTTAAATTGTAACCCTAGTCTGTAAGCAGAGAGCAATGCCCTATGTTGGAATTGAGGAAACTAATCCGTTCAGATGGACGCTCCGTGTTGAAACCAAAATTTACTTTCAAAAAAATAAAATTTATTTTACTGATATTTGGACATTTGAGTTCCCATCTTGTTCATACACATTTTAAACATGACGGATCAGAGTAAAAATGGTCAAAATCGACTGATCGCTGGAGGTCGTGGAAGTGGAGGCGAAGGCGGCAAGGGTGGTGGATCAGGCGGAGGAGGCGGAGGTGGTGGAAGAGGAGGTGGGCGTGGTGGAGATGGAGGCGGAAAAAGAGACAAGAATTCGGAAAAAGACGACCATCAAGCCAAAATTTCCGAAAACAAGAAAAACCCAAATGATGGCGAAGATGGAGGATCAGGACATGGTGGTCGGGGAGGTGGTAAAGGAGGAGGTGGAGGTGGTGGAAGAGGAGGTGGGCGTGGTGGAGACGGAGGCGGAAAAAACGACAAGAATTCGGAAAAAGACGGCCAACAAAGAAACAATTCTGAAAAAAAGAGAAACCCCAAGGATGGCGAAGATGGAGGATCAGGACTTGGTGGTCGGGGAGGCGGAAAGGGAGGAGGTCGGGGCGGCGATGGTGGAGGCTCCAAAAAATAATTAACCAAAGCAGTAAGAAGTGAGACAGGCAGGTCGGCGATCACTTGGATTATTTTATTCAAAATCATAAAACTCTTTGTTTGAACTCTCAACTTTAGCCCCTAAATGGCCCGAAACGGGTCTCCAGGTTTTGGAAAATATACGAACAGGTCTGGTCTTCGTAGGCTGGCTCAATCTTATCGCCCTCGACGGTGGCCAAAATGATGAACTTGGTGTGGGGACTCTGAAAAGGCACTTGCGATTAGATCGGAATACCATCCGCCGGCTGACTCACTACCTCCTTGGGTTCGTTGTGCTTCCACAGATCGTTCGCCTCCAGGTAGGTCTTCAAGAGGACGCGCCACTGCCAGTAGTTCTGGCTGCCATACAGCCTGGGAATGGCCCTGAAATCCAGCTCCGGATGACCCATTTCGTTCTGCAGTCCGATACTGATTGGAACTAGGCAGTTAGATGGGACGGCCGATATGAAAGCTTCAGTTCGAAGAGCTTTCCATATCTGAGGGTTTAACAGAGCGGCCGGTTTAACAGCTCTGGAGGCCTTAGCACTAGATGGAGTACGGCGTGAACTGGGTGCGGGGTGTGAATCATTAAATAAATTCTACCGCCAAGTTGTCAGAAGTATTCATCGGTCATGTTCGGGGGCCGGGTTTATGGGATTCATGGCACGGATCCATGGGGCACACCAAGCGGAAAGTGTCAAACATGCATCGTCTTCAAATCGACGACAATTAAACTATTAAGTTATTATTCTAATATTTAATGGCTCCAAATTTGGAGCAGCGACAATGGAAACATGGTGCTGAATGAAATTATCGAACCGGAGAGTTCTAGTCACTAGCACTAGTCACCTAAATTTAATGCCTACTCCAGTGCCCACCTAAAATGAATTTTCAATTTGGTTTTGTCATAAAATCGGATTCTCTTCATTGCGGGATATCAGTTTCCTTATCTAATTGATATCTATAACAGTATGATTTGACAAATATTTTAATAAAAATTGATTTATTTTTTTCCTTTAGAAACAAATGTTGAATTATTTGAAAAACAACATTGTTTAGTCAGTAAGAGTAACCAATATTCGGTTATGGATTTCGAACTGCGGTCTCCCTAATTTGCTTTATTTGAATGCCTTTTTTGCTCATTGCAGTCAGGAAAATCCCTGAGCTGAGGAGGCCATTCATCAGGCAATTTATTGAGCGGGCTGTGGGCAGCCATTGCTATATAGCCCGGCGGAGCGTTGGTGGCTCGTTTAGTTGACATTGGCAGGGCTATGACTCAGTTCGGTTGGATACAGTGGCTCCAGTGGCTGACACTCGGTGTTGGTGGAATCGGTGGCCAGGCCTGGAGCTTCGGCCCGGCCCAGCCCGACTCCGGCCGGGAGCCTCAGCCGAGTGATGTGGCCAGTACGGCGAACCACACGAGTGAGCTAGACAAAAGCGCTATTCCAGACATTAGTTACAGGAACTATACTTCCTCCCACAGTTCTCACCAGACAGCTAGTTGTGGGCACTTTGGTGCCGCCGCAACTTCCGCCGGGCACCTGGCCACCTGTGCCCTCGATTGTCAGCCCCGGAACCTCCAGCTACTGCCAGTGCGTGCCACCCGGGTCCTGCGCAAATCCTCTTCCCACCGTGCCCACCGATGGCAGTGGCCAGCTGGATATCAGAATCGTCAATAATGGAGCCTATGTGAGTGTGCATTTTTTTCGGCATTAAAAGGATAGGCATTCAAGGATAACCCTCCTCTTAGTGGCAATATTAAGTACGATTTTATATTTCCAGCCCACCATTCCTTCCACAGCTTCAACGCTGACCTGCAGCTACGGCCTGGTAGCCTGCTGCCAGGCGGGAAGCTATCAGTGCGGCCGCCGCTTCCCACCTCCGCCCGGAGCCTCCTCTGCCGGAGCAGGCCAGGCCAGTTTCGGGGCATATCCGTGGCAGGCAGCCCTTCTCACCACCGCGGATGTTTATCTGGGAGGAGGAGCACTAATCACTGCTCAGCACGTCCTCACGGCCGCCCACAAGGTCTACAATCTGGCGTAAGTTTTTCAGACTCTCCCCTTGTTCCTCTTCGCCCCTTATTGTGGATCAGGCTTACTTCCTTCAAGGTCCGTCTGGGAGAGTGGGATGCCAGCAGCACCAGTGAGCCCATTCCCGCCCAGGACGTCTACATCTCGAACGTGTACGTGAACCCGTCCTTCAATCCCAACAACCTGCAGAACGATGTGGCGATCCTCAAGCTGAGCACGCCCGTTTCCCTGACCAGCAAATCCACCGTGGGCACCGTCTGCTTGCCCACCACCAGCTTCGTGGGCCAGCGCTGTTGGGTGGCCGGGTGGGGGAAGAACGACTTTGGGCCCACCGGAGCCTACCAGGCCATCATGCGCCAGGTGGACGTCCCGCTCATTCCCAACGCCAACTGCCAGGCCGCCCTCCAGGCCACGCGCCTTGGCTCGTCCTTCGCCCTCAGCTCCACCAGCTTCATCTGCGCGGGCGGCGAGGCCGGCAAGGACGCCTGCACGGGCGATGGCGGCTCTCCGCTGGTCTGCTCCAGCAATGGCATCTGGTACGTGGTGGGGCTGGTGGCCTGGGGCATCGGCTGTGCCACGGCCGGGGTGCCGGGCGTCTATGTGAACGTTGGCACCTACCTGCCCTGGATCCAGACCACCCTGACGCTGTAGAGGCAGCCACATTGTTAATAAAATATTTTGTTAAAACGCATACAAGCGTTTATCACTAATTTTTTAAAACATTATTTAACTTTATTTAACTTGGCGAAAGAGATATTTCCATAAAATACATATTGCTCTTAATTTTAAATATAAATTGTTATTTGTTTTCGAGTTTTGTTTATATTTTTGTAGCCTAGTTGCGCACACAACGGGTGCTTTTTTATAAAAATGAGTTTAATGAATAAAAACTATATTTTTAGTAGTCTTATATTTCGCACCTGACTGACTTTAAAATCTATTAAATATAAATGCACAATTAACTCGACAACTGTTAATTTAATGAGTCACTATAATCAAGATATATAATTACTAATAACGCAACCCGAGGAGCTCGTAGAGCGGAACCTCGGCCACCGATTCGCTGGCACTGGACTCCTCGAAGTCGCCGCTTTGCAACAGATACTGGGGCCGTTCCAGGCCCGGATTGGCCAGGTAGAAGTCGATGAGGGCTGTGGTGCTGCGCAAGTGGGTTATGCCTTTGAAGATCTTTTCGCGGGTGAGAAGCTCCTCGGGATAGACGGTCTTGATGGCCGTGTCGCCCGAACGCTTCTGCCAGGGTCGATCCTTCAGTGGCACCGTCCGCCCAAAGACACTAATGATGGGCTTCTGATTTACGCGGGCGGCATGATCGTTGATGTGCTTCTCGTACTTCAGCTCAATGGCCATCTTTCGGAGGAACAAGTGAATTAGAAACCATTTTATCGAACCAATAATCATAAAATTGTTTTCGACTCACGTGCGGCTTGTTCCATTTATCGGCCACTGTCTGGGCGATGGCGTTGACCTCTTTAGGATCTGTCTTCACCGAGGCCAGGAGAGTACGATCGCCCTTGATGGAGAACAGGTTTTTCACTTTCTCCGGGGTCAAGTTACTCTCCACAGTTCCGAAGGAATTCAGCCATTCCACGAAGCGTTCTGCCGACTTGGACGAATTGTAATAACAGATCTATAAATGTTGTATATACTAACAGCATCCATAAGATTCTCAGCCTGCTCATCCAGCGTGACCATCGAAAAGTTCTGTCCAGGATGCTCCACTCTAGTCTGCCAGCAGACGCGCTTATCTCTGGGGGCGCACAGGAACTTGGAGTACCAGGAGGTCTTGTCAACGGTGCGGTGGGTATGGCCCACGGGCTCGTCCAGTTTGAGATCGAACTTTTCGAACTCGTGCTCCATCCGCACGATGTCCGAGTGCTCGCTCTCGTTGAAGTGCTCCTCAACCTTCTTGCGGCCAATATCCAGCTAAAAAATAACACACCATCAGATGCTTTACATCCTTCAAATCATTCGTTTATAACAACTACCATGTCGTCCTCCTCCTCCTCGCTGTCGGCGCTACTGGCACTCATGTAATCCTCGGGCCGCACGTCCTGCATCTCGTCCCGTATGTAGATGTCGTCATCCGACTTGGAGTAGTCGTAGTTCTGGATGCGCTTCACCCGTTCCCGCAGCCGTGGTGGCAGCACCAGGGAGTAGTCAATAACGGGGATGCGGGGCCGGAAGCGACAGGAAGCCGCGAACTCAACTTCCTCGATGGTCTTGTTCCAGTAGGCCCTTCCTTCAAGTCCGGGCCGGTCGGCCAAATGGGAGAAGCCGCTCATGCCGGTGCTAGAGGAGCGATCCTTCTGCAGAAGCTGTGCCTTCACCTCCGTGGTCTGTTCGTGGACTTTGGGCTTTGCGTTGGCGCGGCGCGTAAAGGATTCGAGATGGGCGGAATGCAACATACGGTTGTACGGCGGCCGATTGGCTCGGGCCACAACAGTGGGGTTAACAACTGAACCATACTGATGCTGCTTTCTTATGGACATGGCTAAAAAAAACTGTTAAACAATAGGAAGCAAACAGGGTCGGAATTTGATTTCAGTTTGTTTGTTCGATACAAGCTGGTCTCTGTCTGACAACCAGGGTGTGGAGTTTGGGTAGCCCTGAACTAAGGTTCCTAAGTTTAATTGGTCATGGCCATGAAACTAGGCAGGTGAATTAAAACGAACAATTAAAATAAGACTATTTTCTTAAATATTAGCAAGTCAGCTTGTAATAATTACCTTAAAAATAACGTTTGCATGAATGGGTTCTTTAAAAATTAATATTTCATTAGAAATTTTCTAACAAATCAATATTTGTACATAAGTATGTACATACATGGTAATAAAAATGCGTATGAAAATATTATAAAACGTATATTCTATACATTATCCTTATACTTTACATACCTTCTCTCAATGCTTTATTTATTTAAATAACAAAAAATGTTGTAAGAATAAAAATTACTGCAATTTATTTCTCTTAAAAAAGCATTCGGTACCAGAGAAACATTACCAGAACCCTGATGGGGTTAAGATTTAAGTGAAGCCATTATGAAAATAATTGCGTATACGACCCATTGGCCACCTGCGAGCAAAAACGATTGTCGAACGGCAGCAAAAGGACCTTTGCCAGACGAACTAACACAGAAATCCGCCTGGCCATATACATATCCGCACAGCAGGTGAAATTTATACGCACAGCCAACAGGTTGCTCAGGGCCTCCGTGGGCCATCTGCTTTCCTTCACTCTGCGAAAGTGCGATGGACAGACTCACTCAGTCCCTTGCCAGGACAGACGCCTGTGGCATTCTGATGCCCGCTTACGCCGCCCCTCAGGTCCTCCGGGGGGATTCGAACAAGGCGTTAAATTGGCATGAAAATTTAATGATTCTTAGCCAATTGTGCAACATTTAATAATAGCTTTCGTAAATAATTCATAGCTGGACCTGAGAGTCAATAGTGTCGTCCCACTGATCCCACCTTGCCCCCATTCAGAAGGGCAATGTCAACCGGAAACCGGAAACGCATCTCAACGCACAGCCAGAAAAAAAAGCTGAAAATCCAAAAAACCAAAGCCGACAAAGCAAATACACCGAAAGCCAGTAAGCACGATATTAAAATGCAAGCGGCCACGACAGGAAGCCAAAGCAACAGAGCCATGATTTTGGCCAATTTCACTCAACGGCCGAGGCGCGAAGAACTCACTCGAAAAGCCGAATGGCCACGATGATGGCATAAGCATGGAGTCCTTTGGCAGAGTCCCGTCAGTCCGTCCTCGGCTTTCGAGCGCCACAGTCGCGAATCCGGATAGGGGATACCAAGGCCCACTTGAAGTACTACCAACAACAACTGGCTTAAAGTTGTAGCCAATTGCTAGGCAGTGTTAGTGTGCTTCTTAGCCTAGAGTCAGATGGAAGAGTTTCGGTACAATCGGGCCAGTGTTGTGTAATCCGGTGTAATCGTAAGAAGCGCCTCCCGATACTCCTCGAGGAGAGTGTCCTTTCATCGCGCGCGTTCTGCCTTTGTTGTTAGTTGCTAGTTGACTTGGTGGCCTTTGTGTTCGCCTAATGGCCTTGATGTCGTCGCCGAGTCTGAGTGCCACGCCTACAACTTTAAAACACCCGCCGTTTGCCGTTTGACGCCAATTAAAATGTGTTTCTTTGATGTTTCCTTACAGTTAGCCGAAAAAGCAATGACAGCGATAATAATCAAAAATATAGCATAAAGCTATACCGATAAGAGACAGGGAATCCCGATGAATAGGCATCTTAAGAATCAAAATCAAACCCCATCCTGCGGTTCGTAAGCGAGGGACGAGCCAGCGAAAGCAAAAGCGAAAGAATTTTGTAGCATACTTTTGGGTTTACGTCATTTTTGTCTACGCGAGTCGCCGTTTGTTTGTTTGCCTTTGAGTTTGAGTTTGAGTTTGCGTTCACCATGTCCTGTATTTGTACGCCTCTATTCCTGCCTGCGTATGTGTCTGTGTCTGTGTCTGTGCTTGTTGTTGTGCTCCTGTTTGCATTGGTGTCTGCCAGCCCGAATGCATGCCAATCACAATCCTGAACCGCTGAATCATCGACAGTCCAAATAGCTGCAGGTGCAGCTGCACATCCAGTGCAGGTACTTGAGCCGTTTTACGTAAGTGTCCTGCTCCAGTCGCTCCCTTATAAAGGAGCCCAATTAGTTCTAAATACTATACACATTTCTTTAGATAAGTGTTTGCATTGTCTGTCCGCTTCCCAAAACTGCTTAAAACTCATCCTATCTTCCTATATCCTTACACTTCCCTTTGTATCCAATTCATGGTTCCCATTCAGAGAACAATCTTCGACACTTGAGCTTCATTTTGAAATGCTACATTTAAGTGCATGTGCGTTCTACGATATTTTTTAATCTGTTTTCTTTATGTTTGAAACTAAATGAATTTTTTCGTAATTTTTGTCGACCAAAATGAGACTTGATAGTTAGTAGTTCATTTTATTTTGATGAATGATTCATTTTTGCTTTGTTCTTACACCATTTGAAATTTTTTATTAAATTATTAACAAAAATATTTTACTAAACCTTAGTCTATTTAAACAATTTCCTTAAACCCAAACCTCGATTAAGGGTCGCCAGTTTCCCCTTCTATACACTCTGCAAGAAATAAAATCCACATTAGTGTTCGGCTCTGGTGAACTCTATAAATAAATGAGACTTCCATAGACTAGTGGGTGTGGAGTCCACAGGGTGTACAAAACGACAGATTGCGTTGACGATGGCATTTCCATGTCCTGCACTCGGGGTACGACCGACTCCTCTGGTCTCGGGCCACGGATTGCTCATACGCCGTGTGATATGAAAATATAATTCGCCCGTTATTGTGCCATGTCGCCTGTCCCTCGGACCTGCTCGACCAGTGTGCGTGTAGCCAGGAGATACCGGTCTAGGTAATGTCCTTATTGTCCTCCCATGTCGCACCGCCGGGCACAAGGACCGCAATCAACTAAGCAAGTGCGTCAGATGCATGCATGCGAATTACGCATCCAAACAGACGAGCTGTTAATCCTTTTTTTCTGGGGTAATTAAGCTCTGATTATTTTAAATTTTAAATTTGTGTGGCCTCAGTAATATGGCAAAGAAACTACCATATCATTGCCTACATTTTGGGGCAGGCAGAGTTTTCTTAGTAGTTTTAAAAATCATTATCAGAAAAATGTTCAATGGAAAAGTAGCAATCAAGAACTGGTAAGGAAGAAAATCAAAGCTTGACCATATGAATGTAGCCATTTAGATAGGCAATACTGCCATTTCATGATAGCGAGACGAGAGGTAACCAATAAATGTTCGAATCCGTTTACTGGCAGCTTTGCCGTGTCAGAGAAACCTCCGTCACACACGGACAACTCCAATCGGGAAACTGAACATTTCCACATCGAACACTGAACACTGAACGACATCGAGCGGGGAATTCCCAGCAGGTGCAACGACAACGACTACAATGCAATTCACTCACTCCAACACATCGATCTATTGGGGGAACAAGTAATGTCAATCTGGCCAGAATGTCACATCGCCACCTGCCTCCTGCTTCTCCACCACCTATGCTTCCCATTCTCTCCACGGACAGAAACTTTTCCACGGAAAGAAGGAAAATCGAAGCGGTTGACATGACCAACATGTCAGGGAGGTCGCTGTCGCCGTATGTGTGTTTCTGGCAGGATTGTGTGTGTGGTTACTTACACTTCGGGACAGAAGGGTGGTAATATACACCATATAAAAAGAGGACTCAAATAAAACTATTGTATTCTTATACCCAGCACCGAAAATTGTAATGCTACAAGGTGAAAAATAGCATATTTGTATGCATGTGATAAGGCTGATTATGTGTTTTATTCGAAAGATATCTCTTTCATAGATGGCTAAAATATACACACAAGTATCCACCTACTATGTTCTTAAAAGGATCATAAATATATATCATCTCTCTATATCAACAAATACAACATACCCCTTCCTCAAAAATTACCGGGTATACAACATGTTCCTTTATTTTCAAACTTCTCTTGTGTGTGCCAGCGAAACTTTAGTGCATTGTGTATGTGGCTCACAAGATGGAAACTTCTGAGGGGATTCCTCAGCGAATCCTTATACAGATACCCAATGAAAGCATCAGAGGAGATCCAAGAAAGGGCTTCAAGACATGCATTGTGCGGCAGAACCAAGAGCTGGCAGCGTTTGTTGACGGTCTCGGCCTCCTTTGTCAGCCATTGTTTGACTTGTTGGCCTTGTGCTCCATTTCACTTGGTCGAGAGCGGTCTGTTTGTCAGCCACGTCATAATATAGTTTATACTTATAGTTTCTTTCCCCTGCCGCACCTATTTATTGTTCACTGTCGATAGCTGACTTTGTTTGGAGAGGTGTTGCCGGGCTTTATGTGCCTGCTTGGTTAGTTGAACGCGCTATAAATAAATTAGCCACAAATCAGTCTGTTTAAACATGCCCAAATGTAGGATATGATTCTAGCTATAGACGGCATTTATGCATTATCATAAATAACCATTTCATGTTGGCAACTTTTGATTTATTGCACAGCGTTGTTGTGTGACATGAAAGCAGTAACAGTTACGACAACAAAGAACCTCAAACATGGCCTGTAATAGCCGTCAGCGGGGGTTCAGCGGCTCCTGGCGCGGCGGTGGCCCAGGCCGGGATGGGAGACTCTCGGCTTAGGTCATGGCCAAGTCAAAAATAAAAAAAATATGTAGGTCCGCGCTTTCTTTTATCCTGTCTGATTTTAAAGGCATTTCGCTACACGTCCTTAGAATATTTACGTATTACAAATTTGGCAAGACGGGCGACATTTCCAGCCTTAATTTGAAAGCACTCGCTGATAATAATAAGAACAACAATGTTGAGCTTTTCATTATGCAAAGTGAGCAAAGTAGCATTAATAATTCCGGGAGGAGGCCGAAATTCAAGGCAGGAAGCCACCAAATATGTGTATAAAGACATTTTCCATATCAAATTATGGCGTTCGGTAGGGTGGGAGTGCGTCTACTTAACGAAAACGACAGGCTAAGACAGCAAGCTGGCTGGAAACTACGAAATAACAAAATAAAAATGTTTTCTTCTGGATAGTATATTCGGAAACATATATAGGAAGCCTTATAGGAAGATCTGGGGAGTCCAGTTTATGAACTGTATTATATTTGTGACATCCTATCTTAGAACTTCTAAGCTAGAAGATTGATATGAAAACTGACACTGTTATGTCTAATTGGGGGATATTTTACATAATCAACAAAAAACTTATTCTATATAAGTCAATTTATATTATTGGATATAGCCTTAGTTTCTCTTAAACTAAAAATACACGTAGGATAAATATTCGTGTATTAGAGTACTACTACTTTTTAGAATTCTATACATATGTACTGGTTTAATAAGTCAAAAGTCAAATTAATGGAAAACCATTTTGTTAGATTTAAGTTAAATGGAATCAAATAAAAAATGTTCCTTTGCTGAAGTTTTGTTCCCCTCGTCTTTTTGTGTTATTTTGGGGCGAAGGCCTTCTCTGTTTTGCTTGAAAACAAACTTTTTGGTAACGCTCAATTGGAATTCGCATTTGGAAATTGGCGAAAATAAGTGCCTGAAATTCAATATATTTTGTATGTAATTGTACACACTCAAGTATATGTATATAAGCAAGGACGAGGCAACTTTTAACTTTCTGCCGGGCTTGAAAAATGAGCACAAACAGGTCCTGGCCTGCCTGGCAATATTAGCTGCCCAAGAGCCCTTTGGACTTGATAAATGGCATGATTTGACTTTTGACTCGTAACTGCAAACACTGGAAGTCTCACACGTATTCGCAACAAGCAAATACTCCTACACTCAATCACAGGAACTTTTCCGAGGGGGTATCTTAAATATCACAACAATCTTACAGGTTGAATTAGAGAATTGCCTATCGAATCTAATCTTAAAGTATAGTTTATACTATAATAGTTTGGTTACACAATGAATAAAGTTATATAACATAATAAAGATTTTATAATTTCCCCTCATTTATTTACATTTTGTTGAAAACACCAAAAAATATCCTCGAGGGAATTGAATCAGTTCTCTTTTTTATAGAGCCATCGATTTGTTTTAGCCGGAAAACCGCAACTCTTGGCTATTAAATAATTAAAGCTTGACGTCAATGCAGTCCTTACGCACACACACACTACACCCAGTGCAAAGCAAATATATACATATAGTAGATATATATAGCCCCTCGGAACATGCAAACATTTGGCTGATGTTTCCACTTGATTGGCGCAAAACTGAGAACGAAAACGAAAATAGCGAAATGACATACGCATCACACCACTTTCGCCGGCGACCCCACATCCTGACCCTTCTTAAGGTGCACAGTTTTGCAATTTTCGAATTCCATTCAAGTGCACAGGAATGCCGGGTCGGGATGTCAGACTCGAAGTTATGACCAGGGGCCTCAACAAGTCGGGGATTAAGGAAATTTATTCAGACCATGGAGCCGTTTAATTGTTGTCTTGGCGGAAGGCGGAAAAAGGAAAACTTTCAATTGCGATTTAGTTTGCTTTATGGCCGGAGGACATGCAAGGCTTTGGGGATAAATTTCGCCAGAGAGCATTGAAATATATTAAAATCCTTAAAACAACAAACAGCAAAATTGCAGCGAGCTTAAATTGAATATTTCATGACCACGTTGCAAAAAAATTATTCATTTTTCCGAAAATACACAATTACAAAGAAATGTAATTGGAAATAGAATTAAAAAACATAAATTACACACACATATACCTGAAATGGAATTCTCTTGGAGAGTGACTGGAAAAATATGAATATTAATGTTCTTATTTATCTTTCAATGTAGCTTGCCATTTAATTGGATTTATTTTGGACACGTTTCCCACAGTTTCATATTCTCAGAGGCTTGAATTGAAATTAATTTCTAATAGCTGACTTGAAAAAAGCCACACTTTTGTTACCCTACCTTTTTATTATTTTTTTTAATTTCTACCCATATTTTCTGAAACAATACAGGTATATGTAAACATATTCAGAACTTACATATATGTTAGCATAATACATCAATAATGGACATTTCCATAAACTAGGAAGAGGAGTAAGAAGTTGTTTGGATAAAACCATTATAATTTATAACAAAATATCAAATTATTTGATTAAGAAACTTTACGCATTTAAATATGTCTTAAAGCGTTTCATCATTTTTAAGTATATACCTTATTTTCAAAATAAATTGAATAAGAGTTTCGTCTTAAAGAGTTTTATCATTTTAAGGTATATACCTTAATTTCAAAATAAATTGAATGTGGAACTTACTATACGCATGTCACAGTAATGACACATTTATGACCAATAGCTTTGCTTACAAGGAAAGTTTATTCCGAAGGACAAGCCTCTCAACATTAAAAAATCAAATATGGGTAAATATTTCCATTAGCCGGCCAGCAAATGATACAGCAGAAACTCGTTCACTCCCTACTTGGGCCAGAAAATCGATGGTGGCTAGCAATTTCGCAGTTGACTTAGGACCCTAATCCTATGAAATATGAAGTGGTCCGCTGACACGCCCATAGGGCAGGACCTTGGGCGAAATGCCTGTTTTCAAAGCTAAACTCTAGAACAGCACAGCACCATAGCGAAACTATTCGCATATTCCGATATTTTAAGCCACTTTAGATAAAGTACGGAGTAGGTGCCTGAAAAATTTCGACGCTATCTCTCGGAGGAGGAAAACGAGTATACCGGCAACACCCCCCTTCTAAACTTGTATGTGTGAGTGGCAGGATGGCATGAGGATGCCGTTGCCAGGCGGTCTTGGCATGTCTTGACGATTACCCCATAAATTTTTTAGATTGACCCGAATAGCAGAAGCCTTTGACATCATCGCTCTGACACTGGTGCTGGTACTGGTCCTGGCACTGGCACTGGCTGTTTTTCCTGTCCCCACCCCCCTCATTGACATAACTATGCCCCAGAGAAGTTTTCCAAAGGATAAAAGTTTGTTCTCGAAGTAGTTCGTGCCTTGACCTGCACGGGTCGCCTTGAACTTGCTGGGGAAGCTCCTCTAATGAGCCCGGCTCTTAGGTCCTCTAAGCCTAGGAGCTCCAGGATCCAGGTTCCTGGCTGACAAAGTGCGACTTCCGGCCGAGCGGGCAATATGAATTTAGTTTATGCATTTCCCGCTCATAAAAATGGTTCTGTTAAGCAAAGTTTGGCAAACTTTACGGCTTTGGCCTTGAGGTTCTGGGCCACCCAGACTGAGACGTACAAATCGCCGGGAAAAATGTAATCCAGCAGGCGCCTCGAAAGTTATAAATTACCAGGAGCCAAGAGCGTCGTCCTTTCGCCAAGTGTGCTCTTGAATGCACTTACTTTCTCTCCAGAATGGCAAAATTGCGCATACGCCAGATGGGTCGCTTTCGGCGCTGGTCCAAATCACGGTCCAAAAACTGGGCCAATGCGATGGTAATGGCTCCAACTAATCCCCGATATTATGTAGAACGGCTCCCATCACCCATATTGGAATCAATACCATATTGGAATCAGCAATTACAGAATGGGAATGTAATGCAATCACTTAAATAAATTTAATCCTGACCCGTCCCACATCCCGCCACTGTATATGGGACCCTGCATCAAATATAATACTGAAAGGAGTGGCGGTGGAGGTGGCATCAGTTGTGGGGAGGCAACCAGTATTTGTTGCATGTTGGCATTTTACAAAATTAACTGCTTTTATCTATTTTTTCCAGGGGCTGTGCCACAGCTCCTGCCACACACACCCCACACACATGGAGCAACCCATGAATTTGGTGTGCGTGTGTTTGGGTTTCTGTGTCATTTGAGTTTCTCGTATATGCTCTGCCAGAGAAACAGGCAGCTGGTAATGGCCGTGGCTAAATTATACGTATATACGACCAGGAATGAATTAATGACAAGGCCAGAAGTAAAGACACTTAAGTGGTACTTTGTTCCATATTTATAATATAATTGCTTTCGCTCTTAAATGCCATGAATTATTCCGAGGTTCATGTCATTATTAAAGAGATTTTAATTAAAATGGAATTGAAAGTTACGAAATAACAGAACTGGCTGGCTAGAAATGTGTGAAGCAAATCCTTTTTTTTTTCTTATTCAATTTGCGGTCTGTTTGTGCCTTGAACCTAAAAAAGCAGATGTCCTGCCACCATATACATATATATGGTATGGAATGTACCATATTCCCGACCTCGCCCATGGCGAGATTTATTCGCATAGTTAGCGAGAAATTGCATAAGATTAGTTTTAATTAGTTGGCAAACTTTTTGCCGGGGAACTCGAAAAACAAGTAAATTTCCTCGCCAAAGTCAAGAAACTTAGCAGGAGCACTCCGCATCCGTAACAGGTTCCGCTGCAAGAATTCCATGGCCAACAACCTTGAAGGAAGTTAAGGACCAATTGTGTAGACTACCTTTTAACTAAAAACATATTTCTTAGCCACAAACTAACAGATCCTTTAAGACAATTTTCAATGACAAAAGAGCTCAGGTAAAAATCCATCTAAACAGGTTGGATAACTTTTTAATTAGCAGAAAAGGCCTGATAAAAGTACCGGGTATCATATAGTCCAGGAACACCACTTTAACCGCCTTTTCTCATTTTTAATTTTGGTTACGTCATTTGTACAAAGAGGGAAGTAACTGCAGAAAGTTGCTCGGTGAAGGCACTGTCTGTTCTGACTGCTAATTTATGGTGACCCTTTCAGGTATTTCGCCGTAGTTCCCGCCAGCTGTTGTTGCTGCCACTCCGCCCTAGTTGATTGCCAAGGCGACCGCGAAAGGTTGCCGGGCAACAATAATAACGAAAATAAGTAATATTCGGAGCCGAAAGTGCGCCATCGAGTGCTGTTTTTAATTGCTGTCGCACAAAGTAAGGACATTCTCCATAACAATTGTTGATTGTGGTCATAAAAATCAAAGTAAATTGAACAATTGTATACAGTATATTAAATAAAACACTTTATGGTAAATAAATAAGTGAGGTTTTGAAAAAGTAACTACTTTTCTTGGGGTTTATAAAGCTGGTGCTTAGCCGCCTCCGCCATTTAAGTGTTTCTCCTTTGTGTTTTCAAAACAAACACTTCTAGTGTGGAAAACTACCATCCTTCGAGATGGAAAACTTTCAACAGAGAAAAGTCTTTCCCAAGTTTCCCAGAGCCCGTAGCTGCAGAGTGGTTCGACTTCCCGCTCCTGTGGCTCGAAACTGATTACCCCCATCTCCACATCCGCCCATCGCTTTCTCCGGCTTGAAGTAGCCATGTTTGGCTGCTGCAGCTGCACTTCCCGCCATCTTTGGTAAGGCTCTCACGTACACAACGTTGCTTCAAAGTTGTGTGCATTTGCGTGACTGTGTGCGTGGAACGTGCTGGAGGCCAATAGTAGTGTATGTGTGGCATTAAGGACATTACACAGAGAATAAATCTTATGTGCCTCTATGCGAGTAAGGTTTTAAGACATAAATAAGTGAAGTTTCTATGATATGAACAGGATGATTATTTTTTCCCAAAATAGTTTTATTGCATAAGAAGGTGTACCAAGTTTCCAGTGCAGGAAATTTCCGCAGGATACTGGCAGTGTGGAAACGAGAAACCGCTGAATGCCACTGAGACTTTGAAAGGAAGTGCTGAACCGACTGTCAAGTGGCCAACTCATGGCGTAATCAAATTATCCCCGAGCCTGAGCCCGCCAATCGGGCCCGGTCTTCTGCTGGGGTTGCCTCATTGGGGTCATCATGCGTGTTAATTGATTCTGCTGCTCCCACCCTCTGACCTACTGACCAGAATCCGTAGACGCACATAGTCGGTGGCACGTGCAGTCCTGCTGATCAATTATGCTAACGAGGAGCATCAGCTCGAAGCTCTACCTGCCAGTCTCTTATTTCGTTTGCATTAAAAATGTAACAGGCTAGAGCACATGAGGGCTGGGAACGGGAGCACATGCACGTGTTTAGCGACTAAAACCCAGAAATCAGATCTGGGTATGACTTGACAAGATTTTTTTATTCCTCATTTAGCATTTAAAACAAGATTTTTTAAATCGGATACAAATTGGCCAATATATAGCCATCGCGAGGGGCCAAATTGTCCTTGCATGCATTTTTCCGAATTTTCGAAGGCAATCCCCCAGAAAATTTTAGAAAAAATCGAAAAAATAATATGTTTCTAGATTTTGATGTAGATTGATGGGGAATCGATCTACAAATCGTTTACGGTATTCCGCTCAAGAATCGGATACAAATTGCCCAAGATATAGCCATCGGGAGGGGCTATATTGTCCTTCCATGCATTTATCCAAATTTTTGAAAGCAATTCCCCAGAAAATTTTAGAAAAAATCGAAAAAATAAAATGTTTCTAGATTTTGATGTAGATTGATGGGGAATCGATCTACAAATCGTTTAAGGTATTCCGGTCAAGACTCGGATACAAATTGCCCAAGATATAGCCATCGCGAGGGGCCAAATTGTCCTTGCATGCATTTTTCCGAATTTTCGAAGGCCCCCAGAAAATTTTAGAAAAAATCGAAAAAATAATATGTTTCTAGATTTTGATGTAGATTGATGGGGAATCGATCTACAAATCGTTTAAGGTATTCCGCTCAAGAATCGGATACAAATTGGCCAATATATAGCCATCGGGAGGGGCTGTATTGTCCTTCCATGCATTTATCCAAATTTTTGAAGGCAATCCCCCAGAAAATTTTAGAAAAAATCGATAAAATATAATGATTCTAGATTTTGATGTAGATTGATGGAGAATCGATCTACAAATCATTTAAGGTATTCCGCTCAAGAATCGGATACAAATTGCCGAAGATATAGCTATTGCGGGGGTCCATATTGTCCTTCCATGCATTTATCCAAATTTTTGAAGGCAATCCCCCAGAAAATTTTAGAAAAAATCGAAAAAATAAAATGTTTCTAGATTTTGATGTAGATTGATGGGGAATCGATCTACAAATCGTTTAAGGTATTCCGCTCAAGAATCGGATACAAATTGGCCAATATATAGCCATCGGGAGGGGACATATTGTCCTTCCATGCATTTATCCAAATTTTTGAAGGCAATCCCCCAGAAAATTTTAGAAAAAATCGAAAAAATAAAATGTTTCTAGATTTTGATGTAGATTGATGGGGAATCGATCTACAAATCGTTTAAGGTATTCCGCTCAAGAATCGGATACAAATTGGCCAATATATAGCCATCGGGAGGGGACATATTGTCCTTCCATGCATTTATCCAAATTTTTGAAGGCAATCCCCCAGAAAATTTTAGAAAAAATCGAAAAAATAAAATGTTTTTAGATTTTGATGCAGATTGATGGCGAATCGATCCACAAATCGTTTAAGGTATTCCGCTCAAGAATCGGATACAAATTGCCCAAGATATAGCCATCCGGAGGGGCTATATTGTCCTTCCATGCATTTATCCAAATTTTTGAAGGCAATCCCCCATAAAATTTTAGAAAAAATCGAAAAAATAAAATGTTTCTAGATTTTGATGTAGATTGATGGGGAATCGATCTACAAATCGTTTAAGGTATTCCGCTCAAGAATCGGATACAAATTGCCCAAGATATAGCCATCGGGAGGGGCTATATTGTCCTTCCACAATATTGGAGAAAATGGAAAAAATATAATGTTTCTAGATTTTGATGTAGATTGGTGGGGAATCGATCTACAAATCGTTTAAGGTATTCCGCTCAAGAATCGGATACAAATTGCCCAAGATATAGCCATCGCGAGGGGACATATTGTCCTTCCATGCATTTTTCCGAATAGGCATCGTAGCCATGGTAGTATTTAAATTCCATTCCGGAGTTGGTCAAGTTTATATTAAAGGATGTTTAATTTTTAATAATACCATGTTTGTCGGGTGCAATGTGGGTCAAAATTCTCGGATTCTCTGCGCCTAAGCAAATAATAATGTTTATTCAGAATTAAAATTCATTCTGGCCACAAAGCAAAGTCCTGGTGGAGGGCGAACAGTCTAAGCGTTATGTGGACTGGGGCAGATACGAAACTGGGTGAGAATGCGGTTAGCCTCGAGCCACATGGACATTCGCATATGAGACCAAAGGTTCTAACCTCTTGCACCAGCGCACCTGCCGCCACCGTAAGTGGCCGTGTGCCATGGGAGCAAATTGAATTTGCCACCGGAAGGATTCGTCCTGCTAAAGGGGGAGGCAGAAGAACCGGCCTGGCCACCGGATATCCGTTGGGCGTTGAGGCGGCCTCATGTAATATGCAATAGTCATTGTACCAATCTACCATCCGAGTCCTTCCCCTGCCGTTCCGTTCAGACAGATTGTGGCCGCGCACCAGCACAATTGAATATTTGGCCCATTTTTTGGGCCATTCAAATTTGGCAGAATATTTCTTGGCCGAATTCTTAATGCAATTTGGACTTACCTGGGGCGAATAAGCGAGTAAAATGATGTCCTATTTTCAATTGGATTGGGTTAGATGCTGCGCTATTTTTAAGATTTATGATTATTATTTAAGTTTGTTAGTTATTTTATTTTCGCTTTAATTGTATATAATTGCATACACGGGAAGAGGATAGACTCTGTTTTATTACCATACAAATATACCTATAATACCTGTTATTTATTTTTGGTTTATTCTTTTAAATATCTATCTTTTCATATCGAGATGTATAGTAGATATTTTCGTCACCAACATTGTTTTAAGTTTTTTTTTGGCATTCGTCACAGGAATTGGAATTCGTATTTAGACGTGTCATATTTTTTTATTTTTTATTTTTTATTTTTTAGTTGTTTTGTTAGTTTTTGGCACCCTAGATGCTTTCTGCACATTAGAAATTGTAGAAATATATACTAGTGTAGTACTAGCTAGTGTATGTTATTTATTTGTAATCATCATCTGACTTTCGCAGTAGTTAGTTCTTAACTTATGTCCAGGCTCTCTACTCCCCTTCTTTGAACTCATGTTGTACATTTGTTTTCTTCTACTTTCTTTTTATAGCTTCAAGCGAAGCAAAACGTAGTAAATGAGCAAAAGATAAAGCAAGAAAATCAAAATAAGACATACTCGTAACTGTAAATTGGTATACAATTAAGTTAAACAAAAGGCAGAAGCCGTCTACATCAGCAACAACAACAAATACAAAGAGCAACAAAACCATAAAAACTACAACATCAACAACAACAACAAAAGCAACATCCAGATTCCACAAAAAAAAAAAAAAACAGAAAACAAACAAAAAGTGAAAACTGCAACAAGAAGCTGCTACTTAGTAGATACTTTAAATATTTGAATTTTTATCTCGTGGCACCAGCAAGCAAAGTTGCATATTTGGCATCGTAGATATTAGGCGCCGCACACAAAGTATAAGAACACATCCAGCAATATCAGATACATCCAACCAAATCAAAACCAAAACCAGAACCAATCCAATCCAAGCAGATACCAGTGCAATTTCGCATCCATCAGATACATCCGATTGCAAAAAAACATACAAATCTCAATACAAACCAAAACCACCATCGCCAACACCGTCAACACCGCCACCACCACGAACCACATGAGCCTGAACAAAATCAAGAAGCGGGACGCGAGCGACTTATGACTGATGCGCTCCAAGGGCCACGCCGGCGTCAATGTCGGCGTCGCCGTTGGCAGCGGCAGTCGGTACAAGGTGACGGCCCGCTGCGTCCCGGAAGTGAGCATCACCTCGCCCACGGCAGCTGGAGCCGGTGCATCCGCCCAGGCCATCCAGCCAAAGCACTTTGCGCTCCTGCGCAGTCGCTCGCAACCTTCGCCGCCGACGTCTAACAGCCTTTTCTCCACGCCTCCAGGCGGCGCAACTCTGGTCGAGGAGGAGGATTTCAGCTTGGCCAGCGGCAGCGGCACTGGCACTGGCACTGGCTCGGCCAAAAACGTGCTCCAGCGCCAGCTGGCCACCACTATCCAGCAGGAGGATCTGGCGGAGGAGAATCACCCAGGACAGCAATCAACACAGCAGCAGGGCGAGCCGCCCAACGAGTTGACGCCTTTGGTGGAGGAACCAGGCGGGTTTGCCCCAACTACCACGTCATCAGCCATCAACAACCGCTACAGTCACAACTCGAAGACCACGCGATCCTGGCCGGTGATCTACCGGAATCCCCACGCCTGCGACTACGAGACCTTGTACGTGCAACAGCAACAGCTCCAGCAGCAGCAGCAGAGCTTCAAGCAGAACTGCTACTCGAACCAGTTCAAACAGTCCATTGTATACTCCAGCAGCAATGAGGAACTGCCCGGTGGAGAGCCTGTAGCGTCCAGCTCAGCCGAGAACCGCCAGACGACGTGCTACTACTTCGCCCCCAGCCAGCACAACAGCATTTATGAACACCCCTCCTCGGTGGTCGGAGGATCCTTGCAGTTCGAGCATCCAACCACAACAGCGGCGGCGGCAGCAGCCGTCGAGAGCCTAAGGCGGAGTAACAGCATCCTGCTGCGTCAGAACAGCTGCGCCAAGGTCATCCAGCGGCGGGGCAGCGGTAGCGGTTCACCCACTTCCCTGGGATCGCAGATGGAGGGTCTGGGCATGGGGGGCGGTGTCACGGGCAGTGCCTGCTGCTCCACCTGCTGCATGGGTCCGCCGCCAGTGCTCTTCCTGTTCGTCACCCTGCTAATGACCACCAGTGCCACAGCCATGTTGTGTGCCGCCATCATGACCGACCACTGGGAGCACGTCACTTGGGATCGCAACAGCTTGGACCGCTACTCCAACCGGTCGGGCTTACACCTGGAGTGGCTGCTCGACGACCAAGTTGCCATGCTCAAGCCGGACAAGAGGGGTAAGTGGGATTCCAAAAATGCATCCTAAATTGGTTAACCTTTTCCTTTCTCCAGCCGACCATCGCTTCCGGCGCGACTCAGTGTTCCTAGTGCCCATGCACGGCGGGATCTGGACCCTATGCATCGACCTGCCCATGCAGCAACTGCAGGAGCTGCGCCGCAACCCCAAGTTCCCAAGAGGCGCTCCACCATGCGTCAATTACCTGGCCGGCTCCATGGAGAACGCTCGTGGGGAGGAGCAGCGCAACGACTGGCAGCACAGTGAGTCGCAGGTCACTCTGCAGCCGCATCTGAGTACGTATCCCGGGGCGATCCTACCACGAATCTCCACTCTAGATCCGATCCACTTCCATACTATTTCCTTCTCTACGATTTCACGTTACTCTTTTTGAGGCAATTTATCGTATTTATTGTTTACATCTTTTGTTTCCTCTTGTTTTTTTTTTCGTTTAATACAAAAAACTTTTAATTACGTACGCACTTAGCACTAGTTGTGATTGTAATCTTAGACTTAAGGACTTGGTAAAAAACAGCAAACAAGTAGCATAAATAGGAGCGGGGCTGGGACAGGGTAATGATTGGATGTAATCGTGAGGTGTTTAAGTAGCAAATGGGAAAGACGCGCTTTTTGTTTGTCCGTGGAGAGCCACTAGAAAACTGGAATGTCCGCTCAGACGGCGGGTCGCTTGGCCGGCGAACAGAGGGCTTCGGCCTCCGAGCTGGGCTCCTCGGGCTTTTTGCGCTTGATCAGATGCGTGATATCTGTGGGCTTGGCCGAGCTGCTGCTAATGGCAGACGAAGAGGCTGCCGCTGAGCCGCTGGCCGAGCTAGAGGAGGAGCTTGCGGCTCCGTTGCTGGACGAGGATGTCGACGAAGCGGCAGCTCCATCCCCACTGCTCATGGGCTTGATATAACTGTCCAAGGCAGCTCGCACCTCCGCAATGGTCTGCAAAAGGGGAGGATTATAATAAGATGAGCATGAATCTTGTCCGATCTCTCACTTACCTGAGCCTGCATTTCTTCGATTTCCTGAATCTTGGCCAGAATCTCCTGCTTGGTTTCCTCCAAATCCAGCATATTATTTCTATCGCGGTCACTTGGCTCATCCTTGCCCTTGATCTCGGCTATCTCCTCCTCAATCAATGAGCTGGACTGTCGCAGGGCGGCCGCACCTTCCTTGTTCAACTGCTGCATCAAGTAGGTCAGTCCGATCTTGTAGTGCAACTCGGCCAGAGCGCGTCGGTTCTGATTCGGTAGCTCTCCATGAATTTTAAGAGCTTTTTCTGTAAAAAATAAAATACATTTTAGTGTTTTTAGTTAGTCAAATTTAGTTTAGTGATGTATTTAAGATATCTCTTACCATAATCCTCACGAGCGGCCTCCAGAATGCCATTCTCGAACTCAATGTTGGCCAGTTCGGTCTGCACTTCCGCCAAATAGGGCAGGCCACTGAGGCCCTGGCGGGAAAAGATTTTAGCAGCCGCCTCCAGAATCTCCCAGGCCAGCTGCAGGCTGCCGCTGACTCCCTCTTCCTCTTCGCCCTCCTCCTCCCCAGTGGCAGTAGCGCCGTTAGAGGTGGCTCCACTGGTGGTGGCCTCTCCATTCGATGTGCTTGGACGCTCGTCATCATTCACCGCCGATGTTCCGCCTCCATTACTGCTGCTGACTTCGTCCACTCCCGTGGGCGGTTTCTTGGCCTTCTGGTCGTCCGGCTGGGCCTGTTCCGCCTCTCCGGTGGAGTCGGCCTCGTCGGAGGTCTCCTTGATGCTGTCCAACACCTTGCCGTTCGTGCTGCCCGCTCCATTGGCAGCCTTTGACTCTTTCTTGGAGTCGGCTTCCTCGCCGCCCTCTTCCTCGTCGTCGTCCATATCCTCATCATCCTCGTCAGCTGCCTCGTCCGGCACGTCAATGACTTTATTTTCATCCAGGGCCATGGCAATGAGGGCCTTGGCATAGCTACCAGAGGGACAATTGGATATATTTCTGCCATTCCTGCCACAAAATCGAACTACTCACAGTAAGAGGGGCTGGCCCAGCTCATCGGCCAGCTCGCCATAGACCTCCTCGTACAGCTGGCACACTTGGCTGAGCTCGTCGGCGGCCTCGTCGTAGCTCTTCACCAGAAAGTTGCGCGATCCTTGACTGAAGAGCTCCTTGCCCTTGAGAATTTTCTCGGCTCGTTCCTGTTCAGCCTTTCCGCCGCCCTCGGTGGTGCCCAATGGGGTGTTGTCCGGCGTGGTATCGGCTGCCACGGGCTCCGCGGACACCGGCTTGCTGACGGGCGTTGCATCAACGGCATCGTTTGTGGAAATAGCTTCGGCTTCAGCAGACATGTTTTCGGGTCAGCGAGCACAGAAATATCTGCAATTTATTCACAAAAACTAATGAATTCCTTCAGACTCTTCAAGATCTAGCTCTTAAGGTAAAAATATAGGGAGGTGTGGGCTTTTATTTCGATTTTATGTTTTATTTTTACGTTTCACTCCACCAACCACCAGTTTCCTTTGTAGACTGAGCCCTAGACGTCACTTTCGATGTATGTAGAAGACCACCAATATTAATTTTCACTCTTTTTCCACGCCTTAGCCTTGTAAGTAAGCATTCAGCAGCCAAGCACAACAACTATGCCATGGAGTCAGTCACTTTGCCTTTCACATAGCTTCCCGAACACTTCACACCATTACCGCAAATCCCATTCCGTAATTCAGGTAAACAGGAAAGTATCCGATGAACCCATCTAGTCTGCCAAATTCCCAGTCTATATTCCATTCTAAATGGAAGCAGTATTATTTCTACAATGGCCCCTAGTCCGCATCGGGAGTTTTTATTCCTCTAGTTCTTTATATCATATTTGGATTATTGAGTTTTATGATACCAACTTTGAAAATATTCATCAAAAAGATAGACTTTTCCTAGTATGTATTTAATTCCTAGGTTATTTAAAGTTTCAAAAATAAAGTAATCTGAAGAAGCCAATCCAGCGAATTGGGGGAACACTTAAGGATTTATATTTTAAAGACTCTTCCTTTCATCCTAGGAACAGTTTGTTAAAAAAATATCTTGTCTAATTTATATTAAAACGTGTCTAATATAGTTTATAAAGAAAATTGCGATTCACGAACCACTTCACCCACAAACACGCTTCCGCCTTCATCCATTCCTTTATTTAAATTGTACAATTTTCAATAACCTCTCATCTGAGAAGTTTAAACATTTTTACAAAAGACTGTCTCTTAACCACAGGAATGCAAAACCTCTCGATATCCTGCTCGTTGGTCTGCCTCATCATCCTGGGCAGCGCCGCTCTGGTTGGAGCCTTTGGAGTCTGCCAGCGCCAAATCAGCGCTATACTCATCACAGGAGTAATGTATCTGCTAGCGGGTAAGAAACTGACATGTCCTGTTTATTTTATTCATTCCTAACTTAAATTTTATTTAAAACAGCTCTGTTCGCCCTCTTCACCCTGATGATCATCCACTTCAAGCGGCAGCAAGGACGACCGATGCTGGACAGCGACTACGACGGCACTGTGGACGGCATTGTGGCCAGACCCGGCGGAGTGGCCATTATGGCGAAGCCCTTGCTAGGAGCTCGCATCTTTCTGACCTCATGGAGCCTCGACCTCGGATGGGGAGGTGTGGTGCTGTGCGCCATTACCTCTGTGCTCTGGATTCTGCTCTCGAAGATCATGCGCTACAACCCGTTCTCGGCGCTCATGATTTAGCTAAACGCCTTGCCGCTCGGCGTCTACGGGGCCAGCTACGGGAATCTTCGGAGCTGCGAGAGCTACGGCAGCTATGGGAGCACCCACAGCGGCAGTAGCAGCGGCGCCAGCTCCAGCTTCCTTCTGGCAGCGGTTTCGTCGAAGCGGCAAGCGGAAAACCGGGGAAAGGGAAAGTACATTCTCTAGGACTCTTTCCTTTCTCTCTATTTTGGGACTTTTCTTTCCCAATATGGGCATTACTTTCCCTCTTTTTATTAAATCCTGTTTTAGGATCCTTTTCGGTTAATCTTAAATATTAAAGGCCTTGTCTATTTTAGCCCCAATTTAGTTAGCTGTGTTGAGACACAACAAACTCAAAACTCTATTGCCTTGTTCTTTATATATACAAACGATATACACTATTCTTAATTATTCGTATTATATACCTAACTTTAATATGTGCAATTGTAAATTCAATTTACACCCAAAATCTACAACTAAACACTTGATTCGCCTCTGGTTTAACGCTAATCACTATTTTCTACTTTAATCCTTAAAAAGAGACCATGTGGCGTGTGAAATGTAAGACATTATTACATCAGACATGATAGGCATAATCCCTAGTTCGCTTAACTAGTGCTAATAAGGCTATTAAAGTTATTCGCTTGACATTAGACTGGACTTGAATAGAAAACATTTGATAGAAGTTGCTAGCAAAGTTTATACAAAAAAGGATCAGTTTCGACTGATATTTGCTTTGTTTTTTGTCTCATTTCATTTTGATCTTTAACCAAAAACCAAACTCTGCTCAGATTCGAACCATTGCCTAGAATTTAGAGTCGTAGAAGTGCGATAACGAGATCATCTAGTGCTTTAAAACAAAAGGTTTACAAAACGTATTGTACTAACTATTTAAAGCGACCACACAAGTAACAAGCTAAGAGTATAAACAATGTATTTTTATGCAAACGCTTTGCCTTAAAAAACAAATGGAATAAAACAAACTTACATATTTAAAAACAAATTTATTTTAAAAACTTAAATAAGACTTTTCCTATGGGTGGTTTTACTTCCAATAATTCCATATCTGAATTGAAAAATTGAACACAAATCTATAAATAGATAATGGACTGACACCTTTATGATATTTTGTTAATGCTCGATTTTTAAAAATTGTACAGCTCTTGCAGGTTCATTAACATTTGCGAGCTGCTGTGGAAACAAATTAAGCAAATATGCAAACGAACTCGAAAACGAGACACTCCGTGAGCTTTTTCAGGAGAATTCAGAAGTTGAAAGGCGTCATCGAGGATCAAAATTTAACTTTTAAGAAAAACTTAAGTTTTAAAGACAATTATTTTTATTTCATTTATGTGTCTCGGTTCGAAAAAAGCTTAAAAAATTCCCACACCACTGTAGGGGGGGCAACAAAAAAAATTAAGATTACAAAACACAGCAAAAAAGGTCGTTCACCTGCAAGTGCGTTTTTTTTTATAGCTTTACTCTTTTAGTGCGTTTATGCCGCGAAATGTTGATAAAAAACGGGCAGCTGTTCCGCCAATTTTCTGTTTCAATTTTATTCGCATATCAAGCACACAAGGAACCTGCCCAAGCTAGCTAATTATCAAAGACTTTTTTCGGAATACTTATTTTTAATATTGTAAACAAGATCGGGATAAGAGTCGCATAAACGTTTGCAAAAAATCGCGCGCCTGTGTGAGTGCAATTGCCCGCCATTCGCCCGCGCCAACACACGCAGCGACACCAATACCAACTAATCGACGTTTGTTGCCGACAATATTAGCCATTTGGTTAGCGCGAATCGTATGCGGCACGTTTTCCATATTTATAGCGAAATTGCGACAATTAATTTATGTTTAACACATACACCATATCAGAGGGGAAACAACAAAAAAACCGGCCGAAACAAAGATTCGCAAGTTCGCGTGTCGCCGTTTACATGTGAGCATCTCCTGGAATCTATCCAAATTTAAGACAAACTTACCAGTTATTGATTGATTTATATTTCGCCTCAATAGGTAGTAGAAATATGTATTGTCGATAAGAACAGCACTTAAAACTTGGCAAAACACCAATTCCAAAATTCGCAAATAAAAATTACAGATCCGCGCAAAATGCTGAAGTTTACAGTGTGACCGTGCGTGGCGCTTTCAATCACACCATAACTTTCGACTGTTGACTTGTTATCGATACTTATATGAAAATACCTTTTTTAAATTAAAAATTTAATAATTATAAGGAATTTACCAGTTCTTAGTAGATGCTCATTCTTAAATTGTTTATATAAACTTAAACTATTTCAATTAGCAGGGTCCAGTTGGTATCATTCAACCGCAGACAAGTGTTGTGAGTGTCCAGCCCTGGTTGGGTAGCCCCACCTATTTGTTTTCATTATAGATGCCAGTTGGGTGTGTGTGTTTTTTGTAAATTTCAATTGCTAACGCTGCGCAAACTCCCACATCCGGAACAAACGAAAAACGCGAGTCCTACAGCATCCAGCAGCATGCGCGAACTCAACAAACAGCAGTCGCAGGACACCACAGACTACGTGGAGAAGGGCGATTATCCACGAGCCACCAATGGAGTTGTCTTCGGAGCCCTCATCGCCTTCGCTGGTTTCTTTGCGCTGATGATGTCGTTCTGTTCGCCGTACTGGATTGAGTCGTACGAGGAGACCCGCAGCAGCTTCAAAAACATGGGTCTCTGGCAATACTGCTTCAAGGACTTTGTGTACCCCAAGTACCATTACCCCAAGGCCTTCACAGGATGTCACAATATCTTCTCGCACGAGTACTATGTGATCCGGGAGTACCTGCTGCCCGTTTGGCTGATGGCGGTGCAGGGCTTCGTTACCATGTCATTCATCATTGTGATGCTTGTCCTTACACTGCTCTCGCTGACCATAATTCGGCTGCCTCTGAAGCCCGTTCTCCAGTACGAGTGGTTGCTGGTGCGTCTTTCCTATATTGGAACCGCCGCGTCTTCTCTGTTCATGTTCTTGGCCGTGTGCATCTTCGGGGGCTGCGCCTACCGCCGCGATTGGCTCATGTACCCCAAGTTCAATGTTCTGGGCTGGTCCTACGCCCTCGCCGTCGTCACATTCATTCTTCTTGGCCTGGCCGCTCTGGTCCTGCACCGCGAGGCAAGGAAAGCCTTTGAGGCCCGCGGCGAGCAGAAGAACCTGGTCATGCAAATGGAAATGCAGGAGCCGGGATATCAGCCGCCGCGTCATCACCACAGCCAGTCTCGCAGCCTGCAAGGCTACATATAATTCGAATAATAAGTAATATCACGAACACAGGCCGCCAGCAAAAAATCTCCAGTCCTAATTTTGGCTTCTCTATAACTTCCAAATTCTAAAACTTGAGGAGAACTTGAAGAAGTCAAAATTATCCTTGGGGTAAAAAAAAGTTCGAATATGTCGGCCTGTGTAATTTGCATTCCATCCATTGACTAAGTAGTCTTCAGAATCTTTATGTAACTAATTCCGCCCAAAATGCCTTATCTTACATTTGAACCACAATTTTAGTGTAGAAATTATACCGATTTTTATATTCAACCATTTTATGAATTTTAAAATATATTTGGCTTTATATGTGAGCCCATAAGAAATACAGAGTTTTTGTTTTATTTAAATTTTGTTTGTGTATTTTTATGCAATTTTGAATACATGTGAGTTTTATTGTATTACATCTAACTTCTGTAAAATTTACATACATTTGTGCATCATACTGTTTTAATTTTGTATTGAAAAAAAGGGGATTATTAAAGTTTGATGGACGTACCATTTGTTAAAGATAAAAACCTTTAAAAAAAAGGCTCCAAGAATATGAATCGAATTCCGTTATCAATTCTTCTTTGCTTCTCCATCCTTACCGGTTGGTGAATTTACGCCCGGTTTGTGAAAGAGTGCAGAAGGCAAAAGCTAAAGTGACCACCCCTTCAAACTTTTAGTGTGCCCAGCTGTGGGACAGTAAATTGCCCAAGTGAGGGTGGCGGATTGTTCAAAACCAATTGGAATTTCGGACGATAAGCTTCGAGCTCCCATTCGGAAGTCAACTACGCGAAGTACAACGTCAGTATTGAGTGCTGGCGTAAATCTAGTTTACAATATCGGGCAGTGCAATACTTTCCGGTGTCCAAGTCTCAAGAAGTAAAAAACAGATAGCCATCTGGTTCTACCCCTGGACTCCCAAAATATTTATACACACCACCAACGGAACGCACGCACGCACAAAAACAACAATAGCTTCTCGGTGGCGGCAACATATGTAAAACGATAAGAAAACAACCCACAAGTGACATTAAAAATACAACTAAAAAAACGAGAACTGAGTGTGAATACCAATTATTGTATATACATACAGTAAGTGCATTTTTGAAGTTCTGTGCGTATGGCCAGTATCGATTTTTGTGACCCCCTCGCCTTGTTTTTGTGGCGTTTTGTTTTGAGCTTTTGTTTCCGCGTGCACTGCCTGGCTGCCTTGATGTGTTCGTTCAACTTGGCCCTGTCTCCATTGCTAGTGGTTGACTTATTTTGTCCCAAATTTAATGGGACGCCAGGGTGGGCACTCCCGTGATTCACCTGTCGACATTTTTTGCATCATGGGCAGCTGCCGAATCCCAGTCTCAGCTGCTCCAACAAAAACAATGAAAACAAATGAGCTTTCGTTGTTGCAATAACCGGTTTTCAGCGTTTATGTGCCAATAACTGGCTTTACGTTTTTGTTGGTAGCTTATCGGTATTGTATGTAAAAATATATACAGATATGTATGTCATTCACAAGTGTGATTAAAAAAAATGTAAATTGGAAATGTCTTTGTAATTTCAAAAATACATACACATCTTGTGTTTCCACAAGCCCCCACCCAGGATAACTGGCAGGTCATGCCACAAAATCGATTCTCCGCATCGGCCATCCACATCCACAACAGCAACAGTCTTCCTGGCGCCGGAAAGTTGATGGAAAAGTGGTGACGTGCAGGATAGACCCTCGGAAAGTTCAGTTTTTATGAGGTTTTAACCCCTATTTTATCATCAGCAAGTCATCTTTCCTGCAATGGGTATAGAACTTAAAAGTCAATCATAATTGTTAAGTAATAAGACTAATTAGATTATTAGTTTCAAGATTTTAAGAAGTTAAATTTATACATGTATATATATATATTAATAGATATATATGTTCATATATTAAATTCTTAGTAGCATCTTAATTTTCTGAATATTCAAATACCAACTATTCTTGGAATAAATATTTGCTTTTCCCGTTTTCCTTTTTATTTCATCGAGACCCAAACCCACAGACTCCTTGCTGCCGTCTGGCTGTTCCCACAAGGGCTGGGGGTTGGACAAAGTTGTTTTGTCTGGACTCCACCACTACTCCCCCCTCCTGCATCCACCCATCGTCCTTTGTTGTCTCGGTGGAAACGGAGATGGGGATGCCGATGGCTGTTTTATGACGTAGTTGGTCCGGGCAGCTTGAAGTTTGTTTGCTTGGCCGTGCCTGAAAGAGTTCATTTTTCCTGAAATGCATTAGCCCACTTGGTGGAGAGATCTCTGTATAGAATTTCCATGTTTGCTCAAAGCCAACAAGAGATAACCAAGTGGCTTCCTGCGCTATGTATTATTGGGGAACCCAGCCAGAAAAGTTTCCAGCTCATTAGAACCAATTTGCCAGGGAACATTAATAGAATTTATTGTCTTTGATGGGGAGTTTTCGGTAGAGAGGTTATCCAAGAATAAATAAAATAAAAAATAGACAAAAAATATAAAAATTTAAAACTACCCATTTAGCTATATCCTAGTACCTAGGTGGTTGGGGCAAGAAATACATACAGGTTTCGGGTTTCTCTTTCTCGATCCAAGCACGCGTCGCTTCCAATGACTAATCAGTCAGTGGAATAAATGAGCCAACCACCACAAAGAAATATTCAATTGAAAATTGAAACTATTCGTGGAGAAAGGAGATGTGGGTTGTCTGCCAACTAATTGATCTCAAATCCAAAGAGTCCAATTGAGAAAACTCCCATTCAAATTATTTCTATTTGATATATTATTATTTTTATACATTTTAGGAAAGAAAAGAAATCGAATTAGCATTCAAGAAGTGAGTAATGCATTTTGCAGAGACCTCAAAGAAGTGGAGTTTATTAAGACAGTCATAGGACAGACATTTGAAACCAACAGAAATTGGAAAATGAGCCGGACAAGACGGGGAAAACGAGGAGTTCTTTGTTCGCCAGAGTTCTTTGGCCTGGCCCCTGGGCCTTGACTCCGTTTGGATTGTATTTGTTGCTGTCGCTGTTAACATTTAATTTAATATGAGAGTTGAGTGTCCGGTTCCTGCCCCGAAACGCCACTCCGGCTCCTGATTGCTAGTTTATATTTGCATAATGTGGCGTCTCCACCAGTCGGTGGGAGTGGAGGTGATTTGTATGCCAGACAGTGAGCCGTAACCGAAGACAGTCCCATGTTAGTTGAGGCTTTTAATTTAATTTATTCATGCAGGATTATATTCGTCTATGAATTACCCCGCGGAAAGGAAAGGTAGATGATATATGGCATTATAATGCCAGATGTTTGCCAAGATCCGAAGGTATAATCTGCAATAATAACTTATGAAATTTGGCAATGGGCTGGAGCTTCAAAAGTTTGTTTGTTTGGCCCACAAAACTAGGCTTGACACGCCCCTCATTGCAAATGGGTAACATTCTTTGAAGCTCTATTCTCGCCTTGCTCCACTTTCAGTTTATTGTATTCGACTTCTCAAATGTACTTTTTCGCAATGCCCAACCAGGCCAAGTGGCGCGAAAGGAAGCAGCCGACACATGTGGGTCGGAAGGAGAGTTTCCATTTGGGTCCTGCACGAAAACAAAGCCTGCCTCAGAAATCTAGGACGCATTAAGCCTCCTAAGAGTATTTCAATTGACTCGGATTGAGCTGCAGTTGCACTCCCAGACCTCGATGCCAGAGTCACATTTATGCAAATTGCGGCAACAGGAAATGAAGCATACCACGCATCCAGCCACGCCACAAAAAACAACACCAAACACGCCAATTATGTGGTAATTTACAAGAAATGTCGTCGGCAAGAGGGAACAACGGCCCATTGCCCCGCGAACTCCACGAAATATTTTTTGTATAAAAGTATGGTCGAGTTGAAGGAACTCCTTTATTGTTTTCGTGCGTTTAAATAATTCAAAAAATGTTAAATCCCTGCTGGGTCTAATGGATTATTTATGCAGCTGACAGCTTTTCCCAATTACTCCCCACCTGTTCAAATAGCTTTTCAATTTTTATAATGAATTGGAAGACTCAAGAGCTGTGTTCGGGATAGGAACTTCCTTTCTATCCCCAGATTCAGATTATGGGGATTCTTTAATATTTGCTTAATGACTTTTTAATGATGGGGCTTGGCCTTGAGTAGAAACAGATTGCATTGAATGCGATGTTTCTTTGTCTTTGAATTGTGGTTGATGAACATGAACACGTTTTATAGAGTATATATCGTAGAATATCAGATGTGGCATTTCTTAACCCCAATAACTAAATGCCAACAGCTCTATTTCATTTCCATTTTCAGCGTTTGTTAACTTTCTTTCTCGAAAAACAAAACACGCAATGATTGCAATATATTTTCACTTTCGTGTCTCTGCTTCGTGGAGCTTCTTGCTTTTTGTTGGTGGAGCCCATACCTGCGTCGTGCTAAGACTGCATCATTCCCCACCAAATGCACCTTGAGATTCCACCGCTTGTGTCTCCAGTCTCTCGCCAACTTGTCCCCAACTTGGCTTAAAAAAGAAACGTTTCAAGTGCAAACACCGTCTAGTCTCTGTGCCTCAAATAAACCAGAGCTCTGGTGGCTGGCACTTTGTTTGCTGATGAACTTAGCACATCTCGCATGGCATTGCTTCAGCCTCCTCCACTGGCAGCCCTTCTTATGTACACACTTGTTTTAATATTCATATATGAAGTGCAGCGATGAAAGACCCTGCCTGGGGATAGAGTCTTTATGATGCGGGAGTCTTTCCACTGCGTGGTCTGTTGCATCAAATTAACCCAATGAACAAACAAAAATTCTAATTAAATCAGTCAGTCGGCTAGAAACCAAGGGAAACCATGGGAGGTTCCTATAAATACCACCCCAAAGCCATTATTTATAGTTGTAGGAAGTGCGATCTGCTTATTTTGGTTCTTTGAATATAAACAAAGTTCGAGAAACACACGACGAGATCTGTGCCACAGCAGATACTATGCATACATTTACGGATTTATTCACTTTGTCGATTCTCCAGAATCTTGCACAACCCCGTTCTCTCACCTCATTACGATTTCCACATTTTTCCGCTTGATTAGCTTTGTGTGATGAAAGTTTCGATGGATTTGATTGCATTTCAGTTGTTCTGATGACAGAATGATCATACAAACAATAGGTTTTTATTTTGAATACTTTGTGGCTCCACCTTCTGTCTTTTTTTCTTAAAATTTAGCTCTTCTAGGGGGGTGTTTAGAAAAGAACTATCTATTAAGTGATTTTCTTCATCTCTTAAGATGTTTACAGCACGTGTTGTCAGTTGATATTGTCAGATATACTATTAAGTGTTATTAAGTAACACGATCTTCTCAAGCAATCAAGAAGAGCTCCCCTTTGTGTTCCACAATAGTGGCTTTGATTGCCATGATGGTGCGTCGGAAAACTGGTGCGGACTGGAAAATAGTCAGATGTAATCTACAATCTAGCTACTACTATACCTATTAATAGTATTAGTTATGTAATAATATTTTGTTATTGCTTAATGAAAATATATTTTTCATATTTTCATTAACATTAAACCATATACTATTTAGATTTGTGCATTAGTTTCGTAACATTAGCCACTAATGATTAGCGCAAAGAATTCGGAACTTGTGAGTGAAAAATCACCCGAAGCTTGCCAAGAGATCCGCATCGAGTGGCCATCAGATGTCAATTAAATTACTCGATCATTGATCATAAAGATCAAGTTCAAGATCAAGAAACAGATACAGAAACCCAATTATCAAATAAAATGAATAATAATATAATGTCTAGTTATGTTTTTCAACTCTATATTCCATGGTGTCTCTTAGATATCTGATTAAAAGCATAAAAGTAATGCAAAAATTAAAAAGTCGTGATACTTTCTGATTAGACCTTGAATGAGCCTTCCATAAACCTCATATAAAGTGGACTCCCACACAACGGGCCATTCAAAGACTACTTATTACTGCTTGTAGAGTTATGCAACACATTTAAGTAGTTCAGATCGTTTAACTTTTTTTGATAGATACTATATATTTTATATAGAAATGGATTGCGGTTAATTGGGCCTACTTACAGAGGCGGCTATTGTGGCTTTCTATTTAAATAAATCGGTTTGCGCAACGATGCTGGATAAGCCATTGTTGTTGATGATGGAAACTTGGTGCTGAGTGCATCTTTCTTAATCCCTCATAAGTGTAATTGCTTCCCAGATATCTGGCAGGCATGCCTGCATTTATCTTTTTTTATATTTTTTTCTTATTGCACTGTTTCTTCAATGAAAATGACAATTAGTATCTCTAAGATTAGACTGCAAACTGCCGAGTTCTACTGTCTTTTTGATTCTCTTGGAATGGGACTGTGTCCGGCCCTCCTAATGAGTCGCCTAAAAGCTCCACCAGGGATGGTACTGTCTGGCCGGTAACTAATGAACGAGGGCTGGGTAGGGGTGGGCGAAGGACGCAGTGCCTGCGGCGGCAAAAAGCACATCCTGTCATTAGCTACACAGGCTCGGAATTCTTGTCGTGCTCACCCCGTCCCATTAAAGTGCATAATTTATTGAAAATTAAATGAAGCCTCGAATTAAACTCTCGTTGCAGCCGGAGGCAGTGAATCCCACAACAATTACCGCAGATGAGGTGAACGAACCAGTGAACCCCTAACTCCATACTCCCAAGACCCATCCAGCTTCAATTCCCGACAATTAAAGAGAATCTAATTAAAGAGGAGGCATCTTTTAAGATGCCGTCGCTCCGCCAGAAGGTCACCACTTACTTCCGCCAGTTGAGCTTCATCGCAGAGCCTCGCGAGGGTCGTCGACGGGCAACGGATCACGAGGATGATGATGGAAACTTTATTACAAAATACTTAGAGGGGTGAGTCGAGATATAACTTCTTAAGCATTAACTTTTTAATCTTTAATTCTTACTTTATTTGTAGACGAATGCATCGAGAGTTTGTGAGTGGCCCGGAGATCTACAATGGCCGGAATCCAACCGATATGCCCGTCCTCAAACTCGACTGCTACGAAGCAGGACCCTGCTCGATAACAGCGGCCTGCACAGGACCAGATGAGGGACTTACCGGCATTAAGCGATCTAAGCTCCACCTTAGCACCAGCTTCGATGACATTGACTTCATAGACACGCAGCAGGAGAATGACGACTGTTACGGAGTGCGGAAGAGCACGAACCCGGTGCCGACAATACAGCAGAACCCCACCAGATTGTCCCACAAATTTGGCCGCGCTCCGATAGGATCTCGAAGGCAGAGCAGCACGGAGCAACCAACTGGATCTGCCCCGGCTCCTGGAATGCGATCTCGCAAGAACTCCAAGACGAGCATAGGCAACCTCGCCGCATCTTCGGCTATCTCGGATTCCGGAAAAACAACATCCAACCAGAACAACAGAAACGAATTAAACGCCAAGGGTGAGGGCTCCTCTGATGGTGGATCCAACATGGAGCGGGAGCGCCTGCTGCGGGAGGCTGTAAGCAATCTGGATGGCTCGTCGCCTTCGACGGTGGTGGCAGGAGTGGACAACTGGCGCAAGGAATGCGACTATGCTTACGGAATCTCGGTCTCCCTCTACGAGAACAACATGCTCACCAAGGAGTCTATGGGAAACCCCATAGCAGACTGTTATGGCATGGTGGTTCGCGGAGATTCCGCCGCCATGGCCATGGCTGATGGCGTCAACTGGGGTCAGTCATCTGGATTGAAATCAAAAATAGTATCTAAAATGTTGATCTTTCAGGTGATGGAGCTCGACTGGCAGCCCGCTCGGCCGTCCACGGCTGTCTGGACTATCTGGACCGGACTGTTTTTGGCCAGGCGCTGGAGGGTCGAGCTACAACAACGCAGGAGGTGTTCGTGAATCTGCTGCGAAGCCTCTGGGAAGGGCACGGATGCATTCTGGAGGTGGGCGGTGCCCTCTCCACCCTGACCATTGCCGTTGTACTGCCGCTGGACGGAGAGCCGGGAAAGTTTGTGGTCTGCGCCTGCAATGTGGGTGATTCCCTGGGCTACATCTATTCCAAAAAGCATGGAGTGCGGGAGCTGACGCAGGCCTCCCACGACATCAGCTCGATGCGGGACATGCGCGATGCCCTGGGGGCGCTGGGACCCGCGGATGGCAACAAGCCGGAGCTGAGCAATCTCACCTTCTCGATGAGCTGCATAGAGCGGGGAGACATTGTGTTCCTCACTTCCGACGGGATCAGTGACAACTTCGACCCGGTGGTGGGCAAGTTCGCAGAAGCCTGGACCCCCGATGTGAAGCTGCAGACATCAGGGCAGGGGAAACTGTCAAGTCTGGCTCCAAAGCGACAGAATAAGAGCGCTTCGGCGATCTATGCGCGCTTGCACCCCTCGACGCCCCCAGTGGGTCGGCCCACGCGACAGGCCAAGCCGGTCAGTCCGCCCAGCAATACGCCTAGCCGGCCCAAGTACATGCGATCTCAGACCCTAATCGAGCCGCGCCAAGGGCTGGTGACCGCACCACCGCTCACACCGCTCCCTCAGCGCATCCCACGGTCAGTCTCTGGGCTGCCGCTGGTGACTGGACCCCAGAGACATGCCCTCACTCTGTACCGGCTGGAGGATCTGCTGAGCTACGGCATAAACGGCACATTCTCGCCCTGCGCCTCGGCTCGCAAACTCTGTCATCTGCTCATCGATTTCGTAAGAATGATCACCTCCGCTAGGCGGAAGACGCTGGAACAGAGGGAGCTCTTCTACAAGCTCTCGACGGGACCTGACGGTGCCAAGCGGGAAGTGCAGCTGAACCGGATGCAACATCGGGCGGCCAGAAAGCGAATTGTCGATAGTAGTGCCTTTGTGGCCCTTCCGGGAAAACTGGATCATGCCACCGTGATGGCGTATACAGTGGGCGGTGGGGAGGTGCAAGATAATGACACCGTCGAAAAGAACGGTGTCGGGGATGATATATCCCCTGTTCTTCAATCCAAGGAGTTTAAGGAGACAAACTTCTAAGATGACCAGAGAAAACGCTAGACTGCAGATCAAGCTTTTTATACAATACATTTATAGCTCACGTGGGAGACCCGGAGTGTGTTCACAAGATGGATATTAATTAGCACACCTGATAATGTATTTCCCATGTAAAATCATAAAAATATTTTCCTACACGCCGATACTATATATATTATATATATATGTCTTACACATGTAGTGATATTTCTACATACATCATATATGAATATTCGTAACGCTTTCGTTTAAGTTTGTTGATTTTGATTCGGTATTCCACTTCACCAGTCGAGCCATAGTTGTATAGCCATTTATTTATAAACTTCAACGACAGAAATGCCTCAACTGTTTTAAACTACCAAAAAGAGTAAGCAAATAAATATATAAACACAAGTGTACATCGTATTTTTACACCTGATTGCAAGATCTGTAACAGCACAGCCGCAATTTTAAAATCAGATAAGTCTGTAACTGCACAGCTTGGAACTCCAGAGTGAGCTGGGCCGGAAGTAGATTATCCAATAAATTGAACAACACCGCTTTTATAAACACATAACATCAAGTGTAATGTCTTTAAATGGTATTGAATTTATTCACTAATTGCAGGTCGAAACTTTAAAAGTCTTCGGATTATATAACCTATACTGAACAGAAAATGAATACAAAATTTGTCAGTTCCTTGTCAACGGCAAAAAGCACATCCGTCCGATGTAAAATCGTGCAATAAATCCGTAAAAGATTCATGCTCATAATAAATGGTACATCCTATAGACTTTGCTAGCAAACACCTCAACTGTTTCGCATTCGCATGAGTAGGTTGGCAATAGACTGAGCCTGCCGTGGCGAAGAATCAACAACTTGTTTGTATAAAATCTCAACACTTCGCAATGTCTGGGGCTGGAAAAAGGATACAAGATTATAGATATTGGTTACAATTCATCAAATTCCACCTACAAGTGTACTTTCATCCATTTGGGATTGAGCCTTGTTGGCCAATAGCCATAGTTTAACGGCCAGTTGAGCGACGCTTTCCCTCTCCAAGTCAGCGTACCGAACTATCCGCAAGAAGAGCTCCAGGGAAAGCTCAGCCTGAGCCCGCAACTGTTGAGATATTCCCAACGACTTAATCTGGAGGAGAATGGCATCTACAACCTGGGCGCACATGTTGTTCACCTCAACTAAAAATTTTGGATCATGTCCATACAAATTATCATTGGACACCACTGCAAAATAAATAAAACTTATACAATTGGTTCTAAAATAAACAATGATTAAGATTTCCTACCTCCTTGAATGTGATAGGGAAACTTTTCCAAACTCTGAACATATAGCATGTCCAGGGCATGCAGGTATATGGTGACACGGGCAGTGCTGTCCGACTTGAATTCGTGCCTGCCCACCACGTCCACCAGCAAACGCAGAAAATATAGGACACCCTGCTCGGGACTGTCGGGAACCACGATCAAGGTAGCCAGCATATTGCAGAGATACGAAACCAGATAGCGTTCCAAGCTGCGGGGCTTCCCATCCAAGTCTACGGTGGCTGCTGGTAAATCATTAACTAGCTGTAGTGCGGCTTCGAAACAGGCGTCGGCTTTGGATAGAAATGTCGGATAATAATCTTTTATTAAAAGTTCAATAAGGCGGCCCAAAACCTACCTTGTCCCAGGCATAGATACCGCAAAGCAAGCTGTCCGCACAATAAATACAAATCCATTTGTTGCTGGACAGATCCTATGCTGGGAATGGTGATGAAGCAATAGGCGATGCAAGCTTTGACAAAGCCCGTTGACTTTGATCGATTCCGAGTGGCCAGTTTACACGCCGCCTGGACAAGAGTACTATAAACGGAATCCAAGTTACTAAACGTGCCTCTAGCCTCCACATAAAAACTTAGTTGACGCTCCAGGTCAGTGCCGAAGTTCACTTTATGGATAAAAACATTGACCAGTTGAGAGATCTGGCGACGCTCATCCTCCACGGTCAGTGCGCTAACAAAAAGGGTCGTTAAGGATGAGTATTTTCAAGACCTAGAATAATTTACTTCACAGAATCATTCAGAATCTTTCCTATGTACATCAACGCGTTGGTGACCACAGCATCGCAGGTGTACTCCTCGCTGTTTTGTTTGTAGTAACTGAGTATGTTCTTACAAACTTCCACGCGAACAGAATCCTTATGAAAGAGATCCAAGTACGGCAAAAAGTTCGGTTGTATCAGCAGTAGCTCTATACTGCGATAGTTCTGCATTATCCTGGTAAGAATGTTTTGCAGCTGAGAGTAGTGCTTCTCATAGGCGTTTCCTAGAAACATTCGCGAGTTTAGTTGGCCCAGAAGACGATTTACTTCATGGACCTGTAACAACGACATTTAAATTATATTATTGACAAATTTTTAATAAATTCTTAAAAGTTTACCGTGAAATACTGAGATACGAAGGTAGCCCATGTTTCCACACTGTTTATATATTCGTTTGGATCCGTCTGCTTGTTGATTGTCTCGAATGCCACCTTCAGAAAGGTAACACGCTGTTCTTGCAGTGGCGCACAACTGCTGATGCAAGTGCCCAGCGAGCGCAGCGAGCTGCGACTTTGAAATTCCAGGTGTCTCCGAGGCATTTATCAGCTCTATAAACTCGAGAGCATTTGCGGCGACAAACTCCGATGTAAAGGAACTTAAAATTGACATTAAAATGGCTCCGCTGGAATAAAAAATTTGTTTTAGAGCCAATTCATTCTATATTAGTACATTAATCTACTTATTCTTTAGTTGTTTGCATTCCTTAAGCATGTCCTGGGTGTAAAGCTCGCATTTATGGACCAGGCAAAGCAGCATGTAGTCAAAGGCTGGCGCGTACAACTGAAGATAGGAGCTGGCTGTGACGATTTCAGGATGCAGATTAAAGCGAGCTACGAAGCGAAAAATCTGCCAAATAGATTTTTGTTTAAAAGTTTATGAAAAACGCAACAGCATAATCATTACCTGAGGGTATATAACGAACAAATCACTAAAGTTTTCCCTGATGTAGCCTTTGCTTGACGTCAGCGACACGCCCATGCGTACCAGATAGCAACGGGCGTAACTAGAAACCAGGGGATCGGCGATTCCCCGCAGCTGGTGTGTCAGTCGGTGCAACTGCCTCTCGTACTCCTCGCGACTGGATGTCAGGAATTCGTAACACTTAAATATCGACATCTCCAAGTACAGGCGAGGTAGTAGCTCCCGAATGGAGGCGATCTTGTAGAACCAGTTCTGGCAGGTATCCCGGGCAGTCTCGCGTTCTCGCTCCAGAACAGCTGCCGATGCTCCTAGATCTCCGGATGCCTTGGATCGCAGTCGATCGTATACTAACTTGCCAAAAACGTCCAGGATGTCCGTTATTAGGACATATTGGCTGGGATAGAACTGCAAGACCGTGGTATCCGCCAGCATCTTGGCACACTGAATGCCTATCTTGAGAGCCTTGACTCGCTGGTCGCTATGCCAGGACTGAATAAGCTCCTGCTTGAGCTGCTCGAATCTCTGTATGTATTCTTGTTGCGTGAGATCCATCATGTGGCGCATGCTGCCATCATCAAAGTGGTCCAGCTGCTCCAGCCGGTATCTGGTCTTGTCCGCCACAACTGTCTGTACTTTGACTGCAACGAAAGATTATAGATAGCTTTGAATTCTTGGACAAAATGTTTTATGGGCCCTACTACTTTCGCTGCTTCCATCCATACTCCCAGATGTGACAAGAAAACTGGTGGAGAGGGAGAGCTTCTCGTTGGTGGTGAAGCGGTTGAGAATGCCCAGGCGCCTTGAGCTCCACTGTAGAGTATTATCCTCTTGATCCACTCTATCCCGCTCCCGCCGCTTCGACTTAAGATCCTAGGCGATGAGGATTCTTAAAAATGGATTTATTTCAGACTGGGGGCTCTACTCACGAATTCTCCTCTCGATTGGCTGAGCGGATCGTCTCGTTCCTCATCCTGGCGAGCAAACTGCGAAAGTGGATCGGTCCCCTCTAGCGCCCGGCTCAAGGGATTACTGTCCAATACCTGATTATATATTTTTTTTTATAATAATATTGCCAGGGGCGTTGTACCGACCACTCACCGAGACTGTTTGCTGCTTCAGCGGATGCTCTGTGGTAATCTGACCAGTCAGATAGTTTTTGCGGATTTCGTAGCATCGTGGCACGCAAACCCTAGAATCAAATTATTTATTTACTAACAGTTAATTGTTTATTTTTGTAAGGAAAGTTTACCAATCCAAGTTTGCCATAGTGCCGTGGTTGTTGTTGTCGGCATCACAAGCAGCTGTTCGCTAAACCACGGACGTAGCCAAATTGAAAAATAAAAGGGCTTTTGTTGAGAATTGAAAAACATAACTTTATGTTAAATCCAAAACATGAGGCTTTTGGAAGCATATAGTAAATAATAAATTTACACAAAAGTACTTAAAGTCTTTTTAAGACGCAGACTTTCATTTCATAATTAAAAATTGCCATTCACAATAGTTGGTAACACTATTCATCCCCTTGTAAATGATTAAACAGTACGCCCATGGTCCGTTTCGTGGCGAATAGCAAGAAGAAGCGACGCGTTGTTTCCTATATTTTGGTTGACAATTATCTTGAAAAACATTTTATTTCGAATCGCAGGCGAAAAAAATGTCAAAGTCTGCGCTAAAACACCTGAAGAGCACGTGCCGCGTCTGCGGCAAGTATGCGAGCAACAAAAGATCACCTAAAATATTCGACAGAACTAACACAAAGATGGTCGACAACATCGAGGCCCTCACTGGTTTGCGGGTAATGTTTTGTGTTCTAAATTCACAGAATTCCAAATTAACACAGTTTGTTGCATGTATTGTGTGTAGCTGGAAAACTATGGATGTCTGCCAGACCAGATTTGCGAATGCTGCAACATGGAATTGGCGTCGGCCATTAAGTTGAGGGAGCGCTGCCTCGCCGCTCAAAAGGAGCTCCTCCAGGGACTGACCGAGGAGCAGCGCCAGGGAATCTCGCCGTTTTACCGTGCCGCCGTGATGGGCGAGGAAGTTCAGGAGGTGGTTAAGGGCTTGAAACCGGACGATAATGAAAATATACAAACCTATCAACACATTGTGTTTGAGAATCCGAAGATGGAGATTTTAGAGGACGGCTCCAAGATCGAATACGACAACTCAAAAATCGAATACGAGAATGTTTATTTTGAGGTGGCCGAAGGCAACACCGGCGATTATGATGAGACCTCCATTATAGAGGAGGCCGAATATGAATCCCTTTTGGCTGATGACGAAGTCAAGCAGCAGTATGTGGAGGTTGACGCCGAAGCTGCTGAAATGATTGTCGGGGACGCCGCCGAGTCGTATGTCTACGATTCCGATGATGAAGTAGCCGTTCTTGATAATGTCTTGGATGACGAGTACGAGCACGAGAACATAGTTGTAAAGAAGTCGAGTCTGCCTCCAAAGCCTAAAGTCCGTGGCGACGACACACGTCGCCGTGCAACTGGAGGAGTTTATATTTGCGATCAATGCGGAAACCATATTAAGGGTCGGATGGCCTTTGAGCTACATTGCCGTCGCCATCGCGGAGACAAACAATACGGATGCGAGTAAGTACAGTCTTACAGTCTATCGATGTTTAAAGTTCTGAATTTGTAGACTTATTATTCCCTTATTATATTCCAGGCTTTGTCAATCGCGATTCTGCACCACATCAGAGCTAAAACGCCACATGCGGAAACACACCGGCGAGCGACCCTTCGCATGCCAGTACTGCGGCCGTTGCTTCACCGATTATACAACGCGGGTGAAGCACGAGCGTACCCACACCAACGAACGCCCTTATGTTTGTGGCACTTGTGGCAAGGCCTTCACCACTGGCTACATCCTTAAGAATCACATGCTGATACATTCCGGTGAACGAGCCTACAGGTAGGAAAACGAAACAAATAGTTATAGTTATGCTGTTAACTTCTTTATTTTTCAAACAAATCGTGTCCAATTGCAGGTGTGAGCTGTGCGACAAGTCTTTTATGCTACCCACTCATTTAAGCACCCACTTCCGGTCGGGAGTGCACAAAAGACACTTGGAGAAGGCCGAAATGAAGCAGGCCATGGAGCACGAGCTGAAGCGGGAACTGAAGGTGGAAGAAGAGGACAGTTTGCACATCTAGGACTGGAGGCGTTCTGATAAGTATATCAATGAGCAAGGCAAGGATGACGATGGCGCAAGCCAAAAAGCATTTGTGCAAAACAACACTTAAATGTATAAGAATTTAATCAACAATAAATTGAAGCTTCAGATCCAGTAACAGGCCTGATCTGTCCCCAAAGGCGGGTAATATTTGTCATAAACCCACTATCCATTCAATCCTAAGCCGCTCGTTTAAAATAAGTTAATTAATATAACGCAATCGAACTGGGTATTGAAGGTTGAATCCTTTGACCAATTGTGCGATAATTAAAGCCCACTAACTCTGGCGTTCTATAAAAATGTATTCTTTTATCAACTGATCGATGAAATTTAACGAAAATGATGTATATTTAGGATAGTTGTTTCCTAAATACAATATTTTTAAAATGGCTTAGTAATTTAATTCAAACTAAACCAAATTGTGAACGTATGTCATCAATTAAATGATAAGCTCCTTAAATAGTTAACCACATGTTTTTTTTTTCCAATGTCCACCTGAAGACTCAACCACTCGACAAAAAGAAGAAAGTCCAATTTGGCCATTGTTATTATTGATATTGCTTCATTAACACGTTAATTTGTACTGTAGACTAATGTTGATGCACCCAGAGTTGCCAGTTCTAGAGAAGTATCTTCTTCCTGCTTCTCATCCAACGGCAAAGGCACTTCTATCATATAAGTAATTTCCTCCGGTTGCGTCTCCACTGCCGATGGGAGCTTGCTGTGCTCGTTGGGCTGGGATTGCGATTGACTGGACGTGGAGCCAACCTTCGCCTTCTCCACATTATGCTTGTGTGTATTCGAGCGGTAGTGCGTATTCAAGTGGGTGGGGCGCGCGAACGACCTTTGACACAGCTCGCATCTGGACGATATACATTTAATTTTAAACACTTTATACATGTTCTTTCAACAAAGTCTTTACCTGAATAAACGCTCGCCCGTGTGAATGAGCATATGGTTCTTGAGAATGTAAGAATTGGTGAAGGTTTTCCCACACTGATGGCAGGCGAAGGGACGATCGTTGGTGTGGGTGCGTTCATGCCGCATTCGACCACTGTAGTTGACATAGGAGCGCTCGCAGTAGCGGCACGGAAAGTTCCTGTCTCCGGTGTGCATTACCTGGTGGCCCTTCAACTCGCCGGCGGAGAGGAATCGGGCCGGGCAAATTCTAGTACAGGAATAGTCATTTCAAACACTTATAATTCAATAATTATGAAAACAGCCATGTTATTTATCTTACTGGCACTGAAAGGGCCGTATGCCGCTGTGTTTACGCAGGTGGCGATCAAACGAGGACTTTCCCGTAATGTTTTTCCCGCACTGGTCACAAAAGAATACTGTGAGCGAGGCCTTGGGCCTCTTTTTGAGCTTCACTGCGCTCTTTGGACGACCGCGGCGCTTGCCCCTCTTCGTTATGAGTGGCTTGTCTTCCTCCTCCTCCGATATGGACATCTCCTTGATGGCCCGCTCCAGGTCGGCCTCGTGGCTGGAATCCAAATGATCGACGCCGTCGTCATCTCCATCGCTGTGGCTCAGGCTCTCCAACTTAATCATCACTTCCATGGGAGTGGGTGGCAGCACGGGCTCGACAGGCTTAAAATTTCTTGGGCGACAACGTGTACTACGGCGAACACAGCCCAAGCGGGTAGATAGGGAGTGGGAGGTCGTTTTCGAGGAGGCAGAGGAAATGTCGGCTTCTGGTTCCTCGAACATTTTCTGGCTTTTCAGGCACCGTTCCCGAAAATCGATGGCGCTCTTCAGGTCCTGCTGACATGTCTCGCACATCCAGTCGGGTAAGTCCGGCTCGCATTGCAGCTGGGAACCAGAAATTGTAATCAATGATGTGACAGTTACAGACCGTTTCCTTACCAAGAGACCGGTGAGCAACTTAATATCGTGTAGTATTATGCGGGTGTCACTCAAGAACAACTTTATGGCATTGGTCGTGCTCGTGTTGGTGGCACACAAGCGACACAGATTTCGAAACATCTTAGAAAATTAATTAGGACTAATAAGAATATTTCCAATTTTAAACATAGGCCAGCCAGTCACAATATTCTTCCATTCACCCCGAAACGTAAACAACACTGAGAAAAAAAAAAATACATGATAAAAAGATGGCTCACTGCACAATAGACGGTTATTCATTGTAAGAATAACGATAAGGGAAATCTTAAAAAATAGATTTTTTTACAATTAAAATAAAACAAAGACATTGTCTAAAGTTTATACTCATTAATAAAAACGAGAATGATTCTAAAAGAATTATTTCTTTTAGTTTTGGAACGAATGTTATAAGATTATATGAACACAATTTTCTTGTTTAAAAACTAAATACTATATAACTGACTGTTCCAATTAATAGTTTCATAGTTTTGTTTAACTACAGCCATTTCAAAACGATCGAAAAACATCTCAAATTTATGTTAAATTAAATTATCCCACACCCATAAAAATTCTGTTATTACTAAATAGGATTATATATTTTTGGTAGTTAAAAATAAAAATTGACGAACAGAATAAAATATATTTGAATATTTTTTTATCAAATCTGTTTCATTGTTTTTAGAATTTACTTATTTTTCACATTATTCTGATGCAGTTTCGAACGGTAGTGGGTCAGGAGATGGGTCCTCCTCTGAAATGATCGATCGCAGAGATCACACTGAAATTGCCTCTCACCGGAGTGGATGAGCATGTGGTTCTTGAGTACATAAGTGTCGGTGAAGGTCTTGCCGCACTCCACGCAAACAAATGGTCGATCGTTGGTATGAATCCTCTCGTGCTTTAGTCTCCCCATATAGCTTACATATTTCCGGTCGCAGAAGCGGCAGCCATACGGACGATCCTTTGTGTGGACCCGACGATGCTCACGTTGTTCTGCAGCGCTACGAAACCGAGCACCGCATTCTCTGGAAAATGTTTTTTAATCAAAATATGTACATATCATTTGAAATTCCAAGAAGGAACCAATCTCACTCGCATGCAAATGGCCGCTCCCCCGTGTGCTTCAGAACGTGGCGATCCAAATTGATTTTAGATGTGGCATGAATGCCGCACAACTCGCAGATATAGATCTGGTCTACCGACTTACTCTTGAGCTTGGGATTTCGAACCTTTTTAGGAAATTGTTTCTGATCCCTTCTGGTTTGTATTGATATCGGTTTTGGAGCCTCCGACAAGGGTTGCTCTTCTCCTCCTGAATCGAAAATTAAATTGTGGTTTTCCGGATCTACTTCTATCAAAACTTGAAAAGTTTCTTCTGGAGTACCCTCTTCTCGTTGTAGCTTAGATTGATCTTTTAAGTTGTCACTTGCTTCCGGTTCACTTGACGAAGGATCCTTGTCCATTGAGTTGCATTTTCTGAAGCTTTTAATACAAAGCCTTCGGAAGGAAACGGTAGACCTGAGATCTGACTGGCAGCGTAGGCATATAAAATTCGACACATTGGGAATTTCTTCCAACTGCATAAAAAAATATTCATTTAATTTTTAAATAACTTCTGGAGAATTTATTTCTCACCTGCAATCCTGTCACCAGGTTTAAGTTCAACAGAAGCTTCTTGTTTTCTAAGGCGAAGAGGTTAAGACTCCTACCGCAGATAGGGCTTATCCCGCAAGTTCTACATCTATTTACAAGCATCTTGCTTGGTGTACTCGACTCGACTAATTGGACAGCAATTTCATGTAAGCCCCAAAGTCGCCAACTTCGACAGTCACATGAAAACGCGTTCTGTCAAATTTGGGCGCCAAGATCGACTTTTCAAATTTTCGATATTTCATGCGTTTTTTCGGAAAAGGGAGTTGTTGGTTTGCGAGTAACCCTTTACGTTTTAGGTCTTAGTTTTATATCACTTTGATATCTGGATATACATATGACAATAAATTGCTAAACTGAAATAAACACCAATTAAAAAAAATAAAACTACTGAAATGGGGGTACCTATGGATATTAATGTTATTGGTTTTTATCTGTCTGAAGGTTTTGAACTGGTCATTTAGAACTACTGCGACCACGGCCATTATAAACTTTGAAAAGTACCATGAATTTCGTCCCTAAACAGGGTGATGATGTGAACTTGGATTTCTATGCGTTCGAACAGTCGTTGTCCTCGTAAGCCTTGATTATGTTCTCCTTGATCTGCAGGTCCTTGTGAAACAGAAGATCGCTGTGTAGGGCCTCCTCGCGTTCGCGGGCTATCTTCAACTCGAGGAGATCCAAGCGCCGTCGCTCAATGAGGATGCGATAACGGTGTAGCTCTTGCTGCCGCTGCCGGAAGGTGGGCAAGTGGGTGCTCGTACTGCCGCTGCTGGCGCTGGAGCACTTGTTGCCCCCTGCCGCCGTTGCAGCGGCGGTGGAGCCACCTTTTCCTCCTGCAGTTACCTTGGTGGTGGTCGGGCGACGCTTAAGGGGACCCGTGATGCGTCGAGTCGTTTCCACGAATGTAGGGCTCGGTGGTGCCGAAACGTGAACGCTGATTAGTTCACTGCGCACTCGCACCTGTGGCTGTTGTGGGGATGGATTGCCGTCCAGGTCTAGGACAGGACTGTTCTTCGGGACGTCCAGATCGCCGGAGCAGCACGAATCGGTGTCATTGGTTAGTGACATTCGCATTCGTTGGGCGAATTTGGGTGGCACTTCGCGCACCACGCACGTCTGCTTTGGTGGTAGGCAAAAAGACTCCATCTTGAGATCAGTCACCACTTTCGTAGATCCCCTAGAGGTGCTCTGAAGACGATCTGACCCAAGGTCCTTACTACGCTTGTATTTAAGAGACTCATGGGAGGGCTTATAACGCAGTGCCAAACTGGGTTTCACGGTCAGTGCAATGTCCGCCGGATCCTCCAGATCGGCGCCCGTACTTGCCACCTCCTTCTCATCCGCCCGCCGCTTGCACATTCCGGTAAAGAGCCTCTGCCAGTAAGCATCCGCACGCTCTTTGACAGAGGGCTCCTTATCCTCCGGTAGCGATGTGGCTGACAAGTGATTATGCTTCCAAGCCGACTCGTGGATGCTGGACGCTTTCTTGCTCTGCTCCCGCTCCCTGAGGGTAGCTTTCTTTTTGCGCAATTCGCGCAAAAGCATCAACCAGTTCTCGCTCGCCGTGCGCTTCCTGGAGGGCTGCTCTGGTTCAGCCGGGGCCACAGGGCGACCGCTAGCCGCGCACACGGTGCGCACCGGGACGCGGCGGTAGTTTACCAAGGAGTCGAAGGTCTCTTCTTCATCGTTGAGCTTCCACATGACGCGACGACTACTGCTGGACATTGACTGAATAAAGATTTCCTCTGCAAGAGACATAAAAAATTTATATTTTTTACTGGGCACATATACATAGGTGGCATACCTGACTTTTGGCTTCTGTCCATGGAGTTCCCTGGAAGTTTTCGGTGACCGACCAAACCGGCTCCTGCCCTTGTACTTGCCCCGGCCTACAGTAGTTCCTGTTTGAAATTTGTAATACTAGTAATTTTGAAGTCGTGCGGTGTGTGTTTTTTAAATTTTTTTGAAATTTTACTTGCTCTGCTACCCTGATACATAAAACCCGTGCTACCCACAAAGCCTACTAATAAAAGACATTGATTATTTGTTTTCATCTTTAATTCCTTTTATATCGAGTGTATATAACTTGTTATAAAATTTCATAGGATTCTGTTGATTTTCTGTTGTTTTTATTGATTTAATAACTAAATAGTGTTAGATGCGCTTTAAAAGTATGTTAACATTGTGGGCTTCAACGAAATTACATAAATAATTTAAAAATAAATTACTCAACAGGATGTGTAGCCTTCGCAGTTTTCACTTTGCATTTGGATGCCTTCTAATTAAAATTGTATTTTTAAAAGCAGAGATTTATGGACTATTTGAGATTTTTGTAATTAATATTTGCGCTATGAAACCACAAAAAGGTCTTACAAATTATACACAATCCTTGTTATAGCTTAGAAGTTTGTGGTGAACGTGTTAGTTAGTGACTAGCATTAGTGGAGCTGCCTTTTATTCTTATCCTCTTCAATATATTCATTCCTAATCCGACTATTACTTCATTTTAGGCGGGGATAATTGAGCTAGACTTTTGGGGGGGTTTCGCCAATAGGCTGAATTATTGAGAAGAGTTCGCAATTAGTTTGCGGCACCAAATTGGAGAGGCTTTGCCTAGATAATGGGCTTAAAATGTTCCGTATGATTTAACTAATTTGTAACGCGATTTTTGGTAATTGTTTTTCTTTGGGCTTTCTTTGGAGTTAGTACATGTTATTTACGCTATATTCTAGTTTTATATAAAGTATTTTTAATAAAGTACACACATCGTCTTGAATTTTCGTGGGCTTGTGAATTTTCTTAGTTATGAAATTTGTAGTACAAATTTTGAATGCTTTGTTCTATATGGCTGACTGTTTAAGAGACTATTTTTTACATCTATTGTTAACCAATTTTTTCTGTGATTCGAAGCGAACATTACGGCGTCTGACTACCCTTCTTAAATATATTTTACATTTCTTCTAAACATTCAAGATATTTTTCTAAATCTTGTAAACTTGTTTTTTTTTGTTAATTTTTTTTTTTCTTATTTCTCTTTGGATTTTTTATAAAAAAATTTCATCTTTAAAATGTGAAAATTATTCAAGGTTAAATTTAATTTTCTGTCTTATATTGGTTCCAATTGATGCTTAAATGTTAACAATTTTTGTATATAAAACCGTTGAATATATGTATGTGTGTATCTGTTATTACAAACCTTACTATACAAAAGAAGTAATCTCTTACATATGCTTTCTTGTCTGTACGCTTTAACATTTCTCTAGGCCATGAGCAAGTCGGCTTGCCTAAATCTGGTTACTATCCTTGGTTTATATTCTGTCTGGTCTTGTAAATGTTTTAAAATTTAGCTAGCAAGGGGTATATATATATATATATATTCCTTTGCTGCCTTACATTATTTTGTATGGGACTAATCGTAGGTAACTGGACGACACAGTGAGAAGACGAAGACGATGGCATACCACACCTCGGTCAGGTAAAGGGCGATCTGCAGCGTGCAGAGGCAGTACTCCAGGCGCAGTCGATAGGTTTGCAGGAGCAGCAGATAGGAGACGCCAATGAAGCAGGGAACGGTCATGAATACCGACAATATTGCTGAACAACCTATGGAGAAAATAATAGTTAATAATACATATTTATTTTTAAGAATGATAATGAAATTTCATCAGAAAGGGAGAAGATCTTTGTGTACCTCGACCAGCCAGAGTACTCATACGCCCCATTATCAGCCGAATCGTTTCAAAGACAATAAAGGCAATCATCACGCCGGTGTCCAGCGCAAGAGAGTGGCCAGTGTAGCTTAGATTGATGGCCTTCAGCAGACCCATGGCCATCTCGCAGCATGCGAACATGCCGAAGTAGAACGAATTGAGGTAGATCAACACCTCGTAGTTCATGCTGGGATTCGGCTTCTTCGGCACGAGAGGCGGCGGGCGCTTGGGTGGCATATTTTGATTTGTCGACCTGGCTCCTGCCCCTTTTCTTTTGGATTATAGCGCAGAATAATACGAAATCCACCTCCCGAATGGCCCGTGGCGTTGCTCACGTTGGGCACTGTATTTTTAGACTAACCATAATAATAACGGGGACCTGCCGCGCAACTTGGACGCTGCAGCGAGCTTCTCGCGATTTGGCTCTGCTGTTTATTTGAGTAATGAGCTGCCGGCCGTTGTCGCCTTTAATATCTTTTCTCTTTGGTGGCCAGTATTGGCCGGTGGATAGCCTGCCCAGAACCGCGAGGTTCTTGGCTATAAAGAAAGGACAGATCTTTTTCTGTAAACTTGTCATGGGTTTTCACAGTACGCTCTATTGCAAATTCATCTTAAATAAATGTTAGACTTTTAGTATCTCTTAAATGGTTCACCGTTTTTTAAAAAGTTTGAAATCACCAAGAGGTCTACCTTTAAAGAGGCTAACACCAACTGTAGCGGCCGAACCAAACGTGCGTTCGCCAGACGATTCCGCAGTGGCCCGTGTACATTACATTTGAATTAGAAGTGTACATTGCACCTAGGGGACAGAAGCGGTGTTGCATGAGCGTGCAGTGCGCATATAATTTTAGATCATCACAGCCGTACAGCAGACCGTATAAAAATACCAACGGCCGGCGATTCCGTGTCGGAGAGTCGAACCAACAGCCAGCAGGGAGGCGACAAAGGCCGGACAAAAGAATGCAACTAAGAAATTCAAATTTAATACAACTTTGCTTTTGATAGAATCGGACGCGTTACGATGTGATTTTTGGTAGTCGCGAAAATTGTGTGATTTGTGCGGCTTATATAACATATAACTTACGTACATTGAGAATATGTCTCTCCTAATGGAAGTGGATCCTTAATATTACGGATTAGTGCGGATTCGGTGCGCTGGTCGTTAGATCCACATTAAAGTTTGAAGGCCCCAGCAATGCGCTTGATGTAGAAGTGCCATAGAATGGTGTCTTGTCTTACTCGTAGTCGTCGCTTCTCAAGTGTACTCCTTGTTTCGTCCAATCCTCCTATAGGCGGAAGTGCTGCCATGCTTTTGGTCTCGATTTTGGTAGTTGACGTGGCGGCAGCAACGGCAACGTGGTTTATCAACTGCTAGGTATATGTCACAGGACGACACATTGTACAAATAAATATGCTGGCGTAGACCAGTTCAGCACCTTGTAGGGTGATCATTAAGGCACTCAGAATAATTTCGATTTTGAGAACAAAGGTTTGAAAACAACACAAGAAGATAACAATAGCAAGACTGGGCAGTGTTAATATTACGGATGCGGTTGCTTGCCAGCCTACAAGGATAAAAAATACATGGTAATTATATAGTTATTAATAATAGTATTGTTAAATTACTATTCACCCCGTTCCCAGTTTGCAAATTAATCTTTGAGGGTCGCAAAACACGATTTTAAAGCCAAAAAACAAATCAATTTAAGCTAAAAATACTTTTTACATCGAGTTGCCTATTTTTAAATCTATATACCATAACATTTTACAAGCTTAGTGGAAAAATGTATAGATTTTTGCGTACAAATAAATAACATAAAATAGGGCGTACTCCTAAATACAAAAGATAACCACATATGGTTCATATTTTTATGGTCTATAGTCTCACAGAAAAGCACTAAAGGGAATAAGAGTCGATGACGAAACTGTCGCCCCTGCGACTGCACCGTCATTGCTATGACGTTATGGCTCCTTAGCTCTCTAGGAACTGTAACGAAACTCACCACGATCGCTAAGACTGCTCTTGCGGCCGAAGACGATCCGCAGGGTCTCGATGATGCAGAGTGAGAGCAGGATACTGGCTTCGCGCGACAATACATTCTCGCCGTAGTTCAGGTGGATTGCCTTCAGCACGCCCACGCCCACTTCGAAGGTGGCGTACAGGCCAAAGTAGAACGAGTTAAGATACATCAGTATCTCATAGATGAGGCTGGCGTTCATGATGGATAGTTGAGTGCTGGGAGTCTCGACTCCGGGCTGCTAGCAGAGCAGTTTGAAAATATTTTTTCAGCTCTAGCTGTGGCTCGCAATCCAGGATTAGCTCCAAGCTCCGTGCCAACTCACGGCTGCAATCGCGCTTCCATTGACGGTTAAGGGTGATCCAGACAATTGGTGGTGCTCTGTTAATGGCACTCCTTGCGTATTTTTAATTGCAGCCTGCTCATAAGTACATTTACTAATAGCCTCGCCTATCGGTCTCGTTGCCTGGCCTATTGTTGTTGCGGTGGCGTTGTCATGGGAGTCGAGGTGTGTGTCGGTTGTGTGACAACTCTATGCTAATATTAAGTATGTACTGTGCGTTCACGTTTATTTATATTTTATAGGTTGCTTGGAGAAGATGAGCAAAGAGCAGCGTTTTTGGAGGAGCTTATATAAAACTCTTTACGTCAAAGGAGCTACTGTGTTCATCTCTTCTTGCACGTTCACAACTCTCACAGCGGATGGACGAACTTCCTCCTTTCAGGTTTTTACCATTAATAATTTTTTAAATATTTGAGGCCTTTTATGGGACGTTCTAGTGTGTGTTGTTGCTGTTGGGAATTTTTCTTTTCCTCCTCGCTGGTGATGGTGGGTGTTTGCGCAGCGTTGCCAGACGATAGGCTGGAAAATGGAGGCAGCTTACAGTTTTTATTAAAACTGATCAATAATAAAGCTTTAGGATGTCTTTTAGGGTAATAAAGTGTATATATAACATACTCTTATTTTTGTTAAAGTTGTGGGTATTTATTCCAAAAACGACTTGTTGCTTTTTATGTTTGAAAATAGGAAGGACATAGATTTTCTTTTGGTTCTTTTCGATAGTTCGTGTTCCAGCAATGAAATGTTGTCTCACCTCTAACGCATCTCTAGCATTTAAATACCATCTCTAACCTTATTTATTGTGTTATTTTGATTTTTCATTTATTTACCTCAGATTTTGAGCTGTTGCGATGCCAGCGGATCAGATTCAATATTCAGAAAAGTACTTTGATGACAAATTCGAATACAGGTATGTCGCAAATAAAATACCCATTCATTATTTCAACATACTTATTCAAAATCGGTTTTAGGCATGTTATTCTGCCTGCGGATTTGGCAAAGCATGTTCCAAAAGCGCACTTGATGACTGAGACAGAATGGCGAAACCTTGGCGTACAACAAAGCCCCGGCTGGGTCCATTACATGGTTCATGCACCAGAGCCGCACGTAATTCTATTCCGCCGGAAGCGCGTCGAGGAGGAAAACGCGCCACAGGTGGCATCTGCACCACGTTCCCAAAACACGGGCCTCGCCGATGTGCGCGGTTAGTAAAGGACAGCCATGGAGTCACCAATGCTTATGCAGTATTTCATAAGTCAGCATCAGGTATCCTGATGTAAAACTATAATCAATAGCATTAGGATAAGTTAAGCTGCTAAGTTCAAAGATCAAAGACAACTCAGAGTAATTTGTTGGAGAGATATTAATTTCATTAAGTTTATTACCTATTATTAAATACAAAAATAAGCGTACGCCATGTGTACAGATAGTGTAAAATCATTAATTATTTGTTTGACTAATTGTAGCAGCGCCATACCGCGGGCAACAAGTGGTCTGTCCAGCTTTGGTAGTTCAAATTGCAGTTCTTTTTGGCATAGTATTCCATGGCGTACAGTGAGATTATTAAGCCATTACCCAAGATAAGGGAAAACCACAGGAATATGTTTCCAAATACTTTAGGAGCCCTTCGCATTAGGAAAACCAAAGAAACGCCCACCACTCCAAAGAAGACGAACATTACGGGAAAGAACATTTGCAGGGCAAATCCGAGTATCTGCTCGTGCACCAGGGCGGAGATAAGGAAAACGGACAGCGAGGCAGCCAGCTTTGATCCGCGGAACACGTGCATGTACATATCCTTGTAAACGTATTCGTACAGCCAGTCATGGACAACTACATTCCAGTTTCGATAATATCCGTCGTAGGTGTGCGCCGTCCACCAGTCCTTGTAAAACATTCGATCGCCAAAGCGTAACAGCTCTGATGTGAAGTTTAGCCACGAGTGCAGGATCAGGTAGAATCCACATAGAAAGATGACGGCGCTTGGCAGCATCATTCCAAACAGCTTCAAGATCAGCTGTGGGGCTCCCATCGGCTCCAACCCGAACTGACCAAAGTGCGCGTGGATGTGTCTTTCGTGGATAAAAGCGTAAAGGAATGCCACAGCAACCACTTCTAAGAGGCGGTTGAGGGCAAACTTCCAGCGGATCTCTGGGGTGCGCGGATAGGAGTCCCGGTATATCAGCGTTGGGGCAAACAGAAAGTAGGTGTAACAGTGTAGGGGCGGGATAAACGGTTGCCCGGCAAGCTCCTCCTCCTTGTCGTCGGTCTTGGCTTTCCCCGCCACGACTCTACCCGCGTTGTATCTGACAAACGCATGCATTTTCATCAATAGGCGGGTGCTTTCCAGCAAAAGAACGCATGCACTGACAAACGGGAGGTCGAACTTTAAACAGAGGGAGGTGGATACATAGCAGAACACCATCTGGGAGCTGATGTACAGGATGAGGCAGGTGTGCGTCCAGAAGCGTTGCAAGGCGCCTGAAAGGGAAGATGGGGTTTTATATATTTAGTTGTAAGATAAAGACCTATTTTTATATTAAAATTATAGATTCTATAGCGCTTATAGACCCAATGTCTCTGCAGTTATTCCATTAAGTGCATAAAAGCAATAAAAACTGTCAAAACGAATTAAGTTATAAACCAAGAATATAACCAGTTTACTTAAGGGGATAACAATAGAGGTACTTAAACTTCCTGTTCTGTGGATCTAGCCTATGAACTTACTCTGCGGTTTCAGCTTGTGCCTGACGAGCGCCCAGCCTCGGAATGCATAGTACAGAGCGAAAACGAATACATGTTCCAGCGCCCAGGCGCCCATTACCCAGTGCAGGCGCCGTAGTCCGCCCTGGAAGGTGCCCAGGCCCAGGTCGATCCGCCCGTCAACAAAGTAGTCATAGAATATGACGTTCAGTAGAAACATGACCAGAATAATGTAGAAGATGTGGTAAATGGTGCGCATGTGCTCCACCTGAAGCAGCGCGGTTAGATACGACTCCCGCGCCACGAATACCTTCTCCGGCAACGATCGCTTTTTTTGTCTGGGGTTTTCGGCTGTGTGCTGAGTAGGGTTTGTGCTCATCCCATTTGCATTGCCATTTGGGGAGTCACTGACGTCCGGAACGGATTTCTTCGTAACGCGATTGTTCCAAGTGCTCTTGGGGTCTGATCTGTCAAAGTTTGGGAACTCGTGATCCCGCAGTTCCCGCTGCCGAAGATCCCGCAACACATCCTCAACAGTGCAGGACAATCGCTGCTCGAAATCGTATAGCATTTTCGACTGAAACTTTTGGAGCTTATCCCGCACAAAGTTAAAGTCAGGCAATCGGGCCTGAAACTCCTCTGGTTGCCTTTTGTTCTCATTAGCCATGACTGGAGCTGGGAATTAGCCCTTTGTTTTGATTGTAAATCCTGGCCACCGACTATATATGTATTCTATATCCGCGTTAACACAGACAATAATTGCGACTGCCCCCGTCAACGCCACTTTGCACAATGTATGCGGCTCTGGCGTTGTTGGGTTGTTTTCAAATCTTCGGTGATAACGGCGTTTAGCAGACTGAGAATATAGGAGCACTCCAAGGGTGAACTTTGTCAGCATTATAGGTTAACTTTAATTTAATGGTCATATCATGTTTTTTTTTTTATAAAAAAAAAACAGGAAATATTGTTGGGAACTTTTTGTAAAAGAAAATTTTAAATATATATATTAATATAAGTTTTTTAATCTCCGCCTTAATGAATCCTACCCCACTGTCTCAGCTCCAAGTTCTCCTAATAACTCTCGATTTGAGGCCCGCTCTCGTTTGATCGCTCATGACTCTGGGGACCTTATGTTAAGTGCGCTACAATTGTAATTGAAATACATTTGGTTTAATATCTCGCACTTTGAGCAAGACGATTAGCTGTCAACGGCATTTTAGTTAAGTCTATTCTACGCCTTTACGGCTGATAAGCGTCTGTCCATTGGCCTCGTGGTGGACACAGCTGTCGGAGGCGTTGGCGAGTGCACATGCACCCGATTTGTTTACATCACGCCGCTGACCCGATTGCATGTGCTCCGGGTGCACAGTGGAACGAAAGACGACAAATCCACAAAGTTTTCTATTCCCATTTCCTATATGAATTTTACCAAAAATATTAAACATTCTTTAAGTTGTGGTCATCGTTCATGATGACCGGTCCAATAAAAACCTTTTTATTCCAATACGGTTAAGACTACCATTATATGGAAGTTACGCTTTGATTCTCAAAAATAACAAAGTAATGACGGATATGAGCAGTTCCGACTTACTCATAGCTTTACTTACTCACAAAGAAAGGTGTGTATAATTTTGAGTTCGAATTCTTAGCGAAGTGAACACCTCAGATCTCATAAATAATGTATGCACAATGTACATACAATGTATATATGCTATGGGTCTATCTACTCAAACTATTCTATGTTGAGTCTTGAAGATATTGTCCTGAAAATAGATCATATGAAAGTTGTTAAAAAATAGTTTTTATAAAAAATATATTAATAGTTTGTACGTATACGTAATATATAACGTATACGCAAGAAATTATAGTTTCGAAGCCGTCGACTTAAGATTAAGTAATCCAATCAAGTCCAGTTGATAAAACAACAATGCTTTTCTTAATGTTTTTAAGTGCAAGCTGATAATACTGGCTTGCGTCTCTATATCCCTATCAAATTCCAGATAATCATTTGATATGAACTAATAAAACTATTCCGATTAGTCAAGGCATGTAATCCGCTGAGTACATAGTCTGAACTTATTATTATGACACGTTTTTGTCAACTTATTTTTCTTTCTTCGGTTCAACTGAAAGAAAAACGCAAATATTAAATCTAGGACTAAAAAAGGACTCAGCTCATTACATTTTTTAGTTTTTGTAGAAATACTATTGTGAGTAATGAAATTTTTAATACAACATTTTTCAAAGCTCACATATCGCAAATATTAAACATCAAAAATGGGCTAAACAGGGATTGCATGAGAGAGGTTGTGCGTATGTATTCTGGTAAATATTTGGCATATTTAATTGCAAATATTTACGACAGTGGAAGTAGATGCAGAGGCGTACATACACACAGAATGGAATCAAAACAAATACAAGCGCATAAACAGAGTGTTTTGATAACGAGAAATGAACCAAAATTAAAGCTCACGGCCATGAGTCCTGCGGTTCGCAGGATGCACGCATGCCAAACTGTGTGCAAGTGTATGGGTATGCCTATGTTGGAAATAATATTAATACTGTGCAGACGCAATAACCAAAAATATTTATTATTTATGCGAAATAAACAGCAGCGGCAAGAAAAACTCAACGCATACACTGACATACCCAAAATATGAAATTAATGCAAAAAGACAAAAAAAAACCATCAGAAAATGGAGAGTGTAATATATACATATGTGTATATATGGAAATGGCAATAATAAAAGCTGCGGCACTGGCTTGGCACATAAAACACAGGGAGCGGCGAGATGTCGAAGCGTATTCATAAACATCCCGGCCGAAGGCGGCCATTATGGAGAAAACGAAACTGAGATCCTTGTGCCAGGATTGGAGACAAACGTACACATAAAAAGACATTTTTATTGCCTCGAAGTAAGGAGGCAAGGCTCGGAGTCTGGGCAAACACAAAAAAGGGAGAAGCAAAAAAGGCAACAAAAATAATATGCGACCGCATAAAAATCTATATAATTCATAAACCCGCATTTGAAATAGTGATGCGAACGAAGCTTTTTTTCTTATAACTATATTTTAAGCTTAAAATGGAGACCTAGCCATTCCTAGATATGGATAATTTTTCATTTTATAGTACATTTTGTAGTAATTTATAATGGGATCTCAACAAATAATCGTAACTACATTAAATATCATTCTAAGATTTGTATAAACTAACTGGTGTACAGTGAACTATTCCCCATTTTAAAATATTATATTTTAAGGAAAAATTTTGCGTCTTGACTAGATCTTTGCCATCACTGCCTCAAAAAGTTGCCAGGGTTTGGGGAAAGATTGGAGGTCCCGGACCAGAGACCGGAGACCGGACACGGGCAAGCAAACACGTACGCCGCTCTGTGGCGGCCATATTGGGTCATAAAAAGCACTCACACACCCTCTCTCACACACACACGAAGGCCAACATAAAAGCCTGGCCACAAACCAACAGCGGCGCAACAACAGCAACAATAACGGGAAAAAAAGTGACAGCAGCAGCAGAAAACAAGTAACAACGGCTCGCCGGCTATCCCGACTATAAGATACCCGATAATGGCATGAAGCATCACAATAACTGGGTGTCCTTGATTAATTATCCTGAATGTATGGTGAATATGGTGAATCTTTGAGCTAATTTAATTCCACTAATAAATTATAACATTTTTGTTCATGTAACAAAGGCCCAGGAAATTGTAAAGCTTTATTTACGAGGGTTTTATGAAAATCGAAATAAAAAGTATGACATGTTAGAATAAGATAGTTTTGAGCTTTGACGTGATCATAAAGATCATATGATAAATAAAAGCATTTCTTCCTGATATCTTCCTGATATTACATAAATTCGATGCAAAGCGATATACCCTTCACAGCTATGAGTACCGGGTAGAAAAAATTTTATGATGGTGCCTGCGCAAAAGTTTTGTGAAGCAGAAACATATAAAAAATGTTGCATATTTTTGGGCATGTGGGAATAGGGGTATGGGAAGCTGTCGGGGGTTCCGAATTGTGGGTGGGTGGGTTTTTCACCTACCCACTGATGGTTCGCAGAAAAACGCAGAAAATCTTCCTCGTTGTCGTTTGAATTCGGCTGGTTAGTGCGCCCTATATGTTCTCTATTTTTATATATATACATATTCGTATGTATTGTAGATATGTATGATCCTGTTTTGTCATTTCCGTTATTTGTCAATGTGTTGTTGGTTTATAGGCGTACAGTTTTGTGGGCTCCTAAATTAAAACAAAAACAATATCACAATGGGAAATGTCGACCATGGCCTCAGATTGAATACACTTTTATTTTTTAATGGATGGTTTTTATGAATCAAATTTTAAATTTCAATTAGACCCACGATGAAGCTGGTATTCATATGGTATATATGGATTTCAATAGAGAGAATCAGTTGTTTTCTTCATTCATTAAATAATAATGAAAATAACTTGTTTGGATCTACTAATCTCATGCTATTATTCTTCTAATACTATCTCTTGGGGTTTGCTGGACTTTTGTGTAGCAACTTTATTATATAAATGCCAAAATTTGTGGTGAAAATCTCTTGATTGGATCAACTAATCTTTCGCTATTATGCTTTTAATACTACCTTCTGCTTGACTTCTAGGGGGACTAACAGACCCCAACAGACACCAAAATTTGTTCATCTACATAGGCCGTTTAAGGATTATTTGGGAATAGGTTGTTTTTTTATGGATTTTATTGTTTCTATTGTCGTTTAAAATAAAGGGGTTTCTAATGTTTCTTGGTTAAAATTTAAAATAACTATTAAATAAAATTTTGTTAATCAATAACTTTCTAAAGTATAGTCTTAAAAATAATTGAGACTGTTTTCTGTTCAGTTTTATCTTAGGCCCATGATTCGGGTCGTAATTGTACTCCCCTTTGGACTAAGGTAATCCTGCCATATGGACCCTGGCGATTTCCTGCCTCAGTTTGGCTGTCCGGCTACATTATTAGCGTCTTGCACATACCAGTTTTGGTGTTGGAGGCGTTGTACGGGGAGGCGTGGCCGATGGCACACGTTTGAAAAATAAACTAAAGCTGCCGCGCCTGCCAAGCAAGCCAACTTTGTTTCCCGGTTTGTCTGCACAAAGGGCTCATAAAAATATGCTTGAAATGAGCCGAAAAAGGACGAGAACGTGTGCTGTAGCGAAAAAGAAAGAACGCTTAGCAATATTTAATGTCGCCAACGATGTCAACAGGACAATTTAGTGGGAGATGGTCAAGGAGATGGTAAGAAAGTATCACGGAAAAAAACAATTGATCATTTTAGTTTTAAATATCAGACAAGTTTAAAAGATAAAAACGGATAGTTCTTATGGAACATAATAAAATTAAAGAACTTTATGACCTCAACTCATTTCTGTATGATGAATAATATATGTCCTACTTTTTTGTCGTGTAAGAATGAACATGGCGACTCAGTTAGCTTTTGATTGTTTTGCAAACAAAGCGAAACACAGTCTCTGTGCCGCAATCATCCACCCACTATCGCACACACTCACACACATATATTTTTTTCCCCCACTCTAACACACACACAGCCACCCACTCAATGCTTTTTTCGATTTCCCTTTTTTGCCCACTTAAACAAAACAAAGGGGAAGAAACGAAAGAAAATAAAAACGAACGAAAAAATCGTTGGCAACTTTTTTTCGAGGGTGGATTTTCATTTTGTATGGTTCATGATTTCGAACTCTATTTGCTGGACCAATTCCCGCCTCCTCATGGGATGGTTGCTCTCGTAGATTTTTTTTTACCATTACATTATTTGGAAATTTATGCGGGGTGGCAACTTTTGTGACTCATTCCCTATCCTCTCATCGATTTTTTGCTGGGGAGGGATGGCGGAGGACGAAGCGAACGGGAGATTTTTTATGTAGATTGGTCCATTATGTGGAATTAGTTTTTGTATGGCCACTGATAGGAATGGCACGGTCGTAGAACGTTATTGGCTGTTCCATAGCCCACATAAGTATGCAATGAAATGCAGGCTCTCAAAAATATAGTCAAAAAAGGTATTTTTTTAAATCCGGTTTGAACTATACTTATCTAAGCTAAAAAGTTTCCATGTTATACATTGTTATTTGGGTCTGATATTTCATTATCGCTGGAAAAATTTTCCATGAAATGAAAAAAGTTGATTGACCAAATCCGCAAACAAAACCGAGCATTGGAATTTTTATCAGTGCGAACAAATAGAAAAAGTCATTCTCCAAAATGTAAATATTTTTTTTATAGACAAACAAATTCTATTTACACGACTTTCGAAGAAAGAAACAATACCTATTTAGGAATTTCAATATTATTGGGACTGGCAAGAAGACAAAGAATCGTATAAAACATGAAAAAGATGAACAATTTAAAAATATTTTTGTAAATATATGATAATAAAATATATGGGTGATAAGCAATAGTTCGTAAAGTATAGCTCAAGAGATTATTTTTAACGTCTTTCATGAAACGGTCTAATAGATTGATTGTCTTTTTTTTAAGAAGTAACAATGTCATCGCATAATAGCAAGGACTTGCATCCATGGTATAAGAAACATACATACATATATACCTTACATACATATGCATGTATTTACGCGTGGGTGGATTCCGAAAGAACTGGCTTTTTTTGGGTGGTTGGTATTTGCTGGCGAATGTTTCTGGCAGAAAAAGAAAGAAATTCACATAAAAATATACGAGTCCTCATTATGATAATACGAAAATAAATGACAGTGGCGTTTAGACACTAGCCGTAAGAACGGCCTAACGGTGAGCCCAAATTTGGAAGAGAGGGAGTATCCACGGCAAGAAGGATATAAGGATGTGAGAAACGTGGCAGGCCAAGTGTCAAGTATTAAGGCAGGCTGTTTTTCACAAAAGCGTGGCTATGTGTGCCGTTTATTGGTTAAGTTTTGGAGTAATTGTGAATAATAATACTGAATAATTCATAATACCATCTTCAGAAACTTAAACATAAAATTACCCTTTAATATAGGGAACAATGTCGCCCATCAATCTCTTTTCGAATCTTTCATTTCAATGCTTTCATTAGAAAATAAAATATTCCACTTCATCCTTTTGCCAAAGTTTAGGCCTTTGTTTTTGGCATCCACACCTTGGACCAAAGAGTGCCAAAATCGTCCTGATGGCCGGCCGGCCAATCCTAGAAAAAGAATTACTAATTCCGAGGACTAAAAGCCTCCAGTTGAACATTGACTGTGCGACTAATAGACTCGCATATTTATCGTAGCAAGTTCAATTTTTTATTCGCATTTGTGCCGTATGTTTCCGGCTTAGTTCTCTTGGCCATTACCAGCTTTCGATGCGTGTGTGTAGGTGGGTGTGTGGGTGGGCCATTAGCTAATTCTTTGGGCCATAGAATAAGCTTTGAGTCGGTTATAAATTAAAGAGAGCGAGCATTGTGCAGCTGCCGTAGGGACTCAAAAAATCGTTGCAAAAATACGTTACATTTTTGGGTCAGTTGGGTGAGAAACTCAGGGGTCAACAATTAAATGACATTTGCAATAAAAGATTCTCGTTTTCAATAGGCGGCAATGAAAAATTATTTAAATGCTGAAATTTTATTTTCGCATATCAAGACGGAAAAAGGTCAAACGGGGTCCGGGTTCTGGGTTCCGTTTTCCGGGTTAGGGTCAACCAATGGTCAATTAAAATCACTCTAAAAACCCAGCTGACCCCAACCCCAACCCACCCAAAAACCATTTCTCAAACATGCAAAACAAAGAGGCGAAAATTTTTGATCTGCAAAAATCCTTTTTTGTTGTTGGATCGACTGTTACAGTTTTCAGTTTCGAATGCCGGGCCATAAATTTGACCCTGGCCACCCCTATATGTGTGTGACTCTCCTTGAGGCGTCTTAGCCGTGACCCCGAATTCATGCAATTTTCCCGGCACATTCACATTATTCGCATTAATTTTAACCTCTGCCTGACGCTGACAAGGGGTCAGGGCACTGGCGCGCGCGTTCTCAATTTTATTTTATTTTGTTTTGTTTCATTTCGACCAGCTTTCCATCTCCTACTCCTCCTCCTCCTCTTCTGGCCAATGGCTGCTGACCACTGGCCAACCCCCGATCGGCATCTGTGCCACCGCAGGGGTCACGAAAGTGTGAAAATGTGTAACTGCTGCGTGGACTGATTAGATGGCCGAGTCCTGCGTCCAAGGATCACCGGGGTGGGTGCTGATGTTCTTGCTTTTGGCGCTTGTTTTTCAATGCCAATTGCCTAAGCTCAGGATTTTGTTTTATTCGTTTTCACGTTTTCCGAAGGACAATGGACAATGGTCTTACATTTGTATGGACTCACTTCGATGGCGACTTAGTGGCCATAATATCCAGCGAATTACGAACGTAATCGCGCCAAATAAAATATATGAACAGGATCCTTGCAGAGCCTTCTAGTACCCTTGGAATAATAAATCCCACTAAGCCATTATTATAGTTATTATTTATTGCCAACTGCAATAGGCTTAAGAAAACAAAAATTTATAAAGAATATAATTTAAAATTTCGTATAAAATAAATCGTATCCAAATCCTGAGCTAAAAATGTTGTTTCATTTGGGAGATTCAGTGGCATTTTCCAGTTGTAAATAATTTATTTTAAATAAAAACTGTAGACTCAACCCTTTGCTATAGGTGACATAAAAACATAAACCCATCCACATACCGATACCATTCCGAACTTAACCCTTTCGCCTAATTACAAGTACACCCGTTCCGAGAAGACTTTCCCTCATAAAAAGTGATTGGAGTTTCGTTCTAACCCTTTCCTCACACAGCCAACCATTTTTTCCATCCGCAAAAGGGTTGAGGAAGTACACGGTAAGGACACACATAGACATTGGTCATGCAAATGCGAACAAAGGACACCATAAAAAAAGACACAACCGAGGCGTCATAAAGAACACAAAGGCGAAGACATTAGCTGGAAACAAAAAGAAGAGAAAACGCAGAGCGAACAAAATGCGGGACGATTCGAAGGAACTCGCAAGGACACTCTCAGGATGCAGTTTTTTCTTAATGGTGAAAGGGTTAAGGTGCACCCACACAAAAAAAAAAACACTAAAAACCGAAGAAATCTACCTGCCCAACATACAACTGGCGGATGCCATAAAAAACAAAAAATATTTTATGATCGAAATTATTGAAAAAAAAAAGGACGGCTGTCCTTTACGCGGAAGTGCCTTTTTTGTGTGCCGTTTTTTAAGTTTGGTCCAAAAGTTCAGGCACAATTGTAAGTAGAGCGGAATGAGACAGAATCCGACCTAATGACCATTAGAGATCTGGTATAGTTCGGACGGAATATCGTATCCTGGGTGGGTGGACTGAAAAGAAGTTTCTGGCGATTTTCCAGCTACTTTCATTGTTAAGACCTAATATTTTTGGTCTTACCTGACCAGAAACAAACCGAAACCAAGACGAAACGCTGGCCGAAATGCAAAGTGAGTCGCCCTCATAAAACACCGTGGCGTGTTGGCAGAAAATCCATCCATCGATTGTCTTCCATGTCCTGCCGTTGTCCTTCACGCTTTTGTTTGCCGCGCAGCTAATTTTACTGTGGAACTATTAGGCAAAACAATGAAAATTAGAGCAACTATTTGCCCAGCCTATGTCCCTGCTCTAGTTTCCTTTTTTAATCCTTCAGTTGAGTTCATTTCGGGCTAAAAAAGGATTTTTCGGTTGCCCGCTCGTCCTTTGCCATAACATTTCAGGCTAAAAATATTTCCCGGTTTCTGTTGCTCTCTGTCTTCCGTGTCTTTGCAGGATTGTGGGCGTAACGGGACGCTTTGCACTTTTGATTTATGCAAAAAGGACATTTGCGTGTCAGGACGCGTAGCGGGTCTTAAGCCAGTGTTTTAAGATATTTTTATGTTTATGGATCTAAGTAATAATCTTACTTTCTACAAAAAATATATATTATTGGACTTCAAACAAAAAACACAGCTAATAAAAAATGGTATATTTTTTTTTTAAATACCGATAAATTTTAAACTAAAAACTGAAGTAAAATGGTTAACCATTATTACCGTGTAATCCGCTTAAAAACTCAAGATGATGGACATATCAAAACACAAAAAAGATGCCCTAATGAGGTTGCCCTAAGGACCTCTTAAGGAAAAACTCGGTCAACCTCAAAATCCTGTCTGAATCAATGAGCATTGAAGAGCGATATTTGCATATGGGAGGTTCAAAAGACACCAAAATACAGATGTTGCCAGCCTCCCCAGGAGAAAGAAACAGTTTTAAGGACATTAAGGGAAGGCGGCTGGGTCAAAGATCATGCTGAATTTGCATATACAGAAGGGTCCTTAACGATCCTTAGCGATCCTTGAGCATGTTTGTGTTTGCACCTATCTCGATCATAGGCATTCCCAATTAAGAGGTCAAGCGTGGCGGCAATAGGTCACCCAAGACCTTGGCCTACGTAATACCTTCGGCTTCAACTTTACATAACTTTCCGTAAATAATTAACCGTAAGGCGTGGATTGCAGCACGCGGATCAGTGCTCCACGCCCGCTCGCCAGCTCAAGGAGCGCTAATCGGCTGATCAGTGCTCGGTAATCGCCCGGGACTAACTGGATCCTCCGGATCAACGCCGTTGATCCCCGGTGATCCTGCGTACTGCGTAATGTTGGATTATGCCAAAATTTAAATCGCTTTTAAATCTGCTCTAGTTTGAGTCGCCTCGCGAGTCGCGTACTTCTTCGGATTCGCGGATTAATGGACGAGGCGAGGCCGACCAGGTAGCGTCCTCCGTTTAATCCTTTCTTCGACACTCGGCGGCATCCTAATCCACAACTAAGTCCGGTTGCAGTTTCTAATCCGGTTGACTGTCAACGTCATTGACAGGCCAGTCTCTCGGGTTACCTGCAGCTTCCTCTTCATGTCCTGCAAAAGTGTATCTGTATCTGTAAATGTTCATATCTGTGTTCGCGGCGAACTTGGCTGGCTCATTTGCATATCGACGTGGCTTTGTTTGCATTTTGGGCAGTCGTTGGTTTTGTAAATATTGCCTTTAAATTTTCCCTATTCCGTCACCACCTCTCGCAGGACACAATAGATGCAAACATTCCATTTATAATGAATACAAAATATGCTGTTTATCTTAAACATTCCTTATTAATTGGTATTTGGTAGTAAATTATGTCGAAAATCCCCTTCAAGGATAATCCAAACTTTAAATTTAAATAATATTTGGTCTATCTTAAACGGACTAGCTTAGATCCTTATGATAATGGTTTTTAAGTGAAACGTATTATAAAAAAAAGCTAAAGTATATATATATTCCCTATTTATTAATAACTTATTAAAAAACACTTCTCATAAAAAATCCCCCTAAAGGATAATCCGAACATGAAATACGTATTCTTCTAGAACTTCCATCTTATTTAGTTTTGGCATCACTCTTACTGAGTAAGCCAAATCAGTTAAAGCAACAGGAAATCTCCCCGGCCAAATCAGTTGGCCCGAATTACAGACAACTAACTTGCTAATGTGTCTGGGCTTAAAGTTCCCGCACAGGAGCCCAAAAAACAATTGTCGAAGGCGTGTGGCTCTCGTCTCCCATCCAGGTAGCCCCACTCTCTGTTGGCCAAAAAATCAATAATCAATAATGAAGCGAAGCTCCCAAAAACACTGCCAAAGAGCAGCTGCAATCCGCAAAATGCAGCGCCAGAATCAGAAAATGCAGCGCGTGGACCAAAACCCAAAGGATGAAAACTAGACGACAACTTGCCGGAGAGCGAGTGAGAGCGAGCGAGGGTGAGTGAGCCGCCGTATGGGGGATGCCGTTCTTTGGGGTTGGGGGCATCGCACTCAAATCACTCGCAATGAGCTCATTTACACCAGCATCCGTTTTGAGTGAGTTTCGTTTCTTTTGGATGCGATGCTCTCCGCTTCTCCTGTAACATCTGAGCGCTCTCTGAGGGTATCGGTTCTTGGTGCTCGGGTCTGTGCTGTGTTTTGCTGCATTTTTGACATTTGTTTCCTCTTTACAATTGAGATTTGTGATTTGAGTCGGAATTTGAGTGCTTGAGTGCACTATCCGGAGTTGATTTTGTCTATGACTAGCGCCAGTTGAGCACAGGGTACCGTCAGTCGTGCTCTGAGATTCGAAAAAGGCGAACGTCGCCCCAGACAAGGAGCATCCACAAGCCAAATCACACCAAAGGACGAGTGCGATAACGAAACTGCTACCAAAATAAATCTTGCCAAAAGTTAAGAAAGCAAAACAACTGTGAACGTGCTTAAAAAAAAAAACCAAAAATCTGAGTCAGAGTTTTTGGATTATTTTTTACTTTACCAAAGACTTTTCCGCACATGCGCGAATTCCGCGCAAAAAAAGGCAAGCTAAAAAGAAGAGGGCCAAAAAATAGACAAAAACGACAGGCAAGGAGCATTTGAGCTCCCCATTTCACCTCTCCCCACCCCCCTGGCACGCACTGTTATCGCAGCCTCTGTGTGCGTGTTGATTTAACGGTGCCGCGGTCAAGTGTACAAAAAGAGAGTGAGAGAATCCGCGACTGAGAGCGCACTGCTCCCCAGTTCCCGTTTCTGGACCCAATTCTGGAAAATTAGTTCGGAGGACGCCAAGGTATGTTAATAATATAATCTACATCAAAAATTTGAATAAGTGCCTTAGCCATAAGCAGAAAACTGGGTGGGTTCTAGCCTTCAATAAATCTTAAAAAACCCATACAGGTAGAAATATTCGAAAGCTTCGCTAGCTTTCCTCCCACTGATAAACAAATAAACAAAATGTAGGATCTATTTGCGGGCCAAATTTTAAAATGTTGGGGTATGCATGAATATGGACTTGATTTTGGAAAATATTAGAAAACTATTTTGATAATATTAGTAAAAATTATTAAGTTAATAACTAGTATCATTTGGGAGACTACTCCCCAGGAAGAGGAAATAGTACATATTCGAATGCTTTCAGGGATAAGTCATTTGCTAAAAATGCCTCGGAAAAAATTCTAAAACAATATTTTAAAATCTGTCTGGCTTTCGGCCGATCTTTGGGTGAACTTGTTTTTTGCCCGCTCTGTCTGTTTTTGCATTCTGCCCAGAATTGCATTGCTTGGCCCCCAACTCCCACAGCCCCCCGCCCAGCACCCCGACGCCTGACAGCTAATTTTATTTGTTTACATGTCGACTTTCATGTTATTTTTTCTTCATACCTCCTGGCCGACCATTTTTACCAATTCTATTCGCCATATTCGCCGCCTTTCCTCTTCCCCAAAATGCATTTCTCCCCATTCGGACTATTTTCTTTTTTTTAATAATTTAAATTTAGACATCGAACTATAATTCAAAGTCAACGTTGCAATTTTTTAATGGCGAATCGCCTATCCCTTGCCAAAAAAATATAATTTCAAATGCAAATGCCCCTCAAATAATATGATTTTGAGATGTTTTTTTAGGATCTCGTCACAAGACATTTCTCATAGACGGGCCGAAATGATTGTCAACTCGTATGGGGGGACGACAGCCTTAATGTTTTCTGACAAAAAGAACTGATGAGGCTTTGTTAGGCGCATAAAAATAAAAATCTCTATATTATATGGCATTTATTTATAAACCCAAATGACATTGAATGAGTTCGGCTGCAGTTGCAGTTGCATTTTTTTGCCAGCCGGAGAGATTTCCAAAAAGTAGGCGGACACGAACCCAAAGGACACAACAAGTTGTTCTACCAAAGCCCCAAACTCAAGACCTCAACTGAACGTTTCTGGCATATCCTTCTTTTGGCTCACTCTTTTTTTTAGACATTTGTTCTCAAAAAAAAAAAAACAAGAAACATTTTTTTGTGGCGCATTTTCTGCGTTCGTGAATTTTTCCATTTTTGCAATTTTCATTATATTTTTACGTGGGGGTGGGGGGTAGGAGGGTGGTGGCAAAACGACTAGCACATGTTTAGTTTACTTTTGCAGTTTCGGTTGCCTGGCTTCTGCCTCAGTGCACTAGCAGCGCCTCCTTTCGCCTGTCGCGCCCCTTACAGTGCCCCATGGTAGTTGCGTTGTAGCCGGCGTAATATTAATTTTACACTTGGCCTTTAGTTGTTCTTGTAATTGTTGTTGTTGTTGTTGGGTGTAGCGCACAAAAAAGCGTACACGAAATGCAAAAATTCTCTTTGTTGCACTCTCACACTCGAGACCAATTAATTTTGGCTTTTCTTTAAAAATATCCACAAAAGAAAAACTAAATAAATATGCCAAGCTTAAGTATATTTTCTATTTCCTGTACCATCAATTATTCCCTGGTAATCAAGCCTTTCTACGGAGAACCGCCCTATACATTTTGCGTTTTTAGTAATATTTACTTAGAAGCACAAACAATTGGCCAAAAATGCATCGAAAAATGGCTAAAAAGAAATGTAAAGGGGCAAGTTATTTGTGGAACTGCGCAAATCAATATGAAATGGCTAGGGAACGTAATATTCTGCAAAATAAAGCATTTTTTATGGGTTATACGATTTTTATTGGAAATATATTCATTTTCAAACAAATAATGGTGCAACATTTAGGCCTAAAACGACATACTTGTTTACCATTTAAACCCAGCAGCTGTGTGTCTCTCCTCTGATCCGATAATTTAGTTAAATCCTTTTTGCTTTTTATTAGCAAATGGGTGAGTAGGCCTGCTCCGCCTACTTTCGCAGATATTCCAGTGGGTTGCTGGTTGCTGGTAAGTGACCAACTTAATCCACATAGAAAACCGAGGGAAATTCGGAGTCGCAGCCGCTAAGCTGGCTAGCGCTAAGCTCCCCGGATCATCCAAATCCAAGTGTGCGTACTTTTTTGTGTTTCGCACCAATTTCTTCTTTAATCCAGAATGGATCAAGCACGCAATCCTCTAGCCGTGATCCGTGGCCCCTGATCCGCTATCCGCGACCTGTACCTGACTTTCCGTCACCTTTTTCCCGGTCGCACGGCATTTGATCCTTGGGCGCGTGCGCCCGTCTACCTGACCCGTATATAAGCCAATGCCGGCAAAATCTCCTCAGTCAGTTACGAGTTTGCCTTCCCAGCGACAACACATCCTCTCGCACTTTCAACATTTTGAAATTAAAACTCCGCGTATTTGGAATATATTTTGAAAAACACACACACACACATCATCATCATCATCACACATACAACGGCCAGTGAACGGTACGTGGAATCCAAAGGATATTACAGCCTCCCCTGTCCCAGTTCTCCATTTTGTTCGAAAAATCACTCAAACAGCCAGGGGGGTGGTGGGTGTCCCACCATGGCGAATTTTTAAGGGTGGCTGCCGTAAAAATAACAAAAAAAAAGAGGAAAAAATAAAATGAAAAACAGAGGGGAAAAAAGAACAAAAAAAGAGAAAAGAAGAAAAAAAACTCAGACGCAGGCGCAATGACTAACCACCCCTTTCTCCCACTCTCCCCACAGCCGTCAAGAGCCGCCAAGATGCAGAACTGGGAGACGACATCCACGGCCAACTACGAGCAGCACAACGCCTGGTACAGCAGCATGTTTGCCGCCAATATCAAGCAGGAGCCGGGCCACCACCTCGATGGCAACAGTCTGGCCAGCAGCCCCCGCCAGTCGCCCATACCCTCGCCGATGAACCCGGGCAACCAGCTGGAACAGTTCCTCAAACAGCAACACCAGCATCAGCAACAGCAGCAGCCCATGGATACACTCTGCGCCATGACACCGTCTCCTAGCCAGAACGATCAGAACAGCCTGCAGCACTTCGATGCCACACTCCAGCAGCAACTGCTGCAGCAACAGCAGTACCAGCAGCACTTCCAGGCGGCCCAGCAGCAGCACCACCATCACCACCACCTGATGGGTGGCTTCAATCCTCTGACGCCGCCCGGTCTGCCCAATCCCATGCAGCACTTCTACGGCGGCAGCCTGCGGCCCAGTCCCCAGCCCACTCCGACAGCCCCGTCCGCTGCCTCGGTGACCTCGGCCACCAGCGAGAAACTGCAGGCACTCACCCCACCCATGGACGTTACGCCGCCGAAGTCGCCCGCCAAGTCCAGTCAGTCGAACATGGAGCCCGAGAAGGAACAGGACCAGATGTCCAACTCCAGCGAGGACATGAAGTACATGGCCGAGTCGGAGGACGACGACACCAACATCCGGATGCCCATCTACAATTCGCACGGCAAGATGAAGAACTACAAGTGCAAGACGTGCGGCGTCGTGGCCATCACCAAGGTGGACTTCTGGGCGCATACCCGAACCCACATGAAGCCGGACAAGATCCTGCAGTGCTCCAAGTGCCCCTTCGTCACCGAGTTCAAGCACCACCTGGAGTACCACATCCGGAAGCACAAGAACCAAAAGCCCTTCCAGTGCGACAAATGCAGCTACACCTGCGTGAACAAGTCCATGCTCAACTCGCACCGCAAGTCCCACAGCTCGGTGTACCAGTACCGGTGCGCCGACTGCGATTACGCCACCAAGTACTGCCACAGCTTCAAGCTGCATCTGCGGAAGTACGGCCACAAGCCCGGCATGGTGCTGGACGAGGACGGCACCCCGAATCCCTCGCTGGTGATCGATGTCTATGGCACTCGACGTGGCCCCAAGAGCAAGTCCGGAGGAGCAACGAGCTCTGGATCGGGAAGCAGCAGCCGCAAGCCCAATGTGGCAGCCGTCGCACCTCAGCAACAGCAGCCCCAGCCGCAGCCTCAGGCAGCAGTTCCAGCTCCCCCCACCTCCCAGTTGAGCGCCGCCCTCCAAGGATTTCCTTTGTCCCAGGCCAGTGCTACTCCGGCAGTTTCCTCGCCGGTGCCGCCCATGGTGGCGTCGCCCAGCAAGAGTGTAGCCAGCGGGGATCAGAGCTTGCCCAGCCCGGCGAACCTGCTACCTCCGCTCGCCACCTTGCTGCAGCAGAATCGCAACATGGCCTTCTTCCCTTATTGGAACCTCAACTTGCAGATGCTGGCCGCCCAGCAACAGGCCGCCGTTCTCGCCCAGCTGTCGCCCAGGATGCGAGAGCAACTCCAGCAACAGCAGCAGCCCGCCAGCGACAACGAGGAGGAGGAGCAGGACGACGAGTACGAGCGCAAGTCGGTAGACTCCGCCATGGATCTCTCTCAGGGCACGCCCGTCAAGGAGGAGGAGAGCCAGCAGACTCTGGCCATGAATCTGAAACTGCAGGAGGAGGACACGCCTTTGATTAGCAGCTCGAACGCCTCGCGGCGCAAGGGACGCGTCTTGAAGCTGGACACTCTGCTGCAAATGAAATCAGCGGCCCTCACATCCCCCGAGCAGCTGAAGGTGCCACCCAGCAGCATGCCCACTGCCTCGTCACCCATCGCCGGGCATAAACAGCTGCCGGAGGAGCACTGCTCGGGAACCAGCTCGGCCGACGAGTCCATGGAAACATCCCACGTGCCGCAGGCCAACACCAGTGCTAGCTCGACAGCCTCCAGCTCGGGCAACAGTTCCAACGCCAGCAGCAGTCACAGCGGCAGTGGCAGCGGAAGCGGCAGCAACATCAACGGCAGCAACGGAAGCAACAGCAATGCCAGTAGCAACGGAAACGTCAGTGCAGTGGCCCCGGCATCGGGAACACCGGCGGCGGCGGGAGCCATCTACGAGTGCAAGTACTGTGATATCTTCTTCAAGGACGCCGTGCTATACACCATCCACATGGGCTACCACAGTTGCGACGACGTCTTCAAGTGCAACATGTGCGGCGAGAAGTGCGACGGACCCGTCGGACTCTTCGTCCACATGGCGCGCAACGCCCACTCCTAAGCCGAACCAGCCGACCTTGTTATTATTTATCTACACACTATTATACCTTTGATATCGTTGTCCAGAATTGTAAATACTCGTAGCTTAAGTTTTCGAAATTATTTTGTTGTCAAGAATTGTAAATAAGCAAAAAACTAAGTCGCTAGCAAGCCAATCTAATCCTAGATTTAAGTTTTAATATCTATTCTAACTGTATCGAACTGTATGCACTTTCTATCTATCCAACTGGCTCTCGTATTTTTGAATTCGACTAAGAACCGTGAAGAAGGTTTAAAAAATGATCATCAATTATCATCAATCTAATCTTAAGTTAATATTATTTGTAAGCCAAAACCAAACAAAACCAACAGTCCAAAGTCAAATTAATAAAATATATAGTTTATAATACATGAATGAGTATATATTTAGTCATATTTGCCCTATATACCCCAGTATTTTGTTAGTCCAACCAGGCCAAAACCCAAAACTAAAAACGAACCAATCGAAATCAAATAAAAACTATACACAAATTACACAATATCACATTTTTTTGATTTTACTTTCGGCACACATCTTTGGCAAAAATGACAATATTTTCGATGCAACTGAAACAGACGAAAGAAGAAGTACAAATTTATATACTTTTCTTATATAAGACCATGGAATCTGAGCGAATGGATCAAAATTAACAAATATTTAGCTATTAGAATCGAAAATCAATTCCGAGGTCTCGATACGTGTCCGGTTCAATGCCTGGCATCTTTTTAAGTACAATTGTATAATTAGCATAAGAGTTGTGTAATTAGCATTATAAACGATCTGAACCCGTAAGTCTCTATTGGTTTTCAAAATGATTGCAACGGTTGGATATTATCTGAAAACTTTTTCGAGTTTAACTATGAAACATGGCTTTATTTAATTCCCGAAATATTCCAATTATGACTACAAGAGAAACGATGTTTTAGATAATTTTATAATATATGAATGACATGTACTTTGCTATTAAAAATTAAAAATTTTAAAGCCAAAAATAAGGTTGATTTTTAATAGTACGTATGCCCAGTAGTACACCCAGATCCTGCCATATGTCGGTGACTTGCCAACCAAAATCCTTTGTTAGCACGCGATTTTTCGAAAATGATGTATCACCACCCGCACCAAGTAGTTCCTGAAAAAACTGCTCCATCATGTGCTAAATATCCTGGATATATCCATTATTTAAAGGAGAAAAGAACAAGAACAAGAAGATTGTTGTGTGGTTGTGGAAACCAAACAAATTAGACCTTACCCTAGGATCTCCATAGGATTTTCTTTCTAGGCTCAAAATTTTGATGGATTATTGACATTTGGCGTTGAAACGCACATTTTCCACATTGCGTCAGGGGGGGATTGAATAATAATAATGAGAAACCCATGAGCACACGTTGAAGGAGTCGCAGAGGTGTGGGGCAACGCCTTCCACTCAAGATGACGCAGCACGAGGCCTCCTCTATACGGAGGCGACTGATCTTGGGGTTGTTGCGCATGCGCCGAGCACACTTCCCCCGAAATGAGTGAAAACGAAACTCCATTTTATGAAAATGCTACTGGCGCCGTATTTAATTGATGAAGCAATTTTTAATCTATGGATTTTCCCTCTAAAGTATTAATCGTTTAAATGGCCTTTTTCCCATTTAAATTTCTCATTAATTAATATTTATGGGCGAAATAAATTCCGTTGCGAGTCAAGGGTGGCCAAAGATGATGGTTTAAAATCCCCTGCTTCCACAGATCTTATCACAAATAAGATTTTGCATATCCCTTTAGATATTAAAGCCTGAGCATATTTGGAGATCCTGGCGATTTCAGCAAAGTTAAGTTGCCGATTTGGCCATTGTTTCGGATATATCCTTGGCTTGTGGCTGCCGAAGGCGAAAGATGTTTATCATTTGAAAGGAAGATGAGTCCGGCATTGCCAAAGGTCGTAACCCCATTGTCCTGACCCGAGGAAACGATCCCTAGTTTTTGGTTTCTTATCTCAGCTTGTGGCTTTGTTGCATTTTTTGTTCGTCCTGCAGCGGCTTATTGTTTGCGGAGTGGACAAAAAAAAAACCTTTGGACAAAAAATCTTGGCCACTTTGTCTTCTGGGAGTTCTTCAAATAGTTCAATTGCCCGTCTGCTGACCATTTGAGACGAGTATTTTGGGTCACTTAGGGTTGTTATTATTTTGGTTTTTTTTTTTTCCTAAAAATGCAGCTGTTTTTGCCATCATCCTTGAAGAGATTCTTTTGGATATACTCCCCCAACTTTGAATTAATATTGAGAAGCGTGCTCAGCACGTGGATCGATCAACTGAAAAATAATATTTCAAAATATATAATATGGTATTGCTTATGATTTTTATACGTGTAGTACCGAAAGGGAAAATCTCCCATTGAGCTAAGCAATTCCGTAAATACAGTATTTATGTAAAGCCACCACCTTCCACACCGCCATTTTGGGATGGGGAGCTGGATTAGTTCATGGTTACGGACTGAGTTTGGGCATAGAGGGAAGGTAGCCATTTTTAGCTGCCCGACGACACTAAAAATATCTGCAAACAAAAATAGCAAGCACAGTTTAGTGGAAAGGGGTTACAAGCTTTTTCACTCAATTTTCCCAAAAATATTACTCCGGGGGTTTCTGGCAGCCCGTTGTGGGTGTTTAGATGATTGAAGCACTCCTGGGGGTGCAGTATTCGATGATTAGCAAACCATCCCCTAGACCAACTAATAAGACCCCTCATCAAACAGCCGCCTTCGATGAGCTGTTGATTGCATCAGGAAAAGCCGGCGCCCACATCCCAGAGATCAACCAAAAAAATACCCAAAACTCCTCGGATCCTTTTTTCCACAACTTTACGCATTTTAATTATGAAAATTGCCAGAGCCAGATCAGACGGGATCGGCCACAGACCCGGATCAAAGGCTCACCCATCGTCTGTGTGTGTGGGTTAATTATGAACGGCGATCCTTTCAAAGTCTTGACCATGACGTCATGTGCGAGCCGTCCGCCGGTTACCTTAAGGATTTGTTGAGCCTCCGGTTATTTATTTCTGTAAACAGTTTTTCACTGGAATTGATCGTGGCCACGAGATCATGTGGGAGACGAAGAGGACCGAAAACACAGAGGTCCTTTTCAATTCGTCCAACAGCTGACCAGAGTCTGAGCTGCGATATTGAGGTGGGTGTAGCGAATTCTTAAATGGCCATTGCCGCCGCTAACGAGGGGCTGAACACGTCAACCAAAGGTTTGGCACTCAGCCAGGATAATGGATGGCTACAAGGGTTTATCTACATGGCTACAATATGTCTTACCAGTTGCGTGTCGTTCTTTTTAGATTTTTATTAATATTTGATAAAAAATCGAAAGATTTTCGAACGTTTTCTCATTTAAACTCTCAAGAAAAGTTATAGGATATTATACCTTGAAAGTAGCCTTATTGACGATTCTTAAAACCTCGATTTCTATAACAGCCCGAAATCCTGATTCTATATTACTATCTATAATATAATAATAATATAATAAATACTATCAAGTATTGTTTTTCAAAATATGTTTAAAATCGTTATAAAAATTTGAGCTGATAAATTAGTAAAGTATTAGTAGTAAATTGAGTAAAAGTAAAGTATATTAAGAGCCGCAAAATGAAAATATTTAATAAATTTGTAAACCAAGGAGCTACTCTAATGCCCTTTATAGAGTATAAAGTAATATAATACTCTAATGGTCCTGTTTCATGAAAAAAGTCTATCTAAATATTGAGATCTGAAGTCTTGAAGTTGATAATTTTTAACCTATTGAATTATTCAAATTTAAATTCCTCCAAAGTCGACTTCATAAATTATTTGAACGAATACGATAATTCATGGTCTATGCTGGAACAATTAAATCCATTCAAAGGCACAACCAGGACTAATTTACGTAAATGATTTGATGAATATGCAAGAATATAGAAAATGCATGCTATTTCGGGAAATTTTGTGAAATAGTTCTGGAGATTTTAGTGGTGGGGTATCGCTAACGGACCCAAAAAGACCAGTCTATGGGGAAACAACAAACACAAAGCAGGGAAACTAGCGACAAAACTAACAGAAGTGGAAGGATGTTTACAGTTTGCCGAAAATAATGTCCACTCTACATGTAAATGGATAGAAAAAAGAAATCTACTTGGAGGAGACTGCCATCCGAATGGGATGGAAAAAACATCTGCCCCTGATGGTACTTTAGTTAACGAAAACAACAAAAGGTTAAAAATATATGCAAGTCCGGACCCAGGACTCGCCGCCATTCCCATTCCTGTTCCCATTCCACGGATAATGTCCAGCATCCGTTATGGAGAGACAGAGAATGGGAAGTTGACAACAGCGTGTGCCCCGATCTCTGGGTGGGAGAGCGAGCGGCTGTGAGCAGTGTGAGGGTTGCACAGATACGCGTGTCCTGCGAGTCCTACGAGTCGATATTTGCACTAGAGTTGGCCCAGCCGCTGGATTCATCTGGTCAGTTGGCCGCAAACAATACAAATTTTGTAAGGGCCAGTCGATTGAATTCGAACTTGGACGGTTCCAGGACAGTTCCAGGACAGTTTCAGGACAGTTTCAGCAGCCTTTCCCTTTTGTTTGCCCACAACCACCTCCACCAGATGGCGGCAAGTCAATAAAGAAATCAAAGCAGCCTGGGAATAGAGTAGACTAGCGTTCCATGTTAAAAAGGGTAAGGGTTAAGGATAAAATATATCCATTTAAGAGATGCCCCCATGAAATAATTGAACGTTTTTTCCCACTTCCCACCCCAATCGATCGCTTGCAACCAATCAAAAAATGGCACACAAAAAACAAGCAATTAAACGTTTCGTTTTTAGGAAATTTCACGCAAAAAATTCGATTACCACCAATAAAAATATCACACAAAAAACGCTCAACGAAAAAAACCAAACACATAGAATCCCAAACTACCCATTCGGGGTGATACGGGGTGGGAACGGGCAACCGAACTACCACCACCTCGAATAGGGGGTTGCAAAAAATAAACAGCAAAAAAGAAATAATATGGAAACAAAAATGAAAAAAGAATCCAGAGAACCATTTGGCAAATGGATTCAATGGATCGATATTCTTTTTAGGGGTGAGGCATGTGGGAGAGTTGGAAATGTGAATAAAAAACAGGTAAGGTAGGGATTTCGGTTTTGGTTTTTTTTTTTGTAACAGATACTTTTTCTCAGCGACATGTGTTTGTTTTTTTTGAAAAGATTTTGAAGATTCGGAAATCGGCAAATCGACTTATTGGTCTTTTGTGAAAGGTTCGAAGTGCAATTGTCAGCTGGGTGGATAGAGAGACGCAGTGAAATGTGAGCAATTAGGGAACTTGGAAGATGATGTATGGGTATCAGGTAGTGGACGCAGGATCAAAACCGAGGAGTATGAGTATGAGCAGTCGATACAGGTGTTAATCGATACTCCAAAAAAAATCGCTTAGATACTTGATGGGCGGATATTGGTCTCGAATTTCCGTTAGTTGTCCACCATAGAATCAAGTTCAATCCAACCCAAATCCGCCCTCCACCGCCTCCGAGATGGCTTGTGTCATGGGCTGTGGGACACGACATCTGTCAATTGCATGATTCACTCTCATTTCCAGCTGCCAGATTCCAGATTTGCCCCTTTCCCCCTCAGCTCTTTGTTATCATGCAGGTGCTCATCAAGCATTCATCAATAAATTCGGTCTCTCTGACTGCTATTTGCCGAAAGTGAAGTGCATAAATTTCTGCTTCGAGTTTCCGAGTCTTACTTGCATTTTTCAGCTGGTCATTGTGGTTGACAAAAGGGTTGGCAGAAGGGAAACTAACAATTTCCATGGTTTTCTGCAGAAAATGCGAATAATTTCTGCTTTTGCCCGAAACGAGGGAGTAACATCTGAATAAAGGTGCTACATTTCGATTATGAACACCCTTGTCCGATTTTACACCCTTTTTTGTTGTGGCTTAATTGGTAGAGTTTTCATTTTTATTCACTACACTTTGATGGCCTGAAAAAGCATAAATATAAAATTTTTTTTCTCCATTTTTAAAAGACACACAATTCAAAAAAATTGTATTTATCCATCGATGGCCTTCGCTGAGGGCTACATTGCCCATTCCTGCAATTACCTCATCCCTCACAGAATTTAGAAGAAAATATTAAAAAAATAAGTTTCCAGATTTTTATGCAGAATTGTGAAGAATCCATTTACAAATCATTTAAGGTATTACGCTCAAGCATCGGATGATTATTGAAAAAGATATGGCAGTCGTTGGGGACCATATTGTCCTTCCTTGGATTTATGAAGGAGAGCCCCCAGAAAGTTTTACAAAAAATCTAAAAAATATTTCGTTCTCAGATTTTGATGCAGAATGGTGGAGAATCGATCTACAAATCGTTTAAGGTATTCCGCTCAAGAATCGGATAACTATTAGCAAAGATATGGCCTTCGTTGGGGGCCATATTGTCCTTCCTTGGATTTATGAAGGAGACCCCAGAAAATTTGACGAAAAATCTAAAAAATATTCCGTTCTCAGATTTTGATGCAGAATGGTGGAGAATCGATCTACAAATCGTTTAAGGTATTCCGCTCAAGAATCGAATCACTATTAGCAAAGATATGGCCTTCATTGGGGGCCATATTGTCCTTCCATGCATTTATGAAGGAGACCCCAGAAAATTTTACGAAAAATCTAAAAAATATTTCGTTCTCAGATTTTGATGCAGAATGGTGGAGAATCGATCTACAAATCGTTTAAGGTATTCCGCTCAAGAATCGGATAACTATTAGCAAAGATATGGCCTTCGTTGGGGACCATATTGTCCTTCCTTGCATTTATGAAGGAGACCTCAGAAAATTTTACGAAAAATCTAAAAAATATTCCGTTCTCAGATTTTGATGCAAAATGGTGGAAAATCGATCTACAAATCGATAAAGGTATTCCGCTCAAGAATCGGATGACGATTAGCAAAGATATGGCCTTCGTTGGGGACCATATTGTCCATCCATGCATTTATGAAGGAGACTCCCCAGAAAATTTGACGAAAAATTTTAAAAATATTTCGTTCTCAGATTTTGATGCAGAATTGTGGAGAATTGATCTACAAATCGTTTAAGGTATTCCGCTCAAGAATCGAATCACTATTAGCAAAGATATGGCCTTCATTGGGGGCCAAATTGTCCTTCCATGCATTTATGAAGGAGACCCCCCAGAAAATTTTACAAAAAATCTAAAAAATATTTCGTTCTCAGATTTTGATGCAGAATGGATGAGAATCGATCCACAAATCGTTTAAGGTATTCCTTAGAATCGGATGACGATTAGCAAAGATATGGCCTTCGTTTGGGGGCCATATAGTCCTTCCACGCATTTATGAAGGTCTCCTTCATCTCCCCAGAAAATTTTACAAAAAATCTAAAAAATATTTCGTTGACAGATTTTGATGCAGAATGTTGGAGAACTAATCTACAAATCGTTTAAGGTATTCCGCTCAAGAATCGAACGATTATTGGTAAAGATATGGCTATCTCTGTGGGCCATATTGTCCTTCCATGCATTTTTCCCCTTTGCATTCCTTCCATTCATTATTCAAAACTTTTTAAAGGAATTGTTTTATCAAAAATTAGTTTTGTTCTAGACCTTTCAAATTTTTTTAGTTCCATGAATAAGTCCCTGACTATTGTGAACTTGTCCACCATTTTGGAAAGGAAGAAAACTCACCCTTTATGGTTTGGGAATCCATTTCCCCTTCTCTGGTTCTATATGTACTATAAGCGTTGCTTAGTTTTATTTTTAAGAGTGCCACGCGCCCTTCCCCTTTCACCCTCCGAAAAGGCAACCACTTCGGGCCTCATCTCCAATTTACAGCACGTAATAAAAACAAAATGAAATTATGAAGGGGTCTGCTTGAAAGGCATTAGAATTGTCTTTGGTTATTTTGGGAGAGGCGCGCTCCAGCCCCCCTTCGGCGGGGCCAATCATCGCCGAGGGATTAGAGGATCTCGGCGTGTGTGGCACCGCAAGATCTTTGTCATTGAACTTGAAAAAGAGCCGTAGTTGGGAAACGTGCCCCAACAAATGTTGCCGCTACCCTTTCAACACATTTGGGCAATCTGACATGGAAACCCCTTATGTGTGTCCATAAATAAAACACATTGAGTGCTGCACCCGAATCCGAAAAGAAACCCTTTTCTTTTGTATCTTTATCTCACGCCTGTTGCATCATCATCATGGAGTGATACCCTCGTCATCCGTCGAGTACCAGCTCTCAAATTAACCACCAATAAAAAGGCAACACTTCATAAAAAAGAACAACTTCCGTTTGTCTTTATTTAACATCCTGATCCTGCTCCCTATCCCCGATCCATTGTTCCCCGCCTGTTGCGCTCCCGAATATTTTTTAGGTAATGCTGTAATCGAGAGGTCTTTTAGGTAAACACCCTTAATTTGATTTTTAGCGCCACTTAACAAGAGGCACTTTTTTTATACACACGCCTCTCATGTGATATGCATATGGGGTGAGTTTTTTTTACAGGGGAGGGTAAAAAATACCCTCACTACAAAAAGTTGTCAGCCTAATTGGGGTATCGAATACTCGGAGTAGAGCCATTATTATGTAATTGAGCAATGTAAAAAATTGTCGGGTGAGATCGAAATAGGGGGTCCAAATGGGCGTGGCTTGGTTTTTTTTTGTGGTATATTTTTTGAAGAGCGATGTAATTGGCTTTCGAGTATTTGGAGTGTCTTTTATGATGGTATGATTACCATTCATAAGGATGGTAATCATTTAAGATGTATCCATAAGGATCAAATTTTTAGCACACTTGCAGATGCTGGATTCTGTATTTAAAATTCATCACATATCCATTTATTCACACACAAAATGTTGAATAGTTGGATTATTTATTATAAATTGGCTTCCATTCGAGATATTTCTTCTTGAATATATTTCGTAGTTTCTGGTTCCAATGCCCTCAAAATATATGTAGAATGGAAATTGCATTTATTTTCTCGCCATCATCTGCTGCCAGCGGATCCTTTGTCCGCATAATAAATTCATCACATAAAATGCTGATCCTGGCTCCGATCGATCCTACGCATTCCGAATACAAAATAGCCCAACAATTGAAACTCAACAGGGCGGACGCAAATGCAGAAAATTCAAATGTCATTCAAATAACGGCTGTCAAGACAATGACCAAGCACGAGGTTAGGATTCGAGTCCTGCGAACTGTATATGCATATGGAGGGAGAAAGTAGAAAGGGAAATCAAGCTGAAAGGTAGATGAGCTGGAGTAGCAGAAGCAACGCCTGCGTCTCATTTTGAGAATTCAGAAAATAAATAGAATCTTCCACAAACACTGCGAAAAACTCCTAAATCAGAGAGATTTTTCATATACAAATAAATATGTTTTTTTTTTGGAAAAATAAATTTCTTGCGAATACCAGTATCCCAAAAATTTTGTTCACTGTACTATTTGAATGCGATAGGTCGGCAATATCCTGACACAGGATACATGTGCGTATATTGTTATTATTTTCGAGTTCCATCCGGTTTGGCCTCAGCCTGACTGACAGCCAGCGGCCGAAGGCTACAAAAACATTCTGCATTCAGCCTCCTTTCAAAGGCGTCGATGATGAGGACGAAGTCGAACAACCGGCTGAGGACACGACTTCCTCTCCGCCAGCTAACCACAACAGATGACTATGGTCCTGTAGTCATGTTTCTGCGCCGATAAGCGTGACATTTTCATATTGCCAGCGATCTCAATCTGAATTCTCGATCAAAATCATCGAGCTGACCCAGTCAGCCAGGCGTTCCATTCAACTATTCACTTCATCCTGGCTGGGCCTGAGGCCAATCACACGCTGACGGGATTAGTTCATGACAAGTTTTTTATCTGGGCTAATTGGACCGATCCACTCTTTGTCCTGCCAAGCAGACAGCCATGAAATCAGAAGGCGATCTTCGGATAGGACGATCCGTAGAGAATAAGTCGCAAGTCCCTCCACATTCTTTATTTTTCTCTTGTTGGCGTGCAATTGCCTTGAAATTTAAACTGACATTGATCCTAACTATGCTTATTTTCTCTTAAACATAAATATTCGAGATTTTAAAGAAAATCTCCGTTTTATATGAAATATTAAAAAAAAAGTTCTTTATCAAGTAGATATCCGAATGGGATCACGAAAATCCTTGGAAAATTGAGTTAAAGGATCTGTTAAAGGAGTCAATCTGTTAAAGGAGTAGTCAAACTCCCTCCCAGGCTCATGGGAGCCAAACATATTTCCTCAACCGAAAGTGTAACTAAAGACTACCAAAAATTAGGGCATAACTTCATAACTCTACAGTCGGGAGCCAGGGCAGATGTCAAGCTGCTAAAGATCACACAGAGTTCAGACTATTCAAATGAAGGGTCCGGGTTCCAGGGAAAGCAAACAATTTCCCAAAGGAGCAGACATAAGAAAATGATTTGTAAGAAATGGAGGGAGAAGGACTCTCCACCCTCAGTTCCAAGCCAAAGGGCAAGCAGGGTCTAGGGGCCCCTTAGAAATCGTAATGTCGCGTGTTGGCGCGTAAGATTTGTGTTTTCCGGGGTCGCATCCTCCATATCCGAAGACCCGACCTGGCACAAAGGGTCGGGGCCTCGGGGTCGAGGCTCACAGGATTATAATAGGCTCATTTCCTCGCCTGCTCCTTGGGCTCCTGATTCTCTGCTCCTTGTGCGAGCGTAATAGCGTAAACATTTAACGGGAGCGTGCGCTGCGCACGCGCAACATTGCCTCACCCTGCGACCCGAACCCTTGGCCTCATGCAGATCCCGATCTTGGGTCCGCAGCATTGTTTGATTTCCTTAAGGCTTTGCGCGTCCTGTGATTGATTCACTGTTTGTTTTCATTGTCGTTTCAATGATTCTCCCCTGTACACGATCAAAATCTTGTGGCTTTCTGTATGGTGCATAATAAGTCTTTGATGCGTCTTTGAGGGTGTAAGTGTCGGTTTCGGGAACGGGGGAGGACCTCATTGTTTAACTTTTCAAAGACTGTTTGAAGAGAAAAACGAAAAAATCATTCAAAAACATGAGACGTCAATGAAATATCAAAATAGTACTCCGTCAATATATACAAAGTTTTCTTTTTAAAGAGAAAGTGCTTCGGTATTTCGTTAAAACTACTTATTGAATCTTAAATGACCAAGGTTTATGCTTTTCATTCGGATTTTGGGATTTGATAGAGTTATTGATTGTTTATTAAAAAATTCAAAAGATTCCTAAAAGCTTCTAAACAATATGTAGTAACTTTGCTCATAAAATAGTTTCTAAAAGAGGCTCCAAGCTTTCATTTCCAATTAAGCGGAAATGAGGGACCTCTGCAAAATTCGTTTACTACAGTTACATTTTTTTCAAAACTAATAAATGAAGTTAAATTCATTGTACTGATAACATTAATCGAAGTAAATATATGCTATACATCTATTATTAACCAAAAAGGTATAAGTATATTTAACTTTAAGAGAAGTTGTAAAAAACGATATATAGAAAAAGTTCCAGTGAAGTATTATCTTCGAATTCCTTTCAATATTCAGCGGACTTTACACATTCGTGGTTAATATCCGCCTCTTCAGTAGTAACAACATAATACATGTGGCACGTTTAACACCTCCAATTCATAATGAATGAGTTAAGAGCATCAACAAACTATAGGAAAACATATAGGCGGAGGACTACATACGTGGAGCCTTGTGAAGGGAGTCGTTCGAGGTGCCGGGTCGTCACGCCAGGGCTCCGCCCGCATGACAGGACATGTGTTAATCAAGCAGCAACCTCAGCAGCGCATAACTCTGTTGCAGATGGACTAATTTTTGAGGAGACGGAGTTAAGTGCAGCTGCCCGGCGGACTAAAAATAGTGTGTGGCAAGTCGAGCCTGGGATACGATTTATGTGACAGAACTATCGTGTTTGCGCTTAATTTTCATTTAATTTTTATGGGCGCCAAAAAATGTGTCAGACGGCTGCTGCTTGGATCCTGGGGAGAACCCGGCTAATTCTGGCTATTTAGATGGACCAAAGAATACAATGTATTGAGAAAGGTAACATGAGCTAAAAAACCAACACAAGGAACAATGTGACAAGCAATAGGAAGAGACAGACAAATGGAAAATGTAAAGAAAAGCGCAATTGTTGCAGAATCACAATTGAATGCAATCCGGAAATGTCCTGCGTGGACAAGGATCGATGGCCATCATCCAAGTAACATTATGAGATGCTCAAAAAGTGCTCCAGAGAGAAGTTCTTTCGTCCATCTACGGGAGAGATCATCCCCTGAAGATCGACTCAACTCGTAGCAAATGAGTATAGGGATCTTAGGGGATGTTCATTTTTAAACTCACTCAGCAAACATCGAGTGAAATTCAGTTAGAGGTTCCGATTCCGAAATTGCCTTAAGTAAGGCCAGACTTGACCTCAAAGATGACCTCAAAGACGAAAGATATTGAGAGAGTTGAAGGAAGACGCGCGCGCTGCTCCTTTTGTGCATTCGTATCCTACGGGTCAATTTCTGACCTTTTCTCTTGGCACCCGCTTCAATTGTCTTTCGACCGGGATCGTTGACAAAAGATCCAGGACATTGCCATAAATGTGATAAAGATTGTTTTTGCTCTTTGTCCTTTTTTGTGCAATTGCTTGGACACCGTGCCATAAATTGCCCTTTGACCGTCCATCGTTGATCATCGGCTAGGGGTTTGGAGGAAAAAATCGTTGAATGATGCCTTAATTGAGGACACGGCAGCTGAAACTAGTCACTTCTCAAGAAATGCCCAGCAATTGTGGGTGTTTAGATCAAAAGATCGCATTTTTACCAAAGCCGATATCTAACACATGTAATACTTTCAGATAACAGAACCAAACTTTAATCTTTTTGGGTACTTAGGGATTTGTAGTTTTTCAACAACACATAAAATCTAAAGACTTTACTGTTAATAACTGTATAAAATAAAATACAATCGTCTAATTCGGTATAAATATTGATTTAATAACCGATTTTCCATGACGAATCCCCGTGCAGACCATGAATTCTACCACAGTGAGCTTGAAATAAAATAATTTATTTTATTTTTGCTCTAGACTCGAAAGTTATTGGCGGTAATGATTACTTTGAGGGTTATTTTGGTTAGTACTCTGCTTGCTACGTTCCTCAAGGTGGGTAGGTAACTTAACTTAGATCGCATAGAGCTCTATTACCCCAAAATTCAGTTATTTTAGACAGCGACGTATTCACAACTCTCGAGGAATTGGTAAGATTGTTATTAGATCTTTTTAAAAGCCAATGTATTTGAAACATTCAACCGCAGAGAGCCCTGGAATCGGTTAGCGTTAAGCACTTGAATTTACTTAAAAAAATCAACTCGACTTACTACAAAAGGCCAGGAAACTCAGCAAATAATACAGAGTTCGATAAGTACTTTGAAATGGTCTTGAAAGCTCTAAACCTAAGCTACCAGGACATAGACCTTATAATAGACGCATATGTAGACTTTAAAATATACAACAAATTCAGGTTAGACTTGGAGCAACAGGTTCATGACAGACTTGAAGTCGTTAATAGAACTCTTAAGATTAAAAATATTTTAGCAGAATGTCGAGACTTTTATACTAAGATGCAAAGGCAACTTATGGCGAGCTTTATTCAATCAAACGCCATGAAAATGGAAGCCATTTATACCATTAATGAAAAGTGTGAAATACTGGAAAATGTTACTCTCCCAACGGAGTCACCAAAAATAAGCAAAGCAACGAAGAAATTGGAAATAACTGCAACAGGGCTTCGAAACATACTGTTTAAATACAACCTTCGACCTTGGGGCAAAAGACAATACCCTGATTTTGACGAACAAATTTGGAAAGTGTTTATGGCTACTATTAGTGGAAATGAACTACAGAAAAGATTGGCTTTAAATAAATTTATGAAATACGATGAAGAACGTGATAAATTGGACAAAGCGCTCGCCGTTAAGATAGGACAAATAAAGCAAAAACTTTATACGGGAGTTTATACGGCATGTAGAGAGGAATATATAGAGTTTATTCAGAATCTAGCCCAAGCTATGTTTCAGACTATACCACAAAAGAATAGTTTAATTGCAAAAAATCTTTCACGTAAATGTTGATAAACTCAATAAAGAAATAAATACAATTATACCAAAGACTAACAAATATTTTATTTTTCTACTCCCTCATATTTTTACCATATTATGGATTCGTATCATTTAAGTTTAGAGAAGTTAAAGTTATTAAAGTTAACAGAGTTCCCAACAAAAAGACATTGAAGTTCCCCACTTTCGTGATATAATATTATATTAATGTTTATATTATATTATTATACTTAAATACTTATAAAAATTCATGCCTACAAACCTGAATCCCCAAAAAATAAAATAAAGTTTTCCTCCGATTATTCAGATATTTGAATTTTCATTAGTGTGACCATTAAAGGTCACCGTCTGCTGCATATTTTAGTACATTTTGGATCTTGGTGCGCTGAGTGCGCTGCCACACAGCTAAAATCATACAATTTAGTTTTAAACAAAACAAAATGAGTCAATATAGCCACGTTAAGTATACGCAGTCGCCAACGCCATCGGTGGTCTCCGGCTACTCCAGCGCCTCGCGGCTACATTCGCCGCTGCCGCCGCCGGTAAACCATCGGAAAGACTGCCTCTCGGCGACAACCAAAAGCTATAAGTATCTCAGGCGACTGCTCAAGTTTAATCAAATGGACTTCGAGTTCGCTCTGTGGCAGATGATTTATCTCTTCGTGGCGCCCCAAAAGGTCTACAGGAACTTCAACTACCGAAAACAAACCAAATCTCAGTTCGCCCGCGACGACCCCGCTTTCCTGGTGCTCTTAGTGATCTGTCTATGTGGTAAGTTTCCTTATCACCTCCCACCGCCACTGATGGGTCTCCACCTCTTTTGCATTACACCATTCTCTTCCGAAAAGAATCAGTAATTAATACATTTGGAATCTTTAAACAGTCACATCTCTGGGATTCGCCTACGTGTTGGGACTCTCCTTCTGGCAGAGCATATCCTTCATCTTTTACGTGGTCTTTGTGGACTGCATCTTTGTGGGCATCATCATCGCCTCCTTCTTCTGGGCAGTTACAAACCGGTACCTTCGAACAAACAGCCTGGAGCCGGACATTGAATGGGGCTATGCCTTCGACGTGCACCTGAACGCCTTCTTTCCGCCTCTGATGCTGCTGCACTTCATTCAGCTATTTTTCTACAACTGGCTCATCAGCCAAACGTGGTTTATCTCACGATTTCTAGGCAACACCTTTTGGCTTCTCGCAATGGGCTACTACGTGTACATCACCTTCCTGGGATACAATTGTGAGAGTTTATCTCTATACTAGAAGTACTCTTTATTAATAATCTTCTGTTTGCAGGCATTCCACATCTGAAAAACACACGCATCATACTCATCGCGTTACCAGTCATCTTCCTCCTCTACCTAGTCGTCACAATTATTGGTTGGAACGCCACGATATCCTTTGTAAATTTCTACAAATACCGCGTTTATTAATCTTGTGACGTGCATTGTAAATTATTCTGCTGTTTAGCTACTAAGCAACCACGAGTATGACTAATAAAATATTTAATTTAGACTTATCAAAAGGGACGGTTTTTTTTTTTGTAATATGTTTTAATGGACTACAAATCAACAAAAAATGAAATTACGCCAGTTGCTTTGGTTTTACAAATGTACGCTTTCGCTTGTTCCGCTTGCGCTGGAGCTCCTGGGCGTGAAGTTCGGTGTACACTTCAGCGAATATCTCATTCTGTTCCTCCTCGGGTATTGTGGCGCGGTATTGTTTCATTAAGTCGTACTTCTCCCACGGCTTTTGCACTCTTGCGGCAGACTGACGGTGTTTGTCCTTCAGATACTGATCAATGTTGGCCACTCCACGCAAATTTTGACGCTCCCAGCGTTCCAGCCAAGGTCGCGGACGTAGCACTACCTTAATGTCGTTAACCGGCACAGGCGCGCCCTCCTCTAGTTGTTCAGGCTCCATGTTTTCGTCGAAGGTGCTGTATTCCGGTAGAGCGTCTCGTAAATAAAAGAGACTGTCATCCAGGCGCTTTTCCAATCGCAGGACCTCAACCTTTTGAAGGGTGGGATCGTACAGTTCATAGATCACCTCTATTCCTTGGTGGTCAATCACGTTTCGGAGAATGAAGCGTGCGCGCAGTCCACAGCGATCCCGGTGGATGCAGATACCCACGAAACGGCTAACCTTTCCCTCTGCATGCGGATCGGAACTTGTCACCGCCATAATGGAGCCCACGTAAAATTCTGGCAGATCAATTTGCCGGCGACGGTCCAACATGTCCATACGCTCAAGCTTCTCCCGGATTGGGTTCCGCCATTCTATCTTGGGATCAGGCAAAAACTCGGGGTAGATGAACCGATAATTGGCTGGTATAACAGGTTTTCGGATTGGAATTGATGCTTCTGATGCAGTAGAAGCTATTGTCTCCTTTATCTTTGGTGCCTTTTCTGTTTCTACGGCATTAGTGGCAGCATGTTCGGCCGATTTTGTGGAAAATGTAACTAAAAAACAAGTTTGCTGAATCGAACATGTATGAAAATTTATACTACTTACCAATGCGATTGTAGGCGCAGTTTTTTCCCAGTCTATTTATTAGGAATCGAGTGCTCAAGTTCATTTTTAATATCTCCTATTCTTAAATTCCCTGAACTGTTTAGATAATCATGCCGCAATAAGCTCCAGCTGCAGGCAGTGTGACCAGGTTTGTTATTCAACCTTTTTGCAATATTTTGGATTCTTGTAAATTAATTAAACCCTTCCAATTTTGTGGAAATTGGTAATTAAAGAAAATATAAATATTAGTTTAATTAACTGATATCCTAAACATTTAAGTAATATTCAAATATTGAGAATTTATCACGAACACTGATCCCTTTTCTCTACTCCCCTGTTCAATAGCATTTCACCCAAGTTGGTAGCCCCCAAAATCAGCTGTTTCATTTAGAAATGTAAAAAATTGTCTGTTTTTACCAACAAAATACCGATCAATGGACGATCAAATAGTTATGTGAGTGGCTATGTAGCAATCACAACGAGCTCTTCTGTGATTTAAGTGTGATTATTGGCTAGCCTCGATTCATTGACGGGCAACGCGATACTTCTGCAGCCAAAAGAGGTTTCTGTTGCGGGATACCGCAATTTGATTCGTAACCACAGAAAGTACGGATAGATTACGGATCATGTTCAGCCAACTACTACCAGTCTACGTTGGGGGCAAGATTGTACGTGGATTCGGACGTGGGTCCAAAGAGCTAGGCATTCCAACAGGTTAGTGGCAACATGTAAGATAGTCCTAAAGGCCATGGCTTATTGATAACCATTCATTTCCGTATTAGCTAACTTTCCGCTTGACGTGGTGAAAGCCCTGCCCGAATCCCTGCCAACTGGAGCGTACTACGGCTGGGCTAACGTAAACAATGGCGAAGTTCACAAAATGGTGCTTAGCATAGGCTGGAATCCGTTCTACAATAACAAGGAGAAGAGCGTGGAGACACACATGTTGCATGACTTTAACTGCGACCTTTACGGCAACACTCTCAAGATATGCATTGCGGGCTACCTGCGACCGGAGCGCAGCTTTGAATCGCTTAAGGAATTGATAGACGCCATCCAAGCGGATATCGAGAAGGCCAGAGTGCTGCTGGATGAGCCGGAGAATGCCAAACTAAAAGAGGCTTGTTTTTTTACCGAGAATCCCTGCGGTCGGAAATAACTTTTAAGAAATATACCGAGGTATATATGTATATATTAAATACATATAAACATATGCATGGCGCGATTATATACAATTATATATGCGTATATATGTATATATTCGTATCACGCATCGAAATTGATATGCCAATATATGTACTTAACCTGACGTCACACTCAAATCTGTTATTTTCACCACGACACCACGAGAATATTCAAGTGCATTTCAATCAATAAAAACTTATTTCACAGCCTTTACAGAAATTACTGAATTTTCAAAAGCTTCCTTCGAATGGTCTTAAAAAGAGTTTTCTCATCATTACACTCACTATTATTATTTGGAAGAAAAATTATTCTAGAGTTTTCTATAAAATAATCTAAATAGATACCTTGAAATTACAATTTGTGAATACATTTTTATAATAAAGACAATAATACTAATAGATATTCTGGAATGAGCAATTGATAAAGTTACCTTACGCAATAGTGCCTTGACAATAGTTGTTATTATATTCTGCAGAAAATACTTATTTGAAAATCATAAATCGAATGTACATATTCTAATACCACTTGTTTCTAAATAAAATTGAAAATCGATCTCAGAAAATAAATTCATATCAAAAAATGTTAAAACTTACATGGCTTAGTTTTAATATTATTCATTATTCATTATTAAATTCCAATAAGAAATTTTTGAATTGGTTTTCGATTTTCGTTTTAATTGGCTTAATGATTGGCCAAAACAACAAATTAAAATTCAAAAAACCAGCTATTACAGTTGGAACAATAAGTTTTAAATCATGTTAGTAATTAAATTGATTTAAGTCGCAAATGGTATATTTAAGCGATCAAGCCGCGGTCACACTGGGCTTGATCACCACCGAATTTAAGCTGCGCGTTTGAAGCGTGCGAGGATTTTCGTCTATAAAACTGTTGCGTAAACCAACAGGTAAATCAGTTACCTCTTATTAGAGCACATACTACGATCACCTACCATACTGAAGTCTTGCACTTTTCCAATCAGCAACATGGAGCAGCGTGCAGAACAACAACATCAGCATGTGCGCGTGGTCGAACAGCAACAACAAGAGCAACAGGTGGAACCAGCTGGAGAGGTGGAACCAGTAACCTGCGATACCCTATCGATCTCGGCTAGCAAGGAACTAACTGGTTTGACCCACGAGTGCGGGGTGTTCGGAGCGATTGCTTGCGGGGATTGGCCGACGCAGATCGACATTGCTCACGTGATCTGCCTTGGACTGGTGGCCTTGCAGCATCGTGGGCAGGAATCCGCGGGCATTGCCACCAGCGAAGGCAAGTGCTCAAAAAACTTCAACGTTCACAAAGGAATGGGAATGATTAGTACCCTGTTTAACGATGACTCCATGAAGAAGTTACGCGGAAATTTGGGAATAGGGCACACTCGCTACTCCACAGCAGGAGCTTCGGAGGTGGTCAACTGTCAGCCCTTTGTGGTGCACACTGCGCATGGTGCCATGGCCCTCGCTCACAATGGCGAGCTGGTGAACAACGAATCTCTGCGGCGTGAGGTCTTGGCTCGAGGCGTGGGCTTGTCAACCCACAGTGACAGTGAGCTCATTGCCCAATCGCTTTGCTGCGCCCCAGAGGATGTCTCCGAATTGGACGGACCTAACTGGCCGGCCAGAATCCGGCACTTCATGACGCTGGCTCCTCTGTCTTACTCGCTGGTCATCATGCTCAAGGACAAAATTTACGCTGTGAGGGACACCTACGGGAATAGACCGTTGTGCATTGGAAAGATTGTTCCCATCAACGCTGGTCATGGCAATAGGGCGGATACCCCGGCCGATGGTTGGGTGGTGTCCAGCGAGAGCTGTGGCTTCCTGTCGATTGGAGCAAGGTATGTTCGCGAAGTGGAACCCGGAGAGATTGTGGAGCTGACACGAAGCGGCTATCGCACTGTCGACATTGTGGAGCGCCCAGATTTCAAGCGTATGGCCTTCTGCATCTTCGAGTATGTGTACTTCGCTCGTGGGGACAGCATCTTTGAAGGCCAAATGGTATACACTGTCAGATTGCAGTGCGGCCGGCAGCTGTGGCGGGAGGCTCCAGTCGAGGCGGATATCGTGAGCTCGGTGCCCGAGTCTGGAACTGCGGCGGCACATGGCTATGCGCGCGAGTCTGGCCTGGAGTTCGCCGAAGTTCTCTGCAGGAATCGTTACGTGGGACGCACTTTCATCCAGCCATCAACCAGATTGCGGCAACTGGGAGTCGCCAAGAAGTTCGGAGCTCTGTCTGAGAATGTCGCTGGCAAGAGGTTGGTGTTGATAGATGACTCAATCGTGCGGGGTAACACCATTGGGCCGATCATCAAACTACTGCGGGATGCTGGAGCGAAGGAGGTGCACATTCGCATCGCTAGTCCGCCGCTACAGTACCCCTGCTATATGGGAATAAACATACCCACGCGAGAGGAGCTTATTGCCAACAAGCTGGACGCCAATCAGCTGGCCCGTCACGTGGGCGCGGATAGTCTGGCTTATCTCAGCGTCGAGGGCCTAGTGGAGGCCGTCCAACTGAAGAATCAAACAGTCGGAGATGGCAAGTCCAAACCTACTGGTCACTGCACCGCCTGCCTCACCGGACAATATCCAGGTGGGTTGCCTGACGAGCTGAGCTGGTAACTCCAGGAAAAAAAATATAACAAACAAAGAAAACGGTTGCAATTAACCAGTTGAATGCTTCTATTCATGCACCCACAAAAAAAAGAGATCGCACGCAGTATCATAAGCCACAGAGGGCTCGAAAATGCTGTCACAAACTTTGCATTTAGTTTAGCTATAGCACAGCCATACCTATTTACCCTTTTTGTACACTTTTAGCTTTTAGGTAACAAGCTCCTGCTTCTCTCCATTCACAAAAAGACAACTAGTGTCTTGGTCAGTCTGATTTGTCCTTGGAACTTCATAAAAATAGTACAAATTATAGCCCTTGATGTTGCCAATTTTGAATATCATATACCTTCATTAACGATTGCCAATAAAAGACATTTAGACAATAAGACTTCTGGGCTGTTTCATTTGGTTCGAGACCTCGAAGGTATGGAATTACATAACCCGAAATGTCCAGCTCTGGCCAAGGCATATTCACTCAGCCGCCTCCAATGGGTCAAAATCGTAATGCATCGCTTCATTACAAAAACAGGCGTCGCAACTTATTGTTACGGTTATGGATTAAAATATAAGAGTTTATAATATTTTCACTTTTAATATATTATATTACTTACATATCTAAGGCGTACTTATGTGTCTATAAAATATTAAAACCAACATTACAAAACTACAAAATTCAGCAGAGATAAAAAATATCTTCCACCATGTTTAGGATTCAAGCATATTCTCAAAGTCCTTCAGCTCCAACTCCCTCTCGATGACCTGAGTATAAAGATTATCTAGAGTTTCCTGCATACGAGACTTAAGCGTGGCATTTTGAATGGAAGCGATTTCCATTGACTTCTGAGACTGCTGTGCCTTCAGCTCACTGATCTGGCGAGTGAGTTGACTGATCTTCTCGCGTACCTGCTGCTGCGTATACTGGGGCTCTTCCATAAACTCCATGTTTTCGAACTCTTCCCGCTTCAGCATCGGATTGTCAAAGAAGCCGCTTGGAGCAGCCAGATTGGAACTAGAACCGGCGGCACTAAGCTTGGGGCTACTGGCTTCTTGGCTAAACATGGATTTGCTGAACTCGTTCTGGTCCATTTTCAGGCCACTGGTTCCAGCATTGGTTCCACCAAAGAAATCAGACATGCGCGAATCGTCAGCAGAGAGGCGAGAGGAGTCCTCTAGCTCCCGGCGCTGCATCGTATTGTTGGTACGATCCGGCTCATCTTCGTCGTCCGTGGTGGAGACTTCTTCGCCGAAGATGTCGTGCTCTGCTACGCCCATATTAGGTGCCCGATGAGTGCCAAAGTTGTTACTGTCGTCCTCATCCGATTCGACATTAATATCTCTCTTCGAGGTCTTCTCCACTTTGGTGTTGTCGTTGGCGTGAGCGGTCGACTCATCCGGAATGTATTCGTCTACGTCGTTGTATGGCTTAATGTCCGACTGTTCCAGATCATCTACGGGCTTCTCCTCCTCATTTATGATTTCATAGTCTACCCGCACAGCTTCATTGTCAATTCGGAGCAGATGCTTTACTTCCTTCTCGATTTCGGGAGCTTCTACGTTTTTTTCTTCAGAGTTTTTCGAAAACGACGTTTTCTCACATTCTTGCAAGGGGGAGTTATTCCGTGAGGGAAAAGATATTTCTTGTCCACTTTGTTTGGATCTTTCTTTTTGTTTTTGTTTGGCGACTCCTTTTCCGTCTCGTCCTCCGGCTCCTCTTTACAAATAAGTAGTTGGCAGATGTCAGCGGATTTATAAAAACTCTTGTTGTCGATTGTCTTGTAGCTCTCCACGACGGTCGGCAGGTCCACCAGCTTGGCATATAACAGTTGATCGTCTAATCTTACTTCTCCGTATCGCAGATCTTGGTCAAGTTGAATGGTCAGTCGATCCTTTATGTTGCCAGAATTGATGGCATCGTGAACGTTGTCTGCGAGCTCCTGGAAATGATATCAACAATTAGCCACCGGCCCCACAGAAACACTTCAAAGAAGACCCTATTACCTTTGGAACCCGCATGATAAACTGGCTCTCCAATTCAACACCATCTTCTCGCGGCTTATAGTCCGACTGCTTCCCCTTTTCACTCTTTTTTTCAAACATTTAAATGCGTTTAATGTGACAAAAACACTTTATCAAAAGTAAACACTCTAGATTTTTCCTACGCAGTGTTGAAAGCCGACAGGTAATAGAGCTGGCATTAGAGTTGCGATATAAAACAATCGTTTAACATTTTGAAAGCTTATTCATACCATCGTTTTGAGTATAGCTTCAGATATATGTGAATATGTTAATTTTATTCATGAGTATAGATGATAAAGCTTGTAAATATGTAAGAGAAAATTGCAATAACTTGCCGGCAACAAAAACTTATCCACTATGCAACACTGGTCGTGACCGACAAAATATCGAACCCAATGTAGTGTGATTACCACCCCTGCTCTAATTTCTTCTCATCTATTTTGCAGTGACGGATAAAACGAATTAATGTTGAATTCCGTTAATTTATAACACAAAAAATCACTGTGAATTACATTTTTGGCGCTTGCGTCAGTCGAAGGGGAGAAGCAAGGCATACAACATGTTGGAGGAGAAGTTTGGTGCCGGTCTATGGTTCGTGGTCCTGCTCTTGGTGGGTGCCTGCTCGGCATTGTACGAAGACCAGATCAAGAAGTTCGACTGGTAAGTGACGTGATGACCGTGAATGACCATTGACCCGGGATGTAAAGTGGATATTTGATCTGTTTTCAGGCGAGCAGAGAATGTGGGAAAGTTGCAGCAGTCGGTCGTGGACCTCAACCACTTTCAGCCACGAGTCCTGCTAAGCACCGAAGAAGGAGTTGTGGCCAGCGTAAATGTAAAGACTGGTGAACTCGTATGGCGCCAAGTGCTGGAGCAAAAGCCACGCGGAGCTATCAAGCTCCTTCAAGTGAGCGGATTTTCCGATGAGAGCAGCGACACTGCCGCTGCTCCAATTGGCAGCAATCTCGGCTTCGACATGCTAACAGTACAAGGACATGCGCCAGCTCTGGTGCGGGGGTGGAACAGCAACTTGGGTGCCATCGAGTGGGAATGGTCTACCATGCCCCTGAACACGGAACGAGCCCAGGAAGCGTTGTGGTTCTATAGCCATTCCGTGCTTTACCATGTAGTGCCGGCTTGGCGAAGCCACCTCGAGGTCACCGCTTATTTTGCAAGCTCTGGCCACAGCACTGGTAGCAGTAGCAAAGTTATTGCATCTTGGATCACTGCAGAGTCATGCTTGCTCAGTGGGAGCTACTATGTGTGCTTAGACGGAAAGCAGCTGATCAGCATCGATCTGGCCTCGAAGAGCGGTCAGGTGATTCGTACAGCGCTTGAGTCGCAGCCCGAAGGAAAACTGAAAGCCCTGGCGGTAAATTTTTATTATTTTCATCATACAAACTTTCTAAATTTAACTTGTCTTGTTATAGGGGCTCAATGGCGTGGTTATTGCCGATGGAAAGTTGATTAGTGTGAACAAGGACCAATCTGTATGCAACAGCCTGCAAAGTTCCAGTTACGCCGTGGGCAGCTTTAACTATCGTAAAATCGTGGTCTATGCTGATCTTGCAGCAAACGTATGTATTCATATTGAATACCTAAGAAAATATAGTTGATTTACATTCTTATTGGCCGACAGACTCTCAAAATAAATGCCATGTATCTTGACAACTGCTCGCCGGTGGTTGAGCTGGAACAGAATGTACCTTTTCCCGAGCATTTCGGCACTCCACAGCTGAACGGCTTTGACTGCATGCATAGGAAGAACGGTGACGGTAAAGGATGCCTATTCCTCTTCAGTACCAGCGCCGAATCCATCGTCGCCGTGCAGCAAGGACGCATCCGCTGGTCTCGCGAAGAATCCCTGGCCAATGTGATTGATTCCCTGTTTGTCGATCTGCCTCTGGCTGATTCTGAGGGAACGTTGGAGAGTGAAATGAATGGAAAAGCCGGTATGTTTGTTTATAACAGTTTCCTATTTGTAAGATATACTTTAAAAATGCATCCTTTCATCGTTCTTAATAATGCATAACGTAGGGGATTTTACAAGTTTTGATAGTAAGTCTGTGTAAATTAGAAAATCATTATCTAAGATGTATAAAAGTCTAAGACAGAGTGTTAACTAAATTTTATATTTTCACAGGAGACATTGCTAGTGCATTTTTAAGACGTATCACCACGCAAGCCGTCCAGATCAGAAGTTTGTTTCTTCATGTTATTGGCTTGGGTCCACCTCCCACTGCTACTCAGCGCGCCGGCCTCGTCCGCGACTCTTTTGGGCTCCACAAGATGCTAGTTTTGCTGACGCAAGCTGGAAAGATTTTCGGCGTTGACAACATCTCGGGAAAGCACCACTGGCAGTTATACCTTCCCAACGTCAATGGGTTCGATAACGCTGAAAATATGCGATTGATTGTCCAAAGATCGGCGAAACATTTCCCGCTTCAGCCACTGTGCACTATTTTGGCCAAAGATGCTGTAAGTTTTTAAGTTTAAATATATGCTTTTATTTAATTAAAATTCTACCTTTCGCAGGCTAATGGAAATGGTGTTCTTTATCGCTTCAATCCAATCACGGGACTTGCCGCAGAGGGCGGATTACTTCAACTGGATTATAAAATCAAGCAGCTTTCATTGTTGAAAGAGACGGAAAAGGACTTCGTAAGGGGCATTCTGTTATTAGATGCTTCCAACGAAGTTCATGTGTATCCCCAGCATGCTACACCTTTGGTAAACCATTTATTAATAATTTTAATAATTTAATAATAATCTTCCCCCTAGGCCGATGGATTGTACCTTTACACGGCTGATGTTAAAACCGCTGAGCTGTCTGGTTATTTTGTAAAACATGCGGGAGGGGTGAGTTTATCTTTGTTTAGTATTCTCTTCACGCTATAATCAACTAATTCAATTATATTACGCCGACAGAAATTGTCCAGCACGCACATTTGGAACGCTCGACTGGGAGGCCACAACTCCGAGCAGCAGATTATTGGAGTCGCTGCCAAGAACCCCATTGAACACGTCCACTCGCAGGGTCGTGTTCTGGGCGATCGTTCTGTTCTGTACAAGTACATTAATCCCAATCTGGTTGCCTTCGTCACTCAGGCGCCGGATGCTACACACAAATGTAAGTCCGCATAGAGTTTGTTAACTTTGTTATACAATTAAATTTTGTCCACCAGCCTTGCTTAATTTATATCTGGTTGATGTGGTCTCCGGCTCTGTGATTTTCACGATGACGCATCGTAAGGTGCGCGCTCCACTGAGTATTGTCCACTCAGAAAATTGGCTGGCCTACTCGTACTTCAATGAGAAGGTTCGACGAACTGAGATCAGTAAGTTCTATGTCTTTAAATGCTGATTGAAATCCCAAAATGCAAAAATTCATTTTTAGCTACGATTGAACTGTATGAGGGAAAAACGCAGGCTAATAGCAGCGTCTGGAGCTCCTTGCAGGCTCCTCCAATGCCTCTTGTAGAGCGCCAGTCCTATATAATCCCTACCCTCGTGGAGGTTCTTAGGGAGACGATAACGGAGCGCGGAATTACCAACAAACATGTTTTAAGTGAGTAGTGAAATAACATACCCGTTTTATTCGATATTTATCTGTTATCTTGTCATTTTTGTAGTTGGTACCGCCAGTGGATCAATTGTTGAAATGCCGTGGCACTTGTTAGATCCCCGACGGCCAATTGCTTCCACAACGCAGGGACGCGAAGAGGGCGCGATTCCCTATATACCCGAGTTGCCTTTGCCTACCGAGAGCCATATAAACTATAACCAGACGGTCGCCCGCCTGCGTAATATTTATACCGCTCCTAGTGGCCTGGAGAGTACCTGTCTAGTCGTTGCCACCGGCTTGGGTAAAATAATCTTCAAAGCAAGACTTGCCGATGAGTGAACACTTTATGTTTTTTACAGATTTGTTCGTTACGCGAGTGGCGCCATCAAAGACGTTCGATTTGTTGAAGGAGGACTTCGACTATATTCTAATTTCCATTGTGCTAGTCGCGCTCACATCGGGCTCGCTGATTGTTAAGCATTTAGCTTCGCGTAAATTGCTCAAGCAGGCGTGGAAATAGGCGTAGCATTATTTAATAATTGCTTTATATACAAGAATATGTTTACTACGACCAAATATAACAAGGGGAGAACGGCAGAAACTAAAAAAGAGGACGCCAATGGCAATGAAAAAACTGATATAAATAATATTAGTCTTGTAGCTGCATTGTACCCATAAAGAAAATAAGTTTTTTCTCAACGCTAAGCCTAGAAAATTTACCACAAATAATTATATAGCGTTAAAAATCAAATAATTACAATTAGCTGTTGAAAAGAGGGGTTTTATTGCATTTTCTGAGCCAATGATTTATGTTTGTTTGGATTTCCATACACGGAAATAAATATATCAGCATTAAAATTGTTTAAAAACTTGAATAAATGAAAACTAGTTAATAAATAATGTGTAAAGGTGGACACTGGTAAAGTAAATAAAGAAGTTTTTCAACAAATAAAGTGCCGGCCTTTTCTTTTATCCTTATTAATAAATGCTTTTCTAAGTTTTAAATAGAATAATAAGATTTAAAATTACCGCCCTCTGAAACATGTTGTTGTTCAACACTGATTTGTGGCCCATGTGCAGCTGACATATCAGCTGTTTCTGTCTTTCTGTGGCCCTGCATTTACTTTTAAAACAATGGCAGTGCGTGTTTTCGGCGTAAATTTAATTAAAACAAACAGAAATTTGCTGCAAAATGCTTGCAAAACTCCAGCAACGACCATCGGTCACACGGTGAGTTCAACTACAGTGGTTAAAAAACCGCCATCATTGATGATTTTCATTCCGGTCCTCCACAACGTTTGCATAACCTTCTAGGCGGTAGCTCAATTGGCCACCGAAGTGACTGTCCAGGCTTCGCCGGCGGCTGTGCAGAAGCAAAAGGTCAGCAAGGCCATGCGAGCGTACCTGAAGAGGGCCAACGAACACGATGAGTTCATGAAGACACAACATCTGGAGTTCCAGATCGGCAAACGCCACTTAGCCAACATGATGGGTGCTGATGCCGAGACATTCACACAGGAAGACATCAATGTATGTATTTGTTTTTTGCCGTCCCGAGAAGGACTAATAATGTTTCTTCATTGGCAGGAAGCCATTTCCTATTTATTCCCATCGGGCCTGTATGACCCCAAAGCGCGGCCTGCCATGAAATCGCCAGAGGAGGTATTCCCCGCCCGTAAAGCTGCCGAGTTTGACGAGACAGGCAGACCCTTCCACAGTATGTTCTACACTGGCAAGCCAAATTTCTTCCAGTTGCTGCACGTAAGTTTAATGTAGTTTATTATTCGGTTAAATTAACCATTTTACTTATGATGCCTCGTTTCGCAGGATATTGTGGAAGAAACTAGGAAACTGGCAGATTTAGAGGAGCGCATGCTTAGACGCGGCAATAAACCTGACGAAAACCAGAAGTTGTAAGTTAAGTTTCACACCTAAAATTATGAAGATTAAAATACGTTTATTATCTGCAGGGAAATGTCAGGCTTTCAACTGCTTCCGAAGGACCAGTTGGAGCTCGTCTTGGTAGAGAGCATTGCTGACATCGAGTACTCGAATTTCACAAACTCGATGAATCGGCTGATTGCCTCGCCCTATGCCTACAAGAGCAAGGCGTTCATTGAGCGCTTTTTGAAACCGCTATTGGATCAATCCAAGCAACTGGAGGTGCCCAAGCCGAAGATCGACGAGGAGGGCCGCCAGTTCATAACCACATACGAGTGTCTGCGAAAGACAGCAAGAGCAGATGTGACGATTCGTCTGCCAGGCACGGGCAAGATAAGCATTAATGGAAAGGACATATCCTATTTCGAAGACGAGAACTGTAGGGAACAGGTGAGTTACACTAGGAAGTAATGAGTTATGGGATAAGTGCTTGCCCCAATCGCAGGAAGAACTCTTTATACCGATTGGTATAGCATATACTTTATTAAGAATAGACACTTTATTTAATAAGGATTTAAACGATTCTCTGACGACTACTCCACAACGACAAAGACACAGCCTGTAACCAGCCACAAATCACTCCTGCCAACTGTCCGTCTCTAACTCAAATAATCTAGTTACACGATAATAATTGTAGGGATAAATAACTGCTAGTTCAACAATAGTACTTGTATGGATAATAGTGTGTATGCTGTGGTATGGCTATATTGAATAGGGCGCCAAGCGCATCGATATCAAAATTAGATTAACTACAGTTCGCTACTACGATAATATCAACAATATTCTGGGACTTAACTGGAATCCTCTTGGGATCTCCTTACGTCTAGGAAACTACTACGCCAAGGTTTGTTCGTTTATTTCCGCAAATTGTGCTTCTGCTGGTTAGAAATGACGATTAGCAGCTTATCAATCACCTTGCTCGCCTGCTGCTGCTGCGAAATGAGAGCTTGCTTCAGCTCCTGGATCTCCTGGGTGAGGAATTCGATCCTGTCCGCGTTGTCGTCGATTTTGGTTGTCAGAGTATTGAACTGGCCGCCGTCTGGGTCCGCATCCGGAAGGACGTACCCAGTGGTGGCGCAACCATTATTGTTGTTATACTTGTTCTTGTAGGATAGATAATTCTCGGCCGAGTTCTTCGAGGAGATTGTGTGCCCGAAGTGCTTCCGCATCTTTCCGACCTCGTACGCCTTCATAAGTATATCCCTGGGTAGGCGTTTCTCGCTCGGATTCAGGGGTTTGACGCAAAGCACCACCCTGTAGGCTTGCGGAGATACCAGGGCCGTGTAGTGCAGGAGATTCCTTAGCCAGGTGGGCAAGTAGCCGTTGAAAAGAGCCGACTCTATGTAACTAATCAGCTTGGTCTGGCGCACCAGCTTCGAGAGACCCGCCGTCTTTTTCAATCCCTGGATGTCGTGGACTGCGATGCCCACTAGAAGGTTCATCAGGATGATGGTCACGAACAGAAGGAACAGCACGAACGTGATCTGTGCACTGACTTCCAGTAGGAAGGGAGGGTCCTTGCCATCGGGATCATTGATAAGCAGCGACAGATCCTGTTCGCCGATCATCATGACCAGCACCGTGATGAAACCCATGAAGGGATTGGCGAAGGAGGAGGACGATGGAAAGATCACGCAGAAGCTAATGGTGAAACCTATCAGCATGCAGGAATAGGCCATAAACAGCTTGGCGAACTCTCCTTGGACCCTCGTGTACATGGCCACGTAGACGTCGAACACAGGCAGCTGGCCGATCATCAACATAAGATTGGTCCATCCCAGGAGCACCGCAAAGGCGCCAATGTGGTTTTGGAACGTGTACGTCTGCTTGGTGTAGATATAGGATATGACAAAGACACTGGTGATCACGAACCACTCCATGATGTTCTCCACTTGGGTGACGTAGTGCTTGAACGAAGAATACCCTGTTATCCCGTATAGCTTTCGAAATATCTCCACAATGGTGATGGCAACCAGCACCCACCACTGCATCTCCATCACGAAGGGATTGTTGCGCAGCATGTCGCCGAGGATGGACTGCTTTTGGCAGAGCTCCTGTGCCTGGATGGTCGTGTTGTCGTCCTTGCTCCCATTGTAGCAGTTGTGGGCCAGGGCCGTCAGAACGTAGAGCGTCAGGAAGAGCACAAAGCTGAAGCAGAAGATCAGGCGACCGATGTAGTACTTCCGGATTTTGCCCCACTTGATGTAGAGGAACGAGGAGCACAGTGGGTGCTCCAGGATCTCCTTTTGGCCCTCGTCGACAAAGGTATTCAGGTAGCTGATCTCCCGCGGATGGCAATGCTGCAGCAGCTGGCGAAAGTCGAGCTCCAGCTCCACCTCGCGGTTCACTGGATCCTGGAAGGGATTTAGTCAATTTAGAGACTTCAATCAACAATTATCACAATACTAACCTGCGAGTGGTGCAGGGTAATAGCCGCGTCCAGTTTCTGCCTGATCATCGCCACCGACGCTGGGGTCTTCCTGGTGATCACGTTTAGGGCCGAGGTTCCCTTCTTCGACTTGGTGGTCACATCCGCCCCGTGGAATATCAGCATCTCCACACACTGCACCAATCCGTCCAGCGCTGCCAAGTGGAGAGCCGTGAAGCCATAGATGTCCTTGTGGTTGACATTGGCACCCCACTGAATGAGGGTCTCCATTATGTCGTAGGCGTTCTCCGATTTCCCCACGGCTGCATGGAGGGGAGTCCGGTGGTCAAAGTCCTCGGCATTGGCATCGGCGTTTCCATTCCTCAGCAGTGACTCGACGCACTCCAGGCTGGATGTCCTGGCCGCCAAGTGGAGGGGTGTAAAGCCCCGATGGTTCTTTAGTTTAGCATCTGCTCCTTTGGCCAACAACAGATCTACACACTCCACGTTTCCCTCATCCGCTGCCAAGTGCAGAGCCGTGGACTCCTTTTCCCGAATGCAGATTCTGACATTGGCATCGGCGTTGGGAGCATTCAACAGAGCCTCCAGGCACTGGATATTTCCCAAGTCTGCGGCCAGATGAATGGCATTGGTGCCGTTCGGCTTCAACGAGTTGACATCGGCGCCCTCGCCAATGAAGATCTGCAGACACTCCAGGGCGTTCGACCTAACGGCGCAGTGCAGGAGGCTCTCCTCGCAATTGGGCTTGTTGGTGTCCTTGGATATGTCGGCGCCGTTGTTGATCAGGAACTTGGCCGCCTCCGCGGCGTTTCCGAAGGCTGCGCAGTGGAGCGGCGTGTAGCACTTGGACTGAAGGTTCACGTTCAGACCCTTGGAGACCAGCAGGCCCAACGTGGCCAGGCAGCCACTGAAGGCACCCAGGTGCAGTGCCGATATTCCATTCTGATCGCAAAAGCTTACATCGGCTCCCGCCTCCAGCAGACCCTCGATCAGGTCCCAGCGTTTGAGGTAGCAGGTCCACAAGTAGCTGAGGTTCTTCTCCAGCTTCGAGGCTGACTCGAAGTGCGTCCGAATGCTCTCGGCCACCACGTTGCCCTGCTCGATGTCCTCGAAGAGCCGCACACGTCCCGCCGCACTCTTCATCTGGTCGATCAGGCTAATCCGGAGCGTGTCGTTGCATATCTGAACGCTCAACTCGCTCGTCGGCTCCTCAAAGCTGTCGTACATGCTCGGCGCACTCTCCGCCGGCGGGGATGGTCCACACTCCATGTATTCGAATTCTCCAGCGGTCGGGTACTGGGCTTCGATCATGGCGTCAGTGTTGTTCCGCCATCGCACCATCAAATTGGGGGGAATCGATTTGAAACTGTCATGGATACACAAAAGGGATTAGTGGGATCTTGTTGTTAAGGTAAATGCCAAGTATATTTTTCTTTTGGTATGGAAGTTTTTGGCTGTGATTAGCACACAAAGTTAGAAATTATTTAAAAACATTTTTTATTATAATTATAATTTATTTATTTCTTTTATGGGATTTATTGCATATGATAGGATATAGACTATCATTACTACAGGATAGGCTATGGTTACTGTAGGATATGATAGGTTGAGCTAAGTTATCATTACTTTGGGATATGATAGGAGAGAATGGGCTATCCTTAGTATATAATTCGAAAGGATTTTATAGGACATAATTGGAACATAGCAATGGATATCCAAACCACTACGATTCCTTTGAGAACTAAACACTTAATCACATTGACGGTAGCAGTAGCTAACTACTTTAAGGCTGCCCCTTAAAAGTAAAACACACTCGGTATCATAGCTTCGGTCTGAATCACTTTCTTAGACTCTGAAACAAAGTTTTTAGACGAACTCGCACTTCTCTTTGTCTAAGTTCGCCTTGTGAAGCGGGCTTTGCGAGACTTTTTATGGATTTGTAAACATTTGTATATTTTCCATTGCTAAAACGCCACTAAACAGAGTTCGAGATCCGTTGACTTTTCGAGCATGCATAATTTTAAATAATTATTGTTTTGTTTTTGCGCTGAGAGTTATGCAAAGTTGGCGGTTTATTTTAAAGTCGTTTTTTTATTCTGTCGTACTTTCCACTACTGGCTTACGTTGATGGATTTAGCGACTTCGGCGAGCGATTTTAGTTTATTTTGTTGATCGCCAACACAGATCTGCTCAGCATAGTCGCTCGGTGCATAATTTCAGACCTCGTTCATGGCCAGAAGCTGGTGCACTTGTTGTATAACAACGAGCATACATAGTACCGCCTTTGTTGGGCACTTAAACGGCGAAACTACGAAACTGGGAAACTGGGAGACTGGGAATCCGGCCGGATTATATACGTACATCGTTTGCAGCCATATCCACGGATGATGCCAATTCGCCAGTGAACTGTTTTCAATTTCTAATTTCATTTCCGAAATACATGGGAGAGTCCGGCGCGACAGTCGACCGACCGACCGACCGACTGACTGACTTCCCGACTGATTGACCCCGCCACAAGGTGGCACTGGACCTACGGGGATCGGATCGAATCGGATCACTTGGCTTCGAGAGACAGAACGGAGCGGGACGGAAAAATTGTCTCACAATGGGGCCTTTTGTGGGGCCTTAGACAATTGTATCTAACGGGCGGAAAATGCAAAATGTTGTGTGAAAAAACGCGATTTTTTCACTTCCGTTTTGTTGTACTGGTAGTTGTAGTTGTGTCTATTCTATCCGATTTGTTGGCCCTTGTTTTAGTGATTATTGTTGTGCGACCGTGCGACGATCACTTGGAACGCGTTCCAGCCTAGGTTCGCTGCTGTTTCGTACACTCTACTGGCCAGAACCGAACGCGTCCGCCTCCATTGTTGTATCAAAACCGACTAAACTTGATGAAAAACCGTAAACCTCGGTTCAGCCGTCGATCAATATTGAAAGAGGTGTAGTTGAGGAGAGTGAGAAACCGGCCAGGAGAGATTTCGCTATTCGCTGGGGAGCTGGGGAGAGTGAATGCCGGGGGCTTGCCGGAGATTTCGGTAATTTTGGGCGTGAGAAAGCTTGGCCAAGAATATCATTGGCTTAGACAGGGGCATGCTATTAGTTTTTCTACAAAATATACCTTTTTTTTCTACCTATATAATAGTAGTTGTGGATAACAAATATCACAAATACCATTTGTTATTATCATAATTACAATAGATAATTAGACACTTTTCTAAGCATCCAAAAATAATCTTGAATACTTGATTTGCTAAAATATATTTCAAGTTTTCTATTTATTTTCAAGGCAATAATAACGGTCTTGTTGGCTGAAATGTATTAAAAATATATATTGGAAAGCGAAACTTGATACCAACTGAGAGTATAGAAAGCGTAGTGTTATCCCCCATTGATTGCAAATTACCTTGCATCTGGTTTTGTGTAAAATTTGTTTCTTTATATTGTGTTGACTTGGCCAATACATTTTTTGGCATAAATCATGGGGATGTTTCCGCGTCTTTTCGAACGCGACTCATGGCTTTTGGGTTTGGCAATCACACCTGTGCGTATGGCGATTTTGAATACGAATTTTATTGCAGCCAGATATCTCTGCAATTGCAACTGGCGAAGCGACAACTCCAACTGGAACTTACCGGTTATTTGCATTATTCTCCGTCAGCGGCTGTTCCACTTCGGTCTTGGTAACGACACTGATCGAACGTGTCATGCGGCGGGGTTTGGTGCTGCCCTCCTTGTAGCCGAGATTCTCCATGGTGTCTGGCCGAAGTTGTTGCGCTGGTATCTGGCTATCGGCGTCGATGTCAATGCTACTCTTTTTTTTCTTTTCTTTAGCAGTTGCAATTAAAACGCGCAAAAATGCGAAAATCTCAATGCAAATCAGTTGGCTTGGTAAATGGCTTTTGAATATCAGTGGAGGCTCTGGAGGCAAGTCCCAAGATTTCAATGCAATATCGACATTGTCAGCAATCACCTGCAACGAGAGGCGGAAAGTTTAAAGCCTAAATATACAAACTGATTTTGGCCTTTTTAGATCCCCATACCAATATACATGTTTCTAAACTCTACGGCTCCCAAGTGTCACACTGTCTGAGTAACTTTTACCAACTGTCCGGGCAAGTGGACTGCGGCACTCGTGGCTAAAATTATCTAAGAGCCTTCCGTTTTGACGCAGCGATAAGAGACTCACATCATCAGTCGTCTTACTAGATATTATCGCCAGACTATCTGGGGATTTATCTTAAAATGCTACTGTTTCAGGCTAGAGGCTTTCAGAGGTGGACCTAGAAGTCACGCCGTAGTTGATGGGGAAATGAGAACATTTTGGGTGCAATATCCTAGGGGTTCTATTAATAGCAACTAATTACAACAGCCTCAAGAATGCCTGGCCCAAAGCTCTATTGATTAGCTAATACGGACCTTTAAATAGGTTTTATAATCTCATTGTACTAAAATGTATTACTATTTGTTAGCCCTTCGACTATTTTCGTCTTATTTGCCTGTTTGTTTTTGTTCGAAAACCTATTTATTTTGATCATAAAGCTACTTTGTATATTTAACTAGATTATAATCACAGCTTTCCCCACACACTCTCACCGTGCGCTAAGAATCTAGATAATCATTCCGCTCATTACATTAGATTTACTTTGCTAACGAAGCGTTAAGCTTGTTTAGGTTCCATTTGATGGATTTACTTTTGGCATCGGATTACCGTAAACAATTCCCGGGAATTTCGGGAATACTGCAAACCAGTTTGAGAAATCTAAACAAAAAAGAAAAACACATAGTCTTGATGTTTGCTTGGCGACAATCAGAGTGCTTGGCTTCTTTCTCTGATTAGCCAAAAACAAAGAAAATCTGGCCATAGAAGCAAGGTAACTAACAACGAGTTTAACAAAAAAAAACCCCTATAAACAAAATTGAGCTAGCTTAAATATGCCAGCAAATTAATCAAATTCTGTGCGTCGTTGGCAAACCAGTTTTGGGCCCATTGGGACGACTGTATATTCGTAGCTGTCTGGAGTCTGCGAGGTCCAAAAGTCGCTAACACAGCGGGTAAATATTTGATGAAACGCCCCCGTGTGATTAAAAAAATTTGCTGTCATTTCTGGCACATTATGCGAATTACTGGCGGGCCTAAAAAAGTGTCTGTTTTTTGAAGCGCAGCACTTGTTTTGCATTCCCGGAAGCGCCATTTTCCGATATTACCCGGATTATGCCGGAGAGGTTGCGGCCATTTTGGAAAACTACGACGCTATCGAATGGAAATGGCGATTGCCGTCCTAACGATCGTCGGGGGCCGTTCGTTTACTTTCTCGGTTATTTTTCACTGCGCGTTTATTCAATTATAATTGACATCAATTTGGAGCTTTTTCTTCGCTCGCTTCACTCCCGCCTTTGTACGGGCCAGAGGGTACGGATTATGTGAGCGAACGCATCGGACTAAGCTAAGTTTTATTTTTGTGTTGCCTGTGATAATGCCCTTGAACCTGAATCGCGTGCCCACCGGCCCCAGATCTCTGGAACTGGCGGGTACTATTTTCGATTTACTATATGTAAGTGTACTCGCTGGCCAATGTAGCTGCAATGGTGCTTTTGCTTTTATTCGCAAATTAAAGGATAATGCAGCCGACAAGTGACAAAAGCCAGAGTGTAAACAAATTTCAATTGTTATTCATCAGCAGATCTCGGTTATAGAGATTGTTCACTTTATCAGCTTTTAATGGGAATTGTTTTTAACAGATTTCAAGAAAGTTCTATGCCAGTTTTAGTTAATAATATAATTAATCTTAATTGGCATTATGTGAGAAATATTTAACTAAAAAATAAACTAACTGAGAATAGAAATTCTTTGTTTTCCCCAAAATTGCACTTTACGTTGAAACCATCTAGTTTCGAGATTTTAGTGGCAAGTCCAGTGCCTTCGTTTCAGGATCTGTTGCTGCATTTTGATCCTTAAAGTAATCTTTGCTGGGTATTTTCCAGAACAAGTTGCTCGATGGGTAGCTTCTTCGGTCCGTGTAAAATAATCCGACACTTGAAAAGCCCGCTCAACGACGTGAGATCAACTGATAGAAGGAACTGCGCCGAAATGGTATTGTACGCGATATAAGACCCAAAACTAAGTTGCGCGAGCGACAATGAAGTAGATGTACACTTAGTGTATATACTATATCCGTCATATATCCCCCCATACAGAAGTGTACTTGGTGGGACGAACGACATCTTCGGGTCTATCGTCGTCTTCGCGCGAGATCAACTATACTTTTCTGGAGTCAAACTATAATATTAATTTAAATCATAAGATGTCGTCGCGAATTTTCTACTAGCCGGTAGCCGGCCCCTCGCTGGCCACCTCCCACCCACAACCCACTGCCCATCGCAGTCTTTTCATGTCGCTTCTAAAGATGAACGAAATATTTGGAATATAATTGGGGATCCCTAAAGTTGGGGGAACCAGTTTCCCCACATTTGCCTCGTCACTTTTCTGCAAAACTGATTCTATTTATATCCCATTTAATGAAGAGTTTGTTGTCGTTCATTCCAAGCCTTAATTGCCAGTTTGCTGTTAATTCGAAAATCTTGTTGGCAATTTTATTATGTTTATTATTTTTGTTGCTGTGCCGTGAAGTCATCTAATAATTTGTTTGAACCAATCGAAGCACCCATCTCCTTCGCTCTTCCGTCCCAAAACCATTAGGAGATTGATGACTTCTGTCAACCCGCCTTGACAAAAATGTCCAAACACAAATACGTATTAATTACTGTGCTTTTATTTATAAAATGTTGTTTTTATTCATATCGTTTATTATTTTTGTGCCCCCAACCGTTGAGGAGTTTCCGTTTGTGAAGCCCTACTAGGCCGTTATTCCCACTCGAATCGAAATTGGCACAATCAAATTAATTATAATTTATTAATTTTAATCTGTAATTTCCAAGGCTGTGATTGGAATACATGTTTTTTCTATAACACTTTGAATTGAAAAATTGTATCAATTTGTTATTCAGTGGTGTAGTTTCTATGTTGTTAATACACGATGATATTCTTTGCAAATACCTAACAACTATGATTAATTATGTTTAATTATGCGTACTTATAATTGAAAAAAATACTCTATAGGCAACATTTTGTGGAGCTATTGCCTAACAATGTAATTGTGGCAGCGCGTGCCCATCAAGCTTGGGGCTATGCAATTATCCGGACTTGATGCAATGCAGTAATGAACTTATAATTTGCATCACACCTAAAAAAAAAATAAACCTTTCAGGTCCCGTTTCCGTTCCCGGTTAATCTCAAGCGGTGTTTGCAAACATACATTTTGTTGTGTTTATATTTTATTAGCAGTTGTTTAAATTAGCTAACGATTTTCAATCACTTTGTACAATTACTCGAAACTCGATTCTATCTAATGCCGCTATAGAGCTGAATAATAGTAATCATCGAATTCTTATTTCAAAATCATTATCTTTCTATTTGCAGTTGCTCTTTCCGCTGCAATTTAGCGAGATGTTGGGAAAAGTTGATGTGGAGGCCAATGTGGAGGGCGGCGGACCATCCGGTCAGGCCGGTGCCATTCGCTGGGGCATTGCGATGAGCTTGCGCAGCTTTGTTGATCAAGAGATGATTGAGTCAATGCGTCTGGGTAAGTGTCTCCAAACCCCTCCATCCACACATTTTCGCTAATTGCAATTTATGTTCAATGTTTGCAGCTGGCCTCCTGACACGTGACTACCGCAGACGCGAGCGCAAGAAGTTTGGACAGGAAGGGGCACGCCGCAAGTACACGTGGAAGAAGCGCTAAACGAACACGTGAATGTGCAAAACGCTATTTTGTTATATGGCAGTCCTCATGGCTTTAATAAATGTGAAAAATTCCGAAGCCCTTTTTGCGTTCTTTCATCTACATTTGGTCGAGAGGTCTGAGACCCAAGATTTGTATTCCTTGTTGCAGTGTCTTCTTTGCGGCGTGGAAGAGGAGCAGTCTTTGGCTTTGTTTTTGCCTGCAAGCTTCCTGCTTTACTGGCAGACGTTTAAGAGCCTTACTGGTGGCGTTGCTGCAAAATGAACGATGATTAAATAACTAGTAAATGAGAGCATTATCCTTCATACCAGAGTCCAAAGAGATAGTTGACCAGCACACACGTCTCCAACTGCTCCTTCGATTGCCAGACATTTTGATCGAAGCGAGCCAGTTCGTAAACCAAATCCAAAGCCTCCAGTGGCTCTGTGGCGAAGAGATCCCAGTTCGGCCTTATATCTTCCAGATCAACTTCTTTGAAATTCTCCAGTAAATTGTTTAGCCGACAGTGCGTGTATTGAAGCTTAATGCCAGTGTCCCCATTGACTTGAAGAGCTTGTTTCCAATTGAAGTCGTAATCACGCTGTCGGCGCTGTTTAAGGACATTTACTAACACAGCGGAGACACCAAGAATATCACAGACATGCTCGTCATCAAAAGAGGTATTTTCTTTGGTAGCTGCAAAAAGGATCAGAGTAAAGAAAGATACTTTTTGTTTTCCAAATCGCCACTAACTTGCACTTAAACTCCTTTTTTCCCTCATAATATCCCGAGCTTCATCCAGGACGTCCTTTAGAAATACGGCAGTGCCCTGCCGAGTGCTCATCCCGTGGATTCTTCCAAATTTGACATGTTGTAGCTTTTCCAGACTCAAGCGATCACTTAGACTCGACGCTGTCTTGAAGAGGGCATTGAAGTGATCTGCCTGACCATTGTCCACTACATACAGCAGGCGAGAGAAATCAAAGCGATCCAATCGTGTTAGTAGAGCAGCAATGTCCCTGGCCAGATACAAGGTGGAGCCATCGCTTTTGATTACTGGAATGCGCCTACCATCGACAATAACAATCTCCCGACCATCCGATTCTCTGTGCAAGAGTCCAGCTTCCCGCATCCGATCCAAAACTGCGCGGATCTGTTGCTGGGAGTACTGGGACTCCCACTCGTAGCTGTCGAAGTGCACACCGAGTCGGCTGTAGATCTTTGAGAGGTCCTTTATAGTGTACTGTCGGTACTGTTGCCACTTCTTGGCCATTTTTTCGTCAGTGCCCGCTTCCAAAGCGGTGAAGAGATCTCGTGCCTGCTGGGTAATATCTGGACATTCTTCTGCTGCCTTGTTGGCGACCACGTACGCTTTGTACAGCGTTTCAATGGGAGATGTCTGCATGGTCTTGTCACTCACATTGTTCAGCTCGACTCCCAGCGCAAGCAGACCGAATTGCGTGCCCCAATCCCCCAAGTAGTTCAGGCGAGTTGTCCGGTACCCCAAATGCTGGTGCAGATTAGCCAGTACGTTGCCGATTATCGTAGAGCGCAGATGTCCTACGTGAAAGGGCTTAGCAATGTTCGGAGAACTGTATTCTACCACGACGTGCTCCGAATTGGTTTGAGGTGTGGGATTTGATTTGTTTCGCAAGATATTCTCCACAAATGCCTGCGGGTGCAGCTGGAACTCTACTTTGGCTGCATTGCGTCCGGAGCTGGGAACTGTTCTGACCTTTTCGATGTAGGTGTCATCAAATCGCACCCCGTTAACTTCTCGTAGCAGCTCCTCTTCCTGTTGCGCAACCGCAGAAGGAAGAATCCATTCCAGGCTCGGCCGGTTGCCATTCTGCAGTATTTGCTTCTTCACCGGAATCTCCAGCGCATTGTAAATGTTATTTAGCTGCGGTAGCTGCAAGAAGATGGCAGTTATTATAACTGGTAACTTGGATTTGAATCCATTTCCACTCACCTGTTTGCAAATTGAGCGCCTTATGCGAATCATCGAGATGAACAACCTGGGGGCTTATACTCCCCCATATACTATTTCGCGTTAATCATTTAAAGCCAAATTGCTTATTAATAATAGAAAATTATAATTAAATAATCATATATAAAAATATATTATGGTTCATGTGCTTAAACAACTCAGAAATATAAAAAAGACCGATAATAATATCGATTTTTAAAGTTTTTGACCATTTCAGTTGGTCACACTACCAATAAAGTTCTCAGTCTTGGAATAAATGGCAACATTGCCGCGAAATTCAAACAATGATAATAGTGAATTTATTAATGAACCTGATTGCCTAAATCTGTATATTATAGAAAGCCTATGAGGCTTTTGGTTGTACAATTTCTGCCAAAATATTATCGTAATAATTTTAATCTGTTGGCCAATTTTGTTATTATTAGGTTGAAGGGATTTCCTGCCAAATCTGATGGCCAGTTTGATAACATGAATAACTTATTGATATACCAAGGACGAAAAGACGCCCAAGGCGGCAAGTGAGATAAAAATGCCAATAAAACACTTCCTTAATACTTGTTAACAGTATATACCTTTTAAAAAGACTTTTGAAAATCTCTGGCATCGCTGTTCGCTTCTGCGCGCGACGGTTTGAGACAACATTCGGGCCTTGTTTTTTTGAGGGTTGAATGCGGAAAGGGGACTTGATTATATCCACGAAACCCCATCGGCGCCCATGCGAACATATGGTTAGTGCTGATTTTACTTGGATTTCCATGGAGCGGCTCTCTGGTCTGCGCTTACGTGCAACTTCCAGGCCCTGCGTCAACTCCAACGCCGACGCTTTGGTTAAGACTTAAACTTTTGAGCATTTCAGTCGCGTTATTAACGTCGAAGAGTCGTGTTCCATTACCAAATTGAAAGGCAAAAGTCGCATTTAAGTGAAGCGGAGGCTTACTGCACATTCGGTTCAATTTAAAAAGTGTGTTTACTTGTGAAGTGCAACTTTTCACTTTTGCTTGTCTGCATTCCCGTTACCAAGATTCGCTTCAGTGATTTCACACTGCAAGAGGCAAAACAATAAGAGTAGCAGGGTGTGATTATAAGCGAAAAAAAGAGTATTGCATGCCTGGGGGCTGTGCGAAAATATGAAAATAAAAATCGATTCGCCAAGCTACGATAATAAAAATCCTAAAGCCTCTAAAAGACCTACTTTGATTTTATGTCTATTGAATCCGTTTATCACATATATAAAGGGTATCCTTGACTAATTACGTTGACATTCAGGGGGGCTATTAAAATTTTAGTTGTATATATGTGTGTGCATAGGTGTGTGTGTGTGTGTGTGAGGGGCATGAGATCATCATTGGAACGGTAAAACTGTAAAAGTAAAACCACACTGCCTGCCCGCCTGCCTGCCTTCCGGTATGCAATACTTTTTATCACGCCTCAATTTCTCTCCCCCAACAGAAGTCTAATCCAATTTGGCCTATGACAATACAAACGAACTTTCTTCGCTACGCATTATCCAGGTGCGTGTGCGTTTAGAAAAGGAAAGAGACAGGGACAGGGAGAGTGCGAGTACGAGTACGAAAAGCGATATTTAAATTAAAAAGCTAGACCCCAGTGTGTTTGTGACCTACGAGAAGTTGTTGAAGCCGACAACGAACATAAACATAACATCAGTTTAAAAATAAACCCCCGAGGAGAGTTTAAATTGTATTTCTGGTACTGGTTCGGCGGCAGCATAAAAGCATTTCCCTATGATTGGCTCATTCTGGAATCTGTGCAGAGCGTGCCCATCAATGCCGGTAGACAAGGTGAGTAATGTGGCCCTCTTCTCAACCCCAACTTCATACAAAATGCATATCATTTTAAAAGCTATTTCCACAAAAAAATCTATCAGGATTCTAGCTTACTGGTATACCGTTAGCCTCTTAGCCCAGTTTCAAGTTGTGAACAATTTCAAATGGTTTTAAGTGAACCCCTTCATTTGGTGTGCAGGGGTCGGTTATTGCATACTTGCAGGCGTCAATGAAAAGGGGATGCAATGGCTCCAAAATAGGGTGATTTACCATGAGTTATGACTCGCTCGAATGAATTTTAGGATTAGGGTGAGTCTGTTCCATATTAAAAATGTTTTTAATTAAATATTTAAGCCCAAGGGACAAACGTCATTGTTAATCATGAAAAGTTTTGCGGCAATGTCATTCAGTTGTACCATTAAAAATGTCAAATACCATCCTTAAATGATATTAAAATCACTTTTTGGACCATGGAATATTTATTGCATTTGCTTTCAACTAACAAATCATAATAATTTACTGTCATTACGTACCAAATAGCGTCAACTCGTTATATATAATAAATAGGAAGAAAACGAAGAAGCAGGAAACGGTGCAAAGAAAAATGAAAAAAACTGGCCAAAAAAAAAGCACAAAATCAATAGCATATGGCATGTGGCTGGCTTGGAGCCACAGCTATTGCCGGCCGGGGTGCCACATTGTATGTCGCTCCCCGGGTTCTGATTCCTACAAATTTAAGCAGACCCGGTGCCGAGGCCGAGTACCTGTCGTTTTAACTCGGCTATTTTCTCATCTTCCAGTGGACGTGGGAAACAGCTGATTCATCAACATGCCGTGACAGTGCTACAGAAAAGCTGTTTTTTGGGGAAAACTTTACAAGAATTGATTGTTAAACAGTAGTTAATGAAAATTGATGTTAAAAAAACAATGATTTTAAGTAAAAAAAATACTATACGTAAAAAAATATCTATAATTAACCTAATCTTTAAAAATATTTCATACTTTCAAAACTTCATTATATATACAAAATTATATTATTTTAATAACTTAATTGAATAAAATATATATTAAATATAATAATCGTTTTCCTTGGCTAAGAAATGTTCAAAAATCACTTTCATCCGTTAACTACAGAGTCTCCGCGCATGTTCAGTTGAAAGAAAGCAAGAGAAAGCCAAGTGAGAGAGAGTACCAGGCCGGCTTTTGTTCCAACTTCAATGTGATTGTTTTTTCTATCTGTTAGCTTGAGCCATATGACGTTTGAGCCGAATCGCCTTGCGGTATTACATCAGCGGAGGGCAGTCAGACTTTTATATCGACGCCCATTCCTCCCACTTCCGGCATACCCATTCGTAGAAGGAACTACGCTAAGTTAGTGGCATTGCCGGCTAAGTGTCGCCAGCAGGTCGTCGGTTGCATGCCACACGCTTATCGATTCAGCTCGCATATGGTTACCACCGTATTCCTAATTCTTAGTCACTCTTTGAATCGATTTCTTGACTGCTTGCAGTCAGCTGGGCGTCGCCCTGTTATAGTTTTCCTCAGCTCCTGACGACTTATCTCCTTCTGACAGCCGCAGCTATATATCTCCTGCCGTTTTGTTTCCTCCTGCATTCATTCAGTCCTTTTGAGTGGCACTGGCAGCGGTTAGACATCTTCTTTCCTGTCGTTATCGTCTTTGTGCAGATTTCTGTGGGTCGCACATTGAATTTCGCCCATGTTAATGTTGACTTTTGGGAATTCGTTGTATTTTCGAGTGTTTTGCTTATTTTTAAGGAACTGAAAGTGTAAATATCTTATCTAAATTTAATGGTTTTAGTCAAATTATGGCTAATTGCCTTGTGGGTGCCCAAATTAAATTCATTTGGCATCAGATATGAAAATATAATATCCTGAGAATCATGGCTTATTCATTGTTAAAATTGGAAGTAAAATTTTGACTCAATTTTTGGCCAAAAAATTTAAAAATTTTCGAAAAATGGGTCCGATTTTAGCGGGCTAGATTTTGATTGGGAATAATACTAGTCTTGATTGGGAATAAGATCTAAGATAAGAAAGGTATAGATTGAAGTATTGGTCAAGTTACGGGGATTTCCGAATAAGGACTTTAAGTCCTTTCATTCTTCATTACAATATCATGAGAATGGAGAAAGAAATTTTTAGATGGATTGGATTAAATTAAGTTTTAGTTGGTCATGTTTTTATTGAAGACGGTGGGTAAGTTTTGCCCAAGTTTCCAACATTTACTTTAATATTTTTAAATAAAAAACACTTCGACAAGTTTCGAAAATTTGAGTGAAATCACTGGAGATCAAAAGTTTTGCGAAAAGTTTTGTCTTGGTTGCATTTCGTTTGGAGACTCCACGCATTTCCTGGCGGTTTGGTGTTTAGAGAAGTTACCTAATTACTCGTGGTCAACTGTTTGGATTTCGTGAACAGTTTCATTAAACCAAATACGTACGAATATATAGTATCCACCACTGTGTGAGTATACTTCTGTGTTGATGGGTAACACCTCTCAGTATTGATTTTTTCCAAGATTAAAATTGCACACGAAAGCTACATGGTCATGAAATGTCTATCAAATGGTTCTCATCAATGTCAGGCATAGCAGAACTTTTTCCATTAAACCAGAAGGTTTTCAAGCCCGGACCACACGTCGTATACGTATTATGTGCATTACGGGTTGCTTGTTCTTATTAAAAATGTATTCTCATTCCATCAGGTTTTTTTAAAATTATTTTAATATTTTATTTTTTTTTTTACAAAAAGTAAGTTAATAATTAACTTAAATTAAGAATGATAATATGTTAACTATATTTATTACCTATGATATGGTTCCTATTATATGCTCATATCATTAATGAATCGGAGTAAAAAGTGCTTGGGTGAGGTCCTTCCACTTTCAGTAGTCCACCCTACTTCGCTTCCATTTCAGAAGCCAAATACAGCGGCCACGTTTCAGCCTTGCCCCATTACGCCAACTTTCCGGCCATCCCCAGTCGGTCCTCAGCCATCCATCAGCATCCTGTGTGAGCAAAACTGCCATGACGTCGTCTAACGTATTTCAATTTCAATTTTCTGCCTTTGAACTAATGCAATTATTATAATTTCCTTTCGCCAGTGAATGGATTACAGGCCCCAGCTAACGGCCTGTCAGGTGCCATATGCCGTATGTAGCCGGGACGATGTCTACCATCACTGCACTGCTGCAGTCCTGGGCGAGGGCACTACCCTATTCGACTCCCTGACACCATAGGGGTCTGACTCTTGGCTGGCGACCAACTTACATCGATGGGTTGATGCTGACATTACTGAGCGTAATTTAGCTCGACGGTCTGACACCAAAATTTTTTAAAATGTATTTAATTTAATGATTGAAGCAGATTCTCTGGGACGCTGTCCTTCAAAGCCTTGGCTGCTCGTCCACTTTTTCATCCCTCGGCATAAAAATTCTACAAAGGCCCAGAGCCGCTAAAAAGTTGAATATACGCTTCGAGTATTACCGCATTTTACGCTTTTTCCTTAGCTTGGCCAACAATTCACATCCGAGTATTATGCGTTTAGCCAACGGGAGGAAAGGTGGAATGGAAAAACTTTTGTTTGAAAACATAATAGCGTAAAATATTTAAGTGGCCATGAAGGGGATTCTATTTGGGGAGAGGGAGATGTTATACTCCTCATTTGACCCAATTTGCATATAAGTAATGTGTTAGTTTTAGCTCTTGGCAAGCAACAGAAAAGTTTTTGCCAATTGGCTGGGCCCACATGAGCAATATTTAAAAATGGCTGTGATGTCAGCTCAACAGGGAACGCCCGAAAAGCGATAGACAGTAGTTTCATAAATACTCATAGTATTCTTTAGAATAGATATTTCATTAAAAACCTACGACTAGCATAAGTATAAATCAGAATCTTTAAAGTTGGATTGCCTTGTTAATGTCGAGATATAGCTTACTAAGATCGAGTAGTTCAGTTTAGTTAAATGTTGCCAGGAATCTATGTATAATCTATAGGCGATAAAGATATTTAAAAAGAACTAAAAACGAGCCGAGGACATCACCGAACGTTAACCCAAGCGCGTGCCGCCACAGACAAAGCGCGTAGACGCTTTTGTAGTTTTTCACATGAGTGCCTTAAGCGCAGCACTCAGTGCAGATACTCACCCACACCGGGGCAGCATTCACCGTGGCACTCATAAAATGCACTCAAGCGGTAATCGCTGCGCACGGCACACAAAAACAAAAAAACTGCTCAAAGGGGATCGAATTTCCATTTAATTGTTTGGCATTGAATAACGCCAAGTAACCGGAGCAAGTTTGCAGCGAAGGAAAATTAAAATGTCATTGCAAATGCTTTTGCATCTGATGCCGACTTAGATATTTGAGCTAAGATATTGACGTGAAGAACTATAGGTGTTTTTCCTTATTATTTTGTTTTCTTTCAAAAAGATATTCCTTGGCATTAAACATACTTCATTTTAAATCAGACACACTTGCCTTAAATATATGTATAGAGCAATCATTTCCTTTAGTGTTTGATGTGCCGGGTCATATATATTTCCAAATCACTCAACGACAGCCTTCTTATTGTAAAAAGAAGAAAGCTACATCGACATGAATGTCACCACAAAGCTCTCAAATCATTCCAAAGCCAAGCCAAAAGGTGTGCATTTACATATGCAAGTATGAATAGGGATTAGAACTGAAAGGCATAAGACGGTGGTAAGTGCAGTGATGCAGACTAAAGGAATATATACATGAAGTGTCTACAAGAGTCTTAAAAGTGTAATGTTCCCTTTTTTTCTGTTGTACATGCATGTATGTATTAAATTACTCTTTGACCACAAAATAAGTTTTTGTTTTAAAATAACTTTTTGCTCATTCTGCTTGCTATTATTTATGAACTAAAATATAATGATTATTGAAAGAAAAAAAATTATATTTTAAAATAAATCAAAAAGTTAAGTCCTGCTTTTTTCAAAACCTACTAATTCCCTGACAGCAATCTATTGGGAAATTTGAGAAAACTCTTTTAAAGACCTCTGGAACTAAGCTTTATTTTCTCGTGTGTTATAAAACGTATATTATATGAGCAACCTCATTTAAATCCTTGTAATGGTTGTACCTTTATTTCCACTAATTAAATGTTTCAATGCTTGTGTTGCGTGTTCCTTGCCGGAAACATAATCAATATAAATGGTTATGAGAAAAAGCAAGGAAAATGGCGGACGGAAAAAGGGCGTTCATGCAAATAGCCTGCACTCTTTAATTTAATGGAAGCTTTATTAGCTGCTTAGTTGAGTTGGATTAATATTCTGATTACGGGGAATAGTTTTTAAATTTTATGATCTTTTTTAGGACCATCCTTGAAAAGCCATCTCTCGGGTACATATTTTCAGTGTACAGAATTTCGAAAGAAAGTCAATCTGTGTCCGTCGAAGTGACTGCTGTGACGCGTATCGTTTTACGGTAGAAAGCAATTAATTTGAGGCAGAAGCGTAGCTCCTTTGGGCGAATGCTGAGTGAACTAATTACCGGTGCAAACACAAACCCCTACCCGGTCACTCCCTGGCTTAGTCAAGCTGCAGGGCATCTGAACGGTGGGGTCGGGGTCAGAGAGCGGCAAACATCCATTCCGGGCATTTCTTTTGTACTTTCAGTTTACGAGACGGAGATCATAAAGGCAGGAGCACGCATGGGCTGCGTCCCTGCCTGGCAAAACGGTGTCAAGTGAAACTAGGCATCGTAAACAAAAAGTAAACAAACCCAGAAGGGAAGGCTGTCTTCGGGCAGAACGAAACTTGCACTACTCGGTCTTAGTCTTAGACTATCTTAAGCTCTATTAATGTTTAAAGAAAACAAAGGTAGAAAGTTAACTTTAATTAGCTTACAGCTAGCTTTGATTAGAATGGCAAATTATAATAATAAATTATTAAGCCTTCTAGGCACTAGAATCTAGAGGAAACTTTAAAGTCCCACTGCTGCGCCGCAAACATAAAATATTAAACCACAAAAGAAGCCTTTTTAAGCCTTTATGCTTTAAGGTGTCATCTTTCTGATTTGCCAGCACAAAACTTGAAAGGTCCTTTCGACTAGATTAAGCACGCACATAGATTTTTCTTCATCAGCACACTCACTCATGGCGTTGCGGTCGAAGTCCTGCATCTACGGATTACAGTGCAGTGGAAACTAACACTTCACAGTATCTATAGTATAAAAGTGGCTTTAAGCCACTACCCATATCGAAGAGCCACAAATTGTCTTTGGCGTGTCTTAAAAATAGAACACCTATAGATACATTATTTATTGGGCTGTAAGGGTTCTCGATAAATGTATTGATCTACTTACTATATGTAAGTACAAAGTCCTGATGGCATTTACTAGTCTATGAATCATTAACGTGTCGTTTACCTTGATTACTTATAAATTATGTACCTTTTTAGAAAAGGTATTTGTAGAATACAAGGATATTCGTATTATAAAACTGAAAATTTTTGCAAAAAGGATTAGTTTGGCTTTCGATATCCGTTTCGTCTGAGCTTCAAAGATTAAGAAAGATAGAGTCATCAGGTTTTGAATAAAGCATTATCTCGGGTGGGGAAAACTCCAAGGGGAATACTTTTATATTTCAAGTTTTGCTGAACGGAATAGAATAGAAAAGCCATTAAAAATTAATAAAAACAACGACGCATTAATATAATTACATTCGGTTGCTGAACCATAAGCAACTTACTCTTTTTTCTCCGCCACAACTGCAGCTTATATGTGCTATTTGGAAAATTTATAGGCTAGACTTTGCTCAACATCTAGAACATGACAAATAGTCATCCAGGTTGTGGCACGTGCCAGAGAACACCGATTCTACCAACCCTTCCAAATCTCCTGCAGTGGGAGCGACGGCAACGCACTAGACACAAAAACTGTCATTTTAAATGACAGATGAGATCCCGTAGGCTTGGGAATACCTCCGGCGGCTCAGGTAAAGTGAGTCCTTACTGCTAAAATATTCACAGGTTGCGTGTCGATGAAATATTGTGCTGTTCAAGCGTGCGGCAAGTCGATCCAGCAGAGCCATCCAGCCAAGTGGGCTCGAATCGATATCATGGCACAGAATAAACTTCCAAAAGCGCCTTATAATTGGAACATCGATTGAAGTAAAGTGTATGTAAGAATCAAGAGTCTGGAGACACGCATTTTATTTTTTTCATAAAGATTCCTGAATCCCTTCGAAACTCGAACTTCTGAGAACGAAATATTTTTTAGATATTTTGTAAAATTTTCTGGGGGGTCTCCTTCATAAATGCATGGAAGGACAATATGGCCCCCAATGAAGGCCATATCTTTGCTAATAGTTATCCGATTCTTGAGCGGAATACCTGAAACGATTTGTAGATCGATTCTCCACCATTCTGCATCAAAATCTGAGAACGAAATATTTTTTAGATTTTTTGTAAAATTTCCTGGGGGGTCCCCTTCATAAATGCATGGAAGGACAATATGGCCCCCAAACGAAGGCCATATCTTTGCTAATAGTTATCCGATTCTTGAGCGGAATACCTTAAACGATTTGTAGATCAATTCTCCACCATTCTGCATCAAAATCTGAAAACGAAATATTTTTTAGATTTTTTGTAAAATTTTCTGGAGGTCTCCTTCATAAATGCATGGAAGGACAATATGGCCCCCAATGAAGGCCATATCTTTGCTAATAGTGATTTGATTCTTGAGCGGAACAGCTTAATCGATTTGTAGATCGATTCTTCACCATTCTGCATCAAAATCTGAGAACGAAATATTTTTTAGATTTTTTGTAAAATTTCCTGGGGGGTCCGCTTCATAAATGCATGGAAGGACAATATGGCCCCCAATGAAGGCCATATCTTTGCTAATAGTTATCCGATTCTTGAGCGGAATACCTTGAACGATTTGAAGATCGATTCTCCACCATTCTGCATCAAAATCTGAGAACGAAATATTTTTTAGATTTTTTGTAAAATTTCCTGGAGGTCTCCTTCATAAATGCATGGAAGGACAATATGGCCCCCAATGAAGGCCATATCTTTGCTAATAGTGATTTGATTCTTGAGCGGAACAGCTTAATCGATTTGTAGATCGATTCTTCACCATTCTGCATCAAAATCTGAGAACGAAATATTTTTTAGATTTTTTGTAAAATTTCCTGGGGGGTCCCCTTCATAAATGCATGGAAGGACAATATGGCCCCCAATGAAGGCCATATCTTTGCTAATAGTTATCCGATTCTTGAGCGGAATACCTTGAACGATTTGAAGATCGATTCTCCACCATTCTGCATCAAAATCTGAAAACGAAATATTTTTTAGATTTTTTGTAAAATTTTCTGGGGGTCTCCTTCATAAATGCATGGAAGGACAATATGGCCCCCAATGAAGGCCATATCTTTGCTAATAGTGATTTGATTCTTGAGCGGAACAGCTTTATCGATTTGTAGATCGATTCTCCACCATTCTGCATCAAAATCTGAGAACGAAATATTTTTTAGATTTTTCGTCAAATTTTCTGGGGTCTCCTCCATAAATGCATCGAGGGACAATATGGCCCCCAAACGAAGGCCATATCTTTGCTAATCGTCATCCGATTCTTGAGCGGAATATCTTAAACAATTTGTAGATCGATTCCAAATTTTTCTTTATTTAGCATCAAATTCTGGAAACATTTTTTTTTTCGGTTTTTTTATGAAAGTTTGTTTCCTGTTCAGCGACGTCAAAGTGCAAATTTTGTCCAAATTTTTATGAAGTATTACAAGGTTTTAGATTTTGCTTTTTCATTATAATTAATTTTATAAAAGCCACTGATCGATAACTATAATAACCCTTATTATTATGGAAATAAAAATTTAATTTTATGATGCTACAACTTTTATTTGCGTGCCGTTGTGCAATTATTTCATGTGTTTTTACAAAAGTAGACCAGAAAACTACGATGAGACAATAAACACTGAGCCAAGGTGTATATAACTCTCAGGCAAGGGGAAAACAATTTACTGTCGGCCATTTAAAATATTGACTGGCATGGCTGTTCCACGAGAGTGTCCTGAAACTGTCTGTTGGCCAGAACTGTCGCTACAGCTGTCTTATCGGGTTTGTGTGCGAGAGCTTAACCCAATTTACAACTTACATGTAACGATTTTTTCCCGACTGTTTGAGGCCCTCTCCGATCGATAGGAGTTGTCTTGGCCATAAGTTAGCTTCCAGCTGAATACCAGTAACAGTAACTGCTGAAGTGGCAGAAATACTCGTTGTAGCAGAAATAGACCATTAATATGGATTTTTCTATAGCTTTTGTAACAATTATCAAGTGGGTGTGGGTGGGAGGATTGCCGCATTGAAATGCGACAAACCGCAATTTGGCTGAGAGCCCGAAACTGTTTGAATAACTGGCCAATTGGGTCTGCAGTCCGGCCATGGAAAAATAAATGTACTCACATGTATGGGCATTGCCATATGTGGATGTGGTTAGTTGTTTGTTTGGCTATTTGTGGTATTTGTAGTGCGTGGAAAGCCATGAGGTTTACAATATCTCTGCGGTGCAATAAGAATATATTAACTTTTAGTTTTTACATACATATGTAATTGTAGCCTTAATTAACGGGTACTCATTCTATTTTAAAACGAACTTTCATCCTTTCTTATAGCAGCTCCACTCGGAATATCGGAGCACTTACCGTTGGCATGAATTTACTGGTAACTCGAGGCCAGAGGTTGTGCGAAGAGCGCCAGCCCCAAATCCAAGTCAATTTGTTGGTAAGTGACAAAGACATTTATCTTTAGCTTTATTGTCACGGCCTTTATTTATTGATATCGGAATTCGTTCGACTTACGATGGGATTTGTGCACCTGCAGGTCCAACAAATGAGCCGCCACTGCCCCGACGGAAAAAATGTCCAGAATTAGCATACAAATCGCACGAGTTTATTATAGGGTCTGAATATACGGATGCACGCCGAGATGCCAGTGCACATCGCCTGGCGAGGGTGAGTTCTAAAGAGATTTAACAATTTTATTCAACGATAGCAGCAATAGAATATTTAGGAATAGATTTAATGTTATTTTAAAGGAAGAATTTCCATACAGAAACTGAAAAGTCGTTTAATTTCCTCTATGAATTATGAATTTCAATGGCTAAGGATTTAATGCTTTTATTATTCAAAAGTTGAAATGCTCTTTTTGAATGACTCTCCACATATTCCACATTTAATTGCATAAGAAAGCCGTTGCCTTTACGATAGAATTGGCATTGGGGTTATGCCATTTAAGCTGCGGTCGTCATAAAAATGGCGACGCTCTCAATTCCACAAAAGAGCTGAAAAAAACATATTTTCACTCTAGTGTTGGTGCTCTCCTAGTTTTTTCCGCTTCTCGATTTCAACGCCAGCCTAATTAATAACGAGGCACAAAAGACGCAAGGGACATTAAAGTGTATATACGTGAGTCAGGGCTTACACGATGGGGTTGTCCGTTTTGGAAGAAAAATGATGTGCCTTTGATTCAAGTATTTTTTGGGTCTCTACAATTTTGCATTATTATTAAAGGAAAAAAAGATTGTTCACTGAAATGACACACTGCTGCATCTGTCTGTGGCACCTGCGAATTTGTGAGAGTGCCTCTGTTGTACGAGTATAATGAAGCCCATTCCGGGCCATACATAATTAATAGACTTCACCTCGTGACGCATGTCAACAAGGCGTATGCGTAATATTAATGGCCAGCTAATTAAGGATATATGTATGGCTATACACAAACACACTTATACATACATGTTTCATGTCCTCTGTTCATAAGTCTATCTCTTTCTCTATCTCTGTCTCACTCAGTCGGAGGAACGGGGCACGCCTTCGCGCCGCAGCAAATCGGAGGGACCCCCCGTAGTGCCCAATGGACGCACCTATCCCATTGCATCGGAGGTCGATGGAACTACGAGAAAACAGGTAAAAATTGTCAGATGGGCTGCACTGCCTCGCTGTCAAGCACATGGGTGTCTAATAGTCGTATATTGCCTAATCTAACCTAACACTTGGATATGTATTCTGAGTACGTGTTTTGGGTGTTTGTTTGAGCAAGTTGCGCGAGTTCCTCAGCATGCATAGAGCACTTAATACATTTGTGAGTTAACTTGGACCATTTTACAATACGTATGTCTACATAGGGCATTATTTAATTCTGAGAGACTACAGTAACAAAATGATTTTCTAACGACTGGGATTTTAGCCTTTGTTTCGGAATTATTGAATCTACTATATTCGTAGTAGAAATTAAATGTGTAGGTTAAAATCTTATTAAAATAAATATTAGTTTTGTTTTCTGATCACTTTTATCAACTATGCAAGGCATGTTTATTGTAAAACACATAATGTTTGACAAAATTACCATAGATTTTCCAAAGAGGCAATATGTCGACTGGAAACTGTAAGTTAGTTACTTAGTTCTTTACTTTTAACCAGTTTCATAGTTACATGAAAGTTGTCTGCAACTTTTATAGTTGTTTTGTATACAGTCTTTCCCCTGAAGGACATGATGTTAAGTGACAATTGTTTCTCCATTACTGAATACATAGAAGAAAATTACATATCCATAAAGGAGTGCAATACCGTTTGTCTCTTTAAAATATAAAATCGTTTTGATTTCATCGGGAATGTGCGTCGTGATCTTCTTAATGCTTTTTAAAGTGAAATTCCTGGGGTTTTTTTCGGCCTTAATCAAGTAATGCAAGGATATTGCGCAATCTGTTAAGGTTAAAAAAGTTTGTAGCATACATTTGAGGGTAAATTTTATTCTACCATGCATAGTATGTATTAAATCATTTTACTGTTCCCTTCACCGTATGTATTGCCTTATGTTGAAATAATATTATTTAAAATTTAGTTGTGATTCCTTAAAAAGGGAACTTTACGCGTTATCCTTATTGGAACAAAGTTTATCCCGTCAATAAAATCATTAATAATGTATTGTTAAATTGTAAGAAATGGCATTGATAACGAATAAAGTTCCTTTTTAAACTTGCAACTATATATTTAAATTGAAATATCTTTTATATTTAAATACTAGCATTAAAACCAATTAGAAATAATTCTTTTAAATTTACCATTTATACTTGTATTGTGTGTATTTCTTCTCTTTCTTGTTCTCTGTTTCTCCACATGTGACTAATCCCGGTATATTCTTCTTTATGTATACTGTGCTCTTGCTCCCTGTATTACTTGTTTCCAAAAACAAAACACAAAAAAATAAATTATATAACAAATAACATTAAAATACTTAATTGCGATCATGCAATGCTTCTCGTTCTTTTTCTTTCTCTCTTTCTTCCCAACTTTTGCGTTATGTCTTTCTGATCTTATCTTTCGCAGGCGGGTGAGTCAAATGGGATATTGAAAAAGACCATCACAAAATTGAGCACAGAGTACCGCCTGCAATTCGTTTGGCCCACTGTCCGACGGATTAAGGGCGGTGGCGATGCGACGTCTAGGGCCGCTGCCGGAGATTATCCGCGAAAGTCCATATCGCTGGGCGCCATTCGGTCTGGTGGCCAGACTCACGCTCCGAATCCGAGTCAGAGTCAGGGTCAGGCCCACAGTAACACACATCACACGATGATGGGTGCCGGTGCCGGGTTGCCAACGGTGCATAAAAAACGAACAACAAATCAGAAAGAAGGTGCGACAACAAATTGTCGTCGCTAAGCATTTATTTCACATACGTACTAAAAAAAAACCAAAAACCAAAGTGATGAAACAAAAATTCATTTCCTAGTACCGCATAGTTTCTTTCAATACTAATATGTGTATGACTTACTAAACAAAAAAACTATTTTGAAATTCTCAAATCAAGCGTACTAAAAAAATATTCAATTTGATTTAAAATATTCTTTTTTTACTTACCAATCCTACCAAACTAATTTGCGGCAGATTGTATAACATTTTATTTACTAACCTTTTTGTCGAAGCGTAAACGTTGAAACTTGTTTTATTTATTTTTTAAGATTTTCAAATGCAAATTTGTGCAGTGGCAGCAGCATTGAGTAAAAACAAATACCTAGAAATCGCATTTCATACTATATATAAAGTTAAATAGTGTTGGTACAAAAAAAATAGCTTTTTTTTCGATATTATTCAACTTTTTACAACTGTCGCATCAAGACAGTATTGACCACTAATCGAGTTTTTTATGAACACGTCGTCGTAAATTTGGCCTACCAATGTAATCTATAAATATGTATGATACAGTGCTCTCAAACTTAAAATAGATACTTTTTATTTATGAATTATATCGTACATTTTATACTATACTCTTCCATATTTTCTGTATTTACAAGCAAATATTTTCTTTTCCGCTTTTCTGAGTAACGACATTTGTTTTGATTTCAAGCAGTTGACAGAAACTGACAGTTCTAACATTTGTTTCATATAGAACGAAATTATGCTAAATTCCCCCTGAAAAAAAACTAAATAAGGTCTAAAAACAATTTTAAAAAACATCTTTTTAGCCAAAAGCTGACGTAAGTGTTGAACTAAATTTCGTTTTTATTAGTGCTAAAAAAAAACCAAAAAACTATTGTATTTGTTTTATTGCAAAGCGTAAAATTGCGTTGACGAACGACACATCGATAGGTTTATCCTTTGGCGAATAAGAGATCTGCTATCATACTCTTCGTGATGTCAATGCAATTTTACTTTTTCGATTGATGAGTTGAAATAGCAAAGTGTAGTCGGAGCATGTTGTGGCCGCAGGTTGTGCGATAACTTTTGTTTATAAAAATTGAAAGCATAGGACATTTTATGTTAGTTTCGTTGCATGTGTGAAACTGAAAACTCAAAACCAAGCGAAATTTCATATAGTATCCTGCATTATTCCAGACAAACATTATTTAATCTACTAACATGGCATCGAACTTCAACATTTGTATATTTCGGTTTTCATATCATTAGCTAGGCTTATTGGAAAATGCTTAGCAGGGGGGTTAGACAAGCAGAAAACATTTATTCGAACTATCACTGTGGACGGCCGTCCAAGTTGGTGGACGTACCGCACCCGTGAGGCCTCAAATACTAACAAAATTTAACATTAACAGTGAAAGCAAAGCGCCATAGGTAAGGCAACGGAATGGAAGATCTATGGCCTAGATCTAGAGGGATCTATGATGTAATATAAATATAATTAAGTGTACTCTCCATTACGCAACTGGTTAGAGCATCTGCTTCTCAGACGCAATTAGTGGCTTCAAGTGCAAGTCGCTGCTTTTCTTGACGTTAATCGAATCGTTGTGCATTGCCATAAGCTTCCGTAGTGTATGAATTGGACGCAGTGCTTAATAAGAATAATCTATAAAAAGAGCATCCAATACAAGGATCCATTAACATAAAAGTTTCACAATTGGTTTCAATTTCGTTCTATATTTTAAATAACCCAGCCCCTCAAATTGTTTAAGACAAATTTTAGAAACACCCCCAAGAAATTAGTAGGAAAAACTTGCCAAAAACACACTTTAACCACCTAATCAACACATTTTTCCGTTCTCTACTCAATGCCAAAACCAGCTAAAGCATCATCATTTGAAGTTTACATTTTAGTATTCACCTTGCCGCAGTAAAACCTTGCCCCCAAAAAATTAACAAATCACATACCTATTCACAAAATCCAACCATCAGGGCGCTGCTTTCGGCTCATTTATTTGCTGTATAATTAATAAAAAATAAACTCCTTGTCTTTGAGTTAAATTTAGCGAAATCGAGACACTTTGCAAAACAGTTTCTTTTCACTTTTATTTTTCTAATGCATTTTCTACAATTAAACTATTCGTTTCCTTATATTAATGTAACCGAACACTGATGCCTGCCATCAGCCATTATCCTGTATAAAGTTACCGATCGACCATGGATTGCAGCATTAAATTTCGTATTTGTGTGCTTTCAGCTACTCTACATGAGTTGGAGCCCTTGGTTAGCGATACGGATGATAGAAAAACGCACGAGAAGTATGAACATTTGATTTACCTATCCCTAGTCAGCCCTAGTCAGATCAAATCTCTCTCTTCATGAGCTTTTGTCATTGCCATTGTCAGAGAAGGCCCTCATTAGCCCACCCAAAAAATGCAGCATCACACAACCATTCAAATCCCCTGTCATCCGCACCTGCATGTTGCAAGAGATGCATGCTGCAGCTATAGAAAGGGCACAGCCGTCCATTACGACAAAATGTCTCCGAATACGGACTATTGGTACAGTAGCTAATGGTGTTCCGATTATTGCAGGCAAGTGACCATTGTGGAGCGCAAGATTACCTCGCGCCCGTTCTCGCAGGCCATCGACCAGGAGCGTCTGAATCATTTCATCACGAAAAAGGAGAACTTTGGCTTCGCCGATGCCGCGGATGCCGCCGTTGCTGTTGCCGCTCTCAAGGACGAATTGGATAATCGGCAGCCGGCCACCGAACCCGGGCAGGTGGTGGTTATGAACGGCACCGCACCTCCTCACTCAAAACCGAATTTGGATTTGTGGTTCAAGGAAATGGTAGAGCTACGTAAAAAGGCTGGCGAGTACAAGGTGAGTGAGCAGTTTTATTTTAATTACTGCAGGCTAATGTATTACCTTTTATAGTGTCGCGGATGGGGCATAGAAATCGATCCCGACTTGTACAAAAAGCAGAAGGATCTCTGGGATCAGGTTTCAAAGCGCAGCTCACTTTCAGCTCTATCTCTAGCGTCGTCAGTTCATAGGTATATTTACTTATTATATCAATAAATATTTTTAATTCTAATGAAATACTTTTTTTTTAAGACCTATTACAAAGGAGGAGAAGGACCAGGAGAACAACAAGAAGTCTACCCCATTGCAAAAACCTCAAAAGCCCCGAGTCCCCGGACAGGCCTTCTTGATCGATAATAAGGATGAGATTTCAGCACTGCCAGCACGATTTAGCAATATACGTCATCACCTTGAACGCACCACTGGTCCGGGTGAGCCTCCATATAATCAAATGGTTGAAGATATTCCAAAGAGTTTTGGTTTCCCCAAACATCAGATGTAGAAGAGGGCGCCCTGTTGCCATCGCCCACGCGTGAGAAGCTTATGCCCGCTATAACAAAGCGAGAGTCGGAGTCTCAGCGCGGAAGTCCTAAGAAAACGGCTCTATCGCGACACGGGTCGCCCCAGAAGGGAAGTCCACAGAAGGGCAGCCCCAAGAAGGTCCTAAAATGTGAGTAACTACTGGCCGCAAAAAAAAAAGAAAAAAAATGGCATTTAGTCTAACTCCAATACCGATTTCGAAGTTCAAAATAGCTAAAAAGCAATAGTACTCCAAAGCAACAATGACACAAGTACACAAAATGCACTCAAAAGTTACACGTCCGGTAACCCACAATACGTATACGCCCCGTTGTCGACTACTTGATTTGGTTTCTATGATTTCCTTTTGCAATATTTTGCTCATAATGCTTAAAATGTTTTTTTTTTATTATTTCGGCGAAAAAATAAGGATACTGGCAGTATATCCTTCTCAAGTGCACTGACGAAATAATGTAGGGCTATGAGATTTGTGCACAATTTTTATGTAGTTGTTACAATAAATATTTTTTATTTTTCAAAAAACAGTTGTTGAAATTCATCCTTCAGATTGATGATGAACACACTTTGAGGGATTCAGAATTATTACTTGTTACAGGCACTTAGCAATTTAAAGGAGTATTTTTTACCCTTTTAAGTAGATTGCAGGTTGAAATTACTAGCATGTACATAAATATATTAGTCATTTTACTGAATGCGGCTTTATGAGGTATTATCGCATTATATATAAAATATAATAATTTGTAATAGGCCTCATAAAACCACATCTATGAGAATGTTTCCTTATTTGCCGCTTGTTCGTTTTGCTTGCAATGCAATATTGCACAAATATTGCAATTTGAAAAGGAAAATAAATGGCTTGGCAAATATTTGAACAGATTTGAGTTGAAAGCTTGGAAAGTGAGACATTTGTACCATCATTTAATTGTTAAAGCATTGGATAAGTGTACCAAATCTTGTAAAAACTTCACCCGAAACACCCACACCATGTCACCATTAGAAGGGGCTGTATGGCTCCCAAAACCTAATATCTATAAACTATTTAGCTAAATGCGAACTGAAATTAAATCATGAAAATCGTACTTTTGTCATCACTGAAACTGCCACCACCACCACCACCAATCAACCATACGAAATACCGATAAACGAATACGTTAAATCTGTATAAACCGAAATCAAAACCGAAATCGAAACCATCCTCATCTGAATGTGTATCCGTATCCTGAACCCGTATTCGCGTCCATATGCGTGTCCATCGACAGCGCGCTCACAATCCGTGGGTCCGGGCGTGGCTGAGAATGAGTCACCAAAGCGCCAGATCCGATCGGCGAGTCAGGCGCCTTCGAACCGCAAAAAGACGCCGACAGCCGGAGGCGGCAGCGAACGCAAGGCACGCCCATGTAAGTAGCCAACTTAGAGGAGGCAGGCCATAAATTCCTATAACCAAAAATCCAAAACTCGACTCAGTTAGTTCTGTTCAGTTCAATTGAAGTGGAGCGATGCGATGTGTTTCATTTCGAGTTACTTTAGTCCTAGTTTGCGTACGTTTCCGTCATTAGTTTTCTTATGTTTCTTTTGAGTTGCTGGTTTCGTTCAAGTTTTGAGTTCTATTAGTTGATCGATCACACCTCAAGTTTGTACCTTCTACTATCCAATAAGTATTTCGAACGACCATTTAGTTGAGTGTTTAACAAAATTAATTAAAAAACATAGATTACATCTAAATAAACTAAACTTTGTTTGACTCTTTTTCGTTAGTTTAGTCTCTGGTGATGCAGTTACTTTTTGGCTCCTCATTTTTGATTTGTTAACCACCTAAATTGAAATCACTGTTCCGTTTATATTGAAGCGTTTGATTGGTCTTTTGACTATATTTCAGTCTATAGTTTAGCATGTTGAGTGAACCGTACTAACAAATTAATAAACCAATTAACAAAACTAACTAACTTTTAAACCAATAACAATAAATTACCTGTAAGTAAGTAAAGAAACATTAACAAGTGCAGCTCAGTGTTGTGTCTAACCCGTTGAAGTTCTCATTTGCTTTCCGTTAATCCCAAACTAACATTAAGTGTGATATTGTTGGCTTAAGTCCTATATATTTGAGAAATGTGTTTGTAATACCCTAACTATGCTCTCAGGGAAACTACCCAATTGTATCTAAATTGCGAAAGTTGTACAAAAAAGTTTTCTATGTTCAACTGATGTGTTTCGGTATTATTTTTTGTTTATATCACCCAAGAAGTATTCCTGCCAATAAATTTGGGCCCCAAAGCCAACAATTGTTATTTGTGATTATAGCTTGATATAAGTAGACTAACCCCTTAAAATTGTTAACACACCCAGCCAAAAAAGTTAGACTTAACGTTTAATACCAGCATTTCATATTTAGTTTAGTTGAATTCTTATTTTTTTTAAACGTTGTTTTTGACAATTTGAACGGCATTCTCACCCCCATCGCAATCCAAAATACAACATTTTTTTAATGAAAATACATTTATTCATTTTTTCACGTGCGTTTTGTTTTCGGTCAAAAAAAAAAAACTAAAAAACATTGAAAATGAAAAAAAACCAAAAACCATGGTCGAAATATACAAACCGAAAACTGCTTACGTTCTTATAGCCACCCTTTCCACAACATTCCAATCCCGCATTAAAAGTAGTTCCCTGCCACCGCCCAACGGTAGAGTAGCCTCAGCGGCGCCGTCAGCAAGTGCAACTGCAACAGCGGCACCCACCCGGACAGCAGCAGCAGCATCCGCAGCCGCAGCAACAACAAAATCCGCATTACATGCTAATCAGCCTCATGCTAATCAATCACATCCACATCCGCATGCCAAAAGCAGCAGTGCCACTAGGCCAGTAAGCGGCAACAAAATTCTGAAAACATCGGCAACCCAACAGCAACAGCAACTGCAACAGCAGCAAATGCGTAAGAAAGACAAAGATAGATCCAACATTAGTTGCTTGGGCGTTGGTTCTAGTAGTTACAATACTGATGCTGGTAGCGGTAGTCAGGCAAATAGTGTCAAGCATCAGCAGAATAAGCAAAAACAACATCAAATGCAACAGCAGCAGCAACAAAAACAACAACAACAACAACAACAACAACCACAACAACAGCAGCAGCAAGAACATAAAGTTCAAAGGTTGCATCCACAACCGCATACGATTGCAGCAAGTACAGCAGCAACATCGGCTCAAAATCCAACCCGGCCTGCAACAATCAACATCAAACGGCTATCGGTACCAGGTCAGGATAAAAAATTGGCTGAAAGTGAGTAAAGTTTCATCGAAAACTTGCAAAACCAAAAAATATATAAAAAATCAACAAAAACAATAACTAAAAAATCCCAAAAAAATCTCTTCAATAACCAAAAACTAAAAAAAATTATAATACACGGAAAATGCTGTAAAATGGTATCTGATGCGCGAAATGTTTGTGTTGCAACTCAAAATTATTTTACAAAAAAATAAGAAAAAAGCTATTAATAATCTTACACCTTGGCCAAAACCCGTATGTCCACAATTAGCGAAAATCTAGTTATCATTTACCAATTGGAATCAATTTTCGGTCCACAAAAAATTTGACGTTTCTGTATTTTGTGTTTGTGGGAGCCTTGTGGAATAATTTATGTTTTTTAGATTGGCATTTGAAATTGTACAAAATATTATTAGAATTCGATTTGTGTTAAAATTGTTGTCATTAAATTCCACTGGCTACCTGGTTCAAGAATCACTCTAAATGTTAAAATATTAATCACAAAAAATATAGAAGTCAAAACGAAATTAATAAATTTTAATTGCTAGCTAATGTGATTACTCTATAAGAGCTAATTTCATTATAATGTGTTAGTTGTTGTTGTGTAGATTGTTTGTAAGTGTTGTATTCCCATCGTGTCATTTATGTCCTTTTATAGACTAGCTGTGATAGCTTATAAAGTTTATGTACGTCTCATTGTTTTTAGACATATGTTTTATTTCCATTTCCAAATGAAATCTCTCAATTCGACATTATCCTAGCTTCATATTGTACATAAAATGCATAATTATCAATCATTATAATCCATTTTAGAGCCTTGTAGTGACCCCTTTTTGAATTTTATTAGTCCTTGACAATGATACACTAAAACATTAAACACTCTTATAATATTTGATCTGTCTGTCTGTCTGTCTGTCTGTCTGTATATGATTTCAGGGAACAGGATCACATTGATACTATAACTTCAAATCCTCAGTTATCGACTCTAAAACCTTTCTTTCTGAGCAACTATGCATTTGAGTTTGCCTTCCAAAAACAAACAAAATTCAAACAAACATAAAAAACCAGCCTCATATCAATTAGTTGCAATTTATTTTGCAACGTAACTTCAGTTCTTCAATAATAGATATTAGATCTTACGCCCATTTTCGCATTTAAATGTTGCGTGTCTAATTGTGTATTTGTGGCATGCCGTTTCTCGTATTGTGCGCTTTATAAAGTCAAAAATAAATATGTGAAAAATTTAAATATCTTTCGTTTATAAGTACTAACAATTTGTTGCCTTTTAAGCTTCAAGCTTAATATACTTGAGTTCTCTAATTTTGTCGTTTTGGTTCCGAATATGAATTAATTTCAATTTTAGTTAAAACTACTAACCAATAATACTCAAACACGAAATATGCTTAAAAGCAAGAGGAAATTCAATAAAGTTGAAGAGCTGCGGCATCATAATAAAATGAATCAAACATAAACTGCGCCTATAATAAAGTTAACTCCATAACTCATGATTTCATTTCAAATGTATAACTTATTTTTGGATATTTTGCCAAATCAACAGACGATACGGAGGATGGTCGTGAGACTGCCATTTCCATTTCCAGCTGCAGTCCCCAGCCGCCGGTTCCGGAAGTGCCCGAGGAGCCGCTCGTCAAATCCCCGCCTGAGCCGACACGCGTCAAGTCTCCGGAGCAGATCATAATGCGTTCTCCCGATCCAGTCAATTGGACTGTGCCCTTGGATACCGGCAAGACCTTTACCGTCACGCAGAACGTGAAAGATGGTAATGTATTTTGGCTAAGAACAATAACTTTTAAATTATGGGTTATTCGTTTTTAATGGAAATTCATTATTCGCAGGGGAAAATTACAGCCGACCTCAGAGCGAAATTAAAGCGTCGACTCCGGTGGAAAAGCCACCACCGCCACCGCAATCGGCACCGCCACAACTAACCGAACAGGCTAAAATGGACGGTAAGCCATTAAGCACGCTTCAATAAAAACGCAAAACTTCCATAAAAAAATCATCAGCAAACCCAAATGAAGCCGCCAAACCAAACAAACAAAAAGTCGAATCGCTTTTACAAATCTTAATATATATCAACGTATTTAAATATATGTATCTGTATATGTATCTGTATGTATTGCTATTCACAACCATCATCCGAAAGTCTATGAATCGAATCATCGATTGCCAAAATCCAACTCTCTCTCAAAACCAAAAGCATCACCAGCCAATCAAGCCAATCTCGAAAAGCATAAATATAAAGCAGTTTCCCTATCTCTGTATCAAGTTAAAAAAAAAGCAAAAATCTCGCGAATTGTGCAAGCCAATGCAATCACATAGCGTATCCAAATCCGTAGAATTTTGCGTAACATAAACACTATTTCCAAAACTATCTCCCCTCCCTCCACCAAAAACCGAACACTGCCGTCCCGCCAGCCTGGAAATCGAGCAGTCCTACCACTAATCCCGGGCTCTACGGCAAAACGCTGACGCCCCATGCCACGCCCACCGGCCAGCCGGGCGGAGCGGTGCGCTGCTTTGTCCAGGATCAGCAGGAGCAGCAGCAACAGTCGGAGCCGACGGTCACGGCCCCCACCGCCCGTACCACCGCCGCTGAGGTGCTTGAGAGGGCCCGCGACCGCTTCGATAGATTCTGGGGCAGCAGCGCCACCAAGGAGGAGAGCGTCTAAGATTCGGACGTAAGAGGAAGCCATTTTGTTTTGTTCAGTGCTTTCGAAGTGCATAGTCAGTTTATACATGACAGTGAGGGGACCTTCGCAAGGAAGGCCATTATGATACGTAAAGGATAAATTCGATACCCAAAAATATACGAAAACCATCTATACTTATAAGCTAGACGGATTTATGTGTGAACATAATATTTCTCCAAATGTTTTGATTCAACAGATTTAAATTACAAAGGTTTTTCATTTATTTAAAGTTCATTACAAATTTTATAAAAAATTTTTTATGATTATTTGCGTATTTTTATCTATTTTCAAAGATTATCTTCTAAAAAATGGTATATTTGAAACTCAATTCTCCCCCACTTAGTTGTTTCCTTACGACTTCAGTATTTATTTTCAATATTTTAATTATTTTCTTTGCTTGGAGAAATGTAGTTCATTAAAATTAGCTTGAATCTAACGTAAAGCTGCTTAAACTGCTTCAAGCGAACCCAATCAGGCCAAATATCATCTAATGTTTTACTGTTTGGCACAACTAATACTAAAACAAACTTGTTTTAAAAGACACTTTCACTGCCTCTTCCTGAAACCCATTCATACCATTTAATAATGCATGCTTGCAAATAATACCGAGTGACCTTTGCGATTATTTTGATGCTTCAATCACAAACAAAAATGGGACAAACATCACCGCAAAGACCCGTCCAAAAAGTGACATTTGACAAGAGATATACTTACAGTTTTGTAACTTTCAATAGTGTATTTGGGTAATGCAAAAGGTGATTTAAGCCAAAACGCTGATCCGTCAAAAGAACTAACGTCGATAATAGACTTTGCACATAAATTAAAAGATAAATGAAAGTAAGAATAATTTAAGATACTTGATGGCAACAAGAACAAGTGAAGATCATAACAGGAGACACGCAATAAGCAAATATAAACAGAAATGCATATAAGAATGGGATTATGCTTTGTAATGCTGTGAACTAGTTTCTGGCATGCACTTACTTTATAAGGAATCCTGCTCCCACACCTCTATATACGAAATGAGTGTATAAGGACCTTTAAGAACATTTAATGTTGATATAAAACCAGTGAATCATATTAACTTTTGAAGAGTAAGAGCTAACACCATAATGACAGAATGCTTCCGAAAGAGCAATAGCTTTGAATAAATGTTGGGTTGAAAAGTAATTAACCTCGGCAGGGATCCTTTTTAAAATAAAACTATAATTTTTTATTCAACGCAACCCATTTTGGTTTCATTGTTCAATAGTCGAACTAAAATGGCGCCCATATAAAACAGAGTGACCAAAACTTACAAATCTTAAAGGTGACATTGTTTCAAATGAAATGTGGATCTTTTTGAAAATTACGGGTTTTCTTGCCAAGGACGATTACTATTCAGCCCACCCTTGTAATTCGTTATATTTGTATGTAACTTTGTTTGTCTCTCAGTGTAGATGCCATTTGAATAAAAGCGAACTAATAAGTAAATGTTTTGAAGGAACTTTTGATTTGCCATGGAAAAATGTTTAAATAAAAATCAAAAGAAAAAAGCATGGTAAAATGTATTGCAAGCTGAAGTTCAATTTTGATACCTATAAGTTCTATGGTTGACTTCAGTACTGAGCTTAATTGTTGCTTATCTATATATATTTTAATACAAATCAAAGACAAAGGGACATGAAGGGGCAAAAGAAGCCCTCTAATGGTATTACAGTTGAATATATTTTGTATGTTTTTCATAAATACTCCTGTTTGTTAGTTGAAACCAATAAGTTAAACATTATAAATACATAGTTACGAACTAAAATGGTGACTTATAACGCTCAGCTAGATACTGTCACCGATTCGATCCATATGAATGTATTAGTTAGAAAAAAAATATTCCAAACGAGGTACATTTTCTGGCAACATAAAAATTTCTCAAAAAAAAAAAGAAATAATTACAACCACAAATAGGAAAAACGCACTCACTCTTACCGAATTATATGTCCAGTTGCAGTTCAATTAAAGGAAAAAACAACCGGATAGTAGGCTGTCGAACACATTTAGTTTTAATATTGAACTAAACAAATTTTAGGCAACTTTATTATGAATCTAAATAGGAATTAACTTGATATATATTCCAGCTTCTTTACAAGGAAACAAAATAATATCGGAAAAATAAAGAAACTACCCCCAGATTCGGAAAAGGCATACCACAAGGGCTTTAATCGATTTTTATAGACATTTATATGAAAGTCAAAAGAAACTTTTTCATTTTTTTCATTCACAAAGCAAAATAAAATAAGGATCAATAAAATCAATTTTAAATGATGAAATTTAAACCTAATGCGCCTACAATTTTAATGAATTAAAAGCCACAAAATAAATGCAATAAAACGAGAAATGAAAAAGAGCCCAATTGAACGTTTTCGAATTGTCGTACAGAGGCACACCAAATAGCCTTGATAGAATTGCTAAATAACAAGATATATGTATTAATATAATGAACTTTGAACGAAGAAACCAAATCATATTGAAAAGTAAACATAAAAAAAAAACATAGGCAAGAAATGCAAGTGAAGGTAAAACTAATTATAACATTATATAAATCAAATAAATGAAAAATGCATATAAACGTTTTAATAATTGTGTTTTAATTTCAAAATATAGAAACCCATATGCTGAATATTTGGAAGGAAAAGATCTTAGGTTGTTTGTTTTTAGGAGGCAAATTATATAGTTTTTATTATTGATTGTTTATTATAAGAGTTTCTTTAAGAAAATGTGTTTATTATAATTTATTTAATTTAGCTTGATAGAAAATTTTTAGTTTTCACATAACTTTATGTTCCATGAGTTTTAGGAATACGTTTAATTACACAATGTCTGTAAAATATCATTTGTTTTAACTGGGATTAGGATTTTGAAGTTATGTCATTAGTTGTATTGTTTAACATTTATTTCTGTTTAACATTTATTGCTGCTTAATTGTTTTTCTAGGCATCACCTATATACTGATTGTAGACGAAATTTTTATATTGCAATAAATATTTAATATACTCTTGCTTAATTTGTGTAGTGTTTTTTTACAGGAATATAGAAAGCTGTTATCACAGTATTTTGGGAAACAAAAAATTACGAAATCAATAAGGTATGAAAATTCGAAGAAAAGGGAATTCGAATTGCCGTTTTTAGTTTAAGGTCTAGTTAAGGTAATACTTAAATATTTTCTTTTAACTTTATATGATAAGGTATAATTATGGTTTTAGTTCGTTAAAGTTTGCTCGAAAATACATGTGTCGAAAAATGTACCAATGTGTGTTTTTATTCCTAAAATATAATTTTGTTTATTATTCTGATTAAATTTTGTATTATCTTCAGTAGTTTGTTCAATTAGTTTTCTCATTATTTTTTTTTAAGGGTAATCATAAGCGTAACAAGTTTCAAAAATATGTGTCTGAACATTTTAAAATAATCAAATGGGGCTACTGGTGCAATTATAGAGACGTGTTGAGACAACAAATCAATCGAGTTGGTCTGGGCTCATTTATACTTGTATATTAAATCATAATATAATATAATATAATATTTAGACGTCGCTCAAGTGATTTGTTACGGAATACACTTGCCAAGAGCCAGCTGTATAAAAAGATTACTCGAGGGAGGCACCTGGAGTAACCTTTTAAACCCGGCCTAAAGCATTTAGAAGATGGTTCTCATATGCAGCTATTTATATGTTTATGATCTTATATCTATGGTTAGGGACTACACAGTCGCACTTCAAACCAAATGATAATCGGTCTACAAACAAATGAATACTTAATACTTTAAGGATTTCATAAAAGTCGTGATTCTTTTCTCCGATTAAACGCGAAAAGATTATATGTATAAAAAAATGATTTGTTCTAATAATAGCTTATATATTTTTCATATCCTTGTATATAGTAACAAATTAATTTGTTGGGGGTCTGAAATCCGCACCACCGATAGTCTAACCTAAACTTAATCTTGAAAAAATCTCGCTGGACCTAACAATTAAATTTATTTAAATAAACAAGTTTTAGTTTCTCGTTATACCACAAATAATGACACGTTTAACAGACTTTTCATTGTTGCGTTTAAATAATTATAGCATCAATACGATTTAACAATAGTTTCGAATATCTACGTATTTGTATAAGAATATTATATATGTCCATATTGGATTGGGGCTTAGGTGTGGGTTTGTAAAATTGTAATTGCTTTATGTTTAGAATGGGATTTTTGGATTTAGTTAGTTAGATTTGGTTGGGACTTGTCATACATATTAAGCGTAACTTGAAAGATAAACGCTTGCAATCTAACAGATGTTGTATTAATTTAGTATTTGTATGTGCTTCTACAAGTAAATTCGTTAAATCGCCAATCGTTTAGTGTTTATGATTTTGATATAATCGCACATAAAAGATAAAACAAAGCATCTTTCTTCGATTTAAACCTTCTTCTATTATATTTACCTTCCTTACCTTGCTATGAGTTCAAAAATAAACATGTCCTACGCTCTGTCACTTGCAGACCTTCAAGTCATCTTGGATAAGTGGTACTGTCAGTGTACATACTCGATGTGTATAAGATGTGTATACCTTTCCTTCTCTTATCTGTCTTATCTGTCCAGATTGTTAGCTTAGCTAGCCTATAAGTTAATGATTGTTGTGTGCAGTTTTCCCATAAAAATATCCTCTCCCCAGCTTGCTTGCAACTTTACAACATATTCCCCTCTTTAAACTCTAAGAGCTCTGTTCGAAGACTGTATTTTGTACTAGGTTGCCAATACCTCACTGAGTCCTAATTCTCGCTAAGATCCTTAATAGCCTGTAGGATGCGCTTCACGTGTCCCACCTTAACTACACCTAGATCCTTCAGGTCGCGCCTTCCCAGGGTTAGTAGTTCCTTGCCCCGGATGTCGTTCTTCAAGAAGCTGTCCACGTATTCGGAGAGCTGCATTGTCTCCAGCCAGGTGACCACCTCGTTCACACTCCAGTTATTGGCCGCCTCGCGAGTGTTAGTTAGAGGTGGCTTAAATGCCTGCTGGCCGGCTGTGGATCCTGAGCGCAAGCGTACCCAGAATGGTCTTGATTTTCGACGAGCATCGGGCTAAGGATTAGATAATTAAAGGAGATACTTTAGCTTACTATATTGAACAAATGGTTTCATTACTCACCTCCTCGTTGGGTGCCAGGACATTAAAGTAGGCTCGCAACTTTCCATCTATGCACTTCTGCACAGAGCACTTCTTCAACTCCATCTCCATATTGGCCAGGGCCGCGCTCAGCTTGGTCTCCAAGTCCTCCCGCAGGATCAGACTGTGGCCCCTATCTCGCAGCAAAGTGCAAGCGTCGTCGTACAACTGTCGCGAGGAGTCGATGACCTCCACTAGCTTGGTGCGCAATGAGGGTCCTTCCAGCAACTTGCCCTGGGGATGGATGCTTTCCAGAGCTTCGCTGGCACGGCAGGCTACTGCGTACAGGTCGTGCTGCAAGGCCGGGTGCGAGATAATCAAGAATTTGACCCACTTCACCAGGGAGCTGACTGCCTCAATGAAGTTGAGGAGCACGTAGCACTCTCGCTCAGAAATGACCTCGTCGGTGGAGTTGGCATGCTCGGAGGTGGTGGAAGAGGTATCCCGTTGGATGGAGATGCTGTGCTGGCGCTGTTTCTCCTGCCAGCTCTTCAGCGAGAGTTCCAAGCTCCGGTTGCGGCACAGCATCTGCACACGGTTCTTGTGCAGGATTCGGATCATTCCGGGGGGCTGCAGCCAGGCCTCGCCGTCCACCTGTATGGGTATCTCTTCGTCGCCCAGGATATTGATCTGAACGCTCTGGCACTGGGCGATCCGATGATGTTGCAAGTTGATCAGCCGGGAAGCTGCCATTTGAACGGATCCAAAAACGGCCACCACTTCGAGAACTCGATCATCGAAACTGGGCGGCAGGAAAATGTCGTCCTTCTTGCTGCTGCCCCAAAAGTTGGTGCCGCCCATGAAGCTGGGTATGTTCAAGATCACGATTCCTTGGAGTTCCGGCAATGGAATGCGCTGACCGTCGCACTCCAGCTGCACGCGCTGCTCCAGGTTCTTGCAGGTTTTCTGCAGCAGCTGCTTGGATCCCAGAACTCCATACCACATGTAGTTGCGCGCCCTGGAGCGGCACTTCTCAGGATGTTCCTCGCGTTTGTTGTGGAAGTCCAGTGAGATCTTTGCATCGATTCCGATGCCGAAATAGTTGTTCATTACGCACTTTTCATGGTAGCCGGCCAGGAGTGTCTCGTCAGGGTCCATAAGCGGACTGACAGCCGCGCAAAGGGTATCGGCATTGGCGAGAAGACACTTTGATATAAAGCCACCGCCATTAGCAAGGTCTAGACAAAAAGGATATCATATTGGTAATTACAATAGGGATAGGAAAACGAAATGAAAATCGTAAATCTTACTTGGCCAGTTGGGTAATCGCACCAATGGATTGATAATCGGCAATTTCCGGCCCGTTTCGTCGGTGGGTGTCTTCTCTTTGTCCTTGCAGCCTTTCTCATCCTTCTCCTTGTCCCCGGCTGCGAACTGATCGAAGCCGAAGAGGGTGGAGCCCATAAACAGGCTCGACTTGGAGCCCTTCAGAGTCTGGAGATTCGGCAGGGCCTCGTTCGGCTGCAAAAGAAATCGCCAATTAGTTGGGATGCTAAGCAGGGATTCAAGGAGCAATCGGAAAATCAGCACTAACTACAAAGAAACCAGTGGATGTGAGCGAGAGTGTGACGAGTGTGCCAGTTTGTTTTGGACTTGCAATACTGTCGAAAGGTGGGTTAGTTATTTTTGGGGGACAGAAAGTAAAAGTAAGGCATAGAACTAGAAGTAAGCTTAGGCATGAAACATAAACCAAATCATGGGGAGAAGCAGTGGCTACATGTTCAAGTTTCTTCGTTTTGTGTTGGCTAAGAGAGTATGTTTAATATTATACTGTTTTTCAACTCTACGGAGAAGTGACGCTGGTGCTGAGGAACTGGAACTCGAACTGCAACTGGCAATTGGAAAAGACACTTTGTACACAGGATTTAAAGCATTTTTGCCCATTTACAAATATTATCTTGAAACGAAATGGTTACAAGACGTAAAGTTATTCTAGATATTCTCAAAGTTTCTAATACTGAATGTCATCCATTTTCATTTCCATTTTCAAAATGTTTTTGTAAAGGGTATATTGTATTCGGTGAGTCCGAAGCATGCACTCGTTTATTTATGTTTTTGTTGTTTCGGATTAATTGTACTTGCTGGGGGGAATCGAACATCGAACGAACGTGGGAACGCAGAAACGGTATATGGGATCAGAGCGGTTGGGTGGATGGGGCAAGTAGCCGCACACTTGGGGTCCCGTCCGGGATTTTTGGACTGGCTTACCAAAGGAATCAGCGGCCTGATAAGCGCCAACGTAGCCAGGCGAATATCGGGCTCAGCCACCACAAGGAACCGAACACTGAACAATCCATAGCCGCGCTTTGTAGCGATCTTTTGGTTTTTCTTCTAAGAAAATGCATTTAGTATACGCTGCCTTTAAAATTATGTTTTATACTATATGGTTTTAAAATCTGTTTTAAGATGTTTAAGTGTCGGTTAGGTAAATTAAAATTAAATACAGTTTACTCAATTTTGAAATACGTACCAATAGTTTTTGTGCTTATGTAAAAGGTATACATGGTGATTATATTCGGTTTTAATTTGTTGTGGTTAAAAGTATTGTTTAAACTACAATTCAATGCCAAATTATATGTATATGTATGATAGAAACTAAAATGTGGGAACGCCTATTAGACCTTTTAACTGTGTCTCTAGATTATGGGTCTGCGAACACTTGGCTGTAATTATGCCATGGGAACAAATCACCTTATAGACAAATATAATTAATATTTGATAGCTTCAAAACCCTTCTATTAAGGACCTTGTATTAACAACCTACTCTCTACAATAACAAGACTCGCACTTCCAAAAATACAGATATCAGCCTCTTAAAATATCATTACTATTCTATGGAACATGGAATCTTAATAAATATTGGCGCATATCATCTTCAATAAATGATATTGTATGAGCTTCTGATTAAAAATATGTTTATTCTATATTTTCTAACTTTTAGAAGATCACCACCTAAATGGTAATGAATATGAATACACCGACTTATTCTTATTAACTCCTTTTGATCACAAACATAAAATGGAATCACTTTATTCATTCTTATATACTCCTTGCGCACACTACAGGTGCGGTTCTTCACCTTCGTGAACAGCCAATCATGTGGAAGAAAGTCTTGAAGGGATGAAGGGACACTCACCTTGAAGAGACTACCGCAGCTTATCCTGCGACTGGCTGCCGGAGAGCTGCTAAGAAAGCGCGCGTGCTCCGGATCCAGAGTTAGCAGGTTGGGATTGAAGCCGGAGTGTCGACGGTCCTTGTCCTTGTCGATCTCGCGAACAGCCAATCCGGGAGCATGGCTTGAGTGGCGCCGAATTTCAGCGTTCATCGCCCTTACCCCCAGTAAACTGGAGCATCCCATCGCCATGGATATAGCTCCATGGCCGGAGCCGTCCAACAGCAAAGATCCCGAGGGCTTAACCGAATCGCCGCGCAAAGGCGTCGGCGGGCGTACAACAACACTTATCTGTGGATAGTTGGGATTTACATCATCAAAGGATTCTTTCTTACACGACTCATCAAAAGTTATGCGCTTTACATCTTGTCCATGGCCCGATTTCTTAGTGGGCGAGGTCGACGAGGTCAGTATCGTATTGGCCTTCATGTTGCCGGAGATGGAGTTGATTGTCGTGTTGCGCATTGTGGCATCAACGTCTTGTATTTCTATTTTGATGGCCGTCTGCGTGGACAGCTCATCTTCGCTGGTGGTAGCCATTAGATTTGTCATGGTATTCGTTGGCGTTTGTTCGGTCTCGGCCTCGGCCTCGTCCTCGGCTACCACTTCCACGAGATCGTTGTCGTTGCTTCCTCGTTGTTGCAATGAATCGTTCTGATGCTTCTGCTGATCCAGCATCAGCTGCTGTTGGGATACGAGTGCAGTGGTTGTAGTGTTTTTCAGTGAGATTCGCTTTTTGTTACGCTTTAGTTTAGAACCGTGCAGGAGCAGACAGGATCAGAAGAGGAGGATATAAAGTATTCGATGGTTTTACGTATTTGAAGGATAAGTAGTGCCGGTTTGGTTAGTTTGATTTTGGGCGGGTTAGTAGTTTGGTTATTGATTGGTTGGTTGGTTGGTTGAAGGATACGATCGAATAGCCGATATACGAAAAAAGAAAAAAATCGAAGAAAGAAGCAAACGGAGAGCAACATAGAGTTTACCATGAGTGGCCTTATAACAGCGCTGTCATACTACCAAACAGAAAAACTTCAAATGCACCCAGTATGGGTGCCCGTACTTTCTACACTTACAACTAATCCTGCTGGTCTGCTACTAGAAACTTACCTTGAAGCTCTGACGCGCTATATCGTTACCTTCCACGAACTGGGCGAGGCTGCAGTACCGCGGCGGCTCTCGCATCTTCTGGTCGTCGCACCGATTGTCGATCTCAAACACGATGTTCTCGAACCCAAACTGCTGCGGATTGTCGTCGCTGTCCATTCGCGCCAGACGCGGCATTCGCGGCGGCGAGGAGTTGCGTCTCCGTGGACGCGAATGGCCGCGGGTCAGGGCGCTCAGGGACTTCTTGCGCGGCGGTTTCGATGGTCCGACGTGCTCCGAGCAGAGCGTGGTGGTGTCGTCGGTCAGGGTGTTGTCCTGCAGGGCGTAGGTTATGTCGTGACCCAGGACAGAGCTGATGTCGTCCATAATGCTCTCGCCGGGCATGGCCTCCGTCTCGTCGCTGGTCTCCGGGGAGTCGATGTGCGTAAAGTTGCTGGCATCGAGACTCTGAGATGGAAGATTTTTAATAAAATTACGAGTATGTTGTTGCCTTGTATTGTATATGCCTAATCAAGTCTACCCTGGCTACATCCTGGCTATTAAATCCTACCTGAATAATATCCCCCAGTGTATGACCAGCATCCTGCTTGTCGAAAATTTCGGAGGCCACGCTGCACTCCTCGTTGCTAATCGCCGAAAGCACGTCGCTGGCCTCACCTACTATTTCTTCGGAGGACGACTGCTCCTGCAAGAATTCAAGGGTTAGTATGTCATGGTTGTGTGTGCTCTATGGCCTTGGGAAATGGGACACGTACAGTAGTGGTCTGTGCATCGGTGTCAATGATTGTTAGACTGGCGCTTGTGTAAACATTTTGGGAGTTGGGGGTAACGACAATGCCGGGTACCTGCAGGTTACAAATATGTACCAGTGCTTGCTTCTCGGTGGGCATATTGTCCTCCTTCTCCACATCTGTGCCGGCGGACTTTTCCTTTTCGATGTCCCCCTTTTTCTCTTCAATCCCTTCCTTTCCCCTGTCGAGTTCTCGGTTCATGTAGTAGGTGCGTTCAAACACCTCGATGGGTCGGTAGTCGGAAAGTGGGTCCACTATCGGCTCTCCCGTGAGTATGGGTACCCGCAGGAAGTCCACCTTGCGGTCGGCGGGAGATTCAACGGTTGTTGGAAGGAGATTACCAGCATCATCGATGTTGGCCCCTCCGGAGAGGGACATGCGGCCGATGCGGTAGACCGGTTCCCCGTTTGTGCCTTCCTCGATTTCCTGGATGACATCCACCCCGGAGCTCCGACGGCTGTCGGCGAATTGCCGCGGAGCCGGCAGACTAATGCTGTTAAAGAAGCTCTCGTCCACGGAATCGCGCCGAGTATCCGGCAGCGGGGAAATACAGGTGAGTCGCGAGGTCTCCATCGTCGGGGAAATAATATTAATCGGCGGAATAATCGGTAGGGGAGAGCTGCAGGGTGTCGAGTCTCCCGAGGCGGTGGTGGTGGGCAACTTCAGCGCCTCGAAGGGTGTGATCGAAAGCTTGCGCTGATAGCGTTTCGGTCGTCCAGGTTCGGAGTGCTCCACTACATTATAAATGGCCCTCTTCACGCTATTGGCCCGGGACTGCAGAGCCTCCTTTTCGCTGGAGCGAAGGGAGCGACTGCTTCTGCGTTCCTTTGTATTGATCTCGTCCTTTTCATTTTTCTCAATAGATATGCTTGGGTTGCTGCGGATGTTTCAAATATTTTCAATATAATTATATTAAATTTGAACATAAGAGCACAAGATATACTCTCTAGAGTCTAGGGTCTAGATATGGAAAAGGAACATATATACTCACAGCAGCGGCGCACTAGTTCCAGGTGTCTGAGGAATACTCCTTGCAATCAGACTCCTAATGGTGGCTATCAAGTCGTCGCCACTGTGGGCCCCCATCTCTTCCTCCTGCAGGGCATCCAGCAGCATATTCAGCTTCTGCCTGAGGATATCGCACTTAACGGCCAGTTGTTCGTCTTCCCTGTGATGCTCCGAGATGCGTCCCACCAAGTCGTCAATCGTCTCACACAGACTCTGGGTTGAGCTGATCAGCGTCTGAGTATCGTTCGTTTCCACTATGAACCGCAGGTGATGGTTGGCCGAAGTCACCATGCCGGTGAGAAGCGCCTCCTGCTCGGTGGTGATGGACATCTTGGGCGTCTTGGGCACGGCTATGGCCTTTTCAAAGACCATGATGCTCCAGCGATCGAGCATCTTTGTGCTGGCCGACTCGTACCTCTCCAGGATCTGTGGGAGGTGGGTGTCATCATCGCAGCTGGAGCCCCAGCCCAAGACTCGGGCAAGGTCGTTTCCAGTTCCCAAGGGCATAACGGCCACTTGGCATTGTTTCTGATAAAAGAAATAGAAACCAACATAATATTATAATTAAATTTCCTATAGTTCTCGTTGCATTAGAACTTACATGCATGTTGAAGCGATCGATCTCACTGAGCACCCAGCCCACTGATCCATCGCCAGAGCACACCAGGATGCGAAACATCTCAAAGTGTCTGAATAGTCTCAAGCCTAGGCTCGGGCCCGTAGAGATGAGATCGAAGACCTGGGCCGGATTGAGTAACTGCTTGAAGCGGCGCAGAAACTTGACGCCCTGATTGTCGCCAGACTTCGAGTTGACAAATACTAGGAGTGGGGAGAAGTTCCCCTTCGGGCTGGCAACGTCCCAGGCATCGTCGGTGCTGATCGAGTGGACACTCGTCGGAGGCACCACCGAGAGCTTGGCGGGTCCTATCGGACATGCCACCGCCATCTGCGGTCGGCATGCCACGTGTACAGTTGCCCGGCACCAAAGGCACCGCCAATCCTGGAGGCGCAGGACCGATCCGCAGGTCTTCTTGCAAACGGCGCACACGGACGAGACGGGTAGGTTGCCCTCCATCCACTGATGCGGCATGATGATCCCGTCCGCCTGCTCGATGATGTCCTTGCCCACACTCGCCAGCGTCGTCCATTTGCAGTTGGCGATGGACTTGGCAGCGCATCGTTTATGGACCTTGCACTTGCAGACTTCGCAGCTGAGTCCGTGGGAGGTCACTCCGGAGAGCGCGTCCCGGCATACGTTGCAGTAGGTGGGTCGGGCGTGGGAGGTGGCGTACCAGTGGTGGTGGTTCGACAGGATGTCATGTTGTTCGATCAGGAAACTGTCGCCGCGCGGTCTCTGCGGCGTCGTTGCCGTCTTGAGGCTGCCGAGCCAATCCTCCATTTCTCGGCGGGATTCGGCGCAAAGTACCAAGGATCTGGTAGGAGTGATTATCTGAGGATGTTAAGGATATGTTTATATAAGAAACTCTTTTTTTTCAAAGAGTAGGCACTGAGTCTAAAAACAAATCTATAGATAGATATCAAGAAATTAAATGTTGACTTATTAAGAAGGAGGAAACTGCAATGGAAATAAATAAAAGGAAAGACAAGCAAGCTTATATCGACTCTAGAGATGTCCTTGAATTACAAATAAGGATATAAACTTTATACAACTTCACCTTGCTAGAGAATAAAAATGGTAAATGGATTCGTTTCATTCTTATATATAACTGGGTTTTCGAAAAGCTGCCCCGCACAAACAGCAATAAATCAAGCACCTTGGGGGAAAATATTTTCCTCCTCTACGTCATAGTTATGCAAGTGCAGTTCACCAGGTCGAGGGCTCTGACAATGTCCAGTGGCCGGGTCGAGGGCTTTGACAATGTCCAGTGGCCATGTCAATGTCGCGCAATGACACGGCCACTTATCCGTTGGAGGAGGGTCGGAAGCCACAGCCAGTGTGGTGGTCTGTTGTGAGAGAAGAGTCACTTGAACCTTTTGGGCCGGAGGCTAAAGTGGTGAAGCCTCCAAACGCATCCTTTTACAAATCAATCCCGGCACGAAAATGCAATTAATGTGCAACCACAGTCGAACATCAGTTCCATCATCATTGCCCTTCAATTGAGCCTTTCGGGGTTGCCCCAATCTATTATTCTAATGTAAGATGGTAAACTGATTACCGCTTCACGTGCCTGTCCCTGCCAGACGTCGCCCTCAACGCCCTCGAACTCCTGCCTTTCAACGTTTTCAACATGAATTTGCTTTTAAGCGCAGCTCCGGGGACATCCAGTGGTTTTGTGACGTTTGAACTTCAAACCGCAAGCCTCACCAGAGAGCGGTTTCTGGCGAAATTGAACTGCAGATTGATTCTTTTTATAGCTGAAAATAAATTGCAGCCTTTGCAGGGACCAGTTACTTTAACTTTTCCTGGAAATAAGTTAATTCATTTAAATTTAGTTAAAAGTATAAATTGTGCCTCTAGCTGGCTCGGCTGCACTTAACTTGATGAGATTACTCATACGCCCCGTTGCATGCCTTTGGAGACTCAGTTCATTTTGTTGGCCATAAATGCCGATGAATGAAATGTTTTCAGTGCTTTTCATCTTAAATTCATTTTAAAACATTCATTTTAAAATGGTAAAATCTCGATAGGGAATAAAATATGTATGAAACTCCGACTGGTGTGTCAAAAAAACCATTAAACCTATTAATTTACCTTTTATGTGATTTCTCACAACATTTTATCCAATAAAGCGATTTATTTACTGATTGTCGGAATCATTGCCAATATAACTTACTTATTTTATATTTTATCTGTAGCGCTTAACCTTTGATGTTTTAGTTGGCCAATGACATTTCCTCCACTTAAGTTGGGAGCAATAAATTGAAAACTTATTATGGGCTTTCCGAGGAAATTGAATTTTCAACGAAAGTGCTTTTTCAAGGACATTTTTGCCTCGCATTTATTCGATTTTATACATTTGTGACACTTTTTACCTGCAGAGAGTTGTTGTTTGCGGTGGAAGTTGCTGCTGACATTGCGGACAGGTTCTGCAAGGCCTTACTGCATTTATATTGACAGGACGGTGGGTGTCCTTGTGCATATTTTATCGAGTTTATTATAAAAGTAGCGGAAGCATGAACAAATTCTGTATCCTTTTTTTTATTTTGTATATAACTTGGTAGTCCTTTGTTTAAAGCTTAAAAATGATTCTACCAAAAACTATGTCGTATTTGTTTAGTTCGCTATGTTATCTAACTTATCCTTTGCAAAGATGGTTATAAGGATTGGCAAATAATGGTATCCCGCAGACACGCTCGTCTGACAAAAGACAATGATAAAAGATTATGGGCACTTTTTCGCTAATAATTTTTTCGCACGAGGGAGCGCGAAGACATTTTTGCGTCAATGTACATAAAATATAATAAATACGCAAATTTTTATTGGCCAAGTTCACGCAACTAAGCAACAAGCTGGTCTTTGGTAAAGAATACATATAAGTTCTTTTTATTCGGTCAAACTGGTATGCTTTCGTAAAATGAGGGGAAAACCTTAGAATTTTTTCGCCATTTGGACCACATAAGTGCTTCTAAGCCCAGGAGTGGTACGTTCCGTGTCTTATGGGACATCAAAATTTCATTCTACTTTCTGTTTTTATAATTTGGATAGTGGTGGGAGTGTTCAGCTACATGCTATGGCTTCTAAAGACTAAAATCGGCTTCTAAAGACTAAATAAAAATTTTTTTGTGTAGTTGCGAAGAAAAAGCTTGCACAATTGTTTAGAATTTCAGGCAAATACCCATGTAGTTGAACCTTATTATTTATTCAACCTACTAAAAGGTCATCCGATAAAGATATAACATATCATATCAGTAATATGCTTACGGATTGTGGAAAATCCTGGAAGGTAAGATATCTGCATAACATAAATTCTTAAGTAAATAAATCCCTAACCTTCTACCTAAAGAAACACCAAAGTTCATCTCTTTCTTGGAAATCCATTCTCTCAGTTGTAAAGTTTAACCATAATAGCGGAAATTTATTATTTTATTTGCAATTCGCAGGTGCTATTTTCTTTAGAGCTTGGAGCGGGCGAAAACGGTCAAAATTGTTACAAGAAGTTTGGCAAATTAAAAGGTAATAAATAGGTAGAAGCGTGGGTGGGCGGCCGATAAACTTGCAAACTAATTAGGGCCAAGTATCTAGAGCGAAATAAAATATTTATTCAAAACAGCCAAGTCTTGAGAACTTTTTACATAAATTCTTTATGGTGATTGTTTAATTATGAGTGCCGGGGAAACAGAAAGTTTTATATTCTGCTCTGTGGGGAAACAGTCTCACTTACCTGGAAACTATGATTTACGTTCTTGATGCCGCACTCGAAATAGCACAAGTCAGACAGATCAATTTCATCGAGAACATCGCACTGAAAATGGTTGCAAAAAAAGTCAATAATTATACACATGCATACGAGACAAATTATTCGTATTAAATATTTATTCTGGCCCTTGACCCTTTTTGGCACTGAACCAAGTTTGCCCCGAATGGACAATAGAAATTTAAAGAAGCATGAAAATATTTACAACCTTTATGCATTATATTGTGCCTTGTCTTTGTCCTTAATGAAACGTTGGAAGATAGCCGGCGGCTATTTTGAGGAAGCCAAACCCATCTGCCTTCTCGGAAGCCCCATGCCCCCGAGGTCCTTTAGGAAATTGAAATGTTTCGCACACACAGGCAGGTAAATATATGAATATTTATCCAACAACAACAGCCACCGCAGGCTCAAACACATAATAGAAAAAGTGACAATGGAAGGCCGAAACAAGGCTACGCCAATACTGAAGAGAACCCTGTCGAAAGTGGAACCCGATTCCTGGTCCGGTGGCCATCGAAACATCAAGGATTGTGAGCTTGAGTAGTTTTTGAACAAGGCGAAAATTGGTTTTCCTTTGATTCGAGTGATTCAAAAAGTTTGTTGCCTGGGCCCAGAGGTACCAGTGCTGCCAGGTAAACAAGTTGCCATCATTTTTTATTTTCTTCTTATATTTGCTTCAACTCCCAGAGCAATCAATATGTGAGTAGTGTGCTGGGAAAGCGAGACCCGCGTTAAGCGAAACTTTTGGTAATTCAAATATTTAAAATATCAAATTGATATTTGGGGCAACCTTGAAGTATATTTATTTAAGCTTAAGCCACTTAAATCCCAGTAATATGGCCTGCAACAAATACATTCAATACTGAATACAAACATTTTAATTATGATAAGTTGTTTGGCACATAATTGATGGGGAACAGGGCAAGGCAACCACTCAAAAGCAAGTGAGTACCCATACATATGTATATGATGGAGCGGCTCATCCGCCAGAGTGAGCATTGGGCCAAATAATTAAACAAACCAAAACCTACATAGTCGCACATTCCACGAATACGAACCGAGGGGGAGAAGTCGCAATAACGAGGAATTTTCAAGTACAATTCATTAAGGGTGGAAGCGACTTCTCCAATCCCCCCAGTCACCTAAAGAAATTAAGTGGTTTTGGATCTTAAAACTGTGATTATATCCGAATCTTTAAGATTTAGGATAGAGGACCAACCCAAATCTTGAGTTCTACTTTCCTCAAATGCAATGTGACTAATGCTTTTATGAATCTAAGGATGTAGGGAGTGTTTTCTTCAAGCGTACACCATCCATTTAGACTTTTTCCTCGTCGTGTACGAGAAAACGCCAGGATGTTTGTATATCTGCGTTTTCCCTGTTTGCTTCGCGCTTCCGCACTTGTTAAATTAAGTGAGCGCAGACATTTTCCACTTGAATTGGTAACGCAGTTCTTGAGAAGGACGAAAAACGTACATACATCTGGATGGGGATTTCAATAAATGTCGCGTAGGTAGATGAATGTGTTTCTGCGTATACAGAGTGCTTTCAGAGTGACGCGCCATTCAGAAAATCAATAAAATAATTATAAAAACGTATCTCAGATGATCCAACTTTTTATGCCATCAGCCATATGACACAGGGGAATTTTTCCCTCACAAAGGATATCCACCCATTTCATTTTGTTGTTTCTCTCTCGGTCGTCGTCGGCGTCGCGGTTCCTTTCTCTGGGGTCAATCACTGGCACATTAAGGCAAATTGCTAATTTTCTGTGTTATCAGCATCGGTCCCCAGGCATTAACCCAACTTTGTACTGAACCGAGATTTCTTTTTTTTTGCCTCACGAGAAAACGGTCTCGAATAATCATCGATTGGTGCCCTTCGAGGGTCCGGACTCCGGACCTTGGGGCCCGGAATCCACCACCTGGCGCACAAAATGTTTTTTTTTATTTATTACTTCTTTTTTCTTACTCGGGTATACAGCATGCAGGAAATTTCTTGGCCCATTCATATCAATTTCTTGGCATTACTTCTCCATCCAACCTTCATTCCCTGTTCTCTGCCATTTTTTTGGTTGAAAAGGGAATCGGCGGTCATTAGAATTTAGTACACTCGAGTCAACTCGAGAAACTGCTGAGTTGTGCGATGAAAGCGTAAGCTAAACTAATTGAGCCGAATTCGGAAAATCCAGAAAATCATTAAAAACATCATCAGGCCTCAGGAAACTTAAAGAAAGCAGTCTTATTGGAGCATCATATCCAATTTCCAGCATCTTTTGATTCTCAAGTGTCAAAGAAGTGCATTCCTGAAAAGTTTTTCCTTTGAAAGTCCTTGGCCAACTTTTGCAGCTGCAAACTTGGCCACTTTGAAAGACATTTCCATCTGATTTCGGTTCATTTTATTTGGACAGCCCCGTTATCGCAGCGTTTGGCATCCAAAGGTTTTTTTACGGCGGAAATAAGTGAGGGAACAAACTCGGCTGGCATTTAGAAGCAAATATAGCCTGGCCTTTCTACCTACCACTTTGGGGACTAATTAGTATTAAATAGCTTCGGCCACACCAGGTGGAAATTTCACTTAGGATGTATTTTGGAGCAGGCGGACGCGGACACGGATGAAATCGGGTGGGGCGCGTAGGTGTCGGCTCGGTGGCGTCAAAGTAGCGCAGCTTGAAATTTTAACATTTTAATGGAATAACTTCCTCGTAACCAAACTCTATGGCCCTCACCCCAGGCGGTGGTAGCTATTAATGTGCCATAATATCGTCCTCGGCTACGGTGCTGTGCCAATATTTTGGGTGTGGCCCATTTGAATACCCGCCAAACCAAGAGACCGTTGCAAGTGGCTGATTCTAATTCAAGGGAATACCATTAGGGGCTTACGGACAGAGGGCTTACGTAAGTCATTTATTGTTTTGCCAAAAATTCAACTATGAGGGATTGTTATTGCAGTTTCCACGAAGAAACAAAAACAAGAACCTTGACTCGAAATAGCAATCCTAATGTGGCCTTGTTAAAGGTGTTGGGGTTGCTAATTTGAATTCGGTAGTTCGCAGTATCGATTATTCTAGGTCCCTCAGCCACACAGCCCACATATGTGGATGGATATGTATAGAGCGTACATATGCATAACCCCAGAAGCAATTACATGCGAACGGTCATTGCGAATTGAACACTTCACCCTTGTATGCGCTTAAGTGGAGGAACACAAGCCCTGCCAGCAATTAGCGGAATTTCCAGGGGAGACGGTCGGGAGCTATTTAACCTACTTCGGGGCTCGGCGCAATTTGTCAAGGTTTTGATGCAGGGATAACGACTGTGACCCGATTCCATGGAACGGGACTAGGGATCCGACAAGATGGCCGACCATAATTGTGATTAATAACCCTGGGGCGTTAGTGACTATTTTTCAAGCCATTTCTGTGCGGGAAACGCCATCTAGACCAAATGCATCATTATTTTATAAGCCAACAGAACGCGATGTGACATTATAATGCGTACAGAAATATGTTTCAGTATATGGGGCAGGATAAAAGCTTCTGTTTCTCCGTTTTGATGAAAATATATTGCTTTATCCCTGCTTAACCTCTCAATATTCCGTCGGTAATGGACAAAACAGGGTAGGCCAGGTCGCGTGTAAAAATTCTGACACTGAAGGACTACCTAGTATTGCGTGTGTAGAGACCCATTGTTTCAAAATAATACACAAAAGATACATGCATACGTATATATTACACATTATCCTAATAACTGTGCCGCGCTTTAGGAGATTCAAGTGATATATGTTATACATAATAGGGAGATCATAAATAACAGACACTTTGCGTTCGTAAATATTAAAAACCAATATGGAAAACCACTCTAAGCGGAAAAGTGCAGAAAGGATCAGGTAGGTTGGCCCTGAATCAACACCAAGCCATAGGATAATGACCAATCTTCCCAGCGAGCACGCGCCTCCTTAATGCCTGCTGAAGGATTTATATTCGAGCATAAATCCCCGCATAAAGGTGGATACCGTCTCACCGGAGACGGCTCCACCACTCAATCTGGGAATCACGCGCCTTTAGCAACTGCCAACACCTTGCCGCCCGCAACCCCATTTAATTTTACGGAGTCTAGGCACCAGACTTCCAGACTCCAACCTGAATCAGCGAGGTGTTAATGATGGCTTGCCCCATTTAGTTGATGTTTTCCTAAACTTTTGATGCGGTTCGTGTGCATACTTTAGCTTAGCGAGCTTTACATTTGATAGTGACATCCAAAAGATGGAGTCTAAATGCTTTTGTTTTATGTAGGGCCGTTTAAATTAAAATACAAGGCTCTAATACCAAATCTGAAAGGTTTTTTTCACTCAACAAGCAGCGAAGTACAAAGTATCTTGCCTCAGATATTATTTCTTTTTACGAAAAGGGTCATTTGAACATTTCCTTTCATCATTACAAAGGCAAAGTATAAGTTTTCTTGTCAATGATTTTTGTTCAACGAAATGTTTACCACTTTGGGTCTTGCCTCGGGTTTCGTATACGATTTTTCGTTATTAAAAACATTACTTTCGTCCTTTTCAAGCAAAACCATCTTTTTCGCTTTCTGCTCGAAAGAAAGTTTTTCCAAGCGGAAAGTGGATAAATTATAATGATAAATTAATTAAAAGGGCCATGTAACACCAAAGTAAATGCTCATAAAAAAGAAACTTTTAGAGAAAAAGTTTAGCCGCACCGTTCTCATAAATCGTAATGTCTGCAAATTTTGCAGAAATTTTTAAAAGAATTGCATTTAGATGTTTTTTTGTACCAAAAGGTTGCCCGCCAATTAAATATTCATGCGTTTGTTAACCCTTTTTGCAAGGAAAGCATTTCTGAATTAATTACAATCGCATGTTTTTTACCCTTTGGTCCCAACATTTTTATCTTTACAGAAAGAAAAACGCTGATACTATTAAAACAATTGAGCTCATATGAATACCGCGTTCAGTTTCCACAAATAATCTCGAAAGGCGAAACTCGGCGCATTTTCTACCTTTACAGATTAAAAAAAATATAAATGTTGAGCTGGTTTAATGTTAAATCCCCTTAGGTTCTTAGCATAAGGGCTCTATAGAAATGAATATGCTACACATGCCCACTTTTTCTTGTCTTTCTAACCAAACAACCTTGAAAGTTGCGAAGGCCAAAAGCTTAAGCCTTAGTTTTGCATTAATAGTGATGGCAGCCTTTTTAAGAGGTTCACTTGGAAATTTTTTCATTTTCACTGAACAAAAAAAATAATAAACCAAAATGAAGGTAAATCGTGAGGCTTTAAACTTTTAATAACAATTTTTTTTATCCAGTTTTTTTTATGTTCTATTTTAATAATTATGAAATATTGCAAAACTTATATCCGTGTTTTGCAGAATTTTATTCACATCCCTAGAGTAAGGTTCTCAGAATAATATTACACAAGTGGCATCTGCTATCTCGAATGCTAGAGATATTTACGTTTTGGAACTAGTTGGTACACCTGTTGGCTTAACGAGCTACTGCCGACTCCCACATAGTTTCCAATATCCAGGGATTATAAAGTCTTGCCTGATTATAAAGCTCAAATTAATATATATCATAAGTTCTAAGCGAAAGCTTTCACCTTTAGCTTTAAAAGTTGTGTATTTAATGCAATTATCGGTCGAAACAAATGTGGAAACCCACACCAATGTCTTGGAAGACGGTCCAGGAAAAAGTTTTACAAGTTTTCTTTTCAGAGAAAAGTTTTTCTTTTGAGCCACAACAGGAGATTAGGTGACCTGAGGCATTTACCCAGCGATCCAGACGCAGATGTCGGCGACATGAATAACGGTTGGCCTCACAGGCGTTTTGATTACTAAGGATATGGGATAAAAAGTCCTTTAGGGCTAAGGGGCATTTCGGTGAACTGAATTAATAGAAAGATTTTCGCCCTGTGACATATACGTCGGGCCAACGTGACGTATACGTAACATGTGGTATGGGTATGAAATAGGTTTTACTCAAGAAGTTCTGGTATTGACCATCAGCTGCAAATTACTCTGATTATTTGTGTCGTTTCTGTGTCCATTTCGGCCCTTTGTTATATTAATTTTCATCCTGCCCAATGCCCAATATGCGATACATGTATTAGTGTCCTGTCAGCTGGATTTGTGCTTTTGACACGCCAAGAGAGAGAAACCTGTCAGGCATGCACTAACAATGCAACATCACAAATTCTCAGTGTCAGCTCGGCATAGAAATCCCTCTAAATGAGTATGAAATTTAGATAATACAAAACGAGATATCCTACAGTGTCAACACAAAGCGCATATCCAGCTCTGACGGCTTCCCATGTCACGTAGCATTGAATGACACGAGAAATATAGAAGTCGTATATGAATGTATGTATGGGAGGTAGTGCAAAGCACTCATGTCCTTTATTCAGTTCACGTGTAACAAATGAACAAGTTCATTAACTGCAGGAAGCTGGCGGCTGGGGGCTGTGAGGAAGAGCTGCTATACAGGGTCAATGTTTATGCAGTCATTAAAGTCCATAAAGAGCGCTACAATATGCAAACTGAGTAGGCCCATGTGGCGCCCCTTGCAAGGCCACATTTATGCTGATTAAACCAACGCAACTTGAGGCATCTCGGGTCTGACGTCTTGGGTCTGGGGTCTGATGGGTAAGAGCTGGAGTCGTTTCCTTTTGAATGCCAACCGGAACGACAGCTGCTCCCGACCAACACAAAGGATACTCGTGCAGAACAATATTCGTCCTGCTACAGAATCTTATTGACAGTATGCTACTATAGTAAAATGGTGATTGAGTTTATTAAAACTCGACAGACCCCCAAAAAAAGATGATTCTTTGTGTAAATATTACAATTTAAATAAAGTTATTACCGATGGAATTCAAAGGATGCCAGAGTACTCACTCAGTAACAATAAAATTGCAAATATGCATACTAACGCCCCGAAATCTTTGTTTTCAAAATATGTTTGGGGCTTGTCTTACTTCCATTTACCTTGCATTTCATGCATAAACCAAAATCACTTTGCTGGAAATAATTCGATTTCAGTAGTTGAGCTATTGTGTTTGCAAAATCATCGAAATGTGCACTTTACAAAAATATCAAGGTATCAAATTTGAGCAAATTCCAGTGCAACTATTTTGCTCAAAAGGGCAACTAGTCTGCCATTGTTTTTGGGTATCTAGACGTGATTTTCAGGCAGCAAGGACATGAAACCACAATATTTATACATTGTATACAATACAGCATTCACCGGAATAAGTCGAACATAAAGTATTTGAGAATAAGCTAACCACCTGATAACTAGTTGCCTTTGTTATTTGGACATCTACATTTTAAAATGTACATCTACATTTTAAACGTGTCATACTAGAAGTTTTCTGATTTTAATGAACTAGTTTAGCGGAAAAAGATAGAAGAGACGAGTATCTTTCGTTAGATCCATATCTGCAGTCATCCTTTTTCTCTTTTAGCTATTGTTTTGTGTGTTTTTTATGTAGTTGTGGCAAAAAGTGGGGGAGAATCTACTATATTGTAGTAGAAAAGTGCGGTATGTTCATGCGTAGCCTTGGAATAACTTTAGTAACTATGAAAATAATTTATCCCATTGTTGAATATTATGGGGCAGCCTCCCGTGTCCATACTCTCACACATATGCATCCCATTTGCGTGTGCCCCATATTAATTATCCAGCAGGAACGAGCTAAGCAAAAAGTTGGCGACCTCCGCGAGTTGGACACATGCTCTAACTTTGGGTGAAAGTGGAACTCGGATAAAAGGTCAACGCTCGCTACTGAATTGATGGCGTACATTTGAGTTAAGGACAATTGGATTTTTGTCTGAAGCTGATTTAGGAGGCAAAGAAGGCAAATACTTGTCGGTAGCGATAATATCAATGCCTAATATAATATCAAAATAATATCAAAAGTTTGTGCCGCGTAAATAGGTGTACCGCCTAAGTTTCGGCAGGCCTCCAGTTTTCCATGACCCAATACCAGTATAAGCCGCATAGAAACTTTTAGCCCCGGAGAAAAAAGGGTTTTCCGAAGTAAATTCGATATGAAAATTGGTATCAAAGTTGGATGAACTTACCCCAAAACACACAAAATATTGATTTAGAGGTTACTTGGTTGGTTTTATGGTTTTGGAACTGTTGCTTCTTTGGTTAACGGCTAAACGGTTTTTTTTTATCGTCTCGTTTATATTTACCAAACTTAAATCACATCAAACTTTAGGTTTTCACAACGCCGGGAAGGGGTCCTTCCCGCCGCCTTATAAATCGAAACAAGGACTAAACTTATGAGACTTTCGTTGTCTTTTCTCAAATCCACTATTTAAATTTTTTGTTTTATAACAGTATTGATGTTGAGATTAAATAATTTATTATTCAGCCTGTATTTGGCTAATCCGGTCCTCAGCTTCCGTTGCTGATGCTGCTGTCTTCGCCGCTAGGATGTCGGTCATTGCTTCGTTGAGTTGGAACTGAGGCAGAGTCCTGCCTGGCACTCGTTTTTATTGGCCGCCATTTGAAACTCACCACGGAGACATGCTGGCTGCCGCCATGCGCTTATAAGGATACAAATATTTACAGGTGCTCTGAGGTCTTGCGGGTGGTGGGTTCTCCAGGCAAAAGCTCTGCCCAAGTTTTCCACACTGAGAACAATAAGTAATTATATATTTTGTATGAAGTATGAGATGACTTGGAAAGAGATTTCAGACTGGGAAGATAATATTGTTTCCTTTGTTTGTATTGGTTATATTTTGAGGAATTCTTTGAGACTACTGATATTATTTATGACATGAATATTAATGAGTATTGACAACCCTGTCGGATATTTTAGTATCTCCTTTTTTATATCTGTCTCTCTCTTCGTTGTAAAAAGCTTTATGGCGACAACGTGCACATGGCCAAAACCGAGTCCTGCAACTTTACAACTGTGGTGAGTTTGAGAACGTAGTGTTGAAGAAGAAGCGGAGAAGGTCGAGACAACTTCGGCAGGCCAAAACAACAGAGCCGAAGGAGACTGGCAGAAGCAGGCCAAAGGATACCCCCAAGAGAAGGTTGAGACGAAAACAATGCAAACAAAAATTTGCGCTTTTACGAGCACCGTACCCGTCATGAACCTAGGCATCAAAACCATCCAGCTATACCCAACACTTTCCCGTTGAGGATTCATCTTTTTAGCTGCGTTTTTGGCAGGCCTTTTTAAATCTTTTCTCCCAATCCGTTGCTTGTTTTTATTAATTTTCCTTGACTACGGAAGCCTGGCAACAAATTGCCAACCATTTAAGCCATTATAATTACAATTTGCAGACACTTCTGGCTCAAAAAAGAAGGAAAACATTAAAAAATCCCAGTTTTTGATTAAATGGATTTTGGAAGTGTCGAATTAAAATCTACTGCGATTCAAAGGAAAATGGTTAAGACAACCATTGGAGGTTGAATTCCACTTCCATGACAACATGTCGTAATTGAGCAGTATACCTTACGTCAGGCTTTCCCTTCTCGGGACTACGGATGAGTCCCAACTTGTTGCATAATTGGAACGCGTCAAAAAAGGCAACCGAGCACTCTATTGCGACACAAGACCGGTTTTGATGCCCTTTTCAAGTGCCGTTTTGTTTCAAGGGCCTCGGTTAATTGCATTTCAGGCTTCTATTTTGGGCTGTGTTACATTGACGTCAATAGGACTCCATTTTTGTGAAACGTATGCACCCAAATTGTGAACGAAACGTTCATTGAGTGGTCGAGAGTTTGCTGCTGATTGCAGTTATTCAACTTGAAAACCCACAACTAGATTGCGTCAAAAATGTATTGATTTTCCTTTCATCATGATGATGCACCAACTTTGGCTGAGCTTCTTGTTGCGACACTCTAGCCCCACAATTCTTAAACTGCATACTTTAATTATACTAACACTGCGGGGCTCTGCGCCCATTTAACACGGCTTCGTCCTTTATTTTCTGTGTCATCGGTTTGTTTTGTCCTTTCTCCACTCCTATTCAAATACCACACCCTTTTATCAGCATCGCCGTAGTTTTGCTTTCAAGTTTGCCGTAATTTCATTTGGTAATTGCAATTTGTTGCAAAGCTACTTAAAAGCACACTAACAAAAGACCCCAACATACACATATGTAAGCAAGAATGTGAAAGGTCAGCTCTATTAAGGGACTGGCATAGGTCGCAACCATTAGTACAAGGAGCCAAAGCATCAAAGTAGAAATTTTATACCTCAGCAGATTGTTCAAATATTTATAAAAAATGGTAACTAGATTGTACATTTTTGGTTTTTGTTATTACATTATTATCGATTCTATGCTTGCTTAGATTTTGTAAAGTTTAGCTAACCTTTTCATCCTTGGCATGGAATAAGACATTTCGCTTCAGTCGAAAGAAGCGGCGGCGCCAGCGCTGAAAGGACCATGTGTGCTTAAGTAGGAATCCTTCCTTTATAGTAGCAGCCTAAAAAAGTGCCAAATGTGAATAATGTAGTATTATTTAAGCTTAACATTAGATTCTAAACTATTTAAGTATGTCGTTCAGTCTCGGTCGAATCAAAGCTAGCTTAACTTTTTGTTTGTTTTGTAAATATTTAAATGTTTGTTGCACATTTTGATTTTTGTTGCGAACTTTTTTAACGAGCCGATGATTGAATTAGCGAATTAAAGGATGCTAAATTGTATATCTTTTTTCGCATAATAGTAATCGAAATTGGGCTTCCTTTTCTTGACGACATAAGTGACTTTAAAAATTAGTGTGATAAAAAAAACCGTGAAAGCCTCACCTGGGTTTTTGTGCGTTTGGTGGACAAACGGCGTTGAAAGTATCGTGTTGGCTTTGCATCGACCTCTGACTCAGAGTCGGAATCGTCAGTATCCCGACTAATTGCTATGATCGGAATGATGGGCACTGGCGACAGACTACCAGAGCTGCAGGCACTACTCCGGCCGCTGTTGGAGTTGCTCCTGCGGGTTGTACCGTGACGTTGCACCACATCGAGGGTGTCCAATTTTATGTGGGCCATTGTTGTGATGTGGGTGTGTTTTCCATTCTTCTCTGGACTGTCACGAGGCAGAACACGGTAGCAAAATCCAAGGGTCCTGGGACCCAGGTGATTTTCTCATTTCTCCTGGGCGGCTTATGTAAAAACGAGCCACTACTTCACATACCTCTAGGGACTCTACAATCCAAAAATGGGTCGCTATTGTTCATTCTATGACGTATACGCCCAGAACGCACAAATAAGTAAATAATTGCACAGATGACGTATATAAAAGGTTTTATTTAACTACGGAAGTATCTACAATTAGGGCACGCTAACTAAAAGGCAAATGCAATTGTCTCTCACAATATTGTCTATCAAATAACACCCACAATTCCCACATAAAAACGCGCCAAGGATTGCACCATCTATAATTAAAATTGAGTTATCCTTTTTGTTTATTTTGCACAGTCGTAATTATAAAAAATAACACTAAATCGCCACCTCGAATTATTTTCCTGTTTTTTATTGTTTTTATTTTCAGCTCGGGCTTCTCTTTCAGTTCCCGGCCGAAGTTAAGGGAGTCGCGCGGCGAACTGTCAAATTCCCCATCCGTGCAAGTCAGGTCGGCAATGGCGGCAAGCCACCTGACAGGGTTGCCAGGCTGAAGTAAATGTGATTCAACATAATCTCTTAATCTTTGATAATTGGTTAGTTCTTCAACATAACTTAATTTATATATACTTTTAATGAAATTAGTTTCATTTTTATAATTTTATTAAAAATAATTAATAGTAACATAAATAGTTTAAAATCCTATTAATAAAGTATTTTTTTGACAGAGTTGACATTGCCTTTCAAATGAGCTTTTCAGTCCTTTGAAACCCCCGTCGGCTCATCCGCACGAGAGAGAATTAGAGCGGCAGGAAGATACAGAGAGCCGACAAAACACACCCTAAGCCGAAGGACTCGGCTGACAGGACGAGCAAAACAAAACGCCCGATGAATAACTTCAAAGGACAGATAAATTAAATACTGGGAACTGGGGGAGAAACATATAAAATGGTGGGCTAACCTTCCGAAAAGGAAACATCCATCTTTGGAACCACTTCAGGTAGCTTATCAATAACATAAACAAAAATTATTTTCTGGTTAAAAAAATTATTTTCTGAGAAAAAAACTTTCCAAAAAATAATAAATAATAATCTTTATTTTCTATAAAAATAAGTTTTATAAGAACAAATTATCATTTTCTTACCAAAAAATAAAGTTTGTCAAAATCAACTCATATAATAAAATGAAAGAATTGAAAATTTACAGGACTATATAATTTAAAATTTCACTTATGGAGTTTACGCATGTACGTAAATACATATGACAGAATCTGAACTTTTTCAAGCTATCTTTTAATTATCTGCGGTATAAAAAGGAAACCCAAAATCAGGATACCTTCTTATTCCTCGCTCGTGTCGTAGATCCAATCCTGTGTCTCTGCTTGAACTGTTCCGCCTCTAGCCCCCTAAATCATAAAAATGTAAACAAGGAAATATTAAAATAATAACAGTATCACAAAAAATATATTAGGCATTTCTTTTTTCAAGACTCACCCTAGGCATATTTAGACATCTACGGAAGCGCAAACGTTTTCGACCCGACTCTTCTCCAACCATTCCGAACTCAAAGAGACTTGGAGCTAATAAGAACCCACCCCAGTTGGTTGGCATTGGGACTTCTTCTGGAGCCTTTCCGAACCAGGCGCTCATGCGCTGAACCATCCGCTGATAGAAACTCGAGTGGGCTTGTGAATACTTCGCGGCGTATCGAGGTCCATGGGTTATGGTGAGCTGCATGTGGCGAGAATAGCGGCGGAATTGGTCCATTGCCTGGGCATCTGTAAGCTGGTAAGCGGTTCCAGCTATCCGGACACTACGCATCAATGGTGCCCAGTTGAAATGCAGCGACACATGAGGGTTCTGACTTAATTCACCTGCCTGCCGGCTGCCCAACGTCGTGAAGAACGTTATCCCGTGGGCACTGACGTCCTCGATGTTGGTCAGCCGCGTAACTGGCTCGCCAGCCTTATCCACCGTAGCCATGCATGCGAGGCGCGGCCGAACCTGAGGCGCCTGCTTCTGAGCTGACATCAGCCAGCGCTGGAAGATAATATACGGCTCCTCCATTGTCCTCTCTTCCTGAGGGGCCACGTTGTGGGCGTTATGGGTGTGTGGGGGCGACCATCTTGGATACACCTGGGGCCAGACGCGGTGCGTAGCGAGCGTTCCCCAAAATTTTTGTACTAAAATAGACGACATCCTAATTTCGAATATGACTATTGCGTAAAAATATTGAGTTGGAAAATGACGTTTCATTCCAAACAAGCAAAATTTACTTTAAAGAATATCCAGAAATTCCATCGTGTATTTCTATCTTTATCTAGCAATTCTATCTTATAAGTATCCAGCAATTTAAACTTGATCTCAGATGTTATATTTTTCCTGTATATTTACGTAATCCCCTTTTATGTAAAATTACACAAAATCTTACATTCAATCTGGCGCCATCTATTGGACGGTAGAATTCATCCCTTATTTGGAATTTTTATAAAGTATCCTTAGAATATCCTTTAGAGATGCGACAAAATATTCTATCGTATCCTGGAAACACTCGGCTTTATTGTTTACCAAGAAAGTCCATCACTGACTTTGAAAAGGACAAAAACAAAAATAAACGAAAATGCCGCAACTAGCACTTTTAGGCTTTGTCTGTTTAATTATCCTGCCACAATACTTTGCCTTTGGTTACAAGGACATACATGGATTGAATGGCAAGATTTTCCCAAAGGCGGCCACGTTTAATTTTCCGGAATATGCCTATAAAGAGACTAGCAAAAATGTGAGTCCTTAAGCTGTATTGATTTTTATTTGTTACTTAAATGTGAATAAAATCAATCCAACAGGAAATCACATACCATGAAATGGAGGTTGAATGCGATCATCATGTCCAGTGTGCCAACATTAACCCAGTGGGCGTGGCAAAGATTAACTGCATCCGGCGGTGCATTTCGCCATCCTGCTACCAGGACATTTATGCGTTCAACGAGGTGAGTGTCCGGTTCGGTGGCCTCAGCTTGTCTATTTTAACATCCTTAATCCGGCAGCTCGAGGAGGGAGAGATTGATGTCAGGCTTAACTCCTTCAAAGGATGCGTCATACAGCGAATGTAGCAACGACCGCAACTGTTCAGGGAGTACTTCCTATTGAAATGGTTGGAATTTATTGGATTTTCTTCTTGAACAGATATTATATAGATTGTATATTGTTAACAAAACCCAACCTAAACTTGACTTCGAAGCCTTTTGAAACCGCGCCATCTGGCTTAGTTTTAAGAATAAGATACCTTTTTAGATAAAATACCTGACCCACTTTCGTTTAATGACCTTACAAATAATCATGATGAAAATGGTATAAAAATAAATGCATTTTTATTGAGAATAAATAAAAACTATAAATACTTTTAATCGTGCTAGGATCCGTGTGGACAGCTGGGCAAACACGCCATTGTATCCTTTTACCTTTCCCAAAAAAAACAACGATTAGAACTAGATCCTTCTAATGTATAGAATTTATAGAAACAATGCACGCCATTAGAGTATTAAGAATAAGGTGCTAAAAATTGGTGGAATATATTTTTAGTTATATTTATAGATTATTTTTTTGACCTTTTTTCGCCAAATTATTTTTAAATTTTGGATTAAACTATAGTTTTGGGTAAAAAATTCGCTTTAAATTAAACAAAGCTTAGTTAAAGCCTCCCATCCAAAAAGCAACTAAAACCAACTTCTTAGTTAAATGATTAGTTCAAAACTAATATATATTCCATTAGATGTAGTACAAGTGAAGGGGGCAGGGCAACTGTTTTGTTGAAATAGTTACGGAGGCAATTTCCCAATTTCCCAGGGAAAATACAATTTTACTTTATGACTGTGGCGCCTGAGACAACAATTCCAATTGCCTCCCCTCTAGCTCCCCTGGCTCCAAGGTGCTTGAACCTCCTCCTAGTAGATCAATCAAGCCAAATCAAGCGTGTTGGATAAATATATCCACATATCTACATAGGCACACACCCACACCCCTATGACACGCACGCACGCACTGCGAATGTTTGTACTAGTGCGGCGTTTAAGTTTAGTTCGGTAATTAAAAGCCAAATGCTCATAAAACGAAAATTTATTAGCATTGTTTAAGCGAGTGTCTGCTGGGTCTGTTGTGTGTTTGTGTGTGTGTGGCAGTGTGTGTTTGTTGAGCACACAAACTATGTCACTGTGCGTATGTAATACAATTGCATATGGCAGGGAAGAGGCGTGGCGACTAATGGGAGAAAGGGGCGCGAAGTTTTATGGGGAGCTGGCACACTCGTCCTCGTACATGTGGGTGTTGAAATCCCTATGGATTTTTAATGTGCTTAATTTGAGTGACAGCTCCAAAATGGGCACGATCGATTTCTCTGTTCTCTGTTCTAACACCCCCCAGCTGCCACGCCTCCATTCATGTGAATGTCAATGTCCACCCACACGCACTATAGAAAATAAAATCACAAAAGAAGGATTTTAAATTTTTTCACATTTTGAGACGAAATCTGGAATGTTACTAATACAAATTCTTTGGGGTTTCATGACATTTATTTTAATCTCTGTCCATTTAAAACCGAAATCCCACACAATAAAAATAAATTTTTATTACTTTCAGACTTTTATTAAGCCATTTCTTTTCATAAAAAATATATATTGTTTTTTGTCAGTGATGTTTCCTACACGCTCGGTCGTTATCAATTACAGGAAATCCATTTATTTCCATCTGCATATGCAAACCAATGCGTGATGACTCTCCCATCCCCACTAGCCAGTCGTCACTGGACCTCCCCCCTCCGTACCTCAAATATCCTTTGTACTGAGCCCAGCTTTCCTCATTTGGGACTCCTAATTCTGTTGAGTGTCGCGCATCCTTTGTGGAATCCTCGAGACAAACACAAAGTGTATTCATAATTAATACACTTGCAAAGAAGTGATAAAGAAGAGCAACGAAATTAACACGCTGCGACTAAGGAGCGCGACTTCAGAGGGTCTAAGGCTTCAGAGGTTCCCAGGTTCAGAGTGACAAATACAGTGGGCCCTTTGTGCACACACAACGGTCGGCAACGCAGCCAATCCAAAGCACGCAAGCCACCAGTGCCGGCAGAAGGCGAGTGGCAAGCGTTTGGCAAATTAGCCAAATGCGTTATTTGGCTCACAAGCATTTCGGTTTCAGTCGCTCACGGAACGTCCTGGCGTTTGGCCGCAAAAAACCGAAAACCCAGAACATTAGCTCGACCCTGTGCTGAAGTTGTGTGTTAACTGAAACGGAAATTTGAAACTCGGAATTACAAATCATATCAAAATGGAATATGAAATATGTAAATATTTCTAGTCCTTCACTGTCGGTTAGTTGGCTTTTTCGCTCAGTGGTTTTGGTGATCTTTCCGTCGTAAATCACAATCCCTCGAACATCTGGCCGTAATCAACAGATAAATTTATCAATTAACTTGCTGCTATCAGCCAAAAGCAAAACTAATGAGGTTTTAGCCAAGTTATTGTGTGTGTCTGGCTGTGTGTGTGCGTGTGTATCTGTGAGCAACAAGTTTCCGATCTGACATTGGTGCGCCCTGTGCTCGTTCAACGCGAACTAATCAAATAAATATGCCAGTTAATTGGAGAATGCATATTAATGAGGGGGCAAAAACGGTTCAAGCTCCACCCCCATAATCGACCATTTCCATGACCACGCCCACGCCCACGCTCCTCCGTACCATCCCCACCCGCTGTCTTCTATAAATTTCTTCTGGCAGCTGTTACCTCTGGGCAATTTACCTTAATTTTTTATGGTCTCGTTGTCTGGATGCCTTTGTTGTCAATTTTTGATGAATCATAGGGCGTGCAAAAATCTAATATACTCGTTTATGTTAGCACTTAATTCGCGGGTTCGGCACTTCGATTAGTCAGTTTACCGCCAACCATCCTCCGGATTTAGCCGGAGACTCCCCCTCGCCCAGGAACCTCATCATTTTTATATCAGAATTTTCCGAATATTTTCCAAACAAATCGTCGGCCAAGAACCTGGAAAATGTGTGTGCCTCCGCCTTGATAAAACAATAGCATAAAACAGAAAAATATATATATAATAAAATATAAAATCTGAGAAGTAACCAAACAAGAATGAGAAGGAATTTTGCCCTGCCGTCGCTGCTTCTGTACTTTAATCGACACAACAAAGAAGAAAAACAACAAGAATAAGAAAAAAAACACCAAAATACAAAATACGAGAACAAGTATCGCGCATACGCCTCGTTGACGGTTCCGCTACGGGTGCGGAGCGGGGTGGTGGTTATGGTTGGGTGGGTGGCAGAGGGCCTGGTCAGGGGTTTGAGGGCGGCGGCAGGGAGTGGTGTTCATCTCAGCATCTCAGGTTGGACAGGCCGACAGCCGACTGCCAACTGTCAGTTTGTAATCAGCAGCAGCTCCAGCGGCACAGCTGTGCGTGTGCATAGAAAGAAAATTTTCCGTGGGCTTCTTAGGCCCACCACTAGGCCGTCATCAGATCCATTAGATCCCCCCCATCGCAAATCGATACCCGCACCTCAATCCGTGTTCGATTCCGTGACCTGTGACCCCTCGATGGGTAACAAATGGCGACAGTAAACGCCAACGACTAATCACTTAACTATTTATAAGTCAACGCACATCATGCACATGTTTACCGACGAGCTACTTGTCTCCACTCGCCGCGACTCGCGAGAGATATTCGAGATGTATCCGAGAGATGCAATTCCAGCATTTGCCTGGTGTTGAAGTGTGTACCCAAGCTGTTGTTTGACTTGCGGGTGTGGATGAGCCGACTTCAGATGTGCACTGCAATAAAGTGATTGTTAAAGTGAGATGATGTCTTAAACTTCAAGTAATTTAAAATTGAATAGGTTGAAATATTGAGACCGAAAATGTTCTCATATCAAGAAGTTTTATGTCCTAAAACGGATCACAAGATATATGTATATAATTCATAGAATCATAAGAACACGTTGTTCTTGAACTGTTTTGAAATCTTAAGAAATGAAAACATATTTTCTAATATTTAGACTCATCATGATTTATTGATCCACAATAAAGTTCCTTTTTTTACTGTGTTCGATCTATAGAGTAGTGTCATCCGATCGAAGGTCGAGTAGCATAGAGATTTGAAATTTAAAGCACATTTGTAGGAATTCCTCTTGGGAGAGCATGTGTGCCTGATTTATTTTCATTTATTTCGAAAACGCTTGCCAGCGATATAAACAGAGCGGTACATGAGTATATATGTAAATGGATTTGTTCCAAAAGAGGCCACAGGCCACTATTGCTATTACTAGCTGGAAATGGCCGGCCGAAATTGAAATGTAAATGGCAATATTAATTGGAAATCATTTAAAACTTTTTCGGACTATGCATGTTCCGCTGCATAATTTATGGACGCTAATTACTTTCGCTCCTCTGTGTATTCCGTATACGTACAGTGGCCGTTGTGCTGTCCAAGGCCAATTACGCTTACTTATTGCAATTTATGTGGCCACAGACCGGCCGTAATTGGAAATTGTGTAAGGTCGCAGGCAATTCCATTATTTGTATGCAGTTCTGGACGGTCTACTAGTTTCGTTTCGTTCGAGTCTGGCCCGGTCTGAGATCTGTTCCTGTCTGGCCCGTGTTTCTAATGACGCCATCACGACTGGCTACTCAATTGATTAAGTGCAATTTGTTGATGTCGAATTCCATTGGCTATTCCTTAGAGCTACCTCAAGCCGTCGGAATGTCGGGTGATTCGGGTGACCCCCGTCAATGGCTCTACTCGCAGCTCCTCTCCACGGCCATGTCTTTGGTCAGTAACAACGGTTCCTTAGACAGCAACCTGCTCCTCATCCAAGCAACAACAGCTTCGAGTACCGTGGATCCGGAAATATCAGGAGCAGGAGCAGTAGAAGAACCCGCCACGACGGCAACAACGCTTAAAGTCGGCGTGCCCTCGATGAACTCGTATCTGGTGAGCATGGCCTGGCCCAAATCCTTGGCCGTGGCCGTCTTCCTGGTCCTCATCCTAGTCACAGTCGTCGGCAACACGCTGGTCATTTTGGCCGTTATGACCACCCGCCGCCTTCGCACCGTTACCAACTGTTTCGTGATGAACTTGGCCATAACCGACTGGCTCGTCGGCACCTGCGTGATGCCCCCGTCGGTGATTCTCTACATAACAGGTGAGTGTGTCCGGCGACGGGGAAAGATTTACGACTATGCCCCCCCGGAGCGGATGGTATATATGCTGCAAACGATTCTTCCATTCCCATTCACGAATAGGCTATTAAAAAATTAATAACAATTCCATTTCCCACAAAAAAAGGTAAACAAATTTTTTTCTGTGATCTAAGAATTAATATTTTCCTGGAAACAGGTTGCAAGGGGCAGAGCAATACAAATGTTTATGAAAACAAAATTATGTAATTATATTTCACATTTTTTATTGTTCAAAAGTGTTGATTGAAGTGCAATGCTACATTTTTAAATTATTTGTAGGGTATTAAAATTTTGACTTAAGTTCGACTATCGATCCTCAGCAATTCTTTATCTTTGTCAAAAATCATCCGATTCTTAAGCGGAATACAATATTTTTCGACTTTTCTTCAAATTTCTGGGGTGTGCCCTTCAAAATGTTCAAAATCCATGGACATGGACGGGATCCATGGAATAGGGCCCCCCGCGAAGGCCATATCTTTGCCAATAATCATCCGATTCTTGAAAGGAATACCTTTATCCATTTGTAGATCGATTCTGCAACAATCTGCATCAAAATTTCACAAATAAATATTTTTTAGATTCAAATTTCAAATTTCTGGGGTGTGCCCTTCAAAAGGTTGAAAATCCATGGACGTCCAATATGGCTCCCACAGAACGCCATATCTTTGCCAATAATCATCCGATTCTTGAAAGGAATACCTTTATCCATTTGTAGATGGATTCTGCAACAATCTGTATCAAAATCTCACAAAGAAATATTTTTTAGATTTTTCTTCAAATTTCTGGGGTGTGCCCTTCAAAATGTTGAAAATCCAAGGACGTCCAAATGGCTCCCACGGAACGCCATATCTTTGCCAATAATCATCCGATCCTTAAAAGGAATACCTTAATCAATTTGTAGATGGATTTTGCAACAATCTGCATCAAAATCTCACAATACCATTTTTTTTAGATTTTTCTTTAAATTTATGGGGTGTGCCCTTCAAAATGTTGGAAATCCATGGACGTCCAATATGGATCCCACTGAAGGCCATATCTTTTCCAATAATTATCCGATTCTTGAAAGGAATACCTTCATCGATTTGTAGATCGATTTTGCAACATCCTGCATCAAAATCTCACAAAGAAATATTTTTTAGATTTTTCTTCAAATTTTTCTTTAAAATCCATGGACGTCCAATAGGGCCCCCCGTGAAGGCCTTATCATTTTAGGATAAATGTTTCAACTCTCTATTTAGATTTTAAATCATTCTTATACGATACTTTCTCTAGAAGAATAATTGGTTTTAATAAGAACCTTTTTAGATGTTGTAACTATTTTTATAAAGAACTATTTCTTTTGTTATCCTTTTGTTTTGAGAAACCTTTGCCATTTCCTGTTGGCAAAACCTAAAGCAAAGTAAAGCCAGAAATAAAGGCAGTAAGCAACTGCAAAAAAAAGATAACTTTTTTCTGGGAAAAGTGAGCTTAAACTTTTTACGCACCCTCCCGTAAAAATTTTGCGTGTCCGGGGTATAATTTCAAGTTACATTACATGAAGGGAATGCAAGTGTAATGCCACCGTAATCTGCTGCTCAGTGAACTCCCCGCAGGGCCATATGAATCATGGGGTCTCAAGCTCGACAAATGTTTACTCCGCAGGCACTTGGCGCTTCGGCTGGATTCTGTGTGACATCTGGATCTCGCTGGACATCCTCCTCTGTACTGGCTCTATCCTGAGTCTCTGCGCCATCAGTCTGGACAGGTGAGTTTGTGAACTAATTTCTTAATTTGTCGTTGATGTCATAGTTGTAGCCAATGCCAACGGGCAACGCCAGAGCCAAAGTCAAGGCAAGGTGCTAAAACAGTGCAAAATAATTTATTTGTTGACGTTTTTATTGCCCCATGACGGAGCCAGTGCCAGTCCTAGGAGCAGGGACAGGGCATACCCTTTGAGTGTCCTGTGTGGGTGAATGTGAATGAGTGGGTGTATGAAGGTGCTGGCCAGGGATTGGGTTGGGCCGTGACACTACAGACCGGTTGCTTTTGTTGGAAGTTTCAATTACATTTTAATGGCATTTCCAAGTTCTGTGCCGCACCGGGTTGAACTGATCCAGCTGAGCCCTTACCGAGACCGACCGACTGACTCTGTACTTTGTTTGCCTCTCGGTAGCGGCTTTATGAACAATATGTTCGTTTGGCTTTTGTTTCATTCATTCTTTATTCGGTATTTCATATTCCATACTCTGTTTGGCAGCGTTTATTGCCCGGCTTTTGGATTTCTTTGGTTTCTCGCAGGTATCTCGCCGTCACACAACCCTTGACGTACTCGAAGAAGCGCCGCTCCAAGCGCCTGGCCCTCCTCATGATACTCGTTGTGTGGATAACGGCCCTGTCAATCACATGTCCGCCGTATTTGGGCTGGTAAGTAAAGCTCCCGATACCGCTTCTGCTTCCGTTGCTTTGCCGCTTCCGTTTTTATTTCAATTTTCTTTTTAATACACTTGCTAAGGATGTTTAAGAATTTGGACTTTCAATAGAAATTTAACAATAAAGTCCTTTAAAATAAGATCATAAATAGGAAAATAGGGTCAGAAAATGAATCAGTAGAAAGTTCTGGCAAGCTTTTATCTTATTATTCCTTAAAAAATAATCCTTTTTAGATGATAGATTATAAAAATATATTTCTTCAGGAGTATAATTGATTCGTGTTGAACCCCCGAAAAGGTTATAATTTCTTTTTTTTTTGGTTCCTTTAACGCTAATGGCTGTATGTGGCCCAATATAGATAATGTGCCACAAAAAGGCCCGAAATGTATGTGCGCTTATATTTATATTTGTACCTCCAGCTGCGCCTAAAACATTACGTAATTGCTCCAGTTCTAGCTGTTGTTCTTGCACCCATTACATTGAAGTTTTAATGAGTTGTTAATGACTTTGTTTGCCGTGGCGCATTTGCTTTGTACTCGCTTACCCGAAAGCCACACACTGGTGTGTTGCATACTTCCAGGCGCCCAAATTAACCAGCATTCACTTGCACACACACACGTACTCACTTTGACACACACATTGAGGGTGTCCTGTCCCCCAAAACAGTCTCCAGGGGCAACTCATTCTTCGGTGTCTGTTGGCCCGGTCCTAGCTGGCGCCCTAAACATGGCTTAAAGTGCACATTAGACCCGGCTGAGGTCGAATTATATAGCCGCAGCTGCCGGGCATTGGAAATATTTGAAAATTCGCCATTCGGGGTGTCTTGGGGGAAAAGTGCAATTATAACTGCCAGCAGATGCTGCAGTTTGCCATATTTTCATTCTTTAAGGGGAATAGTTTAATATAGAATGTTACCAAACCCAAAAATAGTTTTGGGTTTGAAAGTTTAAATGATGGCATTTTTGTAGGAAAAACTAATGATCGAAAAAGTTTCTTTAAGTTAGTCACACTCCCCATTAGAGCCCTCCAAGGATTCCGACTTTATGCACATGTTTAGTCGATCAATTCAACCATGGATATCCTTGGTCTTCCTTGGCTCTTCTTTATCGATTTAAAGTCAGCACCGGTTTGTGTTAACTGAATGACCATCACGAAGAGATGTGCATAAATAAAAGGCAGCCAAAAGGGACTTTCAGAGAAAGGATAAATTGCCAGGACAGGCTATGGTTTAGGATTTGAATTTCACATTTCGGACTGCTTAACTGTCACTCGGTTAAGTCCCAGTACCCAGTTCTGGGAACTCAGTGGCGAGGATTCAGTTCCTGGTAACTGGCAAGGGACCGTACGAGGAGATACTGAGCCGCAATCACAACAACCACAAAAACCACATGCTATTCGAAACTGGAATTCAATTTGCCATTCACAGGTACGAGGCTGGGAGACATCAGGCGGAGTTTGTGGACTGCCGCTACAACCAAAACAAGGGCTACGTGGTCTTCTCGGCAATGGGATCATTCTTTATCCCCCTCACGGTGATGCTGTATGTCTACGTGAAGATTGGTTATGTGCTCACGTCACGCCGACAGCGCATTGTGCGCGATGCGGTAAGCTCTATGGTTTCCCCCACCCCATCACACCGCCATCTGGCTTCATCCCTTATCCCACACCCCAACTTGGTCCGCTGAAATGTCTCCTGAAATTTATCATGTCACACCATCTAACCATCCAACCACCTGACTAACCTGTCACGCACTGCGGAAAAGGTGTAATCATTTCTGTATTCACGCTGATTAAGTCTTCAAAAGCGGATACCTAATAATATGATTTAATAAAAAAAAACATAAATACATTCATTTTGGTAAAGACTTAAAGCTTTAGGACTTCTTCATGGAGCTCTGATTTTTTCGCAGTGCTTTAACACACATACTTTTCTATTTTTTTTTGCCAGAACTCGGAGCGCACCGCAGACTACGATGTGGATGGGGACAACTTCATCTCCGAGTCGGAACACTATCACTGCACGCCAACCAAGTGGCTGCCAAACCGGAAGTCCCGCTGGAGGTTCAGTTCGCTGCACGACACACCCATCGCCACCGCCACCTCCAACAGTACCACCTCCGGAGCTGGTAATGTGAATGCCGAAAATATGGGCAAGGCGTCGCTCAAGTGCTCCAAGTGCTCCAAATGCCAGTCGGAGCGGGAGAAGAGTGTGCCGGACAAGACGCTGACCTTCAAGCACCAGCCGACTTTTTATGAACTGGTGGAGGTGTCGCGGCTCTCGTCCTTGATTCACTGCTCGGCAATTAGTTGCAAGTACGGTGGACCCTGCATGCACTCCACACCCTCCGGACTGCACTACGTGAGCAGTCAGGTGTCCTCTTACTCGGAGTCGTGCCTGGGCGGCGGCAACTCCACATCAGTGGCCCTAGAAACTGGCGGCGCTGAGAAGACGGAGGCGGATGTCCAGCAGCAGAAACGGAGCTGCGCCAGCCACAGCCATAGTCATCAGCACCACCACCAACAGCACCACCATCTGAACCATCATCATCGAATGCCCATGCGAGTCTCGACCACGAAACGTGACACTAAGACCGCCAAGACCCTGACTATTGTGATGGGCGGCCTAATTGCTTGCTGGCTGCCCTTCTTCGTTTATTACCTGCTGATACCCTTCCTGCCCCGGCCGGCCGTCCTCGAGGATCTCATGTTCGGCTTCACCTGGGTGGGATGGGTCAACTGCGCCATCAACCCGTTTATTTACGCCTTCTACAATCCCGATTTTCGCACTGCCTTCTGGCGCCTCACCTGCCGACCCATTTGCAAGCAGAAACGTCCTCCCAACCACCTGGCCATGTTCCGCGGCTAGTTCAGGTCCTAAAGCCTAGTAGCTAGTGGTATAATCGGGGATCAATTCTTAAAAACGTATCTGAATAATGAAGCAGTTGTGTTTTAAGAAAATAAAACTAGATAATGGAGTTGGAAACCCAAGTTAAGATACACAATTATCCCTAAACCGATTACCAACTGTTTAAGGAGATTTAGGAAAGTTATTCTTGAGATTGAACCATTCTGTAGAAAGATATGCATTTTATAAAAGAAATTACCTGGACTTTAAGATTGTTACACAATAATCATACAAATCATTACAAAACAAATCAATTTTTAGGAAACAGTCCTAAAGGAAATCTTTATTTTAGAATTGTTACACAAGTATTTTAAGAAAGATTACTAGATAATATCCATTTTCTAAGTCATACGATTTTTACTCTTTCCACGATCAATGTTGATTAAAATCTAAAAATCAGGAACAGAGTAAGAATACTTACAACGAACTTTTAAATTCTACTCCCTCTCGTTCTTTGTAGGATAAAGCCGATTCCAAGCAAGTTTAAAAAGTCACAAGTGTAACCAAACACTTACTTTCCGTCAATATGTATTCCTAGTCAATTGTAGTGTTAAGCCCCCGAGTAGCTGTTGAAAGTTGCCGGATGAAATGTGCCACAAAATGTCCCCGCATATACACGAGGTAATAAAGGGCAGTTTTCATCAGTAGCTTTAAGACCCAGTTGACCTGACCGGAAGACTAGATTTTTCCTAGACCCGCCTAGACCCCATCCCATATACGGAATTATATAGTATTTTAGGAGTGTGCGTGAGTGTTGATTGCACGAAGAACAGAACGAAACAAAAGACAAATTATAGTATTTGCGAGTCTTTGTGTTGCCTGACGGCCACTGTTGACCGTCAGGATGAGAGCAGGATGAGAAGGAGGATGATGAGGACGATGATGGTGATGGTGACGGCGATGGCGATGGTGATGGCGATGTCGTCTCTCGTCCCTTTGTTGTGTCTGCTTGAGAGTGTATGTGCGTGTGGAGAAGTGTGCCTCGCAGTGGGTCCAGAAACTGCCAACGACATATCTGGCGTGTCCTTTGTCCCGGCCCGGCCCGGCCCGGCTTGGCCCGTCCTGGGCGGCTAAGCCCCGCAGGCACACAGTGTCCGGCCAACCCATTTAATGTTTGAGCAATCGCACAACGCACCGAAAGTGAAAGTGAAACTAAAACTGAAACTAAAACAAAAACGGGGCCTGGATGTTGAAGCTGCACTTGAGCTTGAAGAGATTTTTCAATGACCCTCGGAGCCGTTTGTCCTCACTTTTAAGCTCGTTAAGCATTTTAGCTTTTAGCCCTAAAAGTCACACAAAAAAGAGTTTGTAAAATTGTAATATAAGCCACACAAATGTATATCATTCGTATTTATAACCTTAACTATGTATTTTGTAATTGTTCACATGTAAAAGGATCTCTGCAAGAACCTATCGGCCATCCTTGGACCATCGGCCGACAGAGTTCTCATAATAAACTTTAAGTTCAACTCGACGAATATTTTATTATTATAAAGTAGCAGCTTACGGGGGCGTATTGGGTAGTGGTATAGTATAAAATAGCCTCCCCCCCGGGTAAGCTGCTTTACTTATTGAGCTATAAATTGTCACACAAAAGTTTTATGAACAATTTCCTGAACACGTATTTTTCCTCAAGACACCAGACGTAAGGTGGGTGTGTGTGACTTACACCCACAAGGATTTGCCAAATATGGAAAATAAATCGTAAAACCACTACCAGTGGAAACAATTGTAATTTATTTATTAAAAGTTCGCTTCCGTTTGAATGTCTCTTGAAGTTTCTTAAATCTGAAACAGCTGCAATACTCGAAGGCATTTGAAAAGGCTGACTGCAGTTGAAAGTACTTTTGATAATATCTTAGTCGAACTCAAGTAAAAAATTCTCATTTTCAACAAGAAATAAGAGCCTCAAAGGAAAGAGTGCTTGCGGCAGTGCAGCCTTGACTCCATTTTTTGTGATTTATTATTGGAAGTGGCAACCCGGTGGCCGCCACTGCTACGGCTAAGTCGTTTACGGCAACGGGGCCGGAAGCTAAAGAAACGCTGATTCAGCCAGCTCTGACCACGGCTCTGACTCCAGTGACTCCGGCGGTGCGGTGATTCCAGCTGGGACCGCGGTGGTGTTACATTAATTTAGCTGGAAATAAGGCGTGAAAAAAATATGCGGTCATCATAATTACGTATACGTACACAACCCACCACCCCCTCTCCAGCAACACCCACGCACATATGTGACTAATATAAAAGCATGACAGCGGGGCGGAGTATCCTCCTCCTCTCTAATGAATTGCAACACATTTCGCTGTCACATTTCACTTTCGAGTCGAGCTCAGCGGAAACGGTCGTCCTTAATGCAGCTTGTCAACGGGCCTGTAAGCCCAGGACTATAACACCGTACGAGTATGATACATAGAAAGAAAATAGCTGGTTATTTTTTTAGCAACCACAAAGATAAATCCACTTTTTACTGGCATTGTTTCCATGCCAATTAATTATAGTTTTTATGTTTACTCTTTCTGAAGCTGTCACATTCGATTTTTGCCTTACCACAAGTCAAAACCACAATTTGTATTGAACAATTAAACGTAATTAGCCACCGTATTTCCATAGAAATATTATTTCAATGGGAAATATTTATGGCCAACAAAGCCGCTCTAAAAGTAGAATCCACTGTAAGTTCCTCAAAAATAAATTAATGGCAACAAAGTCAGTAACTATTATCATCATTTTATTTTTATTTGATCATTTTATTTCCCATCTTATAATCTGAATAAAATCCGAAAACTTTTCTCTCAGTACACTGTGCACCGTAGCTTTTGGCCTTTTTTGGTAAAGACCGCCTTCCCTTTGAGCAGCTTTGTTAGCTGATATCGCATAATGTGTTAAATTAAATGGCCGCGGTTACAGGTAATGAAGGTGGCAAGACTGGAAAAGCCTGGCAAGAGTTGCCCGTTGTCCTGGCATCCTGGGTTCTCCTATTTTTAGCCCTCTGCCGACAGGGTGCTTACGCTAATGTTGTTGCTTGTTGGTTCAAGATTTTCGGTTATGTCATCGCTTCAGTTTTTGTTTTGTTTTTGGGGGCTATGGAAAGGAGGTTATGAAACACTTGAGAGTGGTAGGAGGTGTGGTATGTGGGTGGTGTGTCAGCAGGATAAGGAAAATAAAAAACACATCGATATTTTCGAGCATTTAACAAGTGCTCGGGACAGGCAAAGTTTGCAGCCTCCTCCTTGCCATGACAAATGCCCCACAAATGTTTTTCGAATGAACTTTGGTTTTATTTCGGTTCCTTTTGTTTGCGTCGCCAAGTTGTTGGACTGGTTTTTGGGTGGAGTCTCCGGCTGATGCTCCACAAGTGCCACCCCCTCGCCGGAAGGGGGGGACACCGTTGTTTACCGCTCAGCGGAAAAGGAGCCGATCAATTAATGTTATCCAAGTAGGGTTCTGGCTCAATTAGAGTCTTAAAACTCCATTTAGAGGATGCTCAGCTGAGGCTTCTCCCGGGGGATAGAGCAGAATAGGCGGGGGCTGGCCAATGGATGCGGCGGGTGTGTATGAGGGGGTGAGGTATGATGTGGCTACAATAAAATATTCATGGAAGGAGAGGCAGCGGCTGCTCTCCGTATTTATGGTTATTTTCCGCACCAAACACAACTTTGCTTTCTAACCAACCGTATACTGTGTATACTCTGGTTTGGTTTGGTTTGGTTTGGGTTTTTTCTTGGCTTTTTTAGCATTTCTGGGTTTTACCCTCCGAATTCGACGACTGACTGGATCCTGGTTAAATTTATAAATACATACCAGTACACATATCCGTGGGACGTGGGAAGTTGGTAGTGGAAAGTGGGGCGTGGGGCGTGGGAGTAGAGTTGAGTCGAGTACAGTTCAGTACAGTGTGTACGGTCCGTACGGGGTGCGGTTGTGAATTCAATTTTGAGACTGATCAATAATTCACGGTTCACATATACAAACACTAACCATTGTTTCTCGCATCCTCCGGCATCCTGTCACACCGAGGAATCCGGCTGATTGCTGGAATGGCACCTTAAACTGCAAAACCCTTAACTTAAATAAGAAAACAATCTCTCGGGGAGGCGGAAGTGCTGGGAATTGTCTTTTCGATTTGTCTATTTATTTGTTAGCTTTCAAAAAATGCTGTTCATACACGTATAACTATTAATATATATGCAGATTATGCGGATTATGTATATATGATATTACAAGTTAAAAGCCCAGACCGGGGCAAGAGATGATGGATGCGTGGATTCCGGGATTTCGGGATTCGGGGACTCCGTGATGGAATGCCGTGATGCCGTGTTTGCTTGTGACGACGGGTCGGAAGCTCTCTCACCCGTCGGAGCATCTGTTTGACTTGTTGGGCCTGACATGTGAGCTGAAATTTAGAAGGATTGAGGCAAGTGACTGGGACTGGGATGGTGCTGACGGCAACAGCTACAGTACTCCTCCAGTATGTTGATGAGCCTTTCGTCTGACTTAATCTCTATGTCGTAGCATTGCTTGATTGCGTTTATGACTTCACGCCAAGGATATCATGAAAGTGAATACGGAAGATGGGCATGTGGAGGGGCATGTACATATTTGGAGTTTAAAGTAGATTGCTTCGTACAAACAACACGAATTTCTAGGCTACGAATAGGGCTCCTAGGGTTAGCTAAGCTTTTTTGATGGCCTGAATAAATTACGCCTAAATTGTATGGTATTTTCTCTGCTCGTTCACACTCGCCCACTGGCATACTCGCCCATTCGCCCACATTCGCATTCACTCCGTGTTTCACTCGGGTTTACATTCATAAATATGTTTACGCTCTTTAAGGCTAAGGGAAAACGCTTGAAGTCCCATCCGACTTCAACTATAAACTAAATCACAGTAACTGTTTTGTTTTTTCCTTTTAACTGGCATTCCAATAAATCTGATTAAAGCTAACTATCGACTAAGTCCGCCCACTTTGGGGTTCCACTGATTCCGGCTTTGATTCGCATATCTTCTATTAAGTGTGTAAATCATTCCATCATATCGTTGTTATTTATTACTATGATATAGATAGGGTATGCGAGCCTGGATATATATGGCACAATATTAGGGGCACTATGATTGGGGCGAGCCGCATCGTAAATTTGGCCCAAAGGAAAAGTTTCGGACAGGTGTCGGGGTCACCGAAAAGGTAAAGCACCGCGCCAGAATATTAGAGTGTATGAGAAATGAGTGCAATTTCGGCGGGCCATATAAGCAAGTTTTCTCATCCATCTAACCTGTCTATGGCATTGGCTTGGCAAAAGCAACAGCGGTGCTACTGCCACAAACAGCCCATGCCAGTGCCCGGACGATGTTGTCTGGGGCGATGTTGTAAGTTGAGAGTCGCCGGCTGCCGAGCGGAAAAGTCTCACGGAAATTACTAAATCGATACGTGCGGCCGCGTATCAGATTTTTCCACGCTGGTTTCGCATGCAAATTCCGGTCTAAAAAAAAATGTCTTGAAGCCATGGCGCCTGCAGTTGCATACATAAGAATCTGCTGCCAGTTGGTTTTCTCCAATTTAAACTTTCTTTCAAGATAATTTTTGCATACTTTTTCCATAAAGGGATAATTTTATCAATAGATTTGAAGTCTTTGATTTTAAACAGGTTCCCATCCTAACTCGTCGCCTTTTCTTAAATAAATTAGAAAAGTTTCACAGAAAGAAATGAATTTTAGAGAAGTTAGTGCAATTTCTTAAAGGTCAACCTCTAATTTGAACCTCAAAATAGACAGTCTATAAATATATAGAAGCAGGAAATCAAATTATCCCACTCAAATGGCTCGAATTAAGGAACTCAAAGCGAAACCAGTGGAGTTGCCCTCTGGCGGGACCAGTCGTCGTTTTAAACCACAAAATACGATCTAGAATTGGAAGCAAACCCTGACGATGAAATAAATTATCAAAGTAATTGGAGAACAATTACACATGGATCAATGAAGGGATGGAGGAGGTGGACGTTGAGGTGCAATTAGAGACCACACCTCACCTAAAGCTAATGAATAAGTTAATAATATGTTATGGACTTGCTATTTGTTCAGGGCTTGACGTGAGAGGGTGCGAGGTTGTGTGGGTGTTGCACTACTATAATCTAGGGGTTGCTGCTATGGGGCGTTCGTCCTGCCCCTCTATCGCCGGATGGACATGGTGTTTGTCGGGAACTGCGGCTTCTGTCCGGCACTGAAGAATCGCTTGCAGGTGAGTCGCCAGAAGGCGGCTCGGAAATCAACACTATAGAAAGCGTAGATGAACGGATTGATGGCGCTGTTGAACCAGCCGAGCCAGGTTAATGCCTTGGCCAGCATCTGACTGGCCTGGTGCTCCGCCAGGAAGGGGGTGATCAAGTAGTTAACAAAGAACGGCAGCCAGCAGGCAATGAATCCTCCTACCACAATGCTCAGGGTCTGGGTCGTCTTGTTCTCCTTCTTGAGCGATGTAATCCGGTTCGACAGGGACTTGGTATTGTTGCTGGTGGTGTTGACAGTGGTGGGGCCCGAGCTGATGACCCCACCTGTTCCCCCACCCTGGTGCGGATGGTAGTGCGGATGGTGATGGCTCCTCCTATCCCCGTGTGAGTGCCGGAAGCTGTGAGGCCGGACTCCGGGCTGTTGTGCCTGCCACTGGGCATCTAGAAGACTGGCTCCGGGTCCCGTGCCACTTGTCATTGTGGTAATGGTCGTCGAGGCGGTCGATGCGCGCTTCAGCGAGGAGGGTCGGGTTAGCTCGTAGCACCCATTCTTGGCGCTGGCACTGCCGCCACCGGCTCCCGGTGATGGCAAGGCCAACAGAGACTGACAATGGGCCTCCCTGGAGGCGGCACCTCCGGCCGGGCCGACCGGAGCACAAGTTTCGCTGTCGCTGAGCATCATGTCGTGCAGCTCCTTGGCTATCGTCTGGTTGGAGAAGGTGCGCGACGTGGCATGCCTCTGCCGCTGCTGCTGGGCTCCCGCCGAGCTGTGCAGCTCCTGCTCGGACAGCTCGTTCTCCACGTCCGCCGCCGTGTAGCGCTTGAATTTCTAGACACGCAAAGTGCACAAGGCGGTTAAGTCAATGCGGATGATAAATAACTAAAATGAAGTCAATGTGCGGCAAAAGTCGAGTGAAAGTGGGTGGGGAAAGCACGCACACATATTCAAGGGAGCTGGGAGAATGTTTAAAAAGTCTATTTAAACTTGAGGTTACTCGTATTATGTGTGTGCCAAAGTTTTAAACCTTAAGTCTTGTAATAATGTATTCATTAGAAACATTTTAACTTTATATGTAAAACCAATTATTAGTTCAAACTTTAAAGTTTGATCCGACTTCGTTAAAAGCATGGCTTATTCTATCAATTATACCTGTTTAATTTTATTATTTAACTTTCAAGAATATAGGCACTCCTCTCCAAGGATGAGTTGCGATAATATGATTAGCTTGTGCAGAGCCTTGTGTGAGTTTCTTCGAGTCACAAGGAAATTTTGTTGGCAAAATTTGGGAGAATTTAATTCAGTTTAAGTGAATTATAGGCTTATTTAAGTCTGCAACTTTGTAAGCCAGTCACTGTGTTCAGAATTTGAAGTACCCTTTAAATTCGTTAGGCTCCATTGGAACAGAGAATGAGTACTGCCGGCAATTGCCTTTGTTACTCCATTTTTCAAATCAGTTCTGTACATAAAAAGTGAAATTAAGCTGATTTAGTTACTCAGGTGGACGGGGAGGGGGGCGTCCAATCCCCGAATCCCATTAAACTTGATAGCTGAAAATTCAGGCTGCGAGACCATTAAAAGCCAAGGCCGTATTGTAAAAGTTGCAAAATGCTCGTTGGCCGGACAAACGGAAGTCCGACGACGCCATGCCAGGGTATGGAACAGTATGGATGGCATACCATGGTATGGTATTTAAATCTGTGTAAGCTCCTGGCATTCGGGAATTATGAAACAAACGTGCCGCAGTTTGTTTCGTACGTGGAGTGGCCTTTAAGCCGGTGTGGGCCGGAATAGAGAATAGAGATGACTTTAGGGCAGAAACAGGAGCAGCATAGAGCAGTTTCTGTTGCAGCTGCAGTGGTTTCCGTATTTGAGCTTTATGTTGGTTTACTGCAACTACCATTAGAGGGGGGAGGTGATGAGATGCGGGGACCAGGTGAGGTGCGGGGGCTGGATGGGAAGGGCCACGCGGTGGCGGAGCTTACCTTGTTGTGAACACTTATGTCGGTCATATTGTCGTGCCTGGATGCAATGACACAGGAAATTCTTGCATACACATAAATCATTACTGCCATCGGTATGAAAAAGGAGCCCATGGCCGAGAAGATGACGTAGCCCTCGTTTTGGTTGTAGCGGCACTCCCGCAGATCCCTCCGGCCCGGCTCGTACCTGCAGGAAACAGAAACACCAAGCACAAATACAATTAATTACAACCGACTCGACTAATGCAGGAAGTCGGCAATTATTTGCCTCCGCATTGTGGCAGCAGTGGCGGCAAAGACAATTGCCACCTAATTATATTCGTTTGCTCTGGGCCCGGCTTTGTGACCCGTCAGAGTTCACAAATTTGCATGCTCAACTCTCAACGCTCAACTGTATGGCCAAGATGGCCAAGAATTTCTGGCCAAACAATTTACAGCCCGGCGTAAAACATCTAGAGACCATTGTCCTTTTTCGTCCAAAGTAATTCAACATAACGGACAGCTAATTATCCCGGGAAGTCAGCTGTCAGGTCCTTGGAATTAGCCTGCACAAGTCAAAAAGTACCAGCAACCCAGCTTGAAATTGCAATTAAAGCTACGACCTCATAGAAAATAGATATAAACAATTTAATGACAAAATCAATAAACGTTTTGCTTGGTCTATTTTTGTGTATTATTTACTTTCTATTATTGTTCTACAAAATGTTATTGCCTTTTTCATCACAAATGAAAGAGTTAAATGGCCTCATAATTTGAGTTCTTTGTTCGGTTCAATGAGAGGCCAAATAATGGTTCCACAAAGTGAAAAATATATTTTCTATATACATATATCTTTATATTTTTAATTTTTAAACCAATTCTAATTCCAGAATTTCTCAAGTGTACTTACCATCCCAAAATGGGTGGACAGGTGATGGCAAGGGCCAAAAGCCAGACGATTAGGATCATGATTAGAGCCAAGCGTTTGGAGCGCCGTTTACGGGAGTACGTGAGCGGCCTGGTCACGGCCAAGTATCTGTCGGATGAACGGGAAAGATTTACGTTGCGGACGAATTCCCAGAACCGGAACCAGAGTATCACACTCACCTGTCCACACTGATGGCGCAGAGGCTGAGAATCGAGGCGGTGCAGAGGAGCACGTCGAGGGAGATCCAAATGTCGCACAGCACCCACCCGAGTTGCCACGAGCCTGCAATCAAAATACCAAATTAAAAACTTTCACGAGCCGTAGCCGGGCCGGAGTCGAGGCAAGGAGCAACTTAAAATTCCGGACCAAAGTCAATTTGATTAGCAACATTTTGCTTGGCTTTCAGCAAATGCCTCACCTAAGGCCAATTAAACGGGCCGTAGGATCACAAATTTTGGCAACGGCCTGGCCCTATGCACATAAGCCACGTTAGTGGTTTCCACTCCGGACAACTGGACCTCCTCAACTTTTAACTCTTCGGCTCGGCATTGAAATTGTGGGCACTTTGTGTTGAGGCTGAACAGTTGCTCCCCGTCTGCGGCCTGTCAACCGATTAATTTTTTAATCAAGTACCCCTCAATGGTCTCGGAGCGCCAAATGAAAAGTTGTTTTTGTGTTAAGGGAAGGCCAGGAGCACGAGAGCGAGCTCATTAGGATGGCCAGAATAAAGATTGCCTTTTGGGCAGCATACACCCACTTTGAGTAGTTTCCATATACGGATGCAATTTAGTTACTTTGGCTGACTTTACAAATTTCGAAGATATATTTTTAACCAACTTAATAAGGCAGTAAAACCGAAAATAAAGGATGAGAGATGTATAATTTTTTGACTTGTTAATATATGCTTTGCAAAGTTTTAAAAACAAAAAAAGGTAAAAAAAAAAATTTACATAACATCAGCTGAGCAACTTTTTTTCAAAATAGAACTTTTTCAACAAAATAACAAAACAAACATACCGTGTTGTTCTTCTCAGGAAATTGTTAACTGGAAAATAGCCTTGGGGCAGTTATAATTAAGGTCGAGGTTCTTTGCAGGAAATTAAAGAAGGGAAAACTTTTTCATATACCGTAATTCATTTTCATGAAATAACTCAAAAATGTCCTTTCAAAGGAGTGAGCCTGCCATTAACCATGCTATGGGTTTGTTGAAAAACCAAAGTGGATCAACTATTTTGTATGATTCGTCCCATTTTCAAAATGTCAGCGAAGCGGATGATTATGACAAACTTTCGACATGCCGCAGCCTTTAAAGAATGCCACAAAGTTGGGCTCGGGAATGTTGCCTTTTTCGGCTGTTCGTTTCCTATATTTTCTGGATTTTTTTTCACCAACTGAGGAAATTGCATAATGACAGAGGCAAAAAATGAAAGAAATTCTTTTGGTTCAAAGAATACAAATCCATAAGGCGAGAGAGATACATACTCGCATATTCCACCTAGCAGCATTTACATAAATATGTGGGGCGTGGAATCCGCCTCTTCCTGACACGCCCCCGCCCACTGTTTTTGTTCCGGTTCGTGTTCCTATTTCGGTTGCCTCTGCTTTGTTATTTTACACTTGAAACAAAATTCTAGGAGTTATTTCTTTAAGTCTGTCGAAGAATATTAAAGATACACGAGTAGAAGCAATAAACTCCGAGATAATCTTAGATAATTTTTACATTTTTCAAATCTAGCTTTCAAAGAATTTGTATCCAAAAACAAATTATAGAAGATAGTTTCTTCAAAAATGAATTTCCAAAAACTAAAATACTTAGTTTTTAAAAATATTTATATTATCAAGAAAGTTTCCTGAAGAAACACTTTTGTTGATAATTTTATTTTTTCTTAGATTTCGAATTCTGGCCTGAAATTCTTTGAAAAACACTCTTTAAACAAAAACAGTCGAATGTTTGTAGTGTAGCCTGCAGGGTGTTGGGCGAAAAGCTTTTGTTGGCAATTTTTTGAGGGATTTACCGGAATGGCATCTTCATCTTCTAATCACGCGAAAAGCCCGGCAAGCGCTGCCTACATTCACGGAAGCACTTTAATGGCAAACCCGGGCGGAAGGACTCACCTATGAGGTGGACGGCCACGGCGGGGGGCATCACGAAAATGCCGACGAGGAGGTCGGCCACCGCCAGACTCATCACGAAGCAGTTGGTAATGGTGCGCAGACGACGCGTGGTCAGAATGGCCAAAATCACCAGGGTGTTGCCAATGACGGTGACCACAATAAAGGTGGCGAAGACAGCGATCAGACAGATGCCCTGCCAGGAGATCACCAGGTCATAGAAGTGGGCCCATTCCGTGGCCGCCGCCGATTCGTTATAATAATTAAAGGTGGTCACGGAGGGGCTGGGAGTGTCGGTGGGCGGCACTGAAGTCTCGTTTGTGCCTCCGCCCTTCAGCCCACCGCCCCCAGTCCCATTGGTCGTGGCGAGAAGGTCCTCGTAAACGATGGATATGTTCTCCGCTTGTCCCAAGTTGCCGCCTGCGGCAAGCGACGAGGCAGCCACATACATGAGCGACGGATAAATGGCGCTTAAATTATTCAGCTGCAGGTTGACAGCCATGGATCGGCCTATTGGGTCCGCACTTGTGGTCCGGTCTGGCCGCTCTAAGCCCTGTTCGGGGATCGGGGGACATATCCCAGAAACTGGTACTGGTGCTGGTCCTGGTTCTGGCTAAGGTCCTGGCAATGGCACGGGCTCGGCCCAACTGTTGTCATTGTATCGAATTGCTGTTTGATGTCCTGGCTTCTCGTTCGGTCGGCTGCAATCAAGCGAAATTGTGGCATTTGGTGAGAACTTAAGGACACTAAGAAAAGAGTTTTTTTTTTTAAATTTAACCTAGGTAATCCTTAAACAGATATAAATAACTTTAAATACTTATTATTAGGAAAATAATAAAAACTATTCGTTTGTTTATAAAAAGGACTATTTACTTATGCAGGATATGTTGTTTACTTTAGGTTGAAAAGATTTTTGGAATTTTTAGGACTATGCTGCCCATTTGCAACAAAATTTAAAAGCTTAAATGTGAATAAATAGAGTGAATAACTGTATACTCTTTTAGTAAATATTTATATTTTTTAATTGATTGCTCAAAACGATTTACTTTATTTATAACATTAAAACACTCATTCACATGTTGCCAGGCCATCAGTTCAAATATTCAAATAAATGCAAAAAAATATACACATATTTATAAGCGTTATTCGCAAAACAAAAATCTCCCCATTTATTTTATTTTAGGTACTAATAACAATAAATTTAAAAGAATTCCTGTTCTACAATGTAGTAATAACACACAATTGCAGCTGCGGAAATTGTATTGTAATTTGGTTATTAGGAATTCCAAACATGAATTTCTTTGTTTCAAAAACGCAATCAGAAAAAGTTATTTTTATTGTGAAGAAACTTTTTGTCCAATTACAGAATGTTTCTTATTGGATTTCTTGTATTGACGTTAATTTTAAAAGCAAAATTCAAGGATAATCTAAAAAGATGCCTCAAAGTTTCAATTTGAAATAGAAAATTGAAGGAACTTTTCTTGACAAATGTGAGTTCCCTTCGAAGAAAATACTTGTAACTTACTTTTCTTTTGTTGAATTAAAAGTTGATGTTGAACTCGATTTTGTTCTGTGTGCCTGCAATAGGTTTCGGATTATTTAGAGTCTCCACTTGCCGATGCCTAGATGCCTAGGGTGTTTGGGGGATACCCCTTTACAGCCCGATTGTCATCCATCTACGAAATGGCCAATTTATCACCGAAACTTTTCCACTATTCCGCGACCCTCCACGTGCAATCCGACGATAAGATTGATAATCGACAAGCGCTTTATTAGATTTCCGCACAAATTATGTATATGGCTCGGCTACTCGGCTATATTCGACTATGGCTATGGGAACGGCAGAAAAATACGCCGGAATTGCGACGTCCCCCACGGCGGATGAGTGTTGACTGAGAGCGGCGACAGAACGAGGCAGACCAAATGGCAAAACACCAAGCTGGGCTGCCAGTTCGACACTTCTTGCCACTTCTGTTGACAATAATTTGGCATTAAGTATTATTTATTTTGCCGCCGATAGTGCGATAGTGCCAGCCGTTTGCGATTCCTTTCTTGGTTCCCCGGGTATATGGGTATACGGCTGTGCGGTAGTGTGTGGGTGCGATAAGCAAATTAAAACCGATATCGCAATAGACAAGGTGGCGGTGGTGGGCAAGGCACCAAAACGCGAAATAACAAAGTTACATCAGCGTCGGAATCCGAAATGAATCCGAATCAGAATCATCTACGTCAACCCGCAGGCAAATGAATTTTTAGCGAAAAAAAGAAGAAATTATGTAGCGTCGAAATTTGCATATTATAATAAAAAGGAGGGAGGAACGCAAGCATAATGCTATAAGAGCGGATATGAGAAAGTTCCGAATGATATGTTTTTTACATGCCAGGCTTTTAATATTCAAGCAGAAACTATTCAAAAGTTGGTATTACTCTTTAAAGGTTCAAGTGTCCGGCATTATTTAATTTCAGCCAAAAATATTTTTTATCTACTTATTTGCTTTGACGTTTCTGTTTATTTGAATCTTGCTTGAGCTTTTCCATTAGAGCAATGCTAAGTGAGTATTTACATTTGATTTACATTTAAGCTATTTAAACAAACAAATTATCAAGTTAAAAGCAGAATCTAACAACCCATATTTATTTTACCCAGCTCCTAAGTACCTTCATGTGTTTAACTTCTTTCTGAAAACTGTTCATCGAAAAATGTTTTGATCTAATTAACTTAAAAACTATTGGCTTGTTTTCTCAAAAGTACTCTCTAAAAAATAAATTAACTGAAATTAAATGGTAAAAATTTGTAATACTGCAACCAGAAGAGAGCATTTTTGTTGTGAAATTTCACAAATGGAAAAATGCTGTTTATTTGTAAACTATTTATTATAAATTGATTTTTGCAGTTAGGGTATACGGGGGTTCGTTAACCCTTTCCTGTATTCATATTCTCCACACTGACGCGAAAAAGTCATAAAAGACCTTATCGCTCACATGATAGCAATCTGGCTGGAGGCGAAGTGCTCGGAAGGGAACTTTTACTTTTTTATGCTCTGGGTTATGTGTAAATATTTGCCCCAATGCCTAGTGACGTACTCAAAACGGGTAAAACTGATTAATTAGATACGATGCAAAGCCCACAGCAGTCAGTCAGGGTTAAAGTATTGATCGAGCTCGGTGCTAGGTGTTCGGTTGTCGGTGGAATGTGTCACCCATTTCGATAAAATTCAGGCATTCTACGGCCACAATTTGGGCATTTCTTATATACACACTTACGGAATCTAGAGTGTCCAATTGGTAGCGGTAGAAATCAAGTGTATAGTACACTGAAGGGGCTTTAGAACGAAAATAGATTTATGAACTCATTCCGCCGTATGTGGTCGGGATTCCGGCCAGCGGCTTTGGGGCCGCGATCAGAGGGTGCGGGAAAGCCTTTGTCCGTGATAAGACCTGGCGTTTTTATGAGCACTTTGATTGATAATCTAATTCGCAACTCAATTGCAAACTTGGCACGAACACAGCCCCCCCTAATCTTGGGTCTTGGCTCCTTGGCCGTTGCCCCTTGCCCGTTGCCATTTTTGTTCCTATTTCCATGACAATGGCCGCAATCAGGCCGAAAGCTTTACCCTTTCGGCCGTGGAGGCTACGGGCTGTCTTGGATAAACTATTTCTTCAAAGGGTGCAAATTGAGTTGCCAAATCCAATTACTTGTGCGGATTGCCACTTTGTGTTTTGGACCATCCTCCAAAATCCAAATTATGACATCAATTAGAAATTGATGCCGAAGTGGAAAATCTTGATTGACTTTGGTCCGATCGGGGCGTGCGATTTTTGGTCCATACATATGCTATTTCCGGCACTCATCTCCGGCACTGGATCCATTGAACGTCCATGGAAGATTTATTTCACACTGAAAGTTTACAGGCCAGGCCAGCAGTAGCAAATAAACAATAGTGGTCGAGAGCTCTCGGTATAGATATTTACATATGCTGGCTCTTCGCATTGCACATATTTTTTAAGAGATTTCCCAGCGTTTACTTGACAGCTGGCGGCCTTCACCTTATTCCGTTTTAATTGACCAAGCCCCCCATTTCGTTTGCGATATTAGGCGAAATGTCCGAAATTCCGTCTGTCTCGGCCAGAAGGGCATTTTAAGTGTTTCCATTGCAAGGCCAGCTGAAATGACTTTAGCAAGAAATAGTTTTTGCCAGTTTTGGGATGCTTGGATTCTTTTTTGCGACTCTGGCACCTACGCGAAAGGAAAAAACTGCTGAATTCCGTCAAAGTGCTCTTTTTTTCCGTGGCATCCCATCCGTAGCAGCACCCTGCCTTCCGGCACAGCTTCCGCAATTGTTTGGATGAGTATTTGTTGCAATTTGCGGCCAACATGGCGTATGTGTAATGTGCAACTCTGGAATAATATATCATTTGCATTCGACGGGGGGGCGTGTGCCTGTCTGTTTGTAGTGTCTGTTTGTGTGCGACAGGAAGCCTGTCTCTGACGTCAATGTCAGTGACAAACAGTCGCACAATCAACCTCTATAACTAACTATTTATTGAAACTGTCAGACACTTATTTGTCCTCTTTATTTGGCAGTCGAATCGGAGCGGAGGTGTTTAGCGTGAAAGCATTTGTCCATTACCCGCTCCTGATCTATGCAAATGTCACCCCGCAGGACAAGAGATGGGAATGGCCTCGGCCGGAGAGAAGGGTCCTCCTAAAGGAGGGCACTCCTGAAGAGGGTCCTCATAGCGCTGTTTACTTACTTAATGCAATAGCTTTTCTGGAGGGTCCTTCTCCTACTGCTCTCCTTTCACATCAAAACATTTCGCATTGTTTCGTATTGACACAGAAAGTTGTTATTATTTATACTACTTGTAATACTATTATTGTTGTTTGTTTTTTTTGTTTGTTACTTTTATTTAGCGAGCCACTGAACCACTGAAAGCACTAAAGTGGGCCAGGACCCTGTATAATGTGCAACTTTGTCAAGGGTCGAGTGTCGAGTGCACTTTTATGGCAGCAACTGAGGAAAAGAAACTGTTTGCTATTGAATCACTGTTTATTATTATTATATGATTGTATTTTTAGCGATGTGACGAACCGCACTCGGCGCCCTCAAATTCAAATTTTCGTTATCGGCCGAACAGGTAAGCCGCCGGCTGATCAATCGCTCTTCGATTCAGGTTCGGTTTCTGTTTCAGTTTCGGGATTTCAATTAATTAGAGACCTCGATGGATGGCTCTACGATGCGACCGCTTCGGTTGAGCGCCTGAGGAAAACTGACAACCAACTCGGATTCTGAATCGAAATCGGAATCGGACTCGGATGCGTCCCGAGAATCGTGCCTGTCGCTCGGCCGTATAAATAGTAGGTAAGTAGTATCCCCGTCCGCCTGGCTTCCAACGAATTGTGGATGCCAAGTTTCCGTGCGGGCAGCAAACACGCGACTTTTGAACCGAGCGCGGGCGGTAATCCTGCCAGAGGCCCACGCTGTATTTAAACAATTGTGCAAGCAATTGTTTGCAAAATTTGAATATTCAAACTGCTCGTGCCAGAGCGAAGCCCAGTTAATTCCAGGAACGGTGTTTAATTAAGCCGACTGGTAGGGACTAGCTAGGGAATTTCGAGTGAAGAAGAAGACTCCACGTCCGATAAGAAAACTGCGTATCCCCCGGGTCCAGACGATGGATTTTACGAGAATTTCTAAATGAAAACATAAACGCTTTCGCGGGTACTCAGGAATTCTAAATTAAGACTTTTATGGGAGCCTTGTAGACAAACGAGCAGATATAGCAGATATAGCCATACCGGCCATACAGCAAAACGTGCACAAACGGTACTGGCTCTATCCTATCTATAAGAATATGATTATAGCGCTGTGGTCGTGTGTGTCGGGGGCTTTTATTTGAACATTTTATAACTTGCAGATGCGTCTCCGCGCGAATATCGCAAATGCTATTGCTTCACGCTCATAATAAATAGTGTCAACAGCTGCTAACAGCGCTTATTCCCACTGCCAAAAGGTTAAATTTGGTTTATTCGATTGCCATCCACAATCCACAGGTTCACTGGCCAATGTGAATGCGTTCCCGTTCCCACCGATTTCACTCCCACTCGACCTATTGGATTGTAAACAAAGGCATGCGCCCTGATAACGGAATACTTGCAATAAGGGCACCTAAGCCGGAGTTGCGGAGGAACGTGTGGGAATGAAACGCATTAAGCGCCAATTTTTGGCTTAAAACCCCATTCAAAAATTAGCTTTAAACTAAATAAGATCAAACTTGCCTATAATACTCGTAACAAAACCACAAGGCCATTATAAAAAGTCATTAATTCCCAACAACGAACTTTAAATGTATTTTTAAGCCCCTAATTGCTAATCATATAAAAAAAACAATCATTAGTTTTTTCGAAACAGCTTGGGTGCTGTTAAAAATATAACTCATACGACATGTATCCATTTTTATATCCCTACATCTCTTTTTCATCCATCTAATTGCTATTTTAATCACTTAATGAATATTCTCTAAGTATCAATAAAATTATAATAATTTTTTAATAAATTAAAAAAAAATGTATTTCTTGCAAAGACACATTGGTCGTATGAGTGATATCTGTTCATGGATTTCAACACGCGCTTTTATTTTTATTATTTAATTAATTGAGTATAGTGAATGATATTTATTATTGACTTTGTTATTGTAATGATTAATTTTTTTCACTTTTTTCAAACACAAAAGCATGTACATTTCTAGTCAAAATAAAACACATTTGAATACAAAAATGTATAAAATAAACTATACAAAATGGTTTCCCCGACAAGCATCCATCAGATTTCATTGTATATTTTACGGGATAGGTTGCTAGCTCGAGATTACCCCTAAAACCAGTGCATAATTTTGGGCCGTAATGTAGCAACTGGGTTAACCAGACGGCCACCTGGGCCACCTGCAAGCTCCTTAGCAGATTGAATTCCGGCCACTGGCCAGTGGTTAGTCCCAAACATCACTTAGATTGATTAAATGGGAGAAATCTGTGCGGTTCGGGTACGTGACTCTGCAAAACGACCGACCATAATTGGTGGCTATGCTAAAGGCGTTCAGCGCAAAAGGGTAAAGGACTTGGCAACGAAACTCCATAGAAATAAAAATTGTTTCTGGTCGTGGACAAAGTTTCGCAACATCATTTAATTATCAAATGCACGTACATAAGTGAGTTTTTGCAGTGACAGGAAGGTCGTCACCCGCTTCCGGGATCTCCACTCCACCCACCACACATGTCCCATTTCCCCGGCCAACTTCAAGAACGGAATAGAAAACTTAGTAACATTGCCAAGTCCCATCGCAAGTTGATAGAGATAAACTTTCCATTTCTATGCACCCAACTTGGCAATAGCAATAGCAATGGCAGTGCCAATGCTAAATTGAGTTTAACAATTTGTCTTAGCGGCACTTGCAATGGATTCAGTAATTGCCTGACAAATCGCTTCCCCCCGCTTATTGTGGCACATTCCAAGTACACGGTACTCCGGAGGGGCATACGCAGGACACGACAATTTGTCGCCAAATGTCCTGGCAGCATGTGTTCGCCATCGTCATAAACTTTTAATTTCGCTCGCATAATTACTCCGGGGAAAATGGCGGACAGGAAGCCCTATCCCATCTTTTATCGCATAGTCATATCCTCTTGGATTCGCCATCCCACACGTGTCGAAAACTAATCCATAAATATCACATAATAATATTTTTAAATGGTTTCTGCTTATCATTTAAAATATTATCTTTTAAGACAAGCAATTATCAAGTTCCTGTTTTTTTTTATATATATATATTTTGAACATACAAACTTACATCGGTGGACTTTTTTTCGGTGGACTTTGCGTCTGCCAAAGTTGCTTTTAATTGCTAGGTGAACGAACCCGCTGGGTCCCTAATGCATTGGCCCGGCCGCTTTGAGACACCAAAGGCCAGAAGCTATTAATAATTTTCAATCAATAAGTGTAATATTATTCGCGTCAACTGGATCAGGGACCCGACAAGGATGCGGCGGAATGGGCCATAGACAGTGAGAGTATACTCCGATTACGGTTGCCAGGCATACAAAGTACATATACAAAAGGCATACAAATATAAATATAAATATACATATACATAAAATATATGTGTATATATTTTAAATTTGATTCTCGAGCACCCTCCACGTTTGCCATCTTCTTTTCAATTTATTGTTCTCTTGGAGAGTTGCATCCTCTTTCATCCTCCCAGACCATGGCATTCCGGTCTGGACCTTCCCGTTCCCGGTCCTGGCATTGTCCGTTAAGGAGATTTCGGCTTACATTGCGTGTTGTGGGGGAATTGTAAAAAAATCAGGGACAATGGACCCGAGCCTTTGAAGGCAGCTTAGCGCGACCCAAAAGCATGCAAATAGTTGAAAATACCCCCGCTGGGACATTAATTGGTTAATCAAGTTTACAACTGCCGAATATCCACTGATGCCACCGAAATGCTGAAAATGGCAATTTGGTCTCTGACCATAAATGTGAGTGCGGAAGCCCCGAGAACAAATGACTCGGGAGGTCCGAGGATAGGAGGACTGTGTCCTCCACGGCCACCGACCGCAAAAGCCGCACAAACACTAAATGTGCTGACCACGGGAAAACACAGAAAACTGAAATCATTATTGGAAATTACGAGGTGGCCGCCGGAAGTGTACGGAAAATGCACGGGCCGCCGTGGTGGAAGGACCAAAAATGTACGGATGGATTTATGCGCATATGAACTGAGATAATCAACGAGTATTTGGAGCATCCCACAAAAATCATAGCTATGCTATGCTATAGAGGTTTCAGGTGAAACTAAAATCTAAATACTCTGTGGAATATTATTAGTAAATAAAATGTTAGTAAAGTTTATGTACCCGGAATGGAAAGTGTAAACCTAATTGTAGCCACTAAAAGTTTTTTGTGGAGGCAGGAAGTGCTCCTCTCGTTTCTATAAAAAGTACCCACACGAACTTTTTTTTGTCATACATCTTTGTTATTAATAGACACAGGATGTTAGGTAGGAACTTTTTCCATAAAAAAATAATGGAATTGAACTCATATTGTTATGGCAAAGATTTCGCAGAGAGTTGCGGAATGCGCTTTCTATGTTTCCCAGGCTTAGAAAAACAAACAACACAGAGAATGTCAATATTTATTTATCATATTCGCTTGTTTATTTTATTGGCTGTCGCATGTTGTATGTGGCACATACCTCTTATTCCATTTTTAAAGCCCAACCATCGTTTAATTAAGGCCAATTCGATCGGGGACTTGGGCGGGCTCGAACATTCGAATATTTTGCACTTGAGTGGCCTGAAAATCCTCCCAACTGCGAATGCTGCCATAAATAATGCCACACGAAGTTTTTAAATGCAATAATGAAATTTATTAAGAACTTTGCGGAGTTAAAACACCGAAGACCAGCAGCTACGACCTTCGGTCCAGACAGACACTGTGTGGCATGCGTCCAGAGGCAGGGGCTGGCGGGAGTGGCTCAGTTAACAAGGCAAAGTGCAAAGAAAACCTGGCTGAAGTCCAGATACTCTTGCAAATCGGTAAGTCCTTAAGTTGACTGAAAGTTGGGCGAAAGTTTGCAAGTTTTGCTCGGCAAAAGTTTTCCCCGCCAACTCCGAGACGGATGCCGGAGTAATGGATGTGGCGAGGCGGAACAGTTGACCATATGGAAGGGTATTATGGCAGCGTAATTTACGCAGCATGTTGCCACACACATGTGGCCAAGCGTGTCGGCAGGATGCGGGGCCAGGATGGAGATACACATAAAGGCAAGGCCTCCGGCCTCTCCGTTCTTCTCTGGATTCGTATCCTGGCTCTCTCCTTACCACCTCATCACCTGGAGCAGCCTGTAGAAGCAATTCCGCATCCGCATTCGCCAACAACTCCATGGCCAAGCCAAGCACTTACGTAAATGCCTGACGGCAAAACTTTTCCCCTTTGTTGTTGTTCAGCTGTTTTAAAAGTCCCGAATAATTGAGTTTTACGCATAATTTGCTTGATTTTATTTTACTTACAGATGCCTCTGACCCGCCCCTTTGCGCACCAACCTTATCCCCTCAGGTAACTTTGACCCGACTCGTGTGCAGTCACCACAAAGGTAAACAATAACAATCAATAGCCATTCCCTGACCTGTATCTGCTGGAATCCGCCCCATTATGGCCACAACAAGGCGGAGTCCCTAATGTATTTTTTTCTCCAGGATTATCGTAATCCAAATCGAATTGGAATCGATACTGCAGTATGCTCTGCTCTGTATGCAGTGGAATCCTCGGTTTTGACAAACACTAATTAAAATGAATTATTAAATGGGATTGGGACTGGAATTGGCATTGAACAAAGGTGGCATCGGAAGGAGCGAGGGCACAACATAGATTTGGGTAAACCAATTAAAATGCCCCGTCCACGTCAGTTGGAATGCAGTCGGTTAGACGCAGGATAGCGACAGCATAAATCCATTTATAATTAATTTTTACAAATGAATGCGATAATTAAATATGCACGCATCTGAATCAACACGCGTCCAACAAAAAGAGTCGCGTCCAAAATAAATGGTCCGCCAAAGCAATTAAATGAGGCATTATAAATTATAAATAATTCACGGTATCCCCTATCCAGAGGATCCAAAACAATATTAGAGCTATTACGGATTTAATGATGGATTTGGAACGTTTAATAAAATAATTCCCATTGCCAATTTTCCATATAATAAGATTATCTGAGTATAATATACACATTTAAATCTGTATAAGTATTTATTTATTTAACACATTTACAATTTATTATTGAACCTTACAATGCAGCTTGGCAAAGGGGGGAATTATTGTTTTAGATTCTATTATTACAGCTCTTTTAGGGAGTTTTTAATCGCATTTAACACGCCAGCTCCTGCTCCTGTTTCTGTTCCCGATCCGGCTTTAACTCCTGCTCCAGTTACGATTCCTGATCCGTGAGCCAAATCTCGAGTATAATTTATATAAATATATATATATATTTAACACCTTGGTATTCGTAGAGGTAGGATAACAATTGTCAGATGTTCACTGAATATGAGAAAATGCATTTCATACATTTCGCACACGATGCGTCGTTAGCCACTCAAATAACAGATGAAACCGCGCTCGGTGGTTCGTGGTGTGTTTGCGTGGATTTTCACTTTAGATTCGTCCTGATTTTGGAGGGGGACTTGGGGGTGGGAAAGAGCAACAGCTTAGCGTACACTTGAAATACTGCACTGAACAATGATTAATGTTAATAACCAACCAGACTATAACATAGAAGTATTTATACTTAAATTATTACAATTTGCTATCTTAGACAGATGTTCGAGCTTGAGACGTTTGAGTTTCGCGGGTTGAGGTGTGCACACGACTTACAAATAGTATTCAATTAGAAAAAATATATATATTATATTTAAGTATATATGTATGTGTGTAGGGGGGAGGTTTAGGTGTGTGGTGTGAGTTTTTAGTGTAGGTTTTTAACGTTTTGTACATGCCCAAAAAACTTTAGCAAAAAACTTGAATATCACTCGTATGTATGTTAAAATTTTCAATTTTCAAATTCAATTCTCTTGCATGAAATAGGTTTTACAATAAACATTATAAACGCCATTTAATCAGTTACCAATATATTAATTATCATATATATAATATTATGTGTGTATGTATAGTATTTATAGTACGATAAAAATAGGGAGATGCTTAAAGTACGATTTTTTACAAGCCCATCCGGGGCTCGCTTCTTCAAAAACACATGCATACATAAGTGACATGACCCTTGAGTGGTTTGTTATTCAATTAGGATTATAAATTCGATTAATGCGCTTGAATTCTGGGCGGGGATCGAACCTCAGATGGATAAACTCGTACACTATATGCATAGGCTGTAAGTCAATATATCATTATAAATTATGTTAGACCTGTATTCAATTCAAACAAACTTAGATCCGAACTCTTAACACTTGAATAGGATTTAGATTTACAATTACTCTGCCCGCTAAGCAATACAAAAATATCGTTCGCACTTTGCCGTGGAATAGAGCTTGCCATCCGTAAATGAATTGGCTCGTATCTGCTCGGATGCGATCAGTATGTACATTGAAGGAGCTTTCCAAATATCTTTTGTTTTTTGTTTTAATTTGGCGCAGGAGTCGTTAATTTCTTGTTTATTTTTGGCACTAGTTCAATGGCTAGTCGGGGGATGCGATAGTGGCACAATACATCAAATGCTGAATACATAAATATACATGTACATATACATATATTCAAAAGGGCTAGAGCCGAGCAATCAAAGAATTCACATATACATCGTCCACCCTGTCCGTTATTCAGTCCTATCAGTTTTTTGTCCTACTTATAGTCCTACTAATTCCCAGCTTAGCAGCTACTGCTGGAGATCCCATTGAGGGATCTCTGTTTGATTAAATCCTTGGCCCATAAAAACCGCTGTTTCCTTTGCTCTCCAACAGGACACTGTTGCAACTCCACCCGAGACTCACTTGTGGTCTCAGTTGTTGTTCTTCCAGCGTGAGAGCAAAAGCCTCCAGCGATTTTTACGCCTTCTGCTTCAAATTTGCCAAATCAGCAGATGATTGGTGCTGTCCTCGCGGCCGGCGATCTCGCTCAGCGAATTGGCCCCAGAGTTGCGGAAGTCTTCGTAGCCATCACCACCGGAAATGATCAGCGTGTTGTTTGTCTCCGACTTGGACTTGGAGTGTTTAATTGATCTGTAAATATTAGGAAAACATTTTATTACTTCTTCAAGCTTAAATCATGTATTTTTATTACCCTTGTTTGGAGTACTCATCGCTAGTGGCACCACTTGCATCCCGATTTCCGGCTGCGGATGCCACTCCCTCCAGACCAGTGGTCTCCACAAAGGTGAGAAAACGCACGTGTCCCGTGTGACCGTGGGGAATGCCGGTGGGCACAATATTGATGGCACCCTTCTCGTAGCCCTGAGCCGGGATTGTCAGTAAAACGCCAGCACTGGTGCCGATCCAGATGAGATCCTTGCAACACAAAAGCGATGTCACCCTCAGACAGGCGGCCTTGTGTTGTCGGATGATCTCGTCACAGTTCGAGAGCATCTTGTTAACGGCGGGAGCAAGGTTCACTTCGGTGACTAGTTGGTGGCTGCATTCCCAAAAACATACAAAAAAGATATTTAAGTGAAAGATACAATTATCATAGGCTGAGTTCGGACTTACGTATTGGAATGGAAGCATTTAATATGCGCTGAATTCTGTATGGAAATCCAGACGTGATTGTTCGAGACTGTCATGTTTGTAATCGGCTTCGAGTCCGATGAAATCTGTATTTGGTTTATGACCTGCGGTATAAATTGAAAATAAGTATCGAATTTAATTTACTGAAAATTGTCTCCCCACCGTCAGGGTCTCTACATCCAGCACTTTAATGATGCCCTGAATGGAGCACCAAAGGCGACCATTGACATTCAACAGCTTAGTCACGGGACTGGTGACCGTGCCTATGGAAAGGCAATGGGATGAGCAAGTATTCCAGGAGGTGGCTAACATAGGAAACAGTCTGTTATTAAAATGATTACATATTACTATCAAGGAACGCTTACCTCCATCTCTAAGGTAAACACAGATATCACCATTCGCTAATGACACAAACACACGATTGTCCAGGTACCTAAAATAAAGAAAGATTTATTAAAAAAATCGATTTCAAACGGAAGGTTCAGAACTATTTTAAAATACTTTTTCAAACTGCATCAACAACAATCACAAATACTTCATATTGTGGGAAAAGGCATGGAAGGAAAATATGGGTCACAGCAGAGGTCATATCTTTGACAATAAGCATTTGATTCTCAAGCGGAATACCTTAAACGATTTCTAGATCGATTCTCCATCAATTTGCATCAAAAACTAAAAATAAAATATTTTTTAGAATTTCAGTCCAAAATTCTGGGGCATATCCTTCCTGGGGCGAAAAATGCATGAGGACAATATGGGTCACGCCAAAGGACATATCTTGGTCAATAATCGTCTGATTCTTAAGCGGAATGCCTTAATCTATTTCTAGATCGATTCTCCATCAATCTGCATCAAAACCTCAAAACAAAATTATTTTTTATATTTTTTGTAAAAATTTCTTCGGAAATGGGGAAAATGCATGGGAGGACAATGTGGCCCACAGCAAAGGCCATATCTTTACCAATAATCATCTGATTCTTGAGCGGAATACCGTAAACGATTTGTAGATCAATTCTCCATCAATCTGCATCAAAACCTCAAAAAAAAAAGTCTTTCCTTCAAATATAAGAAAATATGATGCGATGAACAGTATCACTCGATCTTAAGCGGATTTTCCTGAATAATTTGCTAAATATATCCTTGTGTAGGATATTATCTGCACTTACAAAATGGAATACACAGCGGAGTGGTGCTCGATTTTGATGCGGTTCTTCTTAATTCGAATATTGTCAGTGCTATTATAGACGTGGATGCAGCCGTCTTCGGTGCCGATCCACATAGTTGATTGATTGCTCTCGCCCTCCTCGGGATTTGAGTCCTGCAATAATTTAAGAAAATTAAAACTGCGGTAGAAGAAAGGTGTTCTGACTGAACCTCACCTGGTGCCCATGATAGGAGGGCGCAGGACTAGGCACGCGGTCCGCCAAAGTGGCACCAGGACCCCCCACACCAGTGCCTCCACTGCCAACGTTCAGAGATCCCGCGGCTGCGGCAGCTTCCGTTTCATCGTCGCTGGAGCTTAGATTTAGTTCCAACTGAGTATCACTGCCGCCAGCGCCCGCCGACGTACCATCGGTGTTGTCTCCGCCGGAAACTGGCGTCGGAGTGGGAGTCTTCTTTTTCTCGGGCGTCGCTGTAGCCGAATTGGAGGCGCTGTGGAAGCTCGGGGAGATGCTCTTCCGGTAGTCGCGCAACTGCTGCGTGTAACTCTGTTGCTGCGGCGGTTGATGCGTTTCCTTCCGCTTTTCCTTCTCCTCATGCTTCTCGTGCTGCTCCCCACTGCTGTTCCGGCTGGATGCCGCCGAGCTGTAAGCTGGTACAGAGGCCACGCACAGAATACGCGCGTTGCAGACACCATTGCAACTGGTAACGTTCGGCTCCGGATGCAGCGACATGATGCACACCTGGCCCACATAGCCGTCGCTGTTGCACACCCACACATCCCGGTTTTCGCTCAACGTGGCCGCAGCACAGGTGAACTGCAGTCCGGCCCTTGTCTTGCGAATGGGTATGGAGGTGAGGAACTCGGGTATGGGATGCTTCTCCAGTGTGGCAGCTACAGGTATAAATGGGGGATTAGCATTTCGTTTGAGTTTAAAAACATTTTAGGGACTTACCCAGCTTCTGCTTGGCCTCGTTGAAGGCCTCCTCCCACTGAGTGCGCTTGTCCGTCTTGCTGAAGACCACTGTTAGCTTTTGATTGCCATTCCTAACGACACAAGATGAAAATATTTGTTAGCAACGATAATAGCCAAGTATTGTAATTAGATTGAATGATTTTTGTTGAGAATGTGGTAATATTTACTCAACGATATATGATACTGTTTGGATATGAAAACGGCTGGCACTTACGGGGAACTGACTGTCAGCTCGAGCATGTTCAGCTGGGTGTCGTTCGTCTGGCGCTCGGAGAGTTGTCGCTGGACATCTCGGTGCAGTTCGCGGATGACGTCCTCCAGATACTGATGCGGGTACTTGAGCGAAACAGTGATATCGGCGAGTTGCTGCAGCTTGTTGCAGTCATCGGTCAGAGTCTCAATTTCACTGACAATGCGTTTAATGTTCTCATCTTTGGCTAAGAGGAGATTGGAAAGTTAGGAAAGTTCTTATTTATTTTACAGATATGTCAGTTTCTCACCCTTGACAATCTCCAAGCAGTCCAACGAGATCTTGGTGAGGAACTTGTACTTGTTGGTGTCCAGGGTGGAGGCCACAGTGCCGGGACAGATGGTGGGGTTGGGCTTGCGGATGGTGCCGCTTCGTTTCTTAATGCTTGTGAGGACAAGCAGGTCGTTGAAAAGGAAAAAACCGCGATCCTTGCGTGCCCCCTGTCCCGATGGCATGGAGACCAAGTCGAACATCAGGAATTGTCGGTCGGGTGCTATCAAATCGGTGATACCCTCGATGACGCCCTCTAGCTCCCGCAATGTGGCCTCTCGCTGGCCATTCTCCATGATCTCCCGCTCCTTGCAATTGATGTGGACCAGTATATCGTGGACCAGTTTCAGGACATCCTGAAGGTGTTTCGTATCTGGGTGATCATGATCCGTATGCTTGATCAAGCGATTGAAGAGCAGTTCATAGCTGATAATGAATAAGAAGTTAGTAACATTTTAATTATATATTATATCATTAGATGAGCTTACTTGGGAAACTTCTGCACTGGCTTGATGAGCAAATTGTCCAGGGTGAGCTTGCCCTTATGCTCTCGAGACGTGGTCTCCAAAAATTTGGCAAATGAGGGACGCTGGTGCTTCATGGAACGAATAGCGTTCTTGGCCCTATTACAGTTATTCACAAAGGATGTATAGACTTCCAGGACCTCTAGCTTTGAGAACTGTAAGAAGCACACAACCATTTTAATAATAATAACAAAAAGTCAGAGCCAGTAGTTACCGTTTCCATGAAAGCATCGCCCACTTTTTGCGTCGTATCCCAGTCATCCAAGCGATTCTTCAAGTCCCCCAAGAACTTCTCGTGTATTTCCAGGATATCGGGCACCATAAAGAAGATTTCATCAACCGTACGGGTATCGATCATGCCGGCATGTTCTGGGGCCTTGAGAACTTTCAGATACTTGACCACGACGGTCTGAAGGGACTCCACGTAGGACTGTTCGTTTTTATAGATCTCCTGGACCACATAGGTACGTGTGTCCTGAAAAGATAATGATACAAATGGAAATTTGTTACTTATGTTTGCTTGGAAAGATATGGAGATTAGTTAGTAGTAGGAGCGACCAGACTTACACCTTCATAACCACCCAGATTCCATTTAGTGTTAATTTCGAACTGTGCCCGCCGCTCGGAGTCGTCCTCCGAATCGGAGCAGGTGATTGAGGTCATTTTCTTCAGCCTGTCGCACTTGTCGTTCTGATAGACGGTACCTGCCCCGCCACTACCACCACCGACCCCGCCCCCCGAACCGGTCGCCGTCGCCCCGAATCCCGCCTTGCTCAGCCGCGCCACCGTTGTGGTGGCCATGGACACCGCCTGGGAGACACTGCCGCTGCTGATGCTCAGCCCGTAGCTGTTGCTGTTGTTGGTTGTGGTGGCACTTAGGTTGCCGCTGCTGCTGCTGTTGCTGTTGGCGATGCTGTGGGTTTGGGTTGCGTTGCTGGAGCTGCCGCTCGGCTGTGTGTGGGTTTGCGGGAGAAGGGCGGCGGCAACGGTCTGGGAGGGCGCCGTCAGGGTGGCCTGCAGGTCTAACAGGCTGAGCCGCAGATTTTCGCGATTATGTGACATGCTCGGAATGTTGTATAGTCTCTGTTTCCTTTTGCTTTTTTATTTTATTTTACTATTTTATATTACTAGATCACTGATCTGATTTCAACACAGCTGCCACTGAAGCACTTTTGCCGAAGCACCGCTGAAGCATTCTGTTTTTGGAGAAGAACACACGTCTGTTCTGGCTAAATCGCTCAAAACCACTAAAAGGGCAACAAGCCACATGCAAGAGGCAGATTGCAGCTGGCTGAGGATGTTGCACAGCCACACAGTCGCACCACCACATGCACACAAAGAACAACCTGCGTAGACGGCATGTGGGAGAACCACTTGCCCACGTTCCAAAAGCCTTACACAAAGAAAAATACTTTCCGATGACAAATAATCAGTAATTACTATCTCAATACAGATAAGGGCTAAACAAAATTGCCATAAATGGATGTCTCACAATGAGTGATGAATAAAGTTGTCATTTTAATTAAAAACTCTTCCAGATTTCTGCGAGTGCAGTTTACGATAGAGTCACGAGGCAGGGATAGCCTTGAGTCCTCCCGGCCCCGCCACCCCACAGAACAACCTTCGGCTCCTGCGCTGTGCGCGTGTGTGTGATTTGATAATGACACTGACCATGTTTTTGTTTGTCATTGCCATCGGAGTGAAGGCCAATAACGCGCCAAGGAAAAACAAAGGGAAAGCGTGGGTTAAATGCAGGCGGAGTGCTGGAAAACAAAACAACAACAATAAAACAAACAGTTGCTGGTCTGCTTAGCGGCTTCGGAGTCGTGAATCACGGCTAACTACTGCTGTTTTAGCTGGACTGCGTTTTAATTTTATGGCCGTTTAATTACCCGATTAGGCCAACTACGAAAGCCAGTCGAGCAACATGTTATCACGCACACACGCTCCCACAAATGTCAGGCGAGGCGTGTGTGGGTGCAGCTCTATTTGAAGCATACATTTGTGCGCAGTTGATATGGTAGTTGCAGCTACCGTTATTCGCTACTCCCACACACACACACACACACACACACACTAACTCACGCACACACAGAGAGAAGCAATAGCACGCAGTATTCCTTTGAAGGTTAGAGCAGCGCATAGCCACATTTCCATTTTACATTTCACAATCACCGAACACAGATATGAAGCACACATGGTGGAGAGCTGACAGGTAATTGATTTGCCTTGCTCTCTTCGCTTCCCGCCCCATCCCCCCACCACCCTACAACCATTCGTCCTCGCTCTCGCTCGCTCTCTCGCTTACAGTTACTGTGGATAAGTTGAGAGTTTATATTTGCACTCTATGTATATTATTGGCGTAACGCGGCGCAACAAGAGGTTGGCCTTGTGCAGTCAGGTACACATATACATACATACACACGCACGCACACACTGGCGCAATGAAAAATTTAATTTGAATAAAATGAAAAGTGATTTTCTCTGCATCGGTTTTTGCCATGTTTTTTTGATGAATGTCTAGCCTTGCAAGACATTTTCCCACGCACCAGACAGACATTATTTCACCTTTGAAAACGCCACACGCAGCCTCACCGACACATACACGCATATAGAGAGACAGACAGACACTAGGAGACACACACACTCAGACACTCCAGCGATAAATTATTTTTCTATATGCTTGCGATTTACGATTTGTTTCAATTATTTTGGCTTTGGCGTTTGTTTGTTTCCTGCCCGGAGGTGTTTGACCAAGCGGATTCCTCCTCGCTCACGAAAAAATAAATAACAAACGAATGAACGAACGAACAGACGAACGAAACATGAACAATTCCGCCACACAATGTTCGTAGAAAAGCAAATAAGAATTAAAACGCGCACAGTGGTCTGGTCTGCTATTCGGCTCTGCCTCTGCCGCAGTTTGTGGCTCTGTCTCTGTTGCTACTAGCGGCGAACGGCGAACGGCTAACGGCGAACAGGAGTGCGCGCCGCCACTCAACTCGATTCGACTCGCCGAACACATTCCATTGTGCCATATACACACTTAATTTCCATTTTTCATATTCCAAGCGCACTGAAAAAACAACCCCACCACCACCACCAGCACCAGCACTCTACTCCCACCCACCAACTGACTCCCGCCAGCGGCAGCAACTGAAAAACTGAGAGCCGCCCAGCCACCCACTTGCACCCACAAGTGAGGAGAGCTAAGATACACTGAGCGAAAGTAAGAAAGTGCTAGTCTTTATCTGCTCAACATTTTTGGTAAGAATAAGTTTATTCAACATTGGTGTTCCACTAGGCGTATACTTGATATTTTAAACACCATCTCCTGAAACACACACTTCTAATCCAAAAAAATCATTTGAAAATTGGTTATCCAACTCTTCAAAGTAGAATCCTTTAAGTTAGTCCTTTTCCCCTGTGTAGGTACGGAGAGTGGCATTAGGGAGAATAAAAATGGCCCGGAGAGTAGACATTTTTCGGCCAAATCGCAGCTACATGTGAGCATGCTTTTTAAAACAAAAGCAGAGAATACGGCTGGGGGAGAACGGGTACATGGGCACATGAAAATTTAGACTTCGGTTTATCTGCTTTGTAGGCAAACATTAATTATCCATGTGAACGGAGCGAGAGGCAGCAGGAAACCAGCTCGTAAACAGACGCCCCCACCTATCACCCCCGCCTCGGCCAACCCCCGCCCCACACGCTCCCATGCACAAAACTTTATGTGGTGCGCTAGTCTCAGCTGTTGGGACACCATTGGAATGCTACGCGCATCTTCCAGAAATAGAGAGTTTGCAGAGAGAGAGAGAGAGAGTTGTGATTGCAGATGATATTAGAAGGATGGAGCTAATCTCAGTTCGATTTGCATGCGACAAGTGTCCAAAAAGGATGCTACGATAAGTTTAAGAAATATTTTTTAAATTTAAATTTTACTCAAATAATGTTGACTTTGGAAAAGGCAATAAACTTTTTAATAGTAAAGTATTCAGAATAAACTATAAAGACCCACAATATAATTCATTTTAAAATAGAACAACGAAAGATAAAATTAAAACTCTTTTTCTCAACTCCTACGCCAATAAATCTATAAAATAAAAAAAGAAATTCGAAAACAGTCTGTCATCATTCGAATGCAATTTTCGAAAAGTTTAAAAATAGTTCACTCCAACCACTGTGCCTGGAACGGATTGAAATGGAACGCCGCGTTCAACGAAACGGCATGGTACTGGCACACTAACACACATTTCCAATGCGCACCGTTGTCTTTCTTTTGGGGCATGCGCCTCGGAATTCACATGGCGCCGCCACTGCTGTCGCTGCCTCTGCCTCTGCCGACTCTGCAGTCACTGCCCACACCCACGACATGCACTTCTACATCTACTTAGCAAGCAAAACAAAACAGCGCCGCGGTGTGGGTGTATTGGGGAGAGTGAGTTTTCAAAAAATCAGCAACAAAGCAATGTGTTTGGAAACGAGAATAACAAGGGACGATCGTGGGCGTTGTAAAAGACCCCTCTATTGGAACTGGAACGTTTTTAGAAGTAAATGATTAAGACAATGACAAGGTTGTCTAATATAATTCTCTTGGAAGGATGTGTCTTAAGCTCAGCTTGTTCAAAAAACGTAGCATACTTAAAGGAACAGTAATCGGAAAGTTTAAAAACTACCCTTTTAGAAAATTTGAAAATAAGAAAAGTGAACTCACCGCTATAGTCTTTTTCCTTTGCTCGGAGATCATGTTCTCGCTGGATCCTTTCAGCAACTCGGCCAAGAGAGCCGGTGTTGGCTTCAGGTTAGCCTGGACAGGCCCTGCTCCTGTTGCTGCCGGTCCTCGGCCACTGGGCGGAGCTCCCTTTGAAGCCTTGTCATTCGATTTGGCTCCGTGATGATGGTGACTGTGCCCGTGACCGTGACTGTGGCTGTGACTATGTCCGTGATGGTGGTGGAGACTGGGCCGCTCGGTGCTCATCGACTGGCTGCGCTTGCTGTGGTACGGTTTGGGGGCAGGTGCCTCGGAGGCGGCCCGCTTCATGTGGAGCAACTCATCCAGCTCCGCCTCGTTGAGATTCTTGGCAGAAGCGGAGATCTGGGCAGTGTCTGCGGTAATGGTCTTGCTGTGCTCCAGTTGCGAGGGCGTTGAAGCTGCACGGGCATGGGAGGGCACTGGGAGGAAGGTGTTTGTCTTGCGAACTCTCATGGAGTTGGAGTACTGCGGCAAATTCCGAGAACCACCGCCTCCTCCACTAGTACCTCCGGCAACGGCACTTCGTTGATGCAAGCTGGAAAAATCCAAGAATTAGATTTTATTTGTTGGAAATATTCAGACTCCTTACCCATCCGTTTCGCGCAGCTCCTCAAGTATCTCTTCGAAATGCATCCTATTGGGTTTCTTCATTTCCGCCTCGAGCATCTGGCCGTACGGACCTCGAAGTGGACGCTTGGAGAACCGCTTGTAATCGTAGTCTCCGCCGCTGGGAGTCGGACTGGCGGAGATCCTTTCCCTTTCCCGCTCCCTGGCCGCTCGATCGCACTCGTTGTCGGAGGTGGAATCGGCGCGCAGAAAACTGAAGCTCCTCGTGGAGGCATCGTCCTTCTCCTCGCTGCTCTGGCAACTGAAGTTACTCAGCAGTTGGGCCTTGTCACGGCCCAATCCTCCACTGCCCCACGACAGAGAACTCTTCTCCAGTTCCGGAGTATTCAATTCAAAGCTCAAGGGACTGTTGATGTACATTTGTGATGGTCCGGATGCGGTGGATGCATCCGGAGATTCCGGCTTAATGGCATTCTGATTAGCGACACTGATGTCTAAGGCTAGACCACGAGATGGTGATTCCGAGGGAGCCTGCCAGTCCGCATTGTCGATGTACATGCCCTTGCGTTTCGTGGACCTATCCAGGTGCCGTCGCTGTCTTTCATCGGTGCTGTGTCGCGGAGTAGGAATGGCCTCCAGGGAACTGCGCAACTCCACATTTGTCAAGTCCAAGTCATCCTGGCTGTATTGCTTGCTGTGATGCGCCATCGATGTGTTCTTGGCGGTGGTGGCCACCTCCACTTGGGGCAGGTCCTCGATCTTGGCCAGTTCATCGCCCTCCTCGGAGGACCGGCTCACTGAGATGGTGGGCACCAAATCGCTCCTCACAGCTGTGGTGAGAGTGGATTGCGTCTGGGAGACCTTGCAGGCGGCATGCGGCAGCGGAGGCTGAATCGTTTCCGGCACGATTCCAAACTCCTCGGGCGCTACCTCCACCCACTCCTGCGCCGGAGTCTCCAGCCACTCCTGAGCGGCGCACTCGTAAACAGGTACTGGAATCTCGCAAGTGGTTGCCGTCTGCAGGAAGTTGTCCGGCGGCGCCTCCAGGGTCACCTGTTCCTCCATCAGAGTGGCCAAGTTGGGAGCACTGCCCTCGCTGATCGTCGAGGCAGGCGGTGTGATCTCCAGGACGGGATGAACGTGCTGCACTTCCTCCTTGATCAGGCAATCGCTTTCTGACTGGATCGTGTCCGTCAGGGACTCCATGGTGGCATGGGCCGCTATCACGCTGCTGGCGGTGGCAGTGGCCGGGTAGAGGATGTCCGAGCCACCACTGGCCGCCAACTCAGAACTAAAGATGTCCTCCTCCTGAATGGCGTCGTGGTCGATCGACTTCTCCTGCCCGTAGTTCAGGTTGATGTTGAGTTCGGTTTTCCTCAGGGGTATGTGCACCCAGCCGGGATCGGGATTCGGAGCGGGAGAGTCGTCCTCTTTGGAGTGCGTGGGACTGGGGCTGGGTGCCTCGATGGCCTTGTCGCGCCTCAGGCGATCCCTCAGGGCACTCAGCGTGGATTTGCAGTCGATCTGCGAAAAAGAAACCGAGCGAAATGGAACTGCTTTGTGTGCGCCGCGCGATGTTGGCTGCGTGCTCTCGAAACTGCCACTGCCAGTGGCATCTGCGTATCTTCCCGCAGTCAAAGTCGAAGACGCAGCCGAAGCCGCAGGTCGCTGCTGCGCAGGTGGGGGCGGGGACTTTGACTTCTCGCGGTTGCTCAACATGAAGGCCTCCAGGTTGGAGAGACTCGTGTTGGGCCGCAGAGAGGCGAACAAGCGGGCGGCGGTGCTGATGCTGCCACCACCACTACTGCCCCCGCTGTGGCGGTTGGTGTCTTCGTTGGCCCTCAGGTGATGGCTACTGCCCACATCCGACTCCGAGGTTTGGCTGGCACCCGTGTCCTGGCGCTCCAGATGCGAGTTGCGAGGCTTTCGTGGGGGCGGTACCGGCGGCGGAGGCGGTGGTGGCGGAGTTGGCGTGGAGGAGGCACGGGAGCTGCCGCCGCCACCTCCCCCGCTGCCACCCCGCAAAAGTTCGGTCAGCTCACGAAGGCGCTCGGAACGTTCCGATGTCTTGCGCTGCTTCTCCGGACCGGATGCAGATGGCGAGGAGGACGAGGTGGAGGCTGAGGCTGAGGCTGAGGCAGCGTTGGCCGCTGGTGATGATTTACGCCCGAATCCGAGGCGCTGAAAGCGGTCCAGGGTATTACGTCGTTTCTCCATTGTGTGCTGGGATAGAAATAATAAAACCCAAAAAAGAAACAGTGAGGTCGAGGAAGAGAATTCGAGTTAAACGTTTATTATTCACCAGCGGATTTCTCAGGGGCCCATTATCCCGTGTCCCTGCCACCCCGGCCAGGCTGATGCCCATGTCTTTTTATGGACTAGCTGTGGGCGTACGTGTGATCCCACCCACTACTCCCCACCCCCACCTCCTTCCGCACCCCTCGCAAAACAAAAACAAACAAATCGCCGATCGCTGGCGATTCAATTCACTTTTGGATAGACCAAGGCAGCAAACATTGAGTCAACGTCAACGCGTTCAACGCGGCGTATGCGTAATATCAAGGGGCAACGCTCCGCTCCGTTCCCGAAGGATCGCCAGGAATGCGCCTGGCTAATTGGAACGAGCATGAACGAGCATTATGTATAGACCGATTTCCGGAACCCAGCCAGCAGCATGATTATATTAGGCGCCTACCCCTCATAATCATTATATTCACTGCACAATGACACACATACCGGACCGATCCAAAGCAAAGGACTGGGAGCCGAGGAGTGGCCAGGGGCAGAAGAGCTATGAACACAATGTAAAGCAAGCCAGCACGGTGCTCTATATATATAATGCCGATCTCGTGTATACAGACGCACACAGTGATATTTTTAGTATAAACAACAGATCTTCGCCGCATATATAAAAAGTACATATACCACAGACACACTCGCCTTTAAATCCGAATACTTATAGAATCTATACATATAGAGTATAAAGAGATCTTGGCTATGACTGGGAATGAATGAGCGAACAGGCCAACTTACAATACACAGACCAAAAACGAAGTCCTCTACCTCTGATATCCCTTAAACTCAATATTTGTATAAACTATTCTGATCAGTAATCATATTATAATTGCTAATCCTAATAATATTTTCCCAAGACTATCCAATGGTACTTTTCTCCAAGTGTACGCACTAAAAGAAATTTACAAATAACACAAAAGTAGAGCCTAATATTGCTCTACTTTTGTGTTATTTGTAAATTTCTAGGAAATCTCTGGTGAGCAGAACTCTCGCCACAAACACAAAGGCCACATAAGCATCCCACATTCTCCCGATCTCTCCGATTGAGCGACAGAACGTGGGATTCAGGTGGTGCCCATCCATCCCATCCAACCCATCCATGTCTACTTGAGTTCTTCTCGCACATCCCCTACAACTACAATCTCCGAGAGAGATTTATTTTGGCCCATTGAAAAGCGAACGTACGAGTAACTACATATATGATATATGGGATCAATAAAATCGATCAAAACAAAAGGTTTATGGCTGAAAATTGCACTCCCTGACAGTTCGGTGATGAATGGTGGCCATCGAGTTTTGGAAAATAAATACCGACATATAAGCAATCGCAGTTCTATATATTCTTGAGTTTACTTTTCTCCACCCCCTTTGAGTCAGAGCACATTATGCGACCTATGTTTTTCAAAAACATCCTATAAGTTTTATGATTCACTTTTATTGAATTCTATTTTCAACAAGTTTGTTTCATAGGATGGAATTGAAATCCGCTTTAGAACTCAACATTTTAAAATCAAATTTAAAGTTTATATAATTTTACGCCTCCACTTACCCCGTTCTCCTTGTTAATTTCGAATGGAGCATCCACATGGGAGTTGCAGTAACAGGACGGGATTAAGTTGCTTCGCCTAACTGGGATTTCGGATTGGATTGGGTTTCGATTGTGATTCGTAATGGGGTTTACTTGATTTAAAGCATTCTTGAGTGGCAATGAAAACGAACTTTCCCGATTGGCTACCTCCGGGTATATAATATTGGCGGTCACTCGCGACAGATCGGTATACGGATCATAGGGCACGTTAGAGTTAGCTGAGAAATATTCAGGATTCGAGTATCCATGGCCGTGCAAACGCGATTCACTAAGCGACTTGTGCACTCCATTGGTGGATGGATGAATGCTTTTCCCACACAGTTCTACTTCCGGTTCCGAGTCGAAAGTTAGACGTCCATGGCGATCGTAAAAAAGGAATCGTTGTCCTCGCAACGAATCAAATTTGCAATTATAGTTGTTGTTGTTGATGTAACTACCATCAAAGGCATACGGCGGACACACAGATCTAACACTCTCCGGATAAATGCGGGTCTTTGGCTGACAAACCAGGCGACGGGTTTTCAAGGCTGGCTCGTCGCAATTGGAGGAGTCCTGGCCAGAACGCGGCTTGGGAGGAACTGGCGGGGGACAGCGATAGCTGCGATAGCTAACTGTGGCACAGGAGTTGTAATGTTGCAATCCTGTCTGAAAGTGTTGCTGTTGCGATTGCTGCTGCAACTGTTGGTGTTGCTGCTGTGACAGTTTTTTGTCAATTGTATAACAACAATTTGCTGGTGACTCGTCGCTGATTTCAGATGACAGGGACAACACTGGCGATGACGCGTCTTCCACTGCTGTTGCTGCTTTTCCTCTTGCTGCTGCTGCTGCTGCTGCTGTTGCTGCCTCTGTTGATTTTTCCGTTTTCGTGGCTGTTGTTGTTGATGTATTTGGCTCCCGCTTTTCTAATTCTATAAACGGCCGCCGCGCAACGTCATCGTCATCGTCAGCGGCATCCTCATAATGAGCATCGACTAATACACGCCTCCCGAAATCGACTTCCTCCCCATCGAAGACAAAGCGAAACGACGACAAATCGGACACTGAATCAAAGTCCCCAAACGGCAGTTGTTGCTTCTGCCGTTGTTGCTCGTGGCGGTCCATGGCGCTGCCAACTTGTTGATGCCTCTCGCCGCAGCAATTCTCGCAGAGAATCCGTGAGCTTTTCGCACCTCCGTCGCCAGGAGATAGCTTTCGATGTTGCTGATTCTGATTCTGGTGCTGCTGCTGCTGCTGCGGCTGTTGCGAGTTGGCGAAGTATTTGGCAATGGGATCGTAGTCGTCCTCATTGTTATTATTATGGCTGATATTGTTGTGCTTGAGATGCTGGTAAGTGAGTGACTGCGGCTTGGCCCTGAACTCCTGGCCCTGGGTAAACATTGAGGGTGCTTCGCCTCGCCCACGGGGCTGATCCTCATTCCAGGAAAGTTTCTTGTAGCCTCGTCCTCGCGCCACTCGCTGGCCCAGTTGGGGAGTGGTGGGCAGGGAGCTGGATTGCTTCCGGGGAGGCAGTTGGTTTATTACCCGGGAGTCTTCTTCAAAAAATTAAACATAATACATTTTTCATAAAATTTTAAAATGGATCCTAAATTTTTACCTTTACTGGAAGAAGGATCTGCTTGCAAATGGATTACTTCGCTGTCCACCGTGTGGGTGGAGTGGCGCATGCAACAACAGGATATGAGGCGACTGCTTTTGGTCCTTCGACTCACTGAATGCTCATTGTCAGGAGGGGGATCGTCTTTTCGAGAACCGTTGCTATTTCTGCAAAACCAAAATTATTAAACACATTTATTAAAATCTATTAAATATGAAAGGATATCCAGAAACATATTAGAACATGCTATCTAAAGTTAATGAAGCTTTTTTTTATAAAACTAAATGGCCATGCAACACTATGCTTTAAAACTAAACAACCAAATTTTCTAAAAATCAACCATAAACATTGAACTTCAATCGGATGCAATTTAATTTCGAATTTCATGCTAAACATCACTCGACTGCATCACCTCTTCCATGTGCTCCCATTCACATCAATTCCATATGGTGCATTCAGTGGAGTGCTTGTGTACTTTCTTGGGGGCTGGATATCGTATCTGAGACATCCTTGGCGTGCCTCCGGCATTATTCTGCCCATTAGCTGGAAAGCCAAAACGCCAAACAACCGGAAAGTCCAAATGTGATCGAGTTGGAAAGTTCAGTGCTTTAAATATAAAGCATCATTCGGATCTATTTTGGTCCAATGCAGCGCATACTTTATCCACAGTGTCTCTGCTACAAGAATAAGTAGTATTTTTCCAACTCTGCAAGACTTTAAATAATTTAAAATTTAATGTAATTTAAATATAAATGGCAAACAAGGAAATAGTAATCTTTGAATTATTTGTGGCATAATTCAAACAATTTGAATATTTTTCGCAATCATTGACACAAAAGCCCACATTCGATTCGTATGATTGTGATGTTTTGCTTATGGCTTTCTCTCCATTTTATAATTATAAAAACAACACACAATAAATTTTAATAATTTGGAAAAATCACATAGTCTGTGGTAAATTATCGTCCGCTGTGAGATCTGCCACCTTTCGATTTCCTCCAACGGTACGCGAGTGTTACGCATGCGAATTTTTAGCACAGAGCTGCCAGCCAAGCCATGACCATGACATGCCCCTTCCACAAGCCCCTCCTCCTCCCTCCATTCCCCTTTACTAGCCTGTCATTAAATATGTTTAGTTGGTATTGCCTCGTTTTTGTTGCATCCACTATGGTGTCCATTGTCTTTCGGGGATTGGTTACCCGAGTTGGCCGGGCTTTTGTTTCAGTGGAAGACTTTTTCTTTGGTTGGCTTTTTGCTTTTTTACTTTTTTTTTACTTTTTTGCTAAACAAGTGGCTTTCCTATAATCTTAATTGATGTTGAACAAACAGCAGAGCATGTTGCACAAGCCGGAGACGTCTCTTCGTGGAGCTGCCTCTTGTTTTTTGTACGCCAGCAGCTAAACAATGTTTAACGTAAGATTTGCATGAACTCCTTTGAAGCCAAAAAATGATGGAACAATGGCCGAATGTCCTTAATTGAAAAGGGTATGCAATATGCGGTGTATAACATAAGTGCCAACAGTATACCCTTTTCCTTTGGTGTAAATATCACGCTATTTGGGAGTCACACATTTGTCCCAAAAATATCATTCCGCCAGCAAGCCAAAAATATCTTTTCCACCAGCCGGCACAGAAAGCCGAAGATACTTTTGAGTGAAAGATGCTCGTGGCGAAACAATTGCAGTGTCGTGTGCGGACAGTGCGTAGCGCAACTGTATGGCTGGGAAATATTTGAGAAAAACATTTGAAGTTTGTTAGATGAAACACTTATCTGGAGGCTGTCAAATGAAAGAAATGTGCTTATTATTTCCCCCACTTGGCCATCCTACATTTATGAATCTTTCTGTATCCGCATATAGACGCATAAGTATTTCTGCTCGCGTGTACACCGAATTTTGTGTAAGGCATTTTTAAGTTGAGATTTCTGGGGTGTTAGTCCATCGGAGAAAAATGTATCTTTCGCAGCGTAATCATTGAGGAATGCAGATGCACAGATCTATTCGAGTATCTATGCGGGATCTAAAAATACCAGCTAGCTGCGACTTGGCTAAGCAGAGCCCGCTTATCAGCCGGCAGCTGGACTTGCACTTGTCAGATGCATCTGTATCTGCATCTGTGCATCTGTATCGCGTAATTAGAACTGACTCAAGGTCGCCGATACAGTGAGGGGATGGGGTAAACTAATGAGATCCAATTGCGAGCAGCTGATTTAACTTATCTGTTTGGCGTTGTGGCTAAAAACAAACCATCCAAGAACAACTTTGGCTCATAACTTTTTCTCGGGGCTGTCCCCGAGAAATCCGTGAGTTTATTGTGAATTCTTTTTCGAGTACGCCAGCTTCTTGATAAAAATAAGATGTGTCTACAATTATTTTTCGAGTGTTTGCTGATGGAATACCTGGCCAGATAAACCAGTGGCAGATAGCAGATCTGGCGACGAACGTCAGCAATCACAGTTCCAAGATAATACTCCAAAGAAAGATGTAAGTCCCGAATGATGGAGAAAAAAAAACCCAAATTTGCGCATTATAAATAGTTTGCCGCCACTCATAAATAAATAAACAAAATTTCAATTAAAATCATACTGTGGCCAAATCTATATGGAGAACCATTAAAAAACCATAAAAGTTTTGACATGTTGCGAACATTTCGCTGTCAGCTGCAGAAGCGGCACCTCATCTCTTGGCTTCCATCTTCCATATACCATATACCATATACCATCTCCCATCTCCCATCTGCGAACAATAATAACAATTAAGCCTGACAACGTGCTGGCTCTTCACCCCGGGTAACACCTATTTTTTCGCTCTTTTTCGTAACTATTTCATAGGCCAGCCATAGGCCCTCTGCCGGGGCCACTTTGACTGACAAGTGACAGCGCGATCTGCGCCAGATGCCCCCTGTTGCCTGCTGCCTAGCTGCTTTCGGAGACCCACAACCCCATCGGCCCCCATCGCTCCTCCCCCAACCAGCAATCCAGCCAGCATGCAAAACTTCTTTGTTATGGACTTTATGATTAATCTGCACAGCTTTTCAGCGGCATATCAGCAACACCTCCAACTCCGGCACTCTGGGGTGCGTGATGGGATTAGGAGCGCATCTAGCAGATCCCTTTCAATACTCCTAGCCATCTCACGCACACCTCCACCTCCAACTCCAGTCATCAGGCATCCCCGCTTCCAATGGAAGCTATTCCTGCCCATCGGCGACAACATCGCCATCTCAGCGGCATTCATATCCATCGCTCACCTGAACTTGGACTTGAATTGAAATCAAGAGTGGTGTGGCGTGCTGTAGTGTGCTGTAGTGTGGTGTGATGTGGCCCAGAGACCTTGGCAGTCTCTTTACATTGCAAATCAATGGATTCTCAGCTGGGTTTTATCCCAAGTCTCGGCTTGAAACCGTAGATTTCGGTTCAAGTTCATATCTTGAATCAACAATTGAGAGCAATAATTAGAATAATAGTATGGGACATCCGACACCTCTGTTCGGATGCAAAACATTGTAGAAGATTGCTTTGCGATTTGCATCATGCACTTAAAAAAATATTTACTAATAAATCTATATTTGAATCTACACATATATATATATATATATATGATTATATCATAATCTAAAATAAAATACACTTTTGAGGAAAGTTTTTACAAAATTAATGGAATACAAGCAGAAACATCTAAAGATTTCAAAACCTTTAAAAATAGTGGGTTTCAAAAGCCCCTCGATCATTTGTCAATGACACATAAGTATGTTACTAACTAATAGGTTATGATTAAGTTTTAGCTTTAAGATTAGCGATGGGAAAAGGATCATGAACTATTTTTGAAATTGTGGTAGAGATGTTTCATATAATGAAATATTTACAACAAAAGAGTACGATTCTATTTGTTCATTGTAATGCTTGTTCTATTATTATTATTCTGATAGTACTTGATATTTTTCTCAGTTATTTTTATCTTCTAGAAACCACAAAATCGTAACCCACACCTCGAGGCAAAGGCGGAGAAAAATCGGAGCTCGAAGCACTCCGAGGCGCGTAATTCCAGCTGCATTTGGCTTAGGAACAGGCCCAAAAGATCACTGGCCAGCCCAGCTCGAATTATGTCAGTCAGTCGGTTAGTCAGTTAGGCAGCCGATCTGTCTGGGCCAGGGTTCGACATTTCACTTTTGATTTTCGATTTCGTACTTTCACGAGCCGGGTTTCTGGCGGACTGGTGGCCTGGCTGACTGGCTGACTGGATGGCTGGCTGACCCCAGAGTTCAAGCCAGGTGAACTCGACTCAATGTAGAAGCGATGCCGATACAAATGGGAGTTGGGAATGGGAATGGAGCGGGAGTTTGGCTTTTGGCTTCGAGCTGCACAACATTCAATTAGTACATATTAAATTTGTTTGCTTCTTGTTGTTGTTGGCTTCTCTCTCTCTCTTAACTTATTTTTATAAACAATTTTTTCATCTTCGGTTTTTGGCCAGTCCGAACAATGAAGCGGAACTTAGCTCGATTTAAGTTTTTATGAGCGGTATTTTGTAGTTTGTATCTGCTGGCTTGTATCAGCAGACAGCGATAAATTGTGTTATGAAAGTGCACAGCAGATGCAGTGCAGGAAGACCCCCGACTCCGAGTCGGACTCCGACTCCAACTCCGGTCCCAGTCGAGAGTCAAAGTTGAACAGCGACATGGGCCCAAAATCTTTTGGCCATTGATTGTTACATCGATTTGGGTGATAAGTCTTAAACAATCAGCAGCAGATCAGATTCGGGGAAACGGGGGAAATCACTTTCATAAGGTCTTTTATTTTCGACAGTTCTTTAGGTGAACTTTTACTTTTGTTTAAACAACGGGAGGACTTTGTTTAGGGGATACTTGAGAATTCTGAAGAAAGTGCCAAGGCCCAACAATTCGTTGAAATTTTAAGTTTCCATTTAAGAGGAATTCCTCAAAACAATTCTTTATCTAATCAAATGATAGTTCAGGCCTAAGCGATTAAGATACATTTGTCAGATAATTGCGCAGAAAGATGAGCTGCGCATCTGAAATACGTATGTGATTCTCTAATAGCAGGTCTTCCCGTATCGAATTAATTGCATAACCCTAACGAGCTCACCCGGATATCCAATTGATATGAAAGCTATTCTCAGTCCGCCTCGATTTATTCCAATTATGTAAACTCCGTTTCCACAGTGATATGTCTTCCACACGGAAAGGGTTTCGTGGCTCCAGGAGGAGGTGTAGTCCCATCAAAGTTCGATCGGAGTCGTTTCCTAATTTTCGGGTTCCGGGCTGCCCCAGCCGTCGCCTAAATGCTAAATGCATGCCGAGATGCAGATGGATAGCGCTTTTGGGCGGTGGGGGGCGTGGCAGCAGCTAACTACTGACGGGTCGTGAGTATCACTCAAATTGCCTTGCCGCATTCATCATCGAACGCCGCGGCGGCCGAAACCGTAAATGTAACATGTGAGCACTAGGGTGGTACTATGTATGCATGTTGTTTTCGGTCCGATCTTGGGCCAGAAAGTGAAAACCCAAAAGTTTATAGGATTGCTTAAGCTTAAGCTGCGATAACAGTTTTAAAATAATAAGATTTTGCTTAAAAGTCATTTATGGCTTCACACTTTTTGTTTATTTGTTTTGTATTTTTATTTTTGTTAGCATTTTAATTAAAATCATTAAAACATTGTTTTGAAGCAATAAAAAGTATCCTTGCCCTGAGATCAGTCTCTTAAAGATCCATTTTTATTGTATTTTTTTAATTCTTGTAATATCTACATACACAATCCAAAACCTACTTAATGAAAAAAATTGTATATTCCTTATAAAAATTAATCATTACTTTGGTCCACCCTGTTCACAAGCTGAGATATTAGGGTTTTTTTTTACTGACATTGCTGTATTGGAGCTGTTAGTTTAACCGGTGGGGGGCGTGGTCGTTCAGAGCCGAACTCTTTCGGCAGAGACGACGTCGTTATGTGTGTACACTGTACATGAATATGTGGGACTCTGTAATGGGCTCTGCTTTGGCACAAATACGAATATGAGCTTGGAGGACCACTTGTCCCCGGCGACAGTTTGCCACTTTCTCACCTCCTTCCTTCTTTCTGGAGTGGAAACTGGGGAGTAGGTATCTTGGGGATACCGATTCCAGAGCCAGGCAATAAAAGTTCATAGAGGGGGCTGGCTGCAATAGGCCGCGATCTGCAGTTCGGCTTGGCTTTTCATTACTTTATTTTCGAGTCTAACTCAATCTGAATCTGTCTTGCCAATAACAGCAACAATGCCGGGACCAGAGCGGGAAAACCTCGGACTCGCAGTGCTCGTTTAAATGCGGCGTCCCAATCGTATTCGTTGTTTGAAAATCCAAAATAGACAGACAGAAAGAAAACAAGAAATAAGTATATTACTAGAGACGACGTTAAAGGTTAAGTCCCAGCACTACGAGTTCCAAATACCCTTCATTGAAACGTGTATTTGATAGTCCCACTAATTATTATGTAATAATAAAAATTTGATTAATTCAAAGTATCAATAAAGCACACCCATCCTATGTTATCTGATACTTTCGTAAGAGACTCCGATTTCTTTATTAAAACATAGATGCTAATGAGGAGTAAGGTGATCCATTATAGATATGAATCTTTAAGATATTTCAATTATATCTGATCATTGATTCATAACTCGAATAAATAAAAGATAATCGAGTATTCTTAGTGCTTATATAGCCAAAAACAAAAAAAAAGATGATTAAAGCCAGTCACACACTTGTCGAAACTCGGCCAAAAGGGTATGCACAGGTCTCGGGAGAACAAGGCTGAGAAGGTGCCGGAGCTCCTGCTCCTAGGCAGTGGCGGGAGGCGAAAAGGAAAACAGAAATCGTTTTTGCGCAATCCTCACAAATCTGATAAGCAGTTAGAGAGCATTAGAGCCAGCACACACACACACACACAACCACATACACTCATTGGACAAACAGAGAAACGGAGAAACACATCCAACGACCGGGACTTGGCCAAGTCTTGGATTTTAGCCTTAACTGAAGTTTTTCAGTTCCAGGCACAGCATCTCAGCATCAGCATAAAGCCAGCGTCAAGTCAAAATCCGCAACTGGCCCGACCGGGCTAACTTTTGAGTGTTGCAGCACTGACTGAGCTTAGCCGCCGTCTTAGCCCGGCCGTCATAGCCCGGCTCCCAGCCACGGCATCCTCCGTCCTCTTAAGATGCCCCACCGCCTCCTGCTTTCCATTGATGCTCGAGAGTCGCGACGTAACATGCAACATTACATGCCTATAATTTGTTTTCACACAGCAGGACGTTTTCACTCCATAAGACATCAGAAAGAGGTCTTAAATGGTCACATTACTGCCATTTCCAACAGCGTTCAAATGGCAGCCAGCCAACCAGCCAACCAGCCAGCCAACCAGCCAGAAAGACTTGGCCAGAAAATCTTCTCCAGCATCTGAGTGGGGCTGTGTGTGCCTTTTGGCTAGATCTGTGCTATACAGCCTTTGGGCCAATGCAATAATGTTTGCTAACTGTTATTTAATATAGTCATTATTTGGCCACAACTTGTCCCACTGAGCAAATGGCACTTCATTCCCCAATTTACCGACGCATCCCCGGAGGCCTTTTTCTTTACCTGCAGCCCCCGTCTGAGCGCCCCACGGCATCCTGCCCCGGCCATAAACCGTTGTTAGTCGAACTTTGGCAGACGCAATCTATGTGCAACATCCACTTGAAGAAAAATGTATTTATCAACAAGAGAGATTTTGTGAGGAAAGATTTTTCATTTAGAACTCTTTCTTGTACATGAAACTGTTTTTAAATTAAGAAACAATTCTTATAGAAGATCTTATAGAAACAATTAAAGCTACAGACATAATTATGATTAATAGTAGAGTAGAGGAACTCGGCCTGATGAACTCCTCTTGCCTCAGTGGCCCGCAGATGATCGAAGAGGCTGTATCATCTCCGGTATCTTTCCTCTTCGGTTCCCCTTTTTTCGCATCTCCGGCTAAGCCCCAATTTGGATTATTTGTAGACATTAAATAAGCTGCGACCACTGCAAATGCAGGAGGAATTAAGTCGCGCCAGAGTTAAAAATATCCCCGAGACGTCTCGGGATTGTCTCTTTTTCACTGGGCCTAGATCGAGTTGGCTCGATAAAGGTGCAGCTGCAGTGGAAAGTGGAAGGGGCATCGGGCATCGGGCAACGGGCAACGGGCAACAGGCAATGGGCATGGGGCAAGGTAAGGCATCTTTTGCACAATTCAATTGAGTGGCAGACGGGGCATTTACATATGAATACCAAGTGTCCTTTACCGTTATAGCCAGTAACAATATAATAATAACAAGCCGAGCCAACAAGAAAAACTGAAAAAAACAACAAAAGCAACTAACAACTACGGCCCACACTAAACAAGTTAACATTAACATCCAAGACGGCAGCAGCGGCAGCAGTCAACACCAACAATAACAATAACAATAAAAATAAAAACAAAACACGAAGGAGAAGCAACAAAAACACAACACGAAAAAGTATCTTCAAAATACACTTATGCTGTCTTTTTATGGCATATCTTTTACTTATTTGCCCGCACTTAAGTATCGCGGCGCTCGTCTCGCGGCCAAAGCTGTTTTTTCAGATTTTTTTTTTATTTTTTTGGATTTTGCATTTTTTATTTCTGATTTTTTTCCGATTTGTCTGGTCTTTGTGTTTTGGTTATTTTATTTTTATTTTCGTAAATGAAATGAAATCGAAATATGGGTCGGCGCGCAGTCTGAGTGTCCAAGTGCGATTCGGAGGCAATGTCCCATCCATCGCCCGCCCCCACCACGCCGACCCCTTTTAGGCCTTTAAGGCACAAAAAGAAATTTTTGTTATCTTCTTCCAAATAGAAGTTTAAGGATTAAGGATATTGATTTCCTTTAAAACAAAAATATTAATAAGATTCTGAATGAATCTTTTAAAAAGATCAGAATTTTTTATCTTGTTTTTTCTGTCTACATACTCCAAGATCTTACGATCTTCTGACTATTTTTTTTTTTAACAATTTTTCGACAGTGTACTTTGAAAACTCCTCAGCGGTCTGAACTCGAAACACACTTCCAACAAGAGATGCCAGAAAAAAATTCGAGAGTAATATTATTGGCACGAATTATTAACCTTTTCTTTCGCTGTGCCGTTTTTTTTTTTTTTATTTTTTGTCGGTTTCTGATTTTTCTGTTTCTGATTTTTTATTTTGGTGGTGCACTTTAAGCCCACATCTCGGGCGAGAAATTGGCCCAAACATATGTACGTAAGTATATATCAGCGTATGCGGAATGAGCTCGCAATTCGGCACGAAAGATCGTTCCAATTGGAACATGAGAGCACACCGCCTGCATTCACATTTATAAATTCAAAGAACTTTCACGGAATTAAAGGCCCATAATGAAGCATGATGTATGTTGGATGTACGTACTGGGTGCTGACCTTGCCCACGGAGTTGGGCGCCAAAAAGCTGCAACCCACTTGGGTTTCGATTAGTATTTTCTCTTCACCTTTTTATACCGTTATAGACAATATTGTCTTAAACTGTGCGGATGCGGGATACAACGCAAAAAAAACAATTTATTTCAAATCCCGCCCGGATAACTGATAACTGATTCGAGGGCCGCGATCGTCTGTCTTCACGCAATAACTAACTCAAATACCGGTCACAGCCGCCACACGTCTGCACCGTTTGAACGAAAAAAAGCGAATATCCGCGCCAGGGCGAATAATCCGCTCAATAATCATCACCATTTTTAACAGTGTACTTTGGTGTAGCCAATTTTTTGGGAATTGTAGATAGTTGGCAACACTTGTTATGCGAGTGAGAATCGAATAGGAAAATTTGTAATACTATCAGTTATTAGTTATTTATTTGGAAGTACAAAAACTTTTAAATAATAATTGAAATACTTTTATTTCTTTTAATAAAAAAAAGTTTGTTTAGTATTCCGATAGTCTCATGATGGGAATTATCGATAGCGCCATCGACATTCCGCACGCACGTGACAACCCTATTACTTAGTTGTTGTTTTTAATTAATGTTTAAATTATTTTAAATAAAAAGGTACGCTCACGCCCAAGAAAGCAATATAAACTAGTTAATTTTTGAGGGGCTTATGTTGGAAGCCCATTATCAACAAAAACCCACTATATAAAGGGGAGAATGTGGATGAATGGGCCTCACTTTCATTCATCAAAATATTTGGGCGTGGACGCTGACACCCAGCTTCAAATGAAGTGGACAAACATGGGTGTTTTCCGATTCTTAACTAAAAAATCTTACAGTCCTTTACAGAAAAATGGTAGTGCTGAGCTCCTGTTGGTCCCCCATCATCTGGTCAGACAATGTCCGGACGGGTAGCTACGCCGTGGTCGCCTACACGGCTGCGCTCTCCGTGGTGCTCATCACAATAATATGCTATATGTTGGCGGGGGGAGAGTCGGGGCAGCTGTACTCGCCACTTTTCGAAACGGATATCAGGACATCGATGCCCATAGCCGGCGGGTTCTTCATTATCTACTTCCTTCTAATAATCCTCGCCTCATACTTGGTGTACTACGGCATTAAAATCAGGTGCGCATGTTTTAAATTAAAATCTGAATTTCTTGTTTTATAATTTGTGTACTATTCTCATAGCACTCGGGGATGGCTACTGCCTTGGCTGGGACTCATTGGTCTTGCTATTCTGTTCCAGTTCGGCTGGAGCTTATGGCTTATTGGAGGCTATTATATTTATGTAAGTTACGGTTTTGAGTTTCTCCAAAAGTAAATTTTACGCCTGCCTTCTCTTTTCGCAGCTGGAGCAAACTTTTTCGGCCTTGCTGAACTTTGTTTGGGTGGCCTACAATGTAAAGTATTCCTGGTTTCAAACACATTCTTAAAATCCTTACGATTATTTACCCTTTTTCCTCAGATATACTGCTGGCTGGTGGTGTTCTCGCAATACCAGATCTTTTTGGAAATCCAGAACCCAAATATTGAGCTGCTGATGCCATAAGAACTGCAGTACCACTGCCGCCACTATCTCTGAATAACTCGAATATCATATTTAAGATTTACTTTGCCGCAGCGCGCAACCACTCCGTCCAGGATCACATTTTTACAAAAAGAATTCCATTCCATTTTACAGATGCCTACCAAATAGTTGTATACAAACTTTTTTATATTTTACACGCCTTTATACACGTTTAATTGTAATTTTAATGAATCGAATGCCTTAGTCTGCTAAATGACCATTAAATAGATTCGTAAAACTAAGTGTTTTGAATATCAACGTTTATTAGCGTAAATTAAGTTTAGGTCTTCTAAATGTACGAGTGTGATAGTGTGTTGTTTACAAAGCGAAAGGTATAATTTGTACAGAAACTGCAAAAGGAAACTGAGGCCCCTTAAACCACACGCAGATTATTCAACTAGGAGAAATAAAAGAAATCAGGAAAGAAGTGAGGGACGGGTGTACGAGTAGACTAAATGTACATTAAGGTAATTCTTAGGATCGAATAATTTACAGAGCCTGGTGTTTGACACAGAGCAACGGTGTAGATTCGGTGACGGTCTTGAACGAACTCTAGGTCTTTTCCTCCTTCTCCTTGTTGTAGCGCTCCAGCTCCTTTAGGAACTGGGCCTTGGGCTTCATCACATTGGGTCGTTCGCCCCGGCAGTTCGGGCAGAACCACTTGCCTTTGGGCTTGAGCACCAGAGAGACGCACGAAAAGTGGAACCATTCGATAGGGCACAAGTCGTTGTCGCAGAGAATCATCTCGCCGAAGGATATCTGCCAAATAGTTACAAGTTAGACTGATACTTCTGATAAAGGAGGGGTTTTTATAAATTACCTGATTGCAGACACAGTAGGTCGGCTCATCTGGATCAATTGTCTCCGGTGGCGGAGTCTCCTCTCGTGTACTGGTGTTGGCATTTGATGCGCCCGCTCCACGCACCTTACGCTTCTTTTTCTTGCCTGAATTGTTGCCGCCGCCGCCTCCAGCAGCACCACTTCCGCTGGCTCCGGCTCCTCCTCCTCCGGCACCACTGCTTGTACCTGCGGATCCGCTGGCTAGGCTGCCACCTGCAGCCTGAAGACTGGACTTGCGTCCTTGACCAGCACCACCACCGCCGCCAAGTGAAGATTTGCGTTCTCCGCTTCCGCCACCGCCGCTGCCGCTGCCTCCGGCCTCGTTGGCGGAGTTCGACTCGTTTCCGCCCATCTCCAAAGAGCTTCCGTTGTTGGCCAGGCTCTCATTCCGTCGCCTCGACCGCTTGCTACCCGTACGCTGTAAGTCACCGCCTGCTCCACCGTTCATGTTGCCAGTGGAGCCGTTGTTCCCGCCATTGTTGACATGGCTGGAACGTTCTGAGTTGGGCGTGGATCTGCCACCATTGCCGGAAGATATGGCACCTAAGCCCGATACCACGCCACCATAGTTCAGGCCGTAGTGGTCCTTGGCTTGGTATGGCAAGCCGTTGCCATTTAGCCCGCCGTTTCCGCCGCTCATGCCCTGGTTGGCCTGCTCTCTCATGGGACTCTGCAGGCGCTGCAGCTTAGATGGCTGGCCATCTTCTAGAAGCGTGGCGTAGCGCTCACGCTCCTCCTTAAGGTCCAGATTTTGCTGGTCGGTGTCCAGTTGGCGCAGTTTTCCGTCGATTATTTCCTGCATGTGGTTAACAATCTGCATCTTCTCGTCGCCGAGCTCCTGGGCCTGAATTAGGCTTTGGTGCATTCGGGATATGGTGCGCAATCTGCGCCCGGCATCCGGGGAGTTTTGGAGCGATGTGTACAGGTCGTAGTAGTGATCCACGTCCCGTATGAGACCTGCCAATTGGATGAAAATCGGTTTTCCGAGGTTAGGTTTTTCTTGATTTATTTCGCGGTAAATCTCTTCACAAGTACTCACCTCTGTACTGCACGTCAATGTCCCGGATGCGGGACAACTGGCGCTGAACATCGTCGGGCAGGTTCTCCACCGAATCGATGTAGTTATCCACATATGTGGCCGAATTGATAGCCTCCGACTCGGATGCAATTGGATTTATCATTTTGGGTTGTATTTCGCCGTCTTCCCGCTACGACATCGGGTTCGATCTATATGGGACCGGGCGCAAACAGTTTCTCAGGCTCTCGAAGGGATTAGTTGTGTAAATATACTCCCGTTCCCACTGGAGTCCACTTTTTGGTTTTTGAATGGCGTTTCTTTCCAACAACTTGCGACTGTACTTGTGTGTGTGTATGTGTGAGATGGTATTATTGCGCATATATGTATGTATACAATGGATGGTGTTTTGCAGCACTGTGATATAGCAGTTTGCAACACTTGAATAAGAGCAGTGTGGGAAAACATAATAATTACGCGGCAAAAGTAGGCGATTTTAAAATAAATATATATTATTTCCAAATATAAAAGTTACCAAAAATTTTAATGGAAAAATTAATAAAGAATACCATCTTTTTAACGTCACAAAAAAGTGAAAAATTTATTTTTATTTTTTAAACACACTAAAATCAACATGTTTATTCTTAAGATAAGAACGTTAATAAAAGCAATAAGTATTACATGGCCTTGTTTTCTTAGTTATAATTATGTTAAATGGAAAAATTCCTGATCGTGGAAAGTGTTATCATAAATTCATATAAAAAGGTGGTAAAATGTTATCTGTGACTAATGTCTTTGGCACTTTTTCTTTGTGCATTTAACGAAATTACTATTTAATGAGATTCCAGTTGAGATTGATCCTCTCTTTAAAGACATTTTAATTCACCTTCAGAACGTTTGAGCAAGTTATTCAAGTGCAAACTGCTACTCTCATGCTTGGTTAGATTGTACTTGTACCGGCAGTACACATCACACAGCTCGCACCTATTGGAAAAAGTTATTCAATTCCACAAGATTAAATAAATATTTTTAATGCTTTTTACCAAAAAGAACGCTTTCCCGTGTGCACCAACATGTGATCCTTGAGTTGGCATTCAAGCAAAAATCCTTTGAGGCAGATTTCGCAGTGGAACGGAAGTCTTTTGTGGGTTTCCATATGGCGTGTCAACAGGCCAGGACCTCGGAAAGCCTGCTGGCACACCTTACATTTAAACGGCTTTGCACCGGTATGGGAATTCTTGTGCACCTTTAGACCGAACCTGGAAGAATAGCTTTTTGGACATTCGCTGCAGAAATAGCGTCCATCCTTCCCCTCCCAATCCGGAGGCACTTTCGCCTTGTTAAAGCGATTCATGGCGATTCGTGGGCCAGCTCCATGCACATTCCTAAACGTAAACAAAAGACAAAAAAATTTTTAAGCTAAAAGGGAATTATTAAAAATGATTTCTGACTTGCCTTTCGTGCTTTTGTCGCAAACCGGCACTGGAAAAGCACTCGTTGCAGTGGTTACAGGTGAAGGGTTTCTCCCCTCGGTGGCGAACTCTTATGTGGATATTACAATCGTAAGACACATAAAACTTTCTTGGACACTCTGGGCACTGAAAGTTCTTGGTGTTGTTGTGTCGGAGCATGTGCTTCTCCAAGTGGCAGGCTAGACGGAAAGCGTGTCCGCAAATATCGCAACCATAGCTGAGCGGCATGGTCCTATGTTTCTCGCGCCTCCTCCTGTTAATCTCTTCTAGGGTCAACTTTGGTGGTTTGATTTTTGGAGCCGTTTCCGAACTTTCCTTGTTCTTATTACATTCATTTAGTACAACCTTGTATACACTACCTTCTCCTTCCAGGCTACCGATGTCCTCTTTAGTTTCGCACCTAACGATGCTAGATATCTCATTGCATTTGTGCTTCGGTTGTCGTGTTCCCATTCTTTCCTTATGCCCTTCAGTTGAACCGTCAGAAGCTTTCTCTTTGCGGTCTAAATGTTCTTCATCTTCATCTGTCGATAGGTTCACATCTGACACAGAATACTCGTCTAGAACAGACGACTCGAGACTCTTTTGGGCGCATTCTTCGTAGAGAACGTTCTCCAGTTCCGTTTCAATGTCATCGTCGCTTAATTCAGATTCATATCGGAATATTTGTCCTTTGGCTTGTTTTAGTTTAAAATCTGTTTTCAGACAATTACTTCGAAATTCCATAGCTCTTTGAAGACTTTCATAGCAATTACTACATATTCGATCTGGCATTCCCTTCTCCTTTTGTATCTGCAGGAATATATTTAAAAAAAATTTATTTATAAGATCATAATCGTAAACATAATAAACATTTCCAATGTCTTTGAAACATAATAGGTACATTAGAGAGTTTAAAAGTCTAGAATATTCCAGGGGGTGGTGGAAACATGAGTCCAAAACAACTCCCATTATGGTTTACAAACAAATCCACCCCTTCGATGCCACCTACCCTTACTCCCGCGATGACTTCGATGTAGTAGAGAAGCACGTTGTTCTCATCCGCGCAGAGGTCCTTGTCATTGGAGTCTCGCTTCAACATCCGATAACATACCCGGCACCTGTTCTCTGTATGGTTTTCGTTGTACTCTTGAGTCTCCTCCTGGTCACTGGTGAAGTCCTCTTCAGAAAAAGCCGTATCCGAAGTGGGATCCGTACTGTTCGCCTTCTTGTTGTCCGGCAGGAAGAGCTCCACTAATTTTGAGTTCGTACGCCTCAGTGCCATTTCTAAATCACTTTTGTGAATGCATGACAAGGTTCCCTTTAAGCGAAATATTTTGGTCGTGAGTGGAATGTTAATGAAATGTGTGTATACAAAGGAGTTGTTATCGAGAGACACACCCAATTGGAGTCGCCTTTTGTCCTTGATTTCCTCATCTTTTACAGCCTCACCGCAGATTAGCAGCCTGTTACTGTTTTAAGCGGGAGATTTTCTCCTAAAACTGTCAAATCAGTTGAATTTGGCCGATAAAGATAAGCGACCTTGGCCTTGCCGGCAAAATGCAAAAATTTTGCAAATACTGAAAACACATGACAGTGTTGCGAAACGGAGATGAACAGGGTTGTTCTTGAGATAACTCCAAAGGCGCGACTTTTAAACTGATGAAGTAGATAACATTAAAATTAGGAAATGTAGTATAGTATCCTATCCAACAGGAAGTCGCTTTCTATTAATTTAGCTTTTGGTCTTGGATGTGATGATTCTGCTCTTCCTGCTTCTTTATGTGTATTTTGGAGCGGTAATGAGTTCCCAAACTGCTTTTACGGTTGAACTTAACTTTGCACAATTCGCAACTGAAAAGTAGGACAAAGAATGAGTAGGGAAATACGGATCCTTTAGGTAAGAGTTATCCCAACTCACTGATACGGCTGCTCACCCGTGTGAACAACGCTATGTAGGCGGAGTGACTCCTTATCCAAAAAAGCCTTGCCGCAAATGTGGCATAGATGGGGCCTGTGGACAGGACTCTCCTTGTGTCGCCGCTCATGCTTCAGTCTTATATTGCAGTTTTTAAATCGCTGACCGCAATACTTGCAAACGTAGGGCAGTTCGCCCCGGTGCTTGATTCGAACGTGGAGCTTCAGCAAATGCATTGTGAATTCGCTGCGATCACACTCCTGGCATTGGAACTGTTTTACGCCCAAATGGCGAGTAAGATGGACATTGAAGTTTCCCTTTTCACTGAAAGATTTCCCGCACTGGTCGCAAATGTAGTGTCCTTGCTCGAAGTTGCTTCTTCCAGAGTCTTCCTTTTTTCTGTATTCAAAGATTTTTTTTGGTTTAGTTGGTCTTCTTCGCTTTTTACACTCAGTTGTTTCTTGTAAAGTTATTTTATTACAAGCAAGGTTTACTAGCCCGGCAGTTAGATGTTGAGTTGAAAACACAGTGTCCTTTTCAGTGACTGGTTCTATTTTTATTGAATTTTCACTCATTAGAGGATCCGAATCATTAGTAGTAGGTGGGCAGGATAAAAAGGTGTCATCCCTGCTCGCATTACAAGAAGTGTTCGATATATGATTTATTTCTCTTTCACTTGAATTCAGTTCCACCATTTCTGGAGCATCCAAATCACCCGCATCCTGGCACTTCTTAGACCAATAGTTGCTCGTTAATAAGCATCGTTCCCGAAATGCAATGGCAGAATCAAGATCCAATGAACAGGACGAACAGATTTTGTAAGGAACGCCATCCTGGCATCTTAACTGAAACATTTAAGGAGCGTTTATGTAATGATAAACCAAATGTATAAAACATGATGTATAAAACAAACCAAAATTCCTGTTAGCTTGAATATATTGTTAAGGATTTCGGAGCTTTTCTTGTCGAATAGATTCTTAGCATCCTCTGCCTCCAGATTGCAGATACGGCACAGTAAGGACATTTTCCCCGAGTATGTTTCACTTTATGAAGTTGTTTGTTTTTGATACTTAGCTTATCTTGTTTATCAAGTGCAAGGTGAATGGCAAATCATATCCGTGCGACTGTCCATTGCTTATTTAAATTTAAGCGGTAATTTGTTGTGGTTAATTTTTTGTTGATTTTTGTATCCTGATCATACAGTTTCTATTTTATAAACTTAACATCTATCTAGTTTATTGAGAAATGTGTCTAAAGACTACAAAATATTTTCTTCTATATGATGATTTGAAAACGTATTATTTGTAATGAACATTAAAATAACATAAAAAGATATAATGTCAAAATGAAACAAATAAAATAAAAAAAAAAACGGTTCTCTAAGTTTATAAATCTAACAAAAAAACGAAAATTTTCGGCAATACAAGTAACTTGAAAATGAATTCGAATGGCAAGCCAGTGCCTTTTTTTATGAAAAATATTAACGAGTAAATGTAAGTAGTTTCTGTTGTTTGTATGAAAACAAATCATTCAAGATTGTTTTCCAAAGTCCACGACTGCTTCAGCCATTTTCAGATGTTTTTTTGATCGCAAATGATTTTTTAAATATTCCACACGGGAAAAGCTAACGCCACATGTTTCACAGCTAAAAAATTAGATATTCCATCAGATTCAGACAAATTTCGGATATTGTTGGCTCACCTATGTGGTTTCTGGCCAGTATGAATAAACAGGTGCCTCTTTAGAAATGTCGCTGTATTAAACTGCTTGCCACACTCTTCGCACTGGTACCTGTTGTCCCTAATATGTTGCAGTCTGTGGAATGTAAAAATGAACAGATATATTCCACAAAGTTGTTGAAAATCAATATGCAAACCTTTCGTGACAATTGCGAGCTGAACTGGTGAAAAAACACAGTTGACAATACTCGCATGGGTAAGGTCGCTCGCCTAAATGGCGCACTCGCTCGTGAAGCTTCAACAGGTGTTTTGTCACAAACCTCCTATTGCAACTTTCGCAGGCAAAATTCTTGACACCCAAGTGGCGTAGGCGATGATTTTTTAGGTTGTCCACAGTCTTAAGATATTTTCCGCAAATGTTGCACTGCAATTCCAAAGCTTTGCGAGGGGCTTTGGCAGGATGACTGTTTTCCACAGTGGCTGTCTTTGATTGATACTCGATTTCCTTTGCTGATGGACTAGGATTTAAAGACATAGTAGCATCAACTGGGGACTGTTTCCGTTCAGATTCATTGTCAATTTGAAAATTGTCCTCAACAATTAGACTTTCAAAATCTAAAACAATATCTTTTAATTCGTGCAGCTCATCTAAAGGAGACTTCGACATTGTTTTCGGATATTTTTCTTCATCCGAAGGTTGAGACTCAATGGCAAACAAACTGTCCTGAATTTCTAATTTGAGTTTAGTATTGGATATGTGGTAACAAGGCTCTAGTCCTTGGACCCTTTGGGCTAATCTATTCTGATTTCGAAGGCAACGTTCCCGAAAGCCGCTTGAAAGCTGCAACTGATCATAGCACCTCGTACAAATATGACGCGGGAGGTGCATCTCTTCTCTTAGCTGCAAATTTACAAACATTAAATATGTATCAACACATATGTCTGCAAACAGAAACTTACATATAATCCAGTGATTACTTTAATTGTAGCAATTATTTCCCGATTTTGGTTGCCGAATAAATTCTTTGGCTGCCAGGCCAAGATATCTTTGCCACAAAGTCGACATGTTACTGCCATTTCGGGATACCGGCAAGTTTAATAGTTTCCGTCTTGATGTTTAAAATTATAATTTTTGAAGAACTGGTTTATTTTATTTTTTTAAATCATTTATTTAATTGGAAAAGCGAACTAATTTATCATAAACTTCTCTTAAAACGGAGTAGACGCGCACACGACTTTGTGCGTGGGTGATTATCGTTTGCGTTGCCAGATGTCTGAAATAACTGTTCTTTCAAAGGGCTTTCAATTCGTGGAAAATCTTTTTAAAAACCCTTTTTTTAAGAGTTACGAATTAAGTTTAATCTTTATTCTTTATTATCTCAGTAATACTTGTTTTTTATTGTGTTGTCATACAAAAGATATAAGAATAATAAGTTAAATATTATTCGACAATTGTTTCTAAATTAATATATATATATGTTTAAATTAAATTTATTAGAAAGAAATTAATAAATGTAAAATAGAAACTACATTTAATTACAATGAAATATCCTAGTTACAAAACAGCATGGTACATAACTTTTTTCACTAAAATGGAACTTATGTAAGTATCTCTTCCAGAATAGTCTCATCACAGTCGAAGACATCGGCTGTGTCCTCCTCCATTATCTCCTCCTCCATTTTCGGCTCTTCACCCTCCAAATACTCCTCCTGGCTCTCGTCCAATTCGTCATAGTCGGGTTCGTTCTCTACCGAGTCTTCCTCTTTAACACGATGGCTGTAGGACGACTCGCTCACTTCATCCGTAACCTCAACGTTTTCGCGCTTCCTATGATACTTGCTGAAAAAGTGCCGCCGCAGACAATCGGCCGTTTTAAACTCCTTATTGCAGGGGTCACAACTGAAAATGGTCCATTTTTATAATTTATAAATAAAAGAATACAAGTTTCTTACTAAAAAGTTTCCTCGGTGTTGCATTTTATCTGATGTTTCATCCTTCCCTTGTCGCTATTGAATCTTTTGTCGCAAAAGTCACACGGAAACATTAACTCATCGGAGTGATAAATTCTGTTGGAAAGACAAAATATTTTTTAATGAACAGATAAGAGTTTAGAAAAAAATTCTATCGACGATTAGAAGTTATTATCTAAGAACCAGCACGCACCTTTCGTGTCGACAGCGAGCAGGGCTATTTCCGAAGCCTTCTCCACAGTACTTGCAGACGTATGGCTTTTCGCCCCTATGAATAACCCGAACATGCATCCTGAGCATTGGTTGGGTGTAAAACTTGCGTCCGCACTCATTGCACATGAATTTCTCGTCATAGTGGCGGAGCTTGTGGTCCTTCATGTTGCTCAGGTCGGCAAAGGACCAGCCACACTGGTCGCAAACGTATCGCTTATCATTTAAATTGGGTTTTTTTCGGCGCCTCTTTGGTTTCTGTGGAATGCTCTCCGGCGCTATAGCCATAAGCATGGGCTCCAGGTCGGGGCTTGGCTCACGCTTCGAAGGCATCTGTAATCGCTTGAGCCTAACGCGAGGAGATTGCATGTTATGCTTAGAATCCTTGTCATTCTCAGTTTCGACAGATTCACGTTTAACATTCTGCTCCAAAGTATCTGGTTCCGATTTTATAAGTGGATCACAGTCCTTCGTGGTAACCTCTGAGGTCTGATTTTTGTGCAAACTCGCATCTGTTTGCAAACAACGCGCCCGAAATGCAATGGCATGGCTTAAGTCCAAAAGGCAGCATGAGCAGATGTGCATGGGCAACTGGGCCTCAAAATTCAACTGAAAGTATGAATTTTAATAAATAGTTTACGGAAATTGCCCATTAATTATCGTCACGGAGATCTGGACTCCAGCACTCACCGCTAGGCCAGTGACTTGTTTTATCGCTATTAGTATCCGTCGATTGCGGCGCTCGAAAATGTTTTTCGGATCAGCCGTAAAGATTTGTTCGCCGCATATTCGACACTCATTGGTCGCCTCCGGTGGCATGGTATTATTTACAATTTTCGAATTATTATTTTGTGACGCTGAATGTTACGATTTGTACGTGTTAGTGTGACCAACGCAAGGCAACAGAAAAAACACTGGTAGAGCCAAATTTTTATATTTTTCGTAGAACCTTAATTACTATATAATCTAGAGAATCAGCTTATGATTCCTTATATAAAAATAATTTAAGGTTTATTTTAATTTATGGTACTTTTATTATAAATAAATAATTAATTTCTTTGATTTGGATAAACCAGTGTGTACACTATATTTGCAGTGGCATCTTCTGCTTCTTCCTCTTGGCCATTCAAAAATGGCATTCTCTCGGAAAAATAAATAAATAAATAACTTTTGTTTGGTTTGTTTACTAAAATGCTTTCGCTGCGCTCCCTTTGCCGAACTTGCGGCAAAAACCTCGAGAACTTGCAGAGCACAAAGCTGTTTTCAAAGTCAAACTATCAGCTTATAAGTCTAATTGAAAATATAACTGATATGTTTGTAAGCTTGCTGTTATTTTGTTTTGTGTAGAATAACTAAGTTTAGTATCTTTTAGTTGAATTTCGACAATTACATGCCGGAGCTTATATGCCAAACATGCAAAATGCAGCTGGAAAAAATAATTGACTTTCAAAAGATGTGCCTGGAAGTCCATAGGACCTTTCTCGAATTCAAAAAGAAGGAGAGTCAAACGAATAATGATACTGTAGAAGAAATGGCAATTGTATACCAGAAGGATAATGATGATGATGATGGGCAGGAGGATGTGGAAGTTGAAGAGTTGGAAGTTGATTTTGAGAATTCAATTCTGCTCGATGGCGAGGAGGACCAACATGAAGGGGAGTGGCAACCAGAGCAAAAGCGGCAACAGCTTCAAGAGCCGGATGGGGACGAGAAGAAACGAAACAGCCTGGAGACACTTAGACCAATCCAAGCAAGACAGGCTAGGCAGACAAAACGGAGTTCAAAGACCTGGATATGTGAACAGTGTGGCGGCGAGTTTAAATGTTCCACTTACCTCAAGCTCCACCAGCTTCGGCATACTGGACAGAAGCCTTTCGAGTGCGATGTTTGCCACGCCAAGTACTACACAGAGAACGAGATGCAACGCCACAGAATATTGCACTCAGATGCTCGTCCGTATGCCTGCCGTTTCTGTCCAAAAACTTTTCGCGGCTGCAGCAGCAAGGCCGTTCACGAAAGGTCGCACACCAACGAGCGACCGTTCCAATGTCAGTATTGTGACAAAGCATTCACCTCAACATCCACAAGGCAAAGGCACGAAATGATGCACACAAACAACCGCAAATTTCAGTAAGAAGCATCATAAACTCCTAAGAATTTTCGGACGATTCCACTATACTCTTATTTCAGCTGCGATACATGTGACCAGTGGTTTTTGCGCTCAACACACTTGGCTCTGCACAAAAGCACCAAACTCCACAAGAAAAGACTGTGCCACTCTGCCTTATCAGCATAATATAAACCTTTACTTTACCTCGATACACACAAAAAGTTCAAATGAATTAAGCATTAAGAACTACATCTGAAAAATAATATTCATGCAGTTGGTGAAACCACTGTGAAAAATTTAATTTTTAAATCGTACTTTGTTAATTTTTTTTATAAATAAAACTTACATTGAACTATTATTAAATCATTTAAGATCATTTATTCATTAAAATTACTTAATTTAAAGAGAAATATTTTATTTCAGTATAGTTTTTAAAAATACGTTAAAGTCAGTCAGCGCAGTGTGAGTGGCAACTTTCTTCTTCTTAACCATAAACAATTATGTCTGTCTGGATCAATAAGGTTGTTTCTCGCTTGGCGGCTATGGAGGATATGTGCAGAACATGCACGGGAAAATCCAATCCCGAAACCGCAAAAAGCTTATTCGACATATCTAGTCCTCTTCTCAACCACATTTACACATTGACAAACATAGTAGTGAGTAGTAGACCATGGATTATTTAATTAGTGAATATTTAATTAAAGAAGGCTTGTTTCAGTTAAAGGATGATGTGGACTTTCCTAGATTTATTTGCCAGCAGTGTCAGCATGATCTACAGATTGCCATCGACTTTCGCAGGGTTTGTCTGGAGGCCCAAGAGCTACTGGAATTAAAGAAAAAGAAAGTCGATGATTCTGGGCTGGAGGCTTGGATCGAAGAAGACGATCCTTCGACAGCTATTTCTGGCAAGGACACGAATCAGGCACAAAGGTCACCCATATATCACACGGCGGATGAGTTAGAAGAGGAGCAGAGGTTGGCTCGTTTTTCAAATGAGAGACAGACGTCTGCCACTGAACAGATATCGGTTGTGTTACTGGAAGAGTTGGATGCCAAGAATAATGAAGATCTAGATGAGAGACTGGAAGTCAGCAACTCTGCCGAACTACAAAGCATTCCTGACAGTATCATAGAAACTTGTGACGATTTTGAAACCGTAGACATCTCGTGCAGCAACTGTGGGGTGGGTTTCTCTTCCTTGGACGAGCTAAGAACACACAAATACCAGCTGCATGATGTCTCATTCGACACCAGGTAATGGCCCTTCCAGAAAACGAAGTAATCATGAATTGGATTAGATCAGATATGTACTATCTGTGATTCTAGGTTCATTTGCGGCCACTGTGGCGAGGGCTTCCGATCAGCGAGTGGCCTATCGAGGCACTGTAATGTTGCCAACCTTCCATTGACCCACAAGTGCGACAACTGCCCGTTGAAATTCCCTAACGAGATCCTGTTCGAGATACATAAGGAACGATGTAATGCACCTCCGGATGCCAGGCTGATATGCCACATATGCGGCAAGCAGCTGGCAAATACAACCAACCTAAAAAATCACTTGGTGCGACACATGGGAACTCGTTCCCACAAGTGCAGTGAGTGCGACGCTGCCTTCGCCCTGGCCAGTGAACTCAACGTCCACATGAAATCTCATAGTTCCGAGCGGCCGTATGCGTGTCGGTATGACTGCGGCAAGTCCTTCAGATATTGCAGCGCCCGCAGCATCCACGAAAGGTACTTATTATCGATTTTGCGTCTGTTTATGTCAAGTTAATAGCATCATCCATCAACAGAATTCATATGGACGATAGCAAACGACCCTACCGATGCGAATTTTGTCCAAAGGCGTTTGTGACACCAAGCGATTGCAGAACCCACCAAAAACATCACACACTATCGCGCAATTACAGGTATACCAGAGAAGCTCTCTTTCTCTAACCATTGCCTCTAACTCTAATTAATCCTTTTATTTATTTTAATGTTTCCAGTTGCGACCCATGCCACATGCGTTTCAAACACATAAGGCACTACAATTACCATTTGAAGTCGAATACTCACAAGACTGTTGTAATGCGAGTGAAAGCCAAAAACCAATGAATCTCCTCCTGCTTCCACAAAACATTGTATTTTCAATTGGAATCTCACTTCCTCAGCAGCATTTTATTATTTAATAATCAAGTATTATAAAAATACTCATTAAAATCCACTTCAAGTTCCAACTAGTAACTTGATAGGTATTTCATGAAAGTGTTTTTTGTTTAAAAGACAACGGCAGCAGGAATGATCTTCTCGTTGTCGTAGATCTCCTTGGCGTAGCACAGGTTCGGGTAGTCGAAGGCGGCGCCGTAACGGTTCTTGCATCCGGAAGTGGCCTTATCTCCGGGGCTGTACACGGGCTGGCCCACGATGTTCGAGGTGGCGAAGTTGCAGGTGAGGACAAAGTGGTTATAGAAGTCCTTGGAGAAACGCACGGCCGCGCATCCGACATGAGTGTTCTTTTCGGCCACAGCAATGGTGAACTTGGCCACGTTCTTGTTGGGCAGCTCCTCGGGGAAACTGGCCAGGATATCGGGGGAAGCGTTGGAGCGCTCGGCGAACCAGTTCTCGATCTGTTCCTTGATGATTTCCGCATTCGTGTACTCGGTCTCGGCGCCGCTGTAGCTGAAGATGGCATTGTTTTGTCCGGCATAAGCGAATCTCTCGGTGCTGCGGCACTTGTCTGGGAGGGATTCACAGGTCTTCACATTGAGTAGGGCCAGATGGGACAGCTCCTCGCACCAGGACATCTTAGCCATACGTACGGCCTTGGGAAGTCCTTCGATTTTACCTCCGGCAACGTTGTTCCTCAACTCGTTGAACAGGCTCAGAATCAGTTTGTGGTGGGGCATAATTGATACTTCTCGCACATCCTTGGGGCAGTTTTCACTGAAGTTCTGGGAAAGGATACGATGTACTTGGGTTGGATTAAACTAGGAGCACCTACCCCCTTGTTGTTGCAGGCAATGTGCTTGTCCAGGCAGGTGGGCAGGGCACAGTAGTCGACTGCAAAGGCGATGCCCAGGAAGGCAGTAACCAGGATCAAAGACTTGATTGCCATGTTTACTGTTGGAACTGTTGCTACTGAAGTTTAGACCGTCGCAGGTTCTCTATTTATACCCAAGATGAAGATACATTATATCGCTAATGTAGCAACTGTTTGGGTTTGTTTCCCACATTGTTTTTCCAGGTGGCTTCTGGAGAATATCTGGCCAGGAAAGATTGCGCACCACCTAGCCGGAGAAGGGGTATATAAGTCGTGCCTTTTTTTTTAAGGTTCCTCAGAACCAAACAGCTGCCAAGAACGAACAACATGGTGTTCTCCAAGACAATCCCAGTGATGGTCACAAGGCATTTGATTTGGTTCGAGTTCTAAACTTTAGAAAATTAATTTTCTGTGGCATCAGAAATTCAAGTAATCATGTTGTCCTTATGGCTGAAATGCCCTGGTACGAGATCTTCGCTTACACCTGCCAGCGGTGCTAAGTCTGGGTACACAGATGCTTCCCCAGAGATCCTGGCCAGTTTCCTAGAACAGGTTATTCATCCACGGAATATCCCACAAAGAAAGTATTAATAAACACTCAACAGAGAAAAAAATGTACAGACTTTGCTATTTGTTTAGACTATTTTCTTTATTAAATCATATCATATCATGTGAGAGGTATTCATTCATCGAGTCGATCGTACTCGAAAGCGTTCGTTTGGATGTCGTTACAGTTACAGTAACATACAGTATCACAATCATATGCAGGTATACAATATATTATCTATCTTCGTCTCTGGGACCCGGACCCAAACAACACTTGACAGAGTCCAGCCCCTCAATGATTCTAACCTTCTAAGTCGGCGTTAAGATCATGATGGTGCAATAAATAGAGTTAGGGATTGCATATGTCGCCCCGAGATTGTGTTTGGGGGATGCAGAAGGGAATCCGAACATTCAATCGAGTTAGTTAGTCAGGGATTTGGGGCTATAAATAATAAATAAAATAAAAGGAATACGTGAAATGAGTTGTACAACAAATGGGGAGTCACAATAAGTGTTTGGTTGGCAAGGAGATAGTATTGGACGGCAAACAAGATAAGCAATAAAAAATATGTCCAGTAATTTCCAGTAAGGGGGTGGTACATATCAGAATTGGGACTTTCTTGTGTGCGAAGGACTTACAAGATACAACAATTACGACTACTATGCTAGAGCTAACTAAGTAGGAACGCGTCATTACTTCTCCTTGGGAGCCTTGTCGAATATGTACTCCTTGGCCATCGAGTAGGCCAGGCCAGCGGTCAGGCAAGCGACTACGGTTCCCTGGGCGGCCACACGCAGCTGCATCAGGAACACGCTGGTGCTCATCGTGCCACGGTTCCGGTATTTGTAGGCTCCGATCACTCCAGCCGCCACAAATCCGGCGATGCCTGTGGGCGAAAGTAAAAATAATTAGTTTGTTGTTGCTAGCTGGCTGGGTTGGTCAGCTGATAAAGGCCAGACATCGCACAGACACAAGCAAGGCTACATCTCAAATACTAGTGCAGTTTCCGTTACGATCATTATTATTAAAAAAATAAAAAAGCCAAAAACCCAACACTGCCCAGAGTCAGCTGGTAATTGTTATATTCACACACACTCCCACAGACAAGCACCTGGCAATTTCGTACACGCGTCAAGGTACGGAAGAGAATGTGACGTCACGGATGTGTTAATATTGATGCATAACTTTCCATTGGCTTTCGCATCAGTGCGAATTTGCAATTACATCATTTACTTTCCAGACTGATGATGGATGGAACCCGTTACTTGAACCGTTATATCACAGAATTTCAGACAAAACAGCCAATTGATATTAACCTCTATGCGTGAATTACATGGCCAAGGTCAAGATTAGCCGACATCCCCGAGCGGGCATATATTTCATCAGCCTCTAGCCAAAAGTTTCCATGTGACGTCACGGACCCACTGAACTTGCGCGTGAACATGGGTGTACATGGCCGGAAAATAAACGTCACTTACCCACTAGCATGAAGGGCGATTCCTTCGCCTTCCTGGACAATTTGTTGCTCTGGGCAGCATCCTCGTCACTTTCGAAAAAGGATTTTGAACTCATGTTGAAGGTGGGTGATTTGATCAATCGTTTTTGAGCGCTTTTGAGAAGTAGTCTTTAAAAAGTTTATGGTGTGACCATTCGCTGGTTTCGCGCCTTTGCGAAAAAGGTACTAAGGCATGCGAAATCGGGTTATTTTTTAAAGTAGTATTTATTAAATTAATTATTAAAATTTAAGGAAGTAAAATATATTTTCCACTGTTTACTCCAGGCTCTCTCTGAACCGCCCAGAATCTCTTTATCTTGGTATGCATTTTATGGAACACCATTTATCAGCTTAATTGACTAAAAAATAAAAAAAAAACGGGCTTTTCCCCGATCGCAGGGGCTTTTTTAACATAGTCATTCATTAGAACATACATTTTATCTAATCTGACAAACTTTTGTATTAAATATTACGGCGGAAAAATTATATCGGCTCACGGCCGAGGTTACCGTGCGTTTCCGCCAGGTGGCGTCCCCAAAACATCTGTTTTCGTGACATAATTTTTGTAGGGGCGAAGAAGGAGGCGGATTGCAGAAATCGACGTTGCTTTGCTGTAGCCGCAAGCTCTGTTTTAAATTCGATAGTGTATAAAAAATTGACAAGTGCCACCACCATCTGCACCGGTTAACTCGAAATCGTGCAACACCGCCGCAGCAATGACGGGTATTATTTCTATCGTAACGAGAAGGCTGCCCCAAACTCTGGGAATGCGAGCCCTGCGGAGTCATGAGGTAAATCAGAGGGTGGCTCGATCAGCGGGGAGGGGCTGTCAGATATATAGCTGGATATATACATATATGAATTGGGAACAATACATCCACGACCAATACCTTTCCTGTTCGCTTTTCACAATCAGATTATGTAATTGCATGGATGTGTGTGTGCGTGCGTTTCTGAAGAAAATGGCAAAAAGTTTCTGAGGCTGCCGGGCCTCCAAAATGAAAAACCTGTGACGCACGCTGCACGTGATCCGCCTGCCCCCTTTTCAATCGCCATCTGATTGTGCAATCAACCATTTAAACATTGTATCTTCCACAGCTGAAACGTTGCATCCGCCAGTATTCCCGATTAGTTGCTGTATCGGTTGCCCAGCGGCAGCAGCTTTTCCGTCAAGATGCCACGGCACTCTTCCAGGAGGCCCCAAGGTAATCTGTTGCTTTACGCGTTCAAGTACCCCATCATATTCAAGAATTCCTTTCATTTTCACAGGGTTTTAGCCTGGCAAGGCATCCATACTACGTCTAGCATGTGGTCAGAGCAGGTGGTGAAAGTGCCGCCGTTCGCCGATTCCATTGCTGAAGGTGATATCAAGTATGTACCACATGGCATACTACCAAAATCCAAAATTTAACCAAAATCACTGTTTGAAAGGTTCACGTGTAAGGTTGGTGATTCATTTGCTGCCGACGCGGCCGTTATGGAAATCGAGACCGACAAGACGACAATGCCCGTACCCGCTCCCTTCGCTGGAACTGTCACTGAAATCTTGGTGAAGGATGGCGACACTGTCAAGCCCGGCCAAGAGCTTTTTAAGATGAAGCCTGGTGCGGCGCCGGCCGGAGCACCTGCTCCAGCAGCTGCTGCCCCAGCGCCCGCTGCCCCAGCAGCTGCGCCCAAGCCAGCTCCGGCTGCGGCTGCAGCACCTAAGCCAGTCGCTGCCAAGCCTCCACCACCACCGCCGGCAGCTGCACCACGTCCGCCTCCGAAGGCCCCGCCAGCAGCCGTCGTTAAGCCGGCTGTGGCCCAAGTGAAAGTCCCGCCTGCAGACGGATCTCGCCAGATCCTGGGCACTCGGTCTGAGCAGCGCGTTAAGATGAACCGCATGCGGCAAAAGATCGCGGCCCGTTTGAAGGATGCGCAGAATACATGTGCTATGCTCACGACTTTTAACGAAATCGACATGAGGTAAGTTCCACATTAAAGAGCCACTTTTATGATCATTGAATTTATCAAGCTCACATTGAGGTTTGAAAATCAACCGATACAATTAGTAACTACGATTAACACTAAATACAAACAGTGCTAAAAACACACTTCAAACCATCGCAATAAAAGCCAATAAATTAGCTAAAAGCTTATCGGTTAGAACATTTTTTGCCACCATGGAGCCAAGTGTGGCTAAAAATATTTGTTTACAAAGTTGTAGTAGTCCTAAGCATAATTGGTACTTTCCTAACCTATTTCATTTACTTTTTCAGCTACGCCATGACCTTCCGGAAACAGAATCTGGAGACATTCATCAAGAAGTATGGCATTAAGCTTGGTTTCATGTCCATCTTCTCAAAGGCCAGTGCCTATGCCCTGCAGGATCAGCCAGTGGTGAACGCTGTTATCGATGGCACGGTAAACACGCCCCCGCCCTACCCATGTCCGCTTATCTCTCTACTCCAGCTTGGTGACGTAGCTTGATAAGCAGTGTTGTTTAAATTTTCGCTTATCACGCGCTTTTTATTATTTTCATTTTGTTTATGCAATTTCCGCAGAAATATGCTAAATACTTTCTGTTGTCAAGCGGCTATAACTGAGTTGTTTTTGCAGGATATTGTGTACCGTGATTATGTGGACATCTCGGTGGCGGTGGCTACTCCTCGGGGTCTTGTGGTGCCCGTTATCCGTAATGTTGAAAGCATGAACTATGCGGACATTGAGATCGCACTGGCCGGACTGGCAGACAAGGCGAAACGTGATGCTATCACCGTTGAGGATATGGACGGCGGCACTTTCACCATCAGCAATGGCGGCGTGTTTGGCTCCCTCATGGGTACACCCATCATAAATCCTCCACAGAGTGCTATTCTGGGCATGCATGGCATCTTTGAACGACCCATTGCCGTCAAGGGAGAGGTTAGTCCATCCTCCATTAAATTTTTTTTCCTTTTATTTACATTCTTTTTGTTTTTATTAAACCATAAACAGGTCAAGATTCGTCCCATGATGTACATTGCGCTCACATACGACCACCGGATCATCGATGGGCGTGAGGCTGTTCTGTTCCTGCGCAAAATCAAGGCTGCCGTTGAGAACCCTGCGATTATTGTGGCCGGCTTGTAGAGTGAATTGTTTTAAAGTTCGTCCACGACCCTCACTTGATATTAGCCTTATTTCATTGAAACGTATCTTTTGGTTATTTATTAGTTTATTTTTTCCAGTGCTCCAAAAATATATACATTTTTTTCGATTTGCATATTCTGAATTAGTTAAAATAAATCTGAGCGTGGATATTTACGTAAGAATAATTTCGAATCTGTTTCTGCCGTCGACCTCGCCCTGTGCACCGATCATTTAATGTAAACCTAAGATACTAAATGCAAAATTATAATAAAGCAATGACGAATATTGACCAACCAGAATGAATGCCATTTCTCTAAAATATCTTAGCCGTAATCAACACAGATTCGATTTGATGAACAAAAAACTGAAATTTCCAGTCATTCAACAAGGTTATCTTATCAAAATTCAAACTCGTAACTGCCTTATCTTATTTTCCATGCACGGTTGGCTTTTAATTAATTGGGTAGTTGTGTGCCCGATTTAAGCAGTTTATTATAATTAATGAACCTTTCGAGAATGATGAGAAATAAAAGATAATTATAAAATGGTTGCATATACTTACATTAATGGGTTGGGCTTACTGCTCTTGAATTCAATACATTTTAAGTCTTAAAAAAGGGGTAACCTTTAGGTCGGACTATAATTGGCAAAGATATGGCCACCATAGGGGCGACATGCAACTTCCATGCAATTTATGCATTATTGAAGGGGATCCACCAGGATATTTGAAAAAAAATTGAAAAAATATTTTGTTCTTAGATTTTCATTGATGAAGAATCGATCTACAAATCGTTTAAGGCATTGCGCTTAAGAATCGGTTAATAATTGGCAAAGATATGGCCTAAACACGGAGCCATATTGAACATCCATGCTTTTTCCACATTATCGAAGGGGATCCACCAGGATATTTGACAAAACATCGAAAAAATATTTTGTTCTTAGTTTTTGATGCAGATTTATGAAGAATCGATCTACAAATCGTTTAAGGTATTCCGCTCAAGAATCGTTTAATAATTGGCAAAGATATGGCCTAAACACGGAGCCATATTGAACATCCAAGCTTTTTCCACATTGTCGAAGGGGATCCACCAGGATATTTGACAAAAAATCGAAAAAATATTTTGTTCTTAGATTTTGATGCAGATTGATGAAGAATCGATCTACAAATCGTTTAAGGTATTCCGCTCAAGAATCGTTTAATAATTGGCAAAGATATGGCCTAAACACGGAGCCATATTGAACATCCATGATTTTACCACATTATCGAAGGGGATCCACCAGGATATTTGACAAAAAATCGAAAAAATATTTTGTTCTTAGTTTTTGATGCAGATTGATGAAGAATCGATCTACAAATCGTTTAAGGTATTCCGCTCAAGAATCGGTTAATAATTGGCAAGGATATGGCCTAAACACGGAGCCATATTGAACATCCATGCTTTTTCCACATTATCGAAGGGGATCCACCAGGATATTTGACAAAAAATCGAAAAAATATTTTGTTTTTTGATTTTGATGCAGATTGATGAAGAATCGATCTACAAATCGTTTAAGGCATTGCGCTTAAGAATCGGTTAATAATTGGCAAAGATATGGCCTAAACACGGAGCCATATTGAACATCCATGCTTTTTCCACATTATCGAAGGGGATCCACCAGGATATTTGACAAAAAATCGAAAAAATATTTTGTTCTTAGATTTTGATGCAGATTGATGAAGAATCGATCTACAAATCGTTTAAGGCATTGCGCTTAAGAATCGGTTAATAATTGGCAAAGATATGGCCTAAACACGGAGCCATATTGAACATCCATGCAATTTATGCATTATTGAAGGGGATCCACCAGGATATTTGACAAAAAATCGAAAAAATATTTTGTTCTTAGATTTTGATGCAGATTGATGAAGAATCGGTCTACAAATCGTTTAAGGTATTCCGCTCAAGAATCGTTTAATAATTGGCAAAGATATGGCCTAAACACGGAGCCATATTGAACATCCATGCTTTTTCCACATTATCGAAGGGGATCCACCAGGATATTTGACAAAAAATCGAAAAAATATTTTGTTCTTAGATTTTGATGCAGATTGATGAAGAATCAATCTACAAATCGTTTAAGGCATTGCGCTTAAGAATCGGCTAATAATTGGCAAAGATATGGCCTAAACACGGAGCCATATTGAACATCCATGCAATTTATGCATTATTGAAGGGGATCCACCAGGATATTTGACAAAAAATCGAAAAAATATTTTGTTCTTAGATTTTGATGCAGATTGATGAAGAATCGGTCTACAAATCGTTTAAGGTATTCCGCTCAAGAATCGTTTAATAATTGGCAAAGATATGGCCTAAACACGGAGCCATATTGAACATCCATGCAATTTATGCATTATTGAAGGGGATCCACCAGGATATTTGACAAAAAATCGAAAAAATATTTTGTTCTTAGATTTTGATGCAGATTGATGAAGAATCGGTCTACAAATCGTTTAAGGTATTCCGCTCAAGAATCGGTTAATAATTGGCAAGGATATGGCCTAAATACGGAGCCATATTGAACATCCATGCTTTTTCCACATTATCGAAGGGGATCCACCAGGATATCTGACAAAAATCGAAAAAATATTTTGTTTTTTGATTTTGATGCAGATTGATGAAGAATCGATCTACAAATCGTTTAAGGTATTCCGCTCAAGAATCGTTTAATAATTGGCAAAGATATGGCCTAAACATGGAGCCATATTGAACATCCATGCTTTTTCCACATTATCGAATATCCACCAGGATATTTGACAAAAATCGAAAAAATATTTTGTTTTTTGATTTTGATGCAGATTCATAAGGAATCGATCTATAACTCGTTTAAGGTATTCAAGAATAGGAATCAAGAATCCGCACAAGAATAGGATTATTATTGGTAAAGATATGGACTACGATGGGGCGGTATTGGCCTTCTATGCATTTCCCAAATTATTGGTGGATCCTCTACCAGGATATTTGACATAAAATCATTTAAGTTTTAAAGATTTTTGCCGGGAAACTGCTAAAATATAAGGTTATTGTGGGAAATGTGGGTATCTGTGGAAAATGAGTTTTAAAAATGTAGGTATATAGAAATAAAAACGATTTTTTTTTGTTTTGTTATTAGAGCAAATTGGCTTGTACAATTTTATTGATTTTTGTTTGGTAATCATACTATTTCTAATTTTTACAATATTTTTGTTGATTTTTAATGTGCGAGGCTATTTTTACATTTTTTGGTGTAACTTAATGTGTGATTTTGATATTATTGGAATAAATTAAAATTTAGCATGCTTGAATATAATTGTTACTTTTCTTATGGCGAAATAATGTTTTTTTTTTTGTAAAAGATCTATCAAAGATTGATTAACACAGTTTTGATTTAGTTTGGTTTTGTGGTACATTTTAGTGTTCCTGACATTAAATTTACATTTTTTTCTTATCACATTTGTCGAAAATATAAGAAACTGAAACTGACGAAGATAATGATAGTAGGGAGAATATCGAAATAAAATATATAAAAATATACGAGTGGCTATAATGGATTGTATATTAAATTACATAAAAAATGCGACAATCGTTTCGTCTAAAACATTTCGCAAATCAATAGCGAAATTTCCAAGAATTGACATTTTAGACAAAAGGATTGGCATTATCTAGATTTGTTTTTGACCCTTTTTTTGCGTTTTTGTGCAATTTCTTGTATTAATTTTTAGCTTAACTAAGGGGATACAGAGTGTAGTTACGTTGTACAATTCGCGCTTAATCGTAATTCCTGATGATGGTGATTTTTTCTGGGTCAAAAGAGGCCTAAGCTGTAACTAACGTTTTTCATGTTCTTTTCTTTTTGGTCAGCCCAATGGGAAATTTCCATTATCTAGGGGTGGGGTGAGAGAAGGACGAGGGCGTTGTGGGCGGGGTCAGTCGGTCCTGCACTTGTGTGCCCGCAAGTGCAACACTCTTAAGTCTAAGCAATTACACTAGGTATCCCCCAACCTTGTGTCCGAAATGTGTTCTTGTCCTATGTCTTTCTCAGGCTATCGAGTATAGCCCCCTTTCAGCTTTTCTATCTGTATCTCTCTATCTATCTATCTATATCTGTCTCTCTCTTTGCTTAGATCTTGGTCGAGAAGGATATATCAATTTTGGAATGACTTTCAATAGAACTATTGTACAAGATTCCATTTGCTACGTTTTGTGGTTGCTTCTAGCGTCTGTCTCAATGATTTTGCAAATTTCCAAATTGCCTGAAACATTCTTCACTTTCCTACTAGCCAAAGGTTAAAGGTTAGATACTGCTCCTCGATGGGTCGTGTGTGTAACTAAAATTCATAACTAAATTTCTTGGCCAGATTGGAGATGGGTTGAGATTGGTTGAGAGTGATTTGAAATTTTAGCAGTTCAATTTGCTTTTTTTGGCTTCGGCATGGGTTGCTAGTTTTTGGTTGCTAGTACAAGTCGGAAATGTGTAATTTCATAAGACGGTTTTTGCATTTCTTGTTTCTGCTGATGTTGCTCTTGCTGTTTGCCAAGTTTCTAGGTGGTGTGTGTCGTCATCGTCGTCGTCGTCCCGTGGAGTCTGACGCTGCGCTGCTGCTGCCACTTGGCCGGGCAACTTTTGCCATGAATTTATAAATCAAAACGTTCTTCTGTCTAGTGGCCATTGACTGAGTGCTAATGGTAGGAGGGGTGTGTTTAGATTGGGATTGGGTGTCTCTTTTCTTCGGCAGGGTCGGTACTATTCGGTTATGGTCCTGACTGCTCCTGACTCTTCCTGGCCGCTCCTCATGCCTGCCATATTTTATTTATTGATGGCAATTATGCCTCGACCTCGACTATTGCCTCGACAGTAGTTTATATAAATTTTGAGTTTTGTTTGATGTGCTTTCAACTGCATGATGCCAATGTGGATGCTGATGCTGATGCTGTTGGCGGGTTGCTGGATGTCGGATGATGATGGTTCGAACTTTTGCCAAAGAAACCAAGTCTGACCACAATTTGAAAGGTCTGAATAGAGAGTTTGGGGCAACTGGGAGGATTGGAGCTGGCCACCAATTTTGGAATGGGTATGTTTTTGCTGTGCGTGTGACACTCGTCTCAAAATATTACTTAAAGTTGTGGTTCTGCTGGCGCTGCCTTCATTTTGTTTGCAATTTTGAATCAGATTCAGATTTAGATTTTGAATTGAATTTGGGTTAAGTTGTAGGACTCTGTCTTCGACTTTGTATCATATTTTTTGTGTGGCGGCCGTCAGGCGCAAGTAATGGGCTTGAGGCCTCTCCTGGGGCGGATCAAAGTGGTCATCGCTGAATCTTGAGGCTAGTGCCTGCCTCCGGGTTATGGGAATGATTTTGTCTGTTCAAATGCTTCTTTTTGAATGCTTCTGGGGTTTTCAACCCCTTTTGGGTGGAGAGGGTTCTCTGAAATCGCGTGCTGCCTGGATGTGCTTTTGTCTTTGTTTTTTGCTTCGGTTTCTGTTCAAGTTTCTGTTTGGTTACTGTTTCAGCTTTTTGGTTTTTGTTCTGGCGGATTTAGCTGCGAGAGCTGGGAATTGTTTTGTTTCGTTGTGATTTATCTGCCGCCTGCCGCACTACGCACCCTTGGCCGCCATTTGTAAGATTTTGGCCAGAAAGTTGCCAGTTGAAAGGACTCTTCCCTAACCATGTTCCTGTTTATGTCGCGCTTATGTCTTCTTGCCAGCTCCGGCGCCCTGTTGCTCTTGGAATTTGGTTCTCCTGCAGGCAGCCTGCAGGCTCCTTTTTTGCTCCTGTCATTTGTCGCATTAAAACTTCCGCAATTTCTTGTAATTTATAATACTGCCTTTTTGAAATTTAGCTGGAGTTTTTATTCTTATTTTTGGATTTTGGCGCTGTTTTGTTTCTGCATCTGAATTTGTTTGGGGGCCTGGAGTACTTAATCAACTTAATGTGGTCATAATTATGTACCGAAGGTTACTAAAATGTTGCGACTTATGAGCTGGCTTAAATTTTTTCTATTTAAATTTGGTATTGTCTATTTGTTGAATTTGGATTATTTATATTTTTTCAGCTATCAGCATTTTTTTTTTACTATTTTCTTTTAACATAAAAATGTTTTATTTTTGTGGGGATTTTGAAATTTTTGATTACCTGTTCTGTATTGAGTAATAATTATTTTTGAATTTGATATTGTGTTTGGAATTTAGGGGCCAGGAAGTTGTTGAATTTTGATTTTTTTTGGGTTTAATTTTTGATGTTTGCCAGAGATTTTTGCCGAAAGATGAAATTTGAATGATTTTGCTTGCAGTTTCTAAAATAAAACAATTTAGATACAGAATTATTAATAGGTACTGAATTTGCATTTTGAGTGTGAGATGTGAGGTTTTGTTTAGAATTTAAATATTTTACTTGCGATTCTTAAAAATTAAAGTAATGAAATATTTTAAATATTTAAAGTGTTCGTGTAATTGAATGATCTAAAATGTTGTTAGGCACTTTTTTATGCAAATAATTTTAAAATATCTAATGAAAATAATTTGAGATTCAAATTGTTGATATTTTTTGTATCGTAGATCTTACAATGTTTTTGCAATCGAATAATATTATATTTTTTGTACAATTGAAATTGTTTTTTGAAAGAAGCATTTTAAAATTTAGCGAAATTTTAATTTTTTTATTTTTTTAAAATTCAAGTAATTGTTTTTCTTTTTGTTTTCAAATATTTAATTCATTTTCAAAAAGTACTAAAATGTTATTCAAATTTATCAATTTTTTTTGCGAATTTTAAAATAATTTTTGATTGAAAATTTGTTAAATATATTTACTAAATATAGCAGTCTTAATAATGAAGCATAAATATAATGAAAAATATTGATAAATTATATATATATAAATTTTTTTTAAAGATTTTAGTTATACCAAAAAGTGTGAAATGTTTAAATATTATTTGAGAAGAATATTGTCGTAAATTTCATATTTTGTTTTCATAGTTTAAATATAATTTAAAGTTTTTAAAGTTTTTAAATCTCTTTTGCACAATTTTAAATTCGAAAATATATTATTAAAGCTTTAAATTGAATTAAGTTTTATTGTTGAGGTCGGTTTGAATGGCAGATTATAAAATCTAATAATTTATATATTGATATTGTTGAATTTGGGAATTTATTATTGAATTTATTGTTGAATAAATATATTTAAATATATTTTTGTTCATAAATTTTAATATGGCCATGGGCCATTTAAAAATGGTCAATTTTATTTATAAATGTGAATAATGTTAATTTTTGGTTATTGACTTTTTTGATAATTATGAAAGTGTACAAAAACTTGTCTTTTGGTTTTGGTTAATATTAGAGTTATGAAAGTGTAGTTTAGAGTATTTTTTAGTGTTTAAAATATATAATTTGTATAGTTACAATTTAATATGAAAAATGTTGTTGACTGTACTTATGAATTTTAGAATCAAGGATTATTTTGAATTTTGATCAACAAATGGTAAATTTCTAATTTGTATTTTAAGAATTGTCATTTTTGAAAACAGACATGATTTTTTAGCGAAAACCGAATATAAGGATTTCAAAGTATCAATTTGGAATTTTGTTCTCCAAATTCAAATATTGTTTAAAGAAGAAATGTTTCCAATGAAAATATTTTGAAAAGTACAGTTTAAAACTTGAGACTTTGATTTTTTTTTTTGGACTATATTAATTTTTAACTTTCAATTTTGAAAATTTTTTAGAATTTAGAAATTTTTGGTGAAGTTTTGTTGATAATTTTGTTTTAAATTTGACTTTGGTGCTATTTTATATATGAATATTATTTTGCTTTTAGTATTTAGACAATTTTGAATTTGCTGCTATTTTAAATTAGATTTTGATTTAATTTTTAGAATTTTGATGCTGTTTGTTCCTTAATTTACTTGATTGAAAAAAATTTGGTAGTTTTTTAATTTGGGTCCTGATCTGTTTTCGTCAAGTTAATTTGATGTGATTTGGCTATAAATTTTAGTTTTAATTTGGATCCTGATCTGTTTTAAAATAAATTTGTGAATAAAATTATTTATATGTTTTGTAGTTTTAAATTTTCATTTTAAAATGGGAAATTTTAAATCGGAATACTTGATTTAGAAGTTTACAGCACTGAATGAAATTTAACGTGAATGAAATTTTGGCGCAGATATTAAATTAGAATTTTTAAAATTTTTCAAATGTAAAATTTTGAAATCAGATGAATTTTTCTTTGAATAAGGATGTTCCTATTTTTTGAGTTGGAATTTGTATCTTTATAGAAAATATGTAATTTTGTGTATCTTCTCTTTCTTATAATTTTGCTGACCTAATCGTATTGCTTTATTGTTCCAATAAGTTTGGTTTTGAATCCCTTTTGTGGGTCAAATATATGGTTTAGTTATGGTTCTGTGTCAATGGGCAAGAGACATTTTTGGCCTCTGATCGGATTGGGGTGGACTTGATGACTTTCAATGGTTTTGTACTAGAGTTGCTTGAGGTGAGACATTTCTTGCGCATTAAATATTTCCTTGAAATTTTCAATAATTTGTGATTAAAAATTACCGCAACGCCTTTGCTTTTCTTAATGAAAATGTCAACAAAATATTGAAAGCGCCAAAAACTGTCCTAAAAATATATATTTAAAATTTGTACGATATCGGTTGCGATTCTGTTTCGAATATTCTATTTTTGTCTATCGAACTTTTGGGGGTCAGGCTATTTCTTTTCTTCTTGGGAATCGTAGAAGCAGCTTCCTTTGCAGCCATTTTATTGCCAAAGGGGTGGGAGCGTTTGTGTGTGTGAGTGGCTTTTGTGTGAGTGTTTGTGAGTGTAGCCCTGCGCTTGTATGTGTGTTGTGCTAAAGATTGTGTGTGTGTGTGTTTGTGTGTGGCTGGGTGGTTGATTTGTGCCTAAAGCTCTGGGCCGTGCGAAACAGTCTTTTGGTATTTGTAGGTTTTTGCATAAATATTGTGGTAAACTAAAGAGTTGTAAGGACGAAACGCGAATTTGGAATTTTCATTGTTTCGATTTGCGTTTTGGACACAAAATGAAAAACTATTGCATTGTGTGTGTGGAATTTGGCGGGCAGGAGCTAACTCAATGGTCAAAAAATATATACTATCACTAATGAGAAGCCTAATAACTAAGATTCGTATTCTGGAAATGAAGCCTTCTGCGATGCCGTAGAAGAAGAGTTCGTTTTTGAGATTTTGACGTTAATCGGATGGATTTTGAAATTTCGGACTGGGCTGCATTTTGCTGCTTTTGGGAGAGATAAGGGAGGCTCACCTTTCACTCTGATTATTATATTTTTGGATGTTTAGGATTTTGAATTTTTCACTGTTTTTTTGGATTTGAATTTGGAATATCTTATTTTTGGATTTGGATCTGGTCTGGTTCAAACGGTGCCTCGAATCTGTTTGGAAATTAGGTTCTAAACAGTAATCAAAACATACTTGCGAAATGTGGCTGCCAACGGAGAGCGAATAGGTGGCGCTCTCTTTCTCTCTCTCTCGTTTCTCCTTCGGCTTTCCTTCCTTTCTCTTTGTGTGAGTGTGTTTGTGTGTGCGTGTGAGTTTGTGTGTGAGTGTGTGGGGTTGAATTCGCCGCAAGGATGTGGGCTGTATCTGTGTGTGCTTCCTGTCGAGGGGTGGCTTGGCTTTGCTGCTGCTGGGGTAAATCACTGCCCCTGCTTAGATATTCAGCAGGGTATCTACGGCGGGGCAGCTTTCTCCTTCTTAGCTGCTGCTACGGCTGCTGCCGGCGTTGGCGCTGACGTTGGCGTCGATGGTGCTGCCTCTGCTGACGCTCCGCTAACTCCATTCGCCTCCTTTCGCCGTCAAATGCTCGATCCTCGGCGAAATCGAGTTCATCATCATCAGCAATAGCTCCGGCACCAGCAACTGAGTCCTTGGACTATGTTTCTGTAGCTAAACTTGAATTTGGGTTTCCTTCCTTGTAGTTTCTGTCTGAATTCGGTGTGATTTGCGGGCCTGTTCTGTTGCTTGGGGCACAAGGCTCCTCGGTGGGCGGTTGCGGTTGCGGTGGCGAGTAGGCGGGGCAGTTTCTCAAGACGCTGGCAGTTTGGCTGGTTTTGAATTTCGGTTGGAGTTTGGAAGTAGTTTTGAATTTTGGTCTTTTGATTTTTCGGCCAATCATTGGAGTAGAGAAATATGAGCAGTAAACACTTGAGAATTTTGTTGAGTTTCATAACAACTTCCTTGTTGGGGATTTGGGTTCGATCTGGATGCAAGATGTGTGGTTACTGCTCGGTCCATAGCTTTCCGTTCTTCAGCTTCTTGGGGTTCCTGTTTTTTTTTGTGGAAAAAAATATACAAATATTTTGGTTAGGTTTAAGGATGTTAAGATGAGAAATGTCATGCAGCTTCTATAATATGAATTTTACAATTTACCTGTAAGATATAAAAACAATATTATTATCACTCTTAACTAGAGATTTTTTCACTCTTGGTGCTTTTTCCAGATGTGTTGATAACTTTCCAATTGGTTCCAAGTGATTTTTTTTGACTTTTGAGGTTTTCAGCTTTCCTTTTTTTTTGGATTATTACTTTTGAATTTTATCTTTGATTTTTGGGGGGTTATTTCAAAAGCTATTCAATGATTTATATCCATGAAGTGTAGTTTTGTTTCGTTGGAATTATTTCAATGGTTTTTCGCTGATTTGTATCCAGAACTGATTTTGGTTTGTCTTTAGAATTTCGTTGAACTTTTTGTTTAGTTTTTGGATAATAGTTTTTGGGTTTTTAGTTTTTGGGTTTTAGTTTTTGGTTGTGGTTTGGTTTTAGGGGATTTTTATACTTTAACCATCTCACGAAAATGTGTAAATATGTGACTTTCACGATAACTATTTTCGTAAACTGTTCGTTTTCGGTTTGAAGTTCGGTTGGAGTTACTTGGGTTTTTATACAAATTAATCTGACATTCGGCGGTTGAATTTTTGCAACTTTTCGACTGAATTTTGTTGGGTTTCCTGGGTGATGATGAATCGGTTTTGAGTGTTTTGTTTTTGGCGATCGGTGCAGTGCGGAGATGCTGCAAGAGCCTCCTTAGCGCCGCCTGGTCATGGCGGTCGGAGGAGTCCTCGATCCTGGTGCTTCTGTTGCTCCTGTGGTGCCGCTGCTCCGAGTGCTGCTGCTACTGCTGCTGCTGGTGATCCTCAAGCTATGAAGATTGAAATGAAACTGATTGATTCTGCGCAGCAGCCTCGGCTTATATACCCACCAAGTGACGCCGAGGACCCGATTGCAATCAGGATGCGAGAGCTTTGTCCATTGTCTGCCCGGATGTGGACAAAGGATCCTGTTGGCAACAATGAGGCGCTGCTAGGCAGAAACCCGTTGGGCGGGTTTATTTCAGAAAAACCGTCGCTGAAAAGATCGAAAAACGCTCGCGTTTCCTGGTGGTGGGTTGCCTGACTGGCCTCAGAATCGCCAGGATCGGCTGGATTGTGGGGTGGATCGCAGCATCAGTTGGCACACCTGGCGTCATGAAAGCTGCAGCAGTAGCAGCAGCCGCTGGACCAAACTGGTTTCCAGTGGCCGAGGGTTTCAATAACATTCGGTCGTATCCTTGACCATTTGAACTGCAATTGTCTGGCCCGGATGATGGGAAAAGTTCCTCATTTGAACTTGTTTTTCTATACTCCTAGTTTGGCCGCTTCTTCTGTTTTAAAATCGAAACAAGTTTCGTTGGTCACGGCGGCGGCGAACGGAATTTGTCAGCTTTAAATTTATGGCCAGCACAGGTCTGGATGGAGATAAAAGCGATTTAGGCCGGGCTCCTGGGACTTCTAACCCAGATTCCCCATGTAATCCATTTGAGTGACCCGCCGTCATCCCATCATCCATCACCCACTGCAGTGGGTCAAACCTTTTCCTTGACCTCGCCCCCTCAGCGCCACAAATTTCTTGCTCCTTTCCATTTCTCCTCCTTTTTATTTTTTTCGCATCTTTGGTAGTTTCATTTTGGATTCCATCTTTCGGGCATAGCAACAAGTTAAGGGTTGCGCTGAATTTTTTTCCGTTTCGCTTCCCCGAATCCCAGAGCCGAGCACTTTTATTATTTAAATTGCTGTTAACCCTTGTTTGGCCTGGGTAGGTCCTTGGTCCTGGTCATGGGGTTAGAGGTTGGGTCACGACATCTGTGACTGTGTTTGAGTCTGTGTCAGTGTGTGTATGAGAATATTCCGAAATGGGACATTAGTTGCGGATAGGCCATCATAGAACCATTGTGAATGAACAGTTTGTCAGGCATTAAGGATACGCCCTGTGTGCCGGAAATACTACACAGTTTCCGGAATTCCATTCGCCATTTGTCACAAAACAAAACCATTTTAATGAATTGAAATATTTCCTGATGAAAATTGATTTGTTTTATTTGTTTTAAGACTATAAATTAGAAGCGGCTTTAAGGAAATAAATTGAAAATCCTTCTGCCCCTTTTCACTGGCAAGAGTCAGATACTTCATTAAGTTTAATTATTTTTACTGATGTTTTATTTTGTTTAAAATTTAAGCAAAAATAATCTCTACTCAAAGAAAGGAAGTCTGTTACGTTTCGATAATTTTCTTGTCCAAACTTGTGGGTACAGTTGTGTACAAAATACTTTGTCTGTAGGCGTTAGGCTCGGCAATTTCGGCAACCTAAAGGGTCGGGAAGTGGTGGTTGGGGGGATTGGGGAGGAAAAGGCTTGGACGAAAAGAAAATTTACATATTTCTGTTAATTTTGCATTGAAGTTGGGTTCATAACGAAGAGGAAACACTTGAAATTTGCATACATTTTCCTCGCTCGCACACACACACACACACACACACACACACACATACAATATAGAGGCAAAGCAATGTCGGGGGGACTTCTATATATGCAAATTTGTGTGCTGTAAAGTTTTCATATAAAATACAAGTAAAAACAGAAAGAGAGAAAATGGATTTGGGGTTGCTGCCAAGGATGGGCGACTGCCTGCTAAGGACAACAGGCACAAGAAGGACAACAAGCTGCCCACATACCCGCACACGTACCCAAATACCAACACCAGCTTACTTGCCCATTTAACACACCGACAGGGCCTACACAAAGGAGGCTCTTTCCAAGAAGGATTGTGCGTGCCAGTTTATCCTGTGAAAGTGTCCTGACCATGTGTATCCAGGCCCAGTGTCTGAGTGCTTGAAAAGTCAGAAAAAGATACACACACCCGCACACTCGTAAGCGGGCAAGGCAACTCACACACACAGGCGGTGAACATAAATTCAACAAAAGCCTTTTTCAGAGAAAATGTTGGCCTTTAAGAAGAAGGGGGCCCTTTCCCATAGAAAGAGGGCCAGAAATGGAGGAGGCTGGCATTGTTTGGATCAAAAAGGCGCCTAAAAATACTCGCCCAAGTTCCTATCTCTGCCCGGCTCCGACGACCCTCATTTTTGGTTGGCCAACACATTTTTTGTATCCTTATCCTTTCCCTATCCTTTATGTTCCTCGGCTGTCCTTGTTGAGCCGCCAGCCTCATGCAGCCTGCCGCCCACATTTATGTTACCATAATTTGACTTGAAGAAAAAAATATTGGATGGAAAAAGTTTAGTTGCGGAAGAGGAAAGATTGGTTACTCTTTGTTTTGCAACTTGAAAAATGAAATATTCTTTATTCGAAAGATTGACTTGAAAATACGTATTACATTGCAAACAATACTTTTGTATGCCTATGATTATATTTTTTGTTACTGCTATTTTTCTGATGTAAAATATTTTAATGTGTAAAAAGAACAGCTTATTAAAAGTAGAAAAAATTATATATGTAATATATATAGAATCTAGATTAATGTTGAATCCTTGAAAATAATCTGTTCTGTCTCGTTGGGGGTAAAACTTAATAATTAATAATTTAAAATTAAAAAAAAATTACACAAAGATCCATATTTTTACTCCATAAATAAATTCAAAAAGCAAATAGCTTACATTTCTATTATTTAATTGAATAATTTAATGAAAAAGAAACGAGATAAAATAAATCCAGTCAGAATACTCCGATAGCAGGGTATGGGAACAAGGACACTCATTAAACACACATATACGACGCGCTCCCTGAAAATAGGGAGCCAACACTTGCTAACCGAATTTCCTGCTGTAGTTTTCGGCCATGATGGGTTCATTTTTCAGCACCCACACATATACACAGACACGCGGATGAAAGGACATGTGAGGCAACCACTTATGAAGCGAAAGTTGGCATGCGCACTCACACATACATAGAAGCATAGAATGGGGGCCATTTACGTGGGTGTGTGCGTGTGGCGTTCTTTTGCGGATTTTGCAGTCAACTTGGAAGCCAACAGGCGAAACTATATGGCTAATGTGTGAGACCCACTGGAGGTTCGGGCGTGTTGGTAAGGGTGTGCATAATGTGTGATTGTGTGGAAATTTTTGGGCAGTTTCATTTCGTTCATATTTATTAGTTGGCCCAGACACATGCTCCTAGTGAGCGCAACAGAGACAGAGAGACCGAGAGAGAGAGAGAGCCATCAAAACAGGACAACAAGAAACGGAAACATTTTTTTTACATTGTATTTTGTATTCACCCTCATCAGTGCAAGTTTAAATGATTTTGCCCCATCCATGGCAACTATCTCCAGCATGCCTGATCCTGTGAGCGAGCGACCCATTCCCTTCATCCGCAGACCCACAAATACTTGGCCCTGAAGGATATAGCTTGGCCCCCTTCTAATAGTTTGTGTCAGTGCAAGAAATTTGGGGAGGCAAGCTAGGTCCTGGCAAGGGCTAAGCTGCTCGTCCTTCTTTTGGCACCATTTCCTGCCCAGCCAACATGTTGGCATCTCAACTATAACTACTGGGCTCCAGTTTCCTGCAAATGTAATCAATTTTTATGCCATTATTGATGCTTGGCAGGGCAATTTTATACATCATGAAGGATATTTTCGCCCGAAATTGATGGGGAAGTTAATTGGGAATTTTCGGACGATTTACCCAAAGGACATAGCTTCCGGTTGTGTCTGGCCTGAAGATTGAGGCATCCTTTAAATGGGGGCGTTTCTAGTTTGTGGTTGGGTCTTAGGCTTCCAAAAAATCGGACGTAAAGGAACTATCAATTTTATTTATTATATTTTCAGTATCATATTTTAAAGCTACACAATTCTTAACTTGAATATACATTTATTTTCGTGTCCTTATATATCCTTCAGTTATGCTTTTTACGTGAGATCTATGAGGCTGCAACATTTGGCATTTAGCATGTGTGTTACCCATTTTTGTATTTTTATCATTAACGATTTTTGTACGACAAAGAAGAATCCTTTTGTTTTAATGCGAGCCCTTCAGATATGTGTCTCTGTTCCTGCGTCGTCCGGTGTTTCTGTGGGTCCTGCGAGAGTCCCTTGGCAAGTGTATGTGTATTTTCTGCGTGTGTGCCTGGGCGTGTGTGACACATTTGTTTCCTTTTATAATTATGTCAGCTGCAAGTATTCCTCCTACAAAAGAGTTTATCAGCGCCATAAAGACACAAGAGCCTAATGGCTCTGTCCCTTCTCGGATGTGGGTTGGGATTCCGATTCTGTGTTAGCTTCCAGAGTTGAAAGTAACCCTTTCTGACAAGTGGAAATTTTCAAAGAGCTGGGTGTGTAAAGGGCGAAAACTCTTTAAAAGTTACAGGGCTTTTCTCAATTTCCTTGGATAAAAATCTATGTCAAATATAGGATAAGAATTTTCATTTTATTTTGTAATTATTCAAATTCGTTTGGGTTTTGGGATGGTTCTGAAATGGAAATTATTAAAAAAGGCAGCTTGAATAAGTTGTAACAAATGCTATGAATCTTATTAATTACTTGTGTTAATATTAATCCCAAAATCTACTTAAATTTATTTATTTTTCCTGGAGTGTGCAATTCAGTTCCTCAAGGATAATGAATATAATTATTTTAACTCTCACATTTCTGTTTGTTCCATATTCTTTGATTCAACCTTTAAAAGTCGCCATGCCGAGCCCGTTATTTTCCGCCATCTGCAAGTATTAAAACACATGCATATATGTGTGTATAACTGTATGACTATATTAAGGATTCGCAATATTTTCTTATCAGCGGCCTTAATCCCTGCGGGTCTGGCACTCACACACACACACACACTCATGAATTCCATTAGCATAAAAATGTCATAAATAAGAAGCACGCTTACTCGGCCCGTCCTGACGATTCTCCTCCTACTGTCCCGGGGGTTGCTTTCAAATTCAAAATGGCGCCGCTTTCTTATTAGAATCATCTTGCCTGCTCCTGGGGGTGAGTTTTCGCCGGCGAAGCCAGAAAACCAGTTCTCGAGCCCACTCCCCTCGACCATGCCACGCCTCTTCTTATGCCCGCCAGGGCTTCCCTTTTTTAAGCTTATTGCTGGTTTTTCACTATGGGTGTGTACTGTACTTTAGTTCTCGGACCAAAAGGACCAACGGGCCGAAGGCCGGTCAAGATGATGTGCTCTAATTGATGTCGCCACGCAGGCAAAGCCTCTGCCCGAAATGATTTCGGGTTTCAGGCATTTGAATATTGATTTTCTGCCCCCTGTTATGTGGGTGGGCTGGCGGCTGGAAGGAAGGCTGTTCATTAATTAAGCTGACTTTGACGAGGGGAAACTTTTCGCACAAGTCTGAGAGCTGCTGAAATAGTTGCTTCTTCTACGACTCTGCCTCCGTCTCCGTTGGATGCAGATCCTTAATGCGTGCGGTCGAACATCAAAAGTGGAACATTAAAAGCACTCGGTCGTGGACTATGTTATGTCCTGCCAAACTATTGAGCTGCCCCCAGGTCTATGCAAATTTCAAATTTCCCACCTAATCGTCTATAATCCACATGAAGAAAAATCTATAGAAACTTTTTATTAAATATGACATATCACTTTTTTTTCTTCTGCTAGAAAGTAAATAACTCAAAAGGTTCTTATGGCCCATTTTAAAATTATAATTTCTTATACAAAGTATTTAAAAGAACTCATAAAACTCACTGAATGTTCTATAATAGTGCTTAAATTAGGTATAAGAACATCGTAGAACTTATAGTTCTTTCACGAAAACAAGAATTATTTTTCACACAAATTTTTGCTTGAAAACTTCTTTGTATACAAGATTTTCAATGTTAGAAGCTGCTATAAATCATAAGCAAAGAGCCACAAAAACCAGTCGACAAAATGCTATATACATGGATTTATTTAGAAGCCATACTAAGTGCAACTCGTCCCATTTCCCATTTTTCAGGCCGCCCCTTTCGGCCATTTCTCTGGCCATTGCTTGGCTAAAACTTCTTGGAATTTGCTGCAGCAAATAGTTGGTCTCTCTCGTCCTCGTCCTGTTGGACTCCCGTCTCCCTCTACGGAATATTTATAAATGAAAATTCCAACAAGAACATTTTCTATTAAATTTTGCCTACCCCGAACTCAGCCCCCAGCTCCTGCTGTTGCTCCTCAATCTGGACGAGAAAGTTTTCTTGCCAAGGCCCTCCATTTGAGTTTGGGTTTCGATGGGTGGCCAGAAACTGTTTTCGTTTTATTTTATTACATTATGTACGATTCGTATATATGTATGTATACCAAGGTATATAAGTGTATTCGTGTGTATGTGTAGAGGTTCTTTTTGCTGAACAAACTTTTTGCTTTGGCAAAAGTTTCTTGCGAATACAAGGCTCGGGGTGGAGAGGATCCGGATTCCGGAAGGCCGAGGACCCATTCAGGATCTCCCATTACTTTTCAGCTGCAAAGTAAAAGTTCTTAGCCCCTTTCTCGCCCAACTCCCCGGCCATTTACCAAATGTGGCAACTACTTTTTCTCAAGTACCACTGCGGGACATTAAATCCTGCTACGTGCCTCCTGCCACTGCCCACTGCCGCTTCGTCCTGGCCGGAGCCAACTGCAGGATTGTTGGATTGTTCAACTGTTGGAGGTATTATGCCATGACCGAAAGTTTGAAGAGTTCTTCTGCAACAGCAACGGAAAAGTGGCAAAAGTGGGCTTTTGGGCAGAGGCTGAGGAAGGAGGTGGATCCTGGAATGCTGCTGACCAACAAGGTTTCTTTTTTTTTTTGACACTACTTCCGCAATAACATTTTGGCAATTCGTTTTGGCCCCAACTATTAGATAAGGCAAGGTCCTGCCATTACTCACGACTAGTCTTGGATAATTTTGGTCCTGCTGGGAGACGGCTCTTTCCCACACGGAGGCGATTCCTTAACTGGACAGCATCCGTTCCCACAGACGACAAAGAGGCTCTCAAAACCCGCCTGTCCGGTTGCCCGAGAAAAAGAGTTGAAAAGTTGCCCAAAAGTGTGTGAGAAAATCTTGGCCAGATTGACCTCTGACCGCGAAGATCTTCGAAGGGGTTGAAGGAAGCTGCTGTCTCCGATGTCCCACAAGGGATGCTAGGATGCGTCCTAGGATGTTTCTGGAACATCGAATATATTGTTATTTCGGCTAGTTGGCCGGAAAGCATCCTCCAATATTCCGGCAACAACCACAATCCCCAGCCAGCTCGTTTCGGAAATTTATCAAACTTGGGGGTTGGATTCTACGCAAACTCCGGGTGAGGAAAAAGGGTTTGGAGGTGGTTGGGTGGCTAGGCTGGCAGGCGATAAGTTTTTATGTCTTGAGCTGATGGTGTAGAAAAGTTTTTGTAAAACTAAACACGAGTCCTTCTAACCGCCCGTCCTCCCAGCCACCCAGCCACCCAGCCTCTCATCCTCCCACCAAGGGATATATGTAGTTTGGGGGTTGCTGGTCAGGAATATGGCCGCAACAACTTTTATGCGGGTGTGTGAGTGGGTTTTAATGAAAGACTGTATACACACACACACACACACACACACACAGCCTCTATGTCCAGCTTCCTGCTCCCGGATCCTTCCACAACCACTGTGTTTCTTGAAGGAGCCCGGGCCAAAAAAAAGGGGGTTGCAAGGGAAGAACATCCTTGCCGGACATTGTCAGGAGGATTTTCTGTTGTGCATAAAAGATAATGATGTTGCCTTAAACTTTTGGGAATAAATAATAGTTGTAGTTCTTGCCCAGCCACTCTCCGGGAAACTGGAATAGCCACCTCCCCCACCGCCCACTCTCGATGTCATGTGTTTCTATTTCAGTCTGGCCGTAAGCTAAGGTTATTATCTTTCAAGTTTTGCTGGCCGCTTTTAGAGCTGTTGGCCTGGCCCATGTGGAACTGGTAACTGGCAACTGAAAACTGGGTTCTGGCAGTAGCCGTAGTGGCGCAACATCTACCGAGCCGTAAAGGGACGGGACCCAAGGCCTTAAGCTTATAATTAATTGCATGTTTGGTCGAGACGAAATAATCCTTTGTACAGAAATACACCCAGACCTACGCAGGCCTCCCCCCACCCTCAAATCTTATGTTTGTCCATGCGTGTTTTGCCACCCCCACACCTCCATCCCTCAGACCCTTTCCTCACCAAACTAACCCCTCTTGAGAGGTCTCTCTTTGAGGATAGTTCGAGCAGCGCCCCAAAGTTTGTAACATGCCTTTTAGGAAATTTACAGGCAAATGAATGTTATCATAACTTACACCGGCGTCCCCAACTCCGGAGGCCTACCCCCGTCCCCTGGCAGTGCCTGAAACTTGTTCATCCGTAAAGAACTAGATGTTATCCCCCTGCGCAGACGAGTTCTCTTTTTGGACTCCAAAAATATCACTATACGCCTGTTGCGGTTTGGAGCCGCCTTTGAAATATGAAATTTTATTAAAATTGATGAATGAGTCGCTAATTAACGAAATACCAGCCCGTCAAACAGGACTAATGCAGCCTTTGTTTTGTTGATTCGCAGAAATCTGGTGAAAAGTTGGAGCCGGATTCATGGATATTAATGATGGGGCATTGTGAGGGCGAAGTGCTGACTAATCAGGCGAGTAAGGCCAAATTTAATCAGTTTTTAGGCATAGAAAGGAGTTACCTAAAACTCCAAATTAGTCATCAAAAAGAGGGCTATTTTGTAACCTTTTGTAAATACATTTATACTTGGATAATAGATTAGATACAGCTGGAAAAAAGGATTAATTTAAGCAAATTAAAGGCCTAGTTTTCTATTGTATATTTTTAATTGATTCTGTATAGACCATTCTAAATATTTGGAATGGAAACCCGATTATCCTTTTAGCTGAAGTGTCCATTTCTACCTCAGTTTATAGCAAGTAATTTTTTCTTCCAGTGAATGAACAGCAATCAAATCAAATTTCGGATGTTTGGAATTTATTCTTGATTGCTTTCACAGGCTTCAGATATACATGGCATTCAGATTGGCAATCCATTCGCCTTCTCACGCCCCATGGCAGAGCCTGGCTCTTGGCTCCTGGCTCCTGGATCCTGGCAACTCTATCCTATGACAACAAGGAACCGAAGATTGAGGCAAGCAGGCAACCAAATGACAACAATGGCAAAATTTTAATTGAAAACTTTAATTTGGCAACACAACGAAGTTTGCCAAGGGGATGCCAAGGGGCTGTGGAGATATGGAACTGGAGCCGCATCTGAGTCTGCATCTTGGTTGAGGTTTAGGTTGTCGTTTCGTAGCTGCCGCTACCTTTGCCGCTGCCGTTGCCGTTGCCATTGCCATTGCCATTGCCGTTGTCATTGCCCTTGGCTACATCTTGTGGAAAAGGATCTGAGACTGGGCAGGAATTTGCCAACAATAAAATGCCGAAATAAAACAAGAAATTCAGCTCTCTGTGAGTGTGTGTACATTTACTTATGGCCAGACAGCAGCATCACTCCTCCTGGCAGTGTCTGCCCGATGTTGTCCTTCGCATGCTTTAGTCCTTGTCTGTATCCTTCTCTGTCTGCCTGCCTGCTCAGACGTTGGGTCGTGGCAATTTCTTGCTCTTGATTTCTTGTTTCTTCCTTTCATGGCTGCTGCTGCTGCTGCCGCTGCTGTTGCTGCTGCATTGTTCAAATATATGCACATGTCCTTCTGCCTGTCAGCCAGATCCTTTTGCATTTATTTCAACTGCTTTTATTTATTTATAAAGCCAAGGCTCGGAGCTGCTCTGAATCTAACTGCTCCTTGTCGGGCTGCCATGTAGCTGCCATGTTCGGTTCAATTGTTTGCAGCTCTCGGCCATTGTCTGGCCATCTCCAGTTTCTCCATCCGACTCTGCATCTTATCCTTATCCTTGGCACTGTCCTGTGAGCCCTAACTGTGCGAGTATGTGTGATTCTTGTTCGCCTATTGTCTGGTGGCCATTTGAAATTGATTTCTGAATTATTCACAAATTTGTGCCTGTCCGTTTCGCCTCAATTGGCAGCCTCGCATTAGCCAATAACTTTTCTCTTCCACTGCCCCTAGCACCGTTGGCCATAATTCTCTTGCCTGTCCTGGCCATAAGTCATCGGATGCTGCTCCTCCTTCCTGCTGGCAGCAGCTTGCTGTTGATTGCTCCATAGCATCCCCCGCTGTCGTCCTGGCCCGCCTTCCTCTGCCAGTTCATCAACTCAAATTTTATGCATTTTAGATGAGTTTTCCTCACAGTTTGTTTTCCTCACTGTTGTTGCTGTTGTTGGCTGCGAGCTAGAAAACAAAAAAAAAATATATTATAAAAAAACAAAAACAGCAAGTAAGAACATTTTGTTTTTCGTTGTTATTTTTATGCAACTTGATGAAAAATTTCAACATCAACATCAAGTTTGGGCAAAATGTCAATGGGGTGCCTTGCCTTGCCTTGCCTTGGCTTGGCTTGGATGGCCAGTTTTGGCCAAAACTCATCCTTCAACAAATCCCCCAAGCCTGGCAGCATTTTGTGGCCAGCCCAGGACTGGAGTGAATTTCGGAAAAACATAACAATATATAAACTAAAATCTGGAAATAACAAAATGTATGTTTAATATGTAGTCATATTTTAAGACTCATTTCCACTTATAATAATTAATTAATTACAAATTTTTTAAATAACCCTTTTGTTCGTAAAGTCCGCTCCTTTCTAGCACAAAATTCATCAACTTTTCTGCACTTTTACTAATTTCAACAGTTAACTTCCTTTGGTTTTCATAGTTAACTTTTACCAGCATGGAAAAATGTTGTGCCTTGGCAAAGTACCACCCCAGAGTGGAGGAGCCAACGGAAAAGGATCTCTCCTAGAGGATGTGGAGATTTACGGGGAGAGAGCTCATATTTAAAAAAAAAAAGATGGAAAAACACTCCAAGTTCAATAAAAGTTTTAGATCGCTGCCGTCCTTGTTGCAATTTTATTTGCATGCAGGCTAAAATGCAATTGCCAGGACATGGCTTTTTAGTTTTCCGCCTCCTTGCTGGGTCTATAGCTACAACGGCAAGAACTTCGCTCTGCAGAAAATTGTATAAAAGTGGACCAGGCCCAGAGTCCAGGACTCCAGGACTCGTTGGCCGAAGCCGAAGCCAAACTTTGATGCAGAACTTTGCTTTTCTTAATTTATTTTGCTCACGAGTTGGGCGAATTATAATTACCAACCAACTCACCAGGCAAAGGCAACAACAGCTGGGGGGCTTAAAGAGGAGGAAGAGGTACACTAACATAAAATAATTTAACCAAAATAATATTATTAACTTCACGAGAAAATATTATTAAAAGGGTGGAGAGCCTGGAGAAGCTCTCTGATGAAACTTTGCTACTTTTGTTTTATTTTGTTTAAAATATTTCTTTTATTCATTTATCAAATTATTCTTATTATTATTTTATTCTAAAAATTTATAAAGATTTTTACCCTGTATACTTTCTTAATATTATAATAAAAATAAAGATTGTTTTCCTTTAAAACTTCAGAAATATATGGAGTGCGGAATAGAAAAGTATATGGAATAGTTTCAAGTGTGGGCTTCCAACCTGACTGGAGGTTCTTTGCTGGTTAGCCAGCTCGATTTATTGGCCTGGTCGACGGCGAGTTCGATATTAGTGGTCAGGGCTCTCAGCAAATTTTGCATTTAGGCAAAAGCTTCCGCAGGCTATCGAGGAGGCATGGAGAGGGGCTACCATAAATATTAAATATGATACTCGGAACTCGGTTGCTGTTGCAGCAACTTATCAAATATTCCTGGCTGGCAATTGGCCATCATCTCCAGCGCTGCCTTGGCCACATCCTTGCAGCAATGGCTGAATGAGCTTCATTTGCTCGCCCAGATACGCGCCGTATTTTGCATAACAAACTTTGCCAAACGGCCCTCCGAACTCCGAACACGGAAGGGGAAGTTGGCCAGAGGAGACCCAAAACTAATTAGTCGCGTCGCTCGAGTCGCCTGTTGGTTGTTGGTTGTTTGTTGTTGCCTGTTTGTGGTTGTTGTTGTTGCTTGTGCCGAGAGTCTCCAGTCGAAGACACGTGAGATGGTGCTGATGCTGTTTCAGGACTTGTCGCCGGAGTCGTGCACCTCATTTTAATATTAATGGCTAATTGCGGGTAACTTGTCTTTACCTTCAAGCTAAAGTGAATTTGTGGCAATAGATCTCTGATGTCACGGATTCTCTAAAATAAAAGTTGAGATCAACCTGAACACAAATTCCACTTGAAATATAATTTGATTAACCGGCGGAAGCCGTTCCAGTCCAGTTCAGACCCGGCAGGAAGCGAGACCATGTCCTGACCACTCGCCGGTAGAACTTTGTGGCTCATTATAATATTTTCTGTCCACAGCCAAGGAGACAGCATCCAAAACAACAATAGGGATATGGAAAGCAATTGAATGGAGCTAGCGAAAAGGCAATGAATGCATTTATTTATAATTCCCAAGAAAAACGAGTAAAACAAGAAAAAAAGGAAACATTCCTTGATGGCATTATATTTAATTGGTCTGCAAGTTGTTCCTGTCGAGACTGGGGAATAGCATCTTCGTCCTCATTCCGTAACTTTCCCAGGCCCAGCATCTTCCAACTGGTTGGCAGTGGCCCCGGAACGGGTCCTGCCAGTGCAGGACCGATCAGGACTGGTCCTGATGGTCAGTAACCTTTGATCCAACTGCAAGTTCATCGCCCAAAAAAAGGGGTAAAAACCTCCGAAGATGCTGCGCAGATTTTAAAGATTTTCTCAGGATATTCTCCGCCCGAAACTGGTCAACATACTTACGGACCTTCAGTTGGGCCAAGGGACTGTCATCTATTTAGGGGTGGTTTTAAAGGGTTACTTGCCAGATTTGGATGCAATTGGATTTTTTTTAAAACAAGGTGTCTGTGTATTTTGAACTTGATACATTTTTTTTATTAAATCAAATATTTGGTCGTTGTTTTTAACAAACTTTATATTTAACAAATTAACAAATTAATAGGCGTTTTTTATTTTTTGTTTTTAGTATTGTAAGATTTATAATCGCTTCATTTTCTTCCTTAACGTACTTTATATGTTTCATATTACTATTAAAAAAAGGAGAATTTTTAAATTTTAAATTTTTAGACTACATTGTACTTTTTCCATATATATTTTATGATTTGGCTTCAAAATAAAACAAAATTTGTCTTCCTTTGTTCCCATAGAAATTAAAAACGCCCTCTGTTGTTTGGTTCCACAAAGGGGTTGAACGACAAAGTTTCGGATAAAAATTCCAGAGCTATGGACACTCGCCACCAGGTGGCGTCTTCTTTCGGATAAAAATACAAAAACTGCTTTTGAGCGAAATTTCTCCCTCTTTATTTTTATTTATCTATGCAAGCGGGGAGTAAGAGAGACCTAAGGGGTAGGACATTAGGGATATTAAGGACATTGAATAAATAAAAGACTTGTTAGCTCTCCTTTAAATACGTTTTATTTTAAGAAAGATATATATATATTTACATAAAAAAAAAACAAATAAATACCTTAATATTATTTTAATTATTTATATGATTATAATTTAAACTATTTATAATTATTATTGTATTATCCCTTTTAAGTGTTATAAATGTATATCTTATAATTTTCTCCTTTCTAGCATATAACCTTTTCTATTCCCTAGCAGTAATCTTATTGGTGAAGAAGAACGACTTTGAGGCAAGTCCTGCCTCTCTTTTCCTCCGCATTCGCGCACAAAAAGGAGGTAGCGATATAAAATAAATTTAAAAAAAGTCAGTGGCAGGATATCTGCAAGGAACAAGAAGCATGCCAGAGAAAATGCTTTGAATTTTTTAAATAGAAAAGGGGCGGAGCACATTTAAATGCGGCGAGCACAGGTTTGGTTTTTTTCGTCCTGTTTTTTACTTGGCTGCCGCCACTTACTATCCTCGACAGTCCAATAAGACGCGGCCAAGGCAAGGAGGCGTGCGACAGAGACGCAGATAGAACTCGCCAGGAAGTGGCAAGTGGGCGGTATGTGGTAGTTGGTGCACGGAGGGGGGCATGGTACAGGACTAGCAGGATGTGCACTTAAAAGTATAAAAGGCAGCAAAAGAAAATTATCAAACGAAAACAAATATTAATGCCAGCAAAGAGGGAAGTGATAGAGAAAAACTAAAGAGGAAAGAAAAAGAAAATGCAAATGACAGCTGAGGATTGTGCGGTGGAGGGGGAAGCGGAGGGGAGGAAAGGAAAAAGGACCCTGTGACAAAATGGCACTTTGAGGGCACGTAACGATGGTTGAAAAGGATATGAAAGAATTTTCGCAAACGTAGTTAGTTTGCTTCACCGAAAAGGGGGCTGTTGGGCGGATGAACTGCCGCTTGTCTGGCTGGCCGGCTGGCCGGCGCAAGGACCAGAGCTTCAAGGACCAAACGCCAAGCACCGGACTGCATTCATTTGTAAATATTGTAGCCTGCAGGATACGTATGCAAATAACATTAAGAGCATCGCATAGAAAAATGTAATTTCACTTGATTTGCTCAAAAATGCAAACAGAGACAGGGAATCACACACAGGCTTGCGAGCACAGTTGCAGGACATGGCCCACAGGACACAGAGCACAGGACACGTACACGGGCAGACATACAGACAGATAACGGTCCGCAGCATGGTAGAAAGTTAAACGAAGATAAGAGCCAGAAGAAAGGAAGGAAGGAAGCAGCAGCAACAGGAAAAAGTCACCTCCTGACAGGATATGAGGCGAAGGACTGTGGGCTGCTGCAAAGGATTCGAGGCCATCGAGGAAGTAGGCAGTTACTTCGATACGCCAGGAGCAGGGTGTGTAGCTTATGGGAAAATCACAAAAACGAAGCGGAACTGCTCCAATCGTCTGGATAGGGTGGTCCAATCGGCATTTTTTGTAGATTTTATGACAAATTATGACAAAATTATTATATGAAAATATTTATTTTCTTTTAGTACTCAACTTTGCAAAGCTTCTTTGGCAAAATGTTTGCACTGTATTCTCTAAAGTAAATTTACTGGCAACTTTCTATTTAATTATGCATCACTAAAAGGTCCTTTAAAGTTGTTACTCTGCTTCCTGTCAATTCAATTTATAAAGCACTTTTCAATTAATTTAGCTTTTCTAAAAGGTTTGATAAAATTACATTTCGATGGCAAGAAATTTGATTTCTAGCAAATAAATTGGTGTAAAATTTGTTCAATTAATTGCTTATGTTTCAAGGATATCTTATCTTCAAAGACTTACAAGGACTAAAGGTTGAATTCGGTTGATACACCCTTTTGACCAAACAGCCTACTTTCAAGTTTCTGAGCCAGTGCCTTTGCTCCATCCTCCTTTCATCCTCCCCCGCCCATGTCCCTGCTGGAAGTCTGGCCAGGCGTCTGGCGGGCCTAGCAACTCAATCGTGGCTGCAGCTCCTGCTCCTGAGCCCGCCTGCGTGTCTATGGAAATATCTTATGGCTGACAGCGATGAACATTGTCGGACAACAAGGCGCACACCACCATAGAGACACAGGACACTCCAAGCACAGACTCTGGCACATACAGACGGTCGGCCTTTGGCTTACATTTTAAGTGTCTGAGGCCTCAATTGCTTTACTGGCTTTTCGACTGCCCAGAGGAGCGACAGCAATGGCGACGATGATGATGGCCATGGGTATGGGATGTGGGATTTGGGAGGGGGAATGGGAATGGGAATGGGATTGGGTTATGCAACCAAGGCGGTGAGTCAATGTACTCCGAGTCGCTACACACTGCTCGACTTGCCCGAGCCGGTTATCCTTTGGTCCTTTTGTTGCACATTTTATCAGCGCTTTAACGTTCAATTCAATATAATGACTCCCCTATGCATAAAATGTTGGATACTGTGTGGAATTTTTTTTTTTTTTGCGATGGGTGTGGAGATCCTGGCAAGTGGAACGTCTGTGAAAACGGGCACATACTTTTTATGGCGCCATTGAACAGACCGAGGATGAAAAGGATGCGGATGGGCATGAGGTCCTGGCGTAGTCGACTTAAGGGGAAGATTTTAATTTGCATTCGTTTGCTTTCGTTGGCAGGGCTTCCAGGATGTGTTGCTGTTGTTGCCTGCCTATATTTAATCGTTTTTACAATTTCTCGTGATTTTCCCTTGTAGTTTTGTTTTGGGTTTCCTCCCCTTGTCCTTACCCTGTCCTTTTTGTGCCACTACACAGGACTCTTGCTTGGGTCCGGCAAATTGTTAAGTCGCCCATAAATTTGACTTTTTCTTGCAGTTTGGGGTTTTATGGAGCTTCGTGCGGGCCTTCGGGGCACCCACTGAGGCTATTTGCATAATGGTTTATAGAAAAGACAAAGCCAGGGCTCAGAACCGGGCTCAGGTTGGGCCAAGTTGGGGGCAAAGGACACACTTGGTGCTTGGTGCCGGGCAATGGCATCCTGCTTGGCTTGATTTTCTCTATTTTGTTGTGGTCTATATTGCCCGCTCCACTCTGTCCGCTCTGTGGGTTCGTCCTGGGCCGCTCTAAAAGGGGGAAAACAGGAAACGAGTGGCTTTAAGGGCTCTGCTCCTTTGTGCAGCATCCTTGGCTCGAAGTTAAAACCATCAACCACTTAAAATAAATTAAGGCGACGCCATTTTCCTTTTGCCCGAGAGCATTCAGCAAACAACCCCGAGTCGAGGACGAGCTAGCCAACGAGCAAGGACCAGGACTTGCAGGATATACACACACAGGCACAACCCCTTCTCCCCGGCCAAGATGAAGGCTTCCCTGTCAGTGTCCGTGTGCCGTGTTGGCCATTACTTTTTCTGCTCTTTCATTTATTTTTATATTTCTCCACATATATATAGAGAAACCCAAGGGATCCTTTGCTATTAGTTTAGCAAGAGCTTCCTGGGGGTGGATGTGAGTGTGTGAGTGTATGAGTGTATGAGTGTGTGTGTGCACTGTCAAGTACAGTTTCGTATTCTTCTGCTTAAGCATAACGAATGTCCTGTGCCGGGACCACTCACACTCCCACTCATACCAAGCACTCACAGACCCACACACACCCACTGCCACTTTCGGCCAACATAGTAGTTGGTTGGACAATTCCCTGGGAGAGAAACGTCCTGGGCAAAAGTAATTTTTTACTGTTAGTTAAATAAATGCGAATGCGAAGCAGCTGCAGCAGCTGCCACCGCAGGACCCAGGATACAGAATCCAGAAACCAGGACTCTGGACGAGGGCGTTAAAAGTTTCCACCATTTACTTGTGCCGCATCCTGTTCGTTCTGCAACTTTTTGCAACCCATGTCCGTGTGTTTGTGCATTTCTTCGGGGACCAGGACTCGGGACCCGGGACCAGGACCAGTAACAGAGCGTTGCCTTGTCTCGCTGACTAAAAGACGTGCCAGGACCACAGGCAGGACTCGTTGCTCTCTTTCTGGATGGCTCCTGCCAGACTGCCGGGCTGGCAAGATAAAAAATTAGTTTGGCGAACAAGATGAATGCCTTTTGCTGATTAAAATTGCACAGGAGGCGGACGTTTGGAGGGCAGCCGGGGAGGATGGGGAAGGCACAGAAAACAAGGATGGCTCTTAATGAAATAATATGCGAAGGGAGTTGAAATTACATACAAATGATTCATCGCTTTAATTTAAACGTAATTTTAAAATGTGTTTAAAAGGAGCTAGATAGTCTTAATAAAAGGATTTTAAAGATAATACATTTGATTTCAATTAATTTTAAAGCTTGCTTTAAATATAAAAAAGGAGTAACTAGTCACTAAAAATGTTTATGATCCTTATCCTAAGTTATGGATTAGATATTAGATATCCTTAAACGTTCGGCTCCTTATTTGAATGCAGTTTTTAGGCGGATTTCTCCTGTTTCATTGCCTTGGATCTGTATGTCTGGTCCTTTAAAATTACCATTGTCCTGAAATGAAACAGAAAACGGATGCACATTAGATACCAAATACACAAAAGCCCTTTCCCAGTGCAATGTGTAACAATAATTACTGAAATATTTGCACCACAACACGTAAATCATAAATAACTGATGGGGTGAAAGCGAGTGGTGGGGTGGGTCTGACCCTGTCTGGCCAATTATTTGGGCTATTGTGAACAATAATTTCCGCGCAGGACACCTGATGGCTGGCATCAGCCTCTAGTCCGACCACAGTGGGTCACCGACAGGGTGGTGCGAATTAGTCGCGTGGCGAGGGCAACAGTTCAACGGTCAATTTTGATTTGCCATAAATAAAGCTTAATTGAATTATTGAACGGAAAACACAAATAAGCAAGAGGCACGCAACTGTTGCGCCTGCCTTTCTCTCCCGACCTTCCTCGTCGCCGGACTATATATCTTTTTGCAATTTACCACTTGTGGGTCCAGCGGCGTTCATTTAAATATGAATTAAACCAATTTCGAGTCGATTAATGTCGACGTCTCTCCATTTTCGGACGCACCATTCGGATTCGCTTTCTCTTTCTATCATTTAATCCCCGTCTCTGTCTCCGTTGCACTGTTTCCGCCTTTCTTTTTTTTATATTTTTTTGGCTGCAATTATATTTATTTTTCGGGATCCGCCACCTTCCCGGCCTCCCTCATTTCGGCCAGTTTCTTGTTGCCTCTTTTTTTTCGACTGACCGGCACTTTCGATTTCGGTGGCATCGGCACCCGGCGCCCAGTGAGGCTTATTAATGCGTGCATTGATGGAATACGCACTCACACACACAGGCACACTCACACACACTCGCATTCGCATTCGCATTCGCACGCAGACAGACACAAATGGAGGCATGCGTAATGCAGGCGGGTTCCATTTTTTGTGCTGTTGTTTTTTTGGCGAAACCCAAATAAAAATTGCATATTATGTAAAGAACGGCGTCTGCCGTTGCTCATGTTGTGCTGATGCTGATCCCACTGTTGTTGTTGGACTTGTTGGCGGTGCCACCCAAACAAAAAAAATGTACAAAAATAATTCTGGGTGAAGGACGAGGACACTGTCCGGTGGAATGGCCAGCCGGCGGGTGCATCCTCCTCTGGCCGACGGGGCGTATGTGTGATGTTGCCTCATTTTTCTCGTTTTTCCCATTCCCATTGTATGTTACGCGATTCTGAAAGGGGGTGTTCAGGGGCAAGCAGACCTGGGGTAACCGGAGTCTGGTGCTTCCGCATGCATCATCACAGCTGGCAGACGAGTGGCAGACACGCCTCCCCGCAGTGGAGCCACCCCACTCATTAAGTGCAATAAACTGTGCAATTAACTCCCGCAGCCCAAGGTCCAAGATGGCATTGAAATTGTTTCAGAGGATTGTTGATTTTCGGCATGTCCTTGATTTTTTTTTGACTGATAAGGCTGCTCATTTTATCATAAATAAATATAATATTTATCTTGAGTGGTATTAAATTGAATTCAATGCAGTCATCAGTATTAAAATAAACAGGCTATCTTATACATAATATTTTCATTTACTATTTACTCTTTTCTCTTTGTTTACTTAATTAAATAAACGAAATATTGCAACACTTCATGAAATATTTAACCAACAAACTCGATATTAAATATTTTCCCTTTTTTATTATTAAAGTTTAAGGCAATTAAAATAAATTAAAAGCCTCGCCATTGATATGAAAAATTGTAAAAGATATGAAAAGTATGAGCAAGGTTACCAGAGTGAATTTATACTGTCCACTCTCATCATTTCGTCCTTCGAACTTTCCGTTGCATACTTTTCGGTGGGCGACATTTTTTTTCGCTCCCGTTGGTCTTTTTTTCGGCAATTCACCACGCGGCGGGATGCGACAGGGTCCTGTCGGTGTGAGTGGCCTGCAGCTGTATGAGTGCATGCATCTATGTGTGTGTGTGTTGGTTGGTTAATGCGGCTCATACACGTAATTGGCATTAAATTAAATGCCTGCCCCACCACGCCCCACTTGGCGGCTGGTGTGAAAAAAATGAATGACCAGCCGCAGTCTGGCATTCGGCCCGCCGTGCACCTCGCACTCCTCCTCTTTGCGGCAGGATATTTTTAGTTTATTCTTTTTTCGGCTGCCACACACACACACACACAGGCGTGTGTATGTATGTATGAGAGGCTGTTGCATCTGCTGCTTATGATAATTGCCGGTTGCACTGTGTTTTCCCTGGCTGTCCGGCACGTGGCACGCCCCCTCTGCTCCAGTCTCTTGGTTTTTTTCCCTTTTTTCGGCTGTTTGTTTTGCGCATATGTTTATCGGTATGTGTGCACTGGATATATTTTCCCCCATTTTCGTTTTTTTCTCGTTTTTTTTTTTGGCTGTTCATTGACATTGTCAATGTCATTGTTGCCATTTGAGTTGTCGTTTTTTCGCTCATTTCGTTTTTTCGCTTGTTTTTTTTGTTTAATTTTATTTCGCACTCCTTGCATCGCATTTATATTTTCGTTTTTATTTTATTTAATTGCAATTTGTTTTTTGTTGGCGCGTGCCACTTTTACAGCTGCGAATTTTAAGTTCCTTTTTTCCTCATTTCTTTTTTTTGACACTTTATGATGTTTACATTATGACGTCACTGGTGGAACATGTGTGTGTGTGTGTGTGTGGGTAGAGTGTACCGTTATTTTCGTTTTATCCTGTTTGGTTCAATAGCTGATGGCAGGCCGAAAATCAGCTGATTGTCAGCCGTTTAATTGACGTTTAATCGATGATTACTGCATACTTTTCAGCGCCATTAATGGGGGAGTATTCGTTGATTTTTGTTGAGGATGTGATGGGGTGTGGGATGAGAACGGAATTGATATGAGATTGTTTGAAAGAGATTATAAAGATAAGGCTTACGAATCTTAAAACTTATTTTGAAAAGGATTTATTTGTAAAGACTAAATCTTAATTGACTTTGATGTATCCTCGGGGCTAATTACTTTTATAATTCAAAGGATGATGCAATAAGGACCTCAAATTAAATCAGAACCAGCTGGGAGTGGCACGCATGCCACATGCAGGTATTCTACGTGAAGTGGAAGTATTATTTGACATTTGAGCGAAAATGGGAAAAATTAAACGCAAAAGCGGCCGGAAGCACAGCTCCTGGGGGAGTCCTGTCCTTACCCTATGCTATGCCTCTGCGGGATGGAAAAACAAAAATTTCCATCACACTTCAAAAAATGTTGAATTTCATTTTTCATTTTAATGAATTGTTGCTGTTGCTTCGCTGATGTTGTTTGCAGTTGTTGTTTGTGTTGCAGGTTGCGCGGTCGCACACACAAATTACCTTATTTAGTGCACATACATACCTCGCCTCGCCTCATGTAATATAATTTACTGTACATAGTCCTTTTTTCCACATACACATATATACATACGAAATGTATATAAACGTATGGTGTATGATGTTGGCATGAGCGCTCTTACGGGAGTTGGTCCTTTTGTTGTAGTAGTCGTAGTTGTTGTTGTTGTTGGCGTATATAATTTACTCAACTGGTTTTTGGGTTGGCGCTTTTTTTCATTGCGGCTATCTGTCCCAGTCCCGTGGCCATTCCCCGGCCCGGCCCATTTTCCAGCCAAAGTGGCTTGCCCACTCTCCTTTCTAACCTCTTTGTGCGTTTGGGGGCCTAAAGGACCAGCCATGGGGACCACATGGGTACCCTACTTCACAATATTCGGGCAATTAATTTCGGCAATGGCTGAGTTTAAAAAAAAAACAATAAAAAAATGGGTCAGGTTTGAAAAATAAGTGTAAGAGACGTTGGATAAGGGTTATTATTCTGACTTTCATGTAAAATAAATGTATTATCCTATGGAAAACAGAAAAATAATTATTTTTAAATGGGAAAATTGTTTAACAAAGTTGGATAATGGTTTTCGCATTAAATTTATAATAAATTTTTGAAAACACAGACTCACCAACTTATTTAAGGAGCTAATATAATAAAGGGCTAATATAGGTGGGAACCTTGCAGTTTCCTTTACTCCCAAATATTCAAAACAATTGTGAGAGAAACTCCTTAGTACCTTTTAAATTTTTATAAATTTGATTTCATTATTCAACACAAAAAATTATAGTCCCTGAAAGGCCATTGTTTACTTTTGTAGGACTCTTTGGATTCGTTTCGGCCGCTGTTAAAAAGGATTCCCCGACATTTTATCCGGCGGCTTAAACTAAAAATGGTAAAATTTTAAATGAACAACGCACACCAACACACTGACAGTAACAGGCCCAGAGACTGACGCTCAGCGAGCTGATGCGTGAGTGTGCGAGCGTTTGCAGGAATTTTATGTAATGTCGTCTGTAATTTGATGTCGGCATACGTAGTGTGCATTTTAAATGAAAATATATATTCCACATAGCCATACAAGTTTATGTACAGTATGGTACATGTATGTAAATACCATTGGGTTATCTGTGCGTATGGCAAGCTTCCAACTTTTGTGTTCAAGTATCTGATGGATGGAGTAAGAGACCATAGAAAATGCCTTTTATCAATGCCATCAAATTTAACAGTAAATCCTGGATGATGTCGATCGCCCGTTGCCTAGGCAGCTGCCTTCAAGGATCTGCTTCTGTTTTCAGTGCGAAATAATTGCAATTCGCAGCTGCGGCCAGTTTGCCAAACAACAAATTATAAACCCACCCCTTAAAGGGTGAACCAAAGGGGTGGAATGGGCAGTCGAAAGCTAAACAAACCCTTTTTTGAGCCGCCCGAAAAAGGGTAAGTTTTTTGGTCGGCCATTTTGGATTCTGCCCATCAGCCAAAAGCTGCCTAAGCGGTGAAATCTCAGTTTTTTACGTTCAACTCTACTCAGATTCGATTTGAAAAAAGCCTTTTTAATTATGTACTGACAAAAAAGAGTTTCATTTACCGCGTTTTCTGTTTTTTTTAGGCATCCACAGCTGCATAGTATCTGGTACAAACAAAAGCCTTAAAATCATTGGCACATTTTCGCATATTTTTCGCAGTATTTAGCACTAATGGTGTTTTTATCCGGCAACATAAGTATCCGATTTCCTTTGCATATTTAATGCATTTTATTTACTCTTAAGATGAAGTCGATTACCTGTACGATATTCATATGGAGCTGCGTCGATAATGACGACAATGTGAGCCGGCTCGAACATGGAAAACTTATTAATGTAATTAATTAAAACAAACAGCTTCAATTGAAATGCGACAGTCAGGATGACGGGGATAGGCGTGGCCGAAATGGGCGGGTAGGCGGTCGGCAATTAAAGGAGCATGTGGCTGCCCTTGTCCCGCGTCTGCAGGCGACACACATCAAAAGCAGCGGCAACACACACAACAACCCACAGATACACACCCACACAATGGATGCCAGGACAGTGATGTCGGCTTATCAGAAAGCTGGACCGGGACCTTTAGCGGGGAAACAGATGAGTATGTTAATAATTTACATGGAATTTATGGAATAAATTAAATAAAAACATATTAAGCAAAAGGAAACAACAAAACATAATAATAAAACTTAAAACAACCATTAAAAAGTTACCCACAACTACGGGTCGGGTATCATGTTGAAACCTCACAGAAATTAAGTATTTTAAGCAACTTCTTTTAGGTTGAACATGTCACGAAATTTGCATACATAAACACCAAAAATCATTGAACCACAAACAGAAGTCTCCCCTCCCAAAAAAAGAAACAGTTTTTGTTATTTTTGAATTCTAAAAAGGCTAGATTTTGTTGAAAAATTGCTGAACTGGCAACACCGAATGTGGGCGGGAGTTGGTGGAGCTGGAAGGCTCGGTCTTCACACCATGCTTTCGAAAATTTAAATCATAAATCATGAGCTTTTCCTCCTCGGCGTTTTTCATGCTTTTGTTCTGCGACCGCCCGCTCCCGGCTCCACGCAGGACTCCACCTCATCGTCCTGCTCAATTTTCTCTCGCTTGTTTTTTCGCTCTTTCGTACGCTGCATTTTGTTTTTCGCATTTTTCTTTCCGCCATGGACTCTGGGGCGCTTTTTAGTACGCATAAAAAGAGAAAAAAGAAGCCGCCATTTTGTTTTTTCCATTTATTTTCTCATTTTCGCTCGTTTCATTCGCATATAGAAAATAAAATGCCGCAACATACTCGCACGGAAAGCGGCGGGCAGCAACAACAAAAATCGAAATTGCTGCATACAGAAAATGCGATGCCGACCGGCTCCCCCTGGCTCATTTGTTTTACAACCCCCACCGCACCGCACCGCACCGTACCAAAAACACCCACCCACTGTCAGATACCACCCCCTGTCAGACCTTAAGCTCTATTTGGGCATTAAGGGTTTTCGCTTGGGTCCTTCTCGAAAGGGTTTTTGTTGTCTGCTTCCTTGTTTATCTGTTTTGTTTTGGGAAAACGCTCAAAGACCCTAAATTATTCACGCTCCCCAGCCCCCCAGGCCCCACCCCCACAACTTGGTTCTTCTCCCGATCTCCTCCCGGCCTCCGTCTTCTGTCATATTGAGTGTTTTTTTCGGGGGCTGGAGTTGGACGTCGGCGGAAGGTCTGACATGTAAAAATTTCGTAATTCAAAATTAACATTTAAGGATGACTTGGAGTTGGCAGCCATTTGCCCCCGGCCGACAGACCCCAGCCCCGGTCGCCATCCGTTTCCCTTGACGCTTTCGCCGTCGTGCCACGTCGAGAAAAGGATGCGAATGTGTACATAAAATTAACGGAAAAAGAGAAAAACAGCCATGCAAAATAAAAAGGAAAAAAAAACAGTACAGTTGCGGCAAAATGCGAATTTTACTTTGCGTTTGCTACGTATTTACGCAGGATTTGAAGGATATTTGCGGAGGCTTCCCATTCAGCCATGTGCAACGAATTACGGCAGTGTGAGGCCCATTAAGATATGTGCCTTTAAGTCAATTAAAAGATTAAATACAAATCCGATTTACTCTATGTTTACACAAGAACTTTTATTTTAATTTGTAACTTCAGAAATATTCGTTATGCTTTTATTTGGTTTAATTTCCAATTTTTTCAAAGACAGTTGTTTTGAATCTAAAATGTAAATTGTAAATATGCATGAATATCAATTTAAAGTAACCTGTCTTTGAAGTTTTGAAATATTTCTGTATTCAAAGGATTTACATTTTTGAATTCAACACCTTTCTCTTCAAAGATAATCAATTCCAATACTTTTTTTGGAATAGAATTTCTCTATAATATATTATTTATTTATATCAAATCGTATTTTTTATACAAAAAAATTTGAACAGAAAAATTAAATCTACTTTGAATCAACAATTGATTTACATTCTTCAGCATTAATTTGAGGATTGAAAATATTATGAATTTTAATTTTACTAATTTATCTAAAAAAAGGAATGAATTTATTATATTTATTTTTTACCAAAAAAAAAAAAATATATCATTCAAATAGGACTCAAATAGGATTCAACTTAAAAATTGAATACAAAAATTAAAAGATTTCTAAAAGATTATTGTAATCTCAGATGCCATCCGAGTTATCTTCTTATATTCTCTTCACTTCATTTTTGGGGATACTTCCATATCTTTATTTTGCTTGTGGCAAGGATGCAAGCAATTTACGCAATCTGCCATTGCAGTGGCTGCATTCCCCACTTAGTCCCCCCGATTCTCACACACTAAGCGCATCCTGAGAGAGTCCTTGCTAGAAAGGGAGAGAGCACTGCCAGGACGAGAGAATGCCGAAGAGAGTAAGCGTCGAGTGACTGGAGATGCAGATGAGTTTGAATAAAATAAAATCAAATAATATGCAACGGCCCCCAAGCAGAGAAAGAAAAGTCGGAATATTCCCCCACAACATCCTTGCGGCATCCTTCCAGCCTCCCGTCTCACCAATACATTGGCATGCGGATCGGCTTCGTCTGTGCTGTGCTTCGTGTAGAAAAACGTGGCAAAAAGTCCAGCAAACACCCACCTGCCGCCCCCAAATATATTTTATTTTTTCGCTGGGGAAATTTTTTGTCTTTTTTTAAGCTCCACCTACTTGCTGGACTGCCATTGGCTGCTGCTCTCGTCGACTGCGGATGGCAGCAGAAGCGGCAGCAGCTGCAGCATCCGAGCAGCAACAAAAACTGGCTAAAAGGGGGAAAAAAGGCTAACTCGGCACACACAAAAACCCAAAGCACACACACGCACACACCCATACACTTAAGAGAGAGATTTTTCCTGCTTTCCTGCTGCCTTTGATTCTGTGTTGTTTGCTTTTTCACATTTTATTTTTAACATTTATATTTTGCGTGCGTGTTTTATGAACAGGATTCAGATCAGGACGGGGGATAGGGAGTTTGGGGGAGAGGGTTGGGGAAATCACACACATACTATGATATTATTATATACTATGATATAGTTAACAGCATTATGAAAAATGAAAACGATTTCCCTTTGCTGCGCATTTTCCTCAACCAGACTAGACGTGTCTGTAGTGCGTCTCCTGGATTTAGCCTTTGTCCTTGCTTTGGGGTCCTACTCCATGTATATTCCTTTTTCCGTTTGCCCAACTTTAGCCGCTTGGTCACGTTGGGCTCGCATCCTGGCACCAACAAAAACACAAAGAAAACAAAAAATAGGCGACCCTGGCTCTGCTGGCCGGCAGTTGTTGAGTGTTTAGTAAGTGGTTTAGTAAACACATTTAGTTATTTGCCATGTGGCGGCCCGACAAACAGGAAGCTCTTAAAGGACCTTCGAGGGGCTGATGGCGGGTGGAGCTCAAGCGAGGCCTCCTGCACGCACTGAAGGACATTGAGTGGAGCACTTAATGACACTTAGTGATACTCAATTATCACTGCGGCTTCTTGCTCAATTACTTGATGAGGTCCTATGTCAAGTAGGGCCAACAAAAAGGACTCTGCAGGACTAAAAAATAATTTAATTTTAGAATCCATTATTCACAAGCCCATATTATGATAATGTTCCTCTTTTAATCAAAATATTTTTCATATCATATTTTTATATCATATTTTTAAAAAGATAAACCCTTAGTTTGTGGATAGGACAGAACCTATTGTACCCTAACCCTTTCCCATCGTCACCTCCCCTAAGAAATACAATCCCAAAGTTGAGCCAAGCTTCCACTCAGTCCTGCCATTTCGGGCCAACTTTTATTAGCTTTCGCGCTAATTGCTTCTAATTTAATTAAATTTGAAACTTTTGCGCACTTTTAGTTGGAAAATATTTTTCATGCGGATTTTTTGGGTGCCACTCAGGGATTCAAAAGGGTGGCTGAGCAGGCAACATTTGGATAACGTCCTAGGGGTGCGGGTGAGTGTGTCGCATAATAGTTTAGCTATAAATTTTATGCGTCTGCTTGCATTTTGCAGTAAAATATTTTATAATTAAATATTTGTTTAATTAGTGCGAGTGCCCGACGCGGCGTCGCAGCGCAGTTCGCTTCGGGTGTTTTTCGACGGGAATTTTTGGGAAAATACGGGAAACTTTTGCGGTTCCCAAAAACTGTTCACTTAATAAGTGGCCAACATTAAATTATTTTCCCTCCAACCGACAGGGTTAGTTAAATAAATTTAATTTTGGCTGAGAGCTGACAAGTGAGCAAAGTGATATACAATGGATTTAAAAGAGGTCGTACTAAATGTCAAGGGGATTCCACTAATGAAATTACTTGCGGTTAGAATTATTGTTTACGTTCTTGGTGAGGCAATCAAATTGAATTAATTATTTACTTTAACATTTACTTTATTTATCCTTCGAGAGACTTTTTGGAAGATTTTTCAGATGAAATTAAATATTTATATTTGGGTATGTCAGGAATACTTGTCTTGATTAAATGGTTGCTGTTTCTATTGAATGTGACATTGAAAATGAATTTAGAAATCTACCAGTACTTGTCCTTGGCCTTTATGTTTGGTTATTTATTCACTATTTTGCAAGGACCTCAATATTTCCTGGTATTAGGTATCTTTTTACAAATGTGTTTACATTTTCTATTTACCATTTGTGATTAATGCGTAGAAGAGCAAATTAAGCCGGCCTCGTCCACTCTTTCATTATCTTTGGCAATTTTTTAATGTCGGTAATTTAACATGATTCGAGGAAGAAGCCCGACTGGATAATTAATAAGGCCCCTCTCGCCGCCCAGGGCAGCATCAGTTTTCAGCCATTTATCAGCTGATGTTGGACCCCGGCCATATATCAGCCCGGAGATGTGGAAAATACGCTAGAAACCATTTTGCTGGCCAAACAAATTGTTGAGAACAAAATAGCGTTGCAATAAGTAAAATTAATGAGCCAAAATGTAATTTTATAAATTGTAAAAAGCTTCCGGCGTGTCCATTATTCGGGACTGAAATGGTATCTATTCTGCTGTCTAAAATGGGGGAAAATACGGTGGCCATCGGCCATCCCGGCACAAAAACATCATTTAATAGCCCGGCGAAAGTAAGGCGAAATTATAGTAGCCATTTTTGTAAAGGAAGTACAAAGGGAGGGGGGTGTGTTTTAGGGGGGGATGCTGGCAGGATGAAAGAGGAAAATTGTGAAAAACATTCGAGGCAAAACGAGGCGCAACAAGGGTGAAAGTGGATTTACTTTCGTCTACGTGACACGAGTCCTTGTCCCCCATTGCGGTTGCTGCCGCTGATGTTGATGATGATGATGAGTCCTGCTCGGCAAGGACCCTCTGCTCCCTTGTTCCTCCTCAAGCAGGAGACACGCATCGCGTGTGGAACGTCTGCGAGCAGATTAACGTGCACGTTCTGAAAGGGGGATTCCGGGGAGTCCCCTTCACACGGCGCCTGGTTGTGTCCTGGCCACGTCCTTGCCGTCAATAGCAGCAGGAGCAGAAGCAGAAGCCGAAACAGAGTCAGAAACAGGAGCAGGAGTAGGAGCAGGAGCAGGAGCATGAGGAACTCAAACATGGCGAGTGGCTCACCCCGGCAAGCGGCCATGATTTTCGAAATTAATTCAACTTGATTTTGCCTTCTTCCTTTTTGTTTTGCTCCCTTACTTCGTGCGTTTGTTTTCCTCTGAGGTTTTTTGGGTGGCTATGGCTATGGCAATAGCTACGGCTGTGGTGCAGGTGGTCCACCCTGTGGCCAGGGTGGGGTGGAGTTGGCATGGAGTGGAGTTGGGTTCAGCGGCAACGGCAACGGCAACGGTAGCGGCACCGCACCGCAGACAAGAAATTAAAATTCATTTCAAACCCCAAGCCCAAGCAGGGCGAACCGAACGGCTTCCCGAATATTCAAGGCGCAAGCCTAAAAGTATGCAAGGGACCTGGGAGATAAGCAACCCCTGTGAACAACCCCATTTCTCGGGGCTGTTTATACCCATTTTCCACAATGGCCGCCATCTCATTGCCGCTTTCGTCGTCGTAGTCGCTGTGATGTTTCCTTTTCCTTTTGTTTCGGGCCAAAAAGTTTTCTATTGTTTTTCAGCTGTCATGATGAACTTTTGCCTTTGTTGTCGCATACTTTTGGCAACAAATTTCCGTAACCCCATAACCCTCTTCACCCCCAGCTCAATGTGTATATGGGTTTGATGCACATACATATTTTATTCTGCTCGACTTAATGCGGGGCCGAGTGTCATTGCTTTGTTCTTGTTGCGTGTCTGCCAGCTGTCGTCTTTATGGCACAGATCCATTAATATTCTCCCAAATTTTCACTCGCCTCAGGTGCAGTCTGCCTTTGTCTGAAATTTTCCGCTTTTCCTGTTTTTTTTTCGGGGTTTTCGTTTTGGTTTTATCATTGTTTTTGAGACGCTGCCATAGGAACTTGTCCTGACGGCTTTCCTCGGTGTGCGAATTGAGCCGTAAGCTGTTCAATTGCCGAGTCTAGTCGATAAAGGAAATCTGTAACAAATCATGGCAGCTGCCTTGGCCAAAAGGTATGCCATGGCATGACTCTCAGTCGTATAGGAAACACACAGGAAAAAATATCATTTTTGAGTATTGAATCTAGTCAAACTATCTAAGATAATATTTTATGAGAGTTTCCACCTATATATTATTTTCTTTAAAAATTTCCAGCAGATCTTTAGTAAATTGGCCAGAACTTTGTATAAAGTATTAAAAAACATTCCTTTTTGTGTATCACAGTCTGTGTGTTTGGGGAAAAATTGTTGTGCCGTTTCATTTTATTTGCATGTCTCCCCATTTTATGTGCACAAGTTTTTAACCCTGGCGAGTCATAAAATTAAAATCGCAGACTCTTAGGGTGCGACTGTTGGTCCTGTTCCTCCCGCCTTCCAGACCTTTCCTTTGAAGGCAGCTCCAGACCCACCGTGCCCCCGCCGTCCGTTTGGACTTGCTTCACCTGAACCGCCACCCACAGTGCCTCCTGCCACATCGATCCTGCCATCGTCCAGAGCTCCGTCTGCAGCTGAAATCTGAATGCAAGCCTAACGACCTGGCATTGTCGTTGATAAGGTCCAAAAATGCTTGTCTACCGGATTTTTTGTATTCCACTGGTTGGGGGATACTGAGGCGAGTAATGTTTATGCAAAATGAAGCCACAGAGTGGTAAAGGAAACTCCATGGAGTTGGTCACTTGGATTCAACGAAGCGAACAGGCCTGAAATCCTGTTTGGCCCCAAGGTGTTTAGATTAAGCCACAGAAAAGTAACTTTTCGGCTTTACGGCATTTTGTATCACATAAGAACCTTATTGGTTTTCATTTGAATTCAAGAATGTAATCACGATCGATTAGTTAAATATATATAGGAGGGTTACAAAAAATGTGTTTTGTGCTATTTTGCTCTCAGAAAAAAAAATAAAAATGTTCATTTATTTTTTTGCTAATAATAATTATTGAAAAAAAAACTCTGGACAGACCATGGTTATAAAATCTGTGAATACAAACCGCAGTTTGAAAATGTATTTAAATCTGTTTGCTTTTGAATTCGAAATTGTAGAATAATATTTCCATTTGATTTAAGTATTATTAAGTTATTTTTCTCCTCAGTCTTTACTTTTGATAAGATATTCAACTAATTTTCTGAACTAAATTTAAAGCCATAGGAGTACCCAAAATATGTGGTCGAACAAACCATTACTTTTTTTTCCCAATACAAATTTTATTCTGTTTTTTAAAGGCGATTTTCAATGTTGGAACTGGCCTTTATCACATTCTCATAAAAAGCCTCCCTTACTTAAGTCATATTCTAATTTGTATATTCAACGAGTGCCACTGAAAGCTCGCCGCTGAGCTTTCTGATTTGAAATTTTAGAAAGCATTCCCATTGCACCCCTTTCATTAGAAAGGGGTTGTGCTTGTTCCAAGCACCAGTCCATAGGTGGCGCCACACGCATTTTTTAAGGGTATGTATGAAATTGTAAAATGGATTTGATTTAAGGCGATACCAACCTGATTCTGAACATTGTGACGATCCAAATAATGGTTATGTTGTTGATTCGTTCGATCCTTCGATTTTTATTTAAAGCGATTAATAAAAAGCATACAACAAAATAGGCAAAAACTCAAAGTATTTTATTCAAATTACTATTTTAATAATAAGAAGCATAAGCATATTATCACTAAAGGCCAATCAAACTACGGAAAAATATTGGTGTTACAACTAGAATTACTGAAGCGGTTCTTAAAGAAATGTTTCGGTTAGTGGGCGTCTATATAAGGTCGAGCTAAATGCAATTTTCCGGCAGGGTCCTCGGGGCAATCTGCAAAGATAAAAAGAGAAAATGAGGTGGTGAGTAAGTTGAGCATTTTGTTGCTGTTCTTGCAACATCGGAGACAAAAAAGCCACAGGAGACGACCCGGAATGGACCTGGAGCTGGACATCTCCGCTTTCCTTTCTGGGCGCCAACGTAAAAGTTTACAACAAATTAAACTTGCTTGTGGGCAGTAAAGCAACGGCAACAACATTGGCAACATGGCAAAGTTTTTAGTTCAGCGAAAAGTTTTAATAGAAAATTTTAGTTAATAGTTTTTAACTTTGCCGCTGCGGTGGATTTGATAAGGGACCTCCACCCAACCTCCTACTACCTCCACACTCTCGCACACACCCACCGCACACAACACATGTATAACTTTTTAGGAAACGACCGCAGCAACAAAGGAGGTGGTGCTGGTGGTGCTTGGTGGGTGGTTTGTCTAATGGGGTTCAGCTAACCCTTAGCTCTGGTTCCTGTTCGCGTTCGGATCTGCTGGCCAGCGTCCGTCTAATTAATTAAATTCGCTTTTGTGAGAACAAACGCCTCGTCCAGCAAATTCTGTATAAGCAGCAAGATAAGCAAAAAGTTGCAATATCCTTGAAAAGGTTAAGATAGATTGGGGGATCACTAGGTTGAATAAAAGACAAAGAAGAAATAATCTTAATGAAATAATTAACCTCCATGTCCTTTTTAGTTACAAATAGTAACTAAATAAAAACATAATTCCAAATCTCCTTAATAATTTACAATTTAGTTATTTAATTTCTATCGAATATTGTTCATGAAGATCCATTCCATTCAATTTCAATTATAATCCTAATAAGAGTATCCTTAAGTCTATGCCTTGGAGCCAAGTTCTCGGCTTTGTAATTTCCTGTTTGCTGATAAATAATTCCCCACACATACACACGAATAAGCCAGGACACATGAAGGAGTTAGAGCGGTGCTGTCCTGCCCCGCGTTATGTAACTTTTCCAGCACCTAAAATATTAAAACCACCCTCCGAAATTTCCATTTCTGATTCCAATCCCCTCCCGGCTGGAGGAGCGACGTTGCTACAGATAAGGCGTATTTGAAGCCCGTTGGCTTAGCCAGGATGCGCAGGACACGTTGGCAAAGAGCTTAAAATGTGGCCCTAAAATAACTTTGACTGACCTCCCACACTCACACACCCACGCACACGAACGCTCCTTCCTAGGATTTAGTATGCCACGCCTCCACCCAGACCCACAAGCCCAGGCCGCCCACATTTTAACTGCTTGGGGCATACATCAAAACTTTGGCTTACGCTTAGGATTTATTTATTTTCATATTTACCAAGGGCCAACACGGACGCACACGCGCCGCATATGAAGGGGCGCCGGTGCGGAGGGACGGACAAGGATCTCAAGGATTTGCACCTTGTGCCGAGGGGGAATGGTGGGATGCCGTTTAAAGCGAATGTCCACCTACATCTAATTCGGGTTTGGCCGCCTGGCGCCACCGGCCGTAAAAAGGAAGTTGGACCGAAGGGGGCGTGGCAGGTGGCCTTTTTCCCAGAGTGTGTGGGATTTTGAATGAGAATACGTGACCAGTTTTCAGCTTCCAGGGCCAGTACCAGTTCCCAGGCGGCGTGTCCCGGTCTGCTTGGCGCGGCTTACGCGGCGTATGCGCGTTATCTGCAGAACGACATCTTCTCCCGGAGTCCCGGACTCCCTCAGATTTTATGTATCCGAAGCTATTAAGAAATGACATTAAAAAGCGAACAACGCCCCCGGGCCCGTCATCCCACCTACCCGTTTGGAGTCCCTTGCCCCGTTCAGTATTTAAATGCGCCATTTGCATATTTATTAGAAGGACTCGACTCGACTCGTCGGGTTTTATTTTGGCGGTTGGGGTTGTCGTTTTTTATGCCACGGCATCTCTCGAAATTATTAAAATAAGACAGCGCTACATAATTATTTTGCACCCCCAGCTCGAACTCGCCATTTATGGGAGGCAAACAAAAGTTAATTTAGACGCTGCTTACATTTTACAAGCAATTTACCCGTCAGCCCGTCGTCCAGCTTCCAGCGTCCCGCCCCTTGGCCCCTTATCCTTTCGTCCATTGATGTCGCCTTTTCCTCAACGCCATCCCAGCATACTTCACTCTCGAATGGCTTTGTGCCGTCGCCTGCGAATACTTTTCATCCTTTTCACAAACAAATTTGCACTTCCACGCATTCATTAATTTGCTTATTAAGAGACCCAAAGCCGCTGAGAGTGGGTAGTCCAGTATAAACAAGTATCTGTTTTTTACAGTTCACCATCTGTCCTTTAAGCCGGCTAGAAATTTAAGGAAAGTGGAGCCAAACCAACTGAAAACTGAAAACTTATGCCAAGTGCCATATAATAAATGCATATGACAGCATATCCCTTTGCCTGACAAGAAGAAGTTGCCAGGGGTTTCCACTTCTCCGTTCTGACCAAGTCGTATATACAATTCTGTAGTTGGAACTGGTGGACTTGCGGTAACTGCAGTTGCACATGTCAAGTTGCCACGGCGAAGTTTCCATGGGGAAGTTCTCCCAAAGGAATTCGTAAAAAAAATAGAATCCAAATAGTTTTGATAGAATTGATGGGAAGATAGAAGGTAGGGTAGATTCTTAGAAATTCTTTTAGCTGCATTAAAAGAATTTAATCCTTCTTTGATAAAAAAATTGAGGAATGATAACTAGGAACACTTTTATCTAATACAGTATATATATGAATATATGCATCTCCAAGTAAATGAAAGCCACTGCCGGGGCAGTTAGAACTAAAGCGGCAGAGAAACTTACGCAGAGTTAGAGGGGGAGATGAATGAATTTGGGCGCTGGTGTGGGTGGGGAGATGGAATGAAAAGGAGGAAATGGGGGCAGCAGGCATGCGGCAATTACAAAGACCCGGACTGTGGAAGCTTTCGCTGGGGAAACTGGGGGAGGGAACATAGAAACTTGCAAATATAAAATTGCACAATTTAAAACGCAGACAAAAGAAGAAGTGGGCATGGGGCATGGGGCGTGGCAGGGCACGTACTAGGAAACCGTGTTACGTGTAAGGCAGAGAATGTCCTTGTGCGAGAGTGTGTGTCTGTGTAATGGTGTCCTGCGCGCCATTTACAATTCACATTTCTAGTTTTCAGTTCAGTTGAGTCATTATTTTATTGCCAAGATACGAGCGGGGACTCTGTGTCGAGTCCACTTCACCCTTTCCACATTGCGAGGTTCACCCTTTCGTCCTGCGATGACGATGACATCGAAGGATGCAAAGGATGGCAGTACCAGGAGTGGCAGGAGCAGCGTCTAGCACCAACAACACTTTTGCTTTTGCCCCATTTCAACGGGGAAGGAGTAACTACGGACGTTGTCTCGTCTCGTTCGTGGGTGGTTCCTTTCGTTTTCGTCCTTTTTGGACATTGCTGCGGTCTCGTACTGCTCCCTATGTGTGCGTGTATCTGTGTTATTAGATTGTTTCAGCTGAAATGTTATTAGAAAATTTTGAATTCAAATTCAAATGACTTCATACTTCCTGCACATTTCCATTGGCATTTCCCCTTCTCCAACGCTCTTCACCTTCGTCCTTTCGCCAAAGGACCTGCACTTCCTTTGTGCACTTGCACTGGTCTGTGTGTGCGTGTGTTCATCGGTAGAAGTGGCAGTGTGAGGGTCTGCCTGTCCCTTGCATAATAACATGGATGCTGTGGATGCCTTCTCGTCCATTAAACGTAAAATTTTTGGAGTGCAATTTGCGTTCGTTGTGGCGCGTTGGCGCAGTTTTTGAATCTGTGGCATGGAAAGAGGTAGTTGGGGAAACTGGGATATTCATAAGGGTTGCTTTCAACCCCCTTCATGCTTTGCATCCAGAGCAGTTGACATGACGGGACTTAAAGAAACTGTAAGGGTGTATTTTTCCTTTGACCTCTATGCTCTTCGAAAGTGTTTAAAACCGCAGAGGTCTATGTGGCCCCCGGATAAGCGCATATCTTAGTCAAAAATTATCCGATTCCCATGCGGAATACCTTGAACCATTTATAAACCGATTCTCCACAAATCTGCATCAAAATCTAGGACCAATTATTTTTTAGATTTTTATTCAATTTTCTGGGGGAAACATCCCCCATTTAAAAATGGGGAAACAGCACGGGACTACAATATGGCCCACAGTGAAGGTTATATCTTTGCCGAAAATCATCCGATTCTTAAGCGGAATACCTTAAAAGATTTCTAAATCGATTCTCCACAAATATGCATCAAAATCTAAGAACAAATTATTTTTTAGATTTTTTGTAAAATTTTCTAGGGGATCCCCTTCAAAATGAGGAAACAGCACGGGACTACAATATGGCCCACAGTGAAGGTTATATCTTTGCCGAAAATCATCCGATTCTCAAGCGGAATACCTTGACCGATTTCTAAATCGATTCTCCACAAATCAGCATCAAAATGTAGGAACAAATTATTTTTTAGATTTTTTGTAAAATTTTCTAGGGGATCCCCTTCAAAATGAGGAAACAGCACGGGACTACAATATGGCCCACAGTGAAGGTTATATCTTTGCCGAAAATCATCCAATTCTCAAGCGGAATACCTTGAACGATTTCTAAACCGATTCTCCAAGATTCTGCATTAAAATCTAGGAAGAAATTATTTTTTTAGATTTTTTTCGATTTTGTGGGGTATCCCCTTCAAATATGGGTGCCAGAGAAGACTGTAACTTTGCCAATAATCACACGATTCTTAAGCAATCCTCCACCAAATTGCTTCAAAATTTAGGAACATATTCTATGCAAAATCTTTGTGGAAGTTTTGTTTGTTACATTCCATTTTATGACAAACTTTACCCGGTGCTATATTCTACAGCTAAGTAACATAAAATTATAAAGCTTAGTTATCTTCAAAAAGTATTAAATTCTTCTTTAACAGAAGATATAACTCGCAGCGCAATTGTTATATCAAAAGAATGTATATTAAGTATGCATAAGCCCCAACTTGGGTGCATTATGCCATTCGAAAAGCCAAAACCTCAAAATGGGAGGAAAGGAAGAAACGGATCGGTGTGAGGTTAAGTGGGAGGATATCAAATATTCCTTTCTACGTTTGCGGCAAAGAAAAGTTTCAATAAAATCCAAGCACACAGTCGAGCTTAGTCGCCCACTCACAGTCATACCCAGAGCTTCAAACCCAGGTTCAGATTGTGCTCCGGCCATGGCCAGAGTCCAACAACACCCACAGTAACCGCAGTCGTAACATGGCCAAAGGGGGTTGGAGGAGGGGCTGGGTGGTCAAGTGGGTGGCCAACCTGCAGCGTTGGCAAACTATCTGAACTGAGTTTGGGTTCAGTTGAGGAACTGCGGTAAAGTTGCTAACGTAATCATACAAACCTTGCTCTGGTTAGATGACCATTGTGGGACGACAAGGCGGCCAAGAAGGAGGAGGATTGAGGTGGAAAGCTTGGGATTGTTTGCCATCTCATTCCCTTTCTCATTCTCATGCTCCTTCTCATTCTCGTTCTCGTTCTCGTTCTCGTCCTGGCCAGTAGACAAAAGACGACTTTTGTGCAGTTGTGCTGGCATAAGATGGAGAACATGGCAGCGGTCTGGATGGGCAACGGGGTTCTTTTATATTCAAATAAAATGAAATTACATTGTTTTCAGCTGGCAAACAATTTGAATAGAATTTTAACTTTTTACTATTATTTTATTTCAAAGCATACAAAGGCAGGAGGCCGTCAGAAGGACACCCAAGGACCGCAAGGCAGCTGCTTCTATGCTTTCTGCCAGCAGCTGGGTGTGTTCTGAGTTTTTCGAATGGCTGCCCGAGTCTGTTCTGTTTGGATATTTCTTAATTAGAAAGATTTTTGCAAAAAGGGTTGTTCGACAGTTCCCTCCCACTCTGAGCTCTTTCTTAAACGTCATTAATTTCTCTTGCAAATTTATGTTGCCCCTGGGTAGTCTGGCCACCCATCCCTCCAGTCACTTCTCAATTCAGGACGACCCTTTTTGACATTTTCGGCAACCTTTTCGGCGAAGTTTCAGCCCCGAAACGTGACATCTTCCTTGTGGGGATAATTTATTGTGTGCAGATTTTGATTTTTTTTTAGTTTTATGAAATTGTTCCGGTCAATTAATTGCGAAAATTGCGTATGCCAAGTTAAAGCTTTAAGGTTCGAGTTAGAAAATAGCCACGCCTCTGAACCAGCCAGTGTCCCCCTTGTAATCCATGCCAACCCATCTGCCTGGCAGGATGGCAGCATGGCGGAGAGGGCGGTCGGTTGGCTGGCCAGCCAACGGACCTGTCCTGAATGCATTTTCCCCAAACGAAATTTCCAGGCTTTGAAATTGCAAAATGCAGAAATTTTTGGCATCCTATTTTCAGATGGCGATGGCTAAAAAATTTGCATTTTTGCCCAAACGGGCTGGCCGGCCCAAATGAATGCACATGCACGCACATAGATGCACTCCACCGACCAAAAACAAAAAAAACCTCCCCATCCAAGGGAGGCAGGACACCCCTCTTTGGAGCGGGTGGACATCTGAATATACATATACATACACACACCCAGCTCTTTGCCTTTGTTGCATTTTTGCCTAGATTGCAATTTTTTGCAGCCCAATTGAAACTGGAAAAAGCCCGAAACTCGGATCCCGAAACCAGGATCCGCAGCACTAAAAATATTGTACATCAAACGTGCGAGTCCTGTTTCCACATATGTGTGCCCGTTAGAGTGGGCCCTGACAGGTTAATATTAGAAACTCAAGATTTCATTTTCAATATAAAAAATATTGAATAAAATGTGTATCAAAAATTAACCATTTAATAAGCAGGCTTAGACTTTAAGAAACTTTTTAAATAAAAGGGTTGGCCAATTTCTTAGTCCACTCTAGTGTGCGTGTGCCAGGGAGTGTCCTGAGTTCTGGGTGCCATCATCGTCAGGACGAGGCAATGCATTTGTGCAGACAGATCCGGAGAGCATCAGCCGGAGTCGGAGCCATACCCGTACCCAGACCCAGACCCGGAGCCACTGCCAGAGCCTAAAATGCAGTTTTTGGCATGCAACGGGTGCGAAGTGCAGAAGAAGTTGTGGAAAAAAATTTTGAAATTGCATTTCTGATGAATAGGCGCAGGGCGGGGAGTGGGATGTAAACAGTGTCGGGCGGGGGCTGGATACGAGGGGATGGGAGGGCCGTTCCATGCCGGTAGGTTCGTTCCCAAAAAGGACTATTGAGCAACGGATGCTGTGACGATAGATGGTCCCAACTCTGTGACTGTGTGAGTGACATGCATGGCTGGCGGAGCATAGCGAGGAAGTCCCCCAATCCATCCCCATCCTGCCAAATACGGTACATCCTCCCACCCACCAGTCGGTCTGCCATTTTGATGCAAATGCATCTCAGAGTGCTGTTTTGTTGTTTTTCTTCCTTTTCAGTTGTCCAGTTGTGCCCGCACTAAAACTCCCCCAAAATCCCCAGTCACTTGCCGGGGACGGGGTAACTCTTAAGTCTAAATGGCATGCAAATGACTTTGTTCAGATTTCTCCCAAAAGAATTGTTTGCCAGCCTATTCTGCCGGGCAGCCAGTCGCCATGGTGACATCCAATTGAACATTAGACTTGGGCTCAATTGTACAATCCTGAAATCAAATATGGTTGTACTTTATGGCCACAAGTTGGGGTTTTGAGGCTAACGTAATTGTTTAAAAACAAAATCGGATTGCATGCCATGAATAAAATTCTGCTAAAGCTCTGCCGGAAATTGTATGAAAATATTTGCAGAAGAACAAAAACTTGGAGTCATGCTCCTTTGATTTCTTTTTGCAAGAGAGACATCTCTGAAATGAATGCCTCGTTTAAGTCTGTCTCATCATTTGCATATTTAGACCCATTTGCATATTTTTAGCATATTGATTTATTGTTTATGTGGCATGTTTAGACTAAATTGTATCAATTGTTCCGTCACATCCAAGCGATTTCGTGTTTTCCCTTTCGGTTTTTGCATCCTTTGGCTGGGATGTTTGTGTTTTTGATCGAAAAGTGGAAAGTGGTCGGTCGGTCCTGTCCAGTACCCGCACATCCATGCATTCCAGTTGCTATTAGTTATTTGTTTTCCGAACGTTTTTGTAATTATTTGCCCGCCCGCCGCATGCTAAATTGCCTGAGTAAATATTTGACAGTTCTGCATTTGGCCAAAACGATTCGGCCAGATCCACCAGTGCACCAGTGCCTAATGACACTGCTGCACTTTCCCGCTCCTGCTCCCAGTGGGAGGGGATTGTGTTTACCTTGCTGTTAGTTCGATTAACCGCACCCATTGCGATTGATTGAGTTGACCGGGCCGGCATTTAAGTTTAGGTCACTACATATACATGTACGTAGAAGGAATCGGTGGCATGGTGCCTCCTAACTATTTCAATTTGCATTTCAATTATCAAAACTCAGACTTACCCCGGCAACCGACAGCGAAGACAGCGCAGTGTCTGCAAACAGAGGAGAATATTCCATTAAAATAATTGAATAAGTTGCAGCTGCCACATGGGGCGAATGATAAAATATGGCTTAAGTAAATCCGCCGCTGATGGAAAACTTTTTCCATAACTAAAATCATATTCATATCAGAAGAGACACATAGAGATGTGTGCGGAGTGCGCACAACTTTTATTTTGTTGCAGTTTTGATTGAGTGAGCATAATGGAAAATTTGCCACGCCACTTCCTGCCCACCGCCTCCCATCCCGGCATGCCACTCCGTACTCTAGCCGGCCACTTCTCCCGGACACTTTCCCGAGCTGTCTCAGCGGAGAGTGCATTCAGTCAGATTAGGCTGCCTCCCCCGAACAAAAGGATATTCCGCCCATCCATCGCGCAATTGCCTTCACCAGGATACAGGATCCATCGGACATCCAAAAGAGAGTGCAGTGTCCTTTTTTCTCCTTTCTATTTTTTCGTGAATTCCTTTCCTTCTTCTGCCCGCCGTCGACTACATCAAAATGCATTTTGGCCAAAAATGGTTCCGCGACGAGACTTCCCTTCCCATTTTCGGCCAGAAAAAAAGGAGGAATTCGAAAACAAAGCATCGAGCCGCACTCGGCAAAAATTGCAAATTTACAATAGGCCGGGACAAGGGAAATGGCCAGGTCGGTAGTCCATGGATTTCATCTGTTAGGCATTCGCCATTTGCCAACCGCCGCGGCGCTCCCTCTCCGCATAATTTGTATGCGCGAGCCGCATAACTGTCGCCCGTTCCGTGAGTCCTTGTCGCCTCCCCAGCGGACTCCCAGAACTCGACACGGCGGAAAAAGGATTAGGTTAAAGGAGTATATGACTTCTAAAGGAAGTCATTAGAGGCTTAAAATGTCAACAAGGAACATTATCCTCACTAGACCGTTCCTAATCTTAGCTAGAAGCATCCTTCACCATTTCTAATAAATACCTAATATCTAATTTTAAAGTTTTAATATTAAAACTTCTTCAAAAATAAACTTAAAATATTAAATAAAATATGAAAAATGTTTCAAGTGCAGTTCTTGCCTTGGCAGCCCGGAATAGCAGCCCTGGGAATCAGTGCAATGGTCGGGCAGTCACTTTGGTGGCCAATGTCCTGGCCAAATTACAATGAAGAAGAATTGCATCGCCCAAGCGGCCCGCCGGAGAGGAAGGGGAAGGATGCAGAGAAAGAGAAAGATAAAGAGAAAGGGAAAGAGGAGTGGGAAACTCCTCCTCCGTCCTCCAGCCAAGACTCAAATCCCTCAAGGCAGACGTCTGGGGCAAGCACTTTTTGCATATTACCGACTAGACATCGTCACGCTAGCTGCCCCAGCGAATTGTTCATCAAATCAACGTTGCAGCAGCTGCGTCTCGCAGTCTCATCCGCCTCCCGTGCCTCTTCCCCCGGCATTCCTTATCTCCCATATCCCTGCACCTTCTGGACCTCTGCTTTTTCTTCTTCTTGGTCGTCTGCAACCCCTTTGGGCCGACTTTTGTTGCAACGTTTTATGCATTTTTTCAGCGTCTGCATTGGCAACGTCTGTTGTTTCAGCTCCAAGACAAATGCCACAGTATTAAGGCCTATATGCCACGCCCCACCCAGCCACGACAACCCTTACTGGCGGCCAGACGTTTGCAAAAAATTGCCAAGCTTAACAATTCGCGTTTCTGGATTTTCCATTTTTCTGGCCCCAACTGCCACGGCCGCCGTCGCCGTACGTGCCGAAGTCGCCTTGTCCTGATGTCCTGAACTAGCCCACCACAGTCGGCAAATGCAGCTTTTCTTTTGCATATGCCTCCCCCATCCTGCAACGTCCTGGCACCCTCACTGATCCCATCCAACACCCCCCAAACACCCTTTTGTGCAATAAATACAACATGCAGAAATGGCAGCCGGGCTGCCATCTTCAAGTCGCCCGCCCGCCCTTCCATCTCCAAAGGATTTTTTGCACTATATGAATTGCATTGCCAACCCCGATACTAATACACGGAACAAAAATGTATGGTATCAGATAAAGATCATAAATCTTATAGGGTTTTTTGAATCCAATTATTAAATTTTCTGGAGAAAGCATATCCCTTACATTCTCTCTGAAAATGTGTTTTTATATCAAATGAATTGTTTTAAATACCAAAATATATCCCATTACCTGTAAAAGAAATGAAGCGATCTTCACAAGCAGTATATAATTAAAAAAAATGCATTTTTTCCTGTGCAACTACCTCCTCCCTATATCTGGCCAGCTGAGGCGTCTCGACGACGAGTCCGTTGATTTGGCATCGCTGCAGCAACGTGGCTATATCCCATATCCCATATCGCGTATCCCATGTCCCGTATTCCATATTCCGTGCCGCGTGTCCCGTGTCCCGAGTCCCGAGTCCCTTGTCCAATCCAATTCCGTTGCCCTGGCCTAACAATGTGCATCCGCCCGGCAAGGGGGAGACTACGGTCCTCGGATTCATCGTCATCATCATCGTAGTCGTCGGTTTGCTTTGTTTTGGGTTTGGGTTTTGGGGTGTTCGAGAGAGTCAGTCGAGATGCTTGTTTTGTGCCATTTTTACTGCAGCCTTTGGCTTGCATTTTTTCTTGCTGTCTTGCTGCCACTTGAACTGAGGCAGAGAGACGCCGCCCATTGTCCCTGCCACCGGGCGAAGCTGCAGTTTTTGATTTCACTTTTCAGGGGACCACCCGGCGTCCCATTTTCCTTCGCCAGAGCTGCACTGAGCTTCGATTGGAGCACCGTAAGGTGGCCCGGGAGGGGGGCTGAGCGGGGCTGAGAGGATGGGGGCGGAGGATGGGAACTTGGGCCCTCCCCTTCGGCGTCATGCAACACTTCGGTGGACGTTGCATACTTTTTTCAGAGCCGTTCTGCAGCAGTAGGCAAATAGCAACATTTTTTGCTCGCGACTTTCTATTTTTCAGCTGCAGAGTTTTTTCACTTTATTGTGTCCTGGGGAGGCTACACTGAGCGATAAAGGAATATGAATTGGTGCGAAAGATACATTCGCACACATGCCAGTCTTCCGCAGTAAAAACTGCAAGTGAAAAAACTGCATCTAATGTAAAATCATTAGGAGAAGTCATCCGTTTAATATGGTAATTAATTTCATTTATTGGTAATTTATTTAAATTAATTTAATTAATAAACTATTGGTGAGGTTTATCAGGAGGATATCATGTTTTTGTAATATTTTACAAAGATTTTTGATCAGAAAGTGCGGTTAGAATTATGAAACTGTGTCCATTCTTTAAAAGACTCCATTTCCATAGGTTAGCATCCGTGGTGCATTTCCGGCCTTAGTCCAGTCGAACAGGTCCTGATTTGAGCCTCAGCCCCGGGGGGAGGGGGGTCTCGGAAGGCAGCAAAAGCAAAACACACTGCTGATTGCATTTGCTTTGTCTGCCCCATGCCGCTGCAGGCGTGTGCCCCTGATACCTGCCCTCCCCCCTACGGTTGTGCAAAACTTTGGTGCCCGAACTGCAGTACCAAAAAGCAAACTTGTTGTTTACGTTTTGTGTCATCCCGGCGGGCTGCCTCCTCGTCCTGGTCCTCCGCCTCCGCCTCCGCCTCCTCATCCATGCGTCGGCTTGATTTTGCTGCCTGCTAGGCTCATGTGCAGTCTTATGATGCTGACAGTTGTCGCCATTGCTGCTGGTCCGCAGAATCCTGCCGACTCCTGCCTACCGCCTCCTGCTCCGCCAAAGTTGCCATTTTGAAATGCAATGCAGGCGGGAGTGGGAGCTGCAGTTGTTGTGGCAGTGTGGGTGTGGGGGCGGATGAGGGAGCACAGCCAGGACATTTCATTTCTGAAGAATTGCTTTGTCGTCGTCGCTCTCATCCAAAACAACAGCAACAGCAGGGACTGGGTGGCACGACCATTGCATCCACCGCCTTTGGCCGGGCCCAGATCCATGGCAGAGAGGAGAGTGCTGCCCGCCTTGCCCCACGTTGCACAAATGAAATTTTGCATTTTCAATTTTTTGGAATAGGCTTTTCCTATGCCAGAGTGTGAGCCAGAAGGATTCGGGCAGCACTCACATATACACACTTCCCCTTCGCCCATGTGCAGTTTTTGTCGCCGGACTGTGGCAAGAAAAAACTCCCCATGGAGTCCATGGAGTCTGAAAAACCTTCGACTTGACTCCTTTTGCTTTTGTTGCGAGTGGAATTTTATTTCTCGGAATTTGATTTTGTCGCTTTTCGTTGGCCTGCACATCCTGTTCCTCCTCTTGCTCCTCCTCCTCCTGGCCGTGATGCTGATCCTGTGCCTGCTCCTGCCCCAGCTACTGCAACTGCATTTTTTCCTTGCCAACTGCACTCGTCCAATGCATTTCTCTGGCACTTCCTTTTCTTTATTTTCCAAGGGGAGGCCTAAAAAACAAGCCAACAGAAGTTGGTGGCAGGAATGGCTATGGAATGGGGTATGGGGAGGGGGGCTACCCTGCGCACTTGTTATTCAAAATGGTGGCCATGCATTTTGAGTTTTTTCTTTGCATTGCTTATGTTTCAGTTTTGTTGCCATGGCTGCCATCGCTGTTTGCTCTTTGGGTTTGCTCTGTTTTTGTCCTGTTTTGCTTTCAGTTGCAGCTGCAGCCCGGTGGGGTGAGGGATGGTGAGAAAAATGGCAAAGAATGCAGTTGTACATAAGGTGGGGGGAACTGGGCGATGGGGTGAGGGTGTTGGAGGTCCTGCAACTGCAGTTAGCTGGCGAATTCTTTTCTCTCTACTATTTTTGGGGGTCGCTCGAGGGAAGGCGGCTGCAATCGATAAATTGAAGGAGAATGCTCCCAGCTGAGCGCAGCTCTAACCCCACCTTTAGCCCTCGGAACCCCCCCACCATCACCAGCCATCATCATCCATCAGAGACAAGCCACCCCACTCGTCCAATCCCCGGCAGCTCCTGCATTCGCTTTTATTAGTTTCTGGCTGGAGGACAAAAACTGCATTCGCTGATGCCACCATCGGTTGGCCAGCTTTGTGAAAAAATATGAGCCAGCCTGGGTGATCCCGATCCCGTTCAGAGTTCGTTAGCTGAACACATCGCCCGGCCAGGATTTGTGCCTGTTCAAAGGTCCCAATTTCATTTCGAGTGAGATTTTTGTCTTGTTTCCATTTTTTTTTCAAGGCTTGGATGCGAATGCATTTTTATTTTCTTCTATTTTTACTCAGAAATAAATGAAATGGTTTGAATAAAAATAATATCACCTATGGAGCATAAGAACTCTGTAAACCCTGCTTAAACGCTAAAAGGCAGAAATAAAATTAGCCGTTTAATGCAATTTAAAAATTATGCTTGTTTGAGACACCATGGTCCTGCCTGGATAATGACAATCAATCACCGGCGGACAGCGCTTAGATAAATTACAAAACTTGCCAGTCTGCAGCAGCAGGAATCGGGCAATTAGAAAGGGAGTATTATGGGCATGAATGGGTATGTGGGTGGCTGGATATGTTTGGGTGGACGTACCCGGAAAATGCATCAATTAAAATTAAAGCTGTCGCATCAGCAACATGGAGTTAACAGTATACAGTGTACGGTGGGCAATGTGCAACTCAAACCTGCAGTTGGGCCGAAACTTTGATTAGATAGGAGTGCATTGCACCAGGACACCGAGTACCGAGTACCGAATACATACTGGCCCGGGTGGCCGGAGCTGGGCTGTGTTTTGTATCGCATCGTTCTATGTGAAGGGCCCGCATGCATGCACAATGTGCCGTACATGGTCCCTGGCTTACGTGGCGTATGAAAATGCATTTTGGCAAAAACATGATTTCTGGCCCAGAAGGGCCAAGTGGCGATGCACACAACGAAACCAAAGGGCAAACATTGCAGCGCCGTTTCCATCGGCCGACAATGCAAATAGGAGAGCCGGAAAAACGCAATGCACACACATACACGGCACACCCCCAACACACACTCGCACTAACACTTACCCTCACATTCAGCAAAAATAACAACGCACTGGTGGGAGGCCTATAAATTGGCAGCAAAAAAGGATTTGCCCTGCGTGGGTGATGTGCTTAGGTGACACCCCAAACTCCCAGCACTCCCAGCATCCCAAGTACCCAGTCCCTGCACTTTTCACAGGACAATGGACGCAGACGCGCAGGGCACAGATGACATGCATAAATTGCATATCAAAGGTGCATCAGGAGCAGCATCAGCAGCCAGAATCAGCGGCCAGCGGGGGGCACTCCCTCTGCAATCTATAGATTTATGCAGCCTAGTCGAACCATGCCACATATAGTTATGATGCATAACCCAAAGCTACTTGTTTTTGCTTTTCCTGGTACTGGTACTGGTTCTGATGCTGTTGCAGCTGCAGCCGATGCTGCCCTCTGGCTATGAACGGGAATGCTTTTTGTTTGTTTGCCCATTTCGTTCCCCAAAACATTTTTGATGAAAAATGATGCACTTGGACGACTACCCCCACACTACATCCCCATGGGCCGCTTTGTTTTGTTTTGTTTTGGAAAATTTTCAATTTACCGGCGTCCAGTGGAGCCCAAATTGGAAAATGCCACGGCCAGGACTAGAGCATCGAACAGAGACGGGCAGTTGGGCCGATGCAACAGCACCATCTGAATAATATTAATGAAAATCAATACATAAATTCTCGCCAAATTTAGATTGTTTCGGTTATGTGTTTATTTTGTATTATAGTTACGTTTATTATGAAGCCATGGCGCTTTTCGTTTTTGCCTGAAAAACGGGTGGAGAACAATGCCGGTCATGTACGTATGCTATACCACTCGTATGTGCTTTTGCGAGAGCGGGTTCGCTTTTAATCTGGCCATGTGAATAGCCTTTAATTTATATCAAATTAAATTGGCCGCTGCTGAGCTCCCCATTCAGCTGGAACCATAGATCATGGCAAGATGAAATTGCATCACACAAAGTTGCTTAATTTTATTGCAAGTCTCGGCTTTGATTGGAGCCAATCGATTGTAACCGGATAGAAACCTAAATAGTTAAAATGTCTAACAGAAATATTTCAGTTGAATGATTTTAATGTGAAATCACCCATTTAAGGTAGTGAAGGGGAGTGTTTAGAGAAGAACTATTTGGTTTCTGCAATATTTTTTCGACACAAGTTTAATGCTGAAGTTAGGGTTGAAGTTATTAAGGGACATATTCTCATCATAAATCATCAATATCAATATTCATATTTATTTCGTTTTTACTTTAATCATAAATTCATTATTGATTTTTTTTCTTAATAGATTATTGTAAATCCTATTTACTGAAATTGAAAAACATATATATTCAAGTAAAAAATTACTCATACGCCGAATGGGCTGTGTAGAGAATACAATCTAAATATTTTTATAAATTTGTTATTACTTAACAATTAGATTAATTCAAAGCATTATTCGACTTTTTTTTGGTAAAGATGTAGGTACTTTTTATATATAAAGTATCCTTGTTAATATCCTTAAACCAACTCATGTATGGGGAGAAAGAAAACATTCTAAGATTTCATAAATCATAAATCTTGAGATGCCCATTTATGTGTAAATTAAAATTCTCCCATCTAGGACCTTTAAAATAATAACAATATAAATTGAGGCTTCCATAAAGATCGATTTGAAGGGAAAAAATCATTCAGTCGTCCTTTGAATCGATAGAAGTCCTCTAAACTGCGCCTAAAAATCCCACTGCCACCCACTTAGAAGCTTCCAAAGCGGGAGGTTAGGGGCCACCCTATTCCCCCACATCCTGTCGTTGCTGCTGCTCTCTCGCTCGTCGTGGCTCTCTATCGCTCTCTTCCTGCGCAACGAGGACACTTCGGCTTGCTCACCAACACCGATGAAATCACGAAACACACACACACACGCAGACAGCGGCGTTTTTCTAATGTCTGTTTCTCTTTCTCGCGCATTAGTTTTAGTGTTTTGCCTCTCGCTTTTTTGCTTTCTTTTTCCTCCGCACACTGACACACACACACAAATACACAAAACACACACACAGATGGTCAGGAAGGATGCTGCGCATGTAAAGGGCAACCCATCGCCCCTCTCCCTTTGGCTTGTACATAAAACATGGGCGTGTTTGTGCGGCCGACGCCGCTGCCGACTTCTCTGACGGCGCATCAAAATTTTGTGTACTTTTTTAGGATGCCAAATAGGGATACGCACAGATACAGATACAGACACAGACACAGACACAGATGCAGGACCTCCTATATACCACACACACAGCAAAAAGGGAGTAAAAATGCATTCTGCCTGCACCAACTAAAAATGCGCACTGCAAAAAAAAATAGGGTGTGAGTGTGGGTGGTGGTAGGTGGTAGGTGGTAGGTGGTATAATGGGGAAAAAGTGCATGCTGCCATTTTAGGCAGCCATCATGTTGAAGCTGCAGCTCTAATGCATCGCTTCTCTGCCTATGCAGTCGCTGTTGGTGTTGCCGTCGCTGTCGCTGTCGACATCGACTTGGCTATTTTTCAATTTGCCACACCCAGAAAAAGTGCATTTTTCTACGACAGTTTTTGGCATTTTTGCACTGGCTTTGTATTTTGTTTTTGATTTTTTGTATTTTGTTTTTGTTTTTGTTTTTGTTTTTGTTTTTGTTTTTGTTTTTGTTTTTATACCATTCCTGTCCCTGTTTCTGTTTCAGTTTCGGTTTCGGTTTCTGTTTCTGTTTTTGATTTCCCTTCGCTTCGGCTGCTGCTCCCATCCTCGTCCCAGTCCTTTTACTTGCCTCGTCTGCTGCTATGTACAACAAATATTCACTTGCCACTCTTTTTTCTCTATGTACCGTACATGAGGCGTGCTGCATGTATGCAGGCCGTGTGTGTGTGGAACTGCATTCGGTTGGTGCTAAAAGTTGCACTCTATATGCACATTTTGTGTGCGTGGCCAAAGCCAATCGGGTGCCTGCTGCAGTTTTGTTCTGCTTACTTTTTCTCAACCTTCCATCCATCCGCCCACCTCTGCCACCTTAGTCCCAACCAGCTCCCTACCCCCCCCCTAACCACCTACCTCCGTTGAGCTGGGCAGCTCCAGCTCAAGTCCCATTAGGGCCTCGAGTCCAGGAAATAGACTCCCACCCACTCGGACTTGGGTCCTTCTGCTCGAATATTCTCAAAACTAAAATAATTTGGAGCTCAAATTCGTTGATCGGTAAACGATGATGGGAAACCCATTTTGAGTAATTGACATAAAGGACACAAGATACTTTCGAGTGGTCTCCTTCAAGGGGCTTCATCAAAATTCCAATCAGGATTAAAATTCGAATTAGTCTTTCGGCATTTCTAGGCACTTTACAAGTAAAGACCTTTGATTACTACAGTTTTTGAGTTGAATAGAGTCCTGATTCTTTTTAGATTAATACTTGTAAACTCATATTTTTGAATAAATACCAAAATAACCGCCAAGCCCATAATGATTTGTTATGGAAAAGTCAATGTCCCGCCTAAAAGGATCATTGGACTCAATGCCATTTGGATATGAATCGGAACAATGGGGGTCAAATGGGGCCAAGCCGCCCCAACAATTAATATCGAATTAAAAACCCCTGTCGGTAATCGAACCCAGGATTCTAATCAAACAAATACAATGGCATTCGAACCAGCACCAAAAAGTCAGACCGGAGCCCGGAGTGGCGGACTAAAAAAAGGAGAACACAAAAAACAAAGCTGCGCCCACAAAGTAGTCGCTTGGCTTATTCGCATTTATAATATATATATATATATTTTTTTTTTCTATATCGTATGGAAATCCTCTCCCACGGACTCCAGGATGCACACACACAGCCACACACCCATATGTTCTGATGGGTTGTGCTGATTTTTTCGCGCGACTTTTGTGGGGGGTTCGGGATTTGTATTTTTTTGCATGCTGCCATTTGTTTGTTTGGGTTGTTAGAAAATATATTTTTTGTGAAATTTACGACACGGCGGCCAAAGGAGAGAGTGGGGGGCGGGGTGGGGAAAGGGAAAGCGGATCCCGAAAAGAAGAAGCGGAAAAAAATATGCGATATGTGGACGAGCCAGGAAGGAAAAGGAAAGCGGCAACAATTTTTTCTATGCTGCTGCGTTTTGTGTTTTGTTTTGCTCCGTTCTGGTCTGGTCTGGCTTGGGGTTTTTTTTTTATTTTTTTTTTTGGCGAAGGCGAAGGACGTTTGGAATAACCTTGTAACCCTTTTCTCGCTCTCTCCTTTCGCCCTTCGCCTTTCTCTTGCGGTCTGTCGAAAGTGTGTCCTTTAAGCGATTTCCGTCCACAGCCCCACATTAAATTGCATAATTCACTTTCGGCCAAAGCTATTGCCAAATTGTCCGCCAAGGCTTACCAGCAAAGAAGTCCGTCCATCTCTCGAAAGTCCTCCTATCGTGACAGCTTCTTTCCGCCTCGATCACATCGCGTTCGCATCTAAATTCTAACTGATCGGCAAAAAAGCTAGGATCCTGGCAGATCCTCCTTTTCCAGACTGCCCGCCGAACCAGTTTCCATCAGCGGATTAGATTTGAGTTTTGGGTGAAAAAAATTCATTTTTCAACTAGAGTTTTTCTTTTGTCTGACCAACAATTGATGACGAAAAGATCTTCGCGCTGTCTTCAAACTGGTTTCCTGACCAGCCAGGAGCGCCTCACCTTTTTCACCCGGCTCACCCTTTCAGACTTTTCCCAAAACAATTTCGGTTAATAACCTTGACAAGGGTGCCTAGTAGGGGAGGGGGATGCCATTTGCCTGGGAACTAAAAAGGCTGCCAAACGGGTTTCTATTCAAACACCAAGGACATGGCAAAGCATCGAACAAGCAAGATCCTCCGAGCTGTGTCAAATAAAAAATTACTTTCATATTATTTCGCAATCCTGCTAATGGGTGCGGCCCATTCCGATACGGGATATTGCCTCTTGAGTCAAAAGTCAAGGGTTTGCGGATCACCACCCCATTAGGGGATGGGTTATCCGTGTCCGGGACAGGCAGCAACCCTTAAGCGTGTCCAGCACGCGTGCGCCCTCCAATACCACGATTCCAAAATGGGACCCGAGGATTAGACAGGGTCAACAATATGGTTGGGCAGAAAATATGACAGAGATCAAAGTTCAAAGTGGGGTGAAGAAAATGAGATATGCAATTAGAAGGAAACTAATAGTAGGGTATGAGAGCTATTAGAGAACGTATTCTATACATTTTATGAAGTTCTATTGTAGTTCTTAGTTCCTGAAGAAAACTAGTACGATTAGATTCGTGTCTTCTCTCATAAAGTCATGCAATAATATAAGTAATATATCAAATTTCAAATGTATTTTTGAAGCAAACAAATGCAATTTTCATAAAGTTTACACTGTATGCAATTGGCTTTTTATTTATTATGTTAGAGGTCTTTACTCGTCCTCGAGGGCAATTTCATAATGGTAACTTTATCGTTTACCCAAGGTTTTTCAGGCTTTTGTGGGCTTTCATTGTAGCTTTTAGTTTGCAATATGGAAGCTTCCGACTGCAATGGCCTGATTAAATATTTTCTGGGAATTGCTTCGCCCCAGGTCCAAGGATAAACTTCATCCGCAGGATGGGTGGCCTGGGAGGAGCTCAGAGCACCGCAAGTGGAAAGTTTTAGTTTACGCTTTCAAAAATAATAATTATGAATATGATTTGAAGGTATTACGAGCTGGCAGCAACTTTCTCTAGCAGGCTCCCTCCGGCTGTGGTCCCTAGCCGGGGCAGAAGATTGAGTTTCCGCCCTGCCAGCTTAGTTTCCATGTTATTAAAATTCGAAAAATATATAATTTGTGCTCTGGCAGCACCATCCTTGCTGCTTTCCTCTGACAGTCCTGGCAGCCATCCTTTTCGGGACTTTGGTTTGCAGTTTTGGCAAGAGGTAATTTACTAGAAAATTTGCTTTGCAATTAGTGCCATTAAAAATGCTGTACGAGCAGGGATTTCAGCTGCGAATGGTGCAGAGGTCCTTAAAGGCTTTAAAATTTAAGCAGAATGTATGGAAATTTCCGTTCAACATCGACGTCGACATCGATCCGGGTGTTGGCAAGGGGTTAACAAAACACAAGCCAAGTTAAACAAAGAACATTAATAAGAAAATCGCCTCGCCCGCGTCCTCGCCCTGTTAGTTGCTTTTGCAATTTGATCCGGCAATGAAATGGCAGCTCCGGCGAGGTCGTTACAGGCCCCCCCAAGGACCCAACTTCTTAATGTCATTAATTTTTTAAGCTTACTTGGAATGCAAATGCCCTCGCCCTGGCCCTGGCCCTGACCCGGGAGTATAAAAATGGCAGGCCATCAAGGAATCGCCGGGTAAATGGAGCGGGAGCAGCAAAACGGAACGGAAAAACGGAAAAGGGTTTAATTGTTTTGGGGCGCCAATGAAAAGGACTTAGGATTGGTAATGGCCGGGGTCTGGGATGGTCAGATTTAGTTTCAAAACACACTTGAGCCTACGCACTGTGTATAATTAAAGGTCTCCCCCGGACTGTCTCCAGGGGGACGAGATCCTCCCGATGATTTATTGTTTGACAGACAGAAGTTCCAGACTGCGTGTTAGGCAAATTAGAAAGGGTTCTTGGCTGTCTCCGGCAGCTGGGGGATCACCTTTTCGAACCCTGAACCACCAGCAGCAGCGTGGCTCGAAATCCTTCTGGAGTCAGGACACTCCAAGTCCATCCTCTCGGTCTGTTTGCTGTCACGCTGTCTAGCTATTTATTTATATTTAGTGTAATGTTTAATTTAGTAATGGATTAGAGCTGGCCGAACAGGAGAAAGCTGTTCATTACGGCCAGTCACGTAGTGACTATACGAAATCATTCTCTCCCGTTGGGGGAAACCAAAGATTTATGATGATTCCGACTTGCAGCATGCCTCGGGTATGCAAATGTTGCACTCATCCTTTTTGGAGTGACCCGAAACCCACTCGAAATACAAACAAAAGTTTAATGAAGCAGCACAACGGCCATAGATTGGATATTATCTTTTAGTTTTGGTCCATAACTTTTTCACTCTGCATGTAAATTTTATGCCACGCCTCTTGCCACAACAACCCAAAGTTTGCTGCCAAAGCTGCCAGCACAGCGCCCTGATTTTACGTTTTTCGCCGAAATTATTTTATAATGAATGTTCGTATTTAGCCAAAGTTTTATGAATGGCTTTCATTACGGGAGTGCCAGCACAGTCCGCACCCAGACCCCTGCACACGCCGCCGGCGGCTGTAGGATCCCAGTTTTTAGGACCATCTCCCTCTGAAGTGAACCACAAAAATATGAAAGCCGCATTTATATTGTACATCGGGCAGATGTTTCAAAACTTTGTCTGTCTTCCTGTATTTTGCCACACTAGTGTTAGTTCCAGCGAGATAGTGCGGGTGCTGGGGTGCCTGGGATGGTTGGCTGGAGTGGTTCATATGGTAGTTCGCGGTGGTTGCGGTGGGTTTGGCCTGGCAGTGCTTTTCGGGGTCCACAGCCATGCAGGCAAACAGCCCTGAAACAAGCCAACAGAACTGAAAGCCACCAGAAGTGGGCAACTAACACAGGCACTGATTTTGGTTGCCAACTTTCGGCAGAGTGCTTCAAAAACGAAGCGAAATTAAATGAAATGGCATGGAAAGTGCCACAAAGGATGGCCAAAATTGATGAAGAAATTAAAGTACTATGGGGCCTATCTAATGCGGCTCAAAAATCCTTTATCCCGGCTTCCTGCGTTGGTCTCTTTCCGCCGGGGAAATCGGTGAGGCAAAAGCGTAACGAAATCCTGGTGTTTGTAGCTTGCTGACAACCCTTTCAAAAATACCGACTTGACAATTAAGTAAAATAAATGAGGAGTCCTTCGGAAGCCCGGCTACGTGACGCAGTCAGCAGAAGATGCCCGCAACTTCAACTACGGGACATGAGCAGCTTGGGGCAGTGGTGCACTGGCTCCGGTGGTTGTCAGCTAGTATTTGTGGCAGATTGTACCCCAAGGTACAGGACCCCCGCCAGTCTGCTCCTGACCATGGCAGCCATTATGGGCAAACTTATATTTGAACTACGAAAACACAACAAAGCAGCTACCTCCCATGCCAAGGATCTATCCTACACGTCACCCCACTCTCTGCCCGCATCTGGTCCTCGTCCTGATTATCCTTCCGCTACCGTCGCATGTTTGTGCGCAGTTGCCGAGGTCACTAATGTCGTAAGATGAATCCTTTCGGCAAATGCCTTCAGGGTGCAAAAATAAAACATGCTAAACGTAAGCCCTTCGCTCATCCCACCCATATTTCTGTCCTCTTAAATAGGACACTGAAAGAAAAACATGTTTTTATCTCAATATAATTTATTGGTTCCTTAAAAAATCGTTCAAAATCTTACTTTGTTATGTTACTTTGAAGGATAACATTATAAACAAGGAATAAATATCATGAATTCAAACTTTTTCCACTTGGTGGACCATATTTTTTCAGTGTAGCCCGTGTGCTGTTCAGCTTCCGCGCTTTAAATGTAGATTAGTTGTTGTTGTGGTGGGTGGTGGCCCCCTGACATTCTCGCAACCTCGCATCCTTTCCTCCTGGTCGTCGGGGAAAATAATGAAAACAGCAACTTTCATAATGAAGGTTGCCGTCCTTCGTCCTGGCTTGTTCTCCTCCTCTCCCGCGTCCCCTCCCTGCCATTCCTCCCAAGCAAACTGAGCTCAACTGAACCGTTTCTGTCCTGGCCGCTCGTCTCTTTTGAAATTATAATCTGCACCATGGCGCCATCCAAGTCCTGAGTTCCGCTGCCCCTCATTGTTCTTCTCCTTCGTCCCTTTGGCTGCGTTTATTTAAGGACATGGCACTCGTTTTACACGCTTTGCTTAGAACACTCGAGGGTCCGTGGTCCACCTCCCTGGTGGAGCTCCTGGGGTACTTTGTTTTCCCGGTTTTTGTAAATAGCTCCCAGTTTTCGGATTCTTTGGGGCTCCCGCTCCGCTTTAATTCGGCGCCTCAACTTAAAATTAAAATTTATTCAACAAATGTCCTTAGTCGACTAATTTGCATGCAGAAATCAAATAAGCTGCATGTTCACATAATGAACACACACAAGTTGGCAGTTGGTTGGGAAGTTGGAAGCCAGAAGTTGGAAACTGGAACTGGGCGGAGTACTTTAGAGTGCTTCACTAATTACTTTGATGGACAAAGCAGCTCGAAAGCAGAAATTTGAGCGACGCAAACAATGGCCTGGCAAATCAACATAAGCGAGAAAATTGAAAAGTTCAACTGGAAATTATTTGCCAACTGGCATCTGAAACTATTCAATTTCCTGGGCCCGGGCTCAGGCGGTACCAACTGCCAAACAAATTCAATTTGCCACAAAAGAGCTAAGGACTAAGGTCCAAGGATCCCCGGACTCTCGGACCCGGATGGAGGGCAGGAGCAACTTTTATTGCCATCCCCTTTGGCAGAAGCCAAGCCCACATTGGTCCGTCCTGGGATTCCTGCGCAGACGAAAGTCACAACTATCCCAAGTCGGCATGCGGGCTATCCTTTCCTCCATTCCATCTGATTGTCCCTTCTCACTCTGCAGGATAATGCGACTTTTTGGCCACACCAAAGACGCCATATTAGAACGGTCCAAAGAGCGCAGTGGCAGGAGGCGGAATTCAATTTGCATTTTACTGCTAGTTACAAATATTTGTCTGGAGCGGACCTGGTCGGGGGAGTGAGTTATTGAATTAGTCAAGGGTTTCGTGTGTCTTGGCCAAACCTCCTCTTCTCGAGGAGTGAGTTATTAAATTCGGGGCTATCAGACAAAACCATCGAGAAGCCACTGCTGGGTGGAGATAATGGTATTCCAGGGAATTGTAATATTTTAAACAGAATATTTTTTACTCCCTCCCATGTAATCTGTCTTAAAGTTTCATAAGAAAGTGTCATAAGCATTGAAAAAGTTTTGTTTTAAAGATTTCATCATATCTCATTGATATTATATAGTAATAATTATTTCTTGAATAAGAACTGTCTTAAAACACGATACTAAAAAGAAAACCTTTTACCATAAATGGTCTTTAAAGTAAATTATATAATAATTATATTAGAATAACATACTTCCTCGAAAAACAGTCACTGCCTGCCGTTTCGTTTAAAGTTCCTGTTCAAACTGAAACTCAAAACCGTAAGTTTCTGGGAAAACCATCTCCAGCCACTCCTTTCAGATCCTGCAACCCGGTTTCGTTTGCGTGGATTAACCCTTTTCCCGGGCTAATGTATGCACCGCAAATATTGCCTCAGACAGTCGAATGAACTTAAAGGAGGCAGCAAGACAGAAAAACCTTGGAAGGATAAAAAAAAGGGACAGGGGAAAGGAGAAAAGCCAGACAAACAGTGAGACGATGGATCAAAAAACAGGCCAGACCAAACAAATGAAGGAGGCTGAGGAAAAAAAATAGTGCAAAGGAGCAGCCAAGAAGATGAAAGGGTTGCGTCTGGTCTATGTCTGGACGGATTTTTTGTGCCTTGGATAAGGACTCTTCACTGATTCACCCCGTCCACTTTCTGAGGTTTTCATTCTATTTTCCACGCTTCCAGCTCGGGACTCTATTAGGTCCCGTCCAAGGATGTGCTGCGCGTGCCAAAGATGCGGCTGTAGTTGGGACAGGGGTCCTTGAACTGGCAGTAAATGAATTTGGTCTGCCGGAGTATGGTAATTAGGGCCAGCCGTGGAAATCCATAAATAATCCATTGAAATGATTAATTACAGATCGATTCTGTCTGCCGTGTCTGCTATCCATCAGAATGCATTCCACGGCCACTAGTCACCGCCCACCCCCACCTGCCAATAACCTGCTTTTGTTGCATTTCAAATTTTTGCAATTTATGATTATCTATCCAGGCATGGAGTACAGTGAGTCGCCCTGCCGTCGGTAGCTTTGGGTTCAGATTCAGTTCGCTTGACGGTCTGAGGCTTTGTCTTGCCACCGCGTTGGCGGACATGCGCAGTCTGCGTCCGCCAATCTATGTATCTATGTATCTAACAAAGCGTCGGCCATGCCTGGGCCGTCCTGGGCTTCCATTTAACCAGCGTCGGCCATGCCGTTCAGTCGCATAGCAGCTGCCCACGCCAGCCCCTCCCCAGCCTCCGTACGCCCCATGCTCGTCCCTTCAGGCATTGACAGGAGTTGGCAGGCCATTGGGGTGGTGGCTTTCCCACCCCCCGGGCTGCAGCTTAAGAGCCGCACATAGAACTCAATGCGTGCATAGTTTCTCTTCGTTTATCCGCTTACCATTTCTCTTAATTTTCTAGGCAAATTACGGCTACCTACCTACAGAGGGCGCCCCTCTAAGGGTTTAGGGAAACAAATTTATTTAGATGAGATTTTCAAAATACCAACCCTTGTTGCCCATTGCTCAGCGAAGGGGAAGGTTCAAGTAATTCGGGAATTTATCTTTGAGGGAAATTACTCAGGATTCTCTATCGAAAATATCCTTGAATGGGCTTTGGAACTATCAAAAGTGTTACATAAATTTTGTTTTAATTTTTAACAAATCTTTCTGTATGACAATTTTTGTATGACTTTCAGCATTTTCAATAGCGATTTCTCAAAATTTATTCAATATTTCATTTGTATTTACGAACTCATACCCGAAAGGTCATTAATTTCATTGAATAAAATCTTCATCATATGAAAAATATGAAAAAAAAAAATAATAATAAAAAAAAGGACCTTGCCTTGCATGCCAAAATTTTTTGAATATAAATATTTATATCATAATTTCATTTTATTGATAAATACTCGTGATAAACCAGTTTCCCCTTCTCTTTGACATCTCAATTGATTTTTATTGGGAAAATTTTTTGCAATTTTCGTCCTTTTTTCCTTTGGCATTATTTGTCTCTGCTTTGGCTGTTTACCTTGTCATTGTATTTGTGTTTGACTTTCGACATTTTTTCGATTAGTCCTCCGACCCTCCCCAGCCCGACAATATGTTTGTTTTTTTGTTATAATTCGCAGCCTCGTTGTCTGACAGAGAGATTTGGGAGTTTTGGACAATCGCAGTTCACCTGCCGCCTGACATCGGCTGCTCCCACATCCTTCCACAACCTCCCAAACTCCCTATGAGTATGGATTTTTTGTTCTTTCGGTTTTGCTAGTCAATTTGCTGTTGTTTTATGCGATTAATCCCCGGCTATGGAAGCCACTTTGGCGCACATAATTGAGGTTACGTTCGGCTGCACAAATTGCCAACATTAATTGATTCCGGGAGAATGGGTAGGCGGATCCCGGTAGTAGGATGCCCGGGAAGCGATGGAGGAATGTCCAGGAAAAAAATGTAATAATCGGATTTTCATGGTTGCGTTTTGAGGCTCGTATGTGGCACACTTATTGTTTCGAGTGGCAACATTTCGGGCGCTCCTGACCCGTCCTGACCTGCCCAATGCATTCCAAGACTCATTCTGATACCATCTCAACCCCCTGTCCTGTCCTGTCATTGTCCTGCCGCGGAAAATCAACCACCGAAAAAAAGTTTGCGGCATGTGCTTGGCTCGTTTCCCAGATTCCCGGTTTTCTACTGCCCCCATCCCCCGGCTCATATTTTTTTTAACACCTCAGATTTATGGCTCATCCGCGAAGCCAGTTAATTGCCGCTTTGATGGCCGATTTGCTCATCTTTCGATCTTCAGAGTCGGAATCTTAAATGCCTCCGTTCCGGGCCACACTTGACAGTTGCATAAACAGGCAATTTTTGGTTTGTCCACTTTTTATGGCAAAGATGATGCTGAATTACCCAATTAAACTTTTTTCATATTTGTTTCGCATTTTGTTTTCTTCCAAGTCCTCACATTATGACGGATATGTTTTCCGTTTTATAGATCCGGCGTGACGAGTGCCCATTCTCGCATTTAATTGTTCGCCAAGAATCAGCGACTTTGGCTTTTATTTTCCAACAGTTGCAAGGCAATGGGTAATTTAAGTTGAAGTTGCGGTAATAAATGAAAAAAATGACAGATGGACAGGAACAATAAACTGTTCTTTGGGTAAAGTCGTTCATTATGTCCTGTCATATGATGTCTGTCTTATGTAGTAAGCAAACCTTTCATATTTGCCATCTTAAACACGTCTGTGCGCTTGTCAAAATATTAAAGAAAAAATTGTATGAAAAATGGAAGTGTTTGTGGTCCTGCATTGCTCATACGACATGTGGGCCGTGGATAGGGTCTGATGCACTCCACTGACTGCAGCAGTGGAAGCAGCAGCAATAACAACAACGAAACGCACAAATTGCAAGTTGATTTAGCTCCCCTGGATTTTTTTCCGTATTTGCCTCAAGTGCAGTCGTCTAAAAAGTGCAGAGTCCATGTGCCAGCCGCAGTCGTGGCAGCGCATCCTTTTCAAAGAGCAGAAGGAGGAGTAGCTGGGCCGGGCCTCGAATGGGCGCGTTTTCAATCAAAATCGCTCAGACTCTTGACAGCAGTGGCGGCAGTACCAGTACCACTAGCAGTAGCCCCCAAACAACAAAAACAAGAGTTGCAGCAACAAAAACAAGCAAACTTCAACGGATTGCACTCGGCAGCATTTTGGCAAACTCGCAAAACTCTCGCGGCGCACATGAGCGCATAAAACAAACAGTTGGCTTCATCTCCTCGATATGCGAGTTTATGTGAATATGTGTGCATGGCACTTGGCTCTTTATCTTTTTGCCCATAAACGTCGTCCTGCCACGCCCCCAAACTCCAACTGGAAAAAAATACTGGGCAGCCCAAACTGGCCGTTCGCCTTGGGTGCTGAATGCATTTTCGGTCAGCTGCTGCACCAACTCGCGACGGGCATTTTTTCTCGCTGCACTTTAAGTGCAGTTTACCTCTTTTGCCAGTTGCATGTATGAGTGTGAGTGTGTGTGTGTGTGTTTGCTTTTTCACCCTGCCACCCTACCACCCTGCCACCGTGCCCCCTTTGCCGATCCGCCTCCCCGCCAGACTGTCCGGCAATGACTCTCCGCCAACCCGCCGCCCAGCGCTTTGGCGACTTTGAGTGTGTGGCGTTAGAAATTGGGAGAAAAAAGTTTCGCTGTGCAAATGAATTCTTACAAAGGACACGGTCCCATACTCCAGCGCACACACATGCACTCACACTCGACTGCACTTGGATGGAGGATGGGACGGGCAGGGGGATTGCATTTTGTGCGTCCTTTGGCCCGTTGACGACCAAGTGGCATGTGGGATTAAACCACTGGCAGTTGCTGGCGCTTAAGTGCTGCCACCAGCCATCACCCCATCATCCGCCAGCAGCCAGTCCCGCTGAATTTCTTTTTCCATTTAATTAAAATTATTTGCACTCGGAACTTAGCTGGCCGGCCGCGATTTTGGCAGCGATTCTTTGGCTTTGGCGCGCGTTTTAAGTGCGTACAGTGCTGCGGCCAATTGTCAATTAGCCACGTTTCAGGATCCATGGCCAAATGCAGCGATGCATTCAGGCGGCACTAACCAAAGCCGAACCACGCACAAAAGTATCTACGGCGGTAACAACATGTTTCAGTGCAATTATTTTCCACAAAAGGTGCCGAATGCAAAAAATAAATGGAAATAAAAATCAGGGTAAAAAAATAAAAAAAAACTGAAAACAGAAACAATTGCAGAGAATGCTTTTTATGTTACCAATTACAGGGAATGCATACACAGAACCCAGCACTAAAAAATGGTATTGCTTTGAGCCAAAGGTGTAGCGAAGTGGAGGAAGCAGGATCCTTCCTTATAGGCAATTGCGCACAAAATCTATTCTGCCCCCCTGGCTTCCTATTAATAATTCCAAGATGCGTAATTATTGATTTTCCATTAACACTTCGAGGCGGGCATGCCTCTAGGCGCATAAAAACAAAAAAAAATAGAAAACGATGGCAAAAAGGTTAAGGGAAGCCCACGCATGTGGACGGCCCTCACTTTGAACTTATGCCTGGACTTCGTCCTCGTCCTCGTCCTCGTTCTCGTCCTCGTCGTCATCCTCGTTCTGGTTCTCGGCCGGATCCTGGATCCTGGTGCTGTCTCGCAGCGGGAAAAACTCTTTGAGTCGGCTCCTGTCGCTCGCCTGTCACCTTTGTGACAATTAGTCGGCGTGTGTGTTTATTTATTAATAAATATTTTACACTTCGACGCGTGGGGTTAATTGCAGAGATGCCCGCATGTGTGTCAGTGTGTGTGTGTGTGTGTGTTTGTGTATCCTTTATTTTGTTTTTTTTTGTAGAAGTAACATTGCTTGGAATCATCGGAGTGAGAGATCCTTTAAGCTGGCCGTCTCGGCGGTGGCATCCGCAAGATACATCATCGTCATTTCGTAATTAAAAACTCTGGCCCGGCTCCTGCTCCGGCTTTGTTATTAAACTTGGCTGCAAATTAAAAGTCAAACTGTTTAAGACAATGTACAAACACACTTTGAGCTCGAGACTGACAAGGGTAGGATCATGCTGCGCTGGCTTTGAATGTATCTGCCGCCCACTCGTCCTTCCAACCCTTGCCATGTCCGATGTCCAGCCGTACCATTTCACCATCCTTCCATCCATCCATCCATCCATCCACCTATCCATCCATCCACCTATCCATCCAGCCATCCGCACTCGCCACGGACGGCTGCACGCAACGTGGCGCTAATTTCTTTGATTACATGAGCTTGAGACTCTCCGGATAGCCTTTGTGCTCTGTCTTACGGCGGAAACGAGTGACCAACTGAACTTCTATAACTTTGACTTGTCTACAACCTGGTCCACCCCTGAAAGTCCTGTTAATCCTGTGACTCTGATTCCTTTCCCTTAATTATTGACCAGCGGACACTGGCCATTCATCCACCTCGTTCGACGAGGGACTTTAAAATGTGTTAATTTCAAATTACAGAAGGATTGCGAGCGCCGAGAAGTATGTACTATGCCATCAGCCAAGTGGCTGCAAATGAAAATCTTAATTACGGCGACTGACCGGCGGGCCAACCCGCCATTCAACCTTTGACCCGGGGGCAGTTCCATAGATGTGAGCTGCATTTGAAATTGGACAGGCGATTGGCAGGAAAAATGAATCTTATAATATTTAACGGAATACAGTCAACCATATGACATTATATTTATAAAACTATATACGGAAAAAAATGTAAATAGTTAGAGATAGTGTTTATGGAATAAGATTGTGCCTATTTTGAATCAATGGGCACTCACTTTCCTCCTGAACAGACGAGATGTGAACTGTGACATGCACTCTGACTTCGATCAGACACATTCAAGAGCCGTTGGACAGCCTTTCAGATTGATGGAAGCATAAGCAGGCGGCAGAATTCATATTTATTTTGTATTCAAACATTCATTTGCATTTGCATGCCAAGTATAGTAAATAGCTAGCCCGAACAAAAAGACCTCTTGCCAGAAAGGAACCATACATGGCATGCACTTTGCTCGGCGGAGCTCAGTCCAATGTGGAATGAATAGCCCAGGATGTGGTGGGTACTTTGCCCTCTTTATGCAACGGCTGCCTGCCTCTTTTCGTCCGCATATGGAAATGAGAATTCTTTGGTTTGATTTTTTGTTTGGCTGTTTGTGTGCCGCTCCGGGCCGGGCCAGGATGGCCGGACGGACGACCAAAGACCGACCGTCCATCATCACTAAAAAGTTAATTGCACGAAAAATAAGTTAATACTCGACGCCTGCTCCGTGCCAGTCCACTTCGATGGCCGCTCCAGTCGCTGTTTAATTTAATTAGTCGGCGTCCTTCTCCTCAGAGCCCCAAGCCCCCGAAATCGCCCAGTCCCCATGATCCCTGCCAAAGGCCTCGTGTGTGCACCAGAGTCCCAATTCCAGATTCATTTCCATTGCCCGCTCCTATCGACGCGACTCCTTATGGGTCCTTTTTGGCAGTTTGGCTGTTTGTCAATACAGCACTGAGAGTCCTGCAAGTCAATTAGCAAGTGTTTTAATTGCCTTAAATTTGCATAATATCTGTCAACAAAACAATGTCGTTGGCGCTGAAACCAATCTCATTTAAGGTATTTAAGAATTTGAATAAACAATTTGAAGGTTTTTTTTAATAAAAACAAAAAAAATTTAACAATAAACTTACCAAAGCCTCAAAGACCTCAAGAGTTTAAGGAAGATTTTGCGTATTAGTTTCAATTAGTTGATTCCGACAATGGGTCGGTGGTCAAGGGAACCGAGCCACTCCCGGATTAATCCCTCATTGAGACCCGTGCCTCGGGCATTTCAATTAACCCGGGACGCACCTTAGGCGACGGTCAGGACAAGACAATTCCCTGAAACGAACGTCCTTTCCGTGCGATCTGACCTCGTTTTCAGGAGAAAAAGACGCACAACTAATTAGACACATGCCAGGACATTAGACATTAGACACACATGTGTATACATTCCTATTGTATGTGTTTGTATCTGTATCTGCGGCTGACTGACTGACCGTACGCAAATTACTTGTGTCATAAATTCAGCCCGGAAAGCGACAAGAAAAGTCGGGCGGCAACCCGAAATAAAACCCGAGGCTTACTGGCCGCAAGTGGGTCGAAGAACTGGGGCTTGGCCGGGGCCTCGGGGCTCACGTATCCTTTTTCCTGGTCCTTGCCGCAGTTTACGGGCACGGAGCTTCGATAACTCAACGGGTTGCAGTTAAGGCCACGACGACCTTCATAAAGATCTCAATCTTAACGATGACAATGCGAAAGTTTTCATCCTTCATAGTCCCCCTCCCAGCACCTCCTGTCGCTAACTATCGCTAGTGTCCTTCTGAGTCACCATTGTCTTCGCGCCGAAAACGGGACAAAAGTTGCCTTAAAATCCCAAAAACCAAATTCCCGGCTTTACAAACCAGTTCTACCTTATCGAAGCCTTCCGCATGCCCTTTGGGGGTTGGGAGATGCAGGAGCCGCGATAAGCCTAATATGCGTTTTCCTCGACTGCTCATTACGTCCTGTATGTCCTTCCGCAGGACACACGCAACTATTGCGGCACTAAATTCATAAACACTTTGGATAGTTGTAATGACCCACCACCACCAGCGGCCTAAAACAAAAGCTAGTCCTGTTTCTCGGCTGTTTCTTAATTTGCCCGACGTGTATGGAGAATTGAGAAAATGGGTTATCCTTTTCGAAGGCCTTTGTTCGTGAGGAGCTCTTTGTTCCTTCAAGATTACCATCGCACCGATTTCTTGCTGAGTTATGGCCAAAGTTGTGCCACTTCCCCTCCCACCTCCAGCCCAGCCAGTCAATGGAATGACCTTACAGCGGACCTGACACCAACCCACTTTCCGTTAATGGCGGAATCATGAATGAAAATGCGTAAAAGTGGTTGCCAAAAAAAAGAAGGGAAAAGAGCAAAAATTCAACAAACAAATAAAAAAGGCGAGAAGAGGCCCATTGAAAGTGAAAGCATGTGGAAAAATAATAACAATAACGAAAAGCGACGTAAAAAACAGTGCGGTGGAAAAATGAATTATTCTCGCATATTGGGTAATCAATTAAAATTAACCAAAAAACGAAATAAAATAAAATACGCCACGCATGTCAAACAAACTATACATATATGCAGAATGGCGAGGGAGTCGGGGCGCAGGACATTGTTGTGTGTGGAGGGGCAGTGGGCTGTGGGCTGTGGGAGGTCCTGGCCAGACGGCCTCTGCCCGTGACCCCATTCCAATGGGGTGCGTGCAGGCAGGCGGCTTCATTAACCGGCTTTCCCACACTCACACCCCAGTCCAAACACGTGCATACACATAAGTATGTCCTTCGGACCACCTCCCAATAAGTCCACCGCCCATCCCATTCGATCCCACCGGCTGGCAGGCAGTCAGGTCACCGGCCTGTGGGACACCAACAAGGACCTGTGCCGGCATTTTTATTTCGCTTTTCCACTCACACCGCTGCATCATTGCATTTCATAATAACAACAGAATGGACCTGCCCCCTTCCCGCTTCCCCCGCCCCATGTAACCCAATGCCGCTCAAGGTCAAACCATAATCGTTGATAATGAAAATTATTTGTTTCGCATTTCGTTGCTCGTATTTCGGTTTACTCCTCCTTTTTTTGGTTTGGTTTTTTGTTTATTTATATTTTTTTGTCGGTGGGTAATGGCTGGCGGTCCGTGTCCTTGCCGCGTCATTGTTTTTGTCGCTCGTTTTCTTTAATTTCCATTTAATGCAGCCCATCGCTCCCTGGATCCCAGGCTGCCAGGCTACCAGGCTCCCTGGCGCCCACTCATTGTGTAAATTATTGCCGAAAAATAAAAATGGCAAAAGCAAGGAAGAGGGAAAAAATCACGCGCCGAAAGTATGCAACATAATTAAAAATCAATGGCATACAAACAGATAAAGGCCAACGATTCTGGCGGGGTGGTGGGCGTGGCAAACAGCCTGATTTTCACATTAACATTGCACCCATCGTCACCGACAAATTTCCATCCCCTCGCCTCCTCCCGCCACTCCACTCAACACACAAAACTCACACGACTCCCCATTGCTGGCTGCAATTTATTTTTGATTGTTTTTTAATTTATTTTTTATTCGCGTAAAAAGCGTAAAAAAATTATGAAAAAGCGCGCGAACTGGCGGCACACAGCAGAAATCAACGTAAACGAAAAAAAAGGAGCAATGCGAATGGAAACGAAATAAAAAATCCAGCCGAAAAAAAGAGAGCACAACAAAAAGCAGGCCAAACAACGCCGGTCAGCAGGAGCAGCAGCAGGACGAACCCACATGGATGTCCTGCCGTGGTCTGGCCTGGCGCCCTCTGAATATTTTTCGGCGGTGTGGCGGCCAATGAACAGTAAAACTGTTGCTGTTGCTGCGGTGTTGCAACGTCAGCTGAAAGCGGCCCAAATGGCCCAACAAAAACAAAAAAGGAAAAGTGAAAAAGTAAAGTGTCGAAAATATAAAAGGACCTAAAAGCGCGGCAGAAACGTGGGTGTGCAAGTCGCTGCAGGAGGTTTATGCAGGATTTAGAGCTGTCACTAAAGCACTATAGAAATTGCTTGAAAATGGACCAGCCCTCGAAAGGTATTCCGAAATCTATTTAAAAATAAATGGGTGTTGAAACATTTAAGGTTAGTTCTGAAGTAAGATGGCCCTAATTGATGCAACAGCCGCAGGAACTCTCTCTCCCTCCGAAAAAGAGGACACTCTCTACGTATCCTGCTGTCACCCAAAAGTCCTCAATCATTATTTTTATTTATTCCCATTTTTATTCGGGTTTCCACTCATACACGGAAGGACACGGACACTGGCCACTGTCCTGTGTGTTTCCGCGAATTCCAGGAACCACCACGAATGCCTTTTTTCGGCTTGTTCCTTTTTTACCGGCACGTGAAAATCACGTGAAATTTTTTAAATTGTAAAATAATGCCGGTCAAACTCATTATACGTATATCCGTGTCTGTTTTCGATGCATTTACGACGGGATTTCTCTCGCTTTCTGTTTTTTTTCGGCGAATGCGAGTGCCGGCTGGTTTTGAGTGGCAAGGTTGCATGCAACAGCTGGCACCCAAACACAATTAAACGATTCCTTACACAAAAAAGGGTTTATGGATTTATTATTATTATTTGTATTATTATTTGTAATAAAAAATAATAATTTCTTTGTTTATTTTGATATGCCAAATATTTTATTGGCGAAAATTGTCAATTTGAAAAGCTTGGCAACCACTTGAAAAAATAATATTTTAAATGGACAAATTTCATAAATGTGAAATGTGACTTAAATATTTATTTTTTAATATTTATTTTTTTTGAGGTAGTCAAACAAAGTATTTATATATTTATGGTTTTATATTAAAGATTCAACGAGTAGTAACAAAAAATGTAGCTGTTCAAAGCATCAAATTAAACACATAATTAGTTTGTTTAGTAAAAAGGTAAAAACAAGCTTTATGAATCTGAAGTAGTATTACCTAGAAACTAACAATGATTGCATTGCCAAAGCGAGCAACGTTTTCAGTCTTTAGATTTTATCGAAAGTGGAAGTTTTTAGACAGCTGCACTGGGGGAAAATGATACCCTTACATCCATTACATCCATTAGCAGACCCTCCCTCCCTGACACTTGGCTGAAATCTGGAAAATTACGACCAAGAATCACTCGAGCCGACAAGACAACCAGGGGGGGCATTGTTTGTTTTGCCAATGGAAGTTTTTAATTTGCTCCACGGCCTAACCCCTTGGTTTCGCTTCGAAACTGCAGTTTCGGCCTGCATAATATGCACTTTGCACTTTGGACTGGTTTTCGGGTCCAAGGGGTTGTTAGCCCGGGCCCGGTTCGTCCTGCAACTTGGCGACGAGCATTAGCCGGGCCGGGCCGTAGGACGCAGAACGCAATTACCCAGACAGAACCCAATCGCTGCAATGGTTTTCTTTGCCGGAACGGGGCCTCCACCATGTGTGCAATTTCATGCAACTTTGTTTTCGGGCTGTGTTATTTTGGGCAAAAGTTTCGTAAATTGCATTTTGCGGAAAGAAATTTAGCAGAAATTGCCTTTAAGATTAAAGTCCGAGGAAAGAGTTGGCAATTAATTTTGTTTGGGCGCCGGGCGGGCGAATCGTGGCGCTGTCATGACGCCATTTCTTGACCCCGAAAGTAAGTCATACCATAAAAGGTGTGCCCCAGGATGACTTAGGAGTTTGCCTCGGTCTAATTGTGTGTCTGTATGCTGGCGACACTTGTAACCAAATTGACACTAAAACAGTCGGTCACCCACCACCCACCGCCCACTCCTCGGACATAGTCCCAGGGGGTAAGTCCCAAAGGCTCCGAAGACAGCGACGACAACTTTGGCCGCACCTTTGCTTACCCACATGTGGATAGTCGGCAAATAGTGCTCATCCTGTGAGGAGTGTATTTCTCTGTGTGTGTGTGTGCATGCAAAGTAAATATTTTCAGTCGCAAGGATTTCATTATCCTTATCACATGACAAGCGGAATTTTTTCAGCACCGCACAAAAGTACAAAGCGGTGAAAGACGTCCCAGCTAGAAGTGAATGGAGGCATGTATGTTGGTACGCCAGGATGTCGCCTTGTTGGTGTGTATTGTCCTTTAAGTTTTGTTCTACTTTAATTAAAATATACTGTCCTTTGTGCTGGGTAATTGAGAGGTATTTTCAACAGGATTAGATCTTGATGAAGTTGGAAAAGTGTGGGAAGAAACAAATGAGGTTAGAAAGATTTTTGTAAAATGCCTATTTAATTTTCATACTTTAATAACATAAAATAAGTTTTAATCGAATCCTTAAACTTTCCACTTACAGGATATACGCTCTTCTTGATATCATGTCATGTGGCTACGTTGTTTATGTTGCTATTGCCTTGTTTATAGTGGCGTCTCCTGAGATCCTTTTTCATGCGTGTGTGCTCTGGCTTGCGGCATGCTGGTGTGAGTGGCACTCCTGTGTGCTTATCCTTAACGGCGGTTGAGCAACTTAGCTATTTGCATGTTTGTCCTTGCCGTGGCTCGTTGTCGTCGGTGTGGTCGGTGCCCAGCTAACAGCCCTCGAAGATGACGTTGTCCTGGTGTTGTCCTTGCTGTTAATTACCAAGCCTTGTGGACAAAAGCGAATCGTGACTTAATTGAAACGAAACTTCGCTTCGATAATGTCTTTGTAGAGACTTTTATTGGAATTGCATCGTCCTTAAACTGGTTAAATAGAGCATTGTCAGTGCCAATTATTTGTCAATCAGGCCGAAGCTAGGGTAGATGCATCGGATGCGAAGTTGACTTGCAAATTGCGGCTAAAAGCATCGATATCGGCATGGGCATCGGCAGCAGCAGCAGCATCAGCACCAGAAGCAACAACAATGCCACTGGACAACAAATTGATATATATGGGCAAGTCCGCGGATTGACAAAGCAGCTGCAGCGAAAAGACCCGTCCATGTTGCCTGTCCATTAAATCATCCCACCCCCCTCCTCGCAGGACCTTCCATTCCGCCCATTTCCTTTGGCAGCCCAGCGAAATATGTAGCATTTGAGGCTGTTGTCGCGAAAAGTGCATTTGGTCGGACGTGGAACGGGCAACGGGGCGTATGGGCAACGCATTGGATGGAGAATAGATTGGGATGTGGAATGCAAAGGGGTGGCAAAGGGGGGAAGCAAGCTGAAAGGAAGCAGCGCGGCATCGTCAACTGTCGCAGTTGCATTCAATTTTTGCCATTGCAACTCCGCCTGACAGACACTGGCTCATCGTTACCATTCTCCCATTACCCACCCAACTCCCATATCCGCCCCCTGTTCGTAGGCGTGGCATTTTTGTATTTTTTTCATTTCGTTTTTCAAACGCAAGCGCGCATTTTTAATGCAGCAACAGCAACAACATTAGGGCTTAAAGTGCAGGCCAGAGCAAGAGGGCAGCGGCAACACGACATGGACACATGCACTCTCCCACTCGCACTTCGATACTGAATCTGTTTTATCCGGGCTTAGTATTTTGTTTTTGCAGCAACCCCCCATCCTGCAACCGACACCCCTCAAAGGATGCCGTTTGGAGGATGCGTTTCTGCATGTGGCATTGCAGTTAAAAATATTACACAGTGCCCAGGTTCAAAGTTCGGTTGTAGGGCATCCGTTTGCGTGTCCTTTGAGCCGGCCCTCGGATCCGCTTGATTAATTAAAAGCAAAATATGTTTATGGCCAGCAGCTGCCGTGGCATCAGTTCCTTGGGGGATAACCGGATGCAGGACGGGTCAAACGGCAAAAAATTACACAAAAACAAGAAGCGAAGCTTTCTTCGGCTACCACCGAAGTTTAAATGCACTTTCTTTTCAAAATTGCGGGCCCAAGGCATTAACATACACACCGACACCGTTCTCATAGAATCAGTAGACTCTAAAAAAAGTCCTCAGCCATATGACTTTAAAAATAAAACTCTCTGATTAGAAAATTGTTTGCTCCTTTGGTTTGTGCATAAAACACCTGACACACGATTCGTGGAGGCCAAAGGGCCACGTGGAGCCATAAAAAATGGCATAAGAAAAATTTTCAGGTTATTTAATATTAAGTTAGCCACGTAAAAATTTTAGTGAAGAGATGAAGATCTAAAGATCTAAAATCGGAAAAGTAAAAAAATTCGGGAATACTTAAACGATTTGTAGGTCGATTCTTCATCATTCTGCATCAAAATCTGAGATCGAAATATTTTTTTTAGTTTTTCATCAAATTTTCTGGAGGATCCCCTTCAGAAGTTGTGACAAATGCATGGAAGGACAATATGGCCCCCAGCGAAGACTATATCTTGGCCACTTTCTATCTGATTCATGAGCGGAATGCCTTAAACGATTTGTAGATCGATTTTCCATCATTCTGCATCAAAATCTGAGATCGAATTATTTTTTTAATTTTTCATCAAATTTTCTGGAGGATCTCCTTCAGAAATTGTGACAAATGCATGGAAGGACAATATGGCCCCCAGCGAAGACCATATCTTGGCCAATTTCTATCCGATTCTTGAGCGGAATGCCTTAAACGATTTGTAGATCGATTCTCCGTCATTCTGCATCAAAATCTCAGATCGGAATATTTTTTTAATTTTTCATCAAATTTTCTGGGGGATCTCCTTCAGAAGTTGTGACAAATGCATCGAAGGACAATATGGCCCCCAGCGAAGACTATATCTTGGCCAATTTCTATCTGATTCTTGAGCGGAATGCCTTAAACGATTTGTAGATCGATTCTCCGTCATTCTGCATCAACATCTGAGAACGAATTATTTTTTTAATTTTTGATCAAATTTTCTGAGTTTTGAAATCTGAAATTTTCCCCTCCAAAATCAAATTTGTATTCGATTCTTCCTCAAATCGCAGGGGTATATAAACTTAGTTAGTTTCTGGCTTTCATGTGCAGTCTATATTTTCCTGATATTTAAATGGTGATTAGTTTTATAAAAGTTTAAGTTTATGCCAGTGGATATACAGTTTATGCCGAATACCCTCCGATTTATACCGATTATACCGATTATACCGATTTATTTCGTTGACCTGAGGCAACTGTACCGCCTGACACTTGTCGGAACCTTCGCCTCCTTTCATGGACAAACAAAAGCAGCTCGAGCCTCATACCGCATATCGCTGATTGCATTTGCTGCAACATTTTTCGTTTGATTTTTGTTTGTTCAGCCCAAAGGGGGTTGGGTCCCCACTGGTGTTGCAAGTTGCAACTGCACCACTGTCGTTGCTGCTGCAATGGACTTTTGTTGTCCACCAAAAATGCAGCTGTCGCCGTGCCCACTCCCCACTCGTATTCTATTACCCCCTCCCGTTGCTACCTGCACGGCTTGTTTAGTTTTTCGCGCAATTTTCCGCGCTGCTTTGTCATTTTCGGGGGTTTTTTCATCCGCCGATGGCTGCCAGGCGATATATTCGTTATATAAAGCCCTGGATACTGGATGCTGGATGGACGATGCTTTTAGGCAATGGCCAGTGCATGCAAATGCAGCAGCATCTGCAACTGCAGCGGCGCTTTGGGGAATATGCAAATCAGCCATCAGCAACTGCAGCTGCTGTTGCTGCAGCAACAAAAGGCTCAAACTAGAAATGCTTTATGTTCGGGTGGCGGGGTGGCCTGGTAGAGGGCAGGATCAAAATCCGGGGGCCGCTGGGCGACCGGGGCATAATTGATGCATTTCAGGGCACAACCAGCTCTGAATGCGCATTAATCGACATGCTCTCACTATCGAAATGCTCTCAACTAATTGAACGGCAGCATAATGCGATTTTGATGAAGATCCCTTTGGCCGGCACAGGGAACCCGATGATGACTGATTAGGAGCCAACAAAAAATACACAAAATTCCATTCAACATTAAAAAGCCTAAAAAGGCTTGGATTTAATTACCGAACCACTGCCACCGAATATGAAAGTCCTGTAAAATATAATTTGCAGAAAAAACTGTCTTTTAATTAAGGTCCTATGCTTAATTGCCGTGTAGCGAATTCAAGAGCTGAAACCCCCAGGAGAACAGTTTGTTTTTAATGAAAAAATACAAGTGGTATCTTTAATTATGCATGAAAATCAATCTCTCAAGAATATTATTTTCCCATTTTTTTTTTTTTGGTTTGAATTGGATAATTTTTACTTCTTTTGTATCTGCAAGAAGAGGCCCAGCTCATGAGCTCATTAATTAACGAAGGATCCGTATGAATGAAAGCGGAGGGCAGAACGCAGAAGGTAGTATTTCGCCTGCCTCCCTCCCAATGACCTTTGGCATTTGTGCATAACAACTTATGAATCCATAAGGTATCTGGCCATCTTTTTATGAGCCCTACCCCCGTTTCCTCGCCTATCGGTTTATGGTCGGAGCGGGCAGAGGGGTAAAGTCAATAGCCAATGCCATCGATAAAGCCGTAAACTCTGGATTCTGAGGGGGCAGTGTGGAGGTTGCTGGGCCTATTCGGCCTAAGCTGCAGACCATCATACTGATGGGAGACTGCCAACACCCCCTATCTGGACCACGCGGTGCGTAGGATTAAATGCAGGCTCTGCCTAGTTTCGATCTGTCCGCCCCCTCTAGTATATACCCACACATATATGCAAATATCTATATGTATATATATATATATATTTATGTATGTATTTATATACAAATCCCTGTTCACATATGTATATGTGGAATTGCAGTGGCTGTCGCTGCATTCGCCCACCAATTTTTCTCCGCTTTTTTGATGCGCTTTCCCCGGATAACTCACCCACTCCCCTATCCCGCCAACCAACCCCCCATGCCTGACATGATGTGCATGAGTTAGTGGGAATTTATGCTGGCTCTATTGTAGTTGTTGGTGGTGGTATTTTTGTTGTTGGGGCTCCTTTGGCTTGGTTTGGGTTCGGGTTGTGCTATATTTTTTCCAGTTGTAAAAATTTCTTTGCTGGATATTTTAATGCCAACTCTGGCGATTTACCAATACATTCTCTTTACACCCACACCTCTACCCACGCCAGCCAACAACAACAACAGGCAAAAGCAACAACAACAAAAGCAACACCCATAAAAGGCGGTGAAATAGTATTTTAAAAAAGTGTTGCATACGCGCAGGGGCTACATAGAAACTTTTACGTTTCGCTTAGGTTTTTGTTTTGGTTTTGCTCTGCAATTTTTTTGTATTTTTTCTATCTTTTTGTATTTTTTTTCACCCTTTGCCATTTCCCATTGCAAATGAAAACGAAAAAATTGCATTTTCCCTGCATGAAGTGGTGTGTGGGACGTGGGTGTTGCCTTTTGTGTGTGTGTGTGTGTGTGTGTGTGTGTGTGTGTGTGTGGGAAGTACGAAATCAAAACAAAACATGGCCACATGGCGCTGTCTGTGAGTTGACCGGTTCGGCCGGGAGGGTGTTTGGGTGTGTGGGTGGCTGCAGGAGCAACAGCTACCACAGCTGCCAAACCCCCTTGTAACTGTATCTGCGTGTGTTTGTGCGATGGGGAGCAGCATGAAGTGGGAGGAGTGGGAGGGTAATGCTGGGTTTTAGGTAAACTTAGGCCGATAGCTGCAGTTTTTGCATCACAGCATTGCAGGATACGCAGCAGAACTCCCCAAGCACCACCCCCAAAACCACCTCATCAGCCGAACGCCGCATACTTTTTGGCGTTGTTTGATTTTTAGGCGCAGCAAAATGCGTTTTGCTCTTGATTGGACGCCCGAAGGATGAGAGGAGGCCCAGGCTCCACATCCTGCTGCCTGCTAGTGTGTGTGTGTGTGTGTGTTGGTGTTAGTGGTATGTGGCATGTGCATTGTCCGTGTGGCTTTCTATGTGTGTGCTGTCGTCGCGTTTTGTTTTGATTTTTCGCGACTGAGCGCGCGTTGCTGTCTGTTTCTGTTTCTCTGAGTGTGTGTGACTGTGTTTGTGTGCCTGGGTTTTTGGATTTGTCCGGCAGTGCAAGTGTGTGTGTGTGTGTGTGTGTGTACTGTATGTGTGTATGTGTATGTACATTAGTAGGAGCAACGTTGACGCTGCTTCTGCTGTCGTTGCCGTTGCTGTTGCCGCTGCTGCTGCCGTCGCAGTCGCAGCAATTTTTTGCGCCAAAGCCAAACCAAAAAGGACGAGGACAATTCGGTTGCCGCTGCCGCTGCCTGCGACGTAGCCGCGGAATTAATTTTTTTGCGCGCCGGTTTCGCGCCCGACCATCGGCGGCCACATTCATCCATATCCATATCCACATTCCAGGTCCGTGTCCACAGCCACGTCCACGTCCGCGTCCACATCTGCATCATCATCCTACTCCAGGGCCAGGGACAGCCGTCGCAGCAGCAACTTCATAATCAACGCGCTGCAGCCGCGACAGCGCCATCGACAGCGATTCTCTGCCACTCTGCAACTCTGGGGCCCGTCATCGTTAGCGATTTTGGCCAGGACATTGCAACAGAAAACTGCTAAACGCGAAACAAGTTGCGGCGTTTTTTCTGCTCCTCGGGTTCTCGTCTCCTTGTCCTCTGTTTCGTTACGTTCTGTTCAGCCGTGCTGCCAGGATCAGGCTGCAGGCATCTGGCAGAAAACAGAAGGCAAGGCCAATCCAGTAGGCAGTGCAAGGCAGGCAGGCAGGCAGTCGGCAGGCAGGTCGCCACTTCTCGCAGTCTTCTTCGCATCTGCATAAATCACGCCCCAGAAGCAGTGGCAGTAGCCGTAGCAGAAGCAGTAGCAGGAGCAGAGGCAGAGTCAGAGTCAGAGTCAAGAAAAAAATACATAGAAGACTATCAAGACATAGACAAAGAGTTAGTGAGAAGGAGCCAGAGACACGGGCAGAGAAAGAGAGAGTGCCGTGTGCAGAGTGCCAAGTGAAAGTAAAAGTGAAAGTGTGTGCAAAATGACTTGAAGTGCAAGTGGTGCTGAGGTAGAGCAGAACAGACTAGACACCCCGCCCACCCACAGAAGCCCCCTCCCACTAGACGTATACGCAATTTTTCTTCAGCATGCTGCCACGACACTCATCCGCCCCGTTGGCCCGCCAACCGAGACTCGGGCTGGGGCTTGAGCAGATGTCGAAGGCGCTGCCATCTTGAGTGCATCCCCAAATAAAAAACCCGCCTAAATAATTACACGAAAAAAATAATTGATTAAATAAAAAACCGAAAAAAAAACCGGCTTGCGCCAAAAGACAATGTAAACGCCGGCCCTAGAATGTAGCGCAGTTTTTTCTTCATTTCCCAAACTAACTAACAAAACCAGCCAGCCAACAACAAATAACAAAATAGACAAAGTCACATTTTTGCCAGATATTGATAATATTAATCACTTGATAATTAGCGCCAATCAACGCAACATTTTGTTCGTAATCAACAACAACAAGCAAGCAACAAACTCCAACACAACAACAACAACAACAAGACAACAACCAGCAAGAAAGATCAGCAGGAACTAGTCACTAGTCAAGAAAGCCAAGAAGCAAAACAGAATAATAAGCAGGCACCATCAGATCATCAGTCAGTCAGTAACGTCAGATAAGTCCGGATAAATATAACGAAGAAATAAGATAGAGTAACTCCAGTTTCAGTTCCGCACCGATTCCGATTTGAGCCAAAATTAAAACGTCTGAATTTGATTTCGACCGTCTCGCGTATCGTCTGGCCCCGTTCCTTCTTCAAGTCTCGGCCATAGGTTCGTCATCGTCCCGACACAATCTCAGTTTTTACAAATTCAGACGTAGATCTTTAGTTGATTCACTTTTTGTATTAAGAATTTCGGCAAAAAACTATTTGGAAAAGATCCAAGGAAAAGATCGAAGATATTGCAAGAAAGAGGAAAGGATAAAGAGAGAAAAAGGATAGAGGAAATTGAGCAAAAGTCAACACTCGAAATCGAAAACTACGAAATTACCTGAAAATTTTTAAACAACCAAAAAGTCTATGAGAGCAACAAAAATTACACGCAAAATTTTACAAGTGCAAAATTTTCTTATAATAATTTATCAAAAATAAAAAAAAATTTATTAAAAAAAAAAATCTTAACAAAAAAAGGGAGAGGAGGACTAACGCTAAACAAATGCAAAAATTGAACTTTAGTGAAAAGTAATCAAAAAAATTTAGAGAGGACATAAAACGCAAACGGAATATCAAAAAATTGTTGTGATGTGATATTTTTTCGATGAACTTTTATTTGAGGGTAAGTCACAAATTGTATACACCATTTTTAAATAACTACATATATAAATTTAAAAAAATCCAAAAGCTTTATCGCACAACTCATGATAAAAGAAATGTTGTTTGGACTTTAAAACAATGATCCTTTCTAATAGAAAACGGAGAAGACTTAAAAATAGTTTTTTCCCCGGATATAAGTAAGAGTATTTTTTGATTTAGTTTGAAAATATTTTAACTTTAAGTCTATAAGTTTTTAGTCGTAATCTGACCATGGATTTGGTTTCATACGACCCATTTTCCGATATAAAGAGATAGAATACCTTTTTTGAGATATCTAGCATTTTTAGTTAAACAATCTGTATAGATAAAACAATAAGAAAATTGACAAAAAATTTAATCAAAAAAACATTAGGTTAATTATTGGAACTATTGTTCCCACCACATTGATAATTTTCAATAAATTACTCAAAACCATTTCGTAGAATAATATAAAAAAAATGAAAGTCTTCGGAAGTAAGCAGCCCAACCTAAGGATCGCAGAAGCTTGAGAAATCTTTGAGTTTTGAGGTCGGCTTCTGTTTTCGTGAAGTTCGGGTCAGCCTCGTTACGTTCGTTATCCTTTTCGTGGGGCGACGGCGTTCAGCTGCAGCAGCAACATGCAACAGCAGCAATAGCATCGGCTTGGTAGTATGTGTGTCTGTGTGTGTGTTAAGGTTTAGTTGTAGTTGTAGACTTTTTGCTTTTCTACATCCTCACTCACACACACACACGCTCGGGCATAGCCTGATGGGACTCCCACGAAGTTTTGGAGCCTTGCACATAATGTAAACAAGGACATGCGCAGTGCATCCTAGGTGGCTTCCCTGTTTCCCCAACAGGAGAAGTGCATTGCAGGCAATGCAATTGCCAACTAGAAGATAGCAGCAGCGCCAGTTGAAGGGGCAGCTTGGGTGGCAAGGTGGGTGAGTGCCTCAGTGGTAAGGTGGCAGCTGGGGGGCTTGAGCTTGGTGAGTGGTTCATTTACCAAGTGCTGCTGCAAATGGTAAATAGCAGATGGCAGATGGCAGTGGCTGTGGCAGTGGCGCCGGCATCGACGCCAGCGCCAGCGGTGGCATCGCAGTCGACGCCAACTTGCCACAGTTTAGATGGGAAAAAAGGAAAACTCGGATAAAAGCGAGAGAGAAGGCGTCGCGGGAGAGAGAGCGAAAGAAAGAGAGAGGGCAAGTTGCGCAACCGAAGCCGGAGCAGGAGCCGGAGCCGGAGCCGGAGAAAGAGCGAGAGCTGCGAGTGCAGCCGAAAGGATGCAACGCTGCAAGGCAATTGCACTCCAGGACTCGCACGCACACACACTAACACACACACACACACACACACACACAGAAGCATGAAGAGCTAGACTGAGTCGGTTGCTTCTTTTTTGGTTGTGTTGTCTCTTTTCGGCTTATTTTTAGAAGTAGCCCCCTTGCTAGCCTCCCGCCCCCAGCCTGCAGCCCCCCCTTGAGCTTGGCTGCAGTTTATTTACTTGGCCAGGCCTTTACATGGCGGGGAGGAGGTGCAAAAAGAGGAGGAGGTCGGTCAGCGCCATGCAGCAGCTGTTCATGGAGGCCCAGCACGTGCAGCAAGCAACTGCTGTCCTTTGCCTGCGAGAACGCCTCCTCGCCTCCTCCGCACTCCTCGCCCAGAAGGCCTGCGTGATTTGTGCGTTGCCAGCAGGATGCCCATTATGATGATAATGATGAAGTTCGTAATGACCAAGGGAGTGGAGGCGATAAGGTGGAGTGGGAGGGAGGGGGCAGTTGCACTTCCTTGCTGCCATCGTCCTGCGTGGTTGGTCGGCTCGAAAATGCTGGGGTTCTGGGCATGGGTGGGTAGACAATGCGTAGAGTCGGAGCCAAGTTTTTTCTATTTCTTGGTGAACAACGCCACCCACCTAGCCAGGGCGCCCCCATCCTGGCACACCCCTCCCTAGGCCCTATCGGGCCGCGCTTCATTCGCACATCGAGTGGGCACCGAAGTACATAGATTCGTGTGTGTGCGAGATTTGCGCGCGCGAACTTTTGCCAAAGGAAAAAAACTTAAACCGAGTTGCTTTTACATACGACGGGTGGTCTTTTTTTTCGGATGGACTGAGTGGTGTGGGGGGAGGTGGGGAGCGCTGCATTTTGCGCGTCTGTAGCTTTTTTGGCGGTTGTCGATGGAGGTGGTGGACTCTGGGCAATGGGTTATGGAAAGGATGGGTGGTTAGGTGCCAACCATGTACGCGTCGTCGTTTGCTAGAGCCGTTACCATCACCCTACCCCTCCCCTACACGTTCATGTCCATATCCGTGTCCGTGTCGCGATGATGAAACGCCGAACGAACGCAACGCAACGCAACGCATCGCATCGCATCGCATCGCATCTATCGGAGGCATCGGAAGGCATCGGTTGGCATACGGCTTTTGGACGTCTTTTGAGTAGAACATTGCTTTTTTATATTCTCGGCTCGACGCACCGCACCGAGCAAAAGAAGTCGCCTCGCTGGCTGGCCAAACGAGTAATAAACGGTGAACGGTAGTCGTTGGTCCAGAGTTGGTCCAAGTCGTCGACGGTTCGGTTCAGTTTCGGACTTGCTTATTTTCTAAAAAATCATCCGGCACCCACACACACGCACGCCTGCAGCAGTGCGAACCAGTGCATTGGATTGGAGTGGGCCCGCATTATTATATATATAATATATATATTGCATATATATATATATACGGTATAGAATATAGATATATATATAAATGGGTGCAAAGTGCGCGCGCGTTTGCCGCCCCCAAAGTCACAGCCTCCGCCCCCACCGCCGCACCAGCCTCTGAGCGAGGCTTCAGCTGCAGTTTGAGTGCCGTCAAATACTATTTATATACAATAAATGAAATAAAATATATACAAATATCTATCTATCTAAAAAAAAAAAAAAGTATATGTTTCCGGCCGCGTGTATCCTCCCACTCGTATTCACTCATGTGTGTGTGCATGTCCTTTACAACAACTGCTTAGATTAAAAGCAAACAAAATTCGAACGCAATCAAATGATTTTTTTTCTTTCGATGCCTCCAATTGATTTCTAAATAATCATCGCTGCCAAAATATAACAAAAACTAAAAGGACCTAAAGCCTAAAATTTAAAAAGCATTCCTCGACTTTCGGATCTCAAACCAGTTCAGTCAACGGCGTCCCCTCGTCTGCGTCGTCGTCTGCTGTCATCCACATGTCCTTCACAAATGTCTCCCAAATGATTTTCCCCCCAAAATCTATAAACCAAACTTCTCCAATGGCAGCTTCTCAAGATTAGAGGATGCTGAGATAAGTTCTTGGGATACCCAAACGAAAGAAAGGAATTTTTACTAACTGCGATCCTGGCTCTCTCATGTTGGCATTCACTCCGATCCAGCTGCTCTCCAAAAGATACTGCACGACACTGAAAGTAGAGCCACCAGAAGAGCCGCCGGAGCCACAACACTGCGATCCACTGGAGCGGCTCACAGAGATCGCCCCGCTGGACCGATCGAACCGCTTCGCGTTTCCGGCGACGGCGACGCAGACAAAGATGCCAGAGTGTCCAGCGAACTGCCGCGCCAGGATCACTGAACTCTACGAAACCAAACTGCCAGCTCAGACTGTAGCTGTGGACACGCGAGAGAACCTGAACACCGCCATGGATAAATAACATCAGTAAATTGTCCTGTACGTGTCGATCGATCCTAGAAGTTTATACAAAAAAGTCCTTTAAAGTTAATACTCAACTTGTGAAAGAGATTTTTGAATGGGGTTACAAAAATCTTTGACTGGTTAGCTTAGAAAATGAACTTAAAATTAGCAGAGATAAATATTTAGGTAAAAAGATTAGTTAGATTTAATTTTTAAATATTTGTCTAAAGTTAGAATACAGGATTCCCCCCAATACTCATTTTTTTTATTATCGAAATTGAATTCAAAGTATAAATACTTAATTTTAGCAATATTATGTTGAATTAGTTCCATGGCTAACAACATTTCGTTTTTCTTAACAATATCCTTCCGTTAATATTTTTTTCTCTTTGATTATATAACAAATACAAATATATTTCAACTACTTGTTAGCTTCTTTCAAGTAGCCCCCAAATTTTAGCACGTGCTGAGATTACCCCTCTAAAAAATAAAACTCTGGGAGATAATAATAATATGTAGTTTAGAGTAATTTCCCCATTGCAACATCTGAGACTAGTTGCTGCCTCTCAGGTACCGACGGCAGCGAGTACAGGATAATACTAAACAAAATGAACACCTTGTGGAATGCATTTTGGACCCTAGAAATATCCTTTTTGGGTAGACTTGAGGAGAAGTACGTTTTTTTTAGGGAAATCATGAAAAACTCAAAGAAACCTCTTTCGGCTACTCCTCTAGAGCTATTCGCATACATTTAAAAAAATACTAATCCTCCCACACACACACACGCGTACGAGCCCATTCTCCATTTTGTTGAGCTGCCCCAACTGGCGGCGACGTCGATGTTGGCGCCGCTGCCACAGCCTCAGTCGCTGCCGACGCAGACGCTTGCCCCTCCATGTATTTGAAATGCGCACTAGCTCTAGCTCAAAAAACCGATGTATCCGTGTGAGCTCCCCTCCGATGCACTGGTGTTGGTGGCTGTATCCTGTTTTTGGGTGGGTGATTCGCCCGGTGGGCGATTGAAGGTGGGGGAAGGATAGGATGGTGGGCTTATGCTGCCGGCGTCGCTGCCGCGAATTTTATTTGCAAAGCCCCACTGTGTTTGCGTGTGTTGCTGCCTCTGGCTTTGCAATGCCTCCCTGGAAATGTCCATCCCAGCCTGCGTTCGCGTATTTTTTCGCGGCTGCGGCGGGCAAACATTTTTTTGCTGCTGTTGCTGTTGCTGTTGCCAATACATGTATGCCCACACACTCACACATCCGCACACTGGCTGGGGCAGAAACGACAAATACAACGACAACGCAACGACAACGGCAACGACACCGTCAGCGGTCGTCCTCGGCCTATTCGCGGCGAAATAATTTTTCGCATTTTTAGTACAAAGCTTCACATCAACGTCGTCGTACAAACAAATTTTTATTTTCGGATTTTTCAATTACGTTTTCATTTATTTTTAAGTATTAAGTTTGCGTGCACTCAAAAAAAACTCAAAAAAAAAAAAAAAACAACAACAAAACTAAACTTAAAAGGCAACAACCAAAATCAGCAACTAAAACTCGAACAAAAATCATTAGAAAATTCATGTACCCAGAAGCAGTTGATAGATCGTGTGTCCAAAACATTCAACTTTCTATAAATCCAAAAGCAAAAATAAACTCATTCGGTCAAGAAACCAGATAAAATAAAGTCCCGAGTCCAAAAGAATCGAAACATTTTTTACCGGCTTCCAAAACGAAGAATTAAATCGCATTACGATTCTCAAGTGTTTTTTCGCCGTCTCTCCGAAAGTCTCGACTAATTCTCAACCGGCAGGACCTCTCGACGATTATCAGTTTGTTATTGTTTGAGCTGTTTTTTTGTTCCCCCACATAAGCCCATTTTTTGTTTTTTTTTAAAACGAACTTGCTCAAGACGAACAAAAAAACTATACGAAAACTAAAGAAAAAACAAAACACATTGCGAAAACAAGTAACAAGAAATCCGAAAAAAAGACACTAAAATCATAAAAAGAAACAAACGATATACGAACTAAAAAGTCAAAGACACAAGTTACAAAATTCAAACGTAAAATCAAAAGTACAAAGCAAAAAGATTGTTGGCAACATTTTTATAAGTATATATACGTATTATTATGATTTGTATATATTTTTTATACGAACTCAAAACAACGGAGCCAGAAGCTCGATTTTGATACGCAGAATTGCTCACGTGATGCTCCGACTCCTAGGACGGGTAAGCAAAATGTGTGTGTTTTCACTGTGTCCTTAGACCTGTGGAGAAGACGCCGCCAGAGAGAGGGTGTGCAAGCGAGAGGGAGAGAGAACGACAGAGAATGCTCCTTGTGGGGTACAGAAGCCGGCGACCCGAAGATTGCCAGCCGCAGGCTTCGCGACTTCGGTTTTTGAAATTCGGCTGCTTCGTGTCCTGATGCTTTCTAATTGCGTCCTCTCTCTGCCGGCGTCTATGTCTGTGTGCGTGTGCCTATGTGTGTGTGTGTGAGTGAGTGCATTACATTATCCTGAGGCTGCGGCAACACCTACACATACGCAACTGCACGTCGGCATCCGCTGCTGCTACTTCGGCATCCGACTTCCGATTCCGAATCCGATGCCTGCTCGTCCTCGGGAAGGACTTGCTCAGCTTGCTGCGGCCGCTGTCTGCCTGCTTCTTCTCTTCTAGTCCTTCTTAAGCTACGCGCGCGTACGGTCGAAAAAACCCGTCCCGCCCGCCCGTGCGCCATCCCCTCCGCTCGCTTCGAGTCGAGTCTTTTCGTCCGGTCGCTTCTCGGTCGGCTTCAGACGAGAGCTCCAGGAGCTCCCTCCTTAGAGCGCTTCTTCGTGTAGGTGTAGGTATGCGTATGTCTCTGTGTGTGTGGGCAGGCGCACACTTACTTGCACTTACTGCGTGTAGGAAATTATCTGCTGCCTCTGCCGCTGCCGGCGTCGCCTAATACATATATAAATAATATATATTATTATATGGGATATACATATATTTAAAAGCGTCAACGCTCGTGTGCGGCGGACGGGTATATAGAAAAGGCAGCAGCTCGTTATCGGAGAAGGGCTGCTGCTACTGCTACTGCTTCTGGTTCTGGTTCTGCTTGCAAGAAATCGTAGCACACTTATGTGGGCAGGCGTTGACTGCAGCAGCAAAGCAGCAGGAAAAGCATAAGCTGGGGCAGGAGCAAGAGCCAGAGTAGCTGAGACGTTGGCTGAGACCGAGACTGAGACTTCGACTTCGGCAGCGCCTTGGTCTTCATGGCACTTTACTTTCGCCGACTAGAATACAAAATTCAGTACGTTTCCAGTCACGCGCGCTGGCAGAAGTTTTGCTTGCGTATGTCTTCTACCGACGACGCCGACGAACGCCGCCTCGACTTGTGTAAAAATTCAAATAAATTTTAACAATTAAATAATAATAATAATAAAAATAAAAAAAAAAAACAACTAAATTTAAAACAGTGTTCAAGCTGTGTGTCTGACTTGCAGTCTTCATTTAAATCAGTTTCAAAACAAATTAAATAAAATAAAATAAAATAATATAAATAAATAATATTCATTTCAATAAATAGCCATAAATTATAATCAATTAAAACCTAGTTCAGCCTAAGCCTAAGCCAATCGTCTCGTCTCGTCTCGTCTCGCTCATCGAACCCAGTTACAGATCCTCCTCAATTAGTTCAAGTGTCGCTTGTGTCTTGTGGTACGTGCAACTTGCGGCGCCTTCTATTATTTGCTGGGCCGAGTGTTTTAGGCGCTCGATTAGCCAACCAACTCTTTCTACACACACACACACACATACCCCACACTGGGGCAGACGCCACTTGCTGCTGTTGCTGCGGCATTGGTGGCCACATTGCGCATACGACATGTTGGCCAGCAATTATCCTGCCTGCGCATTGGCAGGCACCGCTGTCTTGGCTTTGACGGGGAAAAACTTGGCAGGAAATTATCTAAAGGCAGCAGGCCCAAGGCAGCAGGCGCCTCAGATTCGCCGCAGCTCAGCTCAACTTTGTCAGCAACCAACACTTTGATACAGGACACTCGCACACACAAACACAAACACACACGCAGAGCAGTGAAGACCCCAAGCAGGCAATACTTATATAGTTGAGAAACGCCGAGTCGTGCCTAATTTTATATAAATACTCTCACACACACACCTGCGAGACACTCGGAGCCGAATATAAAAGCATTGGGGCTTCGTTTCTTGTGAGACATTTGATCGTCTTGGCTGGCAGCGAAAGCAGCGCGGCAGCAGAGCACCAGACTCGGAATAGGAATAGGAAAATATAGGAATATTAGGAGCTCGAGCAGCCGCCAGTTAGAAGGTTCATTCTGTTGGGAAATCAGAGCATCGCAGTAACCAAATTAAATTCAAAAGCTACCATTTGCCAGTCACTCGTTAGTAGTTCACTTCGACGATGGTACGTGCCAGGTTTCAGGTGTTTGCCAGGATCTCTTTATCCTAGATAAAAATGTTTAATTATTTTAAACAAATGTAAAACCAAAAGATTACCACTTAATGTGAAAAGTGAAAAACAAAATAGGGATTATTTCCTAAAAACCAAACGAATTAAATAAATAGATAATGTGTTGAAAACCAACAGTGTGAAGAATATTGAAAATAAAATACCTAAAACAATAAAATAAAAAATAAATAAATTAAATTTTACAATTTTATGGATTGTTTTAAATACCTTATCTACGGTTATATATTTTGTTAAATATATTTCCTTGTTTCATTTTTTATTGTACAACTTCTAAATTACTAAACCATTCATTCATAATAATTATCAAAGATACTTTCTTAATTGTATTATTCTTGTTAATATTTAATATTTATTAACGCTCTTTTCAATATTTAAAATTTATCCAAGTGATTTAATAATACTTATATTATTTAAATGATTCATTAGGAACATTTTCGTGTATTGTTAACATTTAATTTTAATTAAAAACGTCTTATGAATTATTTACTTTAAAACCTTTCCTATCTTTTAATAGAAATTCAAAATATAGTCTAAAATTCAAATAACTGAAAAATCAGAAGCACAGAAACATAAGAAAAACCGAGAGAAAATAATGAAAATATGATCAAAATTCTAAATTAAACTTGCAAAATGAAAAGCGCTGCGGCAACAAACCTTTCAAAAACCCTCGATAATTTAAAAAAAATCAAAAAATAACTCAAACTAAAACTAAAAGCAACACCCTACTAACCGGAAATGTTTGAAACAGTGAATTGTATGGCATAATTTGCGGTGTGCCTCGAAAGAAAAGCGGCAAGTGTTCTCCAGTCCATGAAGCATGCCACGCGGGCTGTGCCTCAAATAAAAAATAATAAGAGAATTGAATATGTGCGATCTGTGAATAATGGTGACCCCTGACCCAATCCGACCCGACCAGCTCCCGTTGGCCGCAGCGCTTGAGTGAAGTGTGTTCGGCCCTTGTCTCCCAAATGAAAAATTGTCCCAAAATCTGTGCTCAACGACTCTACCCGGCCAGAGATATGCGGCCCGGCCGTCTTCCTCCGAATATGTCATCTCTGAATCACCAGCGGCCGGAGCAGTCCGCCGACTGTTCCCGCCCGCTCCTGGCAGCGGTCCAGTCCCACTCATCGGGGACTGCCGCCGCCAGCCACCGACGTTGAAACGGGGCGATCCTCTGAAGCGGCTCGCCACCTTCTCGCCACTGGCTATGTAACTTAAATTAAGGGTAAAATATCGCTGGTATTGGTGCAAAAATGCAAACAAAAAAACAAAACAAACAAACAAAAGCCCTAAAAACATTTTCCAATCCTTAGTCTAAAAAACAGATCTTAAATCTCAGAGTTTGACAAAAAAAGTTTAATTAGATTTAATTTGAAAAAATATGTCGAGCTAAAATTTGAGAAGCTGCAAGCTTAAAATATTTTTAATCTTTGGCTTGGTAAAATTTTTCTAATTTTAAATTTATTTATTTGGAAACCTAATTTTAGCAAAAGCAAACATTTATTCTTAAATACAAATTTTTTGTTTCGCTTGCAGCTTGTAACTTGAAACATTATCGAACTATCATAAACATTAACCTGATAAAGCTATAAAAGTTACTCGCATTTGATAGAAACTTAAAACATGATTTATAAGCTTAGGTAGAAACTAAAAGCTTCCCCTTTGAATCCCTGAAAAAAAAACCTTTCAGCTTACCATCTGATATAATCGATCAAATTACTAATCTCCCAATTACGTTGCGCCTTGTGCAATTGTCTGCTTTATAATTGCAGGTTACACCATATCGAGAAGTTATCCAATGAGAAAGCCGCTTAAATTTTGGTAAGTCGACTCCTTCAAGTTATTCTCCTCCAGTGTTTATCCTTTAACTTTAAGTCTGAGTCCGGTCTTGGTCTAATGAAACGCCTTTGTGCCAGAGTGGACTTCATTTTTTAATTAGAAAGTCAACACACCCGCACACACACCGACATACATGCATACATGAAGCCCGAGAATCCTTAATCGAAAAGTGCTGCCATATGGAGAGGGGCCTTTGTGAGGACTGCTGGACTCCACCCCCTCAGCTCTGTGCTTGTTTGCTTTTGTTTATTTGTGTGCTACTTAAGATGAAATGGCAAAGAAAACTGACGTTGGATGCCAGATGCCAGATGCCAGATGCCAGAAAGAGACGAACAAATGAGCGAATGAGCTGGCCCGTGTCCGTTTCAATTTCTCCTACCAAGTCAGTCCTAGTCCTTCACGCAGACATTTTCTTTGAGTTGCCTCCTTGCAGCTGCCGCTGCTCCTGATTCTCCTCCAGCCGCTGCTGCAGCTAAAAATAAAAATGGAAAGAAAAAGGCAAACAGACTGGTCTGAGTTGGAGGAACGAGTGCAACAGCAACGGCAGAGGCAGAGGCAGAGTCAGCGGCGGAAACGGAAATTGCTGAAGTTGCATGTGTATGTCCTTCTACATCTATTCGTGTACTTATGTGTGTGTAATGATGCGCCGTGTTATCCTTTTGCTGACAGCAGACGCCGCTAGTTGTTAGATTTACAAGCAGGCTGCAATTATTTTCAGCTTAGGCGACAAAATAGAAGGAAGCAAGTCTTAAGCATTTTCCATTCCCCAGACTCGTTATTATCCAGCTCGATGCCACATAAATGAGTTTGTTGCCGTGTGTTGCTTCTGTGCTTAGATGTTTCTATTTTATTTTGCTGGGATAACGTTTATACCAAATATACCCATATATTAAAAAAAAATAAATTTTATTCAATATATTATTATTATATTAATTCAATGCTCACCATATTATATTCCATTATCATGTTTAATTTTACTTGTTTAAGTTCAAGAATAATTAAATCATCGGTTTATTTAAGGGAATGTTATTGCGTTTTATAGTTAATTAAGAAATTGTACTTATAACATTTAAAACTCAAATAAACCATTTTTAAATTTGCCAGATTTAGCATAAATAACCATGTTAATTACCAGTTTTCAATTTTATTATAACGACATATCCGAAACCTTTCACATTTTTACAAAAATTTAACTCAATTTTATAGCAAAAATATAATACATATTCTGACACAACTGATGCCTGTAATAAAAAAGTCACGATATCATGATTTTACGGCATAAAACACAGTGTATGTCCCCTCATTCCTCATTGTCCTGCATCCTTTATTTTCCTCTTTTTCTTTTCGCTTATTTTACTCAGAAAGGGAACTTTGGCCCGACTGCTTGAGTTGCTCATGTGCAGCAGCAACATTCCCCCTTGGCTTTCTTTTCTCATTCGACTGCTCTTGTGCCGGCCTAAGTAAGTGCACCTAAGGCTACTTATGAAAAATGCAAAATTAAAGTTGACTTTTAGGCGTACAATGCCCGGTCTTGTGGTCCTTGGGATCGGACTCTCTCTCTGCCTCCTTTCCAGTTCCAGCGGTGGCCAAGTTTTGTTTTGTTCGCTACCAAGAAAGTTTCTCGGCTGCGAAGCCAAACGAAATATTTAGCACATTGTGGAAAACTTTGGACCAGCATCCAGGTGGAAATGTCATGTAGAAAGTTTCCGAATCCCAGTCGCCATGCACGGCCAACTCCTCTGATGGTCGCCGGCCGGAAATCGTTTTAAGAACGGAAGTGAAAATTTCTACCATGCAGCTGAGCGCAACCATCTAAATATACATCTAACAGCCTAGCTGGCCCTCGAATAATCTCTTATTGAAGCCAAACAATAAAAGAGGCAGGGGCTTGGGCTGGGGCTGGGGTTGGGGTTGGGGCTGGGGGAACTGGACAGACCGAAACGCAAATTCATTCAATTGCAAAAAGAAAATTACCCTAAAAAACGCGCCGGCGACAGCACTTGGTACAGAAGTAGAAAGAGACAGCGGCAACCACAGCGGCGATGTCGAGGCAACAAGTCGCAATGATTATCTGGAATTAAATAAAGCACACACTCGCCGCATATAGTATATAGTATAGTCCGATCCGGAGCAATATCTGACTTGTGCCGGCCAATGGCAGGGCTCACTTGAGTGCCGGCCAAAGTTGCACGCCTCGCTGAGCAAATGTCGCGGTTCTATCGCGCTTAGCTGTCTCCCCACCCACCCCACACTGCTCAGCCCCACCACCCCCATTCAATATGGGCAGCCTAGTCAGACCCACAGACTAATACATTCTGCTCGGGCTCGTTCTATTCCGTTTCGAGCAGTGGAAATTAAGTCAGCAAATGACTTGTAGAATATCACAAAATGTCCATGTTACTCTGCAATTTTCTAATCTCAGTGAAGGGTAGACCTAATTTCTAATTAAATATGTTACTAAAAAATATATTAAAATCTACCGCAGAATATCTGAATATAACTAGCTTAGTACCAATCATAAATTCATACTGTTTTGTTGCAAATATTTGAAAAAGATTTAACATTATGGGTTTTAGATTTAATTTACTTAAAAAGTGTGGGATTAGCAAATGCTTTTGAAACCTAAGTTTTTATGAAAGTTATCTCTCAAGAACAATAATATTCTTAGAGAAACAAGCTTCATCTTTTTTAACCCTAACAACTAAGAGTATCTAATATTCGTTTTTCAATCAAAACTTGAGCTTTCTTGTTTTTTTGTCCGCTTATTTCGGACATGGACAAACTATTGCAACAGATCAGCGGCCAGCGGAGCAGCAGCCAGGCGAGCAACAAGATAATCAAGTGTAATTTATTTCGTATTTGGTGCGCGCCATGCATGAGTACTGCGAGTGCTAGTTGGTACGACGGTTGGCATCTGTGCGATGGCATCTAGTAGCCATGGGTCCGAGTATCTAGTATCTAGAGATGGGAACACCAGAACACAGCGGACACGCACACAGAGGCACAGACACATTAGTTATTCGCTATGGACTTACATAAACATCAAGCAGTCGACTGCGAATCGAGCCTCAGCCCAACCCCCAAAAAGCAAAACCAAAACCAGACGGCCGGATGCGCGAGAACTTGGCGTGAGGCGATCCGAGTTGATCTGCTCGCATATGTATGTCCCATATGTCTCATATGACTCAAATGCAACACCCTCCGGTCCAATCTGGCTATATTTGGAGCTATCTCGATCGCTCGGCTTAAACTGCACTGGTTATGCCAAGGCCCAGAGCTACACTCGAAACATTCATTGACAATAATTACAAATTTTTCAGTTCATAATTTAATAATTAATTCATTTAAAATCGTTTAAACATTATTTAAAGCAAGAGATTAACACAGAACTTTTATTATATATTTAAACCCGATTTAACAAAAATTATACAATATATTAGTTAATAATAATGATTATTATAATTATCTCTTAACAGTAAATATTTGACAATCATAGAATCACTACATTTAAGTAAAAATATTAACAAGCTTTTCAAAAGGCAGTCTTAAAAATTCATAAACAAAAAGCCAACTACCCATATCTTCATAATATTTATTTTGAGATCAAATATAGTCTGATAATTATGAACAAGTTATACTCGAATTGTGTCCAAGCGGAAAGACGGAAGCTTAATGGTCCCGTTCGCATTCGATTGCCGCTTTCCACTTTCCCACGTGCTTCGGTCCACAACAAGTGGTTGAGACACACCCTCTCTCCACGTCACAGTCTGTCCGCTGTCTTTTGTCCGCCCTGCCACATCCATCCACGTCCCCCGGCCATGTAGCACGCACCAAAGTGGCCCAGGCAGCGCAAGTACGTATTAAAACGTTAATAATATGCGAGGGGCAACAACTCATGACAGAATCAGCCTCGGCCACAGCCTCAGCCCCGCGAAAGTCCGATCCCTGATGCCCCGATGAAAAGCCACAGAGACAGAACAGGTGAGGCCAGGTAGAAGGTGGCACTGTCGGTGCCGGCTGCCTCTGTCCAACGCAAATCTTTCAAGAGTAGTTCCGCTTTTTTGTTGTGCGGCAACACTTCCGCTGGCCAGCGTGGCCGAGTGGAGTGGAGTGCCGTGGCATGGATTGGAGTGGGTGCCGGAGTGGAGGCATGTGTCACCAAGAACTCTCGGTTCTGGGCCCCGGTCTCTCCACTGGCTACACCTGAGCTACAGATTTCGGGCCTGTGATTATCTTTATATTGTTTACAATTAAAACAGTGACAGCTCGACGAGGGCGCCCGTGGAGGCGGAGGCGTGAAATGCGCGGCACAGACCAACTACCGACTCTGGCCACTAAAGGGCCCCTACCTCCACCGACTTCTGGTAATTACTTTCGGGCGGAAGTGCTCACCATTTTGTTTGTTTGTTTGTTGTTTCCTCGACTTTATGTCTTACTGCGTATTGGCCGGCAGCCTGCTTTCCGTAATAATAATGCACAAAAGTTTCTGCCCATCAGTCGCCGTCCATCCGTCCAGGGGGGGCTGGGTCCAAAGTTTCGTTCTGCCAGTTGAGCAGCGTCAATGTAAGTTCTAGGCTCTGGGGCCGGGGTAGTGGGTGTATTTCTTTGCGCTTCCGTAAGCAGCGAATCGGTATTTTTCCATTTTCTCCAGCGGAACAGAGACAGAGACAGAGGCAGACATAGAGAATCGATTTCGCCGCGCTTCGCATTTGTTGACTTGACTCATCACCGCTTGGCTGAGCAGTTTCGGAGCTCTCTCCCCGATTTAGTAGTAGGAGTGGTAAGGAGGGTAACCCCCCAGTCCGTTCTGTACTGATTAACCTCAAGTTGGAGGAGCTTCTCATTGGCTGTCTCGTCTTCGGGGCAAGATAAAAGCACCTCCTCCGCCGGGACAGCGGATGGGGCGGCGGCCACAGAAAGTTTGACCCGGCCGTGAGCTCTAATCAATAAATCACTTCAAGGTTTTCTTAATTAAAAGTTTTCCCTTGCACCCAACCACAAAAAGTCTTTCCTATAACATACTTGTAGACAAAACTTTCTACACAATCCATGGCAAGGAAAAAAAGGACAAAAAATTGATTAACTGCCGGGTGACCACAAAAAACAAGCAGCAGGAACAAGCAAAGTTTCAAACCCTTTCCAATAAGAAAAAGTTTCGACTTGGGCAAGAAAAGTGCAAGGCACAGAAGACACACCAATAAATGGTTCGGGGGAGATGGGGCAGGTCCTTGCAGATTGGGAACTACATATAGTCGGCAAAAACTGAAAACTATTAAGCGCTTAAGTCAGGCAGAAAATGAGACGAAATAGTTGCCGAACTAAGCTCGGGCTGAGACTAAAGTCGAGAAATGTATATGTGGGAGTATATGCCGGCCATTAATTAAGGGTTGCCGCTCAAGGAGCTGGGGAAGCGACGAAAAGGACATTCAAAATCGCATCGGGCTAATTGGCAAGCGCGAACAGAACAATACTGAAGAAAAGGCGAAGGGCAAAAAAAAGAAAAAAAAACAATCCGAAAAGCTTGGGAAGTATTTCTTAAGCTGCCACAAAAGGCAGTCGACAGAATGGTTGGAAAAATGCGAAAAATCAAAAGGAGCTGAAAACGACGAGGGCGACCCCACTTGACGTTCCGTTGGGCAGGTTAAGCCCCTTGGCTCAGTAACAGTTTCTTGTGGCACTTCTTGGGCCGTAAAATATTTACCCAGAACAAACAATACCGGAAAATATCGGTGGAAAGCCAGATGGTGGTGGCACAACCGGCGACAGTCAACACAGACTACGAGAAAATCTGTGCCCTGGAAGGTCCTGAAAACTTGGCTATTGACATAATTGTGGGTGGCCAAAGACCCAAGTCACACTCAAGGCGTTGCCGGCAGACACTTGAAGGCGGTGCTGGCCCAAAACGAAGACTTCGAGAAGCCACCCCCAATTAACCCCCAAACCGAGTAACAGTTACAGTTCAACTTTCATTTACATGCTCGTTACGAGTTGTTGCCGCAAATTAGCCATGTTCATTGTTCTGATTAGGAGTAGATGGTTTTCTTATTGGCACTTCCGGTCCTTCGAGAAACTTTCCGCAACATACTTTCGGGATGGGAGTTAAACGGAATGGGAGTTAAACGGAGTGGAAACGGAAGGATTGCCGGTTGGATAATGGTGTCTATATCTTATCGCGTGGAGGCTAGTCTGGTCCTTGATAAACCTCAACTGGCCGACTGTCGCCTGTCTTTATCTAATCGATGGCGTGTGCTTTCGGTTAAATTATTGACTCGACCTGTTTGGATAGGCACTTTTATTTGCTTCAAGTATTATTTCGATTTATCAGCACCATCTACATGCACACGTAGTATATATCTTTTTCCATATCGATACTAGATGTGAGTGTGGTTAGCCCTTAAAGCAAACAATCGAAGCCCTGCGCTCCGTTCTAGTCCCATGCAAATACGACGCGAGTATTTTTGTTTGCATTTCGGTTTTGGCCCAATCTTATCGCCCATTGTTCCCGGGAAGGGGTTAATCAGGCCAGGGGTGGGAGTGGGAAGTAGGCAGTAGTTCCATTAGCTAAAATGCACTCGCCCGGCCGACTAATTTATGTGCGACCTGTTACTTTTTTCCGGCCACCTTTCTTCCGCCGGTTAACGAATTAAACGCTCTGCTTCCGTTCCCAATGGGTCCAATCAGTCCTTGGCCGGAACCTCAACTAAGGGTGGTTCATGCCAGGTAACCCACCCCCTGATCCTTGTTTTCCCAACTCGGTTCCCACCGAAAAAAAGACATTGGCCCTTCAGCGGAATTTCCCGTTTATTGGTTGCTTTCCGGATATTGTTATGTTCGCCTGAGAACGCCTTTTCCTTCCGCCGTCCGACGCCTTCGAATTACCCTCCCCCCGACTATACTTGGGCTTAGTTAGTCTCACTTGTATTTTTTTATTGTTTCCTCTAAAAGTGCAAAATGATTGCGGTTTCATGTTGCTTGTCGGAACCACTGACTACCCCCTCCGAATCACTCTCCCCGCTCCATTTAATGCCAATGCAACACGCAAGCCAAATTGCTACTTGTTCACCCCTTTGAGAATCTGAACCAATTTTGATGGTTTTTTGTAATGGGATTTTTGTTGTTTTTTTTCTAATAATCATGTCACATGTCAGTTTATTATTTTTATGATCTGATCACCTTTTCTTAGTCTTGTTTTGTATGTTTTAATTGAGACTCCCCCCCCCTATACCAAACACTCTTCTATCTATATATTACTCTCTCTCAACTTTTATTTAAAAATATTATGCTAGATTATTAAAACTAAGTAAAATTAAGATATAAAAGCAAAAGTTTTCAAAAGTTATTTAAAACCCGATCACTCCGGCACATAACACATTTTAAGTCAACATTTATTATACTAAATTTTAGTCGCTGTCATAAAATATACCAACTAGGCGAACTAGCAACGATCCTCGGGGATTGATCGATGCTCTTTAATGGAGCAAGAGCTGGGCCTTCCATTTGGTGATCCTGGCTATTTGGTGAGATTCTTGCGCTGATCGGCGACGTCCTTCTCGTTCAGGTGGATCACCCGCCGCCCAAATCTCGCCGTCAGCTTGGAAAAGAAGCCCACCCGTGAGGCGGGCTTTGTGTCGTCGGCGGACAGGGGCGGCGTATGATGGTAGCCGTCCTCCTCACCGCCTCCAACACCTCCCCCAGTGCCGCTCCCGCCATTGGCACCCCTCTTGCCGTTGCGTCCTTGGCCAAAATGGAAGGTGGCCCGCGCCACATTGTGTCGTGTGAAGGGCTTATCGGAAGACTTTTCAGCTACAGCGGCGCCCGCTCCAGGAATCCGTTCCGTCAGTCGCCCCCCAATCGCCGGGGACTTGGGAACCAAAAGCGGCGTGGTCGTCGTCGACTCGCCTTTTTCGTACAGAGTTGTGGGGCGCCTGGAACTCTGGTTGGCCTGCGGGGTCTGTGCGTTGGCGTAACTAAACCTGGTCGGCGTGTTGGCCATCTTCTGCGTTTGGGCCATTTGACGCTGGGCACTTAGCAGAGTGGGCTTCACATCCGCAGCTGCTCCTCCTCGCTTGGTCTGCGGCGTCGTAGGCTCCGGGCGTGCTGGTGTGTTCGTTGTCTTGCGGGCGGGTGTGCGGCGGGTGGGTTTGGCGGGCGGTCCTGGCGAAGGGGTTGAGGTGGGTGTGGGATTCGGAAGGCGCGGGACGATCGAACGAGTCGCTGCTGCTGTCGCTGGAGCTCCATTCTTGGTGTCCAGGGCCAGGGTCACTTGGGCAATGGTCACGGTGGGTGTGGTGATTGTGGGCTGACTCACCGGTGGAGTGACCGACGGACTTCCACCACCCATCTCTGCGGCAGCCAGCTCCGCTTTGGTCAAGCGGTGGCCGGATGAGCGGGGCTTGGCCACGCCCAGGAGCATGTAGGTGCAGTAGATGTCGTCGAAGAGCTGCCCCTTCACGGACTGCTCCACGTCGCGACGCTTGTGGCCCATGCTCACCAGAAGATCCATGCGGGCGGGGTCCTGCAGTTCCATGGGTCTCTCCCGGTAGGCCCTCAGCCGGTCGTTCTCGTCGTGCCCCAGATTGATCCACTTGTCCGACATGACGGCGGTGAGCGAGGTACGCTTGGCGGGATTCAGGACCAGGAATTTGCGCATCAGATTCTCGCAATCCATGGAAATGTAGTAGGGAACCCGGTACTTGCCACGCAGGACACGTTCTCGCAACTCCTTCAGCGTGCCGCCATCGAAAGGCAGGGATCCGCTAACAAGGGTGTACAGGACCACACCCAAGGACCAGGCGTCCACTTCCGGTCCCGCGTACTTCCTGCCCATGAAGAGTTCCGGTGCCGCATACGGCGGGCTGCCACAGAACGTCTCCAGCTGGGCGTTCGGGTCGAAGGTGTTGCCAAAGCCAAAGTCCGCGATCTTAATGTTCATGTGTTGGTCGAGCAGCAGGTTTTCGGCCTTCAGGTCACGGTGCACCACGAACTTACTGTGGCAGTACTGAATGGCTGAGACCAGCTGGCGGAAGATCACTCTGGCGTCCCGCTCCCGCATCCGCCCATTCTTCACCAGGTGGTCGAAGAGCTCGCCCCGGCTGGCGTACTCCATCACCAGGTATAGCGTCCGTTCCGACTCGATCACCTGGAAGAGGCGTACTATGTTCGGATGGTTAAGCAGCTTCATGATTCGCACCTCCCGGTACAACTTCTGACGGGCACTGGTGTTCAGCTGCGTCTTGTCGATGACCTTGATGGCCACCTCCCGGCCGGTGGGCACGTGCAGCGCCAGCTTGACCTTCGCGAAGTTGCCCTTGCCGAGCGTCTTGATGATCTTGTAGACGCCATTCCCGTTTCCGTTTACATACGACTGGAATTTGAGTTCTGTGTTGCTCAGCGGCTGACTCTGGCAGCCACCATCGCCCACATCCTGGCCAGACTTTGGTGAGACCGTGGCAGGAGTGGGCGCAACAACTGCGGCGGCGGTGGGCGTGGCTGGCTGGGCGGATGCACCCGTTGTCAGAATATTGCCCCTACCCAGGTGCTCAGTAGTATCGAGATCAAGATCGGTGACGGGCTCAGAATCCGGAAAAAGCACGGGCTCCGGATCGTTCTCCTTGCCAGTGGTTTTGTGGTATGTGAGTGATGCAGCTGCTCCTTCTGTTTTGTCGACTCCCAGCGCCGCTTTCGCCGCTCTCTCGTTAGCCAAACTGAAGTCTAGAATTCCCAAACTTTTATCCACCGACATTATTCAACATCAAATTTTGTTATTTGTTCGAATTTGTGATTGAAATCTGAGTGTCAAACCGAGTCTTGCCCAGCCCAATTTCAGTTGGGAAATCCAAGTGTGCCGAGCACGCGCCTGATGATCCTTTTTTTTTTGTATTTTTGGTCTGTGCTCCCCCCTCCCCTGTGAACGCTCAAGGTGTAATTGCTGGCTTTTCGTCAGTCATCCGTCATCCGTGCTCCGTGTTGTTTGCACATCTGCTCGATTTAGTCGTCACCCTCCTCCGGAGCTTTAAGATAAGAACCGAGTTCCCGTTTTCAACCCTCTGCCATGCATGGCTGATAAGAGTTCGACGGTGTCCTTCGGCAGGATCACTTTGTCTCGACCCCCGACCGCATGGGCTGGAATTCTTTGGGAGGCGCTGCTATCATCAACCCCCTTGTCTGGCAGTGTGGCACGAGTCCTTTGTTTGATCCTTCGATTCGATGCGATCGTGTGCCCTGTGCGCCGCTGTTGCGAGGACGTTTGTATCCAGCTGGTGGTATTCGGTTTCCTTCTCGGCAATGAGGAGAATCAACAGCAGCTGGCTCCTGATGGGGAGAGACGAGAAAAGGGAACTTTGTTGAGAGGTTGAAGTCGGAATTGGAAACTCATTGAGGGTTTGAAAGGGAAACTTGGTTCCAAGTAATTGGGAAAATAATTAGGTTTATAAGTCGATAGTGAGTACACTGGCAAAAGTCTAGATTTTGATCGAAGGACATTATAGACGACAAATAAAATATGATATTTTAAATGTCCAAGAATCTGTAGGGTTTCTGTATTCTGTGTTGATGTTTAAAGTGTGGCTCCTGGGATTTGTTTAGTATTTTTTCACTTTTTTAAGTTTCTTCCAACTTTTTCGTATTTATTTCTAATTTCTTTTATTCTTTAATATTATTCCTGTTATACCATTTTTGTCCCACTGTGCAATAGGTACTGTGCAATTTTCCTCTTTTCCCTCCACAATGCATTTTCGTATTTTGGAACCAAACCTAATCTTCCCCTTTGTGCTGAATCATTTTCTTTAGTCTCCTTTCTCTATTAAATTTTTTGTTTTTTTTTTTTTGCATATCCTAGCGCGATCTCCTGCTGTCGGCCTACCTATGCACTCTCAAGGGGAGGAGAGGGTCCTTTACCTAGGATGGAACTACCCTAATGGATTTTACCTAACCATAAGGGGAATGTAAAACTACAAAAAAATAATAAACCCAGTACAAAGGAAACGGGTCCTTAATCTGCCTTTTCTTTGCTCGCTCATTCGCTGACATGGCTCTCTTTTCGGATGCGTGTAACGAATTCAGGTTTTCGTTGTTGCCTTGCCTGCTCCTTGTTATGTGCGTGTGTGTGTGCGTGCGAGTGTGCATGTGTGTCCTTGATCCTGCTGACTTGTTTTGCTGGCCAGGCAGCCTTTGCTTGCCATCCCTGCAGTTACCTTTAGTCCCATCTCCTTCTGCTCTGGCTCTTCGCTTCCTTTGCGTTTCCTTTCCTTGCATGTGTGTCCCTGTTCCTCTCTCTACCTCCCTGCCACCTCTACCTCCTTCTGACCATGGTAGCGCTCTATTGTAGTTGTACAAGGCCGTGTGTGTGTGTGTGTGTTTTGGGAATTTTGTTAAATACTCACAATTGCAGCTGCCACTTTCGGGTCTTTATTTTGTTGTTTTTATTTTTGCCTGCCTTTCTTCGTCTCGTACTCTTTCTCTTTTCTTCTCTGCATTTCGCAAAACAACAACAACCATGATGGGTGGAAATTTGCCGGAAAAACAACAAAAACAAGTCCCTAGCTTGGCTTGTTTTAATTCTTGGAACTAAAGATCAGTTAGAGGGACTTTAATTGCTCTACTTTTGCTTCTTTCTACTTTGCACCACCAAGTTCAATGCACCCCACCTAAGGTTGCCCCCTACTTGTGGCCGCATCTCCTCCCCCCATTCTGCCCCTTTGACTGCCACCCGGTCTCCCCCTTTTTCCCATTTTCCCCAAGACACAAACACATGTCAACATATGCGGGTCTCCCATCTCGTTTTCCCTTTGTTTTTCTCTCTGCCCATGGGATCTTCTTTTCTCAGCATGTTTTTAGGTCTTTTTTTTCTGCTTGTTGTTGTTTTTTTTTTGAGTACCTCTCCTTGGGGCTCTTCTTTGGCCTTGTCTTCTTCTATTTTGATTCTGGTTCTCTGGCTCTTCTTTTCCTGTTTTTCCCAACTCACCTCTGAGTCATCGGTGACTTTCGGAACTTCGGGCGCCCCTTGTGTCTGAAACTCATTCTCGAGATACAAGATACTCGTTCAACAAAGATGCAGCAGATACACTTGCTCCATTGTCTGACCTTGTTTCTTTTCACAAATCCCCCAAGGTATAAGGCTATTAGTGGAACGCCTCTTTAATTCCAAAAGCCGAATAAACGCCCCCTTACTTTGTAGAAGAGGATGGAGTCTCAAGGGATCTTGCCACAGAACTGCTTATCGAACTTCACAGATATCGAAGTGTTTGAAAACCGAAATCCAAAATACCATTCAACGCGCTAATTACACACTTTACTTACTCTCCGTTCGGTCCATTGGCGATCCCCCCCTTGGCGGCAATCAAAAACGAATTAGCGTTAATCCAGAAATGTATCTGTATCTGCACGACGCGGGCTGCGAAACGGCGAGAGCCAACTTCAAGATACAAGATACTTTAAGATACTGAAACGCACCGAACCCGGGCGCGAAGGCAGGCAGGCAGTCGGTTGTGAGACTGTATTGGTGTGCTTTGCACTGAGAGAATTCAATCCCAAAGACAGGTCTGAGACAATCTCCGCAGAGAGGGAGAGAAGCCATGCGAAGAGCGAAGAGCGTCTTCTTGCCATCTTGCGGCTCCTCTCCTTGCTCTTCCGCCATTACCTGCTCTTCCTTAGTCTCAGTGGTACGCTCTTACTCAGTTGCTCACCTTTCTTTCCACACTTTCCACTCATTCGCTGAAGGTCGTTTCCTTGAGCGTTTCTTGAAGGCGTGACGTCACCGCTGTGACGTAGTAACTGCGAAGGGGAATGGCATCGGACCACAACAATGCTTCGGCTCGTCTTCGGTTCTGCGGCGAATTTGGTATCGAACACATCCACAGATACAGATACAGATACAGATACAGTAACGTCTTCGGCTGCTACGGCATTGGTGTGGGTTTTCTTGTGCGGTGGTTGGAATGGAAGTTCCCCATTCGTCGTCGGCCGAAAGTATCTCATCAAGTGTAGGAGTAGCCGACCGACCGGAGTATTGGTAGAGAGCACCAATAAGAACCGTCTTGGCCGATAAACACAAAGCACCCGACCCGACTTCACTCCGCCGCCCATTGCCGCCCCAACCCTCCGGTTTGTTTCTGGCCTCTTGCCACCCCCCCGGAACCCATCCGATTACTGGCCATGATTAAAAAAGTCACAACCACAACAAATAATACAAGTACCAGTAATAATAAAATGCATTTCTTTTGGGCCGCAAAAATTTCTTTCTGCCTTTCATCGCTTTGGCCAAACGGACGAAAGAAATGAAAATTATAATGACAAAGTAGGCGACGACGAACGGGGCCGTAGACGGCGCTTCGCCCGATGATTATAATAACTGTTTCTCTCCGATTTCTCCTCGATTCCCGATTCATGCCGCCCTCCTTGAAGGCAGGACATTGCTTAATTAAAAAGCTTTCGGCCATTCCGTTGCCTTGCCAGTTTCAAAATGCACGTTTCCCTTCTTTGAGATTGCGAATTGAAAATGGGATTGGTAAGAAGGCGATGATGATGTTGGGAGGTCGATTTAAAAAATAGAAGAAAAATAAACGGCAATAGGCCACAATATGAGGTGGCTTCTGCTCACCTCGACATTGGAATTGATGTATGCAGGGGAAAACCCAAATTGCAGCCAAGTCAAGAGGCATTTGCATATTAAGTAGATGGGGCCGCTTCTTCTGTGAGCCTCAAAGACAAGTAGGCCAAAGTGACATGTTAATGGCTAAGCGGGTACTTCGGCATGCAACCGGCTGATAGGGCGGCTGACTTGGGGCACAACATCTATCTGGCAGATAGGTACACGTGGCACGCACACCAGCTGACGGCGCACCACGGCAGTTGCTAATAATGCCACAATGAGGCAGCCAGACAAATCACAGTTGGCCAGAAGAGGACACGCGCCACCTGATCGGGATGCAGTTTCCATCCCGACAAAAAAAATACAAAAAGAAAGCAGCCCGTCTTCGGCAATATTTGATCGTGCTGAATGCGGAAAAACAGATTGCAACTGCAGCTGACTTCGATGCCCCCGACAAAAGGATACAGGGCAAACAAAGCAGCCACAGGATATGCGATACAGGCACTTTTGCACATTGCCCTCGATGAGTTATGGACGTCTCCGACTCCTCCAGTGCCCAGAGAATCCAAAGTAGACAGCATCTTGACAGACAGACTTTTCGGGAATGAAAATGCGGGTGCATATCGATTTCGTATCCTTGAGGCCGTGATCTGCATTTTTGCGGCCATGCCGCATCGCATCTTGCCGCATCGGGAAAGGTGCAAAATGCAACCAAAGGACGAACGTGCTGCAAATTGTGTGCGGCGACTTAGGAACTTAATTGGGTTTACGTTTCATTGGCGACGAACCGAAATGTCGATATTCAATAGCTGGGGCTATGAACCGCATTCAGCTGCCTCGGGGCTAAATACACAAATTAACCCATTCAAACAAGGACAGGACAAGGACAAGGAGCCAGGAGTCTGCTCCTTGGAAAGTGTCAAATCCAGGCTCCGATCAAAAACCAAACAATGGCCATCCAAATGAGGGAAATGCATCGAGCGACCCAGCGGACAATAAAGGAAGAATCACAATTTTCAGCTGCCAGCGACGAGAAGGGGTGAGGGAGAAGTCTCTGGTTTTCATGAAGAAAACGAGTGATTTTCTCACAGTTTTCGCTGGCAGTTTTGTCAATCATTTGTCGGCCACTTCAGCCCTTTGGTCCTGCCAAATCCTTTGCACTTACTTTGCATGGACGCAGGACGAAAGGCTGTTAGATCGTTCCTTCATTCATCCATTCAGCAAACCATTCATCCCCAGCCCCTTCCACGGCTCTACCTGCCTTTGTGAAAGAGTTTTCCTTTCGATTCGGTCGCAGTTTCCACTGTTTCAATTCCTTTTTTTTTTTTTTGCCTCCATGGCTCTCGTTTTGTTATATTTTTGCATAGTTTTCGGCTTTGTTCCTTCCCGGGAGGACTGCTTAGGGATAAACAATATTAGCTGACTGAAGGATTTGCATTCCGCACCGCATTGTTTCGATGTCGGCCCGAAGAATTGTCAATAATATTTTGCTCATGCGGCACTTTCCTCTACCCCATACCCTAATGCGACACTTCTGCCCACATAGGGAATAGATAATGATGGAACTAATCCCTAGCTCCTCATCTTGGCTTGGCTTGGATTGGCCTAATTGAAAAGCAGGAGAGCACCAGCGGGCTCAGAAACAGAATGCATTTCGGCATCGCAATTCACAAATCTGAAATCTGCATAAATGCAAGTGCATCATCTCATCTCTGCTGGTTGATGCACTGAGAGAAATTTGGGTCTAGGCATTTTCTTATATTTATGACATGAATTATATATATACTTGGAATACAATCCTCTAATAATATCCTTGGTATAGCCGCCACTTGCTAATAGCTTGACTTTTCTTACATATTAATCGCAGTGTAGACACATCCTGCCAGTGGGGGGGACACAAGGGGACAGCTTATTAGCAAAGATTGTCAGTCAGCCGCCGCACAACAACGGCAGCAACAACAGAAATTGATTACCAAATGTGCACGGCTTTCGAGTGGTTTTAGGTCCTGCGGAAAATGCGGCTAGGAAGTGGGCGGCAGGACAGGGCTGGATAGGCTGGGTGGCTGGATAGGCTGGCTAATAAGCACAAAAATCCACATAGAGCAGCAATTCCTTTTAATTGAAAATCTCTCACTCGCGTTTCAGCTGCCGCCGAGTGATTCGCCGCCTCCCGCGTTTCCCAATTTTCTACTCTTATACACTTTTTTTTGTTTTGTTTCATTTTCGCAATTTCTTTGCGGCTGCAGTGCGTTTAGTTGATAGAGGAGGCGTGGCAGCGACAGGGCAGGATGGAAGGGGTTGGGGCGTGGCTGCAGCACCGAATGCATTCAATATTGCATTTTTTTCCTCCGACAACATGCAAGGATAATAAGGACTTTAGCAGGCTTGCGACTTTTTTGTTATCCTCTTTTTTTTGTTTGTTTTTGAATCCTTTTTTTTTGGGACTGATTGACTTGCGAACACTCCGCATAACCCCTCCTCGGCGCCGGGGGTTTTGCCTGGCTCCTGCAAAAGTTGATTGCAGCAAGGACTTGCGGCCGAAAATTGCATTGGATGCATTTGCTGGGCAAACAAACTGGGGCCAAATCCTGTATCCTGAAACAGGAACAGAGCCGCTGCCGAATCCGTAACAAGAGTCATGAAAAAAGTTTCTGCCACCGACGTCTCATCCTCGTAAGAACCTCGTGCTGCATGTGCAACGCATATTAGCCGAGTTGTTATGCCCTGAGTCCTGGGGCCGGAGCTTCGAGTCCTGTGCCATCGTGGCCCGTGCATTGTCCTTCTGGTCGAGCGCCTTTTCTCATACCTCACGGTGTTCTGTTTTTGTTTTTTTTTTTTCGTTTTTTCTGCGGCTGCCTTTTGTTTGATTTGCGAAATTGCAATATGCTGGCAGTCTGACTCGGTTCGTCTCCGGTCCTTCTGAGGATAAACCCCATCTCACCACCCTCCTTTAACTTGCAGGATAACTGCAGTTAGACTGCAGTGCCATTGCAACTGATGCTTGGTACGAGATACCCCCTTTTTTGGGAGCAGTAAGTGATTTAATAAAGAGAATAGAGTCTATTTTTGTTACTAAATCGTACAGAATTATTTGACACACATTTTTCAATCCTTATTACATAAACTTGAATTGATTTCCAATTACATTTTTTCAATTCATTTTTTGGTCAAGTGATTTTTTGCAACCCTCCGTGGGAGTGAAATAATTTACTTCTTCAAGTGACAGATTATCCCCATAAATATTTTAATTTGATTCATTTGCAACCCCACTCGGAGTTCAACCCCCCAAAGCCCAGCACCCCGCCTCTGATCAGGTTGATGTCCGGTTTCCTGCCCTGCTGCCACACCCACCGAAGCCTTTTAACTCGAGTGCGTTTTTCATCATCAACAGGAGCCAGCAGCAGCAGCCTCCTGCCACTTCCCTGGGCCAGATTTCCGTTTAGGTCCGGCCGCAGTGGAAAGTCTTGAGGCTACGCCGGAGACCCTTCAGCCGGCCGAACAGCAGCGCCAAAATGCACTGGACGTTGGTCACGACGCGGAGCAGAAATCAAACAATCAAACAAAATGAAATCGCCGGCCTGGGTCGGGCTTTCTCCCCGGTTTTTTGCTCCCTTTTTGCTGCTCGCGAGTTTTTGTTGGCTTTGTTCTGCTGCTGCTTTTGTGCACACGCCCCCTCAAAGTCCAGTTCTGCAGTCATCAAGTTTTTGCCTCCCCTCCACAGTTCTTCCACGGTTATTTTTTTTTTTTTCTCTTTTTCTGCCAAGCCCCCTCCTGCTGGCGGGCTTCCGGCTGCCCATGCTTCTTTGGCATGTCTTCGCATCCGTTGCATTCACTTTTGCCGGCCGGCCGTCCATCTTGCCCCAATGCTGATGCCACGGCTACTGGCACTGCAGCCAGACGAAGGAGCCACCCTTCGAGCCAGTCCCACCCCCAAAAAGCTCTACTGACTGTTGACTTCACCTGCCTCCCGGCCGCTCCCTCCCGCCCTCTCTCTATATATTTTATTTTTAATTAATTAATGCGAATGCAAAGTACAATTTCTACAAGGAAAACTTGTTTTGCAACTCGCAGGCAACCCTTTTGGGCGCAGGCTCCAGAATCTCCAATTGCGGCCCTGCAACCCCATCGGCTCTAAATGCACTTGAAAAAAATATTATATTTCAATATTCCATTGGCATAAAGTGCTTAAATGATTTAGTTTTGAAGCTATACTAACTTAAGTCAACAACTAAAGTGAAAAATAAGTTTTATAGACTTACTTTACTTAGACTTCTTAGATAATGTATCTTCATTCTCTAGAAGCCCATCAAATTGTACCCAACCACTATTCAAGTCACCCATTTTTTCCATGTGGCATGACAAGTTGCCGGCTGTGGCGCCTCCAAATATGCACCGAGAGCGGTGTCTGGCAGCCAGTGAAGAAATGCAGTTAATTTACTCAGAAGTAGCAGCGAATTGCAGTGGCGAAAGAGGCTTGAAGTGGGGAGGGAAGTGCTTCAAGGAGGCCGGGAGGCAGGGTGGTCTGAAGAAAATTGCTGCTGCAGAAAGTTGCTTCTGCAGTTTCTTTTGTTTTTGTGTGCACGCCGTAATGTATGCAACATAATTTTTGCGCTCTTAGCTGCCACTGCCGCTGGATGAATTTTTGTTAGTACCCCTACTTGTGAGGGAAGCAGGACGAAACCGACGCGGAGGAGTTCTGCCTAGTTGGGATATATGCAGTCACCTCCTTTCAGGCATAACTGAGATGTATGTGTGTGTGTGTGTGTGTGTAGTGTATCTGTGTGTGTGTGTGGGCTCCCCATTTCTGAGGTAGTTCTGGCGCAGTTGAAAAACTTTGCATTGCAAGGTGAAGAGTGCTGCTGGCAGGGAAAACGAAAAAAAAATGAGGAAAAAATCCTTATAGAACTCGTTCTCCAGGTTTTTTGCTCTTCGGTTTTTAATTTTTTTTTTCCTCATTTTTTTTCTCATTTTTGGGCCGGTGGAAAATGTAGCAAAAGTTATTTCTTCACGGTTTGCCAGGGCTCTTAATGAAATACTCGTATCTGCATGCAGGACTCTCTGTATGTGTTCGTGCAGTTGGCAGCAAAGTGGTCTCCACGGGTTACTTAATAGGTAGGCTGGCACAGCTCACCTGGCTGGTAACTGCGAGTCCTTAAAGCCGAAATGGGAAGGTCCTGAATGGAGCCTTTAGTTCGAGAGCTGGCAACGAATTTTGCTCCGTGCAATAGGCGACAGTTCAGCGACACACTGTTTACTGCCTCAAAAGCCTCAAAAGGAGGCAGCTGCATCTTTCAATCTCTGACTTTTCCGACTCTGGGCCCGTGCATCCTGCACCCTCCACCCCAAATGCAAATAGACAGCCCTGGCTCCACCTTGAGCAAAGTAGGATAAAAAGAAAATGCAGCAAAAAGCAAGCTGCAGGGCTATTGGGGGCCACAGGGTGAGGGGGACACACTGCAGACGACACATTTTAATGATGCATGCAACAGTAAACTGCAATCAGATATGCGCACATCGTTAGTCTTCAGCATCAGCCGCCGTTTGTTGATTATCTTAGAATGGAAAGCGAGGCAAGAAAGATAACCCATACGCCCCGTGTGCTTGCCGCATTGGATGGAAATTTATTTGCCGAGCAAATAGACTGCACTCGCTTGCCGTGTGTGTGTCCTGTGGCAAGAAGTTGTCGCTCCTTGGCCTCCAACCACCGAGGCGGTTACCATCCCTAAGGAAAGGATCACAGGAGCAAAAGAAAGAGGCACCGAGGGCGGGTCCTAGGACTCGCGGACCAGGGACCGGGGACCGACAGAGGAAACCCCTAACGGAGGCACTTTTTTATGCAACTTCTTCAGCTCGAGTGGTTTCCCAAGTTGACGTTTCAAATGTCAATTGTGTGCTTAACTGCATTCTTTTGACGTCTCCGTCGACATCCTTGCTGGCTTTCCTTATTTGCCCGAGAGTGTTTGGGTGAGAGTCTGGTCCTGAGTAGGGCAGCCCGTCTCGAGCCCAGTTGCGTTCCCATTCCCAGGTCTTTGTCTAATTTTGGTTTCTTTTTGTTGCAAATTGCGGCCTAAGCGGAGAGGCACGGGGTGGAAAGGTGTGGAGAAGTCACCTGGTTCCTGGAAATCGTCTAGCGGGAAAAACACAGAAATTACAGAACTTACAGAAATTTGAATATCCTTTTAAGAAATTATCAAACTGGTTTTCTGTATTATTTTTTTTTGTCGAATATTCTATGGATATTTTCATTTTTATTAAAATAATACCACAAAAATTTCAATTACGAAGAAAAACAAATCAAAAAAGGATTCATTGACTTTACTTTTAATAAGTCTGAAGATTTGAGTGTTTTTTTTTAATTTTTTTGGGTCTGTTGACACTTAATTTTTTTATCCTTGTGGATAGAAACTGAATGCAAATATCTTAAAAACTATGCTACACAATGCAATCTATAATAATCAATCAATATTGAACCCGTATTCTTATACACCCCACTCCCTTCAACTCATCCAGGGTATGCGTAATTTCTTTTCTTTGGCTTTCACTTTGTTTGAGCAACGTTGCAGTGACTTTTGCCAAGTCGCTGGGAAAATATGCCGCATTCACAGCCACACACACACACACAGTGGGGGCACACACCAGGGGCACCAGGAACACACACTCGCACAGAGTCAGCGAGTCAGACTGCAATCTTGCCTTCAATTAAGCTTTGACAAGTGCATTGCACACAGGAGCTGGGAAAGGAGTGGGGCTCGGATTGAGACAAGCAGAAGAAGTCGCAGCAGGAGCAGCAGGATGCCACAAAGCGCATAAATATGAATGAAGGTAGCTGCCAAAGGTGGCCAGGGTTGGCAGGAGGAAAGGATGATGGACTCCTTGCCGTAAAACTGGCCAAAAAGAAAGAAATGCAGAAAAAAATGTATATATAAATAAACAGAAAAAGACTGAAGCCGGCCAAAGAGGCCCTGAAGAAGGAAACGCAAATAAATGAATTGCACTTTTCCTTTGCTCGAATTTTCTTCTGGCGCCCGTTTGAATGGGAGGCCGAATGCTCAATGGCTGTGGAAAAACTTTGCATATTGTGTTTATTCTATGCCCGGAGATAGAGATAAAGAGCTCCAAGCCAGCCAGGTGGAAGTCGGGAAGGATTCAGCCTTTAATTAAGCGGGTCCAAGTCGCAGCATTATGCTTAGATAATGGCAAGGCCATGGCGGCTACCCCAGCAACTACTGCGAGATACAGATACAGCTACAACTAGAGATATAAAATGCAAATTATGCGGGGAATTGTGTGCTCATTAATTAAAATTGAACGACATTGAGGCAAGGTGGCAAGAATTGAGCAAGAACTAAAGATTTCATAGCCCCAGCAGCATCATTAGGGCAGAATCCCCTTACTGTCCACGCCACTGCACTTTGAGGTGAACACTCAAAAGTTTCGAGACGGGGGCAGGAGTTATGGTTAGCTGTCGAAATATATATATATATATATATATATTTTACATATATTACAATCCACTAAGGGGTCTGAGTCAAAATGCAAATCTTGCAGATTTTTAATTTCTTTTCAACGAAAATTTTATTTTCTGTTTGCATTTCTTGTTGTTCGCCCAGGAGCTTGCCAGGAGCAAGCAACCCTTTATTATTTGCCAGCCTGCCAAGGATGCCGGCCCTCATCCCGCCAGATTCCAGATGCCTTGCTGCTTTTAAGCTTCATTATTATGTATTATAGATTCATATTATGCACTTTTTAATTTTTTTTGTCTGCCAAAGAGACTCTCCAGACCGACAGCCAAAAAGTAATGCGTTTTGCCTTGACAGGAAATAGGAGACGGGAGCTGAGAAGCTAAAGGACTTTTGAATACACTTTCCTCAAAGACATGCATCTAAATATTCGTTTTCTTATAATTTATTTCATTATAAATAGATTTGAATAATTTCTTTTTTTAATGTTTCATTTATTATTTTATAATTATTTTACATTTTCCAAACCTCTTAATAGTAAGGGCATTTATTAAAAAGGTTTCTTGGTCTGAGGCCGCCTGCTGCAGTCAGGACTTGAATGTCCTTGGCCGGGCCACCCTTTTCGACTCGACCTGCGGCAGTGTGGGTTGTCTTCTGGTTGCATTGCCACAAGTTGCTGCTCGAGATTCGTGCCCCAGCCCACGAGGTCCTTCGAATCCGTTCCTTGTTCTTGTGCAGTGCCTTTCAAGACTTTTTTCGCCCGCCTTCCTTGCCGCTACATTTGCCGCTTTTTGGGGTTGCATCTGCGAGATACATTCGCGTAATGAATTCGGCCCGAGGGTGTCGACAATGAACTTGCCTGCATTCGCTGCCCCGGCCCCGAAAAACCTACTAGGGCGTTGACATGTCGAGGAAAAGTATTCCGAAAATTACTTGCAAGGAGAACTTCACGCTTAGCTTGCCAGGAAGGCTAGCCCCGGCCAGCCAGGTCCTGGCCCCGACAGGAAGAGGGAGGAAAAGCGACCGGCCAGCTGGGAACCAAACCTGCCGATTCATGTAAAGCTATTCCACAAGATCCCGGACGGAAAGGCGCCTCGAAGCAGAACCAATGCTGCTCGAGGAAACAATTTCCATTTGCATGGCGAGGGTGCTCGCTTTTCACACGGTTCTGCTGCTGGTGGAGGAAAGACAATAATTTTTAATAATTTCCTTTTGCTTTAAATAGTTTTTCCTTTGGCAAGCAAACAAATTCCCACCGCAGTGGACAATTGAAGTGTTAGATGCAAAGACACAATTGCCCGCAAGTGGCTGCACCACAGATACAGATACAGATACAGATATATGTAGATACAGATACGCGCAAGATAACTTGATTGCACTAATTTGACTGGAGCAGCACCCGAAGAGTGCATTTGTACATATGTATGTAGTTCCCATGGCTAGATAGTTTCATAGTTCCGCATTCGACAATTGGTCCGGTTCCTTCTTTGGCTGCTGTGCAGTTGGGCTGTGCAGTCGATCCCGAAGTCAACTGGTCTGCTGGGGGTTGCTTCAATCAACTTCTGACAAGAAGTGTTAAATCTGCACCGCAGAGTGTCCGCAATTGCAGGCTGGAGGCTAGAGGCTAGAGGCTGGAGGCTGCTTTATTAGAATATCCGGCAGCTTAGGCCGCAGACAGCTTGTCTGCTCTGGCCTGCTCTGGTCCACATTGTCATAATTCATAAATCAACTAATTCTGAAGTCGTACAGAAACAAATAGCCCCCACTGCCCGAAATCTGTGAATTCAGCTCAAAAAGTTCTCAGGCAGGGGCCACATCACGACGTTTGCAGAGACAGGGGCAGGGGCAGGGGCACTGGCAAGAAGAAACAATTAAAGGGTTTCGAGTTGCCTTAATGAACCGCAGCCGGACAAAAGGTCAAGTCGCCGGCTGAAAGACAAGACCATCAGCGACAAACAAAGGCCCAGAGGCTCAGGCTCATCCCCAGGCCGGCCCAAGCCCAGGCCAGAAACCGAAAGGCAAACAAAGGTGGGGCCGAGATACAGAAAACGAAAGGGAGAATTACGAGAAAAAGCGTCACGGCGGTTGCCTGCACTTCCTGGCAAGGAAGCGACAATGCCAAGGTAAAGGAGACGGCGAAGACGCCGCCAGGGTTTCAATTACCGGCCAAGAGATTTCCCAAAAACCCAGCTCCAAGAGATGAGGCCTTCGCTCTCCTGGTGAGTGACCTCCCTTAATTGAGCGTGAAGCGATGTGCTGCAGTGACACCTTTCTTTCGATTGGCATTATGACATGGACATCGCTCAACATCGAAATGGATATGGATATGGACATGGACATGTGGATATGGACAACCCCCTAAGACAGGAGACAGGCCGGCCGACTGACCGGCCAGTTGGACGGTAATGAACATTAATGTTCGTATTGTGTAATGTCGCGACTTTAATGTAAAGTGCAATGAAGCAATGCAAGGCCATCCGCGGGTGCCGTGGGGGATGGTGGCGGTGCATCCACCGGATGCGCTCATTAAGTGCTGCAGCCTTTGACTTGCGGACCCGAAACGCAAGAACAGCGAGCTGCGATGCACCGTGCCCCGAACTGGAACTGGACACAGCTACGAGCTGAGTTATGATGCCAGCTGACGAGCTGTCAGAAGAGTCATCCACCCAGAGAGGGACTGTGCCAGCAAGTGGTTGTTAAGTCTGATTCACGACTCGGTTCGGAAATCAGCGCCCAGCCCTCATTTCATATCATTTTTATGTTTTATATCCAACGGGTAGCACGTGTTCCCCTTTCCCCATCTGCCTCCTATGCCTCCAGTCCCCCTCTCTGCCTCTTTGATCTGACCAGAGGCCACTCAACTGAAATTTCTTTTTGTTTTCACCTCCTTCGCGGACGGAGGTCATAATGCAAAACCATTTTCCACAAATTTAATTTCATTAATGTCCCTGCGCCATCTGTAATCCTTCCTTCTGGCTTCCTTTCACCGTTCTCTTGGGCTCCTGTGCTCCTCTGGCGACCCTTCAAAGTTCTTCAAATGTCAAGCGGAGCAGCGCAGGATTCTCCGGCAACTAAATTATCATAATGAATCCGACTGGGCGACTACTTGAGTTCTGTTTGCCGGGGAACTCGACTCGGTTAAGCGCTCGGCTGGGCTCTTACCTCTTGGCCGGCTCTATTCCTAACGATTTTTTAATTGAAACTGTCACTTGTCGAGGAGCCACCTCGGGAGGAGGATGAAGAAATGGCCCCCATTCTGCCATCTCGGACGGGGACTCGGACAACTGAAACTGTCATTGATTTTCTGCAAGAACGCTGACTCCTCTCCAGCTGAAGTAGTTGCCGTTGCAATTACCGAGGAATAAAATGAACAGGGAGCTGCCGCCCAGCCAGCAAAACGTTTTGAAAAGATTTCCAAGAATTTTATCTCCGATGCATAAATCAACAATTGTCTCTACACTCCATTGTTTGATCAAGAAAATCTTTTTCATTTCATCCAAAAAAAAAAAAAAAATACACAACCAACTGGCAAAGGATTTTAATGTGCAGGAGCTGGAGCTGAGGAGCTTCGACAAACAATGGGGAATTGAATTTTATGCTTTACATGATTTTATTGCGGCTTTTTGACTCGACGCCTCCTCTACTCAAGTCTCAGCAGCCTTCCGGTCATTCCCCAATGAAAACGAATCGCAGTTCGCCTTTATTAGCTGCAAATTTCATTATTCAAGGCAATTTGCCTCGGCCAGACGCCTCGAAAAACTTGCTCGATAGTTGCTATCGTTGGGAGCCCCGACTGCCCTGCCTTTCGGTTCATTGTAAATTGAATTAAATACAATCAATTTGTTGATACGCAGATGAGTTTAAACAAATTTAGTCGGAGATTGGGGCGAGCCAGGGAGGCACTGGATGCCACGGCGTGATGAGTCAGGCCTTTTAATGTCCGTACCCCCGGACACTGGGTCCCATGTTAGTCACTCCGGCGGGGCAAACGACACCCGAGTGCCGTCCAAGGCTCTGGACATGCAATCAGAGACACCTTTGGACCTCCACCCCTTTAATTTCTCTTTTAAAACGAAACACAAAAAGGAAAGGAGTACAAGATTCGTAACCGGCGATAGGAGAAATAGCCGTAGAGCCAGGGTGGAGGAGCCAGAAGCGGGTACAACCTCTAATTATCTCAAGGCATGACATGAAGTCATTCCTCCGGCCGGATATACATACGTATTCTATTAATGCTCACTGCCGCACTGAAATTGAAACTTCAAATATTTGTCCGCAGAGCTCAAGGACTCGCGGCCAGGACTCTGCCATGTGTGGGTAATTTCCTTAATAACCGCCAGCCTATCGCATTAACATATCTCGCATTTGTCATAAAAATAAGTCAACCAACGGCACCACCACCTCCACCTTCCCCAGCTGGCCGAGGTCTCCGAGGAGGAGGCGTTTTGTCAAGGAAGGAGCTGGGCCCTCGCAGGTGGAATGTTGCTAAGCCGTGGGCGGCGTAGGTTGGGTAAGGAAAGCCAGTGGAAGGAAGTGTTTATGTCCGTTAAGCGCCCTGCTCATATGCGTCTCGTAATGACCCCGACTAAATGGACACATTACGCGCCGGACACACGAAAAATTGAATTATTCAAGCGACTTTGGAGGCGTCGCATTTGTTGGCATTGCGTGCCAAAGTTTTGATAGCCAGCCCCAGAAGCTTCCACTCCCACTTGCCACTAATGTGCCAAGTTGGTTAAGAAAAATACGTTACACAAGTGGGTGGGGGAGTTATAGTTTTAAATGGTGAGTTAAAGTTCCACTCAGATGACTTCAAGACTTCGTTTATGCTTCGTGCTCGCCCAGCACACGCCAGACCCAGGACACCCAGTCCATGTCGTTCATGCCAACCCCTGCCACCCTGAAAAGTAACTGTGGAGAAGAGGCCTGAACCCTGGACTGTAACGGCCGAGGATCGACGACAGTTGGTTTCCCAGAGCGTCTTCAAGACGTTGCGAGTGGGGGTTGAGTTCAGGGAAGCGAGTCAAGGCGCAAGACCAGCTGCCAGCTGCATTCTCTGATTGCAACCTTAATAATTGGTAAATAGGGAAACCCCTAACCGGGTGGGTTACCAAGTGCCACGCACCAAAACGGATGTAGGGGAAATCACTGAATTGGGACTGAATCGGAAACTTTGAATGCCTGGCGGGACTGTACGCTGAAATTAGTTTGGAAGCGAGTGCAAAAAGCACTTACGATTAAGAGCCAGCGGAGTTGTGGTGACGGATCTGGGGGGGCGGGGAGGAGGAGGCAAGTATCATTTGGCTAACGCTTGAAATTGGCTTCGTGACGCTTATCGCGATCAATAAATAATATACGAGCTATGCGAGACAGAGACGGGGCCACACAAGATAGATACACGAACGACATCGGGGCAGAAAACAAAAAGTATCTGCCAGATACATTTGAGTAATTTGCGTCGTTAGTGCCGGAAAGAGAGGCAAAATAATAATAAAAGAAAGTACGCTTGATTACAATGAAAATGTTTTTAATGCCCCCGTCGCCAGTGCCTCCCCTCCCCCTCCCTCTCCCCCACCGAGCCCCGACGCCAGAGAAAGATATCTGCATAGATAGGCCAAAGCTAAAGGACACACGTTAGGCATGCATTTCGTCCAATACCACCATTTTTTTTGTTCGTCTTTTTATTTTTCGTTGCGATATTAAAAGCGCGATAAGCCCATGGACACGAAGGTGGCGGGTGGGGGTGGCGCACCGAGTGGGCGGCAGATGCAGGTGGCTACCAGGTGGGACAAAAGCCCAGTGCAGCGGAAAGGAAAAGCCTCAAAGTCGAACGAGCGCCGGCCACTGTCCAAACAAAAGTCTGAAAAATGAGCAGTGGGAGCCGACTTGGCCACATATGGCCATTTTCTGGCTGCCATTGCGTGCCTGGCCCGTATCCGTATCCGTATCTGTATCTGTATCTGTATTCTAGCCTATATATATGCTATATGTATGTCGGTGTGCCTGTGCTATCTAATCAAGCGCTGAAAGACAATAAAAGCCAACAACGCAGCCACGACAAACAACGACCACAAAATGTGCTTATGTCTGAAAACAGCGAGCAGGACAAGACGGTATGGGTTGAGTAGAGACTAAAAGGATACCCCTAGAAATTAAAAACTTTTACACAAATTAAGCTATTAGGCTATGGAAGTACATTTAAGAGGTATATCACATATATACAGATGGAAACTTGATCCATATTATTTGTTTAATCTTATTGCTTCCCAAAAACGTAAAAATATTTATTTAATTGAAAGATAGTTTATGGAATATTTTATACAAAAATAATTCTATACCCTATACTCTATTAAATCTAATTTCCATTAGAATCCCAGCAACCTACTTCTAAATGGAAAAGTGCCACGGGAAAACCTTTACCAGCTCCACTCGAAAGTATCGCTCGGATGTCGTATCTACGCCGCCATATGGCGACCAACCGTCGATATCTGTGAGAGTGTTTTCGTGTACTATAGTACAAGTACTATCTCTATCTTATCTGGCAGTTAGGGGCTCAGCCAAGGAGCGTTCTACTGCCCCTTCTACTCCTGCCCCTGCTGCACATATCCTCCCCCCAAAAAAAACTGGCCATAACAATAACCGAGGCTGGGCTGACATCATAATAATTCCAGTTTACTGCATTGCAATCCTCCGGCAGAAGGACCTTTTGGCAAGTTCGTTGCAAAACTTTTCGCATAAAACCCGACTGTTCGAGACAGCCATACGGAGAAGGCGGAGAAGGACACTTTCTTTCAGGACAATTCAGCAGCCTCACAAAGTTGCTGCTGTTGCCGATGTTGCTGCTGCCAATTCTCGTGGAAACGACTGCCAGCAAACTTTGCAGCAGCATAATTTTAATGTGTTTGTGCCAGCAGGATTAGAGCTTGGTCTACTCCCTCCACTTCCCAACCCAACTCCCAACTCCCAACTGCCAACTACCAATAACTGCAACTGCAATGGCAATGAATGCCAAAAGCAAGCAAAAACACTGTTTCGACGACTTTGGCATAAATAGAAATAGTTCCGGAATCCGGATCAGGTAGAAATCGTTTCCTCCAACCGGCTGGATGGATGTCAACTGCTGCCACCACCGAGCACGCCCCTTGGTTCCGTCTGCCCGAGTGCCGAGTGCCTCGCTTCCTTTTGGTCATCACCCCCCCTCTGTTGCCCTCCGATTCCTGCAGCTCCCCCCACCGGATCGCCGCACGCGCATTGAGCCATAGAGCGAGTGAGTCCAGGTGTGCTCCGATGATCGTTCTTCACTTCGCTCGTGTCTGCTACACTGGGAGAATATGTGGTAGTCTCTATATCATATCTTAGTAGACTCTTTTTCGCCACCTATACCATTTTTCTTCAAGTGTATTGCGAGTCCCTTTTGAAAACTAACTTCATTTAAGATCATCAGCTGTTTGGATCATTTCCTTCCGCATCCGATTTTCGGATAGGGGCTGCAGATTCTGGGACGGTTTCGCATTATTCTTGCTATGCGATTTCCTCCGCCATTTAAACACAACTCGAATCTGGCGGCTCGGTGTGTGTTTAATCTAGAATAATGGATCTCTGGAGCGAAATCATATAGTTCTAATTGCCACTAGTCGGGTTTTTGGGACAGTTTTTGCTTTTAACGGATTTTAGAGTCACTTGACCGTAACATCATACTGGCTAGCCACCTCACCCCACCCGCCCATTTATGAGCTGTGGTGGCGGGCCAAAGCATATTTTAATGATGACACCCGACCACGAGAAAGAGAGGGGCCCATAGCGACCGACAAAGACAGAGGATGAAACTCGAAAACACATGGCCGTGCCACACTTCGTTCGTTTGTGCGACGAGTAGTGCGACATTACCGTGTGCCGCGATCTGTGAAGGCACATTCCAAAGCACACTTTGAGATACACATGCCGAGCACCCCCACCCCCACTACCATCCCCTCGCCTTGCCCCACCCCCTACCAACCCATCCCTCATGAAGAGCGCATGCAAAGTATGCCTATCCATGCCAGCCAAGTCAGCCAGCGAAGCCAGCGTTTTTCAGTCCAAACATGAACGGAAAATGTGTTAAGGTCGTAATTATCTGCGCTGCTGTTTCGTAGGTGGAAGTTCGCCTCAGCTGGCAACTTTCTTTGCTCCTTGGTTCCTTTCTTCGTCTTTGGCACAGGGATAGCGCCATATGGCCCTCCTCCAACCCTCGGCGGGGTTGAAGGGAAGGGCGTTAGAATTGCCTATTGATAAGGCGCTCATAGAAGTCCGGGTCTAGACCCTAAGTGCATTGAACTTGTGAGTGCCAACTGTCTTACTTGGCCATTAAAAAGTGTCTAAGGAAAGCGTTTCTCAAAAGAAAATTTTGTAAACACGACAAGACAATTATGTAGTTTCCTTGGAGTAGAAAATTTGGGCACGTGGGTGCCATTTAGAGATATTATCTAAAGTAATTAGGCTGGCAATGTTAATCCTAATATTTTATGGAAAAAGAAGAAAAATCTCAACAGTGTCGCCCAGACTGTATTTTTAAGCATAATTTAGAAAATAAAATAATATTATTACACTACATACTATATAGTTCTACAAGTTTGAACTTCCTAGTTTCAAATTTCCTGCCAGATTTTAACCAAAAACTATCTCTTTTCTTTCCAGGAGGATCTATGATGGACGACAGAGAGAAATAACGCTTTGTTTGTGGTAATTTTGAAAACTCTAATATCTCTAACGATCTGCAATGCAATGGAATTTATCGTCCCTCCCTATATCCTATATCCTACCTCCTATCCAGACCCATGCCCAACTTGCAAGTCCTGTATATAGGGGTGGCTATGCCTCTCCCCTGCCTTCGCTGCTTCCCTTCTTCACCCTCCTCTGTTTTAATTCTTGTCCCACCGGGTTGTCCTTGCAAGCTGCAGGCTTGAGGCAAGTACAGTTGCCGAAAAGGAACCAGGAACCCTCACCGCCTGCCAGGGAGGGTGGCTTCTGTTGACATTAACTTGGTCCTACGGGCTAGAGTCCTTATGCATTCCAATGCACTCGCAGTTGCAATCGTATAATGGAATAAAAATTGAAGGGCCTGGGTCTAGCCTGGTCTCTGGAAGTGGAAAACCCAAGGGGAGGATTCTGTTGGGTTCTTGGAAAATGCAGATGGCCCCTCGTAGACACAAACGATTAAATGCGATACAGATACAGGCCTAGTAAGGCATGTGATCGATAGTCGATGGTTTGACGCATTTGGCGGTTCCAAAGTTCCCTTATTGATTATTTCGAGTGCTTACGCATTCAGTCCACGGCCATATGCAAAGTATGTCTATGTATCTGCGGCTCGGCTGGTGCGCCTGTATCTGTATCTGAAAGTAAGTCAAACTTGTTTATCAGCGAAAACGGAGTGACTTATCTTTATTTGTTGCTGGCCATTTACAAAGCTGAAAGGGGGCGGGTAATATGCCGCCCTCAACCCCGCCAACCCACGCACACACACACACACACACACACACACACACACACACACACTCACCAGCATACCCTTAGTCATCCAACAGATATAAGCTCAAGTGGAGAAATTAGATAAAAACCTGTGTCTGGAGGGTGGGATTCTGCTGAATTAGGGCCACCACCAACACTACCACCACCCTCTGCCAGCAGCCCTCTGAGCAGCCACCCCTTGGGCAGCCCCAAACCGAGCACCAATCAAGTGGCCACCCAAACCAGAAGCTTTCGGCCAGCCACTTTTACTTTTCGTTTAAACATCAAACACCCCTCCTCCCGCCATACCCCTCCTTTCCATTTAAGCATCTTGCAGATATCTGACTTATGCCTACCATTCATTTTACAGAAAAGATTTTTTGAGCGCAAGCAAGGATTATTAAACGAATACCAAACTAAAACCAAACCAACTAAAGCCCAAAACGACAAAAATAAATACAAAAAAAAATCGACGACACAAAAACGAAATAAAAATTAAAGATAAATCTCGAACTCTTTCGCAAGTTTTTGAGCCAAAAACCAAAATAAAACAAAAAAAGGAAAGCATCGAAAACATTTTTGGAAAGCTACGAGAAAAATCAAAGCGAAGAGAAGCAACAAACTGGAAGGGAAAACAGAAGAAGACCAGCGAGGAAATACAAATCAAATCTAAATAAAATTAAATGCAAAGGACATTCGCATGTGTGTGGTGGTGGAAAGAAAATTCAAAACAAAATTCACAATTAGAAAACGGAGAAAAAAACGTAGAAAACGCAGACGCAAAATCAAAGCAAAGAGTGCCAGCCAAGAATTTTGAACTTTGAACATTTCGACCAAAAAAGTTGAGCGACAGCAAAATTTCAACGTTTGGCGCAACAGCAACATAAACAGCAGCAGCAACAACAATAAGGACATCAAGGATTGCAGGAGCGAACGGTTTTGAAGGCGCAGCACACATCGATATACCTTCATACCACACACCACTAGGACTTGGACACTTGGAAACAGAATCATTACCAGATAGGGATACGGGCGCATCTGGATCTAAAAACAAAACAAAAAATTTAAGGATTTGCCTAGATTTGCCAGGACCTTAGTCACACACGCACACGTCGCGGCGAATTCGGCCACCGGAGAGAAGGGAACAAAAAGAAAGCCGAGCAGGGGAAATTCCGGGGAGAGGCCAGCCAATCCGGGAAAGTCGTTGTCGAGGGGAAAAGGCAGTCGAGCGGTGAGAGAGAAAGCTGAGCGAGAAGCGAGAGAGCTGCTGCTGCTGCTGCTGGTGGACATCATCTTAGGATGTCATCAGAGGAGTACGTGGCGGACTGTTTTGGTTTGTACAGCGATGAGAACAACGTGCTGCTGAAGGCGACTGGAGAACAACCGGAGATAACAGCCCCAAGCACCAAGCAGCAACAGTCGCCGCCGCAACAGCAACAGCAACAGCAACTGCAACAACCACCGCTAAACGGACACACGACCCCAACAACACCCATACAGCTAACAAACGGCAGCGACATTTTTACGGCGAATTCCGGCGACACCAATACTAATACTAATACTAATACCAATACCAACAGCAACAGCAACAACAACACGGAAGAGCAGGAGAGCAAGAGAGAGCAGCAGCAGTCAAAGCAGCAGGCAAGGCAGCAGGCCCACGACAAGGAAAAGGAGAAAGTCATCGACGACGAGGGCGAGTCTGACGATTCCGACGACGACGTCGTGGTCGTGCTCGAAGGTTGCAACAACAGCAACAGCAACAGCAACAGCAACAGCAGCGCAAGCAGCAGCAACAACAACCATAAGGGAGCAACGACGGCGACAGCAACGACAACGGCAAACAACTGTAATCGTGGCAGTGGCAGCGGCAGCGGCAGCAACATCAGCGGAGGTCTCAGTCGTAGTCATCGAAGCGGCCGGAGTAGTCGGCAAATCAGACAGTCAACGGCCGTCGGCAAGACAACAACGTGCGCGGCTAAAAAATCCGGAGTGACTTCAGTTCCGACTCCAGCCAAGAACACGAACGTCGTAAATTCGATCGGAAGTAACGGAAATAGTAATATTAATAGTAATAGTAACGGGAACGGGAACGGAAACGGAAACGTGAGTGCTAAAGTGAATCGTCGTTCGCGCCACACATCCTTGAGCAAAGACAACAACAGCAGCAGCAACAGCAACAGCAACTGCAATAGCAACAGCAATTGCAATAGCAACACTAGCCAAATTAGCAACACCAGCAACACTGCTGGCTTCATGAGTAGCGCTGCCGCGGCTGCTGCGGGTGCCGCTGGTGGAGGAGGAGGAGCACTGTTCCAACCCCAATCGGCCAGCACGGCCAACACGAGTCCTTCGGGTCTGGGACTGAGCCAAGCGACAATTCCCAGCCACTCGCCCACAAGCAACTCACCGGTTTCGGGTGCCAGTTCCGCGTCGTCTTTGTTGACGGCAGCCTTTGGCAACCTGTTCGGGGGATCCTCGGCCAAGATGCTGAACGAACTGTTCGGCCGCCAAATGAAGCAGGCCCAAGACGCCACCAGTGGCCTGCCCCAGAGCCTGGACAACGCCATGCTGGCCGCAGCCATGGAGACTGCCACCAGTGCCGAGCTACTGATCGGCAGCCTGAGTTCCACGTCCAAATTGTTGCAGCAACAACAGCAGCAGCTCAACAATAATTCCGCCACAACAGCAACCACAACGCCGCTGAGCAACGGAACCAATGCCTCGATCTCGCCTGGATCGGCCCACAGCTCCAGCCACTCGCATCACGGTGTCTCCCCGAAGGGAAGTCGTCGGGTTTCGGCCTGCAGTGATCGCTCCCTGGACGCCTCGGCAGCCGATGTAGCTGGCGGATCTCCTCCGAGAGCGGCATCCGTGAGCTCTTTGAACGGAGGAGCTAGCAGTGGAGAGCAGCAACAGCAACAGCAGCTGCAACACGATCTCGTGGCCCATCATATGCTGCGCAATATCCTGCAGGGAAAGAAGGAGCTCATGCAACTCGACCAGGAACTCCGCACGGCCATGCAACAGCAGCAACAGCAACAGCTCCAGGACAAGGACCAGCTCCACTCCAAGCTCAACAACAACAACAACAATAATATATCGGCAGCTGCCAACAATAACAACAACAACACGATGGAGAGCATCAACCTCATCGAGGACTCCGACATGGCGGACATCAAAATCAAGAGCGAGCCTCAGACGGCGCCAGCACCGCAGCAATCGCCGCACGGCAGCAGCCACAGCAGTCACAGCGGGAGCGCCAGTGGCAGCCACAGCAGCCTGGCCAGCGATGGCAGCCTGCGACGCAAGTCCTCGGACTCGCTGGACAGCCACGGCGGCCATGACGAGGCGGATCAGGAGGAGCAAGACCCCAATCGGCAAAGATCGCAGAGCCGTGCTCCGGAGGACCCGCAGCTGCCTACCAAAAAGGAGGCTGTGGACGATATGCTGGACGAGGTGGAGCTGATGGGTCTGCACTCGCGGGGATCCGATCTGGAGAGCCTGGCCTCGCCCAGCCATTCGGACATGATGCTGCTGGACAACAGCAAGGACGATGTTCTCGATGACGACGATGACGATGATTGCGTGGAACAGAAACGCGACCCATCTACATGCCTCAAGAAACCGGGCATGGACCTCAAGCGGGCACGCGTAGAGAACATTGTGTCCGGCATGCGATGCAGTCCCTCATCAGGACTCGCCCAGGCCGGACAGCTCCAGGTAAACGGCTGCAAGAAGCGCAAACTCTACCAGCCCCAGCAACACGCCATGGAGCGTTATGTGGCAGCAGCTGCCGGCCTGAATTTCGGCCTCAATCTGCAGAGCATGATGCTCGACCAGGACGACAGTGAGTCCAACGAGCTGGAGTCGCCGCAGATCCAGCAGAAGCGCGTGGAGAAGAACGCCCTCAAGTCCCAGTTGCGATCCATGCAGGAGCAGCTCGCCGAGATGCAGCAGAAGTACGTGCAGCTGTGCACGCGCATGGAGCAGGAGAGTGAGTGCCAGGAGCTCGATCAGGACCACGAGCAGGATCAAGAGCCGGAGCCAGAGCAAGAACAGGAGCCGGACAACGGCAGCAGCGACCACATCGAGCTGTCGCCATCGCCCACTCTGACCGGCGACGACGATGTAAGTCCTGCCCACAAGGTGGAAGTTCCGGGCTCCAGTTCTCCCTCGCCATCGCCCCTCAAGCCAAAGACGGCGCTGGGCGAGAGCGGAGACTCCGGTGCCAATATGCTGTCCCAGATGATGAGCAAGATGATGTCCGGCAAGCTGCACAATCCTCTCGTCGGCGTGGGCCATCCTGCCCTGCCGCAAGGATTCCCACCGCTGCTGCAGCACATGGGCGACATGTCCCATGCCGCAGCCATGTACCAACAGTTCTTCTTCGAGCAGGAGGCACGCATGGCCAAGGAGGCCGCCGAGCAGCAACAGCAACAGCAACAACAGCAACACCAGCAGCAGCAACAGCAACAGCAGCAGCAGGAACAGCAGCGCCGCTTCGAGCAGGAGCAGCAGGAACAGCAGCGGCGAAAGGACGAACAGCAGCAGCTGCAGCGCCAGCAACAGCACTTGCAACATCTGCAACAACAGCAGTTGGAGCAGCAGCAGCATGCCGCCAATGTCGCCCCGCGACAGCAGCAGATGCACCACCCGGCCCCCGCCCGACTGCCCACTCGAATGGGCGGGGCTGCCGCCCACAGCGCCCTCAAGTCGGAGCTGTCGGAGAAGTTCCAAATGCTGCGCAGCAACAACAATAGCTCCATGATGCGCATGTCCGGCTCGGATCTCGAGGGACTCGCCGATGTCCTGAAGTCCGAAATCACCACTTCGCTGTCCGCCCTAGTGGACACCATTGTGACCCGCTTCGTCCACCAACGGCGACTCTTCAGCAAGCAGGCGGACTCCGTGACCGCAGCGGCCGAGCAGCTGAACAAGGACCTGCTGCTGGCCTCACAGATCCTGGACAGGAAATCGCCGCGCACCAAGGTGGCAGACCGGCCCCAAAACGGACCCACACCCGCATCCCAATCAGGTAATAATGGTTCACTACTCCTAGCTAATAGTCAGATGCCCGCCCAGCCGTCCGCGAATGCGCAGCAGCAGCTGCAGCAGGCTCAGGGATCCCAGCAGCAACAGCAGCAGCCAGGATCGCAACAGCCACAGCCAAGCTCGCAGCAGCAGCAGCAGCAACAGAATGTGGTGCAGCAACAGCCGCATCCCTTGATGCCGCCCAACTGCCAGCAGCTAATAGCCGCTCCCCGCTTGAACGGGAGCCAGTTGTCCTTCGCCTCGCCAGCGGCTGCTGCAGCGGCTGCCATGGGCCTGCAGATGCACCATGCCGCCGCCGCCGCGGCCATGTCCGCCCAGCAGCAGCAGCAACAGCAACAGCAGCAGCAGCAGCAACAGCAACAACAGCCGGGCGATCCTGGCATGAACACTAATCCGGCTAGCGGGCCAACAAACCCCACTAACAATAGCTTAAGTACCCTTAATATTCCACCTCCTCACATTCGTCCTTCGCCCACAGCGGCTGCCATGTTCCAGGCGCCAAAGACGCCGCAGGGCATGAATCCGGTGGCCGCCGCCGCGCTCTACAACTCGATGACCGGTCCCTTCTGCCTGACGCCCGACCAGCAGGCGCAGCAGCAGCAGCAGTCCGCCCAGCAGCAGCAATCCGTTCAGAATCCCCAGCAGAGTGCGCAGCAGACGCAGCAACAGCTGGAGCAGAACGAGGCCCTCAGCCTAGTAGTGACTCCGAAGAAGAAGCGCCATAAGGTCACAGACACGCGCATCACACCACGTACCGTCAGCAGGATTCTGGCCCAGGACGGCGTAGTCCCACCCAACGGCGGATCCTCAAACACTCCCCAGCAGCAGCAGCAACAGCAGCAGCAAAGTGTCCAGCAGCAGCAGCAGCAACAACAGCAGCAGCAACAGGCGGCGAACGGCAACAGCAGCGCCACACCCGCCCAGAGTCCGACGCGAGGCAGTGGGGGAGTAGCTCCCTACCATCCACAGCCACCGCCACCACCACCACCCATGATGCCGGTGTCCTTGCCCACTTCGGTGGCTATTCCTAATCCCTCGCTGCACGAGTCCAAGGTCTTCTCGCCGTACTCGCCGTTCTTCAATCCGCACGCAGCCGCCGGCCAGCCCACGGCCGCCCAGTTGCATCAGCACCACCAGCAGCACCACCCGCACCACCAGTCCATGCAGCTCTCCTCCAGCCCGCCCGGCAGCTTGGGTGCGCTTATGGATTCGCGCGACTCGCCGCCGCTGCCACACCCGCCGTCGATGCTGCACCCCGCCCTCCTGGCGGCCGCCCACCACGGTGGCTCGCCCGACTACAAGACCTGCCTGCGGGCCGTCATGGACGCCCAGGACCGCCAGTCCGAGTGCAACTCGGCGGACATGCAGTTCGATGGCATGCAGCCTACTATATCCTTTTACAAACAACAACAACAACATAAAATCGAATCAGAGCAGTCTGCTCTACTGATGATGGTCAAGTGAGTTTCCACCTAGTCCACGGAGTGGGGCAGAGAAAAGAAATAAAGGGGGGAGAGACTGAGCCAGTGAGAGGGGGAGGGCACTGAGCCAAAGAAAGGGCCAAAGCCAAAGTACTTAACCCGACCCGTACCTCGCTTACAAAACGAAACCAATCAAGTGTCTTCTTCAGTTTATTTATTTCCCCAACTAAATTCTTTTATAAAATGTAATCAAAACCTTATTTATTGCCACCCTGGCAGCCCCTTGTACAGCCCCCCGCCTTTGGCCAGAGCCCGGTCCTCGTCGTGAGCCCCCAAAGACCCTCAAGTCATCATCATCATCGACTTGGCCTGGCTTGAGTTGCATTTCGCAACAGAGCCACAGAAATGGAAAAAATCAATGACGAGCAGCCAATCGCAAGAGCTGCACTCATTGGCCTCTTACTAACCCCACCCTCCCTCCGCCCACTCCCACAGCCTAGCTGAGCTTTTTCAATCAGGGGCGTGGGTGGTGGGTGGAGGGTGGCCTGCACCCTTAGACATTCATTATTGGCACTCGAAAGTGCAGCCACGTTAGACGTTGGCAATCCATTCGATTCGAATCTCAGCCCCGTTTCTCTGCCCCACACGAACATGGAAATTTTGGAAAGACAGTCGACCATCACAGATATCTCATACATATACATATATATTCCACATAATCTATTAGAAATTGCGAATCCTTGACTCCTTTGCACTCTTCTACATTGACACCGATGCACCTGCGCAAGGCCAAGCTGATGTTCTTCTGGGTGCGCTATCCCAGCTCCGCGGTGCTCAAGATGTACTTCCCGGACATCAAGTTCAACAAGAACAACACAGCACAATTGGTGAAATGGTTCTCAAACTTCCGGTAAGTAGTCCAGTTGGCGATCCAGTAGTTACAATATAATCTAACTTCAAACAGCATTCATATTTATGATTTCGTTGGTCGCATTCAGTTATCTTTCTTCTTTTCGTAATTTGGGGGATATGGGGTTAAAGGTTGTTTTGCGAATAGAATTGATTGGCCAAAAATTATAATGCCACCTGTCGAAGCCCTCGACACTTCCTCGGTACTCAAGATGAAGGCGAACATGCAACGCGGCTGTCATTCCGCGACTCCCAACTGTCAGTCCGTGAAATTGCGCAAGAAGTTGCCAAAAAGTGAACCAAAACGGCGAAGGAAAAACGACAGCTGGTTGTCCGGGGCATTCCCCGGAACATCGAATCGGGTTGAGACGGGCGGAACAAAAGTGATGTGTGAGGTGAGGTAGGCCCGCATGCAGTCGCTGTGATTTGCGCGCCAAATCCGGGTCGCATCTGTCCGCCCCAGAAAAAAAAAAAAGAAAACAAAAAATCAAATACCAAGAGCGTGGCACAAGGTCTCACCTGGATTTATCGTCCAACCCTCCAAGCAGCTTAGCAGCTGCCCGTCTCGAAGACATGCGCAACGTCTTAAGGAATTGTCCTCGAGACACCCTAAGAAGTTCCCCTAGGTTCGGGGTTTCCTTTTTCCTACCTGCGCACTGGGCACACCACCAGGACAAAAGACAACAAATCATGGCCCGGCACGCTCGGGGTTTGTTTGCCGGAATTTCTTGTGGCATCTTTTGTCGAAGGATATAAGGATCTTGGGGGTTGGACGAAAAAGGATTTCGATTCCAATTCTGATTCCTTTTCCGTTTCTTTCGTAAAGTTAAACAAACCCTACTTTGCATGGGAATCGCGAATGCATCTTGTCTCCTCGGAGCGACTTCTTGGGCGGAGAGGTTAAAATGGGTGGGAATATTTTTTGATTTCTGGTGGAACGGGTTCTTGATTGTTTATTTCCTTTTCTTAATATATTTTCTAGGGGTAGCTATTTATTTGGCTGTAACGGTTTTCAGTTCCTTTTGAGTTTCGTAATGATTTCGCTTGCTTTTGTTCTTCATTCGGCGGCGAGGGAAATGCTTTCCCATGCAGCCGTTTTCCCTCAAAATTAAACCAGGAAATGAATACTTGTAACAGCTTTTATGCTCTCTCTTAGCCACTAGTTAATATTATGAGTTTCCCACGCAAGCACAAATAGACACCACAAGCCAAACTCACACACACCCACACACACTCAGATACTGGCCGGAGTGCTCTAATAACATGTTGCTCCAAGTGGGCACTTAAGAAAAATGCAGAAGCTGAAGGATGCGCAGGATGAGCTGCCACTCGAGTGGCTGGAGAGTCAAGTGTGAAAATAGCGAAGAGCCTGGCCAAGAAACTTGCGGCTGGCATATTAAAATGTGTTGCCTATTTAAGGGGGCGCTTCCCCACACATATACACCCACACATACGCTCTCGCCTGCAACACAACATATGCATAAATTCTTCCACTTGCCACATGTGTGTTGGCTAATTAACAAAAGTGGCTTTTGTGCGAGGTCCTCAAGCCAGCCACTTATATAATTGCATTAGCTGCAGTAACTTCTTTTTGTGCTCGCCAAAATGCAAATAATGAGAAGAAAGCGTCTAAAGGACATGCATTCACATTCACATTCACATTCACGATGTACATCCACATACGTAGACACTCAGACTCCTGGCGGGCTAATTAGTTTGTTTGCCAGGATACATTCAACGGGTTTCTTTTGGCCGCTTTTCATGGCGGCAGCTACTTGAGAGTTTCAAGCACAATGGCCAGGGCCCTACTGGCAAAAAGGCGCTCAAGGATACACCCACACACCCACATACATTGAGCCACTCTTACTCATTTTTTATTTTCTCACATCTCCCGCTGTTCTTTTTCTGTGTTTTGTTTCTCATCGAGTCGTTCTTTCGTTATTTTTGAGGTTAAGTGTCCTTTTGGCGCTTAGAGCAGCTTGCCGCTCTCACCCTTTCCCGTCCTTCTCCCCTTTTTGGCCAAACGCGTGAAAAGATCTTGCTGACAACAACAACAAGAACAACAACAAGTGCATTTTTATGAACACACACACAGATAGACACACACACACATACACACAGGCACAAAGAAATAGAGACAGCAACCGATACACGCTCCATTCTGTATGTATATAGACCGTATATGACTTATACAGTTGCTTATATAAGTATATAGATGCCAATACGAAAGTGTTGCCAATTACTTCATTAATGTATGAGGTAGAGATGTCTGCATATGTGTGGGTGAGTATGTGTGAGCTTATTAATAAACATTCTACTCGTTCGTATTCGTATTCGTATTCGTAACCGTAATCGTTAACGTAACCGTATCCGTAATCGTAATCGCATCGGCACTTCTGAAGGTGCAGCGAAGGAGGCGACACTCACAAGCACACACACACACACACACTCATACATATACAACATATCTGCCCGTACAGAAAAAAAATAAAAAGAAATGAATTCCACACACTCACACATGCAGAACAAGCGAGGGAGAGAGAGAGAGAGAGAGTGAGTGAGAGTGGGAGATGCAAGCACTTGACAAAGCAACGCCTGCCTGCCTTTCAACAAGTGTTTTGCGGGTGGGTGGGGCACCCACCTCACACCCCTCTCTCTTCTTCAGCTTCGCCGCTCTGTCCCTCGCGATATGTGCAAGTGCCCAACCAAATAAATAGGCTACGAAAAATATTATATGCCAACTAATTAGTTGCAAGCCCTCGTGCACTTCCGTCGAGATGCAGTTTCACCTGCCACTTCCACCTCTACCACCACTTCCAGTTCCACATCCACTCGCACGGCTTATTATCTAAATTAAGTGGCGTATTTCAGTCCGCTAAGCTCCAGCTTCCTTTTCCTGCCACACGTGTGTGCGTGCGGCAAGCGTGGGGGCGACAGCATAAGGATCGCCTCAAGCCTTTCACGCCAGCCACAAAGCTAATTGCCATTCAAACAAACGAAATATGTGCGAGGACAGCGATGAGGATGAGACAATCCTGCAATCCCTAATAACTATGGACACCCGGCACAATGAACTGTCACACAAAACTGTCACACAGAAAGATTCCTTTCTTTCGGCCATTGCCTCATTATGATGGCTCCACACCACCCACCATTCCCACAATGCATCCCACCAACCACCACCCTCCAACCACACCCCACCATTCACAACCCACCGCTGTTCAAGTGCCGCCTCTGGGAAAAAAATGGAGACGCAGGGAAAAGATTTTCTATTTGCGCATTCTGCGCTTATTGTTTGGAAAAATCAACACGAGCGCTCTGGCACAACATGAGAAATGCATTTGGCGTTGCTACTGGGAAATCTTGAAATTAGCGCGATTATCGGAGCGTTGTCGAGAGGGTGGGGCAAGGATTGGAGGATTGGGATGAGGCTTGGGGGACTGACAGCGACGACTTTGCAGCAGAAAGACAACAATTAGTGCGCGCCAGACAATGCAGTATCCGTGAGGCTGCGCCAGTCAGGCCGGGAGCCATTGGGCAAAGACAAGCAATCACTTACAGTCTCCAAGCAAGGACCACCCTCCCTCTGCATCCTTCCACTGTATCTATCCCCTTGCGAGTGGCAGCCCACACACAAATCACTTGACTAAACAAGGCGACGCAGCAGCAACAGCAGCAGAAGCAGTGCACTGCACTTGCTAATTAAATCCCCAACCCCCAATGCGCTGCCACGCCTCCACACCCAACCAACCTCCTTATTCCCCGGGCTAGAAAACCGCAGCTAGAAGATGCCGCCTCGACTTGCAATTGTTATTGCACCACCTCCATGGCCTCCACCACCGCCGCCTGCCACTCCCAGCATCGGCAAAGCTGCTGCTGCACATTTGAGATTTATTAAAAATTCTTTACACACCCACACTCTTGCACCGACCCACTCACACACATGCACACGGAGTCTTTTGGGGCGCGCCTTAGAGTATGCAGCGAATTATTAATAATGTCATACTCAAACAGCGATCCAATATAATGCATTAAGCCTGCAAAGGGACCTCCTAGAAACAGTAAAAGAACGAGAACGAGATGGAGTGTGAGTGAGTGAACAAGAGAGAGAGTGAGAGTGAGAGAGAGAGAGAGAGGGAGCAAAGCATTAGCGATTTCCTTTGAATTTGGTTTACGACCTTATGACTTTTCCCGTTTGAACTTATTTATTTTCCCTCCTCTTGCTTTTGTCGAGCCTCGTTTATTATTTCATTTTTGTTGTGATTTTGTAAATTTGAATGCTGAAAAAAACTAAAAAAAAAAAAAAATAACCATAGAATAGAAACAAAAAGCTACCAGAATACTGACCAAAATCAAAAATATTCCTCATCTACGCATCTGCAGAGAATTCTACTACATACAAATGGAGAAATATGCACGACAAGCTGTCACCGAAGGCATCAAGACACCCGATGATCTGTTGATTGCTGGAGATAGTGAATTGTATCGCGTGCTCAATTTGCACTACAATCGCAATAACCACATTGAGGTATGCCAATAACCACTACGCCCACTACTACCACCCACTAACACTGACCCCTACACCAGACTCTAGATGCACACACACACACACACACTTGTCCATCAGATGTATCAGATACTCGTTTAAGAAGATCGTCTCTAAAACATTTGTGTGTGTGTGTGGGCATGCAGAATCTCAGAATCGAAATAGAAATTCAAACACTAACAACCTACTAACGATTCGGAGCTAGACACACAGTCGCTAATCGCAATCCAAACGGTCCACAGGTCCCCCAGAACTTCCGCTTCGTGGTCGAACAGACTCTGCGGGAGTTCTTCCGTGCAATACAAAGCGGCAAAGACACCGAGCAGTCGTGGAAGAAGTCGATTTACAAGATCATCTCGCGCATGGACGATCCTGTGCCCGAGTACTTCAAGTCGCCGAATTTTTTAGAGCAACTGGAATAAGTGGAGGAGCTGGCGCTGCCGCTGCCGTCAGCCAATTGCAACACCACCAGCAGCAGCAGCAGCACCACCACCACCACAACCGCGAAGGCGAAGCGGAGCAGGCCAAAGTTAAAAGGCTAAACCTGCGCCGGAAGCACGACTGGATATGACCATCTTCCCACGATCGAGCAAAAAAAAAAACAAGAAAACAACACACAAATAACTTAGACATAGCTGAGAGATTTAAACACGAATCGAAAGCAAAAACGCGTTTAGAAAGACACATTGAGCAAAAATATTTTATCAGCAATTTCCCAAACTAAAAAAACACAAGAAACTAATGAATACAAACAAACACTAACACTTATCCTCGGCAGAAGAACAAAAAACTAAACAGTAAGAGCGACATGAAACTTAGAGCAGCAAGTCTTAATCTTATGTGAAATAGTGCAAATTGAAACCTGAGCCACACACCTGAGAACACCCACATACCGAACGTACTCTACAGGCAGTGTAAACTGTACTCGCGTTGGTTTGTTAGTTGAAATTTTTTTTGAAAATATTTACAGCAGATTACGTTACGTATACGTAACATTTATATATTTTAAAAAATAGTTGAGCCGTCGAATGATCTACCGAAAGTTGATACACATGATACATTCCACAGACAAAACCACACACAACCACAACAACATTCCACACTAAAGCCACACACACTAACATAGGTACAAAGTGTGTGTTCATTTGAGAGAGCGAAAGCCGCTCTGCCAGGCGGACATCGAAGCGGAAATCGAACTGCTTGGCAGACCGACATTTCGAGAAGCAGTTCTCCGAAGATTCCATCGCGCACAGCTTGCACACTGCTTTTCAAAAGCAAGCGTAGCTCTGACGACCGGAAATCTGAAACTAATTTTTTAATGAGACCCCAAAATTAAGATTTATATATCCCCTATTAAGCGCTAAGCATATATTCGATGTCTACTAAGCGAAACAAAAGCAAAAAAAAAATTAAGAAAAAAAATATCAAATCGCTAAAAAACTATTTAGATTTTTAAAAAGAATGAGAGAGAGAGAAGAATCCAGAGCAATTTGTACGAGCAGTGGGCGTTAGGGTAGTTAATTTTATAATTTAAAATACGTTATGCGAACCTTCGACCAAAGTTAATTGTTAACGAGAATCCTTTGAATACGATTTATTTTTAATCAATTCTTTTACTTTAGCGAGCCACTTTCGAGCACGCATCTTAATTTTATAGAATAATCAACACAATCACACACACACCACACACACACACACACACTAGTCTGTTATTTATGTAAATAATTTAATAATTTAGTTAAGTTAACGTTTAGTTTAATTAATTTACTTTACTTGGCCTTGAGTTGCAACAAAACAAAATATACACGAAACACCAAAAATACAAATTAAAACTATGGTTTTTTCTTATTGATTTTTAATGTTTTTGAAGCTTAAAAAGTGTAATATTTTGAGTGAAAAGTAATACCTGGCTGGCTGAGATCGATCATGCACTTCTCACTCATCAGCAAAGCAGACACAGCATGGAAAGTGGGCGGGTTTAGAGGGATATGTTTGCCTGCTCTCCGTCCGGCGATTCATTGGGCAAGGGGCGGGCAAACCCTGTTGTTGCTGCTGCAGCTGCAACGCCTCATCACCATCTCCGATTGCAGCTGCAACCGAAACAACAACAGAAATAAACATCATCAACTGCAACATCATCGAAGCATAGGCATGCAAATCATTTGAATATTTGGCTCAAACAAAATCATATTCCTCGACACAAACGAAGCGAAAACGATCTTTTCGGCCCGACAATTGCTCCAGGGAGCTTCTTCCAGCCAGCCAGCCAGTTAGTCAGTTAGACAGTTAATTTTGTTATCCTGTCCCGCACCCTAGCGCCCTCTGGGGAGAGTTTAAGTGAGTAGAAGACGGGAACACCGCCGCAAGGACCAGGAAGATCGCACCCAGCAAACTTTTCGGCCACACCAACGATCACGAAATTTTTAAACAATAGTTGAATTTTAGCTAAAACCAAATTGAAACGAACTATGCGAGTTTTTAGGCTTAACCGGAGTTCTTACCCCAGAACTGAGCAAAATTTAATGGCATTTTGGCGTTACTATGACAAAATTAGTCGCGTGTAAGACGGTGAGTTTCCTAGTCTAGAATGAAATGATGGTTCATCCAATCGAAATTGAGTTTGAAAATAAAAATTGATGTTTGGATAATTAATGAAAGGTATCAAGAAAAAAATGCATTTGCGAAATTAGTATTTAGGTTAACGTACAAAGTAGAAGCAGGAAGAGGCATTCGCTAATCGCTTAAGTTTATCGCATTATCCAGTTGAGTTCCTTAAACCTAAGTTTCACCAAAAAAAAAATTCACAGCAGACAGAAGTCGAAATTCAAGGGCCCGGGAGAGATGCGTTAATTGTTAATGCCTTTACAAAATTAAAAAGAAAAAAGAAGGAGAAGAGAAGGTGACGACTTTTGGCAATGGAGTTGAAATTTGAAAATGAAATTAAACTAAATACAATTGTAACTGATTTTGTGATAGAAAAAAGTAACTAACAACAAACTAAAAATCGAAAAATCGAACTAACTGCATTATTGTTTCGGATAAAACCAATATGGAGATCCTCAAATTGGGGGCCTCCATACGAAATTATTGATTGATTGTAAAAATAGTTAATTGACAATTGCGAGACGAGCAAAATTTGAGAGATGATGGAAACCATTTAGGCAATTTAAGGCGTATTAACAATAAACGTTTGGCTAACAAAACAAAACTTTAGGCGAAATTTTATCTTTAAGCGAAATTCGAAAATAGCGAGAAGCAGCAGTATCTAGGCCGACAAAATTCAGAAAGTTTACAGAGTAAATTACAAGAAAAATTATCATCATTCAAAGGATCTTTCTGTTCTGTTCTGTTTTCAAGTCAGTTTTAGTCAACGCTTTCTTTCATTACCTCAAGGAAGGCGAATGAACCAGTATACTTGTGTACCGACAAGAGCACACCACACACCACACACACTCGATTACTTGCGTATATTTAATGCAACATACATATTTCATACATTTATACTAAACATAAACATACATACTTAAACTTAAGTCAACAAGTCTAGAGGCAACCAGGTCTCGAACGATAATTGGTTAATAAAAGCGAAATTTATTGAAAAAAAAAAAAGAAAACACATATGACGGTGCTTGGATTTTTATTTAACAAAATTAACGAAACAAAATGATTCCCCCCTCCACCTTTTGGCTGTTTATAAACCTCCCCAGCCCCAGTTTTTTGGTTCACATCTCCCCCAATCCCCGTCAGAAGCTTTTGGCATTTGTCACCGCAAAATTGGAACTGATTGGCAACCACACCACCAAAAAACACCTCACAAACCACTTAAGACCTCACTATCAAAGTCAACTAATCGGTGGAGCGCAGAGACGAGACGAGAGAAGAAGAGAAGGGTAAGCTAAATTCAATTTAAATTCAAAAAAAAAAAAATTTCATTATCATGTTAAGCGATCGACGCAAACCAAGCGCAGCGACACCTGGCGGCGGCGGCCAGCAGCAGCGGTGCATCCTTCTCCTTCTAGCCACGACCACCACAGTTCGGCCCGTGTTTTTTGGAGCAGCCAAAATAAGAAATGCAATTCAGTTTCTCCAGACAAAAAACTTTCGGTGTGGAAAAATTCCAAAAATGCCAGCAAGCACATTAGTCAATAGGCCGCATCAATTTCATTCTTGGTTTTGTGGGTCGACCGCTGAGCTGCTTTCGCGTGGCGCCGCCAGGTACAGTTTACATCCGTTATGGGCGACAGGATCTAAGGTAGCCTAAGCACATAGATTAAGTCCAGCAGCAGATGGAGATGATAACCCGGAAGCGGAAGCGGAAACACCAATTAGCGACATGCAAAAAAAAACCAACGAATTCACAGCACAGCAAACTAAACTTGAAAATGTAATTGAAATCCGATAAGAAATCCGATAACGATAACGAACCGATTAGGCGAGCAATCGACTGATCGAGGCAGACGATGAAAGCGAGAGCGAGATGGAAGGCGAGATAAGTATATACCTACTACACGTAAACCAATTACCAATTATAAATGCAGACGCAGCCATATGCAATTTTAACTAGATTTTAAAAGCATTAATACCGCAGAATACCAAGCAAACCAAAAGAAATGAATATCCCAAAACTTACCGATTACTGAACGAAAACCAAAAACCAAAAAAGCAAAAATGATAAGCAGAAATTGATCAGATTTGTACATAGCGACATTTAAATACAACTACATACACGTAATTAAAATATTACTACAGTTTAAGCATAAGCAGACCCTCTACCCTAACATTTTAAAAGTCCCCCGACTTGGTCACCCATCCCCTTAGCCAGGCAATCAATCATAGCTTTACTGCATTGAAAATGCGCGCAGAACGGTACCCGGATAACAAGGGAAGGATGAATATAGGACATGTGCCAAATGCAAATCGGTATATATATCAAACAGATCCCCTTTGGCAAGCCCAAGACATTAGGACCCATTAAGACACTCCAACCACACCACATTGTAGGCTACTACTACTTACTCCAAGGTAAAATCAACGAAACTCTATTCGTAACTTCAACTTCAACTTAACCATAAGTTAGTTAAACATCCTCAGTTTGCAAAACATCTGATCACAAGCGAATAAGAAAGATAAAATGATAAATGAACAAAAGACACACTCAAATTTGCAGTTTTGGTATACATACAATGAAGAAAATCAAAACGATTTAACCAAAAATCTATTTAAAACGGCGATAAAACATTCCAGAAACAATTGCGTTTTTTTAGTAGCAAGCGCGATTCTCAAAATTCCCAATAACTTTTGGCCCAACAAAATTGAAACACCGAAAATACCGTTTGGAAGTAAAATTTTTATCACTTATTTGGCGTAGGGAGAATCAGATAACAGGGCAGGGTAGGAGCAGGTGGAGAGAGTATAGAAGTTTTGCCGTGGTGCACCCAGAACGGTGCAACACAATTTTCTGTTCAACAAACTGCAATAGAGCGGCGCACGGGGCGTATACTTTTCGGCATGCCTCGGGCGCCAGCCAAACCGGAATAAGTTAAATGATCGAAATTTTGTGCAAATTTTTTTTGTGCAACAGCAACCAGTGTAACAAGACTAATTTTTGTTGATCAATCAGAAATCAATGTTAAGCATCCTTAGTTCTGAAGTTTATGAAGAAGATGTTAAAACTTTTGGCTTATGACGTAAACCCAAAGTTTCGGCCGCAATGACAATTGCACTTGGAAATTCAAAATTCAAATTGATATATATACAACAATCAACAACAACAACATCAAAAAGCACATGAGAAAGTATAAAAATATAAAGAGAAAGTTGCATAAAACCCAATAAACCAATCATAATCCAATAAAAACAACGATAACGATAACAATTACCTAAGTAACAACCGATAACAGAAGTGAATCAGAAGTTAGAAGGGAGCATTTAATATTTAGTTTTAACAGCCAACAATAGCCAGGGAAACATACACAACTCGTATGTGATATTTTTGAGTTAATCTCTGACCTTTTTCCACAACCGCAATAAATATTTTTACTCAAATATACAAAAATTGAAAAAAAAAAATGAGAAAACCATATAAAAAAAAAAGTGACAGAAACAACAAGCCCAATTAGAAGCGACAATACGATGCAGCAGATCCAAAGTAACAACAAACCGAAGCACTTCCAGCAGCAACTTTTTTTGGGTTGTCTACACATATCAAGAAATAAATACGCTATATATACAATATAGGAGGCGATAGGTGGGAGGAGGAGTTTATTTTGCGTTGAGTCTTTAAGCCATCCTGAGTTCAAATTTTACACAGAATATAACTGAATATTTACCCATGATCGAATATAAATATAAATATATATACATATAAATCAATACCAAGACTAATCCATAAGTGTTTATAGTTGAATTTTGACAGGGAAGCGAGGTGGGAAGCCAAGCCAAACCAAATTAGATTTTATGCCACTGTTTTATTTGCAATAGAAGAACGTGCCACGCACGAACCGGGATAATTTATAGTACAATACAATGCAACAAGCAGACAAACAAACGAATAACCGAATAAACCAATAAGCAACAGCAACCAATAACTTTTTATAAAACGATTTATATTTTTATACTCAAAACGAAATCAATCAACAACAACCAAGCAATAGCCAATTAGCCAAATAAGCCAAAACTTTTAGTTCGTTCACAGAGGTTTTCAGTTAGTGTTTTATGAACAACAGCAACAATTATGTTTTTATTTACGAATCAGCAACCGTGGCGATCTGGGTGAACCCCACCCTATACCCGATGGATTCGGTGGAGGGAATTTGGCCAAAGACTGATGCGATGCTAGAGCACACCATATATGAAATTGCCACAATAGAATTGCAACTTGAGCAGAGTTGCAAGTAAAACCATGAAGACGATGCCCCGAAGAAGATGCCTGCCTGCTGAACCCGAGGGAGTAAGAGTAATGAGGACAAGGAACGAGAGGAGTAGCCACAATCAAAACTTTAAGCGACAAGTGCCTGCCCGCTGTCAGTCTTTGCACGAATTCCCGCCAAAGGATCCTTCAACCAGCCAGAAAGGGAGAGGGGGGGGCCCAAACCGCCCATCCAGATCGACTAACATAGACAACAAGAATAAGTGATAAAAACGTTTTGTTTCACAATTCTCTTACAAGCCACTCAATCAAATGAGCCACAAACTTTGCGTGCGTTTAACTGGCTCCATTCTTGGCAAACACGTTCCAGGACCAAACTCCAATGTGTATCCAATCTGGGGGCAGGCAACGGCCTGCGAACAAACTGCAAAACTCCTTTTGGTTTACTCTAACACTCAAGCAAACAGTTACAGATACAGATGCACTTGCAGATGCAGCAGCAATAAACAGGTGAAAATTGAGAAAACGCATATCGAGAACCGGGGGAATCACAGACAGCCCCCAGACAATAGCCCAGCAATATTATTATTATTTCCCACTGGGCGCCCTTTGTAATCCTTCGAGGATTAAAGGTGCGCCACCAGCCGTCGTCAACAGAAGTACAACCAAAACGAAATCGCACCCATTGGCAACCACCAAGAAGCAAGCAGCCGTTGCCCCAGCCTCCTGTACACTCAAAAAAACAAAAAATTATACATTAATTTGCCAGGAACGGGACCAGACGTTTGTCAAAATTCTACATGAAATTTTATGTAAAACAACTGTAGGAGCAAACGAAAAACGCAATTCCAACGAGCCAAAAAAAAAACAGAATAAATGATTTTCAGTTCTACGTTTTTCCTTCTCGGCCATCGATCCAAGTTTTGATCGATCGCCCGTCCTATGTTTTATATTGATATCGGTATCGGTATCGATTGGCATGCCACCACCCCCATTTGATGTAAAACCGAAATCAACTGGGCGTGGCATGTGTACAATATGTAAAGTAATTTAAACGTAAACCATATTAAAAAAAAAAAACACCATGAAGGCGTTAAGCGAACAAATGAAACAACAATATTTATACAGAGACTGCAAACAAATGTGATCAGATATTTTATAATATATAAGTTTACAGAGGATTCGAGGTCGAGCGAACCAGTCTATAGTAAATATAGCCTATTCAACCGATACGATCAAATCAAAAGCGAACAACAGCGAAAGCACAGAAACAGCAACCACAGTAAGCGTTCGAGCGACACTTAGCGTAACCGTAACATAAAGATAAAACCGATAAACAAAAAAACAAAAACGGAAATATTTATAATGATATTTTTTACAATAGCATATACAACTAAATATAGCAAAACGACAAACAAACCGAGCGGGAGCCGCAGCTATTATACCATACCATATACCAGATATCCAATCCCATGTTCCTCTTCCGTACATCCTTGATCCTTGCGCTGCGGCATCCTAGCGCAACAGTTGCCTTTCACAGAAACAATTTACCGTTTAAGTTACCAATAGTGAAATAGACAAGCCAGAAACGGTGCCACTGCCTTCGGAGTAAAATGGAGGCGTGGCACCGCAGTTTTTCCAGCCAGTTTTCAGTTGAGCATCTCCTTAGTTCGTTCCAATACAACAACAACAAGCAGAGGGCGGAGCAGAGTTTATCATTTAACGGTTCATACAAAGATTCTATTTAGTTTCCGGGGGTTAAGAGTTAAGAGATATTATGAAGCGGAAGTCGGGTATAAGAAGAAGAATCAGAATAGAAGGCTATCCTAAGTCCTAGGATAAACACACGCACACACTTGTATGGGTCACGTATGGTGTTCAGAAAACACCAAAACACATATGCGACTAATTTGATTTGAAGTCGAGTTTTAAGCCCCTTAGTTCGATCAACAACGTTTGGCAGCATTCGAAGTCTGATTTGAAACAGCATTGAAGCCTTTTTGAAAATTAAACACTCCTTAGTTCTGAACAATAGTGCCGGTAACATTTATACGATAAGTGAAACTATATATAGACATATATATATATATATAAATAGACATATATATAAAATACATACTCTAGACGTCGTAATCCGTATTTCAGCATAGCTAAAAAATGTTCTAAATGTACACTGATAACAAAAAAAAAAAAAAGAAAAACAATCCGCTAAATAACCCAAGCAACAGACTAATGAAGAAAGGAAGTCAGATTCGAGTGAGAGCGAGGGGAGACCGTTTGCGCAGCGTTTTCCGAGCGGAAAATCCAGTTAGAAGATTGCCTGTCCCAGGGACAGTGACCATGCCCCTTAACCCTTAAATGACCCCCAAAAGCCCCGTCCCCCCAGCACACGAGCCACACTCAATCACATTACGATCCACAACCTTATAAATATATATACAACTTATTACTTATATAAGGAAATAAACTCAAAAGCAAGCAAAACAAAAGAGTAATAAAATACAAATACAAGATAATGGTAGTTGCTATTTTAAATATGTATTACAAAACCAACAAAAACTCAAAAAAAAAAACCAAAAACCAAAAAAAAACAAACAAAGCAAAAAACTAAACAAAATCAGTCGAAATAAAAACGATCTTTAAAGTATGCAGCAAAAGTCTCTAATAAATGTTAAGCAGGAACCAAAAGCCAACCTAAAACAAGAACAGCAGCAACAACCAGAGCAGTTACAGCAGAAGCAACACCAACAACAGAAATGCAGTTAAAAACAAAAAACAAGCAAAAAAAAAACAGTCAGACATACCTATATACATTAATATATATGCAGTTTGTTCCAAACCGAAGTCAGTACGAAAAAAATATATGATATTTGTATGCTTTTTTACTCACACACCATATAAGCCAAGTGGAAATTGGGATGAAGCGGCTGCGGGAGGGATATCCTCCATACAGCCGCCTTTAGGTTTAATTTACGCACTCAGATACAGATACACGCCGACACACACTCACAAAGATACTACGAAATTGAATGTCAGCATAAGTATAATCGTAACGTGAAATCAACTAAAATTTATACTCATAGTTTAGCAGTCGCCGTAATTGATTTACATTTTTTGTCAGTCTCACAGTGCAGAGTCAAACCGCATATACATAGATGATCAGCCAAATGAAACGAACTAAGCTAGATACAAAGATACAAGATACCCAAAAACCGAATCATAACATAGAACTCATCCGCCACAGTAACAACAAGATCAACAGAAGCAGTAACTACAACAACTTAATGCCGTTCAAACCAAATAACAACAACTTACGAAGATCAGTTCACAGTTACATCAGCTTACTTATTAGTTTTCAAGATACATAATTCAGGATAGATATAAAGATACATACACAGCTCCAGAAAATAATAATAGCCAACCCCCCAATTCAAAAATATCTAAAATGAAGATATCAGAAGAATCAAAAACGATTTCAGAGTAGAATTAGAGAAAGAGCAAGGAAAACATTTCAGCAAGTGGTAGTATTTCGAAGAACGTTTTAATATTTCGGCTTAGATATCGACAAAAATTACATCTTTCGGCTCAAAAGCAACGCGCTGCATTTTGCAAAACAATCCAAAGCAAAAACCAATCTTAGAACTTGCAAAAAGTGAAAATAAAAACCAAAATAACACTCAAAAGTGAAGTGAAAACAACTCTCGGCTTAGACTTTGGCGTGATTTTCGGAAAAAGAAAGAAAATAAAAAACACAGATAGACGTAGAGAAGGTGGTAGATTCTGATCAGGATTAGGACAACTTGAATAAATACCAAATGTGACTCAAGACGCGATGCAAGTTGGCCAGTAACCTTTCGGCTATATCTAATATCGTGGATCCACCAAAAAAAATGTGTTTAGGTATAAGTGTAAAATTATATATAAAAGTATTTCGGTAATGTTCCTATAAACAACAAATGAAAACATACACACTTACAGGCAGACACGCGCACACACATATCTGTAGAAAAAAGGATATATGTGTGAGAAAAATTAACGGTTCGGTCACACACCCAATAAAAATTCAGCATTTAGCATTTTGGTAACTAACATTAGCGGGGATATCAGAAAATAGGAAACAAAAAAGGTCTGCGATTTGGATATAGCTGGAAGTTAGACCATCTGGACGACTTGCTAAAAATTACAACGTATAATATTAAACTAGCTTAATAATTTACAGGCAGCATTCTATGAGAACAATTGCAGATTTCTTTCGATTCGTTTCGATTCCCCCTATTCCCTTCGAGAAGATTAAAATAATTGTACTTTTCAAATAAAATACAACGCGTTTAAAAACCCAAAAGGATAAAGTCAATCAGAAATCAATGAAGTACGCAAACAAATCACGAAATGAACAAAATGAAATCAACAAAATTGAAAACCTCTCGGCCATGTTTGGATAATTATCTCGGTGTAAACATTCAGGACAAATTTACAAAAACAAAAACAAACAAAAAATACAAAAATATAAAGAAAAAAATACTTTAGGATTAAAAAGAAAAGGGAAAACACGAATTCAAAATCCAAAAATTATGAGCAAAATTACTAAATTTTGGAACACAAAATTTCGTAAGAAAATACTTAATCTGTTCATATGTTCAAGCAGGGCATTTCCGCTCTGCGCGGGCAAGCAGTTTAGGGGCAAGCAGGAGACTAAGAAGAACGAAAAACAGTAAAGAAGCAGTTTAAGACCAGAACGGGGAATGGAAAACTTTGATGGAAATTTTGAAAACGTGTTGGAAAAATATCAGAAAAAGTACAAGCTTATTTTAAGCACCTTCGCGCCTTATCTTTAAGAACGTAAATAAATCAATGAAAAATACGAAAAAAAAATGAAACAAAAAAGCGAAAGCAAACCAAAAACAGAAACTTAAATTTAAATAAATTTAATACGAAAAATTGTACATTTAGAAATTACGAGCAAAATTAAGCAGGAAATTGCAAGTTTCGATACATCTCCTGGTAGTTAACCTTATCTAAGCTTAAGTTTCATCCGTGACGATTCGATCGAATGTCGATCGGACCCGGGCACGGTTACTGCTAATTTAGTTTCCCTTAGTTCGGGTTTTGTGAAAAATCTGCCTTAAATTGTAAACTAAAAAAAAAAAAGCAGAGAAATGGATGAAAAAAAAACAGTAGAAGAAACACAAGAACATGACTAGTCGACAACTCAAGCAGTAATTGGAATCCAGTCTTCGGAACAGTTCCAATACTCGCTGACAATTGAAACCAAATAAGCAACAAAAACAAAATTCAAAATCATCGCAGCAGCAGATTTCAAAATTTAAAAATAAATAAGGAAAAACAAAATCGAAAAACCAAACGAAATTTACAAAATTCTTAATGGCGGTTCCATCCGCAGCAGATGACAGATGTATGAAAGGTTTTCTCTATGTTAAAAGATGAATCCAAAGGAATAATGCAAAAAGTGTGGAGTAAAGTTAATTTGTGTTCCCTAAATCTCTGTAAATGTTTAGATGTATGAAAATAAAAACAGTCGAGGACACTACTTAAGTTAGGTTTTTGGTGGGGCTAAGACCGAATCCAAATTAAGATGTGTATGTAAAAAATAAACAAAAACGAATCTAAAATGAATACTATAAAAGTAACGCTATGAATCCTAACCCTTAACCCCAAAATTTAGTTTTCGAATGTGCCATGTATCCGCTGTCTCATATACCCTATGTAAAACTTTTGAGATTTTCCGTCGATTCTCCGATCGATCATTACCAATTACCTAATTTTCTGGATACACAGCAGCCCTGTGGGCCAGGCCAATGAGATCTGGCAGTTCTCAAGCCTCGAAAATAAAACCAAACTGCCCAGGCACGCGGCCAGAAGATCGGCGTTTGTCGGGCCGGGCAACTCCAGGACACCCAGATCCGTTTCGCACCATAGCACTCAAGGCAATACAAGCAACCAGCAAAGGCGAGAGAGAAGCAAAAAAAAATATATATTGAAAGAAAGCAGAAGACAAGGCAAAGGACAAGTTTCGAACAAAGGAATTTCGGTAACATTTCGAACGCAACTTTCGGCAGAGTTTCGAACAACTTTGGATTAGGCTTTTGTTGTTAATTTGTTTTTTTGCGGCCACGTCTCCATAGAACTCAAGCAAGATGTAACATGCAATATGCAATGTGCCATAGCAACATGCAACATGCAACATGCAACACGCCACACACACCAGAAGCAGTAGCAGCAAGCGGCAACGTGATACACGAGTTGAGCAAGTGAAGAGAAATTTTTGAAATGGGGCCACAACGTCCGATCTAAAGTGCCTTCAAGTAACAATGAAAACAAAAGAAAACAAAAAGAAAATACCAAAAATAAAAGCTGTTAATTTTTTATGTAACTAAAGAAAACGAAGAGGAGGAAATTATAAATAAAAATTGTATAAAGAAATTAAACGTGTAAAATGTATAAAAGAAAAATTAAAAAGAAGATAAGCGATTACGACGGAAGCGGAGGAAAAAACGTAAGCGAAGAGAAAGGGCTCCAAATAGACCGGAAAGCAAGCAAAAACCAAGACTGCCTCAAACTCTGGCCTGGTCACACTAAGCCTCGCCGAGAAATTTAATGGTAAATAATTTGGGAAACCCCAAGGAAAATCGACTGAAAATCTACAAAAAAAAAATGTAACCCCAACCTACAATCCCACTTTCAAATCCCAAACTTCCTTCCTAGCAAAAGTTGTAACTGACTACCTAAGTAAGCGATAAATATGTATGTATTTAGTTCTAGTATATAAACGAATGGAAATTAACATAAAACTCGATTTAGACAAACATTATGTATGGGAAATTAATGATTTAGACTAGTGCGGACAGCAACCAAGGTTTGGATATAGACACCCCGACTTGTGAGAGGCATATATACGAGTATACCCCATATACCCACATAAATAGCGCTGAGTTGCTCATCTATCCATGTACTTTATAACACGGACACACAGATACTTGCATGTACTATGCTACATATAATTTAGATTTAGAAGCGAGAACTAAGTATTCAACTCAAAGTTAAGCGGAGGAGGATGAGAGATGAACTAAGAACGGCATACTGACGAGGTGGCATTTAGGTATAGAGCGAACTAATTTAAGGACTCGCAACTAGCGACAACCGACCGACACACAAAAACCAAAACAAAAAAGGATAACACACGCATTCGTATGCTCTGTGAATGACTAAATGCGAGTGCGATCGGATGGGTGATCGCGTATAAACTATAAGACTTTCCAAGAACAAAAAAAATGAATAAAAAAAGAGGGAAACTGACCACAACTACCAGTTTCCTACTTTTGTGCTTCTTTCCTACCCCTCACACACACACACACAGACACTGACCCCCCAGAGAGACACTCACACAAGCACACAATCACAAGGATCTTGAGTTGGCAGCATCGTAATCGTATCTTTAGTCAACGATGGGAAAGAACTAGCGAAAATTAGCAAAATTTAAAATTGATTATGTAACTTACAGACGCACACGACCACACAGACACCACACGTATGTATATAAGTATGTATATTCCTTTGAGCTGAACATTGTATAACCAATCGATTACGATCCATACACACACACCACAACCACAAGAACACAATCAAGGACACACGAAGGTGTGTAAAGGGTTCTTTGCTTACAACTTTTCAAACACATTAAACCGTTTCGGCCAACTTTAGGATTCAGATAATATTGACTTACGGAACAAAAAACCCACATCCTCCGCCCAAAAACTAAATTGCAGAAGGCGGAGATGGGAAAATGCATCGTTTCGGTTCAAAAGATGCTAATGTTCAAAATTTATTGAGCCCCATGGGCCAAGTGAAACCAAATCGAGCCAAGAAATTGATTTAAGTTCAATTAAGCAAACCAAAAAAAAATAAAAATCAAATGCGAAAATTTTGAAAATATAGAAAATGAATACTTTCAGTTAAAATACAACAATAGACCGGAATGATTTCCAAGCAATAGTACAAACAACTTTAGAGATAACTTTTATAATGTAATTGTAAACTTAGTGGTAGGAGGAGAGCTCTGGCGAGCACCGGAAATCCAGGTGCTCGATGGGAATAAATGCCAAAAAATAAAACTGAATGAGATTCCCTATATAGCCAGAACGAATGGAAATATGAGAAGGTAAAAACTCCGCGAATGCGTATACGATTTCCAATTAATTTTCATTTTAGTTGAGATCTTAAGACACATTAATTTGAACTTTGATTAGTGCGAGGTAAGCGAAATTAAAGGCCATCAACAGCCAATGATATTTTCGAAATTCCAACTAGACATGGACCTCCCTCGATCTCGAGCGGAGATAATTGATTGAACGCCACTTCACGTCACTTCACACAGTTTAAATTTAAAATAAAATATGTACTAACAATAGGAAACGACATCCATTGCCCCATTGAACCCCTTTAACCTTTAACCTAAAAAACTCGCACATTTCTATTTACCACAATATGAAGCGAAATGAAATAAAACCCAAAATGCAAAACAAAACATACAACGTATGTGTATGAAAGATACAAAATTGGGATAAAAACGAGAAAAATTCACAATCGACTATGTCGCGTATACACTTACGATAGTACGATATACTAACTTTATATGATTAACTAACTCATTTCGAATGAACCATAGCGATATATGTATAAGCCATGTTTTGGTTACGGTTTCGATTTCGGTTCCGTTCTATACTTTGGTTTGGTGTACACTTTTGGAAACTTCGGAAAAGCGTTTGAGGCCAAAAACACATTGACAAAATTGACATTTTGGATACATTTTTTGTAACCACGAGTATCAGAAAATCGCACAAAATTGTACATTTCGCGCAAATCAACTTTCCAAATAAAATTCACAAATACAAAAAAAGGAAAATCGAAATTTCGACCCCCATATTTTGAAAATGCATTTAGCGCTAAGCAAAAGCAAACGACACCACTCCACACCAAAAACCACACACTACGCCACAACATAACACCACAAAATGTAACGCAGCATTGGAGAGATGAAAATGTGTAAGGTAAATTCAGTATTTGGATCTAAGCGAATATTATTACATACAAATTTATATTTATGCAAGCGACAAAAAAGAAAGAAACATACTAAAAACGTGTAATGGAAAGGAAATGGTAAACAAGCGCAAACACTAACTACAATATGACATTTTTAATCGAAAAAAACCAAAACAAAACTTATTTTATTGAAAATTATGTAAAATTTACTAAGAAAAAATACAAAAAAAACACACAATAAAAGTATATTGTTTATTTTCATCTTTAAAAATAAAGTTTTAAAATCGTATAAAAATAGTAACTATCACCATGCACTTGTTTCATTTGGAGGATTATTTTAAAAACACTGTAAGTACCATAAATATAAAAAATTATCAATTAATTATCTATTATAAGTAAAAGAAAAACTTTTACAGGCAACAAATACTATATCATGGCCAAATAAGATATCCGAATCCCCATTTTTCCTTTTTTTTTTTTTTTTTAATTTTTCATAAAACTTTCTGGGGTCTCCCCTTCAAAAGTTGTGACAAGTACATGGAAGGATGATAAATCCCCCCGCGAGGGCCATATCTTGGCCAATTTTGTCCCGAATCTTGACCGGAATACCTTAAACGATTTGAAGATCGATTCTCCACCATTCTGCATCGAAATCTAAGAACGAAATATTTTTTAGGTTTTTCATAAAATTTTCTGGGGTCTCCCCTTCAAAAGATGTGACAAGTACATGGAAGGTGTACTAGAAAGAAAATATTTTTTGCGATTTTTTCCAAAATTTTCTGGAGGGTCCCCTTTCAAAATGTGGAAAATGCGTGGAAGGACAATATGGACCTCAGCGAAGGTCATATCTTTGCCAATAGTCATCCGATTCTAGAGCGGAATACCTTAAACGATTTGTAGATCGATTCTCCATCAATCTGCACTAAAATCCAGAAACAAAATATTTTTTCGATTTTTTCTTAAATTTTCTGGAGGGTCCCCTTTCAAAATGTGGAAAATGCGTGGAAGGACAATATGGACCTCAGCGAAGGTCATATCTTTGCCAATAGTCATCCGATTCTAGAGCGGAATACCTTAAACGATTTGTTGATCGATTCTCCACCAATCTGCACTAAAATCCAGAAACAAAATATTTTTTCGATTTTTTCTTAAATTTTCCCCTTTCAAAATGTGGAAAATGCGTGGAAGGACAATATGGACCTCAGCGAAGGTCATATCTTTGCCAATAGTCATCCGATTCTAGAGCGGAATACCTTAAACGATTTGTAGATCGATTCTCCATCAATCTGCACTAAAATCCAGAAACAAAATATTTTTTCGATTTTTTCCCAAATTTTCTGGAGGGTCCCCTTTCAAAATGTGGAAAATGCGTGGAAGGACAATATGGACCTCAGCGAAGGTCATATCTTTGCCAATAGTCATCCGATTCTAGAGCGGAATACCTTAAACGATTTGTAGATCGATTCTCCACCAATCTGCACTAAAATCCAGAAACAAAATATTTTTTCGATTTTTTCCCAAATTTTCTGGAGGGTCCCCTTTCAAAATGTGGAAAATGCGTGGAAGGACAATATGGACCTCAGCGAAGGTCATATCTTTGCCAATAGTCATCCGATTCTAGAGCGGAATACCTTAAACGATTTGTAGATCGATTCTCCATCAATCTGCATTAAAATCCAGAAACAAAATATTGTTTCGATTTTTTCCCAAATTTTCTGGAGGGTCCCCTTTCAAAATGTGGAAAATGCGTGGAAGGACAATATGGACCTCAGCGAAGGTCATATCTTTGCCAATAGTCATCCGATTCTAGAGCGGAATACCTTAAACGATTTGTAGATCGATTCTCCACCAATCTGCACTAAAATCCAGAAACAAAATATTTTTTCGATTTTTTCCCAAATTTTCTGGAGGGCCCCTTTCAAAATGTGGAAAATGCGTGGAAGGACAATATGGACCTCAGCGAAGGTCATATCTTTGCCAATAGTCATCCGATTCTAGAGCGGAATACCTTAAACGATTTGTAGATCGATTCTCCATCAATCTGCACTAAAATCCAGAAACAAAATATTTTTTCGATTTTTTCCCAAATTTTCTGGAGGGTCCCCTTTCAAAATGTGGAAAATGCGTGGAAGGACAATATGGACCTCAGCGAAGGTCATATCTTTGCCAATAGTCATCCGATTCTAGAGCGGAATACCTTAAACGATTTGTTGATCGATTCTCCACCAATCTGCACTAAAATCCAGAAACAAAATATTTTTTCGATTTTTTCTTAAATTTTCTGGAGGGTCCCCTTTCAAAATGTGGAAAATGCGTGGAAGGACAATATGGACCTCAGCGAAGGTCATATCTTTGCCAATAGTCATCCGATTCTAGAGCGGAATACCTTAAACGATTTGTAGATCGATTCTCCATCAATCTGCACTAAAATCCAGAAACAAAATATTTTTTCGATTTTTTCCCAAATTTTCTGGAGGGTCCCCTTTCAAAATGTGGAAAATGCGTGGAAGGACAATATGGACCTCAGCGAAGGTCATATCTTTGCCAATAGTCATCCGATTCTAGAGCGGAATACCTTAAACGATTTGTAGATCGATTCTCCATCAATCTGCATTAAAATCCAGAAACAAAATATTGTTTCGATTTTTTCCCAAATTTTCTGGAGGGTCCCCTTTCAAAATGTGGAAAATGCGTGGAAGGACAATATGGACCTCAGCGAAGGTCATATCTTTGCCAATAGTCATCCGATTCTAGAGCGGAATACCTTAAACGATTTGTAGATCGATTCTCCACCAATCTGCACTAAAATCCAGAAACAAAATATTTTTTCGATTTTTTCTTAAATTTTCGGTCCCCTTTCAAAATGTGGAAAATGCGTGGAAGGACAATATGGACCTCAGCGAAGGTCATATCTTTGCCAATAGTCATCCGATTCTAGAGCGGAATACCTTAAACGATTTGTAGATCGATTCTCCATCAATCTGCATTAAAATCCAGAAACAAAATATTGTTTCGATTTTTTCCCAAATTTTCTGGAGGGTCCCCTTTCAAAATGTGGAAAATGCGTGGAAGGACAATATGGACCTCAGCGAAGGTCATATCTTTGCCAATAGTCATCCGATTCTAGAGCGGAATACCTTAAACGATTTGTAGATCGATTCTCCATCAATCTGCACTAAAATCCAGAAACAAAATATTTTTTCGATTTTTTCCCAAATTTTCTGGAGGGTCCCCTTTCAAAATGTGGAAAATGCGTGGAAGGACAATATGGACCTCAGCGAAGGTCATATCTTTGCCAATAGTCATCCGATTCTAGAGCGGAATACCTTAAACGATTTGTAGATCGATTCTCCACCAATCTGCACTAAAATCCAGAAACAAAATATTTTTTCGATTTTTTCCCAAATTTTCTGGAGGGTCCCCTTTCAAAATGTGGAAAATGCGTGGAAGGACAATATGGCTCCCAACGAAGGTCATATCTTTGCCAATAGTCATCCGATTCTAGAGCGGAATACCTTAAACGATTTGTAGATCGATTCTCCATCAATCTGCACTAAAATCCAGAAACAAAATATTTTTTCGATTTTTTCTTAAATTTTCTGGAGGGTCCCCTTTCAAAATGTGGAAAATGCGTGGGAGGACAATATGGCTCCCAACGAAGGTCATATCTTTGCCAATAGTCATCCGATTCTTGAGCGGAATACCTTAAACGATTTGTAGATCGATTCTCCATCAATCTGCACTAAAATCCAGAAACAAAATATTTTTTGCGATTTTTTCTTAAATTTTCTGGAGGGTCCCCTTTCAAAATGTGGAAAATGCGTGGAAGGACAATATGGCTCCCAACGAAGGTCACATCTTTGCCAATAGTCATCCGATTCTAGAGCGAAATACCTTAAACGATTTGTAGATCGATTCTCCTTAAATCTGCATTAAAATCTGGAAACAAAATATTTTTTGCGATTTTTTCCCAAATTTTCTGGAGGGTCTGGAAAATGCGTGGAAGGACAACATGGGCCCCCGCGAAGACCATATCTTGGCCAATTTTGCCCCGAATCTTGACCGGTATACCTTAAACGATTTGTAGATCGATTCTCCACCATTCTGCATCGAAATCTAAGAATGAAATATTTTTTAGGTTTTTCATCAAATTTTCTGGGAACTTCCTTTCAAAAGTTGTGACAAGTGCATGGAAGGACAACATGGCCCCCCGCCAAGACCATATCTTGGCCAATTTTGCCCCGAATCTTGACCGGAATACCATAAACGATTTGTAGATCGATTCTCCACCATCAATATGTAGGATCAAAATATTTCTTTAATTTTTCTTTAAAATGTGTATAATTTATTGAAGAGTCAATTAGTTTCCTAGAGATTTGGTTTTAATCAATATAATTGCTTTTACGGCGAATAAACGTGTCGGACAGAATAAAAACTCAAATAAATTTTACATTTAAATAGCAGTTTGCAACGACAAAAAAATTTCAAAGATGTGGCAGCTCAGGTTGAATATATTTTATATATCGATACTTATCGAAAAAAATATCAAACATTTAAGTTTTGAACAGCTGACTGACAGAAACATTACGCAAAGAAGTTAGGTTTTCTAAAAATGTCATTTCTCGCTGCATTTGCCAGGTAAGGAATTGTAGACTGAGATTTTTTTAATGAAATATTATTAATTTTGGTCTCTTCTGTAATAGATTGGGAATTCAGAGCGGTAGAAGCGGCGGAGTGACCGGCGCTGTTGTTGCACGATGCCTGCACATTTCTCCGGTTCTGTGCGCGGAGCCACTGAAGAAAAAGAAAAAACTAGACCCCCAAATCATTAAACAGAGGGAGGACCGCAAAAAGAAAAAGATTGAGAAGCAAATTCGACGACTGGAGAAGAATGCCCGCCAGCTGAAGCCGGTGGAAGAGTTGGAGGTGCCACTGGAGCTGATCGATGAGAAGGGGTAGGTTTCAGACATGTACCATAGTCATTTTGATAGCATATTAATTTATTTTTGTTTTTTTGCAGCAAACGAGAAAGAAAGCTGACACAGCTGGGCAACGCTGAGCTGGAGGAGCGCGCTCTTCTGAAGAAACAGTGGGCACATTACAAGCATGAAGAGCGGGTGGCCGATTTCCAAATCATTGACCGCCTGGTGCAGGCGCAGAATAAGGCCCTGGCAGAGCTACGCAGCGAGTCCGAGGAACTCTACCAGGCAGCCATCGAAGTGGATCCTAAGCTGTTACCTGTCGCGGTCAAGGGACCTGTGGCCACACCTCCTATTAAAAATTATGATAGTCCCGATGGGGACTACGTGCATCAATCGATGAAGTGGGAGGTAAAATAAGAGAAGCAGAGCTTTAAATTTGTTCGCTTGCCGTAAAGTCGACGATTTGAAATAAACAAACCTTTTTTAATAATCAAAGTTCTGCTGTTTATGTTATCTACCATTAGCTATTTAAATTATTCGTAGTGTAGTAGATTTAAATGCATGTAAGATGTGGAATCTTTTATCAGCAGTGTGTTATGTGAATCACTTCAGAAGAAAGCTCTCTCTTTTCAAGTTACTGGTGTTCCATTTGGGTTAATGGCTCTACGAAAAACTATAATTGCGAGATTTCCAGCACTCCAGGCCATACCCAAAGCCGTTTCAATGCTACGAAGAGATGCTATGACGGTGCACTATATGCCAGGAAGAGATGAGAGCTCAATGAGGCAAGTACATTGCAGTTTAATGCGTTGTGTGGCGGTTTTATTGTTATCAGTGGTGAATGAGAATATAGCAGGCGGCAATCCCTGCCGAGCCTTTTCGGTGAAGCGTCGAAATAAATATTACGCGAGAGGCGTAGCACTGCCTGCGGCTGATGTTGATCTGGGGATGGGTTTCCAGAATGGCTCCTTACGATGGGGAACTGCTGGCGTTCTTTGCTGCGGCCTGCCGCTTTTTCACACCCCAGTTGTAGACTCGAGCCATGTTTACCTCTGTCGTGGTAATTTGATCCCTAGAAAAAAACTTATTAGAATTACTGGCACCAATCAGGATGAAGTTAACAGACCTTAAGAAGTCCTGGTCGTGTTCCACGGACTTCAGATTCCCAACGGCTGATGTGATGTTCTGCTTTAGCAGTGCCTCCGCCTCATCCAGCGGATACTCAAGCATCACGCTGGCCCCCAGCCAGAGGTACACCGTTTTCGTGGGGGGCACTAGAGTCTTGATGAACACCTGGTCGCTGAGCAGGAACTGCGTCTCACGCTCTTCGTCCTCCTTACGTAGTACGTTTACCATCTCCAGTGAGCGCTCTAGGTCAGGAATCTGGGACTTCAGCTTGCGCCTCCGCGTCTCCAGGTTGTAGGCCATGAAACGATACTTTCCGTGCTGTTCGTCCAGGCGCTGGAGGACCTTCTCGCAGTTCTCGTTCTCCGGTTGCGCCATGAACGAGTCAATTTCCTCCTGGAAGCACCAAATTGTTGTGGGTTAGTTGGAAATTTCCAGCTGCAGGTGCAGGTGCACATTGCTAGGTTAGACTCGGCCCATCATTCACTTACCAGGAACACTGCCTCGGGGATGCCGGCGAAAGTTTTCTGGTTTTCCGGCAATTTGGGCATTTCCACGCTATCCATGATGCCAGTCATTTTTATGTGCTGCTCCCTACTTTCTACAATTGAAAATATATTTCCAGGAGGTCTGCCGCTGTAAAAGTCGATGGTGAGTCAAAATTGAGAGGACACTATCGATTGACAGCTGGGATTATCGATAAGAGGAAGCTTAAATATTATACCAATATATTAAATGAGTAAAATGAGTTAACTTATTTATTTATTTATTTACTTTCTTTTAAATAATCTCCTTTAAATTTAAAAATTTCGGTTTTTGTAATTTCTTAGTTTCTAAATCAGCTCCAGCCCTGGGTAGTAATCGATATCGGATGGCGTCGATTACTTAAACATCTTGTGAAATTCGCGCAATCCCGGCACTCATAAATATCTGTGAAGATGAGCACCTGGAATCCGGAGAACGATGTGGACCTGCTGTCCTGCTCCGAGGACGAGGAGGATGTGGCCATGAAACGGGATTACCATGGACGCGAGGCCCTGCTCTTTGTGGTGGATGCCAATCTTCAGACCGCCGGAACGGAGAGACTAATGGATGCGCTAAATATCATTCGGACCGCATTTACGTCCGGATTACTGGTCAGCGATAAGGATCTAATCGGACTCGTCTTTGCCAATACCAAACACAGTCCCCTGCCGCTGGAAGCGACGGCCATAGACAACATCGTTGTCCCGGATAATTGTGCCGTGTTTCTGCCACTTCGGCAGCTCACCAAGCCGATTGTGGAGCACTATCTTGAGTTCATGGGCGATGTGGAGCTACAGTTTGCGAAAGAGTACGGACTGGCCGAGCCAGATGGGCGCGGTAGATTCGATCTGATGATCCGTCTGTGCATAGAGCTGCTGGAGAAGTGTGGGAAGAAACTGAACAATGCCAAGATCGCCTACATAACCGATGTAAACACGCCGCACCCACCCTCCAGCAATGCATTCCAGGCGGCACTACAGAAAGCTACCGATTTGGAGGGCAAAGAGTTTGAATTTCATGTTATTCCTATGGTAGACGACTTCGACTACGAACCATTTTATAAAGAGTTCATTACACTCTCAAGGGGTACGTAAGAAACCGAATCACCTCTATGTGATGTCTGTTCCCCTCGCTTGCTTTAAACTTAGCTTGGGAGGTTTAAAGACATCGCAAATCAGGCAGAGCCATCATTCACCCGCATCCAAATGAAGAAATATTGGATCATGGTTTTAGATGAGCTTACAGTAGCCTAACTAATATTCAATGTTATGTTTGATAAAATACTTATTTTTCATTCATTGCAGCTATTGACATTGACGCCTTCCAGGTGCCCGATCCGCAGGTACTTCGCGAGATATTGGCTGACCGTAAACTGAAGCAGGACTTTCTGCGACGCTGCCTGGGCCACTTCAGCTTTTACCTTGGTCCGAACCTTTGCATGTCCATACAATACTACAACTACTTTCAGAAGCACAACTACCCAAATAAGGTTCAGATTCTACGTCGAGACAACAACGTAGTGCGCAGCAAGCGAGTTATCATGGTGCAGCAAAAGGACGAGGAGTCGCAGGAGGTGCAGCACGAGTACCAAATAAAAGTCACTGGGGGATGGTACAACTGCAAAGTCGGCGGCGAGAATTTGCGCATTGGTATGGATAAGATAAATAGTGTGCGAAATCTGCACAAGCCGCGGATGATGCTTCTAGGCTTCAAACATCGCTCATCTCTGCCCGAATTCAGCTACAGTAAGCCTTCGAATTTCATGTACCCTGATGATCGGAGTATAATTGGGTCGAAACGTCTATTTCGGGCACTGTGGGAGCGCTGTTTGGCTCGAGAAAAAATTGCCATCTGCCTGTTCATGAGCAAACGTAAATCCACTCCCCGCTACGTTGCGTTAATTCCAGTGGAGGCTCCAGAAAGGGGAGAGGACAAGAGCTACCGCTCTCTGCTCTGCGGCGATGGGTTCAAGATTGTCTATCTGCCCGAAGCCAAGCACATTCGGCACATCGATATGTGCGACTGGAATACTGCCGGAAATTCGGCTAGTGATGAAGGTGTCGAGTTCTTTCAGAAGATAATCAAAAAACTTCGCTTTGACTATCAACCCAATCTAATTAATGACCCGAATCTAGAGGCGCTACAGGCGAACCTCCTGGCCCTTTCGTTGAACTTTACCTCGGAAAGTACCGGCATTGAGAATCTGCTGGACAAAACCCAGCAAGACAGTCGCATCGAGAAACTCCTGCCTAGCTACGAAGAGATCTTCGGACCTGAGGTGGAGCCAGCCAAGAAGCGTCCGGCCAAATCCGATAAGGAGGGGGCTACCGCCTCGAAAGTGGCTAAAATCGACATGGAACAGATTAAAAGCTACGATTTTGTGGAAGATCTTATAAAGAACAAGCAAATAGCGAATTGCACTGTCGCCCAGTTGCTGAGTGTTTTGGACCAGCACTTTGGGCAAAAGTTGCCAAAGTCAACTACCAAAGCGAAATTGCTCGCTAAGATTGAGGAGTTGAGCTCATAAAAAATAACACCAAACCCTAGAATCCTAAGATATAAAGTGATAAGATGTTTATAACTGTGAAGTTTAAGTTTATAATCACTAAAGGTATTGTTTTATTGTTAAGTTTATCATTTTTAAATATATAATCATATATTTTGTTAAAATATATATATTTTGTCACTAATTCTCTTTTTAAAATAATGTTTTAGAAATCTTAACATTCTCCCCCGATAACGTCAATTTGAAGGATAAATACTGATATGATTGGAAGTATAAATATTTTGAAATATATTTTAAAATCTATTTGGATACCGCCAGTCCCTCAATTCGGCGTTTCCCAACACCTATTCTCGTTGAACAGTCTGGCAATCACTATTGGCCAACGATCAGGCAACTCTGACGAAGCAGCACGCCGCGCCGGTTTATGTTTTGCAAATTTTGACATTGCGAATTAGTGGAATTTGAAGCGCAACAGATCCTACAGAATGTCGCTGCAATTTCAAAACGACTGCGGAGACTCCGTTAAGCAGGCAATCATCGAGGAGCTGCAGAACCTCCTTAGCTCCGATACACACGTCCTGCAGCAGGCAGAGAAGAGAACAAAGCAGCTGGAGTACACGGAAGGTGCGTGCTGATTTGGCGGGTCTCTAGTATAACCTGGCTTGGGTGCGGTCCTGCATCTTATCAACTGTATTTTCTCACACACTCTAGGCTATGGCGTTTATTTGTCGGAAATAATCATGAACCAGGCTCACGAGCTGCCGCTGCGTCAGATCGCTATTATCATGCTCACCCGCTATGTGGAGAACCATTGGACGGATGAGAGAGACTCTGTGGAGAAGATCAACGGCTGCATGGCCAGCGAGCAAGCAAAGCGTACAATCCGCAACATCTTGCCGAATGGCCTCTACGATCCCAACTCCAAGATTCGCTCCTCGGTGGCACACACTATATCAACGATAGCTGCCACTGACTACCCACACGGATGGGCGGAGCTGTTCGACATTATTGTCAAGTGTCTGGGCGGTAATGAGGACTCTATTCACGGAGCCATGCAGGTCCTCCAGGACTTCACCTACGATGTGGGCCAGATCAAAGAGCTGGGGCCTGTAGTTATTCCGGAGGTCTATCGCATCTTTGACTCGGAGCAAAACTATTCCATCAAAACACGTGTCTCAGCCATCCGAATCCTGAAGCCGCTGTTCACCTCGATCGCCGCGCTGATCACCAACAAGGAGGAGCAGAGCACCATGATGAGCTCCATTCTGACGAATTTTATGGACAAGCTGATGTACTACCTGAGTATGAACAGCGGCGCCGGTTCGAATTTCCTCCTACGTTCTGAGATTATAAAGGGTGAGTGGTTACTATACTTAATTTCTTTGAAATTAAATGTAAACTGTTTTTTTTTTTTTTTAGTTTTTACCCATTTGGTCAATGAAATGCCCAAGTACATCCACCCTTTTATGGACCGCGTTCTGCCCATCATCTGGCAGCTCCTCACCCAAATAGCAGAGACGTACGTAAAGGTTTCTGTCAACCAGACAGAGCCGAATCCCCTCGCCAGCGGCGACAGCGAAGACGACGATGAGCAGACCAACTTCCAGACCCTAATCATCCAGATCCTAGAGTTCATCAATTGCATCGTCACTTGCAGCAAACTGCGTGGCAGCATCAAAAATGTGCTGGCAGATCTTATCTACATCACCATCGTGTACATCCAGCTGAGCGAAGAACAAATAGAGGACTGGGAGGAGGATCCAGAAAAATTCGTGGACGATGAGGATGATGGCGGTGTGGAGTTGACAGTGCGCATGTGCGGCCTTGATGTGTTGCTAGTGAGTCCAACAACTCTTCAATTACTAATTTGTTTACTAAATCAAAGTATTTTCAACTACTTCTCAGGCTATTAATGACGAGTTTGGTGTGAAAGCCATTCAACCGCTGCAGGAGGCGTTAGGCAGGCACTTCAACGTGGCCGAGGCAGAAAAGGCGGCTAACAATCCCAATTGGTGGAAGATTCAGGAAGCCTGCATGGACGCAGTTCACGGCTTCCGGGATATAATCCTTGAGGGCGATTCCAAATTTGATCTGCTCAACTATCTGACTATCGTTCGGAATCTGCTGGTACACCAAGAGTCCCCGCACTTGGTGGGTCGCGCCCTCTGGACCCTGAGCACATACTCCAAATCCGACCTGTATAATCCCCAGATGCTGGCCGAGATTCTCGATGTCACGCTGTGCAGTCTGTCCCCCGAAAAGTCGCACATTCTTCGCATAAGCGCTGTGCGTACTCTGCACGGATTTTTGCAGGCAAACGAAACAAGCGACGGCGAGAAGCGCACTTTGTTGGTCTCTAAACTTCCCGGTTTCCTCGATGGAATTATGGCCTTAGTGCCGGGCTGCAAGGCAACTGTCCTGGCTTTGCTAATGGAGGCCCTGACGATAATGGTCAAGGTGGATATTGGATCGAAGATGCAATGTATTGTAAATTATAATTTCTTATTCCCTTTTTTTAGTTTGATTCCGAGTTTGCCTACGCCGCTCAAGGAAAAATCACACCCTTGGCCATCGCAGTTTTCCTCAAGTACGCTGAAGATCCTTATGTCCTGGAGAATGTCCAGGATCTGATTAAAGCATTGTGCCAGCATAAGCAGTGCCTGGCGCCACTGCAGGAGAAGTTTATCCCTACCATCGTCAGCATCTTGGCACTGACAGGAGAGATCGCAACCGAGAAGCAAGACATCGCTTTGGACGTTCTCAATACGATCGTTCGATACACAGAGCCGCCACTAAGTAGTAGCTTGTTGGACTCGGCGTTCCCGGCTGTGATAAACTGCGTCCTTCACACAGACGACCACGCTGTCATGGTGGCAGGTGGCGAGTGCCTGCGCAGTTTCATTAACGTCTCGCCGGAGCAGATCTGCACATATAAGAACGGAGAAGGCGTTACCTGCATCATGCAGGTTGTGGCCACCGTTCTGCTGAATCCCATGAACAGCGAGATGACAGCCGGCGGCAAGATTGGGCGCCTTGTCATCACCATAATAACCAAACTGGGCAGCATGCTCGGACAGAACGTGGACATGCTTCTAAAGGCTGTGATCAGCAAAATGCAGAACCTCGAGTGCCTCAAAGTGATCATGAATCTGGTTTTGATCTTTGCCCATCTATTCCTCACGCAAATGGATGCCGTCCTCAACTTCCTGTCCACGGTTCCAGGTCCTAATGGCGAACCCGCGATGCAGTTCGTCCTCACCAACTGGCTTTCACGCCAGAACTCGTTCTTTGGCATATACGAACGAAAGGTAGTCCCTATAGCCTTCCTGTCCATGGAGTTTGAATTAATACTTTTAAATTTACCCATTCGCAGGTCACAACCATGGCTCTGTGCAAACTGTTCGAATATGGAGTCGCCACCCAGGACAATCGCCTGACGACCATCACCTACAAGGAACTCGTTGACGACCCAAGTGATACACGCAGACGAACCCGCTCTGTGGCAGCTTCTACCCAAAAATGGGTGACCATTCCGGCGCTTGTCAAAATTTTCAAGGTGCTGATCTCCGAGTACCAGCACTTCCAGGAGGGCAAGACGGACGAGCCGCTTACGGACAGTGACGAGGACGAGGAGGATGAAGATGCCGCCGGCAATGCGGCAAAACCGCGCTACATTTCCGACTTGTGCTTCGATATGGATGATGAGAATGTTGAGGACGAGCAGCTGTTGCAGGAGTTACTCAAGGAGACCAACTACAAGGGCGACATTGCCGAGAATCTGCAAAAGTTCTTGACCACCTTTACCCAGAACGAGCACTTCCCCACCTTCTTCGAGCATCTTAACGAGGCCGAGCGCCTCATTCTTCTTACCAAGGTGCAGCAGAAGTAGTTTCTTGTTTGTGGATCATCGTACAACATCTTTGTTGTGATGTCTCGCGGAGAATTGTGTTAACCGTATTTATATATTGTTGCTAACCCTTTTGATTGAATAAAAATTTCTATATATTTTGTAAATATCTTTGAAAATGTATTAAATAAAATATTAGGAATTTATTCTCTTAGCTACATTTAAAATCATGGTGCGAGGAAAACCTTCTCAGAGAGCTACCTCGTCGGGGTGGAGTTTGTGCTGCAGTGGAATGTCGGCCTTATAGGCATCCTAAAATTCAAATAAAATGTATATTTATTTTATAGTTTAGCTAAAACTATAACTCACCATAGGCTTTTCGGAGTCAGAGTTAAAAAACTTTCGAATGCAGGGTGTGAGCAGGACGGGATCCACCTTGTTGGGGTTATTTTTGCCAAAGACCAGAGTACCCAGAAGCGATACAATGATGGTGATCGAGGCTCCGAAGGTTGTGTACCACATGTACGAGATGCGGTATAGCGGAAAGACATCGCTAAGAAGTATTTATTTTAAAATAATTTAGGAAAAGTTGTATTTAACTCTTACTTTGCAGATGCAGTTAGGTGAGTGGTGCTGTTGGCCAAACTGGTGGTCACATCGAAGCTGTAGTCGCATTGCTCCACGTTGAGGGGCTTGGTGCTGTAGTTGATGGCACCGGAGGCGATGGCCCACTGGGCATTCAGGCTCACCCATCCCATGCCTATCAAGCCCGTGACTCCGCCAAGCAAGGCACTCTAGAATAATTAATTTAATTTAGTGCTAAAATATTTAAGTTTATGTCTTAATTGTCCCACATTTCCATTAATCCAGGGGAGAAATAGGCCAATGGTGAATATTCCAAATAGCGGCCCGTTGGTGATCGCTTCCAGGCTCATGGTCAGTTGGAGCACTGTTCCCATGTGCTCCACCACATACACTAGGCAGACACAGAGAGCACCCACTCCAACGACGACGAGGCGCATAATCCAATTGATGGCCGTGCTGGAAAGTGGCTTCTTGACATAAGGCTTCACGAAATCCTCCAGGACAACGGCGGACATGGAGTTGAGACAGGTGGAGAGCGAGCTCAGGGCGGCGCTGAAGACTCCGGCAATAAAGACTCCGGTCATGCCGGGCAGCTCGCCCAAGGTGTCCATCACAAAGAGAGGTAGTAACTGATCACGAGCCTTGGCCAACTGAAAAGGGAACATATTTAAAAATATTTTCTACATATTGAATCCTATCGTGCCTTTGTGGTTAGGGGATCACAGTTCTGGTACGTGGCGTAGATGAGAAGACCGTTGTATCCGCAAAGGGCCATCAAGGTGAGTACTCCCGCGCAGAAGATGCACAGAGCTTTACGGGCATCGGCAAGAGTGGGAAGAGCCAAATACCTTTGGATCATGTTCTGGGAGACGGCGTTCGTCTGCGTCCAGTAGACAATGCCTCCAAAAAACAGGCACCAGAAGGTGTGCCTCACCGTTGGATCGATGCTGAGACTGGAATGGAAAGAATACCTTTATAATGAACTATTATTAAATAGATCCTTCCGTGTTCTTACTCTGGAGCCTCTATCCGATTGGTGTTCCAAGCTCGCTCTAGCACCACACCAGCTCCTCCGATGTCCATGCTGCCTTTGATGGCCACCAGGAAGAGTGCTCCCAGCATGGACACGGCCTGGACTACGTCGGTCCACACGACGGCCTTCAGGCCTCCCAAGCTGGTATAGAAGACACAGATTATGGAAACTATTGGGGTGATTGTGTGGACTCCGATTCCCGTCACCTGGTTGAAAGCCAGGGCAGGCACGTAGATCACAATGGGAAGGTAAGCCACCTGAGGATTAATTTGTTATTTCGAAAAATATTCAAACATTTTTTAAATAAATAATTTAAATTTATGATTATTTTATACTTTAAGTTTATTTCTCTAAGAATATATGAACAAAGATTATAAAATTTTTGATAAGCTCCTTGGGTTGGAGAGTGCCTCCTCATAGCACCCCCTAGGGCACCCTGTTGCTTCCTCTCTCTTTAGAGATCGACACCGCGAGGATGCCGCATCCAAGAGAGATCCGCTCTCTCTGGTAGGAACTAGTGGCTAGTGTTTGGAGAAGGCGCTAAAAATAAAGCATCCCATGGTGGCGTTAGTTATAAGCAAATCTCCGCCGTCGACGTAACAACGTGGTGTTGCACCTCGTCGTGGAAAAGCGTATATATTTGTTCAGGAGCGACAATGGGGTCGAGCACGGACTGCCCCGTGTGCGGAAAGGCTGCCACCTTGATCTGCACCAGGTGCAAGTTGGTGCGCTACTGTGACCCGGAGCACCAGAAGCAGGACTGGGCGCAACACAAGCGACGCTGCAAGCCGTTCCGGGTGGCGGAGGATGAGCAACTGGGTCGCTTCCTGGTGGCCACCCAGAATATTGCAGCCAAGCAGATTGCCTTTGTCGAGGAACCGCTGGTGGTGGGTCCCAAATGGTATCACTCACAGGACGAGACCATCGTTCCCTGTGTGGGCTGCCACACCCCCTGCCGACTTGGCAAGCACCAGTGTCGCAGGTGAGTGATCCCCTAGAGATTTAAGATGCGGTGGAGTTTATTGCATTCCCCTCCGTAGCTGTCGCTGGTCAGTCTGCAGCGCCGCCTGCATCCACGAAGCTCTGGAGTGTAGTGTTCTCAGTCTGGGGCCGACCCCTGGAGCTCGAGCGGACAACCGAACCCTTAACGACTATTTCCGGGGCGATGCCCTGCTGGTGTTGAGGTGTCTGCTGCTGCAGTGTCAGAATCCGGCCAAGTGGATAGCCCTCCTGGAGATGCAGTCGCACGAGGAGGAGCGCCGGGGAACGGAGTTGCACGTAGAGGCGGAAATGCGAGTGGTGGGCTACCTGCAGCAGAGGTTTCTGAAGCGCCTCAAGCAAACTAAACCGGATCTACTGGCCGACTGCGGATCTGAGCTGCTGCATCGCATTTGCGGAATCATTGAAACCAACTATATGGTCATCGAGCTGCCTTCGGGCGTGGAGCTAAGTGGGCTGTTCCGACAGGCCTGCATGATGGAGCACGCCTGCCAGCCCAACTGCTACTTCCAATTCGACGCCTTCACCCAGCAGATCACCGTCCGGGCAGGGTGTGACCTGCAGAAGGGCGACCACTTGAGGATAGCCTACACCAACATCCTGTGGGGCACCCAGCTGCGTCAGCACCATCTCCGCCTGACGAAGCACTTCAGCTGCCACTGCGCCCGCTGTCTGGATCCTACGGAGAATGGGAGCTATGTGAGTGCCCTGGCCTGCTTGGGGGATGTGAATCTGTCCTGTACCGGCACCCACCTGCCGGTAGATCCGCTGAACGAGGACACCCAGTGGAAATGCGACACCTGCCCCATGCTCGTGGATGCTGCCTACGTTTCCGAGCTCCAGACCCACATGACTGATCAGGTGGAAGGCCTGCTAGCAGGTCGCCCCACGGCTAAGGAGGTGGAGTTGCTCCTGGCTCGTCTCTCCCAGATGCTGCACCCGAACCACTTCCACATGTTCAATCTGAAGCACACACTTATCCAGCTGTATGGCAACGAAACCGGCCTGGAAATGGACACTCTCAGCAACGGGCAGCTGGAGCGGAAGCTAAAATTGTGCGAGGAGCTCCACGACGTCTGCCGGCGGATAGATCCCCACAGCATTAAACTAGCCATCTACGTGACTGTCATTCTCATCGAGATTGCTCATACTTTGGAGGAGCAGTCTCGCAGGGCCTCTCCGGGCACCGACGTGGCTGGCCTACTGGAACAGGCCCATGCTCGTCTCAAGGAGGCGGAAGAGGTTCTGGAAAAGGAGCATGACTCGGTGGCCGGACAGAAACTGAACGACAAGCTACAGAGGGAGATTTTTGAGTGCGAAAAATTAAATTTGACTCACAAATATAGTCAGAACGCAGTTGTGGAATAAAATGGAATGTTTTTGATGAATGACAAAATTATTTAAATGTTTAAAAAATAAAAACTGGATAAATATTCTTTTAAAAAAACTGAATTTGAGAATCTGAGTTGGGAAAACAGAGTTTTTCCTTTGAAAATAGCTTCTAAAAATAAAGTAAACATTTTATTAAATGATATTAAACACAACCCATTGTTTTAAATTACTTTTTTGAATCAAGATCATAAAAACTATAAATTTTATGTTTAAATTTTCATTTGAAAACAATTATCCGTTATACTGTGGCTCGGAACACCTCCTTATGTTCATCCATTTTATTTTGGCTACGCCACTGATATATCGACCCAGCCCCCAAAACAAAGAGAGAGAGAGCTATATCCCAATCAGCTGGTGCCGGATCTGGTTGTTGTTTTATCAAAGTCTGAACCAAATCGGCCAACAACAGAATAACATTTATATTTAAAAGCGGAAAACATGCGTGCTGCCGTGTGGAGAAAGTTATCACCAGTGGTTTTTTCCACCCAGAACCCCTCAATTTTACGTAATGTCCAGCGCGGAATGAGCCAAGATGCTTCGGGTAATGAGCAATATTGTTTATTTTTTTAACAAAATAGTATTATGTAACATTTGTTTACCGGCCCATCTGTACCAGTGGTTCGTCTGAAGTACTACGACCGAAAGGACGCCTTCCTGGAGGACAGCATCAAGGTAAAGAACCCGTTCGCCCTGTTCAACGACTGGCTGGAACTGGCCCAAAACACGCCTGGGGTGGATGAGCCCCACACTGCCGCTTTGGCCACCGTTGGCGCCGACGGTAAGCCATCGAATCGCTTCCTGCTGGTCAAGGACTTCACTCCCGAAGGACCCATTTTCCTGACAAACTTTAGCAGCCGCAAAGCTCTGGACATTACTGCCAATCCCAATGTGGCTGTGTCGTTCTATTGGCTGCCCCTCCGGCGCAGTGTCCGGGTCGAGGGTGTCGCTGAAAAGATTTCCGATGCGGAATCACTGAAATATTTCAAGCACCGTCCCCGAACCGCTCAAATAGCCGCAAACACTAGCCCTCAAAGTCAGGCAATTGCCTCGCGAAAGTATCTGGAAGATATACAAGCTGGAATCCAGAAGAAACTGGGAGAGGATACCCAGGTACCCCTGCCCAACTGGGGTGGGTATCTGATTCGCCCGTACTCCATGGAGTTCTGGCAAGGTCAGACGGATCGCCTGCACGATCGCATCCGATTCAGAAACGGTCCGGGAGTGGAATCAGAGGTTGATGGCAAGATAGTACACAAGGGAGAGGATGGATGGGTTTATGAGCGATTGGCTCCTTAATTTTGAATATAATCTCAATATATTCGTGCCTTTTTTATGCCTAAAAACAAATGGTAGCAATTAAAGTGAAAAAAGCATTTATATAGTTTACTTTTTTGATAAATAAAAATAAAAATGTAGGTTTTTAAAAGAATCTACTTTAAAAATAAATAAATGATGTATTGAAAATGAATTCTTGACATTTTGAAAAAATTAAAAACGTTATTTTCGAGTCAAGCGGTATTTTTAAAGAACTAAAAATACCAAGAATCTGCTAGAAGGTGACAACTCTAACAAAATCAGCTGTCATCAGATTATGTTTTCTCTTATCAAATAGGACTTTGTTTAATTTTGAAATCAAAGATAAAGATTCGCCAGTAGATTATCAATAGTCTGACCTTGGACAAGTACGTCTTCGCTTTGCTTACTTTTGGTCAGCCAATAATCAACCCTCAACCCCACACAGTGAGATTCCTGAGGACAGTGCGCAGAATGAGCAAAGGAACGCCTGAAGTGGAGCTTTCCGGTAAGGAAAGGTTTAACATTAAATTAAAAAATATAAAATCAAATGAATTTACACTCCACACAGCGATCCGTGTGAAGTACTGTGAACGCAAGGATGCCTTTCTAGAGGAGAATATCAAAGTTAAAAACCCGTTTTGCCTGTTCCGGGACTGGCTGGCCCTGGCCTTGAAAACTCCTGAGATTATAGAACCCAATGCAGCTGCTTTAGCAACCGTTAGTCCGGCCGGCAAACCTTCTAATCGCTTTGTGTTGGTGAAAGAAGCCACCGCCGAGGGCTTCACGTTCTTCACCAACTATGGCAGTCGGAAGGCGGACGATATCAAGGCTAATCCCAATGTGGCCATATCATTCTATTGGTTACCACTACGCCGCAGCGTTCGTATCGAGGGCGTAGCCGAAAAAATTTCACCAGAGGACTCTTTAAAGTACTTTCATCAGCGCCCAAGACCAAGCCAAATCGGAGCTGCCGCAAGTCCGCAAAGTCAACGGATTCCATCTCGCAACTATTTGGATGAAATAGAGGCGGGTATCAAGCAACAGCTGGGAGCAGATGGAGAGGTGCCTCTGCCCAACTGGGGCGGCTATCTTGTCCGTCCAGACCTCATTGAGTTCTGGCAAGGTCAGACAGATCGCTTGCACGATCGCATCCAATTTAGGCGAGGCGATGGAGTGGAATCCGAAATTGATGGGAACCTGGTGCACAAGGGAGAAGATGGATGGATCTATGAAAGACTGGCTCCCTAAGCACGGACACTAGAATGATCTTCACATAACTTATGTCTTCCAAATTGAAATTAATAGAAAAGTGGGTTTTGAGTTTTAGTATAAATTGTAATTTGTAAAGCATATTTAGAAACGCTTTTTAATAAAAGTTACTTTATGAAATGTGACTAGGAAAAAGGTCCCAGATGCGAAAGCTCATGAAATCACATTACTCACAAGTAGAATGATGAAAATTTACTTTTAAATTTGTAATATTAATTGGCATAAACTCACATTCATAATGGCAAACATAACTGATCCATACAAGCGCAATCTGCGATCAAAGCGAACCTCCAGATACTGCAGGATTTTAAAAATTATATTAATTTCAACCCTAAAAATCCTCAATATCCACTTACCTCATAGGTGGAGGTGATGTTCAGGTCGTGGAAAACGGGTAAATAAAATACGCCCATCACCACGCCCATGCCAATGACTCCGCTGGCTACGTAGAGATACTGCATGCCATAGGAGTACACTTCAGTAGGCAATCCGAGAAGCGTAATTCCGGATACAAAGCTGGCCACCAGTGAGAATGCAATTGGGATAACCAACATCTTGCGGCCACCGAGCATGTAATCGTCCTCGGAGACGGACTTCTTGAGGAACCCGAAATAGATACCAATGCCTATGCAGAGCATAAACATGGCCACGAAGGCCACATAATCCGGCCACGCGAAGCGCTGCAGCTCGCCCAGTACCTGTTCGATATTTGGCATGCTGACTAACCCACGTGGGATGGAGCTCGAGATCGTAAGCTGGACGAGATGTGTGTGACTCTTAGGTCGTTTGGTGGTGCACTGAGCCCATACGCGGCACTGGGCGCTGAGATTTGGGTGCCTCTAATGCGACTACGGCTGTGATTCAATTCAATTCCGCTCAATTATCAATTGTGGGGTAATTTAGTTCTGGAACACGGGGCGGCGACTATCCTTAGTTAAGCCGGCGGGCAGGGGAATTGCGACACCTCATCTCCAGTTCCGGGAACGTCTCATTGGGCATAGCTCCACTGTATTGGGATCACAAGAGCACTTCTCGTCCGGATCAGATTGTCAGCGATACCGGGTTTTTTTAATGGATGCCTTGTAAGCAATTATGTCACCCCCAACGCAAACTGATCTTGAAAAAATTTTAAAAAGAACTCGACGCCGCCATAATCTCAGGACCAATCACAGCCAGAACACGGAGGACGCACAATGGAGCGTCATTTCCAAACGGCCGTATCCAAAATGTAACGCCTAATTGGCAGTCGCGGAATTTGTACTGCTCTCCTTCGCCGGATTCCACCGCTTGGTGGTTGCACAAGAACAATGAGTGGGAGCCACGCGCTGCCGCCGGATCACTATATAGCCATTCATGAAACGGCATCCACCTGGCAGAGGGCCAGGAGAGCTGCACTGGGAGTGAGCTCAAGTGCAAGATCATTGCACTGAGAACAAATATTAGTATAACTTAAAAATCTTTTTAAATACCAGAAATCGATTAGATTTTAACTTTTATGATTAATTTTAAAGTGCAAATTATTTAAAATTAGGGTGAAAATATAACAGGTTTTAAAATCCGATTTCTCCAAGTGAAGATGCTAATTATCAATAATTAATATTTATATTTTGTTATGATACAAATGGCTTTCTGTCCAGTTGGCAGGTGTTTTTTTATGTGGCACAAAAGAAAATAAATTATTATTAAATATTGCTTCAAACTTAGCAACTAACTTGTGCAAAATATAAATATTTATTTTATTTCTATATTTTTGTATTAACATAATCCAAAATTTAATTCACTTTAATAATATTATCAATAGGCACTGTGCTGTTTAGATAACATAAGTTAAGTTAACTTTTCAAATAATAAACCAACACCTATATGAGTATATTTCTTAAATTCTTTTTTTTTAAGTTTTTTAATCTATTTTTAAAGTAAGAGACTATTTTTTTCGGTGTTGTCCCTCAACTTGAATGCTTTTGTAATCATTTCACTGAGCAATTCAATTATTTGGCGTCACTACCGGCATTTAGCTCGCTCTTCAGTATCCAGGAGGCGGCTCTCAGAGCTATGGCAACGATCACCGAGTTGGGGTTCCCTGAGATGGGACGGGGCAGCACACTGGCGTCCACCACCCGCACATTGGCCACGCCTTTTAATCTAAAATATTCACATCATCAGCGATTCTTGCTTTCGTTCCCGGTAAGCCTTACCTCAGATGGGAGTCCACAACGCTGCCCAAGGCGCAGGTCCCACCTGGATGATGGGAACCCAGACCAATGTGACGCATTATGCACTCCAGGTAGAGATCGGAAGGTTGGTGGTCAATGAAGTCCCGCTCAAATGGACCGAAATTGGAGCACTCTTGGAGCTTGGGCCAATGTATTCGGGGATGAAGTGATGCAAAGGAGGCGGAAGTGACTATCTGAAGTTGGGGGATATTAATATTTTTCTAAATTATCACAAAAAACTATCCATCTTACTTTTACAGCACTCCGAACGGCTTCGATGTTGCAGCCAACATCCTCCTCACTACTTAGATAGTTGGGATCTATGAGGGGATTCCTACGCATGTGACGGTTTATAAGACCCACGGAACCTCGGGATCTGGGCTGAAGGCAGCTGGAAATGACTACAAATCCCTCCTGGGAGGAATTATAATAGCGAGGAAACAGGGCGCGAAATGCAGGTCCTTTGAAGTTTGAAATAGACATCAGGGCAGCCTCGTCGATGGCCCCTGCTCCAAAAAAAGTAATGCCAAATGGATAGGGCCCCCCATGGCTGGCCACGTTTCCTACTACTCCAAAATTTCCCAGCGGCCCAGAGCCAGAGCTCAGGAAATTGAGCAAAGTCATGGGATTCAGCAATGTATTCTGATTCAATGTAGGTCCAGCTACTCCCATCGAAACAAAGAGTGGAACGTTAAAGTGGTCGTGCAGGTTTTGGCCCACTGAAGGTAGGTGGAGCTGCAGGGGAATCCCCAACTTTTTCATTATGGAGCTGTCACCTATGCCGGAAGCCAACAATAGTTGTGGCGTTTGGTAGGCTCCTGCACAGAGGATAAGCTCTCTTCCCACTTCGATGGTGAACTCCAACTCTTGATTGTTCTCATCTTTAATCCCAACCAGAATTGAGCTTGCCTGGGCTCTGGGGCCAGGAGTTGAACTGAACTGAATCCTTTTCACCAAAGCCTCGGGTAAAAGTCGCAAATTGTGTCGATGAAGCACCACGTTCAAAAATTGCTGTTGCACGGAATGGCGAAGACCGTTCTTGATATTATACCTGGATCTGTGGAAGGTCCAATCCTTGTGGGAAAACTGGGCCTGCGCCTCGTTTAGAGCTTCAGTAAGCTTGGAGTAATCCCTTGGGATTTGAAGCATATCTGCCGGCTTTGCTTTGGCAGCCTCCATGAATGAACGCATCTTCGCCCAGCTCCAGTCATTCAGGTTGTGCAGATCTCGCCAGCTATCAAAGTCGGGTCCATGACCATCAAAGTGTAGCATGTAGTTTAAATTGGACGATCCTCCCAGCCCCTTTCCCCTTGGCAGACACTGTCGTTGGTCAATCAATCCTTTGGAAGAGTTTCTTTGAGGCACTGATAGAAACGACCAGTCATTAATTCCTTTTTGCTGGAAGGTAGTTAAAAGAGGTATCCGGCTGAGCAGTCCAAACGGGCCACCGGCCTCGATCAGCAGTACACTGCCATTGCTGTGCTTGGCCAAGAGAGACGTCAGCGTGCTGCCTCCAGTTCCAGCTCCAACTTGAAAGAAATTCTTAAATAAACACAAAGTTGTCCCTAATATAACTTACCAATTACATAGTCGAAGGCAAAGCGTCGCTCCTCTGGAGACAGAACGTTAGGAATCGTATCGCTTAAAAGAGCACCCACCAAAATAACGATAACGGACAGAAGTCCTATCAGGATTCCACCGAATACCAAGATTTCTGTAATGGATAACTTGGGACCTCTGCTTTGTATTTTTGTAGTATCCACTTACTTTGAAATTGCATACCCATGCTGCTCTGTGTGATGACGAAATTCAACTAGTTAGAAAGCGAGAACCATTGGTGGCCATTGGACTTGGTCTAATCCAATTAAAACCCTGTAGGGGTGAGTCAGGGCGGGAAAATTTAAATTCAAATGCTTAGAGAGGCGAGCTTTTGAAATCGATAACTTTTTAGAGGTGGAGCTGCCACTAATGAAGACTGTCAACTTAAGTTTAGACATAAATCCAGAAGTAGATAAGAAACAAGATATAGATAAGTTAATAAATTTTAAATTAAATAGAAATCAAATTTAAATGTACATCATTTTCGATCAAAATATAAAGACTGGCTTCTGTTATATATTTTTTAGAAAGAATTCAGCTTTAGCCGTTACAGCAAGTTGGCATCCCCACGATATATAGGCATCCACATATGTAAGCCCAACATCTAGTCTTTGTTATTGAATTTTAAGTTCGAAGATCGGCGGAGCCGGACTATTTGATCGACTCCAGCCTGACCGAAGATAATATGCGGGTGTCGCTTATCACGTACCATTGGAGAACTGAAGCTGAAGCCCGAACAGCTGCTCTGCGGACGAAAACAAAAGCAGAACCAGAAACAGAACAGAAGCTACAAACAATAGCCCAAGATAGAAGCGCAATCCGCAATCAGCAGTGAATGCCGAGCACTGATCACGGCACATTGAGACCCACTTAGAAGTCAGGAGGCCGAGCAATGAACCACCCGTTGTAGAACCGTAGAAAATACCAGAGCTGTGAAGTCGCTAGGAGCAACAGGTGCCTTAACCGAAGATGTCTCAACCGGAGGATCAAAATGTTCGTCAGCTGCTAGATTTGCTGCCCAAAGAGCAGAGAAAAGTTTTCGAGGTGGGTTCAAAAATAACTCTTCAAACTCATGCGGACTATAATGTTATCAACCTAATTTTCAGACCTTTATACAGTGGTTGAATGGTACGGCCACTGGAGCTGCTCATACCCACCAAAGCGAAGTCCAATCTATACTCCAGGCACACCCCTATCCCTCCCTGCAGTTGCTAAAACTGCTATACGATCGTTCCAAGTTGCACATTGGTCACATCATCAGCTTCGTGCTGCGGCAATTCCTGGATGATGATGTATCGGCCCCAAGAGCCCTTTGTGTGCTGGCTAACTTTCCGGGAAGCATATTGGAGGCGGCGACACTGCGCCACAAACTGATGACGCGCCTAGCGAGTGATTCACCCAACAATGAGCATCTGATGCTGGCCCTATTGTCGCGAAATGAGGGCCAACTCTTGGAGGATTTAATTCAGGAACAGGAACTAACGATGCGAAGGCAGTGTAGCGAGGTAGCGCCGTCTAGGCAACTGGTCCTATGGCTGGCCCTCAGCCAGAGAGAGCACTTTGTGGCCAGCTTGTGTCAGAACCTAAAGGACTTTGAGTGCTTTTCAGACCGCACATTGAGAAATACTCTGTTAATCCTGCGGCTGGCCAATGAGTTTGCTTTGGGCACCCAAACCATTGACGAACTAGGCTGTCTGGATAAGAGCCTGGCGGAGTTTGATGTGAGTGCTGTTCCAGATGAGCTGAGAAAAGTGCACCAGTTCTTCTATGCAGACTTTCAGCGGTTATCCACGCTGCTTAACTTTCTCAGGCCACGGGACATAAGCAAGACCCTCAAAGTTGACTCATTGTTACGGGCACCGAGCGTGCTATCACTGATCCATGACCAAGGGATCGCCTGCGATCAGCAGGAGCTACTCCGTCTGCTGGAGGAAACGCACAAGTGGCAGTTGCAGACACCTGCTTTGAAGAACTTCTATCAGCAAGATATGGAGATCTTAAGCTACTACACGACTCTCTGTCACGTATACGATGTAATCCTCGAGCAGGGCGAGCAAAACTGCAAAGCAAAGGTGGCCAAAATGTCGGTCCAGCTAAGACAAATACATCAACTTGGCACCTTGTGCTCGCTTTTAGAGGATATTTTCCTGTTGGTCTTCCTTCGCTGGGAACAGTTGGATCAGAACTCCCAGAAGCGAAGGGAAGACGAGGACGACGAAGAGGAGGATGACGATGAGCAGTATGTGGATGATGATGTGGCCAGTCCGCCACGGCCCACCGTTCCACAAAATCAGCGATCCAGATACGGATTCATTATTCGGTCCCCTTCTCTGGTGGCGCTATTCACATTCCTTAAGACGTTTGTCACAAAGAAGTTGCACTCCCAGGACTTTAGATGTGCAACGGAACACCAGCAACGTTTCCACCGCCTTGTTGAAGCCATAAGCGAGGCCCTGTGGAAGTTGGGAGTGCTCCAGAAGATCGACCAGTCATTAGCTAAGGTTATGCCGTCGCTTACCTGTATTTTGGAGCCGGAACAGCTGCTTCAGCTGGTGCAGCTCCACAGCACTGCCAAAGAGAAGGCCTCCAGTGACGATGAGAGCCGTGAACGCAGCAACCACGCCTCAAGCTTGAACCGAAGAAAGGCTAAGAAGCAACGTCGTGCGGTTAGTTTTAGCGGAGCAGCCACGACAAAGCCATCCGGGGAGGCAGGCCCCAGTATCGATCAGTGTCGGGCGCGGGCTCAGTTTCTGTGCGCCGGTGGCAGTCGGAGGAGTTCGTGTGCTACTCCGGCCAATGAGCGATGCATTATTCCCAAGATGCTCAGCACTCCGGAGCAACTGGCCATCATGGCACTGGCCCTAAAGAACTTCAACGATGTCAAGCAGATCATCGAGGTAAGTGGGTTTCCCATTCGCCATGTCACATTTTATAATCCGTTGTTTCCAGACCTTTCACTTGGAGCAGAGCCAGCTGAGCCGGGAACTGCAGTTCATGGAGCAGCAGCAGCAGGTCAAGTTAAAGCTAGCCACTATTTACGCCAACTACCGGGCCCTTGAGGCACAGCAGCCCAACTCTAGAGAGACCACGGTGCAGCAAATCAAGGGTGTGGCAGCCAAGGGATTTGAGTTGTCGAAGATCATCAGCGTGGTGGACAACTTTGCGCAGGCACAGCGGCTCCACCAGAGCCCCGAACTTAGGGAGCTCATTCAGAAACACAGCGGGCAACAGGCTTTCTTGCAACAGTTTGAGGAACGCAACCTAAACGCGCTCATGATTTGCGATTTGATTATAAACCTTGGCTTCAACCGGGAAATCACCAGCAACCTCCTCTTGGTCATTCGACGACAGCAGCAGCAGAAGCTCCCCAGTGACGAAACGAACGGCTCTTCTGCGTCCTCTGAGATCGGAGCCATGAATCTCCTGCAAAATCTCTGCGAGTGCATGCGGCTGTTGGAGCGATCCGGTCAGCAGCCGGCCCTCAACCAGATGCTCTCCGTCCAGAGTTATCCACTCAGGCCGGCGATTCTGGCCTTACAACTCCAGCGGGAGACTGCCTTTCAAGTGCTGTATGGTAAGCAACCAATGGAGTATGCGCATGGGGAGGAGCTCAGAGCCAACGCCGGACAGTTCCAGCAGCTACGCTCCAGGCACAACTACTATGCCAAGTTTTGTAATTATGTGCAGCAGCTGGCGCGCCTCTTGCAGCTCAGAGATCCCAATGTGGAGTACCACACCACGCAGCTTTTAAAAAATGATCCCTACGAGGTAATCGGGGAACTGATCTACGAGTGCGGAATAACGCCATTAGAGATTGAGGCTAGTGTGGCTGCACTGCATCTCAACTTGGTGCATGTGATCGCCCTGAACATATGTCCGCAGCTGGCCGATGAAACTGCCGGACGATCTCCACGTAAAGTAGCACCCCAGAAGCAGGAATCCATCCACAACTACATTGCCCAGCACAATCAACTCTTGGCGCAACTCCTATGGGCTGTGCAACACGGTGATCTTCCAGCTGGAGACGAAGGATTGGACTTCACCTTCCTAGGCAATCTGATGCAACTGCCGGAGGTGGAAATCCTGTCTGCCATGGACAACGGCAACCGTGTCCTGGCTACCCTGAAAGCCTACAAGTTGGACAGTTCCAACATGGAGAAGCTAGTGCCCAACCGAGAACTTTTGCTGCAAATCCACCTACTAGGAACAGGTGGACCAACAGAATGTCAGGAGCAATTAAACCGTCGGATAGACTGTTACATTGAAGAACTTATCGAACAGGACCCGCGTAACATTCAACTTGTGGTGCATATGAGTGATCTCGGCAAGCGCGCTCATCTTTTAAAGGAGCATTTCACCCGAATTTCCAGCAGCCAGTTGGCCAAGGAGCTGATCGAGCGCTCGTTGCAGCATCGTCTGGCGGCCACGACCATCCCACCGTTTCTGCGCTCCCAGCTGGAGCACACACTCTCCGATATAACCATATACGCCAGGGTATCGGCTCTCCTGCAGTTCGAGAGTTGGCCGCAAGCCTACGATTTTGGCCGCCAGACCCCGAACGTGATCTTCGAGCAGTTGTTGCAGCGGCGGCGATTCAAATTGTGCCTCGAATGGAGCCGGGTGGTGCTACTGGCCAAATGTGAAGGTCAGCAGCGGGTTTGCCTCCTTACGCTACTAGATGCCCTCCTGGAGCTGCAGGATGGCGAGGAAGTGGACGAGTCGCTGCTGGAAATTGTGGAGATGTTCCCGGCCAGTTCTTTGGTTAACTTCCTGGACACGCACAAGGATAAGTTCAGGTCCCTCACGCTGCTTCAATGGGTCATCGATTACCTGGAGGGCCATGCCCGAGATCCGCGTCTGTACCGCAACTATCAGCTCTCCCTGGAAATGATGCGGCAGATGGATGTCAGTGAGCGTCCACATTTTTGGAAGCTGCTTCGGCATCCTCTACTCATCGTGGAACAGCTAGTGATGAACGCCCGGTTCGAGCTGCTGGGCAAGCTGTTGGACGCCAGTCGGGTCAAGTTACAGAAGGAGAAACCGTTGGGACCGTGTCCGTATTGTTTTGAGAAGCGTGGCCACGTCTACGATGTGCAACCAGGTGGCACTCCCGCCAAGATTCGGTTTCAACTGGGCCAGACCACATCGGAGGCTTTCATTCTGCTGAACTTCAACTCCTACCAGCAGGATCACTTTGTGGGGCAGGAGTGCTTGGATCTATTGCTTCGGATCTACGCCAGCAAGGCGTTGGACTACAACGTGGCCAATGTGCGGGCTCCTTCCGAGCCCAGCTCACTGGGCACGGACGTGCATAACTCGCTAGACTCGCTGTGCGGTGCCTTCGTAATGCCGAAGCATGCCCCCACCCGTCAGCAGTGGACCCGCGACGAAGAAGCCACCCACTGCATGTGTTGCAGAAGGGCAGCGTTCACCATGCTGATGCGCCGCCACCACTGTCGCCGGTGCGGACGAGTGGTGTGCTATGCCTGCTCCACCCATCGGATGCGCATCCCGGAGCTCTACGACGAGCTGGAGGTGCGCATCTGCAATGATTGCGCCAGTTGCTTGGCCCCCAAGGGTCAAAATGATGGGTCTTCCAGTGAAAGGAGTATCACAACCGGTTCGGGTTCAGGGTCTTCGGGACAGAGTGACGCCAGCAAGTGGCGGCTTAGCGGGATCATCACACATGATAAGCTGTTGCGCGAGGAGTTCTCGTACGAGCATGCTCCCAGTGTTGCGCTCAGCTTGTCGATTCTGAAAAACCACCACGAGCAGCGTAGCTGCGTCGAGCTTCTGCTGTTCCACTGCCGCAAGCTGGAGAAGCTGATTGTCCCCAATCCAGAGGTGGACTACGGCCTGGTGGCCAAAATGATCAACTGTCTGTCTTTCGCAGCCAAGGTTAGTTGAAGCTAGACACGCCTACCTGTACTCTCTAATGTTGCATCCTTTTTAAGGTTCGTGGAGCACCTGGGGAGTTTGAAAACATCCGTGAACATTCGGAGATCATTATGGCCGTGGTGCAGCAGGGCTGTGAATCCCTGATTCCGGCCGGACCACTCACTAACCAGAATCTTCGTAAATTGGCCGATGCTCTCGTGGAGGCGGAGCACTGGACCCTGGCCTTGGAAGTGCACCTCAAGTTTGGATTCGCTACCACAGGTGTGATGGCAGCCCACGGACTGGCCTGTCTTCGTGCCGGCTGCTATGAAGCTGGTAATTCTGCCCACATTTCTAATTCTTCCAAGTATTCCATGTCCTTTTTTATTTCAATTATTAGCCCGTGAGAAATTCGGCCACTGCATGACTCGCCTCTCCAGCGAACAACTCAATAGCATCATCTACAAGAGCATGTTTGGAGCCACCACCCAGGAGGGTTTGCTCCTGCCTCGGAAGCGACCACAGCGGGGACCAGCTCTGCTCCGGGAAATCCTGCAACTAATAGCGGCTATGCCGCAGTCGCAGCCACAGCCGGAGACACTTCAGCGGGCCTCGCTAATCCGCAGTTCCAATACCTCACTGGCCTCGCTGTTCTCACGAAGAAGGGAGCCTTACGTCCAGCAGCGTCCGCTCCAGGAGCCGGCCCTAAATGTGATGAATGCCTTGGCCGGTCTCAAGAACATAACCAAGGGAAACTATGGAACTTTGGGTGCACCTCTCGAGGAAAATCGGAGACAGGAACGTGGCTTCGAGGAGTCACTTCACTATGTGCTCACCTATGGTAGTCATGGCGATATCCTTGCCTTCCTGCTGGGACGTAATGAGCTGCGGGCAGCGTTGCGTTATTGGAAGCACCAGCAGTTGGACGCCGATCTCTTTATTCAGCACATCTTCCAGCCCCAATTGGCCAGCGGCTCTCTGCCCCTGTTAGTAGATGAACTTCAGCAACTGGATGATGGTCAGGGGAGTGGATGGCAACTACCGCTCTTGCAGACCTGCTCCCACCTGGTGAAACATCAGCAGCTCAACTCACTGTACCAGTTGCAGCTCCTCCTGAAGGATCCGATACGGGCTAGCATGACCTGTGTAAAGTTTTATCCCCTCCAGTGCGAGAACTTTCAGAGATTGCACGCCAATGCCCAGCACCTGCTCTCCGCTCAAATGCACCTGCAGGGCGAGTTGGACCTGGCCGAGTGGGAGCTTCTACAGCGGCAGCAGGGTCGCCGGGTAAGTGTAGTGAGTACTGCCAGTGTTCGCGACGCTAGCTTCGTCATGCAAATGGATGCTAGAGCGCTCAATGGACACATCAACACCATCCGCCGACAAATGGAGGTTGCCAAGTTTCTGGCAGTTTGTGAACGGGAGCAGCCGCCCGATGAGCCACTGCGGACCCTACAAGTTCTCAAACAGGTACATAATTAATTTATTTTCATGTTTGTGGAAAAAGATACATTATATTTATCGTGGCGCAGATTCGCCTGGAGTCCACTCGAGCGAGTCTTCCCACGCTGTTTGAAGGAACCTCGGATCGGATTCAACTATGTATCTTGATTTTGCTGTGTGGTAAGAATATTGACGAAGGCTTTGGCCTTGCCTACGGGTAAGCACTATAATATATTATTGTTAGATTATGGAAAGTAAAGATTATATTTTCCAGAATTATACAAGACTACAAGTTGCCCACAATTAAAGTGTTCGGAGCCACCGCCAAGTATCTAGCTCGCAACAAACGCCTGGCGGAGGTTGAGCGCCTGTTGGACTGCATCGGCAGCAATAATGGCAATGCCATCTCCTCCGAAACCGATGAGATTCTCTCGACTGCCGTCAATGCCGCCGTGCATAGCAATGCACCAGAAACAAATCAAATTCTCGATCGCCTCATCCAGCGCATCGGAAGTGTGGAGCTGCGCATTTCCTCGTACATCTACATCGGCCAGCTTAAGGCCGCCTATATGCTAGCCAACATGCATGGTCGTTTGGAAGACGTGAAGCGCATTCTGCGCCAGGCTGAGCTCACCGGTCAGGTGGCCATAAAGAAGCTGTGCGAGAAGAAGCTCAAATTTAGCGCCTCTCTAACACCTATGTGATATTTCAAACCCTCGGGCCAAAATCCATTTTATACAATTATATTACGTAGGGATTTTAAAGGTTTTCCGACAAAGTGGTAAACAAAATGGCATACATCATCGAATTTTAGGATTACTATATTAATTTTACCACTTCCTTGGAAAAGCCAAATTATTTTATGTCTGGGTCTAGTATAGGAAATTTGTTTTTAGAAACTAAAAATTATGTAGATCAATTTTAACCTTCCAAAGGGCCAGCAAGTATTCTACCCTCTCGAGCTCAAAGACTCCCAACTAACCAAATTATATTATTGATTGTACTGTATTATCTCAATGTTATCAATGTTTATATATATTAAATATACTGTTATATGTTTATTCATCAGCTCCGTGGTTTTTGAAGCTTAGATTCCTTTTTATTTAAGATATGGCGGGTGAATTTGAATTTTTAGGCACTAGTTCTTGTTTGTCGCGAAGCTTACAACACTGGTCTACATGTGGAATCTTTATACATTTTGATATTAAAAGTAAATAAACAGGGCAATGAGGGCTGTCATACAAAGAGTGAAGGCCGCCAAGGTGACAGGTATGATAACATAGCCAGCATTCTAATTACACATTCATCAATCTTTTAATCCAAGTGTTGGATGATCTGGTATCCTCCATCGGACCCGGTTTGTGTGTTCTGGTGGGAATAAAGGCTAGCGACACCGTCACCGATGTTGAATATCTGTAGGTAATTCCAAGCATAGATTATTATCAACACGCCACTTATGATAAATACACAATATCTTTAGGGTTCGGAAAATCTTGGCCCTGCGTTTATTTGAAGAAAATGAGAAGAGATGGCAAAAGTCCGTCAAAGACTTGAACCTAGAGATTCTATGTGTTTCACAGTTCACATTATACCACCGGCTCAAGGGCAACAAGCCAGATTTCTCGGCAGCCATGAAGGGTGAAGAGGCCCAGCAACTATACAATCATTTCTTGGATCGCCTGGGAAAGTCCTACGACTCCAGCAAGATAAAAGGTAACTTGCGTACTGCTATAAACATTTATAATCTTAATGTTTTCTTAATCAGATGGAAAATTTGGAGCGTATATGCAGGTACATATAGAAAACGACGGACCCGTGACCATTAATTTGGAATCTCCTGACCAAAAGCAATCCGACGAAGGAGTGGATAAGTGATTTGTAAGATTTATAAACAAAAAACGGCACATATATATACCACGGGGTTTTTATTTAATGTATTTTAATCAGGTGACTTAAAACTAATTTCAGTATGCGGGTCCTTAGGCTTCTAACATCTCCAAATCATCAATTCCCATGCCTTCCTCGAGTTTCTTTTCTAGCTCGCGCGCATCCACGTAGGTGATCTTCTCCTCGGGCAGATCCTCCTCCATGAGGGCGGCTTCCTCTGCCGCCTCCTTGGCGCGTCGCTCCTTGAGACCAGCGGCCGGGGATCGAATAAGAGACATGTTGCGCTGTACGTCTTTAACGTCCATCTGGATCTCGATCTGTCGGCCCTTGCGCAGACGCTCCATAACGAAGTGGTTCTGGCGACGCTCCTTAATTTCGGTCACCTTCTTGATGGCTTCCAGGGCCTTCTGCCAGGTTTCACGGCTATATTTGATTGGCACATTGCGGCGCTTCTCGAACTCGAAACTGGGATCGATGGCCAACTCCTTGCCGGCGGCCTTGCGATGTGCCTTCGTCCAGCCGACCTTGCGAGGGTTCTTCTTCCGCTTGAAGGCCTTATGGCACTTTCCCCGACAGAATTTGAAGATCTACAGTTAAACAAGGGGATCAAAATAAACACCCAGAAACATGTAAACAGTGCGACAAAAGCAACTTACCTTGCAGTCATTTCGAACAAAATTCACCCCGTGGCCTGGGTATATTTTGCTAGAGCAAAAATAACACGTTTCGATGCGCATTTTCGCAAATTACGTCGAATAATTTGCGAAAAATAACAAAACGCAGGCAGCAAGCACGTGTGCTGCTGAAGAAGAAGAACGAGGAAAGTATATCGACAATAAAAAGTGTTATGAAACGATTTACGTATATCGATAGTTACACGATATTGTTACAAAAGTATTTAAAATCTTTTTTTCTGCTAATTATGAGTCTACCCTAAAATTCTTATTAGAAACATTTAGTAACTTATATTAAAATTAGATAAAATAATAGACTGTTCTTTAAAAGTACTGAACCAATAGCAACAAGTGGTGGTCTATCGATGTTGATATACTCGTACTTTTACCCATAGGATATCTATGTTTTTGTAATTATCTCTTATTAAAAATCCAGATATACATTTTTGTATACAAATTTCATATACAATTTTTATTTTATTTAAAGATGTCCCGGATATATATATCCGCCTGATTCCACTTGAGAACAGCTGATAGAACATCTGATGTATCTGTGAAACCCTGGTCACACTTCTAGCATCCAAACAACATCTTCGCAGACTCGACAAATCGGACACATCACCTGGACGCGATTTTGCTGACGTGCGACGAGCGAAGCAGCGCAGCAGCTAGATGCAGAGTTCCGCCTTCGCGTACAGGGAACCCGCAGAACATTCGCCCGCGTCCCGCGCCATGTATATGCGCGACTGGCGCTCGGCCCTGCGTACGCCCTCATACCGGATAGGGAACCGGACGGTGCGCTTCAACTACCACTTCGCCCTGCTGGTAATCTGCGCATTGGGTCTTGCTCTGCTGTTCTTCTTTGCCCGCCAGGGCTCGCATTCATCCTCCGATGGCTACTGGCTGCGTCGCAATTTCGCGACCGCTTCTTCGTTCAGATTGGAGAATGCACCAATGGTCCACGGCTACAATGCTACGTATCCTCTCACCCCACCAATGGTGTTACGTGGTGGAGTCATCAATTACCGAATAGCTATAATTGCTGACCTGGACACCAATTCAAAGGTAAACAAAGGCGATGGAAGCACTACGTGGCGAAGTTATCTGAAGAAGGGCTACCTGACCTACACAGTAGCCAGGTCCGAGATACAGGTTAGCTGGGATGATGGAGCGCCCGCCACTTTGGAGTCTGCCTTTGCCTTAAAAGGCCGCGGAATGGAGCTCTCTGAACTGGTCACCTTCAACGGGAAACTACTTAGTTTCGACGACCGCACTGGGCTGATATACGAAATAGTCAATGACAAGCCCATACCCTGGGTGATCCTGCTCGATGGCGACGGACACAGCACCAAGGGCTTTAAATCCGAGTGGGCCACCGTGAAGCAGCAGACGCTGTACGTGGGCTCCATGGGCAAGGAGTGGACTACCAGTGCCGGTGACTTCGAGAACCACAACCCCATGTACGTAAAAGCTATCACGCCAGGCGGCGAGGTTCGGTCCCTTAATTGGGTGAACAACTTCAAGCAACTACGCCTGCACTCTCAGCAGATATCCTGGCCGGGCTACATGATTCACGAAAGTGGCGCCTGGTCGGATATCAAGCAGCGCTGGTTTTTCCTGCCCCGGCGCTGCTCCAAGGAAAAGTAAGATTTAATCAATCGATTTAGGATGAATATAAAACAGAGAACCTTTTCAGGTACAACGAAACAAAGGACGAGCACATGGGCTGCAATGTCCTGATCTCAGCCGACGACAGCTTCACCAATATTGAAACGGTGAAGCTCGATCCTGAGAACACAGCCCCAACGCATGGTTTCTCAAGTTTCAAGTTCCTGCCCGGCACCGATGACTCCATCATTGTGGCGCTGAAGTCAGAGGAATTGAACGGGAAGACGGCCACCTTCATCACAGCTTTCGACACCACTGGCAAGACTCTGCTGCCCGAGCTGCGAATCGAAACGGAGTACAAGTACGAGGGATTCGAGTTTATTTAGCACCAACCGGCTTAAGTCAACTTGTCTCCAGCATACTTCTCTATACTCCACTATTCGCACTAATTTAGGTGCTCCAGATTTAAGCTTGTACATAATGTATTAGTGTTCCGTACGGTAAGCTTTATATTTATAGTCGGCTAGGTTAGTCCAGATACGCTCATCTGCCTCGTGACCCGTGACTTCTTGTATTTTCTGTACCATAGCACAAATCAAATTTTAGTTTATATTTATTCAAATTTAAATACAAAACGTACAAAGCCCGTGGCCACGTATTTAAGACACTGAATCATCCGATCTTTGGCTTTGTATCTAATCCAGCCACCAATAGATCGGCTTCGTCCACCCGACCCTCATTGGCCCGCACCTCTAGACGGTCGGCATTATGATTAACGCTCCACAGTTCGGGTAGAAAGCGTGGCTGCATGGTTTGCAAGAAATGCTCTCTCCAAAGTCGTTCCAGCTCGACAAGGCCACCGAACTGGTCGCGGTACCGCTGGACCACCCGTTCTCCGTGCTGACAGTATTCAGAGTTCTCCACCCGGTAGTCGACTTCCACTGCCTGCCGCAATAGATCTTCGGTCACCTCGGAACTTTCCGTATAGAAGTCGAGAAGCGTTTGCTGCATCAACGCTACCTTAGCGGCTGGGATCTTGTCGCCATGATACAGAAGCGCCTTTCCTGCTGAATGGACGCGTCTGAAAGTGAAGGTTTATAAAATTATTAACGAAAAACTATTTTGAGACTGTACATAAATGTTCCGTTTAAGTGAAATTTTCCTACAGATGTTTTGGAAGTGCTACAATGCTGATAAAAAGCAAATAGAGCTGATAAAATATGACGCTATTTGGAGACATACATATACATCGAAATGAGTTATATTCTTACTTGAGTTCTGGGTCGTCGTGGTATTTAACCATTCCGTCGCAGTGTTTGAATGGAGCATCGCACTGGACGGCTAGTTTATTTTTGACGCGTAAGTCTGAGATGTTACTCAGTTGATGGCAGCTGGGGCAGAGCAGCAAGACGTCGTGGGAGGTGTGAGATTTCATGACTACCGGGAAGTGTCTTCTGTACTCTCGAGGCACTATGTTTTTGCGGAGATAGGCATCGCTCTGGCCGCAGACCACACAGCGATTCTCCTTGGGCGTCTGGTAGTACCGGCCTACCTCGCCCACCGCTCGGCCAGCAGGCTCAAAATTGAGACGCACCGTCAACGGCTCCTCACAAATGCGTGTGCCTAAGTTTTGATCCACATACCATGATGCTTTGCGACGATCGATTGTGCACAGAAGCTCGCCGTCCGGAGCCTGGAGAAAACAGTTGTCATAGAACGCCTTGGACTGGGTGACGAGCTGACGATACTGCTGTTTTTTTGGCAGAATTTTCTTCTCTTTGTATGACGCTGTCCCAGATCCTGCCTTATTTCGAGTGACTCCGTTTGCCGTAACGTTGAGCGAGAAGCCTTTGGTAAAGTCCACGTCGAGGTAGGGATCAAATTTGTGACGGAGACTCTGGTCATTTAACGGTCTTCGATCCCAGAAGTGTCGGGGCTCCAGATCTCTGCACAACTTTTGGTATATTGCGACCGCCACTAGGGCATCATTGGCCGCATAGTCGAGCTGAGGTGGTTCCAGCTGCTTCGCCTCCCAGTTGGAGCAGGCCAGTCGCCAACTCTTGTCTAGCGGATAATCCAGATGTCTAAACGACAGCTTTCCAAGCCCCTCTGGCTTGTGTCCCGCCATGACGCACAGAAAACGCAGGTCCAGCGTACTTGCCACACCCACACCGTAGTCGTGGGATAGCTTCATGGCATCTTCCTGAGGAGCCACACCGACTTTTATGACAGCATCGTCTTCGAGCAGCTCTCGCAGATCCTTGGGTATCTGCTTCATGTGGCACAAACGGAAGAGGGCGCACAGTCCTTGGTGGGAGCTAAGTTGAAGCAGAGCCACCGGGCGGCGACTGCCACCCACCGTGATCCATTCACAGTCGAATCCTAACACTTTGAATTTCTGGCAGTGCCTTAAGGAAGAGCAAGTTGTGATAAATAGTAATTCATTATTTTACGAATTCTCACTGTTTCAGTTCTTTGATAATGAGTTGCGTGGCAGGATCCTGGGCGGAGTTGATCACTTCAACGCGCCGGTTCCGAAGAATGTTGCCATGGGGTAGGACTCGCAGCAAGGGTTTCAGCAGCTTCTGTCTGTGGCGCACTAGAACGTAGACTAGACCCACTCCAGCAGCAACAAGTGCCCATTTTCTGGTGCTGGACGCCCCAGATTCCCTGCTCATTGTTTTCGTTTTCCAAGAACTGATAAGCAGCTGATCACCAGGGCTGTCAGCTCAGTGATGTTAAAGTACGGCAACACTGACACTTAGGTCCAAGATAAATTAAAACAATAATAATTTGTATGGTTTTGCAAAAAATATCAAAATTAAATAATACTATACATATTTTTAACACTATACAAGTTGTCATTTTATTAGCTATTGTTAGGAATGAGTGCATAAAAACTATGGCACGGAAAAAATCGTTTATCGGACTATCGAAAATTTTGATTCGAAAACTAGGCTAAGTGAACAAGTTCAAGTTCAAACAGCTGATCCCATTTGTTTTGGTTTTTCATGTGATATAACGAAAATATAAGAAAAATTAAGCGAATAGAGCCGTTGAGGGCAACCACTATGTTCCAACATGGACACCTGCTGCTCTGGCGGCCATTAATCGCGCGAAACCTGCACATCTCTTTTATCCAGCAAATGAGCCACTACGACGCTTTGGGAATTGGAAAAAAATCAACCCAAAACGAAATCAAGGCTGCATACTATAAGCTTTCAATGCTTTACCATCCCGACAAGAACCAAGGAAGCGAAAGTGCAGCCAAGAAGTTCAGAGAAATCAATCAGGCTTACGAAGTGCTTGGAAACTACAGATTGCGGAGGTTGTACGACAAGGGTATTGTGCACACAGCCGGCTCACAATACTCGGCTAATGTTCAGGACTTTCCCGATCCCGTCGTAGAGGACGATCCGGAAACAAAGTTCTATAAGTCCCGGTTCCAGAAGTCGCGAGTGGCCGATTCCGAGGGGCGGACTCCTATCTACGACTTCGACGAATGGTCCCGTAGTCACTACGGAAAGTCGTTCGACCGTAGACAGGCTGCTCAGGCGAAACACGAACGAATAAGGGTACAAAAAGAGGCTAACAAGATGTCTGGGCAGACTGACTTGGTTTTGCTATCAATGCTCTTTGCCGGAGTGGCACTCTACCTCATGTTCCTCGCCGAGAGCTCCTATGATACTCCAAAAGCGCGAGCGGAAGAGCGCCACAAAAGGTTAAAAGAGGAACAAAGTCGGGTAGGCGAGGAATAGAACTTAAGCTTAGACTTAGGCTTTAATGTTTAAAGGATGTCTATTGTCGTGGATAGGAATCGAAAGTGCTTTAAATTAAATTAAATACGAATACGCCTTCATGGGAATGTGAAATCAAATGTGTAAATAAATAGACAATTGCTTTACGAGATTAACAAAATTAACTTTAATTAGAATCTTCCGCTGCGCTTTCGAGCAGTGTATTTTGTGTCTGGACGGGTTTCCAATCCCTGGCGACGTCTGCGTTCTTTCTTGGCCAAAATCCAATCCCGGGACTTTTTGGGCGCCTTGCCACGAGCTTCACGGCATGCATCGCGTTTCTTAATGTAGTTCACCCGACGCTCTTCCTCTGGAGAACCTGTAAAAAGAACTCAAATAATTACCAAAACTTCATTGGATTTGTCATAAAATGTTACCCAGAGCCTTTGGCAGTTCGGCAGCACCTCCAGTCATCAGAACCAGGTAGTATTTCTTGGCTTTGGCCGAATTTGGATAATCGACCACCAAGCCGCCGTAAAATCCCGCCTTCATGGCCTGCGAGGTGACCATTTCAATTTGGTCCGAGTTTTCCGGATAGAATTGGAAAACAGCGCGAGCAGTACGGGTTAAGCACGAAAATAGAGTAGTAAAAAACTTGAGCAGTCGCTTGTGCGGATTGTGATACGACTTGTCGGCGTTGCATAGCCACTGGAGGGCAGAGATCGAGATGGCACCATCAAAAGTTCCTGGTTTAAACGGCATTCCTTCGCCCATATCACCCAATATAACATCTCCAGCCACTTCGCGTTCAACGGCGATGTCGAGCATGGATTTGGATATGTCGATTCCGATCCACATATGATCACTGTCCTCCAGAACGCTTCCCGAAAGGCCGGAACCACAGCCTATATCCAAAATCAAGCGGGATTCGTCGTCATCTGGAAGGGCCAGCAGCTCCAAGGCACGTTCCGCCATTTCTACTTGGATCTCAATTATGCGGGTACTAAAATATAAATAATTTTACATTGATTATAGTCACAATATTGTTAAATATTGTTCTTACTTTGTGGAGTATTTCTTGGCCTCATCATCGTTGTAGAACTAAATAAATGTTAACCATCAGTAAATTTATTGAATTTAATATATTATTACTTACGATTTCTGGCGGCGCTGAATGCTCGGGTCTCCTGGCCATTTTGACTGTGTTTTCTAAATTTCAATTAAAAAGGTGGCGTTCTTAAATAAACAAACGAATCAAACACACGTGCACAGAAAACAGCTGTTATTGTTATCGAGTATTCGATAACTACCTGCGGGTGGCCAGTTTCCCCAACAAAACAAGTGGACAACTCCACACGCCATACGAGTGGACAGTTTTACATATCAGTGAAAAACATAGCAGTGAAAATTCGTGAATAGTGCAATTTTCCCTGTTAACTTAAAGCAATAATCATGTGAAGAGTGCAATTTAAAGCAAACACTAGTCCGTGAACACAGTGAAACGGTGAGTTGTGATAGAAAACTCCGGTAAAATGCATTGGAAGAGAACATTTGCATGAAAGTGTGGGTGCATAGGGTGTGTGTGGAGAAATACAGTTACCTGTGCTAGTATTTGTGGGATACTTCTGACGCGTCAACAAATAATTATAGCCAATGTTGAATGCTAATTAACGTATTATTTTTCCAATGGAAATGCTAACATAAATATTTTATGGACAAAAGTATTTCTTCTGTGGTGCCAATTGGCAAACGAAGCCCGTTAACCAGTTAACCCGTTATGTCGACCCGTTTACCTTGCTCCCTTTTTCTGAAAAAAAGCGAAATCTTCTCTAGCCAAAAAAAAAGAAATAAACAATAACAAAAGCAGGTTAAAAGACTCTCACAGGTAGAATTCATGCTCTCATTACGGCATCTCCTTGGCGCTCTCTCTTTACAGCTGTTTCTCTCTCGACTCCCCCTCTTATCAGAGATCAATAATGTGCTCCAGTGGCTGTCAAACCAATGGAATTCCTCTCAAACTGCACTACAAATTGCATTTTTGAAGATGTAACTTTTTTACTTCGCGAAATAAATAAAGCACCCGAATTCAGGTTTATATGCGGCTTTGTTTGTATGTACTTTTTGCATATTTATGAGCCAGCATTCGACCCGAAGAAACTGGTTCTTCTTTTCGGCAACGGAACATCTTTCACTCTTTCCAAGAACAACGTCCCCAATCCCAAGTCGATGGTTACAAAATTGACGCAACGAGACGCGCTCGCTACGCGGTCGCTGGCCTCTCACTCAACAAGTTTGCCAAAACCCCCAAAAGAAGCAGCAGGTGGAAATTCCTAACCGGTATATGGAGACAGGAATACACTTTCCAAAGAATATAATTCTAGAATTCTGAGATTCTGAAATGAAAATTTCTTAAAAATTATACAACTTGAATCATAAAACTTGTTATTCCTTGTTTTAGTAAGTAACAAGTAGTACCACTATCCCCTCTTAATAAAACGGACTAACTTTTAACCCGTTCTGCTAAAATCATACTCAAGATCAAGTCCATACCCCCTTCGAAAGTTAATGTATAAACTACAACCGAACCCGCAAGTGACATCCATTTTGGAAACCAGATACAGATACGGGGACAAAGACATCCACCGACACAGATACACGCGGAGAGCCAACTACAGATGCTCCCAGGCTGCTGGGAAGAGTCGGTCGGGAGTCAGTTGTACGCCTCCAGTTCTCCAGAGCAAACCAAGTCGTTCCCGCCGGAGGAAAGTAACGAAAGAAGATCAAGAAGAAATGCGCAGCAGTTCGGTGATTTGGCCACTGGTGGTGGTTTTGGGGGTTCTATTGGGTCACCTGCCGTCCCCCGTGGAGCCTGCCAACCTGCTGAGCAGCTATCTGCCGGCCTCCATGCAGGCCCTGGCCTACTACATAGACCTTCTGCAGTATGAGCCGCTTTCGAGCACGACGGTGGAGCCGCCCTTCCGTGCGGACGATGGAGGAGACTCCACAACATCCACAACATCTCCGCCGACAACGGCGAGGCCCACAAGAATGAGGACCACCACCCGGCGACCAGGATCTTCTTCCCCTGGATGGTGGCAGCCACCGAGCTGGTGGGAGTCGCCCCAACGAACCTCCACCACAGAGAAACCGATTGCACCGCCCACTCACTCGCATCGTCCGGCCATTTTCGCACCGCCTTCCAATTCGGAGGCGGCCAAGGTACTCGAGGGTCATGACCTCTTCGCAGAAATCGGAGATGATGCCGACTTTGACAAGCTGCCTCTGTCCCTGATTCGCGACATCCAAACGGAACACGAAGACTTCACCAACGACGTGGAATCGCTGGACAACTTTTTGCGGCTCTACGACGACAACTACGGCCGGGCGGCGTTCGATTTCGAGTCTGCCATGGACCGGTGGAGCAGTGCCTCCATAGCGGGGAAGAAGCGAGTGCCACCCACCAAGCCATACGTGGACTTTCTGCTGGTCTACGATCTGCTGAAGCGGGACGCCAAGGCCAACAATCTCAGCAAGTACGAGGGATACTCCGAGGACTTGCTCGAGCAGCTCCACGAACTGTCGCAAGCCTCCTCCGCCCGGCAGCTGCACACTCTCTTCCAGAGGATGTTGCTGCGGGGCGATATCCAGCGCAGCGACGTGGTGGCCCGCGTCCAGGGAATCATCAAGGACTTGGGGAACCCCAACAGTCCCACCTCCAAGGCGCTCACTTTTATTCCCAGTATGCAGTTTCTGCCCTAATATCTTAGTTATAATATAAATCGCAATAAAGTCGAGAAACGAGTGGACCTCATATCTGTGTGTAGGTGTGTGTGTGGAATTTTTAAAAGATTATTAGACTGGGGCCATTAAGTCAGACATTCGGACATAAAAATAATATAAAATATTTAAGAACTGCTTTTTTAGGTCAGGCTTTAGTCGGATTTCTGTGAAAAATTTATTGATTGCCCCCAAAAGCACGTCATATGCCACACATTCGCGACCGGAAGCGCCACTTACTACGCTAGCCCGCCAGGACACACCTCCATTAACCCTTATTCGTGCCGGCCTAACTGGCCAAACTGACACATTGACACAATTGCGGGTTAATGGATTGTCGATAAAAATCAGCCGGTTACTAGTTGTTGTTGCAATTCGCATCAGCTGCTGTAGATGCTGTAGTTGCGACGTCATCAACAAACAACGCTCTCCGGCTTTCTCCCACCTTATCGCTCTTTCTCTGCCCACCGCCGCCCACCCTCCTATGATTTGCTTTCTCTCCTAGGCGCTGTTTCTCTCTGCTCTCCGATGCTTGCTACACTGAGAAAAACAACATTTGTATTTTATTTTTCTAAAAATGATACATCTTGCTAAAAGAAATTTAAATAAAGTTAAAACATGTATTTTTAATTTAAAAAATAAAATTTAAAAGTATAATATATATAACATTTTTCGGCAAGTGTATCTAGTTTGATTTTCGCAAGCCTACAGTACTCTCTCGCCGAGTTGCGGGCTCATTTTGTTTTTGTGCTCGGGGCGCGTAGCAAGTGTTGGCGGTTCTGGCTCGGGCCGTTCTTTCGCCAAGTTCCGCTTGTAATCACCTCCGATTCGGCCAATTTGCTGTTTGCCAGACATTTAGTGACCAGCTGGTGAAAAATTAATAGCATAATTGATATTGCAACGCAATCGCAGTCGGATTGAGGCCGCACTACTTATGTACTTAGTGGTGTTGTGGAAAAGTTATTGATTTGCGAGAAAGTTGCGGGCTGCTGCTTGGTGCAGCAGATTGGTGGAAAAAACGCGAAGAAAGTTTTCTCCAAATGGCTTAAAAAAAAATAAACCGAAACAATGGAAAACTTAAACTTTGCACGCACGCCGCAGTTTCTGCGCAAAGTTATCTACGAGGCGCGCAGGTAATTGCAAAAAAAAAAAAAGAAAAACATTGCAGTGGGGCGGGGCCGGGGCTGAGGGGGTGGGTCAGTCAAGTCAAGTCAACGCACCAAACCCACTACCCACCCTTGAGGAGGAATAACCACCCGCCGTTGAATGGGACACCCTGTTTTCTTTCAGGGGACATGTCTAGCCGGGATTTCCATTTGTGGCTGCTTCTAGACTTCTTTTCCTTCTCGTTTGTTGCACCTTACAGGTTTAACTTGTTCTCCTTGTGGAGGCGACAGGGGATGGTGCTGCCCCAGCAGCAGCAGCAGCAGCCCGGCTGTGTCTTATGTAACCCGAGCCTGCCGACGTCAATGGTGCTGTGTCCTCCTGCCACACACGACCACATCGTAGGGGGGTTTGTGCAACACGCGACACTCGAGGCGACCGCAAACAAAGCGGGGAGACAACAAAGAACCCCTTAAAGATCCCCTTCAAAGACCCCCGTCTGGACACCCTCGAAGAGTTAAATTAGTCATAGGAAATTGCACATACACTTGGAAAATGATATGAAAGATAGTTTATTTTTAAGATAATTTTTTTATACAAAAAAAAAACAATAGAATTATCTTAAAAATAAATAAATATTGTATTATAGAATGCAAATTTATTGTTGAAATATTTAAGAGTATTGGCATATGCCATGTCCCAAGATGCACCCACTCCCAACCCAGTCCCATCCAGTATTGCCTTTGTTTCGGCCACCACCCCATTACCCATAGCCGGCGGAAATCATTTCGTGTTTCGTGGAAACAGGACGTACTTCGGACGAGGACATGGCATACATGAGTCTTGCGAAGGAAAATTCTTTGTTTCGGATTAATAATTTGGCTCCTCTTGACTTTGCCATCTGTGTCAATGGGCGCCCGGCTATTGGGCCCAAGGCGACAGCTCTTTCCCGCACTTATCACATGGCTGTTTGGATGAAAAGAAACAAATGGGGCGACTGTGGGTGGGTGGCAGCTTCCGTTCGCCGCCTGCCAAGCGATAAGTTCCAATATGCATATCGATGTATTTTGAATATTTTTCTCTTTTTTTTTTCCTCACTTTGTGGGGTACAATCATCATCATCACCATCAGCACTGCCATATATATATAGAGCGGGTGATGCATGCTTTTCAACACAATTCTATGGAAGCCCCAGCCCCCTAGTTGTGGAGATTCCATTAAGTGATTGTGGCACTCGGGCAGGGGGTACATCCTAAGGGTATATTGGTTGGAACAATGATAGGGAGATATATGATCTCGAAATAAATAATAATAATAATTGATTATGCAGCTGTTGTTACAAAAAATAAGTAGAATCAAATGACAAGGTCAGATGACTCCAGAGTCTCCACAGTCGTATCATCCATAACCATATGTTAAGTTTAATTAACGAAACATTCCGCAATTTATAATGTGTGTGTTTCCCTCTCTTTCAGATCGTTTATTCACAGCGACTCTGCCGCCACCGCATCTACCGCTTCAGACCCCGAGGAGGAAGCATCATCCGAGATGGAACTGGCCCACACACTGACCCTGAACGAGGAGGCCCTCAAGCAGCTGCCCGAGCACAAGCGTCCGGTGTTCGAGCTGGAGTGGCTGCGCTACCTGGAGAAGGCTCTGCCCCAGGTGGCCAAATCCGAGATAAAGGCCAGCCAGAAGAAGCTTGTCCAGCAGCTCTCCGAGCGTATCCAGGGAGCTCCAGGACCGCCGATGCGCAAGCTCATCGCCAGTGCCCTGGCCACGCTGTTCTCGGTGGGCGACACCTTCATGCTCTTCGACACGGTCAACGCCTGCAATGACATACTCAAGAACAAGGATGACTCCCCCAGCTATCTCCCAACCAAGCTGTTAGTATCGAACTTAAGAACTCGTGTCCTGTCGAAAATTAATCCTTATTTTCTACTTTATAGCGCCGCCATTTGCGTTCTGGGCTCCATGTACGAGAAGCTGGGCAGGATGATGGGTCGCACCTACGAGGACACTGTCCAGATCCTGATACGCACGCTCCGAAACGCAGAATCCCAGGCTCGCATCGAGATCATGCACACCCTGGAGAAGGTGAGCGCCGGCATGGGCACTGCCATCGCTAACGTGCACAAGGACATCTACAAGGCGGCCAAGCACTGCCTCCTGGACAGAGTGATGGCCGTTCGAGTGGCCGCTGCCCGCTGCATCCTGAAGATGATCTACAGTGCCCCGTTCCTGTACCAAACAGAGCTGGAGAGCTTGGGAACCCTCTGCTTCCGCGCCTTTGACGGAAGCAACTACGAGGTGCGCTGCGCCGTGGCCCAGCTCCTGGGCACTCTCCTGGCGTACACCCAGCAACTGGCCGAGCTGGCCACTGGGAAGAAGAAACAGACCCAGGCGGCGGCCCTGCAGGCAGCCAAGGGTGCCAACCAGCGTCTAGTGTCGTTGGACGAAGCACTGGGTATTCTGATGTCCGGATTCCTGCGAGGAGGAGCCTCTTTTCTTAAAGGAACTGGCGAGATAATCAAGGGCAGCTCGGGCGTCAACCGGGAAGTGCGAGTGGGTGTGACCCACGCCTATGTGGTGTTCGTCCAATTCATGGGCAGCGTGTGGCTGGAGCGCCAACTGAGCACTTTCCTGGCCCACGTCCTGGATCTGGTGGCCAATCCCAAGGCGGCCTGCTCTCACGTGGATGCAGTGTACTCGAGGAAGTGCATCAACTTCATTCTCCGCTCCACCATCGGCAAGATGCTGGGCGAGAAGGCGCAGAGCGCCGCTTGCAAGGAACTCGTTCATCTGGTCGCCAAGCAGATGAACTCGATCGACTTCAATCCGGAGAACGCCAAGGATTCCAACCAGGAGACTCTGTTCAGCCAGCACTTGCTGGTGTGTGCCCTGCAGGAGTTGAGTTCGCTTCTGATCGGCTTGGGCACAACCGCCCAGAATCTGTTGGGAGACCAATCCCTGCAGGCCATCGACGCCACGTGTGCGGTCCTGGTGCACCCTTGCGCCGCCGCCCGGCTAGCTGCCGCCTGGTGCCTGAGGTGTGCCTGCGTGGCGGTCCCTGGACAGATCACTCCGTTGATCGATCGCTTTGTGGAGGCCATCGAGCAGATGCGATCCTCGCCAGAGGCAGTCGCCGGATATAGCTGCGCTTTGGCGGCCATTTTGGGAAGTGTGCGCTACTCGCCCCTGGGCATTCCTCACACCAAGGGCAAAGTGGTCTTCAATTGTGCGGAGGAGCTGCTGCGTTCCGCTTCCCAGAATAGCCGCATGTCGCTGCACCGCACCCAGGCCGGTTGGCTGTTGATCGGAGCCATCATGACCCTGGGATCGCCTGTCGTCAAGGGTTTGCTGCCGCGGATGCTTCTGCTGTGGCGCAACTCCTTCCCGAGATCCAACAAGGAGCTGGAGTCGGAGAAAGCACGCGGCGATGCGTTCACCTGGCAAGTTACCCTGGAGGGCAGGGCGGGAGCACTGTCGGTGATGCACAGCTTCCTCTTGAACTGTCCGGACCTCGTCACCGAAGACATCACCCGTCGCCTGCTGACGCCCATCGAGAGTGCCCTCGCCATGCTGGTCAAGTGAGTGTCTCCGTAAAGATGCCCCTCCATCCAGCTAACTTGATTCCTTTTCCAGCTTGGCCACCGTCCTGAAGAGCTACGGCACTCAGTTGAAGGCACCGGCCGCCATGGTGCGACTTCGCCTCTTTGAGACCCTCACGCTGCTGCCCCCCACTGCTCTGGAGGCCTCCTACACCCATCTCCTCCGTATGCTTGTGTCGGAGTTCACCCTTTCGGACAACGCAGCCAATACCACCAACTCGCTGCTGCGAACACTGTGCCATGGGGATGATTCCATAATCCTGGGCACTTGGTTGCAGGAAACCAACCATCGCACCATCGAGGACCAGGTGAGTAGTGTCCCGAGTGAAGGTGTGCCCCATATATCCCCATCTGTGATCTGCCAACTGTCTCCTGGTGTCTCCAACCCCTTCTCATCGGTTTCTCCAACTGTCTCTTTCTCTTCATAATTCTCTGCATTCCCAAAGATGGAGCCCAATCGCAAAGTCGATGGCGAGCATGTAAGTGGAGTGGCCCGATTCCTGGATACTTTTGTAGCTTACTTGGAAGGATCTATCCTTTGCTTTGCATGAGTTACTGTTATCCTTTTATCCTTCGCTTGATCCTTGAGTTTGAATTGGTTTTTGCCTGAAAGAGTTCCTTTTTTTTTTTTTGTTAATTTTAATGGAAAAATATTAGGATTATTTTGTGGAATCTCCTCAAGAAATACACTAATAAGAGACTCATATTTCCTCTTCAGTTGCAACCAAATAGCGCTGCTGGATCGGGAGCCTTGGAACACGATCCCTGCTGCTTATACCGTCCCAACTGGTCAGCCCAAGGAACCGGATCCAATGCCGGCGGTACTGTGGCAGCTTCAACGTCCGGAGGAGCCGTCGTCGGCTCCACCACCAACATCCAACTGATCAGCAAGGCGCAGCAGTGTCCCGGACCATTGCCGCTTGGAGTGGCCGTCATTGACATGGCAGTGACCCTCTTCGGAACCATCTTCCCCAAGGTAGCCAACAAGCATCGTCTGCAAATGCTGGAGCACTTCGCCGAGTGCATTCGCCAGGCGAAGAGCAGCCGCCAGGAGGCCGTCCAGATGAACATCTTCACGGCACTGCTCTGTGCCCTGAAGAATCTTACGGACAGCAAGACCAGTTTGGGCCAGGAGGACGTCCGCAAGAGTGCCACAGCCCTGATAGTTGCCTCACTCACCAGCTCCAACTCGACCATTCGCTGTGCAGCCGGCGAGGCACTGGGACGACTGGCCCAGGTGGTGGGCGACTCCCACTTCACAGCGGAACTGGCCCAGAACAGCTTCGACAAACTGAAATCGGCCAGGGATGTTGTTACGAGGACGGGGCATTCGCACGCCCTGGGATGCCTGCATCGCTATGTTGGTGGAATGGGCTCGTCGCAGCACTTGAGCACCAGTGTCTCCATCCTACTAGCCCTGGGCCAGGACAGTGCCTCGCCGGTGGTGCAGGCCTGGTCCCTGTACGCCCTCGCCCAAATAGCCGACTCCGGAGGACCCATGTTCCGGGGCTATGTGGATGCCACCTTGACGCTTAGCCTGAAACTCTTGCTCACCGTTCCGCATGCCCATGTGGATGTCCATCAGTGCGTGGGCCGTGTGGTGAACGCCCTGATCACCACCGTGGGTCCGGAACTGCAAGGCGGTGTGGCCAGTATGCGAGGATCCTTCCTGTGCTCGGCAGCACTGCTCCAAGCCCACTCGGATCCCCTGGTCCAGGCCGAAGCAATAGGATGCCTGCAGCAGCTGCACTTGTTTGCCTGCAAGTCCCTGCAGCTGGAGGAGCTGGTGCCCACGTTGGTCGGCATGCTGGCCAGCAATTACTTCATCCTGCGGAAGGCAGCCGTGTCCTGTCTTCGCCAGTTGGCTCACCGGGAAGCCAAGGAAGTGTGCGAACTGGCCCTGACCATCAATGCGGAACAGCTGCCGGACTTGGTGATCACCGAGTACGGACTGCCGGGACTACTCTTCTCGCTGCTGGACACCGAAACTGACGCCGAGATGCTCCGGAACATCCACGACACTCTCACCTCCATGCTGCAGATGCTGGCGGCGGACAACCTGAGCTCCTGGCTGAGCCTCTGCAAGAACGTCCTTACGGTGGCCGTCGAGGGAGGTCTCAACGATGATGCGGCGGCTGGCGAGCAGGGGAAGGGCAAGGAGGGCGGCGGAGATCAGGAGGACGACGACGAGGAGGAGGAGTACGCCGATGATGTGACCGAATATCGAGCGGAGGAAAACACATCCACCCATCCGGCAGTGCAGCCCCGGTGGCCCACCAGAGTCTTTGCCGCCCAGTGCGTTCGGCGGATTATCGCCAGCTGTGAGGCTGCCAGCGCCGTGCACTTCGACCTGCTCCAGGCCAAGGAGCAGCAACTGATTCGCTCTCGCGGCGACTACCTCATTCTTCACCTGGCGGAGCTCATTCGTATGTCCTTTATGGCGGCCACCTCGGACTCGGATCAGCTGCGATTGGAGGGCTTGCGTACGCTTCAGGAGATCATCGACCGGTTCGCCAACATCCCCGAACCCGAGTTCCCTGGCCATCTGCTCTTGGAGCAGTTCCAGGCCCAGGTGGGAGCCGCTTTGCGACCCGCCTTCGCTCCAGACACTCCGTCCCATGTGACGGCAGCCGCCTGTGAAGTGTGCTCCGCTTGGATCGGCTCCGGGGTGGCCCGAGACATTGGCGACTTGCGACGTGTCCACCAGCTACTGGTGAGCTCGCTGAGCAAGCTGTCGTCCAAGACGAACAGCACCCAGCTGTACAACGAGTCCATGGCCACCCTGGAAAAGCTGAGCATCCTGAAGGCTTGGGCCGAGGTCTACATCGTGGCCATGCTGAGCAACGGCAAGGCGCCGGCTTCGTTGCTGAATCTGCAGTCGCAGGAGTCGGGGATCCAATCGCTGACCAATGTGGAAACGGATCAGGATCTGCCCGACAGCAGGGGCGAAAGTCTCCTGGGCTTGGTGCAGCCGGAGCTCCACAATCTCTCCACCCACTGGCTGAGCGCCATGAAGGACCACGCCCTGTTGCTGCTCCCGGCCGAGTTCCAGTCCCAGCTACCCCACGACGGTGGAGCGTTCTACACCACGGATACGATCAACTCCTCGAAACCCCACTACATGGCCAGTTGGCCGCCCATCCTGTACGCCTCGGCGCTGTGGCTGAGAGATGAGGGCTTCGCCCGGCACCTGGACACCGATGAGACCACCGCGGAATCGAACAACAACCAGATCACCCACGGTTCCCTGTCGGCGGACCGATTCCACATGATCTTCGGCATCTGCATGGAGGCTCTGTGCAGCATGAGGAGCTCCGAACGGCCGAGGAACATTATTAGTTGCCTGCGATCCTTGCACAGCATCTTCGATTCGGATTGGGCCAGGAGGCAGCTGGTCAAGGATCGGGCACTCACCATAGAACTGTGCCACGTCCTGCACAGACAGATCCTGACCAGGGATGAGCTGCTCGTCCAACTACTCTGCGTGGAAATACTGAAGCAGACGATAAGGGCGGCTCGAGAGGATCTGGAGAGGAAGCGGGACGACAACGCCAACTCAGAGGACGAGAAGAGGGGAGAGCGGCTGGGCGAGGACGACTCCATGCAACCGGGCAGCTCCCACGTCTACGCAGTGCTGGAGGTGTGTCTGTGCTTGTTTGTCCGCCAGATTCCCAGCATGAATCCCACACGGCAGGGATCCGGTCTCCAGCTGGACTTCTCGTACGCCAAAATGGCCACCGGCACCTCGTTCTTCTCGGTGCTGGGCGACGACAATGGTCTTCTGGTGGCCAGTGGGCTGCAGTGCGTCGAACAGTTGCTGGACTTGTGCACGCCCAAGGGTGCCCTGGCCATTCTGCCCACCGTCCTCTACATGACCACCAGCATCGTGAAGGAGATCGCCAATAAATCGTCCATCGATAGCACCATTCTGGCAAACACGAGCGCCGTGAAGGCTGCCCTGCAGTGTCTGCGATCCGTTTGCGTCCACAAGTGGGCCAAGGTGGAGGAGTCGTCGGAAGAGTGGCAGCAGTTGCTCCAAAGCGCCCTGGCCACCATTGTCGACTTGACGAAGACCGCCGGCGACAATGAGGAGCGAAAGGTGGACGAGGTCACCATGCTCCTGGCCATCGCTGTCTTCATCCTGCACACGCCCGCCGCTGTCGTGGCCACGCCCTCGCTGCAGTATCCCTGCATCAACCACTTCCGGCAGTGCCTGCAGTCGGAGCACATGTCCGTGAAGCTGCGATGCATCGAAACCACTCGCTCCATCTTCGCCCACGCGGATCTGAAGACAGCCACGCCCTATATCCACGCGTTGGCGCCACGGATCATCGAGTCGCTGTACGCAGAGTCCAGCAAAACGCCAGCCAACGAGCTGGAGCTCCAGGTCACCCTGGAGAGCATAGTCGCCGTAGAGCAGCTGATAGACCTGGCGGAGCCACAGCACCGTAAGTGGCCAGTTTTTTTTTTTTCTCTTTTTTATGGTCCTTTGTCCATATTAGCGGGGTATTCCCGTAAAGGTCTTTGGGATAGGGAGGGATTACTATTCTTTATACATTTTTTACCTTAAAAACTTGAAAGATTTATTAACTTTTTATGTATTTATTTCTTAAAACATAGTATTTGTTATATCTTAGATAGTTAGTTGGCATCATGGGATCTTAAAAACACTCTTGTGATAAAAAAACAAAAATGAACCAAAGACTTTGGAAAGTGGAATACCCTTTTTAGCGAATCTAGTTTGTATTTTAAGTGGATCGCAATGAAAAGTTATCCACTCTAGCATATGACACTTTCCCGTCCTCTGCTCTTCCCAACATCTACTACTAGAAACTGCATTGGCCATTTTAGGCTGCGATGTCATGTCCTTCCTATAAACACTATTACTATAATCCCCCCTCGCTGGCAGCCAGAACCAAGTGCACCCTTTTGAGATAAAACGAAATGCGTTATTATATTTTTGCTCTTTTCTCTGTCTTCTCTTTTAATCAACTCACGAATCATAAATAAAAAACACTATATTTTAAAACGAAATAATTAACAAAACCCCGTTAGGAAACATGAACTTGCTACAAGGTAAATAGATGGCTTGATTAAAATTCACCTGTTTCATGTTTGACAGTGCGGTTCAGAGCTATAAGACAGTATTCCAGGAGATCTTTATACTGACTTTATAAAGTGGTAGAGTTAAGCCTCTTATTTTTAATTTATAAACATTTTGTAACCTGTCTTGGAGTTCTGAATCGCATCTGAAATGCACACTCGATGTTTAAAATATGCACCAACCTCTAGAGTAGTCCGACACCTAAGACTACGCTTTCAATGTTGCATGTTTGGTGATTGTAGTCTTCTAGTGTGGCGCCTGGATCTCCACTCCACTTGTATACTAATCCAAATGATAATACTTCAAATCTCATCCCCTCTCACAGACATCCAAATGCTAACGCTGCTGGTGCCCGTACTTATTGGTTTCCTGGCCGAGCCGAGTCGCCTGCGAACATTGCCCAAGTACCAGAGGCAGTTGCACGACCAGGCACTGCAGTGGCTGCTGAAGATCGGTCCCAAGTACCCGAAGGAGTTCAAGGCCCTGATGGGCCAGACGCCGGAGTTGCGCCAGAAACTGGAGGCAGCCATTCGCAGCCAGCAGCAGTCGATCAACATCGCCCAGAAGGCCTCCGAGGCCCAGAGGAGCGGCCTGCTGGCCAAGCCACAGAAGCCAACGATCAAGCTGAAAACGGACTTCAGCAACTTCCAATAAGCCCACTGCAATAATGTTAATTATAACGCTTACATGCTTTGCCAGAATCGTTGAGACAACGTGTAGTGGACAACTGGAGCAACTGATTCTAATCTTTGGACAGGATTATAGAAAGTTCGATACCCAGCTATAATAGCCCATTTTAAATGGCTGATTCGACGGAATGGGGCAGAGCTTTTTGTGCAATTTTTAATATTATGATGTCTCAATAAAATAACCTACAAAGATTACGATCAGCTTCTCGGAATTTTCTACTTTCGGAATTGGAAAATGGAGCGAATCGTGCGACCCGGCCCGGCATTTGTTTTTGCTATGAACGTGAAACACAATGAAAGTACCTACGAGTTTCTAAATTATTTGTTAGCTATTGTAATGAACTATTGTACGACGCGATATAACGTAACAAAGAATAAATAAAACTTATAAAGCTTAAAATTAGTTAAACCGAATAATCTATTTTGTAAAATACATATGTATGCAGTCCTAAGGTACAATGTATTCTACCTCGGCCTCCTGCTTCATGGCATCTGCGATGGATGTTTCGTCCTCGCTCAGCGGTTCCGATTTGAGATTTGCCTTTGGCGGCTTATAGGAGCAGTTTATGTTCACTCCCGATTGGATGAACTTCGGTGCGGGCCTGGGCAGTGCCTGCAAGCAGCTGGGCAGTTGAGCGAATATCTGGGATTCCAGGCGACTTAGCAAAGTCGTTCTATAGAAGAGTGCCCGCAACCTCTGTCTGAAGAGCTGTATAGCTGGATTGGATTCCTCGTATGTAAAGTCCTTGTCCGCCTTCTTGCGACAGTCTCCGGATAAAATGCAGAGAGCTCGAAATCCCATCATTGTCGACCAGTTTGGCGGTAGGAGCGTAGTGCTCGAGGTTATCCTTTCTCTTGGTAGTGCGCCCATCATTTGATTGTAACTATCCTGCAGTTCTGTCGGCATCGAAACCCCTAACAAGGGCTGGGGCCGCACCGGCGGATTGTAACTTAAAGCTTTGGCCGCGTAGGCGAGATTCGAGTTATCTTTGGGCAGCGAGAAGGTCACTGGAGTTAGAAACTGCAAGTTGTAGCCATACTTGAAGTAGTCATGGAACTCGGCTTCAACTTTTCCCATTTTAAGGGGTAAGTCTGGCTTTAATATCCTTGGTTTTTTTGCCCGCGATTTGGGTCCTTTTTCCAGTTTGGCGATCGAATCTGGGTCCTCCTGCCACTCCTGCAAGCACTGCGCCCAATTTTCGGCAGTGACCGTGGCCACTTTCTTCGACCGTCGCCGCGGTAGGTCCTCTACCGATGCAGTCGGATTCTGTTCCAAAAATCTCTTAATGACCAGGAAACGGGTTCGGCAGCTAGTGCGCGAGTGATTGCCCAGGAAGGTGGCGCAGCTTAGCCACTGGGAGGTACCGTGTTCAGTGACGAATTCCATCAACCGATTGTCGTCCTCCACCGACCATGCGTCGGTCTTAGTCCGCTGCGCCAGGGTGTTGTGGTAGCGCGTTCGTAGCTGCGCGAGGGATCGGTTTGGGAACAGCGAGCGCGGAAAGCAGTTAAATTTTCCATTGTACTCCTCAACTGCCGCGAACAACATCATGTCTTCCTTGGCGGTAAATGGGGCTACAATTTTAAAATGAGATTACACGAGGATAACCAGAAACCAACTACTAACCATGACTGATGCTGGGATGCAGAACGTACATGTAGCGACCGATTATCGTTGACTTCAACCTGCCTGGAAAATACTCCAGAACTTTGTTCCAATTAGTGATGCCATTGATCGAATTCCTTTGCACTAGCATCCGGAGCCGATCGTTCTCCTCTTCCGTCCAGCGGTTGCTGGTGCCAGACTCCATCAAGTGTCGTAGGTTTGTGTTGATTCGCACGAAGCACTGGTAGTCGGATCGCCGATCCGTGTGGGAGGCTATCACTTCCCAGTTCTGCATCCTGTTGGCCGTCGCCACTTCAATCAGCTTGTCATCTTCCTCCGGTGTCCATTCGCCACGATTGCGATCGGGGTGCAGGTAAAACCGCCACATGGCCTCACAACTATACGCCGAGTGCCGGTACTCGAGATCAATGGTGCTAATCTGATTCCAATCGATGGTAAAGCTGCTGTCCGCGGAACCCAAAAGGCTTGCTAGCGTTTGCACATGCCGTTCGATTGGCCTTCGTTTCCGCTTTAACGAGATTTTATCTTGATCCTTACGATGGTCCAGCAGCTGAAAGGATATAAATACGTAGACTGTTATAGGAATATTCTGATCTGAAATCTGAACAACTCACTTGCTGCTTAATGCCCATAATCACATTCTTTTTGTCAAGTAAAGTCCAGACATGCCGAGAGCGCATATCAAAATCGGTAGGGAACATCTCTATTGAACACCGAGTATCGTAGTCCTCATTGTTGGGACAACTGCGTCCATCGACATCACGGAAGTAGAGGTTTCCCTTGAAATGAAATGTGCCTTTGCGCAGAATGGCACCGCTTAAAGAAAGATTTTCCTGACGGAACAGGGATCGAGGCTGCATGCGACGCTTCAATATCTCCTGATTCCGGTCATAGCGAGCCTTTACAATCTGGAGAAGAGATAGGATCTTGGCCCGCACTTGGTGGAGACGGCGTTGCAGCTCTTGATTCAGCAAAAGAGCATTGTTTTCGGTCGGTTCCTGTGTGGTACATAACAAGCTATTAATTTCCGACACCAGCTGGAGCTGGTTGAGCTGAAAATCCTCTATCCCTTCCATCGGTGGACCAGGGATTTGTTTATTAAATGCAATTTGCAAATTGAGATGACACTATTCCGCAGTTCATGTGAATCAGTTCCGGTTCGATAACTTTTTTCTTAAAGATCATATATTTTCTTTCTCTCAACAAATACGACGGAAAACCATTTTAATTTATAAATTTATAACCAATTTTTGTTACATTTAAATTGTCATTAAATTTCTTTTCTCAAAACTATATATAATTTCTTAAAGTTTTAGAGGAACAAGTTCCAGTTCGATAGACTTTTTGTTTTGTTCAGTTTTTCTTTTTCTCCATTATTCTCACTCCTCTCCGCCTTGACAAAAGACGAAAAAAAAAAGAAAAACGCGTAGTACGCTAGTTGGGCCACTTAATTAACTAAATTCGCGGTGAATGCGCTAGCGTAACATGGACGATGTTCCGGTCAAGATAGTGGAGCGCTACAAACCCCCTCCCGCCGTCTACCACCTGCCCCAGGCGACCCTCAACCGTTTGGGCCAGTTCCGTGAAGACTTCTACACGGAGCACCCCGATTTCCAGTATGACTTCCACCTGGAGCGGACCGTTCTGGCCCAAGGCCAACGCTGGCGACAGCTGAGGAGGCAACAAAAGGAGGAGCGAGCCAGACGCCTGGAGCGACGCAGGGAGCAACACCAGCGGGAGATCGAGGCCAAACAAAAGGAGATGCTGGGGGCAGTGGACTACCCCAGCGCGGATGATTTGTCATCGGGGGAAGAGGAAGAGAAGGAGAAAGAGGAGGAGGAGGAGAACGAAAAGCAGTCGCACACCGGGGTGGACAAGGGGGCGGAACAACTGCCTGAGTCACGCGACTCGCACGAACCAAAGCCAATGCGAGTATGCGATTTCCACAGCATATTGCAGCCCACCATCCTGAGCACCACTCCGGTTGCTAGTCCTCAGACGCTCCACAAGCGGAACAGCTCATTGAACTATGCGGACTTCGAATACAGCATGAACTCGACGCCCTTCGACAACATCGAAATGAAGACTATCAACGATCTGGACATTCTGGCCCAGGTGCTTCACCAGACACAGTTGGCGGAGAGAAAGGAGCAGGACGAGCACGCCAAGGAGCGGGATACTAGGGACGATACTACGGAAGAGAAGCAGCCCAGCCAGGATAAGCCGCCTCCTATGGAGCCCACGATGACGACTCTGGCGGAGACCAAAGCGACGCTCGACAGCGTCAATTTCCAAGTTCACTGTGATGACGATGCGGCCAGAACTGAGCCCAGCCACATTCCAGCCACGCCCTCTTACACAACGCCCATGTACAGCGTTTCCCAACAGCAGCAGCAGCAGCAGCTACAACTGTATCAGCCGGAGCACTTCCAGGTGGGCCACTAATCATTGGGTTTCGGACACGTGATTAAAATGACCTTAGAGGGGCTTCTTCGGGTATAACCTTTTCAATTATACGTTTATGTTAATTTGGGTATTTCAAGTAATGTGCAATAAAATAAATCAAAGGCAACAATATGGTTTTCTTTGTGTTATTCCCACTAATTGATTCCATGATCTTCGCAGGTGTATCATGTTCAGGGCTACAGCCATCAGCCCTTCTACTCTCCGCAACAGCAATCGTACCAGCAACCGAACAACTACTATGTCAATGGGTTTGGCACTCCAAGCCATTTGATGACGCCTCCACCGCCTTCCTCTGTTACGGCGCTCAGTCAAGCAGAGGACGAGGTGGCCACCAAATCGAGGAGTGTGCCCGACATCCTGCGTGAACTGAAAACCGAGCTTCAGCTGGCGGAAAAGCGCCGCACTCGCTTGCACAGCCACAACGAGGAGCAGCATCAGCAAGAACCAAAGAACGAGGTGGCAGTGGATAGGAACTCCTTCCGGGAGTTGGCTGGGCCGGCTCAAAAGTTGGCGCAACGCATCAGCAGTATGGGCTTTCCCCTGGAACGTGTGGCCAAGGTGGTTACCCTCTGTGGCATTGACGATAAAAAGGTGAAGCCCATTATGAAAATTCTACATGAATTCCATAAAAACCATCTCTTTCTCACAGATAATCGAACACCTCATTCCCCTGGGCGAGCTCATGGACCTGGGCTTCGATGAATCAAAAATCTCAGCGGCGCTACTCAAGTTCGACAATAACAAGGACAGGGCGTTGGACTATCTAATCAACTAGTTGAATTAAGGACACATCTTTTGATTGTCCTGCTTTTACCTCCCGCACCCGAACCCCACCCCAGACAGCTTCAGATATCGGATCCCCTCAGTGTATTTTAATTATTACAATTTAGAGATATTCTTTGCTTTACTTGGGAGTTGAATGCTTCAGAATCCTCAGACGCAGCAGCAGCAGCAGAATAAATATAAGTTCATATAATAATCATCAGTAAATAATAGTCTCTAGTCTCAGTTCATTCCCAACATAAGCAAGTTGATGGCGTGCTCCACATTCCCGTCAGCCAAGGTCAGATAGTTGACGTTCTGGGTATGGTTGATGAATCCCATGGCAGCCATAGTTCGGAGCTGCTCCGTGAAACGATGCCGACGATAGCAACGCGGCAAAACGTCACTGTCGTCACCGCCGTCATCATCGTCGTCTTCTTCATGGACATCCCCCATGGCTGAAGTGTCCGTCGATGATGCGTTTCCGGGTTCAACATCCATATTCTCCACCTGACTGGGGGGCTGATGTTGAGCCAAAGATTGGAAAACCCGATCTAATTCATTGCGGAATAGCTCTGAGGATATTCCGCTGCTGCCGCTAGCTCCGCTGCTACTTGCAGCAGCAGTCGATGTTCCTGGCGCAGCGCCTGATGATCCACTTCCCACCTGCTGCGCCTCATCCGCATTTCTCTGGGCAATGTTCGACAGCGAGTTGAACGAGGTGACGTTGGCCAGAGCGTTGGCCAGTTGTTGGCGGCTGATCTGACGAATGTTGGCGGTGACGGCGGTACTGCTGCTTCCGCCACTGCTGCTGCTCCCAGCGCCCAGAGAATTCTCCTCCTCCGACGAAGTAGTGGACTCCGAAGCAGCTTGTTCTTGAACTGCAAACAAAAGACTATAATATTTGCAGAATACTTTGAGAATGGGCTGCTTACACTGGGTAGCGGAGCTATTTCTAGCCAGTTCTTTGCGAATGGTGTCGACAATGAAAGGAGCGGCTTCACAGATAAGCGGGTAGTCACGCACCAGATTCTGAACGACCTCCGGCTCATGCAACATATTAAATAGGACAGAGTCCCGGATCAGGGCCTGGGCGCCCAGGTTACGCCTGAACTCTGGGTACTCGGCAAGGATCTTTTGCAGGATGTTGAAGCGAGAGGTGACACTGATCTGCAAGTGCGAGGTCAGCGAGAAGAGCTCCTGAATGTGCTTGGTGTTTATCTCGGAAGCTGCCGGCGGCACATAGGGGGTATAGCGCTTGGTCTTCTTAAAACAGTGGATCACGGCGTTTGGCTGCACGGACTTGCTTATTGTGTCCGCATCCTCCAGAACCTTTCCGTGATGAATAATCTCTAAAAGTACGCCGTGGATGACTTGGCAAAATTAGAACCAAGGCGAATGGCTCACTCACCCAGTTCATTAGCTTCGAACTGCAGCTGCAGCTCCTTTGCAACCATATCCTTTAAATAGGCCACATCCTTGTTAAGGTCTACATTATGCAGCGGGTGGACGTCGCTCAAGTTGTTTTTAAGCAGCGCGAACAGGGTAGGCATTTTACGTACAACTATGTATATATGCGCCTACGTTCTCAATATGGATTTTCTTTGTTTTGGATTTTCACAACGCAAATCCGTAATGCTATTGTTGATTTTCTCGTCCAGAAAAGGAAAGTGCAAGCGATCGGTCATCTGTTGGTTGCTATGCTATCGCTGCTTGTATGCGATATCTTTTCTTGCCCTCGTTTATGTAAACAATATTTTATCAATTTTGTTAATAAATATTTACGACTCCAAGACTATTTCGAAATGGATTTTGCTTTTTGTTTGAAACAAAATTTAACTTCTGCAGATTTTCCGGAGAGTAAACAAGGCTGCCAACCTAACCCTTTTTTTCATTATTCTGTGAGTTTAATTTTAATTCAATTTTATATGTAAGTTGTATAGTTTTTATATTTAATTTTCGCAGAAAATTTAATTGATATTGTAAAAATGTTGAAAAAAAAATAAAAATTGGCAGTTCTACATTTTCAAATAGTTTTGTTTTGGTCATTAAGAATCGGAACTAGTTCAAATTATCGAATAGACAACCAAAAATTATCGAAATTTTAAAAATACCTCTAACAATTATATCTTCAAATAATGATTTTCCAAAGTGTTTAAAATAAGAAAGAAATACGCATTAAATTAAGTATATGCGCAAGTCGTGTAAATATTATTGGTATCACAATAAAAAAAAAGTATTTTGCATGCTTAAAATGAAATGGCCCAAGTAGGCATCCCTCATTACACAGGGATCCATCGGTTTTTGACAGTTCAATTTTGCAACAACAATCGGAAAATATTTTAATTTAGCATGAGCGAATAGGCGCAAAATTTCTGGACACCAGGATGGAGTCGAAGGAGACCCAGACGGATAAGAAGCCGGGAAAGATACGGATAAGTGAGAAAAAAAATACGGGACGTATAACTTTACCGGACGAAGTCCCGCATCAAAAAAATGGATCAGCACACTCGGTATCGCAACGGGATTCAGAGCATCTTCCCACTGACACGGGACCCGTGTACAGCTGTGGGTTTGAGGTTTTCGGCATAGTACAAGGTATATCCAATATTAGAATAATCTTCATCATCATCCCAATAATCCCACTAATAATAAAATGTGCACTTTTCAGGCGTTTCCTTTCGCATGGTAATTAACTATATTTTTTATTTTAAGTTGTACCGCCAAAAGTTTTTATTTGTTATGTTATTATTCACTAGTATACCCTGCGAAGAGCCCAGAAGTTGGGGGTCCGGGGCTGGTGCATGAATACCACTCATAACACCGTAAAAGGTGAGATCGAAGGACACATGCGTCCCTTTGAGTCCATGTGAGTAATACGGAACTTGGCAAGGTTTTTATTAGTTAATTTACTATATATATTTTTTCTATAGGCGTCTCTGGTTAAAGCACACCGGTAGCCCGACGAGCAGAATCGACAAATGTGTTTTCTCCGATATCATTGAAAGCCCGAGCTTTAAATTTACCAACTTTACTATTATAGTAGAATAATTTATGCCTTTACTGCTAACGAACTTATATTTTTTATAATGGCTGTTATTTTTTGGATTAAACATTGTTTAAACATCAATTGTCAAACATTTATAGCCTTAAGTAGACAAATTGATTTAAAATTATTAGAATGAAAACATCAAAATTCCAAGTTGCGGTCAAGAAGAATCCAGTTTTTTATTCTTATTATATAAAGATTGGATCTTGAATCCTATGAATTATTAAAGAGTTTTTGCCTTTGGAACTTCTGGTTTAATAAGTTTAAACTGATATTCTGTAAAACTTGGCAATAATGGTTTCCATCAGTGAGACCGCGATATCGAATCGAAATAATCTCACCCTCATAGTATTATTTTTGTTTGTGGGCCCGACTAGCCGAGGCTGGCCGAGAATTGTTTTATTTAAAGTCCAGACGCCGAAGCAACAGGTTGTGTCAGTGCTTCTAAATATATACTTTTCTTAAAAGAATCTTTGAGATATTATTGAAAGAAATGGCTGACAGCAAGTTCTTAACATTCAACAATGGCGAAAAGATGCCCATTATTGGCATCGGTACCTGGCAGGTAATTAAAATAAATCTTTGCAATTTAAGATACTTTAACACAAAATGTAATTATTGATTGCAATTAGTGAATGATTAACGTTTTAATTAATTCACGACATCGGCCAAAGAGCTGACACGTCATTAAAATCTCTTGAAAATTCTAATGCAATCAGCAGAATCGAGTGCAGGACCGGTTTTCGAAAACAAACAATAGCCCTCCATTCATGTATGGCTTGGGTTAGTGGGTCTGACTTTCTCTGGACCGGGCAGGCCAGAATAGAATAAAAATCATTCCCATAAAACATGGGTGGGGAAGAGTCTAGCCATAGTCACTTTGGTGTTTTTATCTGATCAGAAAAATCCAACCACCTAACCGCAATTTCATAATAATCTCACAAGGCATCTGATGAGGAAATTGAAACCGCTATTGATGCCGCCCTGGAGGCGGGTTATCGCCATATAGACACGGCGCCAGTGTACGGCAACGAACCGGCCATCGGGCGAGTCCTGAAGCGCTGGCTCGACTCCGGAAAGGTTAAGCGGGAGGATCTCTTTATCGTAACGAAGCTGCCTCCTATTGGTAAGTTAAAGACATCTCTAAACAACATGTTTTTGAGATTCCTAAACTGAGTTCAATTTATTATCATATCAAATCATTAAGTTATTACCATTTCTAAAAAAAATACACATATGTATGTACATACTCCTAGAAAGTTCAAAACATTTCCAAAACTATAAATACATTTTTGAATTTCACAATATCTTGAAAAGAAAATGTCTTATCATTGAATTTTTTTATAAAAACAAAAATAACTTTAAGAATAGCTGGTAGAAAAAGCCATCAATTATTTTTTTTATAAAAACTTATGATTATGATTGATGATTGATTCTCAAAACAATAAAAAAAATATATTTAAATTTTATACTAAAATTTCCATCCACAGCCAACCGACCCCATGAGGTAGAGCCGACCATCACGAAGTCTCTGGCTGATCTTCAACTGGACTATGTGGACCTTTATCTTATCCACACCCCCTTCACCATCAACATCAATGAGGATGGAAGCTTTAAGCTGGATAAGGATGGCCTAATGGAGGTGGACGTGACCACCAACCATGCTGCCACCTGGGCCGCCATGGAGGCCCTTGTGGAAAAGGGTCTGGCCAAGTCCATCGGCGTATCGAACTTCAGTAAGGATCAGGTGGCCCGATTGCTGAAAAACTGCAAGATTCGTCCGGCCAACAACCAGATCGAGCACCACATCTACCTGCAGCAGCGTGATCTGGTTGACTTTTGCAAGGCGGAGAATGTGACCGTCACCGCCTACTCGCCGTTGGGATCCCGGGGAATAGCCAACTTCAATGCTGGTGCCGGCATCGTCCGAGAGGTTCCCAATCTGATGGAAATTCCGGAAGTGAAAGAAATCGCCGCAACTCATGGCAAGACTCCAGCCCAGGTGCTGCTCCGATGGATAGTGGACACTGGAGTATCCGCCATTCCCAAGAGCACTAACCCCACTCGATTGAAGCAAAACCTCGACATCTTTGACTTTCAACTGACGGCCGAGGAGGTGGCCAAGTTGAGTAGCTTGGACAAGAACTTCCGCGTGTGCGACTTTGCTTTCTTCCACGGGTATGTGAAATTTAAGATGATTTTTAAAAGTCTATTAACGCGGTTTTTCTTTTCTTTTTTTTAGTGTGGAAAGACACCCGGAGTTTACCTTCAAAAATCAGTACACCAACTAAGTTAAAAAAAGAGTTATTAATCCATTAAAAAATATGCAAATATACAAATATTCATTACTGACATCACATTAATTGTGATTTTTGTTATTTACCCACTATGTTCTTATAGCTGAGATTATAAAAGCACTTTAAAAATATAATTTATATTATATGTAGCGAAAAGGTATCTGGTTTCATTTCGAGTTGTCTTTGGCATTAAGAAGGTGAAACGTTTTGGTTTTGGTAACAATTTTCAGTTCAACAGGTTTTCCCCCCTCCGCCAGGTTCCTGAGACCGTCGTTCGGTTTTAAAGGTTTTTCTCGAGCATCTGTGGTGTCGTTAGTGATTTCGTTGACTCTTGGCATGATTGAGCTAGAATAACATCAAGATTGAAAGAAATCCAAAAAGCATGCGCGATACAGTTAGTATTTAGTATATTTGGAACATATTGTAAGCCTAATTTAAACAAATCACACATTTACAAATTCACATTAATTAGTAGTGAGCTCTAAATCGCTTTCAAAGTTACCAGCAGCTACTAATTCGAGGTACATATTGCATTAATGTATAGACTCTAGAGAGATTAAGAGATAGGCTGAGATGTTAGTAGCTCTGGCTGTACAGACGGAATTTTTAATACTTAACAATTTTAGAACAAATAATAACCAAATTGGCAAATCGAAAGAACAATAAACGGCACAAGTACACAAAAAGATGAGAGGAAACTGTATCCTTAACACTGGGTTATAATAAATGCGGCCAATCTCAATTTGATTGTCAGGTCTTTGGCCGCACAGCTTAGGTTAGTTTGCAGTTCGAGTATTAAAAGGAAATTCGTAGTTGCTGTTCCATGCTAACTCACGTGGTCCGCGTCTCCTCATCCGAGCTGGGCCTGCAACACATTAATGATTAATTTACGGAATGCGATCCATGGGAAATTAATTTCAAAAAGCAAGCCAACGGAAACAGAAACACTCACGTCACTCCCTGGGCTGCACACGTTTGACAAAATTCATACTTTGCATGCAAATCATATAAATTCATCGACTTTGATTGCTTATGCCTATGTTACCTGGGTTCCTGATGGCTTCGCATGGCCAGGGTGGCCACCTCGAAGAGTCCAATGAAGAAGCACAGCATCAGAGGCCCAAAGATGGCACCCTGCCACCCGATCCAGTACATGCCACCAGCAATTGCTAGACCATTCAAATAGGGATGTCCTCCGCTGAAAATCGAATCAACAAATTATAAATGTTCATTAAATAAAGAGCTCTTCGAAACTAACCCCTTTAGATCAGCGTAGATGGCAGTCTCAAAGGAAGATGGCACGAAAAACTGCAGCAGAAACAATATGAGTCCGGCGTAGAAGCGATCCTGTGCCAGCCAGAGCTCCAAAAAGGCGGGAACTGCACACCAGTAGCTCCCAAGGAACGGAGCGGCAGCTAGCATGGCTGCCAAAGCGGAGGGCAGGAACACAATTCTGGCTCCGAAGACCGTATGCACCAGCCACGTAAATAGTCCAGTAAACGTGGAGCACTTGAACATGGAGACAAGCACCACAGTGATTGAGTTTTCCAGAGCATCGGCGATTTTAATGCCCGAGCTGGAATAACCCAGATACTTGGTGATCTGCAGGGGGGCGTACTTTTCCTTGCTGCTCGATAGCAGATAGAAAAGGGCCGTGAAGAAGACAATCTGGGAGGATAATAATTTTAATTTGCGATAAAGTAGTTTTTCGCTAAACTTACCATATCTAGAATGAACTCGATACAGGCCTGTCCGCCGGATAGAACCAGAGAGAGAATCTCGCCCGTAACGCCCATAATCATGGACAGATTGGTACGGATGATGTGCCACAGGGATTCAGCTACCTCGAGGATGGTCTGCGTGTTGCTCTGCGCCCATCCAATAATGCCCTGTTTTGCCACTAAAACTAGCTCTTTAAAATGTCCTTGGTTAAATAAACGGCCATTGGTTAGCAGATGCAACAAAGAATGGGTTATTTCGTAGACGCAAACGATAGTTACGGGATGAGAAGTGCATGAGACCAACCCCTCAAAGAAAGCCCCACAAATATAACTTAAGAAGATCGTTAGTAGGGCGAGACAAACAAAAACCAATAAGCAACGATGAAATTTAAAGGGACATACCTGGGTTATCGACAATCTCGCCAAAGGTGCTCTTCAGCGCATCAGTTGGAACCCTGGGTCCGTAGGAGGTTCCCGCCTTGTTGAAATCAATCCAATATTGGATAAGCCTATCCCAGACGTCGAGAATTTGATCCTTCAATTTGGTCGCATGGACTTTGTCTGCATCCGCCAGCCAGTCATCAATATACGTTTCGATCTTTCGGCGACCATAATGGTGCGCATTATCCAGCGCATCATCAATGGACGCCTGCATGTTGGCGGGCAAGATATCAATTAGCTCAGGCCGATCTGTGATCGTCTTGTTAATTAGATCCTTGCCAAGGTAGGCCACTTCGATCGTCTCCGAGTATATATTCACGCAAAAGAACACGCTCAGGAACACGATAATGAGCAGCATTAGAATGATCATTAAAATGGAGGTGACCGACTCCACAGACGACTTTAGCGAATCCCGTACGATCGTATTGATCTTGTAGTTTAGCTCCAAAACTCCGGGAAGGCATAGTGGAAGCACTGCGGAATGGTGTTCAATGGCCCAAGCCTTTAAAAAATATAAAGTATGTGATTTAGTATTTAATTTTAAATAAAATATCTTTACAAACCCACCCTTAACGCCAGATAAAGTTCGTTGATCTTGCTGCACACGAACTGGGTGATGCCAGTATAGGCCCCCACCGTATAGATGAGATGTAGGAACACTGGTATGGCTGCCAGCAGAAACATCCAAACATTGCGATAAAGGAATGTGCCCAAACAGGCGTAGAACAAGAGCTTAAAGAACGAGTCGCTCTGATGGCCATCAGAGTCAGCTTCCGCTTTAGCATCGAAGGTATCCGTCGAGTCGACTGTGTCGCTCAGCGAGATATCCTCCACGTCTGATTGAATCCCAGGACTGAGGGGTTCGCTGCTGTGTTTTCCGCAAATGCTAAAGTTGCTGAGTGACCGCTCAAAGTCATTCTTGTCGAATAGCTTCTGCAAACGGGCCAAAAACGTGCCGGCTTCCTCTCTTGTCTGCAGGTGATATGCCGTCGAGGCCGTAACATATGCCATGACCAGCAGGAACACGGGTACCTGAAGGGCACCCAGGAAACTGCTCAAGTAGCCAGCTATGGCTACCCACATGGTTTGGCCAGCAACCACAAAGTGAGCGCTGTTCTCCGGCTTCCAGAAGAAGTGGACACAACTCAAGTAAATAATCACCAGAGAAATAAGCTGTAATAATATAAAAAATTAATCAAATATTCAATTTCCTGTGGTTTTAATCGAAAAAAAAATAAAATAAAATATAACGCACCACGTAAACATTAAGGAATCCAATAATCTGGACGAACAATCCGTGCGAAAATGTTATCCAGTTCCACAGCGCCATTAGAAACCCTTTGGGGGCATACAGGACGAGCAGTTTCACACAGCCCGCCACTCCGCATCCGGCGAGAAGCAGTTGCCAGTGTTCGCAGAGCCATCCAATCAACAACCGGCCGCAATGCTCTGTGGCCTCCAGCGGGGAAAGGCAGATGGAGACCAGGACGTTGGAGTCGCGCTCTTCAAGACGCTGGAACCAATTGTTGACGCTCTCCGCCAGGCTCCGTTTGAATGGAAACAGAACGGCGCCCATGAGGAAAGCCCATAGCAGGGGTCGCACAAAAGGCCCCAGTATGAAGCAGACGGCAACAAATGCTCCCACGCCGGCAGCGATTAGGAAGTTGTACATGGCCGCACGGAACGACTCGTGGTTCTGGGAGCGCATCCGCAGCAGGCGATTAAGCACGCTGTCGAAGGAGCGGTCCCGTCGAATGGGAATCGGTTCAGATCGGTTCATTTTGGGATTGCCGCTAACCAGGAACTATAAACATTTAGGAAAGATGAATTAGTGCTTAAATGGCAACGAGTGGCGGATACAGCTGCTCCATGACCGTATACAATGTGGGGGGCCTTGCCCAAATGACTGTTTTCGGAGCTGCTCCGCTGACGAAACTCACTTTTGATGATTTTGCTCAGTGTTCTATGCCCAGCAACAGATGATTCACATCTCAATTTTGAATGTAAGGATATCCAATGGACCTTAAGGTGTCTTCTTCTAGACTTCTTCAGCCCGAAGTGGACATCGAGGACAGGCGGAGATGGGCTCCCAGGGGTGGGTCAACAAATAAACAAAAATACGTCGTTTCTGGCAAATTACGTCAGGCGGGCAGGGCAGTGGGTCGGGTGTTTTACAACACTAGTCAAAAGCCGATACAGTTAGTCCTGGGTGAGTTCTGGGAATAAACATAAAAAAAATGTATTTTATTGAAACAATTTCTATGTGAGTAAAACAATTTAAAAAATATAAATTTTATGTAGCATAATTAAATTTTTTTAATTATTATATATTTGTTAACCAATATTCACTGTAAAAAAGTTTTGATTACTGGGAACACTGTGCAACACTGGCTCAGCTTCAAAACAAAAAATAGACGCCATGGAAGGTGAGCGGGACAACGTTTTGTTAAATAATTATTTTTAATCTTTAGCACTACCAACAGATTTATCTGTATCGCAATTGGAGGACTTGCGCCAACTGCAACTCCAACTGAACGCAAATAAGGATATATACATCAACCTATATACCAAGATCATTAAGCAGACATTTACAACTCAAATGAACAATTTGGTAACAAAAACACTTATTTTTCAGAAATATATAAATAATTTCCTTTTTTAAGGTTGATGGCGAATTTAATATAGAAGCTGTGAAATTGAATGTACCCCAAAGACCCCCCCTTCTTTCACCACAGGAGTATACACCAATGCACCAAGTATGTATGTTTTTAGTAAATGTATAGACAGTAATAATCTTTAATAAACCATTCAAAAGCTAAGCAAATTGGAGGAGGTTTACAAGGATACTATGGAGAGCTTATCGATGCTGTAGGAGTCTTCTCAATCATCATTCTTGGTACTGTTCAGCCAGTAGCCATAGAGAGTCTTGTGAACATGTTGCAGGCATTCATAAGAGGGAGACTGATTCTGTAAAAATATATTCCATATTATGCAAATTAAATAATGAAATTAACCGATTAAAAGCATGAAAACTTACGTTGAATATAGGAATAATGGGTCGACGTTTAAAAATACTACCTTTGGTTCTCAAAATCAATATGTATTTTACATCCAACTTAAAAAAAAATCCGAAATCAGTTATAATTTAAGAGAGAAAAGTTAGTGAAATTCTTACATCTTCAATGACCTCGTTGAGAACTATGTCCTGGATGTTGCCCCGCTCAACGCAAAGAACCTCTTCTCTACCGAACGATCGCACTGTCTCCGTTTGCAGCGCCATGTCCCAGCTATAAAATAAACGCTCCGTCTGGACCAAGTTCAACAGGGAACGGACCATTAATACTGACACGGATACGCAGGTCAATAGGGGATAAAGTATCCGAGGCTGCAGAATTCCGAGGGATCTGCTCCCAAAGCCACAAACACCGACGAAGTACGCTATTGTTAAGGAGATGAGCAGAAGCAAGCGACGAAGCTGCCTCCGTAACTGGGCACCATGCTGTCGGTTAACCAATTCCATGCGCACTACATCTCCCCCACAGCGCTGGATTAGAAGTTCCAAGTCCGCATCTGTATAGCCGGCGTATTTGGCCTGCCGGCTGTAGTATCTGTGGATAGTTACTTGCGGATCCATTAAAAATAAACAAACGTTATATACAAATTAATGTGACCTTACGAAGAATGCATAAAATGGCCATAGCTTAAGTAGTGACTTAAATATTTATTATTTGTTATAATTGATTTATATTAGGTTTGAAGTTTATATTAAATAATAGTTTTTATCTTAAATAAAAGAAACTTTAACAATACGATTTTCTAGAGTCTTCAAATTTAATCTTTGTTTTGAAAACAAAGATCTTGTTTCAAAATGTTGATATTATATATCGATAGTTACAAAACAAAAAAAAGAAACGATTAAAAATAAAAATGGATGCCCAGACAGCGGCTGGTCACACCAAATTACATTTTTTACTCGCCAACACCAACGCTCGAGCGTCGGTCCGCGGAAAATTGTAAAAATCATAATTGTCCGGGAGTATATTTTATTTAGCGCGTGGTTAAAACAAATATGCGCAAGCGTAAAATGTATATAAACTAAAACATCACACGACGCGGAAACAAACAAGGAATTTACAGCGTGAGTTGTGTTTAACTTTTTGGTTGGTACCCGTCAGTCAGCATTGCGGCTTCTGTGTTTGCGTGCGGGTGTGTGAGTGTGTTTTTCTCTCACGTACTCCGGATGATTTGCGGCCTTGTGGGGTCGGAAACTGTAGATTTCGAGATTCGCCAGGATATGGATATAGCATTGTGGAGCCGATTCCAGGTGCATTGTCACTCCTAAAAAAGTTTGGCTGTTCATCTTTTATCGCTGTCGCACTTTATGCAACAACGCAAACGTCTCCGAGAGTTGAGTTGAGTTTGGCTCTCTTCGGATGTGTGTGTAGTGTGTTGAGATTCTCGGGGCAGCGAGGTGAGTTTGGCGTCGTCTGTTTTCTGTTTTCCTTTCTCTGCGTTTTGTGTGCGTTTCAATTAAATGCAAAATTCGTTGCGAATATCGGGATAATGTGGTATACATAAATTAAATCAAAACAAAATGCGTTTATAAATAATGAATTGTGTGAGTGCTTGGGGCAGTGGAGGTGTGGTGGAGAGACGGCATTTTTCTTTACCACACTCCTCTTCTTCCACGCGATATACGCTGCAATTTCTGCGATTCTGTTTTGCGCCTGCTATTCGCAATAATTTTATTGAATGAACCGCAAAAGAGACGGCCCAAAAAGCGATGTACTTGCTAGACGGTGTGCCTGTATGTACGGCTCTGTGTCTGTGTATGTGTGTGAGAGAGAGTTTTTGTGTGTATCACGTATGAAAATATAAAAACAGTTCAAAAATGAAATAAAATCTAATAAAGGAAATTAGCTGACACTGGAATCGGTCCGCAGAGAGTATTTAAAATTGCGAAAATGCGAAACGCTGCTTTTCCTTCTTCGGCCTAGCCTGTCCCAATACCACCCCAAAAAGGTGCATACATGCACACACCTCAGAACTCGAATGTGCGGATGTGTTTGTGTGTGAGCGCGCGTATTCAGCACACATTGTCATGCATGCAAAACAAGATACGACGCGTTCGTAATCGTCAGAGACTCCTGCTGCTCCTGCTCCCCCCCTTTGCCACCTCCCTGCCAACATATTTCAAGCTCTGGGACCGTTGAAAGAAAGCAAGGGTCAAAGGGAACAGGGAAGAACCGCGTGAACCGAATTTTGGCCGCTTTTCCCCACTCCCCCTCCAATGGAGTCGTCCTGCATCCTTCGTTATTTTCTTCACCCTTTGCCATATTCCGTTTTTGCTCGCTCCTTTTCACGCCATCGCGGACACTTGCAGCTTTCGTGCGAGGAAGAACAAGAGGAGTGAGTATCCACCAGTTACAGTTGCGGTCAAAATAAAGGCCATGCAGTCGAACGGCGCCAAGTCCAAGGTGTAGGTTTGTAAATATCTGAAACGATAGGTCAATTGTGTGTATCTGATAGATACTATCTATATATGGTTCTAAGATATGTTTTGAATAATAAGTATTATAACTAGATTCTGTTCTATAATCCCCTTAGCATCCACGTTGGCAAAATCGCAAGGAGACTGAACCGATTGATTAACAATCTGAGTGCAACTATCTGAATCTTCAAACCGTATCTGTATTGTTGCTGTGCAAAGAAGAAGAAAAAAAAAGTGATGCAGAGTTGTCATACACTTGCGGAATTTATCAACGTCGTCGTCTCCAGTCTGTGTCGGCAGATTTGGCAATTTTTTGGCCGGTCCGGCGTGCTGGTTATTAATAAATATTAATAGGAATCGAAGCTAGGCGGAAAAAGGCATGGGCATTTGCGTGTTTTTTTTCGCAGCTGATTGCGTAAACCGCTCGCCGCGACGTTTGTTTTGAATGCGTTTGTTTTGGTACGATTCTTGGCTGTACTACTACTACTACTACTAGTTCTAGTACATACTGGTAGTGTGAAATCTCTATTTGCCCAGAAACATCTACTCTCGTGTCCGGAGCTCGTTCTCATTCTCCGACTGTTATCAGTGCCTGGATTTGGCCTATGGCGCCTTACTCGAGCCATAGTATCACGGATCGCAGTTCGTAATCAGTGTGAAAATCGTTTTGAAAGACGAACCTTGTGGTCGGATGAAATGGGGGGTGCAGGCAGGCCGCCAATTCGTTTCAGTGCCGATCTGGGGTGACGTATCATCTTCTTTATATGCGGCGCTCTTCAGCGATGACGTAGCTATTGGTTCCGTTGCTTTTCCAACCTTCTGTTTACTCACACATTATTTTACACACTTGCCCATTGATTTTCGCCTTGCGAGAATCCCCACTCCCACATTGCCGCTTTTCTGCCGAGCTCTCTCTCTCACTCTCTCCCTCCCGACTGTTTGTTTTCTTCGCGCGCGTGTTCGCACTCACCACTGCACTATGTCTCAATGACATTTTTAGTGTTTTATTTTTTTAGAAAAGTAAAAAAAAAGGGGAAAATATTTTAATAAATAAAAGTTTTCTATTAATCTTTAAATATCTAAATTAATGGATTAATAATATGAAAGTTTTTAAATTAAGAACAACTAAAGTTTTTAATATATTTTTTACATATATATTATTCCACCCATTGTGTGTGTGTGGGGAAAGCGCGGTGCGATGCATGTGTTGTAGGATGGGGGCTCACTCTCTCGCTCTCATAGATACTCACAGACAAGAAGGAGCAGGGCCTAGATCCCACGAATACCGTTAATGTTTGTAAACAGACCGGGCCATGCCAATTTTTGGCCAAATCTTTGACCAAATGGACACTTTTCTCTTCCTACTTTGTTCTCCCGCTCTCTTTTGGCACACACACACGAAAGCAGCTTTCACATTTTCACAAAAATACGTAAACTTTAAACATTTTAGACGGTTAATACATAATAATAATAATAATATTAACTGATTTGTTTTATTTTTTATATAATATTTCTCATTAAATATTAATTTATTTAAATATTTTTCATGTTTTTTTTTACAGTGTTATCCGGTGTGCCCTTTTAAAGCCCATAAGACCCCCCACCCGGCGCTTTAGTAGCAGCTTAAAATGGATGTACAAGTCAAGCATATTAGTCGAATCCTTTGAATTCTAAATTCAAGATCCTAATTTAAATTAGCCAAGTAGCATAGCCTAGCCTAGGGCATCATTGCCTAAAACAGCGGTTTAAAGCCACCAGCACTGTCACGTCACCTTCACACAACCTCCTCAACCCCCCAGATCCAGATCCAAAAGTCAATCAGGGATCCTCTGAAAAAAGTTCACTAAGGGTCACTGGCAGCAACATGACGACCGACACCCGCCGACGCGTCAAGTTGTACGCGCTGAACGCGGAGAGGCAGTGGGACGACCGTGGCACGGGCCACGTCTCCTCCAACTACGTGGACAGATTAAAAGGTTCGTCTTCTGCAATACATTGCATTTAAAAATCAGATTTAAGTTAAAATGTTGTTTTCAGGCATCTCCCTGTTGGTACGCGCCGAAGCCGATGGATCTCTTCTGTTGGAGAGCAAGATCCAACCGGATACCGCCTACCAGAAACAGCAAGACACCCTGATCGTGTGGTCGGAAGGCGACAATTTCGATTTGGCTTTGAGTTTTCAGGAAAAGGCTGGTTGTGATGAAATATGGGAGAAGATATGTCAGGTAATTGATTTAATTTCTAATCTTGAGATAGTTTTAAGCACGCCATAATGTTATAATGCGTCTCTAGGTGCAAGGAAAGGATCCTTCGGTGGAAATAACACAGGACATCGTGGAAGAGTCGGAGGATGAGCGCTTCGAAGACATGTCGGACACGGCTCCGCCGATCGAGTTGCCGCCCTGCGAACTGTCTCGCTTGGAGGACATTTCGGAGACGATACAAAGCTGCCTCTCTACTCCACTCCGAAAGGAGAAGCTATCGATGGCCCTTGAGTCGGAGAGCTACATCAAGAAGCTGCTCAACCTGTTTCACGTGTGCGAGGACCTCGATAACACCGAGGGCCTCCACCATCTCTTTGAGATCTTCAAGAACATATTTTTACTGAACAAAAACGCCCTGTTTGAGATCATGTTTGCGGATGACACCATTTTCGATGTGGTGGGGTGTCTGGAGTACGATCCGAGCGTGGCACAGCCGAAGAAGCACCGCCAGTATTTGAAACAATGGGCCAAGTTCCGCGAGGCGGTGCCGATACGAAACCAAGACCTGCTCGCCAAAATACATCAAACGTTCCGAGTGCAGTACATTCAGGACATCATCCTGCCCACGCCGTCGGTCTTCGTCGAGGACACCATGCTGAACACTCTGTCCAGCTTCATATTCTTCAACAAGGTGGAGATTGTGACCATGATCCAGGATGACGAGCGTTTCCTTCTCGATGTCTTTGCCGTTCTAACGGATCCCGCTACCGGAGATGCTAAGCGCCGCGACACGGTCCTCTTTTTGAAGGAGTTTTGCAATTTTGCCCAAAACCTGCAGCCTCAGGGCAAGGACTCGTTTTACAAAACCCTGACCTGCCTGGGCATCCTGCAGGCGCTTGAACTCACGCTTGTGATGAACGACAAGAAGACAAAATCGGCTTCCATCGACATCCTGACGGCCATCGTCGAGTTCTCTCCGCTGGTCGTACGCAACTACACGCTGAACCAGGCCAACAAGCCAGAGGGGGTGAGTGCTTCCGTTCTGCGACTCGATGTCTATGTTTTAAATGAAAATAATATTTTCCAGGAGCGTATGTTGCTGAACATTGCCATCGAACAAATGCTAAACGACTCTGAGCCCGAGCTGGGCATTGCTGTACAGTTGATGGGCATTGTGAAGATCCTGCTGGAGCCGGAAAACATGCTCACCGAAAAGGGTGACTTCCTCAACTTCTTCTACAAGTACAGTGTGCAGACGTTAGTGGGTAAGTTCATGCTTTCACTTTTCAATCTTTAAGATCTTCTAATTCTAATTCTTGCAGCTCCTCTGATGCTGAATACGATGGGCGATCGTCCGCAGAACGAGGACTACCAGACGGCCCAGTTGCTGGGCATTGTTTTAGACATTTTGTCGTTCTGCGTGGAGCACCACAGCTACCACATTAAGAACTTTTTGCTGCAAAAGGATCTCCTCAAGCGAATTCTGGTGCTGATGAAGAGCACACATACGTTCCTTGTCCTCGGCGCCCTGCGGCTCCTTCGCAAGATTATTGCTCTCAAAGACGAGTTCTACAATAGGTAAGTATATTTTCACTATGACTATTTTATTTTGTCAATAATACTACTTATTGTTCGTTGTAGACACATTGTCAAGTGCAATCTCTTTGCGCCTGTGGTGGACGCCTTTATTCGCAACAACGGCCGCTACAATCTGCTGGAGTCGGCCATTCTGGAGCTATTTGAGTTTATAAAACTCGAGGACATTCGCACCTTGTGCGTCTACTTCGTGGAGAACTTTAGCAAGATATTTGATGAAATCGAATATGTGCAGACATTCAAGTACTTGAAGAACCGATACGATCAATACCAGGACCGGCTCAAGGATCGCGACAAGATGGAGAACCGAACGGACGGGTAAGAGACTGCCTTGGTGCATTTTTCTCAAATTCCATACATGGGATGCATTATTTTAAAGTGGCCCGCCCATCATCCGCAGCGGTGGCCGGTTTCGTCGAGACCAGCGCCAAATGGAGGAGGAGGAGGAGATGTGGTTTAACGAGGAGGACGACTTCACCGAGGAGATCGACACCTACAACAACGTCATTAAATGTAGGTATTCTAAAACAAAGTTTTATTTTTTATTGCAACTTTGTAATTAAATTGATTCTTTTCGTTACCTTGCAGCCGTCAGTGAAAAGAATGGCCCGCAAACACAAAACCAGCAGCAGAAATCGTCACCGCCACACGGAACCTCGCCTCACAGTGGTCTTCTGGGCAACCTGAATGCTAGCGCAACATCTACGTCCACATCCGCCTCGTCAGGAGCTCCTGTGGCCAGTGGCAGCAGTAGCCCCGAAGCGAGTATCGCCGACGAGCAGACTCAGGCGGCGGTTCATCTGGCTGCCGCTGCCAACATTGCGTTGCAGCATCACCAGCAACAGCAACAGCAGCAGCAGCAGCACTCATTCCAGCAACAGACTCAGCCTGAAATCGCAGAACTGCAACAGCAGATTGGCAATGTGGAGGCGTCGCAAAGTCAAGACCTCGATCTGGTGCAATCGACGGCAGCGAATGTCTCGCCATCGTCGTCATCCTCATCACTGGAGGCGTCAACGTCCGCGTCGTCGTCATCATCATCCTCTTCCTCGTCATCCTCGTCATCCCCACCAGGCGGCCCCTCAGCCCCTCTCTGCGATTCGGCGACGGTAGCAGCGGTGGCTGCCTCACAGTTTCTTTCAACAATCGCTACCGCAATGGCAGCATCCGTTACAGCAGCGGCGGCTACCACCTCCTCCTCTATTCCGTCAGCGGGTCCGTCTGTTTCCAGTCCAGATACCGATGCCGTTGACGTCCAGTTGTCGGGTGGCGAAGATGCCAACAGCCAGGACAGCGGAGATCGGGACGCCAACAACACAGATGCAGCGAGTAGCGAAGCAGACAAGGCGACGGCCAAAAAGGTAAGAGCTAAGCCTGCTAATATGATTTAGAACATGATAATTATATTTTCCTTCGCACTCACAGGGTCTGGTGGACTACGAAAGCGATTCTGGCGAGGACGACTACGAGGAGGATGAAGATTCCGAGGGGCCACAAGCACAAAAGCGCGCGCGTCTGTCATAGTTAGCAGACATCGAGCATGTCGACATCAATTATAAATTAGTACACACGTAAACACACACACACAGCAAACAGCAGCAAAGAAGCAGCAAACAATAAACAGAAACAGAACAGAAACAGAAAATCACACCAACGAATGTTAGGATGGCATTGGCAGACGCAGACGCAGACAGACGACAGCACAGCAGACACAGCGGTACGATGTAAGATCGAACAAGGAAAACAAAACAAAACAAAACATACAATTAAATTTTAGCATAAAATTTATTTTAAACGAGAAAACAGAAAGATTTAAAGTAAACGAGAAATTATATAAATTACTTTACTAAATTAAACAACTACATATAAATATATATTCAAGTATATATATGCATATGAGATGATAACACAGATGACTATAGAGATCGGCATCCTCGTGCGAGATGCATTAATGCATTGTTTGGCAGATTAAAGGCATTAACGAAACAAACCAAAATCAAGCATGTATTTAGTAGTTAAAACTAAAACTAAAGCTAAAGATGACGAGAGCTGTCAGGTGGTGTAGGACATCTGTATACAACCAGCATTCATAATCGCAACAACATATGTCGCTTTCTAAGTCCCTCCTGTTAACAAATCCTGTTCAGTTGGCTGCTGCCGGTCCTGTCCGGAAAAATGTTGTGTGGAAATGCAATAATCACTTTTGTGCAATATTTTGTGTATGTGTGTCGATGTTTTAAAGACAATTGCAATATAGTATATGTTTTACCAATCGTAGTTCTAATCGTTGTTACTTATTCTATCGGAAAACGCAAACACTTTCCTGCCAATCGCACCAATCTCACGCCTTACAGCGTTGTTTACAATTAGCAATTTAGGTAAACAAATCTTATCTCAAGATGTTTTATTCGAGTTGCTGATGTAAATCGCACTGTAATTTTGCGAGCAACGTAAATAATTGTAATTAATTTTAACTTCTTTCGGTGTAAAGAGTTCTAAAATGCAGCGAATAATAATTATTTTGTTAAGAGTCCTCGTACAAAATGTTGCAATTGTATTCGAAACATCCAAAACATAACCAGTGGCCGACTGGACAAATTTTGTTAACTAACCACCCATCCCCCCCTCCAGGCACAGGCACCCATCAATTCCTTCAACTTGTATATAATTTAGTAATTTTCCACGCCCAATTAGTTGAGAAACTGCCCCACTGCACCACAGATGACAACAGCCATTGCGGTAATCCGACGTTTGTAAAATATCAAGCAGATTTGAGATGCCTAGTAGTTGACACTTTTGAAAGGACTCTGTTTTTGAAAGGAACTAGGCGAAGCGTTGTCTGACTGTATAAGTAATAACAAAAATGAAAAAAACAAAAAACAATTGTTGCGTTACCTTTGCATTATTGAACCATAAACCAACACACATCAATAAACAACTATTTATAATGAGATACGAGAAAAACTTAAAGTTACAACTAAAGTGGGGGAAACTGAGAAGAGCAAACAAACAAATAACACGTAACAATAAAGTAAAGTAAAGTAAAGTAGTCTCCTTACACGTTTTTCGAGTAAGTTATTTTTTTTTTCATCATCCTTAACTATAATATTAATTTGTACTAAACAAATGTAGTAGGGATGTTGTCACCTGAAACTGGGAACTGGGAACACCATCACTCACCAACATGCGCCACAAATACGAAAGATTGCAGTCTCATCGCGAGAGCCACAACCGTACAGAAAGTAATAAAGTTATTTGTTATATACATTTGTATATCGTATCTGCCATGTGCGTCTGCGTACTGTACTACATTTATTTATTTTAGTCTTTAAATTGCAATTAAGGAGAACTTGTCACTTCAAATGGTTTCCCCCGCCCCTATTCTCCCATATACATACATATATATTATGATGTAGGTGTGTGTGGAGAGTTCGTACATACATACATACATACATACATATATCCTTCCAAGTTGTTGTTTTTGTTTGTTTAATTAATTGAGCAACAATTACAATACGCATCCGCGAAAAGCATAAAACCAGAGAGAGAGAATATTAAAAATAAAAAATTAATAAACAAGCAAAAAAAAAAAAAACTAAAAAAGAATGCAAAATGATAATGAGAACTAAAAGTAAACGTAATGCGACAAACACTATAGTTTATACATAGTATTTATATGAATCGTGTACTGTATATGATATGCTGTCTAATCCCTAATCCTAACACACACATACCCATTACATCTATAATTTGAATATTTTATTTAGTTTTTTAAGCATCTGTGCGTAAAAAGCGATATATATAACTCTATATTATGATTATGAGTAAATTAAATAATAGTTTTTAATAGTTTTTAAACAGAAACAAATGGCCAAGTTCCCAAATGTGTTTTTTATTCAATTTATTGCAACACCTGATTTCAGGTGTCGATGGGTGGTGTTTTTTATTTTTTTTTTTTTCATTCCCATAGCAACCGGACCAAGGACCAAACAAATGTTACGACCAAAGTTTAAGGACTACTACGGGTTAGTCACTTCTTGTAGCTAAAGCCATAATGTCGGTTGAGGACTCTTGGGTTTTTGATTCGCTGGTCTGTTTCCTGCACGGACCCGTTTGGAATGCGCCCCTCCAGACGTTCATCGAGCAGAAGTCACTAGGTGAGAATGCGTCACCGACCACGTCATCGCTTAACCTTCGCTCCCGATGCAGTCTTCGATCCCAACCGGCAGGTGGACGAGCACAATCCAGACATCCTCCAGATCCACGAGGAGTACAAGAACCTGGTGGACTACATGCTCGGTAGTTTCATGGAGGAAATGCAGATAACGCCGGAGCAGTTCGAAATGGCCTGTCTGGAGGGACGGCAGCAGGGTCAGGGCGAGAATCCCTTCCAGTTTCATCAGGTCCTGTTCCAGCAGGTAAGTGGGACCGCAGGATAGTCCTCCAGGTGATCCCCGGGACTCTGTTTTTCAGATTTGGGCGGCCAACGACCTGAAGATATTTATTCGCATGATGACGCAACGCAATGTGGAACTCCAGCTACAGGCCCTGGACCTCATCGAGAAAAATCAATTAGCCCATAATTCGGGCGAGGAAGGGGATGGTCAGCACCAGGCAGACACAGCTTCGGATCAGGGGTGAGTTTCGTAATCCGTAACACCACTCCGACTAGGACTAGGACTCTTGCATAATAACCTTGATTTTTGTAAATTCTTGCAGAGATTCCGCTTCAGAAGTAGAGCAATTGATAGCCAAGACAGTGGCCGACGAGTTGGAGAGTCCCGAGGCTGCCCTCACTCCCGAGCAGGACACTAACCTCGATCTAGTTAACGACAAATTCCAGCGCCTAAATTTGTTCTTTGAGCAGGAGGACCAGGTGGATCCCAGTGATGTGGTATCGCGGCAGGAGTATCTTCGCCAGCAGCGCGACAAAATCGTGGAAATCAAGAAGCAAACCCGGGCCAAGCAGTTGCAAGAGACCATGTCCCGTGGCACGCCACATGGTCCAGAAGGAGCTCGTCCCAGCTCAGCACTGGTTGCCCAGCAGCTCCTGGAGAATGGTGGCCGGACCAAGGAGCTATCGATGCCAGCACCCCTGGAGAGTGAGGAAAACGCTGCCCTCCAGCTGAGAAGAAACTTGGCCAAACGCTTGCGCAACGAAGTGGTGGAGCAGAAGTAAAAACAGTTTAGTCTTCATTCTATTCCCATGTATTGTAGATTCTTAGCCAGGATTAATAGGGTGCGTCGTGTATTGCCTCGCGCTGACTAGTTCAGTTGATGGTCACACGGAGTGTCTCTTAGTATCTAAAGTATCCAAGCGATCACGTCCACACAGACTCAAACCTTGCGTCCAAAGATTGGCTGGGTGTGGATGTGATCGAACAGAACTGCAAATTTCGGCATAAAGTTTCGTCAAATTAAACAGATTGCTAGAAAAGTGTTGCTTTAAAACTAGTTTGTGTGTCAATTGGGAGTCCTTTTCTACGTGGGGATGCGATCCCGCAGATAGGACATAATGGCCTCTGTGCCCTTCATGAGGATCTGATGGCGCGGTTGTCGAAACGGATTGCCAACCAGTTCCAGGTGCCTGAAAATGTGCCAACAATTAATACAATGTCATGTCCAATCTGGATGCCTTACGTTATATTGGTCAGGTTGCCCAAAATGGGTGGCACATTGTCGATATCATTGTTACGCAAATCCAGGGTCGTCAATCGGGGCATACACTGAAGACCCGAAACATTCAATTGCTTGATGTGGTTCTCACTGGCTATAAAAATCTCCAGGCCTTGTAGTTCGTAAATACCATTTGGAATGAACTGAAAACTGAAACCGGATGGCGGTTAGCTGGAAGAGATCGGGAGGAATCGGGAGAACCCACCGATTGTTTGCAACATTAAGCTCACGTAGAGTAACCAGGACACCGAACTCCTTGGGCAGGTCGTTCAACAGGTTGTTTGACAAATTCAGGTATGAGATGCGAGTGAACTGCGAGATGAACTGGGGGATGTGTCCGATGAGGTTGTTGGACAGCACCAGCTCGGTGAGCTGCTCCCGCATGTGCTGCAGCCTGAAAAGGATCTGTTTTGTGAGGAGATATCAATGGCAACTTTGAGTAGGCTTACCCATTTGGCAATGTGCTCAGCTGGTTGCGGGCAAAGTCCACCACATGGACACCCTCCTCCTTGGCCAGCCGAAACACTTGCTCCGGAACTTCAGTGAGCTGCTCTAAGTTGACAGCTAATGTACGTGTATGTCGTAATTTGTATCTGTACGATGAGAGAAAAAAAAACCAAATAAGTTACTATGTTACCACAGGGTAGTCTCATGTCTTTTTGATAATATTATGGTGTAAAGCTTGGAACTTGGTGATACAATACACCCAACGCGGATGCACAGCCATGCGGTTGGCGCTGTGATGTGAGTTATCTTGACCGTAGACATATTGCTCCTGCTGCTGCTGCTGGCACATGAAACAGTGTTGACAGGCAGACGACCGTCGCTGCTCCTGCTGTTTCATGAAAAGATTGGCCATGTTGCCACATTGATGCTGTTGCTCATAGCTCTCGGGCTCGTATATATGTCCCTGCGTCTCCCTATTATACTCCGGGCAATTTCGAAGCGGTTCATAAACACAAAAGGGCTGCACATTCTGCTGCTGCATATCCTGCTGGCATGGATACGGACACCTACATCCGAATTGTGATGGCTGCTGATTTGAATAGCTACTGCGGCGAATATGAAGCAGCTGGCCTGGCCAAGAGACAAACCCACGATACATACCTGTCCGGAAAGTTTTCCGGAATATCTCCAGTGTCTGTGTGTCCGCCTCGTAGGCGGGTTACGCTTATACCACCCGAAGTGGAGGCCGCGTCAGATCCTCCCTCCTCCTTGTTGGCCAAGGCGCGATCGTGCAAGGTCTTCAGGATACGCGTTGTCCCACACTGCAGAATGTCACGGCGAATGGTCTTTATGGGATTCCCGTCCACCTGCAGGCTGATAAGATGGGCCAGCGACGCCAGAGTGACAGGCAGGACGCTGATGGAATTGTTGGACACGTCCAGGCGGGTCAGGTTGCGCAGAAGGCACAGCTCATCAGGTAACTCTGTGATCTTGTTGTCCCGAAGGTCCAGGATCTTCAAATGTGGCAAGTTGCTGCACATACTTTTAGGTATGGTCTAAAGCGAGGTATGTTTGCAAAATGTATCTAGAATTCTGAAAGTAATCTTTCAAAAGTATATACCTTTATAAAATTGTTGCTGGCATGAAGCTCATTGAGGCTCTCATTGCCCTCGAAATCGGGAAGTTCCAGAATGTCATTGTGCTGCAAATAGAGGCACTCCAGCTTCCTTAGCAGACCCATGTCGTCTGGCAATCCGACCAGGTCGTTTTGCTCCAGTTCGATCTTTTGCAAAGCTGCACAGTCATAGGGTGAATGGGTCGTATCATTATTAGTTTAGAGTCAACCACTTACAACGCATGTTAACAAGATCGGGTGGTAGTTCCTTGATGTGGTTATAGGGCAACAGGAGCGTAGTTAGACGCACCAAGAACCCAATGCCGCCGGGCAGGGATTGGATGTTGTTATGCCCGCCGTCCTTTTATTAGAATTTGGTTAGCAAGCAGTTGGTTAAGAGGGTAAGATTAAGAGTATAAGATTGAGTATTAGAAGCGAAAGAACCCACAACCAAATAGTGACTACGAGTGACTACCTCCTTACCACACTGCTCTACTTACCAAAAACTCGAGCATATGCAAGTCACTTATGTCCGGATCCAGTTCCTTGAACTCGTTGTATGATATGTTGAGATGCCGCAGGTCCGGCAAACTGTAGATCTCACGGGGCAGCTGACTGAGCTTATTGTGGCTCACATTCAGGCGCATGAGCTTCTCCAGTTTGCCGATCTCTGGCGGCAGCTCCACCAAGGCATTATCATGGAGCTTTAAAGGACAAGGGTGAGCATAAAAAAATCATTAAAAACTTTATTAATTAACTTACTGTTAGAACAGTAAGCGAGGCGAGATTCTCGATCTTGGACGATAGGTGTGTCAGGGCATTGGAGCTGAGATCCAGATTGTTCAGCGGAACCTGATTCCACCAGGCATCCTCCTCCTTCATCGTCAGCTTCTCCAGGTTGGCGGCTTTGCTGTCCTCATCCGCCTGGTTGATGTCGTAGAGGCGTTCGGGCACTGGAAGAAAAGGAGAAACGGAATCAATTAGAGAGCGCTTGTCCTGCGGCATTCAACTACTCTACAGGAATCGGTTCTGGGCTCGGAACTGGGTGGCGGATCATCGTCCAGCTCGAGTTCTAGCTCATCTTCTGCATCCTCGCTCTCCAGCTCGTCCGCAGAGGAGGCCATCTGGAATTCGCGAATCTGGTAGTAGCGACGCCTTCGCGGATAGGGACCGCACATGCAGAACGAGGTGAGTTGCTTCTTAGGGGACGCAATCTTGGCGAATGATGTGACTGCCAATAGCTCTCGGGGCCGACTGAACAGATCAAAGTCACGAGAGCTGACGCAACCTGGAGCTGTTTTATGGGTCGCCTCGAGGTGTGGATGTTGAGCAGTCAAGCGGCAAATATGTTCCTTGCCATTTTCGGCTAACATCAGGGTCAAGTTCGATATCGAGATCGCAATTGGACGGGCCTCACATGAACTGGAACCACAAGGCGCTGCTGTCGATGAAGCCGGTGTTCCAGCTTGCTGGCTGTCCCAGCTCCAGTATCTTGGAGGTATTCCGTTGGGGTTTGGCAATGGCTTTCCAGCGACGCAGTTGATCTTGAGTCACCACTGCTTACCACCAGCATATAATGTAGCTACTATTGGTGGGTTTTCAAATTCGTACTTTTATAAATGGATCTTAAATTTGGGGTTTACTTTAAAATCATTATTTAAAAAGATATCTTATCCCATTTGAATTAGAAATAAAATTTTGATCGAAGAACGTGGGGGATTGAAATACTGAATACTTTATTTATCAATTCATCATTTATAATCTAAGCAGTATATCATCAAAATGAATTCCTAATTACAGATTAAATATTTCCTATACTTATCACTAGTTTAGACCAAATTATTAAATCCAATTATAGAAATTCGACTTAATTTCGATTTGTAGTCATTGCACTCACCTCGGGATAGTCCTTTGTTGGACAGATTAAGAGTACCCGATCTGCGCGCCAGTTTCCACAGCTGTGGGGTGAGTATGCTGTCGTCCTCTTCGGTCGTCCTTTCGTGGAACACTGGACGAAATGAGTAGTTGATCCTTGGAGAGGGTATCTGACGGGGTTTTTGCGCGCAGCGAGGAATCCGGCTGGATGTGCCTCTGGAGGGGGAAGGGCCAGAGCCCAGTCCATTTCTGGACATATCGGTCAACTCGCTAGGATAGCCGTAATGGGTGAAGCAAGGGTGGCCGAAATTGAAATCTCCTCCAAATGCAGAGTGTTGGTTACATCCCGGTGACCCGTTGGGTGATCCAAAATTGTAAGTCGCTTCGAAGTCCGCTTGGGCGCTGAAGCTGCCGAGGATCACAGGATTGTGGGTCAGTAGGATGTAAATAACAGTTTAATTCAGTTTTGGTCAAGATTTTGCGTTGTTTTTAGCTCACTGTCAGCCATCAGCTGATTGTTGACTGGAGCCGCATTTTCCAACACTGGACAAGTGGGATTTTATTTTAAATTCCAAAAATCGTTACTTTTCATTGTTTTGGAGAATAGAAGTCCTTAGGATAGCCCTTAGGAAGCCCTTTAGGATGATTCAAAATAAATATATATATGCATTGGTTGATATTAATTTTAAAGTTTGCTTTAATTTTAGAAAATTAGGGAACGGTTTTAACTTTAAAAATATGAATCTTTTCATGATTAATGCTTTTTCTTTTTATTGAAATTTACAATTAAAACTTTAAAATTAAATGATAACTTTAAGGTTTTGGCAGTTATAAATAAAAAAATATTTAATAGGTTTCTTAGTTATTTAGGATTGTTATTAGGATGCCCCTAAATGTAGTAGGAGTTAAAAAATGTGCCTAAAAACTATTTAAACAATAAATATCCAAGACAAAGTTTCAAAATTATTTATAATTTAAACCAATATTAATTCTGTCAATTGTATATAAATTTCTTTCAGAGGCGGCACTGTTTGAGAATAAGCCACCTGGACTTCTACAAATAAATCGCAATAGTTGTAAGAGCCCCCATAAAACTGTAATTGATTTGATCGTGAACTTAAGTCTGGACACCGGGTGTGCAATCCGTAATCCACAAGCAGCTTAAAGGTTTAGGTTAAGTCGGTGTACTCACTTCATCATCTTGTTGTTTCTGCTCAGGGGCTTCGCTTTCTGGGGGGGATACGAGATACGAAATACATTACTTTGGAGCAAGGTCAGCCGCAAAAGTCAGTCAGTGGGGTGTATTAGATTTCCCATTGCAAGTCCCACTGCACCCAAACCAAAATGTTCGTTCGCATTTGTCAGATGCACCCCCCACACCCCCTTGTACTGTTCATACCACACGTGGGTGGTTGAGTGGTTGCCGAAGCGGCAAAAATGCTGAGCCACTTGTCTTTCCTAAGTTCATTCTGCCTGGCAATGGAAACGTAATGGAACAGGGGCAGTACTTAGTCTACCGGCTACACTCGTCGACGACTGTCAATCAAAATTATGAATAACAGTGTGTGGATGGATGGCTGGTAGCTGGGCGCTCAGTCTAGGGTCAGTTGCCTCCAATTGGTGGCCACCCCCATCGCAGTTCCCATACCTATACCACATGGGTTTTAGGCGACTAGGTAAGAAGCACATAGAGCACATGCCAGTTGCCATTTGGTTCTCATTGTAAGCGGATCGGACACGTGGACTCGGTTGATACGCGGTTATAGATTGCATCAGTCTAAGTTTGGACACATCCATAGATTACCCTCGAAATCCTTCGCGATGGCAGCCGGTGTCTTCAAGAGCTTTATGCGAGACTTTTTTGCGGTTAGTTGCTGGATAGTCATCCACGTATGGGTTAAATTAGCTACTAAACAATTTTTACAAAATTTGACTAAAGGTTTCCAAAAAAATACCCAAAGCTTGCTGACAGATTTTCAAATGAAAATTAATGTTATAAATTAGAGAGTGCATACAAGGGTGAAGTCTATTCTTGAAGTTCATATATTTCGATGAATTGCTTCCAAGTTCAAAGGCAGGTCCTTGGGAACTTGTACAGCTGATGAAATGTTTGGAATGTGAAAAGCATGCCAGTGCCAGTGACAGCGGATAATCCCAACAAATCCACGGAAAAGTGCAGCTGGCTTAGGGCGCTTAATCAAGGCAACCGTTAAAAAAAAAGCGTTAATACCTGCTTTTTCCGTTCCACTGTAGGTGAAATACGACGACCAGCAGCATGATCCACAAACAGAACGCCTGGATGGAAATGGTAGACACTATCCCAATTGCAAGTCTGATGTCTGGCTGAGATCCTGCGAACGGGAGATTGTTGATCCGATCGAGGGTCATGTAAGTGGGCACATTCCGCGATGGATTACCGGCAGTCTGCTGAGAAATGGACCCGGGAGCTGGAAAGTGGGGGATATGACCTTTGGCCACCTGTTCGACTGCTCCGCTCTGCTACACAGGTTTGCCATCAAAAACGGTCGAGTTACATACCAAACCCGATTCGTGGACACGGAAACCCTACGAAAGAATCGTGCTGCCCAAAGGATTGTGGTGACGGAGTTTGGCACTGCGGCAGTGCCAGATCCTTGTCACTCAATCTTCGACAAGTTTGCGGCCATTTTCCGGCCCGACAGCGGCACAGATAATTCAATGATTTCCATTTATCCTTTTGGCGACCAGTACTACACTTTCACAGAAACACCTTTTATGCATCGGTAATAAGATAAATAAATCTTAAAAAATATTATATTAATTGTTAATAATTTAATTACTAATTACAGGATTAATCCCTGCACTTTGGCCACCGAGGCACGAATCTGTACGTCGGACTTTGTGGGCGTGGTAAACCACACTTCACACCCGCACGTTCTGCCGAGTGGTTCGGTCTACAATCTGGGCACCACGATGACCAAATCCGGGCCAGCTTACTCGATTATTTGTTTTCCCAACGGACGCCACATGTTCGAGGACGCCCACGTGGTGGCCACATTGCCCTGCCGCTGGAAACTGCATCCGGGATACATGCACACCTTTGGCCTTACGGAACACTATTTTGTGATTGTGGAGCAGCCACTTTCGGTGTCCCTAACGGAGTACATAAAAGCCCAGCTGCATGGGCAAAATCTGTCGGCCTGCCTAAAGTGGTTCGAGGATAAGCCCACACTATTTCACTTGATAGACAGGATTTCGGGAAAATTGGTGAAATCCTACGAGTCGGAGGCGTTCTTCTACCTGCACATCATCAACTGCTTCGAGCTGGACGGCCATGTGGTGGTGGATATATGCAGCTACCGGAATCCAGAAATGATAAACTGCATGTACTTGGATGCCATTGCCAATATGCAAACGAATCCGAATTACGCCACCCTCTTCCGAGGTAGGCCTCTTCGCTTCGTCCTCCCCTTGGGAACTCTTCCGGAAACTAAAGCCGGAAAACGTGGTCTGGCGAAGTCTTTTTCCTTGGCTGGACTAAGTTCGCCCCAAGTCTCTAGGACCATGAAGCACTCGGCTTCTCAGTATGCGGATATCACCTACATGGCCACAAATGGAAAGCAAGAGACAGCCACCAGCGATGATAGTCCTCGAAGGGACTCCAAACGGGGGCGATACGATGAGGAGGAAGAGAATTTGGTTAATTTGGTGACTTTAGAAAAAAGTCAAGCTGAAGCTTTTCAAGGGGCTAATGGAATATTTTTGCGACCGGAAATGCTTTGTGATTGGGGCTGCGAAACTCCAAGGATATACTATGAAAAGTACATGGGCCAGAACTATCGCTATTTTTACGCCATAAGTTCGGATGTGGATGCCGAAAATCCGGGAACTGTAAGTATTTAAACCTTTTTTTTTTAATATTCCATTTAATGTTACTTTTTTTAAAGCTCATAAAAGTGGATGTATGGAAGAAAACGAGTCTGACCTGGTGCGAGGAAAATATCTATCCCAGTGAACCCATCTTTGTACCCTCTCCAGACCCTCAATCCGAAGACGATGGTGTCATCTTGGCATCCATGGTGGTCGGTGGCCTGAACGATCGCTATGTTGGCCTAATTGTGCTCTGTGCCAAGACCATGACCGAGCTGGGGCGTTGCGATTTCCACACTAACGGTCCTGTTCCCAAGTGCCTGCATGGATGGTTTGCACCGAATGCTGTTTAGAGCTCATAATCCCACTCATAGCAAAAAACACAAAAAAAAACAAACCAGTATTAACTGTAAGAAATTAAACTAGTGACTTTTATATAATCTTAAAACTTTGGATTCAACATATTTGCAATAAACTCCTGCCATTTGCGATTGAAAACCCTGTTGATCTTCCGCCGCTCGTCGGATGTCAGTACGGAATACTTGAGAGAGTTCAAAGCCAGTTGCTTGAGGAAACGCAGGTCGGCTTCTGCCGGAGCCAGGGCCATGAAGGCATAGTAGAAATCATAGCTGAGTCCCTTGGCACCCCAGGTGCCTGGATCATCGGCCGAGATGACAATGGGGAAGTTTTCGGCGATCAAGAAGCTGGCTGGGTGGTTTCGTAAATCCCAGACGAAGCCCAGAACCTGGTTGGAAATGGGGTTCACCTCGACGGCTATGTTTCGTTTCTTAATAGTGGACCATAACTGGGGATGCTTGGGAAGGGCGTAGGCATGTCCAATGCGTTTCGTGTTCATCAGAATGGCATCCATCATATTCCAGTCCGTTTGACCATTCCAGTCTTGAAGAGATGCAATTCTTTATTAAACATTTATTTGCATTTTCATAGAATCTTACTTGTCTCGCCGGCATGGAAGAAGAAGTTAGCTGTACTTGGGGGATCGGATAATTGGTTTATAAATTTTTTTAGTGGATCTCCTGTGTCCTCTTGTCCAATCAAATCGAATCCTATCACAAAGTTTGGTTTGGCATGGCTGAAAAGTAAAGGATGCACAATCTTTATTGACTAGGTTACAAATGTTAAAAATATACAAATATTATAGATTTTAAAACATATTGATAAAGAATCCATCCAAAAATTGGATGTAATTATTATTGGGAGTGATAAATGGAGATTATTGGGAGTCGTAGAAAATTTAACAAAATATCTGAAAAATATTTTGTTTCTAGATTTTGATGCTGATTGATGCAGAATCGATCTACAAATCGATTAAGGTATTCCGCTCATGAATCGGTTGATAATAGGCAAAGATATGGGCTTCTCTGTGGGACACATTGTCCTTCCATGCAATTTCCACATTCTTATAGGGGGTCCCCCAGAAAACTTGACAAAAATTTAAAAAATATTTTGTTTCTAGATTTTGATGCAGATTGATGCAAAATCGATCTACAAATCGATTAAGGTATTCCGCTCATGAATCGGTTGATAATCGGCCAAGATATGGGCTTCTCTGTGGGACACATTGTCCTTCCATGCAATTTCCACATTCTTATAGGGGATCCCCCAGAAAACTTGACAAAAATCTAAAAAATATTTCGTTTCTAGATTTTGATGCAGGTCGATGCGGAATCGATCTACAAATCGATTAAGGTAGTCCGCTCATGAATCGGATTATAATTGGCAAAGATATGGGCTTCTCTGTGGGACATATTGTCCTTCCATGCAATTTCCACATTCATGAATCGGATGATATTGGTGAAATTGTATGGTTGTAAATTTGTATAAATGTACGTATAAAGAATTAATAATGTTTTTCTCACTGTAATTGTTTAAATGTTGTCATGCGTCTCAGCATCTCCTCCTCAGAGGCCCGATTTCTCTTAGCGTAAATTACTTTTAAGCCCACAAAGTCATGATGCTTAGCCTTGAACTCCTCCACAATCCTCTCTAGTTCGTTGGCCACTTCCAAAGTGCTCAAGGTGCGATTGTTGTCGTCATACAACTAAAATATGAGAATTGAATATTATAATTTTTCGGAAAGGATTTTTTTCTTACCGAGGAAAGAGAAGCTCGTATTTCTGCATAAATTATATTATCTTCACAGAGCTCTTCCAGGAGACGCTTGTGGTAGGCACAATACGTGGGTCTGTACTTATAAAGGCGGTCTACGGTGGTGAATATGTTCTCAAAGCGTTCCCAGATCTTCTTCCGGTTTGGCAAGAGGGCTGGGAATTCAAAGTGTTGAAGGAAGAATTTCAAATCAAGGAATAATGAATGAAAATCTTAATATCCTCACCCTCTGGTCGGGGACCGAGCATGTTTATGTGCTTCTCCAATTGGCGCTCGTACTTGGCCCGATCTTCGGCATTGATCCGCTCCGTGCAGACGTTCTGGACTTCGCTGTGGCATCCAGCCTGGTCGTAGGTAAAAACCAGCAAGCCATCCACATTGCGACAGGTGTAAAGATTGTTGGTGGTGGTCAGATTGGTGATGATCCAACGCGACGTGACCATGCCCGTGTTGTGGCCATGCAGGAACGCACCCTTTGGCATCTTCTGGATTATCCGGAACACCTCGCTCTGGCGCACATACTGCCTGCCCTGAAAGAAATGCATGGCCGGAGCATATTTCTCTGGGTTCTTTAGGCCCTCGGCGATCTCAGCCCTCTTGGCGTTCATCAGGATGCTGTTGGCCTTCTCCTCGTCTGACGACAGCCAGATATTCCCCCCGAAGGAGGCTGCTCTTTCGGCCTCCATTATCTGTTCCCTCAAAGTTTCATAGGCTGTTGGAAACAAAAAAAAAATATTTCAAAACTGTTATCACAAATTAAAAACAAATAGTGGCTCGTGTTGATTCATTTCTGTGAATTGATTGTTTGGATGATTTCCATGAATTCTTGTCACTTTTTTTTTGGTAAATTTCTAATTTATTTAATTATATGTTTTATTTAGTTGGTTGTCCCACAACAGTGGTTATGTGTTCAGGGGTTATGTGTCATTAAAAAAAAAAACGAGATAAGAACTGGCTCATGAATATATTAATTGATTATTATTTATTATTTATATATTAAATTATTTTCCACGATAGACCGATGTCTAGTTTGACAAACTTTTGAGGCATCGCCGAAACAAGACCGGGCTTTTGTTTTATCCGGACGATCTCAGTCGGGGAACTTACGTAAGTCAGTGGCCTGAATACTGCCAAAAAGCAGCAAGGGTAGAATCAAGAGATTCAACGGAAACATCGCCTTGTAGTTTGTCGGGAATTCGGAATATACGACGTATTAATGCGATGCGATTCGCTCGGCTAACGGCAGCCAACTGATAAAGTCTCCAGCATCCGTAGGAATTCGACCCGTATACGGATGGTGCAATACAGCTACGGCTTCCCACTCTGATCATGATCTTGGACGCTGTGGGAGCAGCATAAGCGGCAGCTGTTGCAGTTCAATGCCGGCGATTAGTCCGATCCGCAATGGAAACGGGGTGCGAAATGTTTGAATGCCCCCGGGTTGACACTTTCGTTGACGCTGGCCAATTTGCGAATAAATTTCATGACGTAGCATTGCCCAGTGTCAAAATACCCTATTCCGTACATTTGATAGTCCTAAAAGTCTTTTATCCGGGATATACTACCCGCTGGAGCTGAACTTATTACAGCTCATTCCGGAACCACATTGGCCGAAAATCTATGTTGTTTTTAGCAGCAGAGCTTTATTTTTTTATAAGTTTATTTAGTGAGAATTGTGACTGTGGGCATATTTTTGCATATTTTGTTTACTAACCCAATTTGTTTGGTTCTCCCGCCGAAATTATACTTGACATTGAACATGAAATGGGGTCATCGAGGCATCAATCATAAAACTAAATAGTGGGGAAAAAATGTTCAAGGGAATTGTAAGTAAAAAGAGGCTCAAAACAAATGTTTAAAAATAAAACAATATATAATATATATGCTGATAAAATGAAACATGGTTTTAGGATTGTTTGATTCTTCAAAAAACTGTAATTCCCCACCCAATTTAGTGTTATAAAAATCATCAGCAAACATTACAATAGATTATCTTAAATGACACTTTTTAGCAACAAATTAAGTACTTATTTTCCATGTCTGTTTTGCTGGAAGGCTTCGTAATCAGGGATAATAGACGAGTGCTTGTAATTATAGTAAATGTCACACACCCACCGCACTTTTTTATTTGTTTCTTTTCAGAGGTTGGGGACCCGGGAGCCACTTGTGATTCCAAAGCCGTATGCCACTAGAAACGAAAATTGCCTCCGGCAACGTCAGCGAAAATTTGCCAAAATAATAGATGAAAAAAAAAAATAGGAATAGTTAAAAATGATCAAGTGATGGGCGCGAGCCACCATGATTTTAAATCACTTAATATGCAAGCGGCATTCAATCAGAGATACACACAAAAAAGATACCCAAACAATCCGGCTACTAGAATGAAATTGTTTCGGGTGCCGGAGCGTTTGTCAACCGTTAAGACTTGTTGTAGTTGGAGCCCGGTCTAATCTTTTAATGAGCTGCCTACACAGAATGATTGTGTCAAAAATAATAGTTGGATTGCTTCTCACTTTTGGTGTGTTAACCTAGCTGTGGCCACAGTTCTAGTCGGGCTATCGTGGCGAGTGGTTGAACGGAAAGTGTAGCTCTCTTTTGGACACTTCCGGAAAACGGCGAAGCAACAAAACTAATATTAAGTCAATGTTCCCAGTCGTGTCAATATTTGAATAGTGAGCTCATTAGCTTATTGGCTGAGGTATACACAAAAGCGGAATTAATAGTAAAGGTCCTTATACAAAATGAAACGATTGGAACTACTGCTCCTGCTTTTGATTCCTCATGTTCTGGTCCAAGGTCAAAGCCAGCTGAGTAAGAAAAAGCGTTACCAATTCCCACTGATGCGTCATGCCGGGCATCCTTACAGGTTATGAGCAAGCCCGACAGGCAGTCTTAACAGCCGAGGAGGAGCTGATGACCGGAGGACACACTTACCTGAGCACCCTGGAGGCAAAAGTGGATGACATTTTCATGGAGTACAAGCTCGGGGAGCTCTCCCAGGGATTCCGGAATTCAGAGCAGAATGCAGCTGCCCTACATTTTTTCAAAGCTAAGCCGCTGATCGATAGGAGTGGCGTCTTTCGGTTTCTTCAGAAAATGCCCAAGGGAGCTGTGCTCCATCTGCACAACACCGCCTCTGTGAGTTCCAAGTGGGTCGTCCAAAATATGTCCTATATGCCAGGCTTGCTTCGCTGCACCACTTCCACGGGTCGGAGTGTCCTGACCTTCCGGCGAACGCCCCAGGAGCACAAGTGCCAGTCGCAGTACATCCGAGTATCGGAGGAGCGCCGCAATTCCATAGATCCCCAGATCTACGACCAAAATTTTGAGCGTTTGGTTAATTTGTATACCCCAGTTCCGGAATGTAGGTTTTGCAGTTTTTCTTTAAAAATATAATATTTAAGATTTCATCTTCAATTCTTTTCAAGTGGAGTATCCCACCATCACTCAAGTATGGGACAAGTTCCAGGATATGTTTGATGTACTTGGCGATGCCATCGCCTACTTGCCAGCTTTTCGAGCATACCACTGGCAGATGCTCGAGGAGCTTTACAATGACAATGTCATGTATGCCGAAATTAGGACCAGCTGCAAAAAGGTTGGGAATATTTAAATCCAGAAAATAGTAATACTCTATTTTCATTTTTTTTAGCTTTACGATGCTAGTGGTCGTACCTTTCCCAGAGAACGTACTGTTCAGGAATTATATGCTTTGAATGAGAAGTTTACGAGGCTACATCCCGACTTCCTGGGAATCAAAATAATATTTGCTGTATTTCGCGGCTACGATGTGGATACAATAAAGAAATCTGTGGAGGAGTTCAAACAACTTCAGTAGGTAGGATAGAAAATTATGAACATAATATTTTACATTTCTGGTTTATTTTCAGCGAGTCCCTGCCCCACTTTATAGTCGGATTTGACTTGGTTGGCCAAGAGGATAAGGGAAAGCCGCTGCACACTTTCCTGCCTGCTCTGAGAGACTTCCCGCCGACAGCCCGATTCTTCTTCCACGGAGGAGAAACTAGTAGGTGAATCTAAACCATTTGAATGCCTAATTTAACCAATATTTCCTTCAGATTGGTTTGGAGCTTCAACGGACACCAATCTTCTGGATGCCTTGCTGCTGAACACTACCCGGATAGGTCATGGCTATGCCCTGGCCAAGCACCCGATCCTCCTGAACGCCGTGAAATCCCGTCAGATTGCCGTGGAGGTGAGTCCAATCTCGAATCAGGTCTTGCACTTGGTCTGGGACCTGCGGAACCATCCGGGTGCCCAGTACCTGGCCCTCGATGTGCCCATGGTGATCTGCAGTGACGATCCCGGGTTCTGGAATGCCAAGGGTCTGAGCTACGACTTCTACTACGCCATCATGAGTCTGGCTCCGAATAATGCCGGGGTCCGGCTGCTTAAGACTCTGGCTTGGAACTCGATTCGTTACTCAACTCTAACGGTGGAGGAACAGACCCGTGCTTTCCAGATTTTGGAGGTCACGTGGTCCCGCTTCATAGACAAAGTCTTAGAGGGAAATGTCTTTTAGGAATATTATTCAGAAATAAAGTGCACCAAAAATATGTTCTTATTTATGTGGAGTATTTTATTTGAAACGTAAAGGGTTTTCTTTTATTCCCAAAATGATTTCATATTAGGTTCTGGAAACATAATTTTTATTTTTACTATTTTTTGTTTATAAATAGTTGTGACGTAAATGAAATATTCAATAAGTATGTTAATTAAACTATAAAACCAATATTTCAAACAGAAGAAAAAATGTTCCGTTTTCTAATTTGATTTGTATTTTTTGGACATGTGGACCGACTAGAATATACTTATTTGAAGATAATAAACATAATTCTTTCATAACAATGGATCACATCATTGAACGGAAACATCGAACGGAAATTAAATATTTATTCATTAATATAATATTTTTGTTTAATAAATACCATAAAAACATGGTATACCTTTAACCAGTATGGGGTACAAAATATTCCCAGGAAATCGGAATACTAAACGAAATCGATTTTGTTTTCAATTTCGTTGAAAATAAAGCCGTCAAAATTGATTGTTGTTTATTGGTTTTTAATTTTGGTCAAGTGTCTTGAAACATCCGCCTTGGGAGATGGTCACTTCCTCAGTTCCAGCTTGCATCTTCTGGCGAATAGACGTCTTAGCTCTTAGATTTCCGGAAAAGTATCTTAGTTTCATATCATCTGGACACTAAAAATAAAAAGATGCTAAAGCCATTGCTTCATCTCATCCTAGTCCTGTTTTCATTTTTGTTGATTCAGGCGAGGACTTCTATAGGTAAGTTATACCTAAAAACCCCACATCTTAATATTTAAAAATTTAAATTACATTTCCAGGCTATGACGAAGCTCGGCGGGCCTTTTTAACTGCCGAAGAGAACCTCCTGACTGGTGGCCACACGTACTTGAGCGAAAAGGAGTTGAAGGCCAATGAAATCTTCATGGAGTACAAGGTCAAGGAGTTGGACCGTGGCTTTGAAAACGAGGAGGAGAACGCCGCTGCTCTACATTTCTTCAAGGCCAAGCCATTAATCGACAAGAGTAAGGTCTTTCAGTTTCTTCACAGAATGCCCAAAGGAGCGGTGCTCCATCTGCACAATAGTGCCTCGGTTAGCTCCGAATGGGTGGTGAAGAACATATCCTATTATCCTGGCATGTTGCGGTGCACAACGGCCAAGGGAAAAACTTTTCTCACCTTCCGCCGGCATCCCATCGCACACAACTGTCAGTCGGAGTACGTCCTGGTTTCAGACGAGCGTGGGAATGCCAGCGATCCTCAGACTTATGATCAGGCTCTTGAACAGATTATCAATATGTACACTCCATACCCAGAGGGTAGGTCTGACGAATGTCCTTTGACGATGTGCCCTTTTGATTTATTGCTAAACCTACAGTGGAATATTCAACGACGATACAGTCATGGACTCGCTTCCAGGATATGTTTGATTCCTTTAACGACGCCCTTGCCTATTTGCCTGTATTTCAGCTGTACACCTGGAGAGCGTTGGAGGAGCTTTACAATGACAACATCATGTATGCGGAGCTCCGATCCACACTAAGACCCGTAAATTTAAAAAGTTTTCCTTCTTCATTCCCTAATAGCTTGTATTTATTATTTTGAACCAGCTTTACGACGAAAATGGAACATATTTTCCAATAGACCGCACTCTACAGGAGTATCACGATCTTAACGAAAAGTTCATCCAGCAACACCCAGATTTTATTGGAATTAAAATAATATTTTCCGCATATCGGGGCTTTGAAGTTGATCGTGTCAGAGAAATCGTAAAGGATTTCAAACGAATTCAGTGGGTATAGATCATTTTAAATTTAACAAAAAGTAATCAAAGATTTTATTAACACAGCGAAGCTATGCCAAATTTCGTGGTAGGATTTGATTTTTTGGGTCAGGAGGATAAGGGAAAGCCTCTCTACGATTTTTTGCCTATTCTTAAAGACTTTCCACCAACAGCTCGATTTTTCTTTCATGGCGGCGAGACAAGTACGTTTTATTGACAACATTTAGAATAAGCTCATGTATTTCTTTGTTTAGATTGGTTTGGTGCCTCCACGGACCTCAATTTGCTAGACGCCCTGCTACTAAATACCACCAGAATCGGACATGGCTACGCCCTGGCCAAGCACCCACTCATTATGAGTGCCATCAAAAACCGTAGGATAGCCGTCGAGGTAAGTCCCATATCGAACCAAGTCCTGAATCTGGTCTGGGACCTGCGGAACCATCCGGGAGCCCTATTCCTCGCTCAAGATGTGCCCATGGTGATCTGCAGCGATGATCCCGGATTCTGGAATGCCAAAGGCCTGAGCTACGACTTATACTACGCCATCATGAGTCTGGCTCCAAAGAATGCTGGACTCCGTTTGCTCAAAACTCTTGTCGGTAACTCGATCCGCTACTCCGCTATGACGAAAGAGGAGCAGAGTCGTTCTTTCCATATTCTGGAGAGAAACTGGTCCATCTTTATTGACAAGGTGCTGGAAGAAGTGGACAAGTAATTGTGTTAAAAACGAAATCATTTGGATATTTTTATGTTGTGCATTGTACTTTAGTTCTAGACAACTTTATTAACACAAAATATATTGAATAATATATATACAATAACTTAATCTTTTTAAGAAAAACTTCTTTCGGATTAGTTAAAGTGAATATAATTATATTCGACACGATAATTTAAAAAATAAAGGGGTCTGTTTTCTTTTTTTGTATTTATATAGAATAAAAATGAATTTGTTTTCTGAAAAATGGATAATGTAAATGGTTTTTACTCTAAGTATACTAAATTAGATTTACTTCAATAATTTCATTTTCAACCCTGAAAAATAAAAACAGTGACTATTAAAACTTCAACATGAAGACAACCAATTGGTATTAGGATATTCAGACCAAACGACGATGGAAGGCTTTCTGCAAAAAATGTTTTTTCTGATTTATGGAATTTTTGTGTATGCTGATTTTAATATGGAGGAAAGCAGTTTAGATCAGGGCAGTGCTTATATGAATAAGACTGAAGGTAAGATATTGTTTTATAGTTTGGGATAGTTCTAAAAATGTTTCTCTAGTGGAGAAGAAAGAAAGAGAAAAGCTTCTGGAGGATGGGGAAGATTTGAGAACCGGATGTGATTACAACTTGACCGAAAGAGAAAAGGTCGCAAATAAAATGTTTATGGCTTTAAAGGAAAAGGAGCTCAACCGAGGATTTAGTCATGAGGATCAGAACGCAGCAGCTCTCCATTTCTTTAAGGCGAAGAGCATAATCGAGAAGGGGGATGTGTTTCCGCTCCTAAGAAAGATGCCAAAGGGAGCCCTACTCCACGTGCACGACAGTGCCTCTGTTAGCTCCAAATGGGTTATCAAAAACTTGACCTACATGCCCGGAATGTTGAGGTGCAGTGCGTCGCATGGCAGTGTTTTTTCATTCCGGAAAATGAGACAAAAGCACGGCTGTTCATATTATTATAAAGTCTCCGAAGAGCGTAAGGATTCGTCACGCTCATATGATGACAATCTTGAAAAATCTATTAATTTGCGAACGGCAGATCCAGACAGTAAGGATTCTTACCTACACCTTCTAAGTGAACTATCAAGTGATCCTTACAAACCTTACAGTGGTATTTCCGACCTCGGGTGATGTTTGGAAGAAGTTTCAAGGCATGTTTTCAACGATTGAGGATGCCTTTTCCTATTTACCAGCCTTTCGAAGATACATCTGGCAAATGCTCACAGAGCTCTACTTGGATAATGTCATGTATGCGGAAGTTCGATCCACTCTATTGGAGGTTTCTATTTTTGTTACATTTAAATTTTTATATAAATTCATGACTTAATCTGATCTATTTTACTTTTCCCATTAGCTTTATGATGAAAAGGGGAAAATTTATCCCAAAGCGGCCACAGTTCGCGAGTACATTGATATTAATAAGAAATTCGTGAAACAATATTCGGACTTCCTTGGTATCAAAATTATTTACTGTGGAAATCGTCATAATGATGTTAAAATGATAAGAAAATCTATAAAAGAGTTTCAACAATTGCAGTACGTACTGCCATATTTGAAATATATTAATTATTTTTACTTTCTACCCCGCAGTAAAGATTTTCCAGACTTTATAATTGGATTTGATTTAGTGGGCCGGGAAGATACGGGAAAGACACTGTTTAGTTTACTGGATGATTTAGACGACCTGCCAAAGACAGCTAAACTTTTCTTTCATGGCGGAGAGACCAGTAACGTATTTCAAATTTATTAAATTTATGTTTTAGTCACTGTTTGTCTTTAGATTGGTTCGGATCTATCATGGACACCAATCTTCTGGATGCTATTTTGCTCAAAACCAAAAGAATAGGCCATGGTTATGCCCTGGCGAAGCACCCGATCCTCATAGAGAGAGTAATAAACCAGAAAATAGCCGTGGAAGTGAGTCCCATTTCGAATCAGGTGCTTAATCTTGTCAGGGATCTGCGGAACCATCCGGCAGCCATTTACCTTTCTCAAAATATTCCGATGTCGATAGCCAACGACGATCCGGGCTTCTGGGATACCCAGGGAGTGAGCTATGACTTTTACTACGCCATCATGAGTCTGGCTCCAAATGATGCCGGAATAAGTATTCTCAGAGGCTTGGTGTTTAACTCTTTAGAATACTCAGTTTTGTCGTCAGGCGAAAAACAGCGAGGCCTCAAAATCTTAAATCGACGTTGGGACAACTTTCTAAATGAAGTGCTTGGAACGTCGAGAAAAAAATCAAATAAAAAAAAAACATAAAATCTCAGAGTGGAAAATAAATAATCTAATTCACTAACACGGTTTTGGATAAAAATCTTTAAATTTGATTACCATGGGTGGTCCAATGGGTGTCCTATGGGTTCGGTGGACCTTAAGTGGACCTTTCGTAAAATTTCAGAAAAGCACAAGTGCAAGTAGGAAGGAACAGTCATTTACGTATCATACATATAAGCCATTTCATTTGCGTGTTTAATATAAACTACTAGAATAGGTTTCGTGGCATGATTGCAACTATTACTGATGCCTCGGATGTACATCATCCAAATGCTCCATGAGCTCTACGGCGATAATGTTATGTATGTTGAAATTCGATGTACCTTGGCAAAGTTATGGAGTTATGTCCAATTTTAAATGGAAAGCCCATTTGCAATAGTATCTAGTATTTTTTTTTAATATAGCTTTGTGGTAAGAATGAAAGTTATTACAGGAGAAATGATTACCTCTTCAACCTGTGTTTACAAAAAATATAATAAGCCATACCTTAGCCTTTTTAAGAAAAACTTCTTTGGGATAGGTTCGGATAAGTGAATAAAATTATATTCGACACGATAATACTTGGGTTTAAAACGTAACGTCCTCTTTCTTCTGTGTAGGAATTTCTCAAATATTGCGATATAGAATATAAATGTAGTTCTTTTCTAAATAATGGATAATGTAAATGCCTCTCATTTCAGCTATACTAAATTAGATTTATTTCAATAATTTAATTAGCAACTCTAAAAAATAAAAACAACTATTAAAAACGACTATTTAAACATCAACAATAAGACAACCGATTGGTTTTAATATATAAAGACGAACGACTATAATGGGGAGCTATCTACTAATAATGGTTTTCCTAATTCATTGGATGATTGCGTATGCTAATAATTATAGTATGAAAGGAAATTCCAGTCAGGGTATACCTCATATGGCTAAAAGAAACGGTAAGATATTGATTTTTTTGAAAGTTTGGGAATTCAATGGATGTAGAAAATTTCGTTTAGCGTACAAAAAAGAACATCAAAAGGTTCTGGATGATGAGGAACGTTTGAGAACCGGAGCTGATTTCAAATTGTCCGCAAAAGAAACGGACGTAAATAAAATCTTTATGGATTTTAAGGAAAAAGAGCTCACTCGAGGATATCGTCATGAGGACCAGAACACCGCAGCTCTTCATTTCTTCAAGGCGAAGAGCATGATCGAGAATGGGGATGTGTTTCCGTTCCTGAAACTGATGCCAAAGGGAGCCCTGCTTCACGTGCACGACGTTGCGTCGGTTAGTTCTAAATGGGTTATCAGAAACCTGACCTACATGCCCGGAATGCTGAGGTGCAGGACGCCGGAGAAACGCACCATTCTAACTTTCCGGAAAATGAAAGAAAAACACGATTGCACACGATATTATAAAGTCTCCGAAGAGCGTGATGATGACTGGTTATACGACACATATGACGAAGACCTTGAAAAATCCATTAATTTACGAACGGCTTATCCAGAGAGTAAGGATACTATTCAGATTTTTAGTGATCCAATTATTGCGTCACAATCTTTACAGAGGTATATCCAACCTTGGGTGATGTTTGGAAGAAATTTCAAGGCATGTTTTCAACGATTGAGGATGTCTTTTCCTATTTACCAGCCTTTCGAAGATACATCTGGCAGTTGCTGACAGAGCTCTATTTGGATAATGTCATGTATGCGGAAGTTCGATCCTCCCTAAAGCAGGTTTCGGTTTTTATTACATTTGAACTTTGATATAATTTCATGACTTAATCTGACCTATTTTATTTTCCCCATTAGCTTTATGATGAAAAGGGGAAAATTTATCCTAAAGAGTTCACAGCTCGCGAGTACATTAATATTAACAAGAATTTTGTGAAAAAATATCCGGACTTCCTTGGTATTAAAATAATTTTTTGCGGAAATCGTCTTAACTTGAATAAGATAAGAAAAGCCATAGCCGAGTTTAAACAATTGCAGTATGTATTTGCTTATTGAAAAAATATTTATTATTTTTACTTTCTACCCCGCAGTAAAGATTTTCCAGACTTTATAATTGGATTTGATTTAGTGGGCCAGGAAGATCCGGGCAAGACCCTGTATAGTGTAGTGGATGATTTGGACGATCTGCCAAAGACAGCTAAACTTTTCTTTCATGGAGGAGAGACCAGTTAGGTATTTTAAATTTATTTTATTTATATTTTAACTAGTTTTTCTAGATTGGTTTGGAGGTACCAGGGAAAGCAATCTTCTGGATGCTATTCTCCTTAAAACCAAAAGAATAGGCCATGGTTATGCTCTGGCGAAGCACCCGATCCTCATAGAGAAGGTAATAAACAACACAATAGCCCTGGAAGTGAGTCCCATCTCGAATCAGGTGCTTAAGTTGGTCTGGGATCTGCGGAACCATCCGGCAGTCATTTACCTTTCTCAAAATATTCCGATGTCGATAACCAGCGACGATCCTGGTTTCTGGGGTGCCAAGGGACTGAGCTATGATTTCTATTACGCCATCATGAGTCTGGCTCCGAATAATGCTGGACTGCGTTTGCTCAAAGCCTTGGTGTGGCGCTCTTTAGATTACTCTATTTTGACGTCAAGCGAAAAAAAACGAGCGCTCAGTATCTTAGATCGCCGTTGGAACCACTTTCTAACTGAAGTGCTTAAAAAGTGGGGGAAAAAACCACATAAAAATAAGCAATATAATAAGAATTTGAATTAAAAGATTGCTGTTAAGGAGCTCAGAGTGGCAAATAAATCGAGTGGAAGCGGAAAAATAATGAATATAGCAGTTTCGATCATTTAATTTCCTTGCTTAATTTGAAGCAAAAAATTTTGACAGCTCTCCATAATCTGAAGGTAAACTGTGTTGAAAGCTCCTAATCCTTGGCTCTAAAAATAATATATTTGAAATAAAATATATTAGCTATATAATGCACTAAGTATATTTACAAAATAGGGATCCCGAATGATTTCATCTTCCCTGCGTCCAATGTAGCTGCCTAGCAATTGAATTTTACACTTGGGCGGCGGATCTAGATTTTTTACCCTTTCCTGCAGTTCGGTTAGGTTGCTGGTGTCCATGCCAAAAATGTAATCGAACTCATAGAAGTCGTATTCAGTAATCTTATAAACAGTACAACGTTATCATAAGTCGTTGATTCTTGGGAATCTTTATTTACCATCCGACCCAAGTGATTCATCTTGATGCCATGCTGTTTTAGCAATTGCTGGCCACGAGCTTGGGGTTCCTTGCCCACGTTCCAGTTCCGGAGGCCAGCACTGTCAACGTGCCAGTCCTCGAGGTTCTGTTTCAAAACCAAATGCTGAAGGATGGACTCGGCCATCGGAGAGCGGCAGGTGTTGCCTGAGAAATCGTCATCTAAGAAATCAGTAAATACATTTTTTTATTAGTTTATCTTACCAATGCACACAAATAGAACCTTCATGTTCACTGCGGAAACTGCAAGTTCCGAGTTTTTAGGGTTCTGATTCATTTAATAATATAAACACCAGTTCAATTTTTGTACCAGCCATTTATTTATTTAATATCACATATTTTCAAAAAATTCATTTCTGCAGGCGCTCTTTCATGAAAGCGGCACAGGCCACTACGCACTGTTGATAGGCGGTCTCGAATCCTTCGGCGCCACTCTCCTGCAAGGTCAAATAAAGGTCATGAATAATATTCTTATTCGAATAAGTAAATGCTCAGTTATATAACTAATATTAAATTCATGTTTTCTAATTAGAAACATTTCCTAATTTCCTAATTAGGAACATATTTCTTACTCCAATACTGATGAAGAATCTCTCCCTATTATTTTGTACGTACGTAGTAAGGATCCTCGATGATGCGGTTCTTCTTCTCCAGACCGAAATCCCCTAGAAGGAGCAGCTCAGCCTTGGCCTTGGACGGTTTTAGACGATTAAGTTCCTTCATGTTGTCCTCGTCCATGCCGAATATGTAGTCGAACTCGCTGAAGTCCTCCTTGCGGATCTGGCGCACAATGTGGGTGCACTGGAGACCATGCTGCTGCAGTGTGCTGATGGCCCGAGGATCGGCCCGGTTGCCCACATGCCAGGGACCAATGGCGGCACTGTCCACCACCACATTCTGGACCTTTGCCTTGTTTAGAGTCTCCACCATTACCACCTCCGCAATCGGCGACCGGCAGATGTTGCCTGCAAAGTCAATAAACAAATGTTATATGTTTAACACATTAACGCAGGTACTTTTATTTATTACCTAAACAAATCATTAGAATCTTCTGGACCATGATTTTATACAACGCGATACGATTTACAATCTGTAAATTTTGTTTGTTTTTGTTTTCCCGGCTGGCAGGCGCAGGTTCCAAAGCTGAGTAGCCCTGATATATCCGGTAGTTGGCAACGCGGGCAATCAGCTGTTGCGGCCCAGCTGACTTAACCCTTAGTCGGCCGCTTGTGGCTTTTACAAAATTTCTTTTTGGCGCGCTTGTTTTAAAAAGCTTTCGCAGGCCACCATGCACTGTTGATATATCTTTTCAAAGGGCTTCTCTCCCAGATCCTATTAAAATAATTCTAAATTAAACGGAATAAAGGTATTATCTTAAACACTCACATAATAGGGATCCTCGATGATGCGTTCGTCCGGCTTCAGACCAAAATCCCCCAACAGAAACATCTTGGCGGTGCCATAACTTGGGGCTATCCGTTTTAAGGCCGCCAAATTGCTCCGATCCATTGCGAAGATATAGTCGAACTTGAAAAAATCATCAGAGTTCACAACTCGGGCGCATTTATGGTAGGTGATGTTATGTCTGGCCAGGACCTTCAGGGCTCGTTCATCTGGTGGGCAGCCGGAGTGCCAACCCTCGATGCCGGCACTCTCCACGTGCCACTCCTTCTGCAGACCCTCCCTGCCGATGACGTCACGCATCACAGCCTCGGCAATGGGGGAGCGACAGATATTGCCTTCGTGTGCAGTCCATTTGCATAAAAAATTAAATAACGAATTTAAAAAGGATTAATCTCATACCCACCCACGCACACCATCAGAACGTTGTACTTTTGCGATTTCTTTCCCATATTATTCGGGTGGATATCTTCTGGGATTGGCTCTTCCTGTTTGCTGGGTTTGGTTGACGGTGAACTTTTTTATGGACTTGGCTAGCTCAACTGAGGCAGAGAGGGCTGAAGTACAAAAGTGTACAAAAAACTTGTTGTTAATACACAAAAATCGAGAAAATATTCTCAAATATTTGACAAATGTGTCATGTTTGTTAAGTATGACAAATTTAAAACTTTAACGGTAAAAAACTAATTTTTAAAACCAATAAATAATCCTTCAATTGCTACCATATATCTCGTTTATTTTTCTCTAATTTCAGGGTTTTAAAAAACTTGAATTTGGTCGAAAATATTAAGTAAACGCTTTAAAAATGTTTCCTAAATTTAATATTGTTTTTGTTTAAATTTTTACAGTAAAAAATGTATTGATTTTGGAAAACTGATATGGAATGCACTGCCTATTTGGTAGCCTATTTGGGAATTTCTATTTCAGAACTCGTGTAAACACACCTTTCGGATAAACAATCTAAAAATGATCCAACAGATAGCTGTAGAATGTGGGTTTTCAGTTGCCAGATACTTGGCCGTTGTGGCCGTTACATATTGTCAAGTGTTGCCTCAGTAGATAGCACCTCTGGCACGGACTTCCTGCTTCCGGCTGCCTGCTGCACCACATCCTGTTTAGCCAGTTTCCCTATTTACCCTGAAATTGGCTAAAAACTGAGCTGTAAGCAACTTAAACTATAAACATTTAATTAAAGTTTATTTGCCGGGTGGAGTGGAGCGGAGGTTACCTTTGCATCCACAGCCATAAGCCCACCTGGCCGGTAACCAGGGAAAACTTTTGCCAAGCGGAATGAAGAGGTGATGAGCTCTGGGGCGGGGGTCTCCCGTTCTGGTTTCGGTTTTAGGGGTCTGAGGTTGGAGGTTTTTGGGCTCTCGGCTGCCCATGAATATGCAAGCCAGACTTTGAATTCACATCTGGTGAGTGCACCTGTCCGTGTCCCTGTACCGCCCCCCAAAGGCCAGGACACTGGTCTCAAAAAGCTTAATGACTGTCAAGAAGGCCAGGTCCGAGTGTGGTGGATGTGGGGTGTGAACTTAAAGCAGATGACCGCCGACCGGCTCTGGCAGGAATAAAGTTGCTTCTAAAATGAATTCGGTTGGGTTTTTTGTGGCACAACTGAGTTTTATGCAAATTCTGGACGAGCACAAGGGCCAACAAAAGCCAGACGCTTGGATATGGATGTAGTATGTGTATAACTTTTGCCAAGTTTGCTCTGTAGTTGTTGATGTTGCAGCTGCAATTGTTGTTGTTGTTTTTGTCATTGTTATTGTTGTTGGGGGCGGCTTTGATGGCATCAAAGTAAGCTTGTCGTTGTGCAGACAAATGTTACGTACTCTCGTCACACTCTTACATATGCAAATGCGCCTTGTTGCTGCAGTGCGTCCTCCTCCGCAATTGACAATTGTTCAAAATGCAAATGCAAATGGAAATGGGAATGGAAATGCCAAGACATGTGCCCAACAGTCACACCAGTAATTCATACATATGCCACTGTAGGTATGGAGAGATATGCGAGGAGAGGAGCAGGTAGGGGCAGGGGCTGGGGCAGGGGCAGGGCTGAGGTAAAGACAAATGCAAAGGCGTTGTCACTACTATCATCATCCGGCGACGACATCTCCTTAGATAAGATAAATCATGCCAAAGTCAACAGCAACAACTAAGGATGCGTTTTACTTTCAGAGATATACATACATAGGGTTCAAGGACTTAATTAACCATGTCCTAGAGATGTATATTTTATATATAATGTGTATAATATTAAAATCCCTTTTTCTTAGTGTTATAGGAAAGGTCAGTGTAAATAAATAAACCCATTATTTATTAGGGACCCGCAGGCCGAAATAAATACTCAAATGAGGCATATGCCATGGAGGTAGAAGACGTTTACAAAGCCTGCCACCTAACCCATCCGACCCGTCCCGACCCGACCCGACCCGACCCCCCTGGCTGATGAGCAGTTGACGGACAAGAACAAACACGTCCAAGCCGAACATCCATTTTGCATTTGGCAAATGGAAAGCGGAAAAGCTAAAACTGATGTAGTATCTGGCAGATGCCCCTGCCCATGCATCTCTATCCGCCATCCGTTTGTGCATGTATGTATCTTGTATCTCTATCAGTATCTGTAGCTGTCTCTCTGTCTGCCTTTTGCAGCTTCATCAAATATTTAGCGCCAGGCAGGCGTCTTTCTCCCGGGACCAGCGGCAAGGGGGCGTGGCGGGGCCCGTACAAATAAGCGCATTCATTGTGCTCGTTCAGTGTAAATACGAAACGGACGTAGTAGTAGCACTGCTTTGGTAATAACAACTTTGAGAAATTACGGGAATGATCTCGACTTATAAGATACTATAACTTGAATTTTATTTTTAATTAAAAGAGGTATGGATATAATAAAGAAAAACCTTAGATAGATTTATATTTTTGAGTAAAATAAGTGATCTTTCTTTTTATTTATGAATATGATATATATACCCTACTTTATATATCGTATTTAATCTATTAATTTGTATAACCTCTCATTTTAATTAGTAAAGTATTGAAATTTTAGATCTTCCATTAGGTAAATAAACAAACTCCACTGCCAAAATAAAACAAAAAACGATTTCAAAGTTAATGAATAAAACAAACTTTGATGGCATCGATTCGGGCCGTTGTTGTTTGGTTCATAAATTTGGGAAACCACCCACACCCCGCTGCGGAACACTATATACCCCTGCAGGGAACGATTTTCAGAGAGAAGCAGGCAGACAAACTACCCTGTTATTTGTTGGGGGTGTGGGATAGTCAGTGCCAACGACCAGCAACACAAAAATAACCGGCTCAGCCAAAAAGCCGGCAACAACAAACCGGCTATCCGGCTATCCGGCTATCTTGGCAACATGTTGCTGCAACACAAGTGCAACATTACAATGCATGTATCTGGCACGTATCCGAGTATCTGGCAGTCAGATGCCTTTATCTCGTTACGAGTTTGTAATGTTGCTTCAATGCGGCAACAATAACACGGGCAGCGACAGCAGCAACATCACTACCAGCAGCAGCAGCAGCAGCAACATCAGCAACGACGCGTTTTGAAAAACTTGTTTTCAACGTAGTTGTATCTCAACGTAGTTGGATTCGAGACGGCGACGCAGGTGGACGTGTCCGGAAGCGAGGGAATATATTTGAAAAGAAAGAGAGCACAGAACGCGAGCGGGTTCACAAGTACCGATACCGAAACGTAAGCGGACCGCGTTATAAAAGTACATACTATAGCAGCAGTCCAGTGTTTGTCTTTATTTTTATGGCGCGCGCGTCGCGTCAGGTAGTTTTTAGATATTTTCTCGTGCTATTACTCCTCGCCTCCTCGCGATTTAATGGCTGACAAAGGCAACGAGCGTTTAAAGGTTGTTAGCAACAGCCAGCAGCAGCAATACGACAACAAAGTGGTGTACATTCTCCGTGAAAAGTGCTAGTGCCAGATATCCAGAATCAGTGCATATATACCTACATATTCTACCCGGGATTACTCATCCATCAGTCATCAGTCACCACCATTGCTCCACTCTACTCCCGTCCACTACACCAACTTCGGCGGCAAAACTCCACTGCGCTTCTTAACAAAACCCGAAACCAGTATCTGAGCCAATGTTGTATCTGTAAGATACGATCCCATATTGGAATTTACTTAACACGTATGCGACGACGCACCAATACCACCAAGGCATACAACGTCTTGGAGTCTATTGGATTTTTTGGACACGACTGACTCTGCAGTATCTCAAACATCCAGGGTAGGTAATCGCCGTATCTATTCCCAGGAAAAACACACACACACACACACACACACACACATGTATCTACACACTTGTCCAGCTGCGTTTTTCCACCCTCGGCTTAACTAATGAAGCTGAAGCTGAAGCTGAGTCTGAAGCTGACCTGCCTTGTGGCAAGGCACGGCACGGCGGCTACCTGTTCGGATCGACCCTGGGTTTCCCATTTTTCCCATTAGCCGCTAGAAGATTTCACTGCACATATCGAAAGCTGTGGCTATTTATAAATGCCCTGCTCGACGGAGATACGACGATTCGTATACCTTTGAACAGTGCGTTTTGGAGCCCAGGCTCGTCGTTGTGGTCTAAAATCCGGTTTTCAGTCCCCAGCCCCCAGCCCCCAAGACCGATTCCCATTCCCATTCCCTGCTCCCCCAACGTAAAACCCAACCCATGCCATGCCATTCCATCCCATATAACATATCCCAGCCGATGATGTCTGGCGGGGCCAACATCAATTCAATTTCTACTGGCTGAGTGAGTTTTTAGCTCTCTTCTGTGCGCAAAAGAAGCATCTCCATCTCCATCGCCATTTCCATCTCCAGGTTGAGCATCTTCTTCGCATCTTAAATCTCTGGAGCCGGAGACTGAATCTGAAGCTGGTTTCGAGCTGTTTTCTTTTCCCTCGCTTTGTTTTCTTTCGTTTCGTTTTCGTTTTTTACTATTTACTGATCGTGTTGGGCTGATCATCATCACCATGATGATTATGTTGCTGGCTGTTTAAGCCAAGATTTTTGTTTGCCGATTTCTGCTGGTCGCCGCTTAAGGTGCATGGCCTTATTTACCCAGTTTCCAAATCGCTCACCGATTTGTGCTCATTCTTTCTCTGCGATCTCGTGGCTGGTTTTTTGGATTTTTTTTTCGGAGGTATTTGCTGAATCACACGGAGATCATTTGATTTTACAATTTTTGTTAGCCAGACAACGATTGGTTTTGATCGGGTTTTGAGGCGAGGTGGCGGCGGTGTCGGCACACCCATGACGGCGATTTAGAGTCCCGCTCCGGATTTGAGTCACAACCAAACAATGCGACATGCGGGAATTGTTGTGGGGCCACTGGCACGACCAAAGAGCAGAAACAAAAAAAAAAAAGAAAGAAAATCAAAATGCAAAACTTGTTGCTAATAAACAACAATTACAACAACGACAACCACGACGACGACGGCAACGACAGTAAAAACAAAAACAAGTTCAGCTAACCACAAAAATGCTGGCAGCTAACTTTATACTCGTTCGTGGCCCAGGAGCTCAGCTCTGCACTCCGAAAACGAGTCGGAGCTGGAAGCCCAAGTCCCGTCCATTGGTGTTGCTGCTGTTGGGGCTATTGGTGCTGTGACACTAGCTTGCAGCAACACCAACACCAACAGCAACAGCAACATCAGCAATTTGTTGTTTCAACTCGTGGTCTGCACAGCGAAAAATATTGCAATAAACTTGCCCATTGGTTCCGGTTTCATTTAAAATTTAAATAACAAAATAAAAAGATATTTATCTATGATTGAGAAGGTATTCAAAAAGATACATTATTAAGCAATATTTATTGTATGTCAGTTAATAAATTATGGCCTCTTCCAAAAGTATTTATAATGGCGTTCAATCCATATTTCTTCATATAACAAGACAGTTTATACTTACAATTATATTATACTTTAGCTAATTTAATATAAAAGAACTTATCACAAACATTTCTTAGAAATTAAATCAACAACACACCTTGAATACTAATCTTATCAATCGGCGATAAATTTCGGTATAAAAATAGAAGAACGCGTAAAACCTATTTACAATTTTAGATAGTAGGAGATAAGTAGACCTCCTAACTTAAACTTGATTTTCTCTCTGTGCGCATATATATACATATATACAGTATTTTGCTTTTTGTCGCCATGTGAAGACCATAAAAAGCAGCCAAGTGGCCAGCTGCCCCAACTGTTCTTCTTGGCCAGGAGAAACCGAAGAGCCAAGAAAACTGTTCAGCCAAAGCGACCATAACTGTGTCAGTGTGCAACCAGAAGAGGTCTAAGCCTATTAAGCTCGCCGGCTTAAGATCGGGCACTGCCAGTGGCCACTGGGAGGTAATACCTCACGGGCCACGGAATTAGCCGTAATTAATGCCGACAGGTGTCATGGAATTGGTGCCAGATCAAAGTCATAGCATTGCCCTAATTGGATGCACCAATTAGGAGTTGCGCTTTCAGATCCGAACCCATACTAGGATATATCTTTAATCTTAAGAGAGACTACCGGAAAAGCTAATCTTTGGACCGATAACATAGATAAGATGAGAATCAGTTAGACAATGACTGTTACCTCTATAGATTATTACTGGCTTTTGTAAGAAATGAGACAGAAACAAGGTTAGATGACTTCAAAACTAGGCGCTGACTTTATTGACGTGATTATCATGTGGACCGCTGAAGGATCGCTGTTTTGTAAACTTCGACCGGAGTTAGACCTCCTCCTGGCTGCGTCTCACACAGCGGGTGACCTTGCGCTTGAATTCAGTGTAGTCCTCCCGCCACTCCTTGGCGGCGTCCACATTGGCGGCGGACTCGTCGTTTGGATCGGTCAGCATGGAGATAACCGAGAGGAGGATCGTCTCCACGGTGTGCACCGGCAGCCAGCGCTCCTCGGCCTTTTCATAGCCCCACTTGTCGTCCCCCGGCTCGTGGAGGATCGAGATGCACACGTCGCCGGCCTTGTCGATATTCGGGTGCCAGATCTCAGTGACGAACTTCATACGCGGCGGACGCAGCGGATACTCCTTGGGAAAGATGAGGTGTGCCTTGAAGCAGCCACCTTCGTAGAGGGTGTCCGGTGGCCCGATGATCACCACCTCCCACTTGAAGATGTCGGCATCGCTGACCAGGCCGGCGGAGAAGCCTTCGACGGGATTGCGCTGTAGCTCCGCAAGCTGGCGCTTGAGCAGTAGCGATGCTTGCAGTTCGGACATGTCACTGGGCTGAGAATTGGGGTTTCGATTGGATATTTTTCATTTTTTTTTGTTTTTTTTTGATATTTTGTGGGGATCCCTATTACTTACTGGAATTTTGTTCAAAAATTTCGAGTCTCTTTCTGATCTACTTCTACAGCTGCTGAACTACGCTGAATGCTAGAGAGTCAACTGATACAGTCCAGTCACCGGCCACTTCGATTCGCTTTTGGGAGGAATTCGAATCGGCTTCAAAATTTTGATTAAACGAAGTACCAAGTAAAGGGATTTGAAAGGAAATCATTCTGGGCACACTTTAATTAAAACCTTAATTTATAGTTTTTAAAAAAAGTGTTGCCAAAGAGCCAGAATGGCTTTGTGTCTTGCTTTTCTTTTTGCAGAAGTATATTTTCAAGCAGAAATTACTTAAAAGCCAAGCTGAAAGCAAGTTTCTTTCTGGCCAACACAAAGGCCAACGTGGAGAATGTATCTCCATGGAATTGCTCTTGAATGCGTCTTGAAAGTTTCCATTATAATCTCTTTTGGCCATTGGCCCATTCCAGGCCCGGGGAAAGTCCTTCTATTTCCTTTCTCTCCATTACCAGCAATTACTGGGCCCCTGCTAAGGCCACTACTGCTCTTGGATCGCACTTTTTTTTGTGCTTTTTGGCCAGGCTGAATGGAAATTATGATGGTCGGCAGTCGCCAGTCGCTATCCGCCACATTGTCGCCGTTGGTTTGGGCCTTCGTAATTGCGCAAATGCTGGCACACAGCTCTGCCAGCCAGCAACTTCAGCAACCACGACATGTGGCAGAAAGAACCCTCCCCCCCCCAACCCATTGCATCTATTGGGTTTTTGTCCCCCTCGCCACCCTGGAAAATTCTGCGGCTTTTTTGCCAATTGCATTTTCGACTCGGCCGTTTTGCTGGCATTTTGAAATCCCCAAGGGGTGGGGGGGGGATTCTGACTATCGCTAACTAAAATTATGCTGCTGCAAATGTGTGAATTGTTAATGTCTCGTTGCCAGCTGAGGAACAACATTGTGGCAGCCGCAGTTGACTGACTTTTCATGTGGCTATATGTGATTCGGCATTGCCGGTTTTTCAAGTTTTCCATGCTGTGCCTGAAATCACGATGAAATTCCAACGGCCTTTTTGCATTTTTGTTGTTGTAATAATATTTACGTAGCATTGCAATAGCAATAACAATAACAACTATGTACATGTGTACTTGGAGGAGTTCTTCTAATAGAACCGAGTCGGATTCAAAATTCGCTAAATTATCCAGCACACGCCGGGGAGGAAAACATGTTTGGCCAGCCCATAACACGGACAGCTGCTGTTCGGCCGGTTTTGCCTGGGTATTCTTCCTCGGTCTTCCTCATCTTCTTCCATGTACCATCTACTGAACCGACTCTACCACTCCATGCCACTCTCCTCCACACCGGTTCGGCCCATTTAAGTGCCACATGTCGGAGACGTTCTGCCAGATCCCGCAGGGAAAGCGATATGACAGCGAGAACCGAGAACTCACACGTGCCGCCACACACCGCACACAGTTGCCGAACAAAACTCCCAATTTCCATTTACTACACAGAGCGAAACACGCCCTTCTAACCCAAGATTATAAAGGGCTTTGTGTAATAGAGTGATTCAGATTTAAATCATAATGGAGTGAACCAGTGAACCACTTAAGCAAAACGTTTATTATTCACGTTTATTTATTCAAATTGTTTAAATCAATTTAGTATTTAATTTAGAGTTTTAGAGTTATGGGGAAATAAGTTAAAAAAAAAACACTTAGATTTAGATTCCTATGGATGGATGTCTAGTAAGTCCTAGTAAGTCTCATTTACTTCAATAGGAACATTTTTTATAGGATGTCTTAATTTTTAGCCTGAATATTTTTAAACCTTTTTATTGTCACTATATTTTTTTCACTGTGTCGGAAAACTGTCGCTATGTCGCCAGTGATAAAGTGACATTGACTCTGTAGCATTTCAACTCATTTTTGGCTTCGTGGCTTTGTTAAATTGTTTTTCAATATTCATTAAGACGCCCCCATCCCAACTCCCACGAATCTCTGGAGTTCGTTGCCACGGGAATAGGTTGCCAGAGGGGGTGGCTAGCTGCCCGCTTGTTTTTGGTGGGCGTGGCAGTTGCAGGCGACAATTGCACTTCCGGCAACACCAGCACACATCCCTCGGCATCCCTCACTCTCCATGTTTGCCCAAAAAATTCTCTGCCTTTTTCGATATATGTATGTATTTTTTTTCTGGGCTTGGCCTGGGTTTTGGAACGGGAGCAGGTGCTATCTGGTAGATGCGTGCCTCAAATTGCTGGCTCATGTTGCGTCCATCAAACAGCTGACGGCGTCGATCAATTGAAATTGCTTTTTTTTTTTGTTTTTGGTTTTTGAAAGATGCATTGGCTGCCGTGTTGCTGCGGTTGGTTCTTCGCGCTGATGACTTCCTGCAACTAATGGCTGGGCAACCTGCTGATGAATTGTCTTTCAAGTTGATCATAAAAAGAGTATTAATAGCAGCAGTTTATTGTTGTCTTGTTCTACTCCTACACGAAAACACGACTAAAGTTATAATTGGATTTTGAAAAAATATTTAGAAAATGTTCTCGTATTGATGATTTAGCAAATAGCCTTTGTGGCAGCCACAATAAGACATTAAGTAAGAATTATTTGGCTGGAAGCACACTTCTCATATCCCATAAATTAAACTCAAGTGGAGTGACCAACAGGATTTTAGTGTTTTATTGGCGGTCTGAGTTATGCACTCCCATTTGTGTGTGCTGGGTGCTGGGCATGCCCCCCTCGAGAACCCAACTTCCACTTGCATGTAGAATTATGAGGATGGCTCGTGGAGGTGGGTGATATGGGTATTACTTCGTTCCGCATAAAGCGTACTGAACAATGCCAAAGGGGCCAGGGAGAAGAACTCAATAAATTGCAGAAAAGCGAAATGTGGAAAGAACAGAAAATAAACTAAATAAAAAATGCAAAAAATAGTTAAAGGAAAAACAAGCTTTCCACTCGCTGTTTTAATGTGTTTTGTGCGTTGTTCCTCGTTTTATAATTGAGTTGGCAGTTGCAGCAAAAGTTGGTGCAGCAGCGTTGCACTCTGGGCCATGCCACCCCCTACCCTCTACCCACCCACTTCCAACCACAACAAAAATCGCCCCTCCCAAGGGAGTGGGAGAGTGCAGTCGTGTGCAGTGAATGCGAAAAAGTTTTGCGCACATTTCGACTGAAACGCGATATTATTATACATATTTCCTTTATTTTTATTATTATTCTCATAATACCCAGTGTGGACTTACCTTTGCGAGCCGCATTGAAATGGAAGCGCAAACTCAAACGCCCTGGGATCTAGATCCCCGCCAAATAAAAAAAAAAAACACCATCCTTGCTGGGTTCCGTAATGAGCGTTTCCGTCAAAGTCCTTTCGCCTCGCACACACTTGACAAAAAGTTGGCTTTCGGCCAGGAATTGTATTACACCTCCGTGGATCGTTTACTAAATTATACTTTTTCTATTTATTTCAGATTTTGTCGGTGCTCAAGGTAAGTCTTTGAAATACGTCCATTACTCAAGTTTTTAGCCTCAAGGCATGTGTCTTAATCTTGATTTTTGTTAGTGCACTTGTCGGACTAAAAGCCCCAACTGAGCCACATTTAAAAGCGCATTATCTTTCTATCGCCACACGACTTAAAGCTGGATCGACACCCCGTAATTGCTCAATTTCTTGCTTCATTAACGGGCTTTCCTTTGCATTTGGGCCTGTAATTTGTCAGACCTACGACTGAGCAATCGCCCAGGAAGCCAGAAACTCTTAATTTGTCTGGCCATAAATGCTGCCCCTTTCCCCAAGCCATTTCCTAGTGTGAAATTCGTAATAGTTCGCATACCCTATGCACATATTTCATAAAATACGATTCATAACTCATGACTCCGACAAGCAAATGAGCAAAAGTGTGCTACTGGGGACTAGGAACTGGGAGCTTGGAACTGGGAATTGGTAGTCCAGAGTTTGAAGCCCCTGCTGCCAGATGAGCCGTTAGACACCGCTGATGGCGCTCTTGGAGTTCATTTACTCCGACGTGCCACAAAAAGAAAATTCAACGGAAAGCAAAGACAGGCGGGGGCAAAAAAAATACAAAAAAAATTATTAAAAAACCCCTGCAACGTTATTTGTAGTTTTTATATCTTTTATTCTTCTGTTTTTCTTCTCTGTTCATATTTTGCTAGACCATTTTGGTTTTAAATGCTCGGCTGGTGGCTTTCGTTGTTCCGGGTGGCTCAGGGCTGGGGGGTAGGGTCAGAATAGGGCTTGAAAAAAATCCATGCTTGGCCTGAAAAAGTGCTTATTAAATTTAATGACAGCACGTTTACTTGCGAAAAGCGATTCTACTCTGTTCTTTGTATTTGTAGTTTTCTTTCAAGCTTAGTTATAGCTTTTTTTCGAGGGCCTACCTAGTTTTTATTTCTGTATTTCGGTTTATTGGGGGCTGGGGCTCATTGGGGCCGTAACAGCACAGTCTTTGGGTTTAATTGTGTGGCGGCATGAAGGGGTCGTTATGGCCATAATAGTCGAATAGTTTCAATTGAAATGCTAACAAATTTTATTGTCAGTTTTCATTAATTAATAATTTTCCGGTCATTTGATTATGGTACTCAGTTCCGCAGAGAAATTGTGGTACCAATGCCTATGGTTAGTTGGCCCATGATTGGCGTTACTTGATTGGCATTGAGAGACTGTCCACTAGCTAGTAGTTTTCCATTTAACATTCGTTTCCCTTTCCCCGGACTGTCACTCCTGTATCCAGTCCTGTCGTCTCTGCCTGGTTTGCATAAGATTTCTCACAATTATGAACGACAAACTGGCATAAATTTATGACTGGTACTGAGTTTTGGCATTTGCTGCAGCAAGCAGACCAGGCAGTGAAAGTATTTTAATTAAAAGCCCCAAGAGAGCTGGCCAAAAACAAGTAAAAGAGCGGAGGGGACTAAAGACCTGCAGGTTATGAGCTGGTAATTTGCAATTTCCCCAACCGAGCGACATGGCTCACTCGTCTGGCTTATTATTCAACGGGTTTCTGATGTCTTGTGCTCGTTGAACTTCAAATTGTGCGCGAAAAAAGTGAAATTCGCCTTTGGCTCGACATGTTGCCAAGTTAATGAACTGCAAAGGCAGATCTGCAAAAATGGGGGCCGGAGCCCAAGCCGGAGCCGGAAACAACTTTGTAACATTAGCACAGTTCCCTCTTCTTCGGCAAAAACTATGCTAATTTTTTTTCAGCAAGCAACTTGGGATTTATGAAATGAATTCATTTTCGTTTTCAAACAACCGCCATGCGGAAGGGCGGATTGGGTTGCGTGTCGGGGTGTCGGCCACAACTGTTGACTTTTATTCACACAATTAGAGCCGGAGAATTTGCATTCACTTCCTTCGCTCACCGGCTCACCTGCTCCCACTGCTTACCTGGTCAACGTCTTACTTACCTGCTCACCTGTCACGCCCCAGTGACTCCTCGGGGGAGACGCCGCTTTACTTGTTAACAATTAAAAGAGACGAACCCTTGACTTTATCTCCCCAAAGTTCGCCCACTGACCCGGGCACCCATCTAATTGCCATTCTCCTGGCATTGGGAGCTCAGTTTCGTTTTTTCCCCCCTTATTTTGTCTTTGACAAAATTAGCATTTTCAAAGCAAACACAAAGTGGACATGGAAATGCTCAATCCAGTTTCTGCATATAAATAATTCAAAACTGACCCGCGGCTTTCATTTCATTTCGTTTGGAGTTTTGTTTGGTTTGTTTTGTTTTCCTCGGATCCACGATTGTTTTTCATGTGACGCAGCAACAGTTGGCTGGGCCTGTGGGAACATCTCGAAGAAGTCATAAAACTAACCGTCGAGCGGAAATTAACACAGATACTTCAGTCCTCAACCTCGAAGGGCCCTCCAGTGCGGTTCGGGCCGAAAACAACAATCGGGTCTCTATGTCGCGATTGAGATGTAGATGGGCGATGGCAGATAGACGGCGGACAGGTGTACCCGGACAGGTTTTTCTTTTTAATAGAGGATTACGTTTCGTTCTAAATAGCCATCAGATGACGTTGCACAACTCGGCTAATATGTGGGTATCATTAGTCTACAGTTAGTTTTTGAATCGATCGTTGGCAGTTGGAATGTTGTGTGGCAATAAAATTGCGGATTGGGAACACAATTAATTGTCATGAGGGCATGAGGGCTTTCCAGGTATTATATTGAGATCTTTTGGGGGATAGGAGTTTCCTATCAAAGTCTCAACAACAAATTGACATGCTTCAGATCACTTCCGCTCTACTACGATCTTGGCCAAGAGACTATGTATACTTTTCAACTAATTAATAAAAAGGAAGTGCTTGGATCTTATCGGTTTAAAATTTCCTGAGCCCTGAGATGCAGGTTTCAATGAGGGATATCGAATACAGACACAGAGAGTACAACATGAAGACTAATATTTATTTTAGAAATGGCTTTAAGAATTATTCTGTCTGTATGTTCCGGCATATCTTGGTTACCCGACATTGTTGGCGTTTCGTGCGTTCCATTTCGCTCCTCTGCACTTGTTGAAAGAGAGTAAAATGTGCCAATTTTCTATATATATACACATGTTGTATATCTTTATGGTCTCGTAATGCTAGAATCGGAGAGAGGGTCCATATATGGCCACTTCATCACGCAGCGTTGGCCAAGCGTGCTGTTGCTCCTCTTGCAGAATGCAGCTGAGCGTCGCCATTGCCCGCCCCTTGGTCTGGTTAGCCTTCTCGGTCCCCCTACCCCAGCCCCGTTTGGTTGTGCCCTTCGGCGGGCTGCAGCTTCTATTGTTCTGGCCGCTCGTGCTTGTGCTAGATTTATGCACTGGCAGGCCTCCGGGCTGGGGCTCTCCTCCCAGCGGCAGTTTCGATTTCAATTTAAAGCGGATGTTCGCTTTAATTGCAGGCGGCCAGGCGGCCAGGCGGCCAGGCGGCCAGGCGAGTTATAATTCATAAGTGCAGTGCCGATCTGGGACGTTTCAGGTTGCAATTGCAGCCCCATTGTGGCAATGAACTTGCCCCTCGAGAGGGCTGCAATCATTTCATTCAATAAGGTTGTATGTTTCTAGAAAATCGTCTTAAATAATTATTTCATGGATCATTAAGGTGAAATGCAAAAGTTTCTGCAGTAAGAGTATGTTGGAGAATTCAATAAAAATGCCTTTGGAGACATAAGTATCCCACGAAGATGCCAAAGCATCCAACCAATTCAAAGTCTCACTTTCCTAGGCGGTTCAATGGTCTTTGTTCGGCGGTGCACTTGACACAGCCAGTGCCACTGCAACTGCAACTGCATTGGCAAATTGCAATTGAATGCAATGTGGCAGCCAATTGAAGGGGGCAGGATGGATTCGATGGCGACTCACTCACTTTCACTGATCGAAAGCGTGAAGCCAAAGTTTAATTGAATCTGCAGCTGCCAGCAGCAACAATGATTGGTAACATTGAATGGCCGTCGCTCTTACCAACTTTCAAACTTGGGCATTTGAAAGTTATTGGCCACAAGTGCGCTGCTGCTCCCTGTACCCCCTAGCGCCCATTGCAACACACATAGATACACACTCACTCACTCACACACGTCGAACGAAACTCGAAGTAAACTGAACGTGTCAGCAAGTCGGGGCTGAGGTTTCAAGCCAAGAAGAAAAACTTGGCCCGAGCTCTTGGAGTTGCGACAAAATCAATAGAAAAACTTCGCACTGACATGAGGCGGGAAATGGGCTAAGGCGAAGGCGAACTCGTAGGCATTACTACCAAAATGGGGGGCGTAACTGACGGCGTTGGGGGGCGTGTCCCAGTACAGCAATTTGTTATATTCAGGCGTCGCCTTAAATTGGGTCACCGAAAATGTTCAATTATTCGAGTGAAATGCAGCAGTGCGACCCAATGGAGCAAGTCCAAAGGGAGTTGGGGGACTTCAGACTGGGAATCGAGGACGGCCGGGCTGTGGGGGCATAGTGGGGGAGGGCCAGGTCACAAACACTCTGATTTTGGGCTCACACAAAACTCGTTTTCCGGGCTGATGTAAGTGAGATTTTGGCTGCCTTCCCGAAAGTCTCCGCCATTGCCTACGCTGTCAATGCGGTCTCGTTTCATACACTTTATGAGCAAAACTTTATTTTAGAGAATTTGTCACGCACTCGCGGGGAAGCAGCACCGAACAGAACCCAATAAGAGAGTACTCAAGTATGGAAGATTAAAAATTTTAATCTATTCCCAGCTCAGCTCTGGAAGATAATGTCTTAAACACACCCAGATTGTATAACATTTAATAGGCATTTAAAGAAAAATGAACTAAAAATGTTTATAACTTTTTCAAGTCCTCAAGCTTTTAATCAGCTTAGCTCTAAAATATACATATTATATAAATTTGAATAAAAGTTTAATTACAGTGCATTTGGTTTTCTCTCCATGGCTGATAAAATTTATATTTATTTTTTTTTGTTGTATAACAAGTTTATAAGCCCAAACCCTTGGCCACACATGGGAATGCCATACACTCATGTCGGTGTGTGTTTGTGCTGCGACTTTCCATTTGCAGAGATTTCCACATTTCACATTTCACATTTTTTGAATTTGAGATTTCAATATGTAAGCGCCGTTTATACCAAATGCGCCATGAATAAAATTCGTCTCGTTTCGATGATGGTCGTTTGGCAGGAGGGGGAGAGTCGAAATGGGATTTTATTTATGAACCAGGGACAGGGTGGAAATGAGATAGAGGGATGTTGCAAGTTGGAGGGGGAGTGGACCAGTGGGAGTGGGAGTGCGAGTGCGAGTCGGGGAGAAAACCATTCACTCTCAAATTCCAGTTTGCCAATGCGTTGGGCAAACACTGCACACAAATCAATGCAGTTGCACGAACGCGGCTCAGAAGTTTGATCGATTTGGTTATCGTTTATAAAAGTACACTAGAAAAAATTACAGTTCTTTTATAAATTGCATTTGTTAATAAAGCAAATAAGAAACGACAAAGGCAACTGTCATTTCTGAAGGTATTTAGTAACTATTTACCTTTAAAGCTATTGACTTTTCTGGCCTCTCCTTTAGGTGTCAAATACTTTCATAGTTACCTAATGTGCTTCTTAGAGTGTATGACCACACCCCGCTTGGCGGCTTTAAGGGGTGGGGCACTTAGCGTAAACTGAAACAGTTGTGGTCGGCCTCGGGCATCGGGCATCGGACATCGGTCCTCAGACCCCAGAGCTGACCGCCCATAAAGCGGCAAAGGGCGCGTCGCCATAGATTGCGTGGCTTTACTAAATGTTTGGAACACTCTGCGGTCGCCGACTGTCCGCTGAAATCATCCCAACGGGGGACAAATAGTCCATTATTAAGCTGCTACTTGGTCGACATAATTTGGTTGATTTAGTTCGGTAAACAGAATCAATTTATTGCCCAATTTAAAATATATTTTGTTTCGGTTATCGCCGAGTGGCCCACATTTCGGCTGATAAGCGCATCACAGTGTGGCAGACTGGTGATGTTGACACAAATTCGCTGTTCAACCACAAACTAGACACTCGGACAGATGTTGCAGTTGCACTTTGTTCACTTCGCTCGCCTGGCTGCCCTACTGACTGCAATTTGCTGTCAAATTGTCGCAAATTCTTACAAGCGCCGCTCATTAAAATTACCCAAATGCCAGCGCCAATTGCCGGAGCTATTCGAGACGAAGCGAAAACGGCATCGCATGACAAATGGCAGCCAGGAGATCCAGACAAGTGCCACCAAGTGGTGCACTGCCCGAAAATGGGATAGTAGGTGGTAATTAACGAGTAAGGGGGAGTACTTCAGATAAACAAAGTGGAGGTTTGGAAGGGCAAACATAACAATTCTCTGCCATCTTTAATCGTATATTTATAGTTTTTTGTAATACCCATTTTCTTTAAGTGTCATTAGGCTACCTCACCCCCGAACTAAAGCTGAAAACCATTTGGCAATTGCAATTTTCCCCGCCAGCTCCAGCAACAAACTTGACGCTGGCATTTGCAACGTGATTCCAGTGACTTGAGTGCAGCTGATAAGCGAGCTACTTGCCCCCCCGATTTCTGATTTCAAACTGACAACGCCAGATCTCTTTCCGTTCGAAAAAAATACATATTATATATAACATAATGTAATGCAAAAAGCGCTGATTGCGAGTGACTATTTGGCGAGACTGTAATACAAAGCGCGGACAAAATGTGCTGATCGAGCGGGAAATTGCTTGATGAAGCGTGGCATAAATACTATATTTATGGTATTATATATACTATAAAGTGAGGTGTATACCCAGAGGTAAGAAGTAGAAGTAACGGAACTGCCGGCTTTAATCAGGTAAGCCGAAACCGAAGATCGGTTCGAGCCATGGCCAAAATGGTGCGACAGCAAAATTGGCAAAGCGCAAAGACTGGCACGATCGCCTCGAATTCGATGAGATCGATCGAGGTCTCTATAGCAGTAGTGGTTCTGTGGAAACTCCAGCAACCCACCTGGAGCAGGTGCAGCGAGCCAATCAGTTGCGCAAGAGTTGAGCAAACAAGGCAATACTTTTGGTTTTTTTTTGTGGTCCGCCATTCGAGTCTCGAATCTCTAGGGGGAGATCGTGGCCAGGCTGTCAACGGTTTGGTTCGAACTGGTCTGGTTTAGTTTTCAGACTCTAGCCGTGAATAAAATGTCATTCAGCTCATTGAAATGGAAAGCTAAAAATTACCATTTCACGGCGAACACTGAGGCTGCCAATTGAAAAACTAAATATACAAAATAGTACATGAGAGTGGAAATAAATTATAAAGACCTTTGGGATACTCTCTAGATGGACTGACTAGAACACCTCCTTTACATTTAAATAAAATTGTTGTATAGTCTACTATACAAGCCGTATTCTACCCTGTATATATATGATGTATGCATTCAAATCGCAACTAAAGTGCTGCTCATTTCGAATTCTACGTACTTGCCAAGTTGCCGGCATTTGGCGAGTGTTACGCGACTTTGAGCGCTCTAATTGTGCGCTTGTTCGGCTAACACACACAGTCGGAAAAAACAACTGCAAAACACACACACAAAAAATACACACAGACTGCGACATGCAAGAGTGCACAGACTCGAAACATATAGCCACGTCGAAAGGCCAAACAAAAATATAAAATAAACCAAAACGAAACAAAACAAAATGTACTCGAACTCGACAGACAAAACACGCGACCGCCACTGCAGATAATTTGCCATTAAGTGGAGTGGAAATGCGTAGGAAAATATGATATAATCGGGGAATACTGAGACTGAGACCGAGACCGAGAATGGGCGTAGGCATGCATGGCCGGGCATATGGAACTGCGATTCCATCTAATTTCAAGATCAAGTTCAAGTTTGGAGCCATTAATATGCATCGTTGAAGTGTACAAAATGTTCATTTTCCGGTAGTCAGAGGTGATGGGAAACTTGCAATTGGCATTTTCACAAACCAAGTCTGTAAGATACTAACCGCAAAACCTTGACGATGCTGCTGGCAATTTGCCAAACGGCAAAAAAACAAGCATCTAAGCGCAGGGAAATCACCTTTTGACCCACTTTAAAGAGTTACCTTTCAGGCAAATGATGTTGCTGCCGCGCTGATTGATGGGTCGCACAGCTAGGTGGAAATCAATCCGAAGGCATACTGTAACTCTATAATGAGGATGTGCCGAGTTGTAGATACAAACTGCAGATACTGCAGTTGCTGATGCAGATACATAGATATGTGCCGGCGGCTGTCTTGGGTGAAAATCAACGAAACGAACGGAAGTTGCCGGCAATTTGTGAACGCAAATCAAACCATTTACCGCCGCTGGGCCGTTCGAATGTTGTTACTTGGTCGTTACAAAGTTAGCTGCCGATGAATGGGCTAAAATGTCAATTGCGAAAGGCAGATGCTAGCGGTTAGTCTTCTGTATTTTTACCATTTTTTTCCCTCTGTGGCGACTTTAACAGCACAAACGTGACTCTTACATTTACGGGCTTTAAATGAATTGCAGTTGAGATTGCAGCGTAAAGTTTAAAGGGGCCAGAGGAGTGGGTTTCCGGGGAGAGGAGCGCTGTTTAAGTGTGTCAGTCACACTGCTGGCAACTAAAAAGGTGCAGCCTTGCACGCACACTTAAGCCGCGTAGCGCTCACAGATACACACTCACAACCCGGCGCACTTAATTATGCATTAGGCTGCAGCATTGACAGCGACACTTGGCCAGGAAGAGAGGAGCAGGTCAACGAACTCCGGGCGAACAAGGCTAAAAGGATTCCATCGGGATAGAGTGAGCTTATAACAGTTATGCGGTTTTCACAGTAAATCTTTTCTAAAAATATTATATCACAGAAATTCCATAAATTACTCGGCAGATAACTATTTGAAACTATTCGAAATTCCTCTTTGGCCACGAAATCATTTTAATTAAACGCCGTTAGTCCAACAAATATGCCAAGTAGTTTGTAACATGTTCCATATAATGTCCTTTCGAAGCTACCAAATAGCCATTAGCCATAATCAATAGATTGAATTTCTCATTAAATAAATGGTAATGGATGGCATCTCTTTGAACATCAAACTCGAAAATGCGCCTGACAAATTATCGCCTTGAGGATAGTTTAGCCAAGAATTCTTGCACGCAACCATTGGTGTTGCTTACAAATCGGAACTATTTTGCCAATGGCCCACAGGTGCAATAATTTAAATCAGCTTACCGGACTCTCCACTAAATCAGAGTCCATTGTTTACGGCAATCAATTGCCACCTTAAGATCCCCACACCTTTTGTTGTTGGAGACTCCGCTGTCGCCAGTTGGGGAAAAGCGTTAGAGGCATCTGGCCAACTGTCAAAGGTGGTTGCCGTAATTGGCGAAATACGTTAGCTGTTTGCTGCCGCTGTGGTCGTTCAATGGAGCATGGAGTTGCTCCGTTGGGCGCAGGTTGCCGGTTGCCGGCTGCCGGTCACACTTCAGTGCATCCCCCTGAGGAGGGTCATGGGCAGGGGCAGAGAGGGTGGTCGGTTACTGGAATGGATGGCTTAACCCACGCATGTGGGCATTGTGTAGATTTCAATTGAATTTGCAGAACGCAGAAACGCGACCAAATCGATGTTGCTGATGTTGATGTTGCTGTTGCTGTTGCAGTTGCCATGGCTGTTGGAATGGCTCGTGTTGTTGCTGTCGTTTACTGACCACTGAATAATGGCCTAATGTGTCTGCGTGACTGTGTGGGTGGATGGGGGTGTGTGCGTATTGGGGAGACGTATGGCAGCTGTGTTTGAATTTATGTTGCCTACTTTTTGGAGTGGTGGCGACCAGAGAGTCTCTTAAAAGTGCAATTGAATTAGTTCTTCCTTTTTAGCTGAGTCTACAAATTGGACTATATATCCTCAGCCCTTGTTTATTCAGTTTATACGCCATTGTGAGACACCCTGCTCCTGCCATCAAGGATGTAATTTTTGCATTGTCTCCGGCATTAAATTTTGCCACTCTGAGCAGGTCCTGCCCCCTCTGCATCCCATCTCTGTGTGGGCAATTAGGGCTATGACATTCCGCTCTAAATCTCCAGCACACTTTGCTAATTGTTTCCAATTCCACAAGCACTCGCAGCTAGACTCGAGCGTCCGCCCACCCAAACATACTCAGTGTCAGCCCAGAAAGATTGCCGGACAAGTAATTGCAACTGAAGCCCGACCTCCGGCAAATTGGCAGTGAAAGTTCAGTGGGAGAGGGGCGCAGGGCTTCCATTAAAATTGCTGAATGAAATGCCATGAAGCTGACCAATTGCTTTGATTCCTGTCGTTTATTAATTTGACTTTGACCCAATTCATTTACCCAACTCATTTGAATAAAAGCTTTGGCCAAAACACTATTTTTCCCCTCAATTTGGTTATGCAGTGCAGCGTTTGACGAGCCAAACTTCTAAAAGGTAAATGCATTTGATGGCTCCCACGTCTGGCTCAATTTTCGTTCAGCAGTTTTGTTGGTTAAGTCAATTTTCATTTCATTTTTTTATACACTGATATAATACTAGGACAACTATTTTTTTCAATAATTTATTAACTAATAAGGAACGTTAGTTTGGAAAAATGTAATTTTTGATACACGTTTGAAGGAATATAATCCAAGCCATATAGTTTGGGTGATTTAAGTCTAGTAAAGTGTATTTTTTTGAGTGTATATTGGATCCATTGGACTCTCAGAGGCGGTAGTTGGGTAAGCGCGTGTTTTGTCGTTTCCTCCGGCACGTGACCTGGGTGAGTAAGACTGCCTTTCCCCGGCGGACTTCAAATCGCCCCCTCTGGCTGGCCCCCCGCCTCTCTCGGGGATCACAACACATTGCTTTGCATTTGCGTGCAGCGATTTGTGTGTTACCTGGGAATCGAAACTGACTTCTAGTACCACTCCATGTTTGTCGTTTGGGCTTTCGGTCTTTTGTTATAGGCTTTTAATTGACATATGCGTTTTTTACACGATTTCCCAGCTGACTGGCCTGCCGGCTGCTCCCTTTCGAATCTATTCCGGCTGCATACTAATAGCTCTCATCGTCTGTTTTCGAATTCTCTTTGCAGCTCCCGATGATGATGGCCGCCTGCTGAATTTATTGGCTAAACCACACACACACACACCCCACACCCACACCCACGTACGAAAAAGAGTCGACAAGTAACCCCAAAGGTAAGTTATTAGCCAGAGTTAGAGACTAGGTTCAGTTAATTGCCCTCGCATGCGCTTCGATGATAATTAAAGCCGACAGCCCAGACGTCGGATAAACGAGCACGAGCGCGGCTTGGATTATTGGTATTAACACCGATTTTATGACCTCGCACGCGCTCCAAGCTAAAAGATTGGAGCCCAGAGACTCAAACTCCGACTCAAAACTTTGTATCTCATAGCTCTAATAACTCATTTCTATGCTGCCGGAGTTTCTTTTCCGTATTCCGTGTTTTCAACTGCCTGCTTGGCTCCAAATTAGGAATAAAAGCTTCACCTTTGGCTACACTTTTTGCATAAACACAAGGAACCCACGAGTGACGGATGTCAAGGGGTTAGGGGGGGTGGTGCAAGATGCCATGTGAGTTCGCGGAGCTTTCACTCCACGCCGTTGTGAGTGGTTTTGAGGCTCTTGTAGAAAAACTAAATAAAAATGTGATGTGTAATCAACAACTCACAGAAAGCTCAGCCTTTTGATATCCAAGATTCTCATTGATATACTTAAAAAATAAGTCTACTAACTAAAGAAAAATTATGAAAAGTTTTCGGAGTAAATTATCCATGGCGTATACGTAATATTACGTATACGTAGTGTTAGATGCTGGGGTGTAATATTCTATATTCGTTTTTGGAAAAGCAAAGTGTAGGTGAAATATCATGTATTACTAATAAAATTGATTAGCTATAATCTATATAATCTAAATTAATCTTAAATCTATAAATGCTTGAAAAATGCTTCCCTTTAAAGGTTAAATTTTCGTATGAAACTACTTGAACTACCCATGCAGCTTTTCGTGAAGCTTTTCCGAAGCTTAGCTTTCACTCACAACTCCATTTGCCAGCTGCGTATCCTTTTCGCCGAGCCTCGCTTCGCACAAACTGTGCTTTCCTGGCGATTCAGGACTCGGCGGGACTCTGAATTCAGTCTCCTACGAGCCTTTCCAGGCACTAAACCCTCACGGACGGGCAACGCGCGCGCTCTCCTCGCTAAAAGTTGGCAAAAACGCTAAAACGACAACGCGGCGGGCGTCGGAAGGGCGGGAGGGAGGTGGCAGAAGGCCGAAGAGCGGGAGAAAGCGGTGGGTGGTGGAATGTGGTTGGTGGGCTATATGATGTGGGTGGTGGACAGTCCACGCGCAATCCGAAAAAGTAAAATGAATTAGAAAATGTGCGCGTTGTTGCCACCGTTGTTACATAAACGAAGCGATATTTTCGCATAAAACACACACAGAAAGGAAAAAAATACAGTCACACATACAGGCGCACACACGTGAAGTTGCCCAAAAAGCGCGTCCTGTGAGAGTGAAATTATTCTGGCCAAGTTGCTGGCGTTGTTCCTTCGTTGCGTTCGCTGTTCGTTGTTCGTTGTGGTCGTGTTGATGGTGCTCACGTATATTATGTAAATGATTATGTGCCAGAAACAGAGTGGAGGAGCGCTTTCCGAAGCCACGACTACGTCGTTGCCATCAGTCGTAGTCGTCCTCGTGGATGTTTTAGCCGAGATGTAGTGCCGAGCCCACTTTCACAGTTCACAGTCCAAAGCCTGCAAAGCCTGAGTGGGCTGGCCGCGTCCACCTTTGCGTTCTTTTCAGGTGCTTACTGTGTCCATTCACTGGACACCAGAGCTTCGATTTTCATCTGGCTAAAGTTTCAGAGCCTACAAGAACACCAAGAAAAGTTTTCATGATGGTTCCTGGACTATTGATAAAGAGATAAATACAAATATTAAGAATATAATATCTCATAATAGCCTCAAACCCTATTTTATTCTATTTTGAAGAACTTGAAACTTCTCTAAATCGAAATAATATTTCCCTCACTGTAGACTTTTCTTTGAGTATCCTTTTGGCGAATTCCTTTCTTTTTTTGGGACAGACGATACATGAGCGGAGCCCTCTGTGTGTGTAGGCGGAAGTACAAAGCTGTGTGGCACCTGCAGAATGTGGCAACAACGAGGACAAAAGGCAACCAAATTGTTGCCAAGTTGTGCTATCTTTGGCAGCTCGCTTGGCAGCTCCCTTTAAAGCAATTTATTATGTCTAAAAGCGAATAATTTACACACAACCAACCAAAACCCCTACACACACCTCCAGTGGATCCCTTCGGCTCGTCTCTAATGAATAAGTTATTTAAAAAATGTATGTATCTACATACATATTCGCCATAGCCAGGCTGAGAACGATGGCTCATGCATATTAAGTGGCCAACAACAACATTCCCGGCAAGGACATTCTGCCACATTGGTTGGCTACGGGTTGGGTGCATGATGCACACATGGTTGGACATTCAGCATTGGCTACATGGGCGCTTAATACAAATCAAATTCAGGCATTAATTCGACTAATTGGCGCTTGTAAAAGTCGGGCTCGATGCTAAATTGAATGAAAAGCCCGTCCGGCGGCTTACTACGGTTTATTCAATTAAACTCCCACTGCCAAGCGCCCATCCCGTTTCCCCTTTTCCAATTATTCTCCATGTATCCGAACTGTGGCTATCCGAACACGGATATGAGTGCTCTCCCCTAAAATCCGATTTTTCCCATTTGTCGGTCTTGTTACGGTTTAAAGTTCAGAGGAAACTTCTCACCGTCCACCCGAGTGGCCTAAAAGTTTCTGAACCTTGGCTTTTATTAAAGTTTGCACGCAAACAGCTCCCAAGCTAAAATGGGAGTAAAAGTCAAATCAGGCTTTGGTTTTTATTAATTTATTCAGATTACATCTTTTATTTTCCTTGTTCTTCAAGACTCATTTACCAATGGTAATGAAGTATCCTTTTTAACCTAGTTCTCAAGGTTACAGGCGGATACTTACTAGATACAGAAAGCAAAAGTTTCAATGCGGTTGTCCTCGAAAAGGGGAGTGGGTTGAGGTAAACATTTTCCACAATTCCTCAAGTTGTTTTCGACAGAAACTGAATAATACATTAATGTTGTATCTAAAACGACATGGCACATTCTTTTGCATTTCCAGTAATTTCATAATTTTCATAATTTTATAATAGTCTTGCCTAATTCCGCACTCGAGATGATGGGCCCACAGAACCACTTTTCTCGACCACGCCTCATTCGTTCTGCGGAACTGGATTATGCGGAGTACATGAAACTGCAATCCACGGACTGTCTTCTTGTGCGGCGCCCCACTTAATTTTGTGCGTGTTTTGCGGATTGCTGCTGATTTCGAATTTTGCATGCATCAGCAATTAAAAGTTGGCCAGCCGATTCGGCAGGTAATTGCAGGAGGAGAGTAGGAGGCGGCTGGCGGAAATCACGCGCGGGGGGCAGTAATTACAAAAGTCATTATGTTCCTGCGTCAACGATTTTGCGGTGCAGGGGAGGGGGCTGTGAGGCAAACTTCTGCTACCGGGGCAAATGTCAGTGGCAAAAGTTTCTGCTAAACTGTTTGAGTTGTGCAGCCGCAAGCAAACTGTTTGCCAAACTCTGCATGACAGGCATCCGCCTTGCACTTTCTTTAATATATGATACTGGCTCAACTTTCGAGTTGGAGTTCGACTTTGAGTCCTTCTAAGCCGAAAAGTCAGCCCTGCCGTCAAACTGCATTATGGAATTATGGTTCGGGGTGTGCCACGGGGCGTATGGGTAATATTTTAGTTTATTGCCTAAACTGGCGTGCAAATGAAAATAGTTTGTCTTGCCCACATTCGTCTTATTGGATCTCCGACTCGGGAACAAAGGTTCCCTAGGTTCCGGGGTCAAAAATTGCAAATGTTCAAATTTATTCTGGCACAAGGAGCACAGTACAGGACACGATTCGTAGAAACTCGGTGCTGTGTGCGGGTATTCCGATCCTTGTGTTTGTGACAGAGTGTTCCCATGTCTTTTATAGTTTTATGTGGAGCATAATCAATAACAATTTGCATTTATATACAATGGTCCTTTCGAACGGACGGGACAGGACGGGTCTCCTCCAGACAAGCATTCGACTTCCCAGCACGGACCCCAACACTATATATATATGTATGTGCTTTTATTTATACATTTTACCCAAGGACCGGGCAGCGGAAAAAGGAAAACAAGAAATATCGAGAGCCAAATGTAGGAGCATTTTTACAATAAAGCAGGCTGTAATAAAAACAACAAAATTCCTTCTTCAATACAGAAAAAAATATTGTTGACCTGAGATATTAAATATTCGGTTAAAGTGCCTTTGAAGATTTTTACGAAGAACATAAAAAGAAGAAAGAAATCCTTAAGATTTTTGCTTGTTAACTGAAAAATGTGTATCTCACAACTATCAAAGACTAGTCTCTTTTCTGAGAGTTTATCGGAATTCAATCTAGCATCAGAAAATCGTAATTTTAATTTCATAAGAAACCAAAGAAAACCGATAATCTCGCCTCAGTCTTACTCGATATGCTTTTGTGCCGGCTCCTATTTTTGGCCAGCTCCTGTTACTTTTTCTCCGTTTTTATTTCGGACAAGCTGTGCAAGAAAATGCCAAACAAGAACACAATAAACAAAAGCCCTCAAACCCAAAAACACTCCGTCCTCCCACACAGAGCAGGGCACAAATACAAAACAAACTTTTGCGACAACTAAAAACGGCAAAATATTTTTGCTTGTCTTTGTTTCCAGGATGGGTTCGGGGCACTCGCAGCGACCGGGAGAGAGAGAGAGCAGGGATGGTGGGTATAAAGCGAGAGGGAGAGATGAAGCGGCAGCTATAAACATGGCACACATCCTGGAGGCACGGGACTCGAGTGGCTTTTGTGCTGCAGCCAGAAGCGGAAATGGGTAACAGTACCGCATGTGATGGTGTGTGTATCTGAGTGGGAGTATGTCCTTATCACCACCACTACCCCCAGCATGCCGCCATCTGTGGTCCTGTTGGCGTTGCTTTTTCTCGACTCGTGTGCGTGCCGCGTATTTAAATTAGTATGCAACATGAATGACAGCCGCCATTGCCATCGCTCATGTTTCCCTGATAAACTCCTTTCACTTGCCAGTGTGTGAGTGTGAGGGATATGCCACATACGTAGGTGTGTGTTTGGGCGTGTGCTTATGTCCTTGCCTTGATTTGAATTTTTAGCTTGTGCAAGGCGCAAATGAAAGCGAGCATTAGCGAAAATGCCTGTGGATGGCTGCCGCCTGATGGCTTGATGAAATTTCCTTCGCTGAATGACTTATTCAGCTTCCCACGCTCACTTTGCTGAACTTTGGCTTTAACTGAAACCAATTTGCTGCCTCCGAGATAATCACCTTGGAGACGGAGGGCCGGGATGCTAGGGAATCTGTTTAATAGTCAGTCAGCCTCTATAGCCAGTTGCTGTTGCATTGACACCTTCGAGAGCGTTGCTCCTTTCACCTGTTCCGACTGTCTCCACCTGACACGTGCCCAGGATCCTGATGTAGAAAGTCGTCTCGTGGGTAGATAAAAAAGTATTGCACCCGTCAGGGCCCGCAGGACCCAGATGATGATGACGATGATGGCGCAGATGATGGGGATGCAGGCACGTCTGTTGCTCTCTGCTCGTTTGCCGTCTGTGCCAATCAAGCTGGTGGGCTCTAAGGACAACACTACACTAAGCCATACAACACCCACACTAACGTCGGCCAACAACGACATCGGCAAAAGTGAAAGCAACAAAATCTTCATCATCAAGTGTCATTCTGGGCAGAAGTTGGCGCATAGGCAGGCAGACACTGAACGGAAAAGGGGCTTACTTTGTTTTGCAGACAGGAAACCCGGTAGCTGGTAGCTTACTATTCTATTTCTATCTAACTATAGTTTTCCCCCAGTCCACAGAAGCTATATTGAGGCATCTGTCTATGTGCATCTCCATCCATCTGGCCATAACCCTCCCGTTTGCCCTTCCTGTCCAACTATTGCCATGAATATTTATGCTTTTGTTGCGAGGACGTCCTGCCCAGGATCGTTTTGGATGTTGTTTTTAGATTTCGGAACCGGAAAGGTGACTGCGGGTGAAGGTGAAGCTGAACCCCAGCTGTTGTTCTTCAAGAGCACACACTGTCTGGCAAATCAAGTGGGCAAGTTTGAATTGCTGTTGTTGATATTGCTGTTGCCTCGGGGCTAAATTTGGTTTTAAATGAAACTTTTGGCTCCATCAGACTTTACAAAGTATTCGCAAGAATTTCCCGCACTATTGAACTTTCATCCGAAACCCAATTTCCGATAGCAGGCAGGTACACAAAGCCAAACTAAAACGCCCGATAGGCCGGGCCTGCGGGATCTGCCCGCTCCAGCATCAATTAATAACCCCCGACTTTACTGATTTATGCCACGACTGCTACAGCCATGGGCAACTGAATTGAAACCGATTCAGCTTAATGCATATTTCGCAAAAACAGATTGCAGTCGAATGCCATTAAGCATTATCCGTGCAGGAACACACACACACATAAGCAACCAGCCATGCATTCGATTCGATGATTGATTTGAGTTTAATTGCTTTCAATTGTTTTGCGGAATGCAAATTTTACAAACGCCTGGCTGGGCAGCCGCCACGAAGATCAATAAGTAATAAGAAAATATTTTGAATACCGCTTGGAACGATGTGCGAAGTGCACGGGACAGGGCTGGGACGTATTTGTTATATTGCCGGCCATTTGAGCCTCGGGAAAATATTATGCAACACTTTTGCCCCAAATTCACATACATTCACTTCAAATGTCTATCTTCATCCATTGACAAGTCGTCAAAAGCGACTGGCAAGGTCATGATGTGCCAAACACCCTCGGGGCTCTCAAGGAAATGGGCAAAAAAATAAAATAAAACTAAAGGAACTTGCGACCATTTTCCGACTCTTTCTGTGCCACAGGATATGTGTCTGTGTGGGTGTGTGTGTGTATCCTTCGCTGCTCCCAACTTTGTCACACTTTCAGCAGCGCCTTAAAATATTTGCTGCCTTGCTGCTGTATCTCTACTTTTCGCTTTTCTTGCTTATTGATTTTCCCTCTTGGGTAGACACAGAAGGAAAAATGTGCGAGTCTAAGGAATTTTAATGTATTATACAGTTACTATTTCTACTTTATTTTTAAAGAATGATACACAAACTAAAAATCAATAAAACATATAAACAAATACCACCACGACTTTATTGTTGAGAGTGTTTGGTCGCCTTTTAGTCACTTTAATATTCCACTTCTTTTGGGTTGCTTCTCTCTTTCGGCCAAATTGAAATCTTGGTCTGATAAGTATTTATAATTGCACTCGGCACTCCGTATTACAAGTGGCCATAGAAAGTGGGTGGCGACCGGGCGCTCCCACTACTAATTAGGTTGGCCAGTTCGTGGGCCAGTCGGAGCCACAGGCTATGGCCAATTCAAATTGAAATGACTCGTTGAGTGGCTGGTAGAAGCTGGTGCCCCACTTTGCCCATACCTCGTCGCCATCTTTTTCGCCGCCCTTTTAGGCGGAGTGGCACTTGCCGTTGGTGGTAATGACGTCATTGCGGACAGTTGGTGGCCGGAATTCGGGGAGTTGACTGGCAGGTGTGTCTTCTGTGGGGGTGTGCGTGTGTGCATATATATGTGTGTGGGTGACAGGCTGTTGCATATGTCAAGGCAATTATATTCAAACCACTGAGGGCTTGCTAAAAATACACAGACTAGGAGTACCACAGGCCAGGAGGACCCCAAAAAGTAGGCAATATCCCATTTGATTTTATCGGACCCACATCAAAATACTTTTGCCCTGAGTCTGACAAGAGGGGTTATGACCTGAAAATATAATTATACGTATCGCAGGCCCATCAGGCCTAATTGAATTCCAACAGTCGGCATGCCGGTACTACTGGGCGTATGAGCGATTTCCTTGAAAATGCCTTTGGCCCAGAAGTTCGGGAGAACCATCCGAACTGAAAGAAAAAAGAAGCCCGAGTGCCAATCAAATGCCAATCATTGAATTGTGCTTTATTATCGATATAGTTTTTGTGTCATTATCATATCCATATTTCAGACAGTTTTCAAATATTCCGACATGGATGTGGGAAAACATGCAAATGCGAGCAAATAACAAAATTGGAGCAAAGGCGAAATTGTCCCGGAACGCGGAGTGCGTGCAGAGTTGGAATGTAAATAAGTAAACACACATGGCCAGATGACCTCTAATCGGTTCCATTGTAATTTGTTGTATAAATAAGCATAATATGCTGCGTATCACCATCATCATCATCAGCGGCAGTGGCAGTGGCAGCATAACGCACTAGCGTGGGGTGGGGAATCATCATTTTGGGGCTGGCTTGATGCCAGATTTATATCATCTTTCACTATATTATGGTATACATTCTATGTATAGTATATACACTGAAGGTAGGCCATTGTATGTGGGCCATTTATATGCACATATTTTTTTGGCACATTCTGATTTGGCCACCACCCCAGTGCCTCGTCTCGGCACTCTGGTTGTGTGCATAAAATATTTTTGTGGTAATTTTTCATGCTCACATTAGCGACGTCTGTCAACCGAAACAGAGGAAAAACGATAGCTGCAGGGCGGTTGGGGCTGCAAAATGTTGCAACATCAAGAAGAAGCTGCCAGCTTCGCTGCCACCCGCATAAATAAATAAAATGCAAAGGGTCCTTCTGCTACTGAGTGAGTGAGAGAGAGAGGTGCAGAATGGATGAGGGAGAAAGGGAACGAACGTCCTGACTGCTTTTCATTTAATCGGTATTGATTTTGTATTGTTGTTCCGTTGCCAATATTTTATTGTGCTCTCCGCTTTGGGGCAACGTCTTTTGCTTTCAACGTTTGCGCTTTTGGCCAACCAACCGACCAACCAACCGGGCCGATCCACTCCGGTCCGGGCGTTAATTGAAAGCCATACAAATTGCGCCCCGGCTGGCAGGCAATTATAAAATTGTTTGGCCAAAGTTGATTGTGGCGTAAAATAGCCCGAATGGCTCTAAAACTTCCAGTGCAGGCCAAGAAATAAAGAGACACGAACATTGGGTTAACATTGGGATCAATTGCCTATTTATTGCGCAACATTTTCAACAGGATTCCGCTTTTAAAGCCCCACCATCGCCATTGTCTGAGTCAAGTTTCAGGCACTGAGCGAAATATGTCATGATATTCGATAAAGGGACTTTTATTTAATCCTTAAAAGCCTGCAATCCCTGCATGGGATTCACTCAATGTCACTCAATACATGCGGGATACAAAGGCCACTCCTTTTGTCTTGTCCATTGGGTATTCATTGGCTGGAACCTTCAGGAAACCAATCTATAATGTATGTGGAAAAATGGCACTCATTTCCAATGCATCGGGCCCTTAAAATTGCATTAAAACTCCATTCGATAGAGCAGTTATCAAGAATTCAGATTCACAAATGTTTGCTGTGTTTCACTCGTCGAATTAAAACGGAATTCGTGTTCCATATTGAAGGCGGGAATTATTGTCTCCTTGGAGATGATTTATTTTTTATGTATTATTTTTTTGTGTACGACAGGCTCTTCGGGCTGGGGGCGTAAATGTGTTTAACAAATTTACGAGGTCCTTGATTCGCTTTTGAATAAGCACAGACACAAAGAGCACCGAACGAGGTTCCACAAAATTCAATAAAATGCAATTCAATTTTCTTCATCAGCCCGAAAAAAACTCTGAAAGAAAAGAGTTCCCAGTTTGTCAACCACTTGTCCCGCATCTGGGAAAAGTCTATTTGATTTTCAGTTTTATCTCGTGGTTTCTGACTCGTGGCAAGTGCCGCCAAAAATCAGTGCCCCGCCTCAATAAAAATAGACACATTCAGAACAAGTTGGCGGCTGCAATTCAATTTTCTCAGTTGCCCCCAAAAACTCTCTCACACACGCCAAGTGCAACGCTAAAAAAATAGACCGGGGGGACCGACAAAAAGGCAGTTGCCACATTTCAAGCGGTGGGTGAGAATCGGAATCGCTGAAAAGTTTTAATTGAGTTTTTGCAACCAATCGAATAATCAAATCAAAATTCATTACAATAAAAACAAACAGGCCAGTGCGGAAAAGAAATTAGTGCAATTGAATTAAGGCCGAAATAAGGCCAATTAAGTTATTAATCGAATTAACGCAACACACGAGCGACACAAAAAGCCTGCAAAAATGTTTGGCTGCATTTATCAGCTCTGGGACTGGTGAGTAGTACGGCACGTAGATTTTTATTTTTTTACCATCCCCAGGTCGGCACCCTCAGATTTTCCATTTCCATTTGCCATTTCCCGCAGAGAAGATGAGGCTCGCAAGGTCAGCCGTGTGTCTGCGGCCGGGGCGGCGACTGCAGTTAATCAATTACGGTCAATTACGCGGAGGTCCGCTTTCAATTGCCGCCTGAGACCGTGTCTTCCGCAGCTCGTAAAGCTGGAAGACCCCAGCGGAGGATTAACCCATTATACACCCCAAAGAAATAGTTGAATTTTTATCACAAAATAAACTACAAAAATGGTTAACTGATTTATTATATTTATATATTATTATTCTCGTAAAAGTTACAGCTTAACGACCACTTGAGATCAGTTCAAAATTTATGTTATGAAATATGATGTTCATAAACAGATAGCCAGTAAATCTCAGAATTTCAAGGGTTAACTGCCCTGTCCTATTAAATTGTGCTTAGCGACCTCAGCCAATTGAATCACAGACCCACTGCCAGAGGCAACTTTTTCTAATCTCTTTATTGTTTGTTCCTACTGCATTGCAGGTTGGAGGCGCCACCGCTCTTCACCGCCGGCACCATGGACGCCAAGAAGCTGCAGCAGCTGCAGGAGGCGGCCATACTGGCGCAGCAGCAGAAAAAGCTGCCGCTGGCGTACCAAACCAATCTGGTGGACTACCGGACGGCGGCCTACAGCCAGGCGCTCTACCAGCAGTCCCCGACCGCTACGAGCTCCAGTGGCGGGGGACCGCTCTCGCCCATCGAGATGCAGCCGCAGTCGAAGCACCACGGCCTGCTGAAGCACGGCGGGGGAGGAGGCAACTCGAGCAGCTCGCACAGCTCCCCGTACCACCAGTCGTACTCCAGCAGTGGTGGCGGGACGGCCGCTGAGCAGCTGTACCAGTCACCCACGGAACGCACCTACCTGGCGGCGGCGGGCAGGTTGCAGGCAAATAACGCCACTGCCGCACATCATCCGATCTCGGCGCTGCAGGCGCAATATCAGCAGCTCCAGGCGGCCAAGATGCAGGCCCAGTTGGCCACCCAAAACGAGGCGGCCCAGCAACAACAACGCACCTTCGCCATGCGGCAGGCCATGAACCCTCCCACGGGACACTACCATATGAGTCAGTCCTCCAGCATGGTATCCAATATGACCACAATGACGCAGCAACAACAACAACAACAACAACAACAGCAGCAGCAGCAACATCAGAGGGCACCTCCTTCCTCTCTAAACTTGCAAAATCAATATCAGCCGGCACAGGGTCCTTTGAAGTTGCAACAGCAACAAATGCCAAAGCACTATCAAGAGCAGCTCTATGCCCAGCAGCAACAGCAACTGCAACAGCAGCAGCAGCAGCAGCAATTGCATCAGCAACAGTTGCAGCAACAACAGCAGCAACATCAACAGCAGCAGCATCGCCATAAAGCTGAGCTCCAAACCCCTGGAAGTGAACATGGAACGGTCTACATCCAACAAAATCATCCAGGTCATGTCGTGAACCAGGCCTGTCAGACCCAAATATCTGCAGTTAAGCCCAAGGCCACCCCCAGTTCAGAGGAGTCCTCGACCACCTCGGCCAAGAGTCCTTCCCATGCACCATTGGACCGAAAGAAGAGCGCCGGATCTATTCAGGCCTTGAAGTCGCCCATTACGAAGAGACCCCCATCCACGCCGGTGACTCTGTCTGGATGGTTGCACAAGCAGGGATCCGATGGCCTGAAGGTGTGGCGCAAGCGATGGTTTGTCCTGGCCGAGTACTGCCTCTACTACTACAAGGGACCCGAAGAAGAGAAGCTACTTGGATCGGTACTGCTACCCTCGTATCGCGTATCCGCCTGCTTGCCGGAGGACAAGATCTACCGCAAGTTCGCTTTCAAGTGTGAGCATCAGAACATGAGGACCTATTGGCTGGCGGCTGATAATGCCGAGTCGATGATGTCGTGGGTGCGAGCCTTGGCCGCCGCCAGTATGATGCAGGCGCCCAGCAGCGGGGAGTCGGAGCCCAGTGTGAACTCCTCCCTCAATCACAGTGGGGAGAATTCAGACTCGGGGATCCATACCCTGCAGTCGCAGCCGAGCAAGGGACAACCAACACCCTCGTCGGACGGGTTAAGTGGAGGAGGTGGTGGAGTTACCAGCTCCCAGCCACTGTATGCCAATGCGCCGCCCAAGCCCCGACGAAGCAACGATGGGGGCTACTCCTCTCCATCGCCGGAACACAACGAACAGCAGCAGCAACACTCTAGTCGCCGACTGATGTCGCCCACCCAGCAGCTGTACCAGCAACAACAGCACCAGCAGCAACAGAACCAGCGATCTCAGCAGCAGCAGCCGCAACAGCATCATGCCATTTACGACACCAGAACGGGTCATGTCTCCAGTGCCCTGCAACTGCAGCAGGCCCAGCAGCAATACTCACTGGACCATTTGGAGGCGCAATTCCAGCAGCAACAACTGGACATGGAGGAGCAGATTGCCCGGCTGCAGCAGCAACGGGCCGCCGAGGAGATCTACGGCGAGCGGGAGATGTACATGGCCAAGCTGCTCCACCAGCAGCGGCAGGGTGTCAATGGCAGCTACCCCACCCAGCAGCAGCTGCTGCAAGCGGAGCGGAGGACACCCGACGCCTACGGGCGGTCCAAGCAGCAACGTCTCTTTGCTGCTGCAGCCGCTGCAGCGGACTACGAGGATATCTACAACATGTCCCAGCTGGCTGGAGGTGGGGGCGTGCCCATGTCGGCCCAGGAGGCGTTGCTGCAGGAGGCGGCCAGCTATCGGAGACCGCTCAGCCCGCCCAGCTACGATGGTGCAAAGCACGTGCCGGCCATGCCGCAACGGTACACGCCCAATCACTTGGAGGTAAGTGGGGACCTAAAAAGGGAAACATGGAAAAGATATAAAAAATGAAAGGTCAAATATAGTATCTATTAGATACTCTTTAAAAAACATACCACAGCAGGCAAAAAATATTAAATAAGAAGATTTCTTTGGCCTGCAATGCGTCTAAACTATTTTTACGAGGCAGTTTCATTTGTATGCACCGGAAAGCCTCTAATACAAAGCCTCTAAGCCAACTTGTTTAAGTTTCAATGCATGCCAGTGCTGTTGCAGTTGCAGTATTACGAACCCAAAGTGCAATTTACAATGGCAATCAAAATGGCAAAACCGCTGCCCGGGGCAGTCCAGAGCTGCGATTCACATTCCCACTCGTAGTCCCTGGTGCGCTGGCGATTGCGATTGCTGATGACCTGCCACTTGGCACGGCAACCCCCAGTTTATGGGTGCTTGGAGCTAAAACTGGGAGCTTCGGTACTTGGGGGGCGTAGCATCAGCGAAGGTCAGCCCAGCAAATCATCTGCGATGCCACTTGCTGTTGTCTGATTGCTGCAGCCAGCAAATGCAGCTCACAAATAGTCGGGGAGCGGCCGAGGGGTCCTTTTTATGTCCGCACCTCTTCCTCTGACCTAGTTGCAAAGTTTCTGGCTGCTTTTCTCCGGGAATTTCACCTCAGCACGTATCAGCTTTTCACTTTTATTTGCCCTTCGCTTGAAAGAGCCTGAGTGCCGGGTAACCTGATTCTGACTCTGTGCCTGTGCCTGTGCTGCTACGGCTTCTGCTCCTGCCAAGATAACTCCTTTCGCAGCGAAGAGGACTCCATAAAACCACACAAAAAAGCCGCTTCAGAAGAGCATTGGTGCTGGCATTGATGATGGCGGAGAATGCCCCAGAGTCTGTAGTGGAAACTTTCCGTTTCAGGCAGCTGTCTCGAGTCCGTAGCTTACGCTTTAATTGGACTTTAGTGTGTCAGTGGGTTGCTAAATTGCAGACATTTCTCCATCCACCGACACCCGGCGACGCCTCGACTGCAATTTTCTTCAAATGCAACTTTATGAGTATTCTGTCATGCGGCATGGGGCCTGGGAGGCAGTGGACAGCAGGCAGGGGGCAGTGGGGCATGACCGAGGCGAAGGAGCAACTGCTTAGTGGGTCAGGTCAGGCACTGCAAGTTAGCCGGGAAATGAGTCGCGTGCATGATTTATGGTCACAGGCTTCTGGGCCCGAAACCAGCTGTGCCGACTGCCAAGTGTCGAACAAGTCACAGGCCATGCCAATCTTCTACACACAACAAAAAGAGTGTAGTTTTCGAAAGTTTCCAATACTAGAGTCCTACCCATTCTGCCTCAACTTGGTCCTTGGTTTTTCATAGTGCAGACCTAGTTAAAAATGCAATAGCCATTTCAAACGAAGCATTACATAACCCCTGCTAACTCCTTTCGTTTTTGTGCCTTTTCAGGCCAGCGGCGCTGATCAACTAATCAATACAATGGACTTGCGTGCCCGTACAGCGGCGGCCATTGTGCGTCCGCACTCTGCCGACTTCCTGGAGTACGAGGCGCGTGCCGAGGCCGCTGCTGCGGCTGCCGCGGCAGCCATTGCCCAGAGCCAGCAGGAGAGCGGCCGGGCACCCAGACCCAAGTCCAGCTTGGACATCAACCGGACACCGGACAGCTTCTACTACTCGGAGGCCAGTTATGCGGACAAGATGCGAAAGAGCGCCCTCTATCTGCAGAATGGGGCTCAACCGCAGCAGGCGGGAAGCTATCGCACTGCGGCCGGAGATTTCAATTCCGGCGTTAACACCATTGGCTACGAGAATCCGTACGAGAGGGCCTACAAGCGGCAGGAGCTGCTGGCTGAGGCTCAGGCCCAGGCTCAGGCTCAGGCCAGTAGCATGCCCAGGATGAGTCGATCGGCCAGCCAGGGGCGAGCGATGGTGTCGCAGGTGCAGTCGCCGCAGCAGGAGGACCTGCCACCGCTGAACGTGCACCCCGGCTCCATATTTCCGCCATCGATGTCCACCCAGGAGATAATCTGCAAAAACGAGCAGTTCTTGCGCTCCGCCAGTGCTCGACTTCCTAAGAGAGCCGGCGGGATGGATGATGACTATTCGGCCGCCAATTCCACCACTACTTCACCTACATCGGGAGCTGCTCCCTCACCGCAGCACCAGGAGGGCGAGCGGAAGCGGGAGGAGTCCATGAAGCGCCTGCTGGAATGGAAGCAGCGCATGCTGCAGTCACCTTTGACCCGCAAGGGTATCCAGCAGGGCGGCAGCAACATGTCCGCCATGTCAAAGCTGGGTAGCAATCCGAACATACTTCTGGCTTCCACCGCAGTGGCCAGTGGAGCACGCTATGCCCCCCAGGCGGGCAAGACTGGTCTGATGGGCAATGGCAATGCAAGTGCTGCCGGAAACGGAAAAGCTTCGGGGGCAGGAAGTGCCGCTGAAACCGCAGGAATCCAACGCTCTCGATCAGAAACCCAGGCTAATGTGGGACCAGGTGGAGTGGTGTACAACAACTACTCCTCAGATGACGAAGGTGAGTTTCTATCTCAGTGGTACTTTTATTTTAAAATCCCATTTTGCTTGGCTTCAACTCTGTTTCTATGTAATTTGTCTCTATCTTTATCTGTATCTCTAACTGACTCTCTGACTGTATCTGTAGCTATATTTATATTTATGCGCCAGATAATATTTTAAGATATTTCAAAATAAAAGTAAATAATTTAGAAAATATTCTAAATATAAAACCTATTCTATAAATTTTGTTTGTGCGCATAAATCTATTTTATTATATGTCTTTTAGACATCAGTAGCTGTATCTTTATTTTTATCTGTATCTGTATCTGTATCTGTATCTTTATCTGTATCGGTAGCTGTAGCTGTTGCTAACCGCGCTGGCATCCTGTGCGCTTCCTACTTTTACTTTTATTTACTCTTTGGCTTTGCTTTTCAGTTAGTTGCATGTTTAGTTGCAGGTCCTTGTGCAGGTCCTCCTCGCTCTTGTGCTTTGTGGTTGTCAAGTTTTCCCCTTCAAGAGCAAGTTATTTGCTTGTAATTGAAAACGCCGCCCCTTGCTTTGCTTAAACTTTAAACTATAAACTAAAAACTTTAAGAGACCTGCATAAAAGTCCACTCAGTGGCCGGTGCTCTGTTTTTGACATCCTTTTGTGCCTCTGGAGAATTTTCAAGCCTTCTACATCAACTAATTATAAGTCTAACACCATTTCAATGCTAATATATCACGTCCAGACGCCAGACTAAACAAATAAAAGCTTCATGTAGTTGATACCTGTGTGTTTCTGCCATTTTTTGTTGCATTGTTTTATGATTTAATATGGTTAATAGAAATAGGCAATAGACAGACAAGCTCGTAAAGCTAGTTCCATAGTTTATCAGAACAAAGAAACCTTCCTGCCGTGCGCACACAACCACCACCATATTCACACACCCACACAAGCACACATTTACATGCTAAAATGCTAAAAACAAAAACAATAATAATAATAAATAAATTATAATCAAAAACAATACGTTGCAACGTGAATCGATTAACTTAAATGTCGCAGCCCAAAAGTAGGCAACAAAATGAGCAAACTGCCGGCCATGTTTCCGAATTTTCTGGCCCACCAAAGTCAAATCTCCGTAGCTAACATTTTTGTTTGTGGAAAAGTATTTTGTGGAAAAAGAGGCTAATCAACATCTCTGTAGTCAATAAATCTCTCTCTGTTTGAACACACACTGTCTATCTTTCATGGGTTTAGTTTTTGAAAATGGTATACATTTTGGCGTAGTCTCGTTTCGTTCGGATCTGTTTCATTCATACATACATACTATATATATGATATATACATACATATATGTTTTCCAATCATGACAACTGGTGCTTGGTATTTCCACTACTAAATGCCGCTGTAAACTTCGCACTAAAACCCAAAACAACCAAACCAAACTCTAAATAATGAAACTCAATCTGAATCTGGGCTCATAGCGCAATCGACAACCCATTTGATTGAATTTAATTACTTTCCAACTAGCAAAGATATACAAACATGTTTTATATTTCTTCTTTTTCATACAAACAAACAAACAAACAAACAAACAAACAAAAACCAATAATAATTCATTGTGTATACGTTGAATTTGGTAACTCTTTGAAAACAATATATTTCAATTTGTAAATGCTGTAAATGTAATCCGTTCAAATTATCAAAAAAAAAAAAAAAAAAAAAATAAAATCAAATAATTTGAATGATAACTCACAAATAAACATAAACAAACAAAATGCACGTATCACAGATGCGACTGTGGATGAAAACTTGTATAAAGCGGCGGCAGGAAGGTCAACATCAACAACAAATACCACAACAACAGAAACTGAAACAGAAACAGAAACACGACCAACAACAACAACAACAATAGCAACAGCAACAATATCTGTAGCAACAACAACATCAATTGAAAATCATAGCAGTAGCATCAATTTAGACAGTCCAACAATAGCAACAACAGCCGCAGAGGTAGCTGCTGCTGCTGCTGCTGCCACACCAAAACAAACAATCCAAACAACACCATCAACACTAAAAGCAACCAATGGCAAATTCCACCTAAAGCCCATTTTGAAAGTGCACGAGGCGAGCAAGACCCGCATTATTCAGGTGCAACCCAAACAGCCCGAGGAGAGGCCGAAACTCAGATTGCAATTGCCGCAGATGGCAAGAGCGACGGAACTGGAGGAGCAGCAGGAGCAGGAGCAGGAGGATGGGGATTCTGAGCCCGTACCCATTTTGCCAAAGAAAACAGCCCCCAAATCGCCGCAGAATGCCAATTATGTGCCTGTGTACAGCAACAAGCTGGTCAGCAGCAGCAGCAACTACGAGAACATGGAATTTGGCAGGCCAATCGCCCCTGACAGCAAGCCAGCGATTACGGATCCCGAGGAGACACCCATGCTTATGCAACTGAAGCTGTTCAAGGAGCAACAACAGCAGATGGAACAACTTCAGGCCCCGGAGGAGGACCTGACACCCACAGCCGAAAGCAAACCGATTCCCGGTGAGGATTCAAATGCGGGCGTTGCCGAAGATGATGAAGTTGAAGAGAACGAGGCGGCGGATGAAGATGATGATGAAGATGAGAGCACAGCCTGTGAAGAGTATACTGATGATGACATTGACGAGGCATTGGCCCAGGACGAAGAGGAAGCGGAAGAGGTCTCAGAGCACCTGGATCCTGAAAATGACAAGTTGAAAAAAGAACAAGAAGAGGAGAAGGAGCTGCAGCAGATTTATGTTAACGAACCCATCACCCCCACCGACCAGCAGTTCGACGAGAGTCACTATTTGCCCATGACGCCCAAAAAGGTGGAATTGGGCCAACCCGGAGTCCTCACATTGGTCAGCACCCACGAGTCCTACGCCGAGGAGGAGGAGAATCACTATGTGGAGATGACCAAGGGCATCGAGGATGACGATAGCAAGAGCAACTACGAAATCATGTGCCTGGCCAGCACCAGCACCCTGAAAGTTACCACCAAATCAGAGCCTGTCTATATGGAACTAGCAGGAGTGAAGCCTGCACCGCCACCAGTCGAGGAATCTCACTGTTCTTCGGGCCGATCTACCCTCAAGAAGGCTAAGAAATCAGGAAGCGAAACGCTGAAGAAGAAAACCAAGAAACGACAGGGCAAGGACATGCCGGATATCCTCAAGCCGGCCAAGAGTGCCTTGGCCTTGGCCAGCGATAGCTCGGATGCGGATGACGAGAGCAGCAGGCAGCAACTGGAGGCTAAAAAGCTGCGCTCCCGATCTCGTTTCAGCTTGTCGGACACCTTTAGGCCGGCATCCTACTATTTGGGAGCCTCCACTCCCCTCAACAACTACGCCGAGAGCTCGGACAGCGAAATCCTGCCACCGCCTCCCATTCCAGACTCGCCGCCGCCCATGGAGGAGCTGAAGACAGAGGAAATATTCTCCTCGGAGCACTACGATACAGTGAAGCGACGTGATAGCAACAGCAAGGTGAATCTCTCCTACGAGCAGCTGCCCAAAATGCATGCCAGCAATACTTCCCTTAATTTACCGAAAGCTGCTCCTAGTCCTACCCTGAAGAGCAGTCGTCTCTCGCTGCCCGATCACTTCACCAAGATGCGACTTACGCCCCAGAGACTGCAAGTCACGACCACGCCTCCACAGCAACACCATGCCCGGACTCTGTCCGATTCCAACTACAGTTGCCAGTTGACGGACAATAGCTCCCGCACCTCCTCGGACCTGGACCTGTATCGGCGGAGAGGTCAACAGCAACGGTGCACCAGCAACAACTCCCTGCCCCTGAGCAGCGAGAACGAATCTGTGGAGTTCCGGCAGAGATCGGACTCGGAACTAGATCGCCAGCGATCGAGGCGTCCCCTTTCCCAGGAGTCCATCAGCGAAATCGAGTCGCTGAGCGAACAGTTCGAGGAGACCCTGAGCAGTCACGAGCTGGACACCTACTTGAGTCATTTGCACCTGCCCACGGGGCAGGCCACGCCCACGAGTCACCTGCTGAATGATGCCAATGCCGCTGCCGGAGCAGATATCCTGACGAATCTCATAAAGCCGCCGAAAACATTCCGCAACGCCGAAGACGAGGAGCAGCACTTCTACGGAAACATACACTTTCTCTCCTCTACGGACTCCATTCAGCAGCTGGGCGGTGGTTCTGGGGGCTTGGAGCAGTTGCCAGGTGGAGGAGCGGCTGCTGCCTGTCTGGTGGCGCTGCATAGTCGCAACAACAGCAACATTTCCACTCAATCAGCTCCATACTACTATTCGGAGCTGCCAACACCACCGCAGTTGAATAACCAGCGCGATATACACGCCCATGGCTTGAACATTGCCCACATCCACAACCCCATCGACAGGTTCAATGTGGACGCCCTGGTGGACAAGGATCAGGCCATCGACAGCAAGAACCTGTACTGCATGAAGGACAACAACGAGAAGCTGAGCAACAAGAACCTGAAGCTGAACAACAACCAACTGGCGGACGCAGTGGAGCCACCAGATAGTAGCGGTAGTGGCTCACTAAACCCATCACATTCATATCTCACAACTACTAAAAACACAAATCTCGCTCGTAAGACGATTGGTGGTAGCGATGGCAACCCTAACGATGGTGCTGGTGAAGATTCGGATGCAGGCGGAGGCTTAGGCGGAGGCGGCGGAATGGGAGGCGTTACAACTGGCAAGACCCCGTCGAATAATGTCAATCCCAACCTCTCAGTTCTAGGTGGCGAGCTGCTCTGGGAGGAGGATGCTCTCTGGCGGGAGAGTTTGCGTCGCGTTTCGCAGCGACATGCCCGATCCCTGGACGACCTGGACAGGATAACAGCGGCTCCTGTCGCCAGCACCCCCAAGGCCAAGTTGAGCCGGGAGGTGACCTACGTGAACGATAGCCAGAAGCCGCGACAGCCAGTCCAGCAGCAATCCCTGAACGAGCACGATGTCTATGTACAACTTTTAGAAAACGCCTCGCTAAACCAGGATCATAACGACTCCGATGTGTACGAGGTGCTGCGGGAGGAGACGGCCTCTAATTTTTCGCATAAGTCCAATGAGCTGGATCGCGAAACCATACGCCAGTGGGATGCCATGTCGAGTGGCCTAATGAAAAGTCACCACAGCAACACGGAGACCACCGGCGGCCATGGTGGGGGTGTCGCTGGCGTTGCCCACCTGCCCCTCACCAGCAATGTGCGCTCCATCATCCAGCAGCTGAATAATAGCACAACCTCCAACGACGATGCCAATGGCAATCCGCTGGCGTCGGGCGGAAGGTCCAGGAACAACAATCACTGAGGCAGTTGGCAACTGCCCGCCAAAAACAATATAAATATTCGCAATGCAGGCTTTCCGTAGTTTCAAATTAGTTTTCCCAATTTTCCACATTTTCTGTCTGGTCCTTTTTTTTATTGTTTTCATGTGTATATCTATCGCTCTGTGTGGACTTTTGTTTGCCAATCATCATGTTTTTCAGTTGGATAGTCACTTGTTTTGTTTTGTCAATTGTCACTGTTACTGTTGTTGTTGTTGTTGTTGATGTTGTTGTCGTCATAATTGTTGTTGTGTTGTTTTGTTTAATTAATCAACTGGTAAGCAAACTTATATATATACATATAAAATAAGTTATGAAAACCCTCATATCTCATTAAGTCATTAAAGCGCTTGTAAATATTCTGCCACTCCATCACTCACTCACTCACTCACTCAGTCTCCATCCCAACACAAGCACGCACCACTTTCATGAAACACTCACGCTGTAAAGTTAAAAAATAAACTCAAAAATTCACAAAAATTAGATAGACCACTCTCCATTAGAAGACTGCCATCAGATACAGCCATTGATCAGTAAAAACCAACAATTTCCGCTTGTAGCTACTATCCTATCCTCCAACCAGAAGAATAATTTAAAATAATACAGCAAGCCTTTGCCGGCAAAATTAAATATTCCATACCACTGCTGACTGACTGATTGCTTTCCTAAATCCTAAATATTTCGCGCACGCATTCAAAAAACTATTTTAAGCCTGCCGCCCTCCCACAACCCACAAACAATCTCCTACGAAACTATTCGCCTAATTACATTCTCCGTCCTTGTAGCCTCCATATCCGTGCGCAATGTTAACAACCTGCCCATGGGCAACCTGACAGTGAAGCCGGATCCCTCGGATACCCACCATCAGCAGCCTGATTCAGCGTTTGCCCCGTACTACGGCGGAGCCGCCGAGACCAAGTACGCCAAGAACACGGTGCTCACGGACCGCGGACTCTACGCCGGAAATGGAGCCGGATTGGCCACATCCACGCCGCAGCATCAGCAACAGCAGTACCGTATGCGGCGCACCGGTAGTCGAGCGGAAATCGATATGCTGGAGAGGGAGACGAGCAGCCAGATTAGGGTAGTGAAAAGTCAGATTTCCCATTAATCTTGAAGTGTCTAAGGAATTGAGCTTAATTATTCTGATTAGAAACAAAAGGATGCGTGGGATTCAAAGGGATATTTAGGAAAATGACATCGATTGGTCTTTTATTTAGTTTCTAATTTTAACTGGCATTATAATAACAAAATATTTGATACATATTTTAGGCAGAGTCTGAGTTTATCAGATAATCCCTATCAGGAATTTCGGAAAGTTTAGATTTCCCTAGCTTTTAAATATATTTTATTTGATTTTATTATAATGACATTTAGGAAAGAAAAAACAGTAGCATTTATAATTTTGAACCACCCACAGAACCTGGAAATGTCGGCTGGGGATTTGTTGAGCCGAACCCACGAGGAGCTGGTCCTTCTGCTGATCCAACTGAGACGCCAGAGCAGCCAAACGGCCAGAGCCATCGAGCAGTGCTGCAGCGACATACACGATGTACAGGTTGATAGAGAATCCATTATATCAATGTTTTTCTGGTGGGGGGGTCTGTGGTTTTGGCTAATATCAGGTGTCTGGCTTCGTGACTAATTCTATGCTAATTCTTAATTACTTATATTAAATGAAACTTAACTAACTTTAAATGAAGTGTCTTGAAATGAGCCTAAAAACAATACCAATTCGAAATCCTAAACAGAATCGCCTGCGCAGTGCCGAAGGCTTGACTCGAGCTGAGAGCATCCAGCGACTGGACTATTTGAAGCAACACCTTTTGGACTTGGAACGGCACTATGAGAAGAGCAAGCCCTTGGTCAACCTGGTGGACAATATGGTCAAGTTGGGATCACTTTACCGGAACGATGCCAACGGCAGGGTTCAGCCCACAACAATTGAGCGTGTGGAGTTCAATCAGCGGATGCAGGAGCGTCAGATGTTGCAGGAAGAACAGGAGCAATGGGAACGCCTCAGTCCCAATCAGGCCGAGTTACAGGTGTGTTCAAAAAGCCTTTTAAACTTAATAATATGTTATCTTATCAATGTTTCTATTTAATAAATAAAAAATTTTATAATACCTCCTTGCTCAGGCTAAAGTACATGAGCTCTACCAACTGGATCAACTCCTGCAGGAGGAGTCTGGAACTCTGCAGAGCCTGCAGCGGGATAAGGAGGACCTCGAGCGAGCTTTGGGCGGCCTGAGGGCTCGTATCCAAGACAGCAATGCGACTCCCATGGCTCTGGAGGCGGCCAAGAAACAGCAACACATTTTGGAGCGCGAGCTGTCGCGTGTCCATCAGCTTCTGGCTGAGAACTCAAAGGTATCCAAGGTGCCTAGTAGAAGTTTTTTGCATTTTGTGTCCACATCTGATAAGATGCGTCTTTATATATATGTCTGCTTGAGCTTAGCATGTCGCTTATGTAACTAACAACAACTAATTAAAAAAGTGTAATCCATTTCAGAGCTTTCAATTTCATTTGTTTTGTTTTCTTGTTTCGTCTATGCAGTTTGTGATGAAACAAATGGAAACTGTTTTACGGTTTCTTTATCCCTCCATTCATCCTAAAAGCATTAGTTTTTTCAATTAAACAAAAAAGATATCCCTCAAAGGAATAATTAAATTACTTTTAAAACAAAAGTTATCTTTAACATGTACCTATTCAAAAGCTCAACTATAGAATTGAATGCAAAAGACTTCTCATTTTTGTAGCTTCTGCTGCATGTGCCCGCCAAAATTTAGGAGCAACCCAACTAAACCCCAAAATCTAACCTTTCAGAAACTGGAGCAGACCGTGGCGGGTAATGCTCGACTGGAGCAGGAGCTTTTGCTTCTGCGCCAGAAAGTGCAGGACACCCGAGGAGCTAGCACCAACGGCATCGATGCTGCCGGACCCATGAATGGCGACCAATCCGCAGCTGTTTTGCAATCCGAACTGGAGCGCGTCCAGTCCTTGGTGGGGGATATGCAGAGGCAGCGCCATGAGCTCAGCACCGCAGTGCGTCAGCTGACAGAGAACTCGAGCAGGTTGTACCAGGAGATTGGAAAGCAGGAGGTGATGAATGGCGGCGGGGGCTCCACCAACGGCAGCCTGAAGAAGCGCAGCAACTCGACCAGCTGGACCGAGACGGACCTGGATGCTAACATGCTGAAGAGCGGCAGTCGACAGCATCTAAACGACTCCAGCCTGAACCTATCCACTCCCCTGTATGTGGACACCAATAGCTCCTCGAAGTTGACCGACTATAACCGCTACAACGGAGGCGGCAGCAACGATGCCCTAGAGATGAGTGGAATGGAGAGCGATGGATTTTTGGAAAGCAACCCCTTCGCCATGGGCCTGGAGAAGCAGGAAATCAAGACCGTGAGGATTGTGAAGCGGGAATCGGAGCGCCGGCATCGAGATCGCAGCGAACGGGGACTGAGCAGCTCCATTCAGAATTTGGACCAGGTCCTGGAGGAGGAGATGTATGCCCAGCAGCAGCGCGAGCAGAATGCCATGTATCCGCAAAACCACCAGGAGCCGCCGATGACCAATGGTCACCACAGTCGCTCCAAGTCGCTGCCTAGAAACTACAGTGAACCACCTAAGCCGCGGCACAGTCGGTACATGAACGGAAAGACCAACGGACACCACCACTACAACAATGGAGGTGGCTATGACTACGACCGGAATAGCAACTACGAGCACCAGCCACCACCGCCGCCGGCACCACAGAGCAACGGGCATCACCAGCAGAGGGAGCACCTCAATCCCTTGGCCAATGCCTACTTCGCCAAGCAGCTCCAGCAGCAGGCGAATCCTTCACGGGACAGTGCCCGCGTGGCCCTGCGCACCAAAACCGACTCCATGCAGAGCCTGAACAAGAGCCTCACGGACCTCAGTCCGGAGCCGGTGTTCCAGAGCGTGGCTGCCCGCCAGATCATCAACGAAATGTCTGCCGGATCAGCTTCGGAGGACACAGAGAAGGTGGTGGAAAAAGTGCCACCTCCACACAAACATCGACGGGCAGTGCCCCGGGAAAAGAGGCGCCACTACACTGCCCCCAACAATGTCAACCAGAAGGCCATGGAGAAGGTGCAAGCCGAGAATGATATGAATCGCAATGTAAGTGTAGTTTTTAAGATTTTAAACTTAAACCTTAAACTTAAATAAAAAACATGTTACAGAACACAAACTGGCGAGCTCGTGATGACCTGGACATGGAGGTGGCTCTACGGCCGCGAATGAATGCCCCCGATGTGGTGCGCTCTGCTCTGGGTCAGGGTGAAAAGATTTCGGAGAACACCATTGATAACTTGCTCTTGGCGCCCAACAAAATAGTCATACCCGAGCGTTACATACCAGAAACAGTATGTATTTTATCAATATTATTAAAAAATAACCATTTTCTGATAAATCAAATTACGAACAGACGCCCGAACTGTCGCCGGAGGAAAAGAAACGTCGTCAGGAGAAGGTCGAGTCTATCAAGAAAATGCTGGCCGAAGCTCCCATTAGCAGCAACGTATGTTTCATTCTCTTTAATGATTTATTATGTTTAATAAAAATATTCTAAAACAGGAAAATGAGAGCCTGCCGCCAAGCAAACTCAATGCTGAGAAGAAACAACGCGAGCACCTGTTGCAGCTCAACCAAATCCTGGCCCAACAGGTGATGCAAGTCAGCAAGATCGTAGCCGGTGAGTAGAATGCATCCAGGGTTATCTTAGGTCTTTTACCATCAGTAAAGTTCCAATTGTGTTAAGTTCCAATTGATATCCCAAAGCATATCGCGATTCAATCGTATAAGCAATGCCTTGCAAGTTCCGTTTCTGTTCCATGTTTATGTTTATTACTAATATGCTCTCCAAATCCAAATGATATTACTACTATATGTGTATATATGACTAAGCGTTAATTCAGTGTATTCTAACCATGGCAGAGTCCCGACTACCTCTGTCTATCTCCCCCTCCATTTCAATCTGTCAATTTTATGCTCTTCTAATCTCTATATATGTATCTTCTTTCGACTCTTTCTAATTTCTAGACGATTAATGATAATACATATCATAAGCATACCATCTAATCTAATGCGTTAAGTCCCCAGTTCGAATAAGATATCTCAGATCATCCCCCCACCTCATTGCGAGCTCATCGACGGCGCCCGACTTCATAGCCCCTTTCTCACAACCAAGAACACACCTTCCACACCCACACTCACTCACTCGCCCCGCAAACAACTTCAAACACTGTCAACAAACAGTCAATCGTACAAACATTTCCAAACTATTCTCCACCTGTGTCCTCCCATTCGTTCGCTTTGCACTCGACCAGTTCTATAATCTATAATTAATCGTAAATTAAGTAACCCTTTGCATATGAGAGTTCTATGAACAGTTTCATCTTCCATATTGCGTATACGCAGTGTTGGCCCATAGACATATCTGAAATTGATTTAATAATTCAAAAATCAAGAAAAATTTGGGGAAAACAATTCAAATAATTTGGTTTTCATTTCGAAATAAAGAAATATTAGTTTGTTAGTTTATTTTATAGGATATTTATTTATACATTTCATTTAATGTATTTCATTTGTTTTTATGTATTTATATTCGTTTTATTTTATATGATTATTTTATTTATTTTGCATATTTTTCTAGGCAACCCCACTAGTCAAAACTAATCCGCAAGTAGCCTGTCGAGTTGTTTTTGTTCACATTTTGTGTTTTACATTGCATTGCATTTGATTTACGTTTCACTTTGTGTTTGCAAATCGATAACTGAGAGGGTACGCATCACGACTCGTGGAACATACATATATAATATATATCTTGTTCAGTACATTCGAAACATACAATATATGCAAAAATAGTACGTTACATCTAAGTATAGAGAAACTACACACGCGAAATTGAGATTTAAAGCATGCTAAACTCACAAAAACTCACTCCAAACTAAAAAAAAAAAGAGAAAACTTCACAAAAACAAAAAGAAAATACTAAACATAAAACAATAGAAACAAAAAAATAGAAAAACTACAACAAGAATAAACAGCAACGCAATAGCAACAAGAACAAGTACAACAACAACAAGCACAAGAACAACAACAACAACAAAAGAAATACGATTCCGTAAGTCCAGGTTTGTACACATTTCGATTAATACAATATTCATAAATAAACAATAAACCGAGTATTGTAGCTTCCATGCCATGCATTCCTCATATAATCACGCCAAAAAGTCTGCCTAGCTTTAATGATGATGTTATATTGGCCCCATAAATTAATCAACCTGCACGCCATAACTATAATTGTAAAATATAACACCTTGGGAAAAAAGCACTCCTACACTAATCCACTAAACACGAAACTTACCAAACACCCCAAAAACTATAAAGGAAAAAGTTAGCAGCACTTCTACCGAAGCACTAATATCACTAAAATGCAAACTATTGGAAAAAAGGATATACGAATAGAATTGGTTAGAAAATTAACTATTGTATAGAGGAGAAGTTATTGAAAAACCATATTTTTCACTCTAAGACCAAAATCTCTTTAAGCAAGAATATTGTTTAGGAAATGTTTGAGAAAGTTTTGAAATCGAATTTCATGCAAATTGCTTAGTTTCGAAACAAAATTTCTGCACTGCCTAACATGCGTATCAAAGTTTGTCAAACAGAGTCAAGATGCGATAAATCGCTGACGAAAACGAGTAAGTATAAGCTCAAAGCACCAATAAAACAGCTAAGACAGGAGTAGCAGCAAGAATCAACAAACAACTTTTACAAACAAGCCCAACACAAACCAAAACTTACACGATATATATACTTCCAAATGGGTTATCGGTGTACTTTTTTCTATTTATACTTATATATACTTCAAACTTTTACAGCACGCTTGGAGGGGTTTTTGGTCTAAGCTATAACATTTTTATGATACGATGCACTAACTTTCGGCCATTTTTGTTAACCCACAGAAAAAGCCATGGCCGAAAAAGCAAACCAGGAGGAGGAGGACGAGCTGCGACCGGAGTCGCCAAGCGAACCACTGCCGATATTCCAGCAACGCGACAATTTTTATAGCTAAACGACAACAGCAACAACTAATTAAATAACTCCGAAAGCGATTATTGAATATATTAATCAGGCACAATATCCGCTGCATTTATCTTGAGAATCAAACTAGGAAATTTGCTAACAATTTTAATCGAAAATCGTATCAATTCATAAATGTGACTGAGTTATATGGAATGTTATATATCTGTTGAAAAGACTATTGAAAATCGGAAATCAGACGTAAATTGGGACAAGAAAACGATTGTTATCAATACTATGCATATTATTATTATATATATACAACATACATATACAATATGGAAAACAAAGATTCAACATATCAATTAAAGCAGAGTATTGCAAAGTCATTAACGAAAAAATATATCAATTAAACACAATTAGCGGGCGTTCTGAACTGTAGGAATATCGATTGAAAAATCAACGTAGTGTCAGATTCAATTATGTTCGACTTGAGTTGGATTTGAGGCGGCGAATCAAATACGTTCCTGAAAGGCTTACGAATGGAAATTGGTCAAAACTCATGACAAAATTCATGACAACTAAAACAATAACTTTAAAGACTTTTGTAACCGACTTTTCGAGAGTAGCGCATTTTCTCTACAAAAATAACTAACCAAGCAAACAAACAACTGCAGTTGAAACCACTTTTGGAGCCAATATTATTGCATTTGATATGAACAAGTTTTTAAGATCAGTCAGCAAAAGATATATCAACAGCAAGGGCATCAAAATCTATAGCTAGAGACTCAGAATCGAACTCAACCAACAGCAATCTTATAGGACAGAAAACGCACAGCGCACTCAAAGCACTTTCAACCTTCACAATTTCCCCCCAAAAGGTACCTATCGCAATTATTAATAATGGAATAATAATATACATAAATGTATAACTGAAACATAATTGAATTGTATTTAAACGAGAAAATATAAGAAGCAACGCTGAATACGACATGCATACATTAATTTTAAATTATAAATATTTAAACGAGCATAATGCTATAATATACACAAGCGTACATATAATTATTTAAATGTAGGTCAATTAGCCAGGCAATTAACGAAAAAATTGGAAATGGAAAACTGGGGAAGCGGTTTTAATGAAATATTGGATCATGTTGGTGAATGTTACAAAAAATGCAATACAAGTCAATGGATAAAATTATATGCAATCGCTGGTTGAATTTAATGTCTATATAACTTTAAAAGTTATTGAAAACGCATAGCTCTATTCAAACCTATATATAAAAAATTTTAATCGAAATACCCCACAAGATAAACAACGAGAAATTGTTAATAGAAAAACATGAATCTTAATGCAAGCGATACATGCAAAATTGTACAAAAATATATTTTAAGTTCTTAGTTTTTAGTTGTTATTACGATGATTATGTTACAGCTACGACAATTTGGTTTAAGGTATATTTTCTTTAATCGTAAGTTACCTATGATTCCATAAGTTTTTTTTTGTACATTTCGCGGTGCTATATGGATGTGTATACATATGTAGATTACTTTCATTCTATGAGTTCGTGCATACTCTGAAAACAATCAGGCAAAGTCAAATTATTGGTAAGCACTGTCAGATATGTAGATTGTCAGGCTTCAAATTGCAACCGCACTAAGCATATACGCACGCATACTCCCTAGATACGAAAACACAAATGATGACAACATTAAAGAACCCACAAAAAATATTTATTGCATATATATACATACAAATAAATATACATAAACATATACATAAAGCTGTACGTCATAATATAGTAAGAGTTGAAGACGATAAACTGCGAACGAGAAATGTTATCAATAAAGATTATAGTTGAAAATTCAAATTACTGATTGCTTCCTTTATAACAATAAAATGGCGAAGGTTTTGGGAAACAGGAACTACATTCTATTCACTGATCTAATGGCGAATCTAAGTCTTGGTTCCTACTGCCGGAAAAATCAGGATCAATGAATCTAGGCGCTAACAGCTAAGCTCTGAATATGATACCGGGTATTTAATATAATGGTTTATCAAATACCTGGTATACAATTTGTAGGTTTTTTTCACTCAATGTATTGACCGCAAAATTACCAGCATTTTCTCGCATTAACAGAGGCAATTACCGAGTATTTTGCGGCTATTCCAGATAAGTTTTGTCGCATTGCGAACCTGACTAATTACAATATGTTCAAACATATACTGTCTCAGATTGGCAGGTATTCGAATATATTAAAAAAAACAAACCTATATTATCGGTAACCAATCAGGTTAATTGTATTGAGATCTGATGATGCGCACAAATACAAATTGAAATGACAGGGAGTATGGGAGCAGCAGATATAGTAAAATGATAAAAACTCTACAAGCGACATTGCCCCACTATTAATTTTACTGAATAAAGCCGAGCTCCGAGTAAATTTTAGTCGAAGATGTGCGGATAAAGCGCGGTGTTCAGGCAAATCGTTTCCTAAAAAATAAACTCGTAAATTGCAACACGTCAAGGGACTGCAGGTATCAGTATGTTAACCGCCGTTGCCGCCTGTGTAAGTCCCGGCGTTTGTCCTTTGGCGGGCCGTAATTTAGTGGCAGCCCAACCCCATTTCAATCGCATATTTCACGCAGCTGTCCTTGTTCAGCGTGATAAGCTCACAGGCTTTGCTTCTACAGGCAGGTCCCAGCAATCGAGAATGCGTCAGTATCTCCAGGGCGGCGGTGTTTGTCCCACATTTTACCTCGTCTTTGTTTTTATACCTTTTTTATGCCATTTTTCAGTGCCTCCGCCAGCTACGATTTACAGGCCAAAGAGTTGGCGGCGGTTTTAATCCAGGTCCACGTCCAGCACAATCGGGTCCGCTGCCATCATGGAGAAGGCAATTACCATGCCCATAGCAACCAGAAGCAGCATTGGTATCACCATTTACTGGGACCGGCTTGCCAGCATCTAGGCAGCCTTCGGGACCAGCAATCACCACACTATGTATAGGCCACCCACACCACCGTTACGAGACATTTCCGCACAAGCTGAAGCCGTTTGTCATAGCCGGAATATAAAAAGGGTACATTTCAAAATGTTTGGGCTCCAATTCCCAGAATTTTCTGGGGATCCCCCACAAAATATATTGCGAATAATGTAAGAAATATTTTGTTTGTAGGTTTTAATGGAGATTGACGGAGAATCGATCTACAAATAGTTAAAGGTATTCCGCTTACAAATCGAATGATTATTTGCAAAGATATGACCTTCGCCGTGGGACAAATTGTTTATCAATACATTTCCCACATTTTGAAAGGGGATCCCTCAGAAAATATGACGAAAAAGCTAAAAAATATTTTGTTTGTAGGTTTTTATGCAGATTGACGGAGAATCGATCTACAAATCGTTTAAGGTATTACGCTTAAGAATCGGATGATTATTAATAAAGATATGGCCTTCGGTGGGGGCCAAATTGTCCTTCCAGGCATTTCTAACATTTTGAAAGGGGATCCCTCAGAAAATATGACGAAAAAATCAAGAAATATTTTGTTTGTAGGTTTTGATGCAGATTGACGGAGAATCGATCTACAAATCGTTTAAGGTATTACGCTCAAGAATCGGATGATTATTAATAAAGATATGGCCTTCGGTGGGGGCCAAATTGTCCTTCCAGGCATTTCCCACATTTTGAAAGGGGATCCCTCAGAAAATATGACGAAAAAGCTAAAAAATATTTTGTTTGTAGGTTTTTATGCAGATTGACGGAGAATCGATCTACAAATCGTTTAAGGTATTACGCTTAAGAATCGGATGATTATTAATAAAGATATGGCCTTCGGTGGGGGCCATATTGTCCTTCCAGGCATTTCCCACATTTTGAAAGGGGCTCCCTCAGAAAATATGACGAAAAATTCAAAAAATATATTGTTTGTAGGTTTTGATGCAGATTGACGGAGAATCGATCTACAAATTGTTTAAGGTATTACGCTTAAGAATCGGATAATTATTAATAAAGATATGGCCTTCGGTGGGGGCCAAATTGTCCTTCCAGGCATTTCCCACATTTTGAAAGGGGAAAATATGACGAAAAAGCTAAAAAATATTTTGTTTGTAGGTTTTTATGCAGATTGACGGAGAATCGATCTACAAATAGTTTAAGGTATTCCGCTTAGGAATCGGATGATTATTTGCAAAGATATGACCTTCGCCGTGGGACAAATTGTTTATCAATACATTTCCCACATTTTGAAAGGGGATTCCCCAGCAAATATGACCAAAAATTCAAAAACTATTTTGTTTGTAGGTTTTGATGCAGATTGACGGAGAATCGATCTACAAATCGTTTAAGGTATTCCGCTTAGGAATCGAATGATTATTAATAAAGATATGGCCTTCAGTGGGGGCCATATTGTCCGCCAATGCATTCCCTACATTTTGAAAGGGGATCGCCCAGAAAATATTACGAAAAAGCTAAAAAAAAACATTTTGATTGTAGATTTTTTGAATGCTGATTGGCGAAGAATCGATCTACAGATCAATCATGCTATCCCGCTTAAGAATCAGATAACTATTGATGATATGGGCTTCGCTGTTGGCGAAATTTATACACTTATTGAAATGAATGAAAGTGAATGAATGATTTACTTCACCTGTTTAAACAAAACCTTCTTTGAGCTGGCGGAGGTTTCATATTGAATGTAATTTTTTGCTATAAAACGTATAAAATATGGCTATCATTAAATAATAAAATAAAGTCATAATGGATATCATCAAGAATTCATTCCTGGGAATATTGCTGTATGGATTTTTTGTATCAAGTTCTGCCCAGGTCAGAGAATGTCCCGGTGCCTGTTCATTGCAATTCCGTTGCAATCCCTATGATAAGAACCTTTTATGGGCAATTTCCGAAGGCGTTTGTCGTGCTTTTCAAAACGGATGTTTATTTTCATCTCATAACTGCCAAAGAGAAAATAAATGTTTGCGGCGTAAGTATTTTAAAGCGAATTATAAATAATATTCATAAAGTTTAAAATTTGTTTCAGCTTTGAATTCCACATCCAAAGCGAGATGTATTCAATATTGCCCAGTGACATGTCCTTTAGGAGGACCCCAGGTTTGTGCCTCATTTAGCTATGTGGACATCAGGGGGATGAACAGAGATCGCCAAAGAGTTTTTCAGAACCGTTGCTACTTAGACCAATTTTCATGCCAAAATGACAATGGTAAGTGGCTTTTACTATTCACCTATATATTTTATATATATTTCATTAAAATATTTTATTACAAATAGCTTATATTGGTGACCCATCCATCGGATCATGCCCATAACATGTAAATTTCAATAAATCCTTAAATAAATTAAAAAAACATAATTTTTCTTATAAAATCATAAAGTCATTTATGAAATAATTTGCTCAAAAGCCTAAAAGTATATAAGCTTTAAATATACCTGCATTTCTCCATATACTCAAAGTTGTTTTTAATGTTAAAAAATGTACTAATCAATGAAAAAAAAATATATAAATAAAATACTATGGCGTCATCACACGTGTTGTTTAAAAAATATAAATCAGGTCTCACCAGGTTGAGTACATTGTTTGCAGAAAAATATGGTCACGATATGAGTTCGATATATGCGTGTCCTAAATTTGTATACAAAAACCATATATAAAACGGATTATGAGAGCTTTAGATAGTGACAGTTTTATTGCTCCACCGATGAAATGAAGTGGATCTTCTTCGCAGTTATTTTTGCCATCCTAGGATTGTCAATATGTGGACCTGATTGTGGTCGCTGTGTTGCCCGTACTGAGTATCTCTGCGGAAGGACTGTTAGAAATCGTGAAGAGGTGTATTGCACCTTTACAAATCCCTGCGAGATGAAGCGACGAGCTTGCCTAAATAGGGAAGGTAAGTCTTACAGAAAAAAAAAGGTTTGACGCTTATTTAATCATCAACCATATTTCATCAGAGTGGCGGAAATTTTCAACAGGTCGATGCACACGCGACTCGCCTGCTTGCACACAGTAAAGGGAAAATCACCTGGTCCCAGGAGAAGCAGCTGAATATTTTTATAAAATTGTATAAATATTGACACAATTGACAGCACAAAATATATAAGGCAATATTTTTTGGGAGAACACAAAAACAGTTTCGGAACTTATCTTTAATACGAAATTTTTAATCATCGCGTAAGGTTGCACAGTAAAAATGCAAAGTGCCTGCACTTTGGGCAACACAATTATCCTCATTTGCGTAATTCTAGAGCTCGGTATTGGAATCGGAATAGGAGTAGAGGCTCAGCTGCTGATTTCTTTGACAGGTGAGTCAAAGTATTTCGAAAAGATGGAAGCTCTTTGTGTTAAATTTTAAGCCATTTTAGGTCCCAAAAAGTGCCATGATGTGTGTCCCATGGGTTATCGTGTAGTGTGCGCCCTAGATGTTTTAGATGGCTGTTTGCGCACTTTTGCAAGCAGCTGTGTAATGCGCATGTACAACTGCAAATACCAGAAGGGTAAGACATTTAATTCCTCATATATATATATATTTATTATATTTTCAAAATCCAGACTACCGCATTATAGCAGATCGTGCCTGTGAGTTTATAACCAACGACGAACTCAAAAGGTTGGAACTCTAGTGACGGCTAGACGAAACGAAACGCTGCCTAAGCTCGCCGCCAGAGGGTGCTAGTGCAGGGATGGCGCACGCGTCGTATACGCGATATGTGGCAAGGAACGTTGCGTGGATGCAAACGGAAAGGATATATACCAGCACTCATCCATTGTGTTTCTGCTGTTTTTATGTGTAACTCTCTGGCTCAGGCTCAACTCTCTAGGCTCGCGTCACGTCATCTCCGCGAACTAAAATCATTTCCAATCTCCTCCTTTTTATCCTGCAAAACTATCCTTTTTGTGTTTTGAATCAAAATAAATAGTACAGAGTGAATAATCAAATTTCTCGCTGGCGCAAATCCACACGCAAAGTGTTCAATCCGAAAGAAGAGACCCTTCTTTGGAACAAAACGAGCGACAGCGCAACGAGGCGCAAGCGAAAAATTGTTTGGGCAGGCAAGCAGAACCAGCAGCACAAAGGAAATACTACCCATAATCGACTGTTTTTGAAGGGAAAATAGCGAGGACCGAGGTCTGAAAAGTTTTCTCTATAAAGTCGCCTTTAACAGGTTGGTTGCTACCTAATTGTTGATTATTTCTGCACGAAAGGCGGGGAACCAGTTACTTTAATGTTGCAATGTTCGCAAATTGCGTATCATAAATTATGTATAACAATCCCATGTGTGTGCCTTTCTGTGAGTCTCTGTGTGTGTGTGTGTGTGTTTGTGGGTATAGTGTGCGTGTTTTGCACGAATGCCAATTTCTTTTGCATACAGTACGGCGATATAAGTTGTTTCATCGTGTCCTATCCCTCATCCTAAATGGCATCGAAATAAGCTAAACTACAATTAAAGACACAAAATATATAGTAAAAAACAATTTATTTAATTTTAGACATTTTTTCTATAAAGTCATTTAATGAAATTCTTTAAACATATACGAGTCTAAGATAAAAACATATAAAAGCTTGTGGAGCTTTTATAAAAAGCTTTGGCATTAAAACATAAAATAAAAACTTCTATTAGAAATGTATTTTTATTGTTGAAGGATTAAAACAGAAACATTACCAGAAACCATATTACAGATTATTGATTTGCATTTGTATTTTAATTTTAATGTTTGCATAATTATGGCATAAGTTTTCCGTATGTATTTCTATTAGGTCAGCGTTGTTCAAAAAAAGATTTTTTGTATGACTATTTAAAAAATAAATTTTTTATTCTAGATTCTAGAATCTTACAAATAATTATCTCATGTGGTATAAAATGACTATCAAATTTAAAAGATATTCAATCGATATTGCTGGTGTGAATTAACACTCGTTTAAACCTAAATTGGAAAATAAATTTATTTAGATTTTTAAACATATTTAAGTTAATGCAAATCACAGTTAGAATATACCGTGATTTCGATCAGGATTATAAGTATCATCACTAGGCTTTTATTAATATGTTTATCGGTGCGACCTTTCAGTGTGGCCAGCTAATGGAACACAAAACGTACGAAGTCCCAATGGAAAAACCGTATCAAGAATCCTTCAATACCATTTGTATAAAATTCTTCAACTAAGAATTTTCACCAGCGTGCTGTGAAATATTTCTATATACATACTTTTTTAATATTTTTTTGAAAAATTACGAAAATAACATAGTAAGATATTTGATATAAAAAACTGACTTCATTCCATTATTTTCCATTCATAATTAATAAAATATATATCAAACTTGAAATGTTGATTTTAACTTATATTTTTAAAAACTTTTTGAAAATACCCAGAATAACAGTTTCTGGCCAAATAGAATAGTTTCCAGTTTTGACCATTTAAAGCTGGCCACACTGGAATGCAACCTGAAGATGTGCAAATTAAATAATAACAAATTAAACGAATGCGTGCGGAGGTGTCCTTAGAATCCAATAAAAAAGTGCATTTTGTTTTTAAATTAATGCTGTTTTAAGTGATTTCAGTAAGTAAAAATGGTGACTTATCATAATATCTTTGAGTTATGCATGTGTAGTTACTGGCTATACAAATGTGTGTTCTTGTGCCGATTTGTTTTTTGTTTCCCCGCCCACAAACGAGGCAAAAATTTATGGGACCCACTGACAACAACAATAGCAATGTCAATATAGCAGGTCCAATGCAATGCCAATCAAAGAAGTGGAAATTTACCGTGAATCAGAACTGTCGGTCTTACTACCCCCACATACTACAATATATAATTCCCGGGTCTTTAGCGTAAGCTACGTACAATTCCTGTGCATTATCCGATCAGTCGAACCAAAAACTACACAGAAAAAATTGAAAAAATTCCGGCACTAAGCTAGTAATTCCAAAATATAATCTATGCATCAACACAAAATTTTAACTCTTTATTTAAATGACAAAATAAGAATACTTTAACATAGAATTGGCTTGCTTATTTAAATAATAAGCCAAGCCCACATTTAAATGTATTTTATTCATTAAACCAATAACTTTAATTTTTATATATTTTTTAAGACTTGGTTTATTTTACCTAATTTAAAACTAACATTAAATAAATTATCAAACTTTTTGTGTTCACCTTCCACATGGGGGACCATTTAATTGGCCTCCATATATGTAAGAGATGTTCGCATATGCTGGTCTTTGAAATTTGAGAAGCGTGTCTTAAAAATTTGACTTTGAATAACAATCAAGTTCAGGTTACTTGGCTGGCATCCGGTATTTTGAAGGGGTCTCGTTACGGCAAATTGCAGTGCACTTTCAACCTTTGACTTTGACATTGGCTCTGGCTTTTCCAGGAATTGTCCGACACCCGCTCTCACTGACCTTGACATTTGCCGTTAAAATACCAGGAGCATTCCTTGTGTGTCATGAGGATGTGGGTGGAAGGTGGGCGGAATGGGGTTTTTGTTCAAGGAACGAAGGTGAATGCGATTCCTGCACGTGTGTAGCTTGCGGCATTGACAGCTTTTAAAGTATTGCACTATATTCTCTCAAACTACAGTTTTCTTAAAAACCTAAAGAATTTTTATTATGATTTAAATAAAACATTTAAATTGATAATATTTATTAATATTATTAATTATTAATAATAGTCTCTTATTAAAAAAAAAATGGATTAAAATAACTCTTAAGATAAGACTGAAAGTAAAATATCCACTGTTCAGAGCCTCGGCAATAGCTTGCCTTATTTTGACGTCACTCTTGGAATGCTTAATTATTGATTTGCGTGTAGGGGTTTTTGTTTTTTTAAACTTTATGGTCAACTGGTTAATAAGGAGCGACGTCGGCGGACAGACAAAAGCAAAAGTAATAAAACCGGAGGAAGGGTACGGGGTGTGGTGCGTGGAGTGCAGGATGGGGAGGGGACCATGTCGATGACGCACGGTGCGATTGCCGCCTGGTTGACGCACAATTGATAAAGTGCAGCCATAAACGCCGGCCAGTATTCTTCCCAACATTGCCTTCCTTCTCCTCCGACAGACAGGAAAAAATAAAATCAAAGATTAATTTCAATGTCTCCGAGACCAATTTGCTTTTATTGAACGTTTCTTTCACAACATCCTTTCGATAAAAAAAAATACAAATGAAGTGAAATTCGCTCATTTGAACAACATTTTCATTGCGCAGGGTAGAGCAACGAGTTCCTTGGGCTGCGGCTGCTGCTGCTGTTGCTTGGGTGCACTTCTGGGCAACGCATTGTCGCCGCCGACCGCAAAGCTGGGCAAAATTATGAACTTGTGTTCCTCGGGTGCAACGGCATCGACCACATCGTTATCGTCCACGGGTCAGGCGGAGAGGAGCGGCGGAGGCGGCGTACCAGGTGGAGGAGGCATCAGTAACGGAGGCGGAGGAGGAGGTGGAGTGACTGGAAGCGGCGGCGGCGGCGGCAACACTAGCGACGGGCTATCCGAAGCCACACACTGCTTTGGTGGTAGTGGAGGAGGTGTAACAGCCTCTGGACCCGAGGAACCTATCAGCCCGGCCAACGGAAGAGGTGCCAGTGGTGCACAGCAACCGTCTGGAAGCAACGGACACGGCCAACTACACAACGAAAACATCGCAATCATGCCGCCCGAGACGCGTCCCAAAATGGTGACGGTCAAGCACCCGGAGTCCAACAAGCCCAAGCCCACCACTAAGAAGAGCAAACCCATCCAGGCGGATCAGGACGTGATCAAGGCACTTCAGCGGTGTCGAGATGAAGGTAAGGGATCCTGACATAATGCTTAAGTCCCTAATGTAGGATCCCCTTGAGCCGGATAGCCAAAATATGTTTTAATGCAAACTCTTTTACAGGAATTAAGCGTCTGGACTTGAGCAAATCGTCCATCACAGTGATTCCAAGCACAGTGAAGGATTGCGTGCAGATCACGGAACTGTATCTTTACAGCAACAAGATAGGTCAGCTGCCGCCGGAGATTGGGTGTCTGGTAAACCTACGCAACCTGGCGCTGAACGAGAACTCGCTGACTTCTTTGCCCGAGTCGCTGCAGAACTGCAACCAGCTAAAGGTTTTGGATCTGAGGCACAATAAGCTGGCCGAAATCCCGCCAGTGATTTATAGACTGCGCAGCCTAACAACCCTTTACCTGCGCTTCAATCGCATCACTGCCGTAGCGGATGATCTGCGTCAGCTCGTCAACCTGACCATGTTGAGCCTTCGGGAGAATAAGATCCGGGAGCTGGGCAGCGCTATCGGGGCTTTAGTGAACCTGACCACGCTGGACGTGTCACATAATCATCTGGAGCACCTGCCCGAAGACATTGGCAATTGCGTCAACCTCAGTGCCCTCGATCTGCAACACAACGAGTTTCTGGACATCCCGGACAGTATTGGCAACCTCAAGTCGCTAGTTCGACTAGGAATGAGATACAATCGGCTGACCAGCGTCCCTGCAACTTTGAAAAACTGCAAGTGCATGGACGAATTCAACGTGGAGGGGAATGGGATTACACAGCTACCGGATGGGATGCTGGCCAGCTTAAGCGGACTCACCACCATTACTCTGTCGAGGAACCAGTTCACCAGCTATCCCACTGGCGGTCCTGCCCAATTTACGAATGTCTACAGCATTAATTTGGAGCACAACCGCATCGATAAAATACCGTACGGAATATTTTCGCGGGCCAAAGGCCTCACTAAGCTGAACATGAAGGAGAATATGCTGACGGCCTTGCCACTGGACATCGGTACCTGGGTGAACATGGTGGAGCTGAACCTGGCCACAAACGCACTACAAAAGCTGCCCGACGACATTATGAACCTTCAGAACCTTGAGATACTCATCCTTTCCAACAACATGCTCAAGAAAATCCCAAACACCATCGGTAATCTGCGACGACTAAGGATCCTTGACTTGGAAGAGAACCGCATCGAAACCCTACCCCATGAGATTGGGCTGTTGCACGAACTTCAACGACTCATCCTTCAAACCAATCAGATCACAATGCTGCCAAGGAGCATCGGCCATCTAGGAAACTTAACGCATTTGTCCGTGAGCGAAAATAATCTGCAATTCCTGCCCGAGGAGATCGGATCGCTGGAGAGCCTGGAGAACCTGTATATCAATCAGAACCCCGGACTGGAGAAGCTGCCCTTCGAGCTGGCCCTGTGCCAGAACTTAAAATATCTAAACATCGACAAATGCCCGCTGAGCACGATTCCGCCGGAGATTCAGGCAGGCGGCCCATCGCTGGTGCTGCAATGGCTCAAGATGCATTCACCTTATAGACAAATGTGAGATGTAGACGGCGTCTGGCGCACCGTGTATGTGGGCAGTGACTGCTATTACCAGTACGAGCTACAAACGGTGAGCCAGGCGCCCGGAGGAGCAGCCTCCGGATCCGGGGGGTCCAGGAGCGGCGAACGTCGCTAACGGTGCGATCTCAGCTAACGGGCAAGAGATCCCTTCCCCATTCCCAATCCCAATCCCAACCGTTTAAGGGATATGCCACATTAAAAAGGTTTTTTTTTCACTTTAAATTACAATCTATGTACATATTCTTAAGTGAAATATTGTTATTTTGTGAACTATTTCTTAAAAGTAAAAAAGATAATCATAAACAAGGATGCCATTTTATACATAACCTTATCTTATTTTTATATTCCATTTTAAAATCGACTATTGAAAACAAAATATTTTTATTATACATTGATAAGACACTTATTTTTTTACTTTTCAATGTGGCTTATCCCTTTTAACCGACTGGAGTGCGTTGGCTGACAAATCGATAGCTTTAAAACGTTATACCAATGTCCCGCGTATTGTAAACTGCCCCATTTTGCTTTTCCCTTTTGTGTTCAAGTTCAGAGTCCACATTTTAGGTTCAAATTTAACTCAATGCTTCCAAGCTAGTCAAAAATGTAACACGCGAGAAAACGAAAGTAAATTGAAAGCTTTAAAGTTGAAATCTTTTGTTTGATCTTGGTCATGGAGAAAGCTAAATCTAATGTTCAAAACTACACAACAAAATACGCAAGCGCCAAGGAATTGTTTCAAAACAAAAAATGTTAAAAAAAAAAAACCAAAAATAAATAAATGAAAAAAAAAATGGTTAAGAACTTATTAAACTGTGTACACATAAATCGTAGATGTATTTTGTATAAGCAAGCGCAAACGATCACTATCCAAAAACCCTGTAATTTAACTGAATAAGCAAGGAATACCAGAAATTTTTGTAGCGTCCGCAGGCAAAGCTATATTCACGCATATTTGTGTGAGAATCATAGGTAGACTTTCCGAGACGCAGCTAAAGCAGCATTTTGTACATTAGTATAAGCATAAACAAACCAAGTATCGTAATGTGGCATTACGGTGTTAAGCTAGCGAATAACAATGTTGTATACTTCGCCATATTAATGTGCGTACTTTATTTGATGGAATGTAATAGATGATTTTAATGCATTTAGTTATCATTACTTAATCAACGATAGTTGTATGACGTGCAAAATAAGTAAAAAAAAAAAGAGTAAATATTTAATATCTTCTACATAACTGATAAGCAGAAAAGATATCTAGAGATAACAATTGAGTCAGAGTTGCTGTTGTAGAAAAGTTTGATTACAACTTTTTATACACACATCTATTCATCTGCATTAAAAGGTTTGGAGGAAAGGTGTTTTGACATCGGAAATTAAAAACAGTATAATCAATTATGTGTTTGTTTGAAAGAAGTACGCACTTAAATAAATCCACTTTTTCGAGTAATGGAATAGTTTGCAAAGAAAGGATCCCACACTTGAAACAATCCCCCACAGTCAAAACAGATTTTGGAACAACTTTGAAATCAGAAACGCCTCTAAATAAGCTCAAGAATATAAAAACAAGCAAATTCTTTATTTTTATATAAAATGCATGTCTTGAAGCAACAAGAAAAAATAAAAATATATACATATACATATATAACTTTTTGAGCTACTCTCCGCTGCAATGCAACGCTAATGGGCTTTAAACTTTTATCAAAAATCTGAAATCAATAAATCAACGAAGCTAACTTTAACTGTTTTACATCCATATTTACACATATACACTCATACGTACGATCAACTTTTACAAAAGTATTTTTTGAGAAATCGGAAGAGCCAATGGAACACTCAAGATCAACACATACAATAATTATTTCAGGACTCCATGAAATAATTGTACATAATGTATGTACATATATTTTTCAAACAAACTGTATGCGGCAGGGTAAACTAAACTGACAAAGGTAATTTAATTACAAGCAAAAAAGTAATAAAATAATGATAACATAGCAACATGTTTCCAACGGTACAAAACTGAAAACGTAAACGTAACAGAATTAAAAATAAATGTAACAGAATTACAAATAAATGTTAAAATTAATAATCGCACACTAGAATGATAAACTCACAGCCCAATAAGGAATCGAAATCGGAACAAGAAGTTGGCGAATTCGAGCCAGCCACAAATAGATACAATAAATGTTAATTGAGGTCAAGTTAAATGAAAATAAAATGTACAAGTTATATGGTAAATACATATGTCAAGTCAAAGTATAATGATATTCCTAATGTGAAAAAAACTATTTAAGCATACCTAAATATTTGCGAAATAAAAAATGGTTAAAATACGTTAAAAGAAAAACGGTCTGCCCAAGTTTGAATATATATACAGTTTTATTTGGCCTGGCAAGGCTGACTGCTTGAGATCGCATTTAATCAGTAAGTACCCTCGATTTTTGTTCTGTCCATATATTATGTATATATCTTCAAGGAATTAATATTGTCAGTTCAGGAAGTCAATAAAACCTGTTCTCAAAACCCGCTTTTAAAACACATCAATCGCATTACGAGATTTTTTTATTCAAATTTGGAATTTTTATTTATATTCTTTATTTTATTTCTTTTTTTTTAACTTTATGGATTAGTTAAAAAAAAAACCATGTTTTTGAAAAATATCGAGACAAAATTTACTTTTCTTGCTATTGGGCCATTTTTATTACAACCAACTCAAATTAAGGTAAACATGATTCATCCTAAATGACTTGTCGTAAATACCTTTGAAACAGACTTAAAACAGAGGTAGCAGCTCTAAACAGCTGTTGCTGTTCTTTGTACTCAAGACTGGCTGGTGATAAGGCGCAAAAACTCGTCAGTCAGTTTATAAACAAATCCCAAGGAGAAAGCAACGATAAGGAACACTGAGCCTCAGCACACACAGGTAGACAAAATGGCAAGGCATTAATGTGCAAAGTGAAGTAAGCGAAGGTCATTAATGTTCAAACTGAACCGAGAAAGTACTTTGACGGAAAGGTTAATGCAATCTGGGTATTTGCTTTGTTCGACTTGAATCACTGAGTACATACGACATAAGTGGGGAATATAAGAGTATTACATTCACGAAGGCAGAGAAAGATTGGATATTGTTACCATTCTATTATAAACCATTAAACTTACAGCCTCACCATGGTACCCTGCTCATTTATATTGCTGGCTTGGATCTTGGCCTTCGTAGCTCCCTTACCCAGTTTTGGATATTCTCCTCGAGAAGACGAAAGATTGATTCGCGAATACAAGCAGCAACTGGAGCTGAACCACGCCAAGATCGCCAGAGATCTAGTGCATCGAGCAAACTGGGCTGCTGTGGGCAGCATCTCCACAAATAAAATCGTCGAGAGTTATCCGATGGTCAACATCATTTCCACGGACGATAGCGACTCCGATGGCAAATCTACAGGACGGATACGATTCTTGCTCACTGATTTGGACTTTACTGGCCCGGATTGGGAGCATAACAATAAAGTGACTCTGATGTTCAGCGATGACCAGACGTTGAATTGCCAGAAGGCTGGCAAAGATCCAATGGAACCCACTTGTGCTCGCACCATGCTAAGTGGACAGGTGAAGAAGGTCTGTAATAACATTAATTAAATTAAAATCTTAAAATGTAAAATATTCATTCTCCTTACCCCTTTAGATGAATCCAAACGATAGCAGTTATCAGCCTGCTCTGGATGCTTTCGAAAAACGCCATCCAGCAGCCAATAATTGGATTAAAGGTAGATTCAAAAGCACGTAGCTGTTATCTTTTTATAACATTTATTTCCTTATAGCCCACAATTTCTACCTGTGTGAGCTGGAAATTCGTAACATCTTTGTTCTTGACTTCTATGGAGGCCCACACCAGGTCAGCGCCTCGGACTATTACGCTATTAAAGCGTAGATTACTCATTTGGGAAACAACCTGACGCCTCATTGTATTTTTTAATGCGCCACAATATAAATGATAAGTAAATTGATCAAGGAAATTGAAAGAATAAATTAGTAAACAAACAAAAGGAGTCTTTGACCACTTATCAGCGAAAACGCATTACTTTCCTTCACGTACACTTTTTGAAGATTTCGAGGTACATAAGTACATATATATATAAATATACATATATAATGAAAAAATATATATTCAACAGAAGCTTCTATAAGATAGGGTAGGTTGATAATTCCAGATTGATTTTTCGAAATTTTTCAACATAAACAATATTAATTCAAATTATAAAAAGATATACTGAAAGAAATATTCATCATTCCCTCAATGGAAATCTCCCTTGGGTGTGGTTAAATTTTATGTATATTTTAAACGCATGTTTCCAAAGGTAATCGATATAAATGAATTGGCGTTACGCCGTGGATTAGTCTTTTAAGAGGGTTATGGTGGGGGTTGTTTAATGAGACCCCGGCACCATGCACAAAGTAGCGTCGATTTTTTGCAGCTGCGGCAGTATGTCGCGAAGCTTGGAGCGGTAACGCACATCTTTAGCTATGGGATTGTACTCCAGGTAGATGGTTTGCAGGCCCTTGTTTACCTTGAGCAGTTCAATGTTCTTCCAGTCATCGACGCCGTTGTGATTAAGCCAAAGCTCCTCCAAATGCTCCAGTTTCTCCAAATTACCAATGGCCTTCAAACGGTTCTTGGCAAGATCAAGGGTCTCCAGTTTCTTGTTCTCGGAGAGGTTTTCGATAACCTCTATGCCGTTCTCCGATATGTAGAGCTCTCGCAGATTGGAGAGCTTCTCAAGGTTCTCGATCTTTACAATTCGATTAGCCTGCAGGCTAAGGATTTCCAGGTTTACAAGAGTGTCGAGATTCTCGATCTTGGCAATTTTGTTCTTGCCCAGGAAGAGCTGTCGCAGGTTCACCAACATCTCAATGTTCTCTATCTTTTTCAACTTATTGTCGCCCAGCTCCAGCATTGTGAGATTGGTCAGCATGCCCAGGTTCTCGATTTCAGTGATGCGGTTCGCCACAAAGTAGATCTTGTCCAGCTTCACGAGTTTGTCCAAGTTCTCGATTTTGGTCAATCGGTTGAAGCTGAGGTCCAGCAGCTCCAGGTTGGTCAACTCGTCCAGATTCTCGATTTTGGTTATCTGGTTGTCGTAAAGTTCCAACTCCAGAAGGGACGTCAACGTTGAAAGGTTCTCGATCTTTTTGATCAGGTTCCAGCGCAAGAACAGACGCTCGATCCGCGTCAGGGGCTCAAAGTTCTCCAGCTTCTCGATTCGGCGGTGATTCAGATCCAGTTCGTAGCACTCTGGATCGATTGTAATTATCTCCTCGATGGAGGACACATCCTCGGCAGGTATCACCTGGATGCCGGCGGTTGGCTTTGCCACTTCCGTTTCGTTCATCGCTCTGTCAGCATCGCCCATTTCGAATGTGAGTTTACCCGGTAATTCAAATCAGGAGGTGACTTATTTAGAAAATTCTCCGGCAACTTGACTTGTTTATTTCGCTAGCACAAGGTGTAGATAAGCTAAGGGTGACACATGCCGGGGCTTTTCTGACGTCACAACATCGCTAATGCTTAATCAAGGTGTGTAAGAGGTGTTTAAGCTTTCCCAAAAGCTAGATTCATGTTTCCCATAACTTTTTCTACATTGAAAGAGATTCTTCTAAACAATACAATTGGTAGTACATAATTTTACCACCTTTAAATTTTAAATTCCATAGCTATTATAGTCTTTTAAAATGTACAGGAATACAAAATATTTGCACATCTCTGATGAACATGGTATGGACACTGGGTCCAGTGTTAGAAAACGCTCCTCAACGCCACCAGCTGATTTGCAAGCGTGCTATGTTTAAGTGGAAACTGCAACTTGCAAATGGCTTAAATATGCTGCCAATAATGCTATGAATTCACAGTCAACTAGTTGTATGAAGTAATAGTGAAGAGCCTAAAATTCCAAAAGAACAATTGCTTCTGGATAGGCGTAGCTAAGGCTTGGCAACAACAACAATCATGTCTACAGCCTTAAAATGTCGCAATTGCGGATCCAACGAGATTGAGGAGGACAATGCTCGTGGAGATCGAGGTGAGTAAAATATGTTACACCCACGAACCTTCTCTTATCGTTCAATTTTGTACAGTATGCATGAACTGCGGGTCGGTGCTGGAGGACTCTCTAATCGTCTCCGAAGTACAATTTGAAGAAGTTGGACATGGAGCCGCTGCGATTGGACAGTTCGTGTCCGCGGAATCGTCTGGAGGAGCCACGAACTACGGTTACGGAAAGTTCCAAGTAGGCTCGGGCACAGAGTCTCGCGAGGTCACGATCAAGAAGGCCAAGAAGGACATTACCCTGCTGTGTCAGCAGCTGCAGTTGTCGCAGCATTACGCCGACACGGCTCTGAACTTCTTCAAGATGGCACTGAGCAGGCATCTAACTCGTGGTCGCAAAAGCACCCACATCTACGCAGCTTGCGTCTACATGACATGCCGCACAGAGGGCACTTCCCGTAAGTTCTTTTGTTTGTCGCATTCCCGGGAAGTATTAATTTTAACTTTCCTTTTCAGATCTGCTCATTGACATCAGCGATGTTCAGCAGATTTGCTCGTATGAACTAGGACGCACGTATCTGAAGCTGTCGCACGCACTTTGCATCAATATACCGTCCGTGGGTGAGTGATCCATGAACACACAATATTAAATATAGTTTTTTGGGTGATGTTAGTTCACAAAGAATAAAAGCAGTCTATAGCCCCTTCTGCACTTCGTTGATTTATTTTATTCAACTGAAAACCAATATATAATTTATATGTAGCTTCCGTTTCATTTATGAACCACCATTCCCCGCCGAAATCCAAAAGAATAAATCTGGTTAGCTGTAAATTCGCAAAATCTAATAATGTATTTTGATTAAAGTATATAATAGCAATAGATTCGTATATCAATATAGGATAACATATTCATTTATCAATTTATATATGTAAGTAATGAAACAGCAAATGTCTTCTTATCAAAAGCAAAAAATCAGTACAATTTCCAAAGAAATTCATAAATCGAACATAAAACTGATTGTTGCGCAGAGCAGCTTAGAATTATGTATGTATAGGAGCGAAGTACGGGTCTTAATATCAGTAGAAAGGCATATTTGTATGTATGAGAGATATAATGGATCAACTACGAAATAGATGTAATGCAACCTACAAGATTTATATGTCAATATGTGGTTTTCACCATATTCATGTCTTATTTCGTAAACTGGTTAACTTTGCTTTCAAATTCGTCGTATGCGATTTTCAACATGGCTCGTTTCCCCATCAAGAATATAGGTTAGTGTTATATGCGACTAAATAACATTATCAGATCAAAGATGTATATATATCTATGTTAGGTATATGCTGGCAAAAAATATGTTTGCTATTTATCGTATTAGTTATTCATGCAACTCTTTTAGAATATTGTTTAACGCTAGCTTGACTGATTGCCCGATTTTCACTTGCTTATTGCATATGTTTTATTTTTTCTCTAAATAGCGCCTTTACCCCTCCCTCCCTCCCTCTCAAATCATGGAACGTATTAAGTTTTCTAGTCAACTAGGTAGGTATGGGTGTATATGATCCACTTGAGTTTGAAAATATCTCTATATGCATTATGCCAACAACTATGCACAGTGCGTCTTAGAACTTCGGCTCAAAAGATTAATGTCTCTTGTCTCTTAGTTGATGACTTTCATCACTTGACTTCAGTTAGTTCCTCATTAACAACTGTACCACAGCTCTAAAACGCACTGCCGAGGTGTATATATATGTGTATCTAATATGTATATAATAATATATAAGACTATAGGACTATTACGAAAACTAGAGCACTCTACTGTCTTGGTATATATTGTATATAGACTTTGTCTATAGCCGCCTGGCCTAAAATTCCAATTTGCCTTGTGTAGCACTGAAAACCCATGAGTTGCGACTTTGTATCTGTGTCTGTGTTTTGTATTGCTGAGTTGGTCTCCTGGTCTGTTGTTGCTGCTGCTGTCGATAGTAGCAGGCCCCCTGCCACTCGGCGCAGTAAAGCTGTGCGCATCAGGTGCTTCCCTCGCCGGCCAAATCCTCTCCAGAACCATGGTTCGGGTTATTACCATTTGCAGCTATGGCAGTAGAAGATTGTGAGGATGCTGATGCCCCGCCACCAGTTGCTACCGATCCCGCGGACAAAGATCCTCCAATGGGAGTGGCACACACCGAATTGGTCGGTGAACTAAGAGCAGTCACAGTGGTGGGTCCGTAGAAAATCAGCTCTGGGATTTGGCCGCCTTGGACGCCAGTGCCGTTGGTGCTCTCTGACGAGCACTGGAACTGGAATGTCACATTGCCCATGAGCACCTCCGACATACCCTCCTGTCCAAAGAAGCTCAGCTCGTTGCCGTCGAGGATCACAGAGGCGGTGTAGTAGCACTCGGGTTCAATCTGAATGGGGTTTTCGAAGAACACGTGGAACGTGTTGCTCGATCCATCGGAAAAGAATTTGGTGTCGTTCTCGGCAAGGGTGCGTCCCAGCCGCTTGAGTTCGATCTTAACGTTGTAATTAGCTGCGCCGGTCGACGACCCATAGAGCCCAAAACCGACAATAAAGATTCTGTAGGAAATAGGTTTTAGTTTCTCAAGCTTAAAAAAAAAAAAGAGTTCCTACCTTCGATCGACGGAAAACTGAATAGAATCACAGCGTCCGCGGTAGCGCCACTGGTTGGAGCGGTAAGCACACGACTGGAAGCGATGGCAAACCTGTGTCTTCAGGCCCGCTCGAGACCTGGTCGGGAAGCCTAGCGAGGGTTTCACTTTGGCGGTGAAGTGCAGAAACATATCGATCGTTTCCTGTGACGAGAGAATGCCCGTTTGGGCCACTCCGTTGGCAAACTCTTCCAGTGTCATCGTAGGGATGCGGATGAGGTGCAAGGCCTGCCCCAGCAAACGACGCTTGTTTTGCGGAGTGTCGTCAATGCTCATCTTCTCACAGGCATTTAGGGCCCAGTTAAGAGCCGCCTCGAACAGGTGGATCTCCTTGCAGTTGAGCGTTTCTCGTGAAAGGATCGACTCGAAGGTCTTGAGGTCGATGTCCACAAAATCCTCGGACTTAACCGCCATCTCGGCCTGCGCGTCTATCACTTCCCAGCAACGCTGCATCAGTTCTGGCTCCTCGAACAGACGCGATTGACTGAGAAGTAGGCAGGCGTTTTTTGCCGTCAACTTCACTTCCAGATAGTTGACGCAGGCCCTGGCCAAATGGGGCACGATGTACTTTTTGGCAGCGTACAGGGTAGCCAGGATGTGTTCAGGTTCTAGTTTGATTTCATCACAATAGAGGTACCTAGTAGAGTAGAAATATTACGTTTGAAAAACTGAAGATCGTCTATATCAGGTTATCGCGCACCTTAACAATGTTAGAAAGGCAGTGGGTTCCACATCAGGCACTTTGATTTCCTGCTTATTTTCGGCCAATCCACCATAGAACATGGCATAGAAGACGGAGCTGCCCGTGGCGAGAATGTATTTGTGGGCGGGTATGGTCTGGATAGGATCAATATCTGTCGAAAGAGAAGCTATTAGAGATTAAATTAAAAAGAGAAAGACAAAGCAATTACCAAACTCTCCTCCCACAACGAACTTTACGTCGGACATGAGCTCGTTGTTGAACATGGCAGCGTTTCGCTCAAGCACCGTGGCCTTGCTGGCCTGCCAGTTGGGATCGGCCGTGTCAATTGCATTGGAGGCCGCCACAGCCGCAAAGTGCCAGTTGGTGCCGGCGGAGCACACGTACGATCCACTGCCGCTGGTGGGAGTGGCTGAGATGGCGGCCAGTGCAGCCGCCGCAGAACCGGAGGGCAAGGAAAAGGCCGTGGGACTGCCGCTGATTCCTCCCCCACTTCCACCGCCCCCACCGCTGCTGGTGCTGCTGTTGAGGGCGCCAGGTGAGGCTAACGGCGATGACGGGGCACTGATCGGCTGCGTTATCTGAATATTGTGGTCGGCACCAGCGGAGGCACCTGCTCCAGGCGGGGATACAGCTCCACCGGCTCCGCTTCCGCGCTGCTGTTGCTGGTGCTGCTGCTGGTGATTGTGGGGCGGCGAATGGAGCAGCCCGTTGCCATTGTTAAGGGTTTCCACTGTGGACAGTAAAGCGATTATTATTTGGACTATGTGGGTTAGTTATTGCTTCAGCTGATCCCACCCAGTTCGCTCAAAATCAGGAGCACGCGCGGCCACATTTGTGCAACTTCCGCTGCGTGTGCATCGTAAATAACTAATGCCAGGGTCTCCCCTTTTTCCATAGCTATATTTCCCCCAAACAAAGTGAAGCTCGCCTAACGCGACACAAGCCCCACATAGCCGACTGCTGTCGTGCGCTGTGTAATTTGTGACCTCGCCTTCGAGTGCTGTTTAAATAAAACAGTTTTAAGTTTTTGGGGAACTTCTAAGTGGGTTTTACATTATTCTAAGCTAGTCTTGTTTGTTTACGTGTAACAAATACCTGTTTGCCATTGAGTAAATAAAAAAAAACATTTGTTTATCCAACCTACCTTGCCATTTTCGCAACTAACCTAGACGCAAAAAATTATAATAGGCGTGACTTATTTGCAAACAGGTACTTGGTATTGGAGGCTTTAATTTCTTAAATTAGTTGATTATTAATTTAAACATAGTATATTTATTATATTAATTTATTATTGCCTTTAAGTCGAAGAAGCGTAGGTGTTGCATCCGAATGAAGTCTGTACTCATTGACCTCGCACTGGAGGTGTCCCCCTCTCTCGAAAGGGGAGAACATTTTTTTTATCTGGGGTCAGACTTAGCAAGTGGGGACTGTGGATAAAAGTGGAGCGTCTCAAAATAGCAACGCAGTCTGAAGAGTCGACTGTTGTTTTTTGTTATTCTCGTTGTTGGAAACGCCAGACACCGACCGACCCCCTGCGCCTCGCCTTTCCCCCTTGGCGACACTGCCAGAATGGTGTGTGAAAAATCAATAACTCACAGAGACACCACACGGCACCTGCCTACTCCCTCCCGGGCTCCAATTCTCCCCTTACCATTGATCCACCCGCCATTGGGCTGGGAGTGCGACATGCTCTCCTGGTTTCGCTTTCCGGCGGACTTCAGGGAGAGCCTGTTCAGGGGATTGTTGCCACCGTGATTGTTTGTGGATGCGGAATTATTGCCACTGCCGCTGGCCATTGCACTTTGCGCGTTCGAAAAAGCCCAACGAAATCGTAACTCTGAGGTCAGGTCGCACTCGATCTTTACACTCGGTGCTTAAACATTTGCTTTTAATTAACCGATGACAGAAGCTTGAACATATACATATATACTCAGATCGAAAAAAAAGGTTTATTCTTTCCAGTGTGGACGCATTTATGTGAGCTCATTACGGTCTTACTGGCAGTCAGCTGTGTTTGTTTACAAACGATAAAGAAATACATTTATTAATCCATTGTTAAGAACAAAGGATTGATGTTTCTACAGAAATTTACGATACATATTTTCCTACTATTAGTAGTATTTTTTCCCGTCAAAAAAACTCCCGTTTGAATCGATTTAAACTTTTACTGCCGTCTATTAAAAGTGAAAAATAATAATAAAACAGAAACGACAGCCCTTTGCAGCGCCATCAGTTGAGAAATGCCGAACTATGAATACCGATAGACGTTATCGGTAGTGTTGAAAAACACTTGGGTATTTGGAGCTGTAACCACTGCCTCTGCGCGCATGTTTTGAATTTGAATTAGCTAGCACACGTTGTGTCCAGTTTCGCAACCTATTTCGATTATATCATGGCCATTGGCTGATACTAATAAGTATTTCCGTCATGGCGCGCCATAAAAATGAGTACGTGTAGGGGCTGATCCAAGACTTTTTGAGCCCATCTTTAATCTTGTACTTGTGATTTCTTTATTTTAATAAGTTACTGCGTCCCTCTTTCATTGTCAGCCTTGGTGTGGGGTTCACCTGATATTTGCATGTCCAAATCGTATTTGGTCTATAATTTATTGCCTGGCTTGTGCATATTTATTATGGCCAAAAAAAAACACTGAACTTGAAATCGATTTTGATGTGTTTGCTTGGTCAGCTCGCTTTCCAAGGTTTGTTTATCTCTTAGCACATTCGTGTACCATAAAACCTGTTTCTGCAGTGGCAGTGACAGCAGCCTCCTCACTACCGGCAGCAGATCGATCGAAGATGTGTGCCGAAAAAACATGTTGTTGACCTTTGGTTAAGTTAATATTTTAGTCATCCCACGGCTGGTTTAGTCAAAATCGGTTTGACAGGTCAATAAGAGTATATCAAATTCTAAATGGAAGCTTGATTAATCAATTTCTCATTAGAATACATTTGAAATTTCATTTTTTATGAAATATATATCCTCTTAACTTTTAAGATCACCCATAGTGAAGATGCTAATTGAAAGAAAAAGTCTCTTATCTAAGCACTGCTAATTAAAAAATATTTCTTTGTATTAGTCTAGAGCTTAATACACTTTTAGATGAATATAGAATTTGAAATATAACTTTCAACTTAAGTCTTCAAAATCTGCGAATAGTACTTACTGTGTTCAGGCGGCGGCAACTCCTCGTTCTCTGGCACTCTGTCCGCGTACTCGGGCTCATAGCTGTGGGCGTAGGCGCTGCCCCAGTGGCCGGCAAAGTCGTCCTCCTCGAGGGTCAGCAGGTGGTCCAGCACCTGCACCCCCCGTTCGAGGGGGCCGTGGAACTTGTTAATCAGCTCGGAGAGCCGCAGGTTGAGGCCGTAGTTTCCCGAAGATCCACCCCCGTTTCCGGCGTTGCTCGTGTTAATAGCCCAGTATAAGAGATGACGTCCCAGGTGGCTGCTTAGGTGATTTGCAAAGGCCTCGATCATCTTTCGAACAGCCACGGGGTCATCTTCACATTACTCCTTTTAATTCAAAATAAAATAGAGAAAATATATAAACAGTTAACATTTCTTAGTTTTTATTTAGGAATTGCAAAATGCAAACATAAATCGATTGGAATTGCCATATATGAACCGTAAAATAGCATGACATTTCCTCCTAAGGCCCTGCTGCTAAATTTCCATACTATAATGATAAAAAATCCATACATCATTTGAATATGAACCATAGACCACAAGTCGTAATGACAGTGTTATTATTTCGACCACAATTGTAATATCGAAATGTAACATAATCGCATTTTTATGGATATAAATGATACTGTTCCGAATCAATTTTCGCTCATACCACTCGGACTCGCCTCTCAAATGAAAAATAGCCGATGCGGACTCCACTTTCACTTCTCCGATTCCATTTCCATTTTCAGTTTCATCTCAAACCCAAAATCCAGCTCGCACGCATTTGTCGCATTTTATTAGCTCTGCAGGAAGCGAATTAAGTCGGGTGGCTTCCCCGTCCCATTTGGGCTAACCCTTTTTGGGTCAGTTGTAGTGTGACTCGAACAGAATTTAACTCTCTTCACCCCGTCATCTTCAACGCAGCCACCTGACTCTCTGCCAGCGGAAATTATGCAAGCGGCTATTTTTAATTGGCAGCATGGCGAAGTCCGTAACCAAAACAAAACGGCGACAGACGCGAACATAATTTTGGCTTCTCTCTCACTTTATTTTCGACTCGTCATGGCTGTCTTGCGGACAATCAACAGGTCTGTGGCTTGTGCGATATATGTATGTATGGCCAAAGGTGTATATTTCTTCCTCCGTACCTGACAAGGTGATGCATGACACCCCCAGTCTCCCAGCCACCCAACAAAGCAAATTGTTGTTAACGCCTAATGAAGTTCTTCATGCTTCGATTGTCTTTGGATTTTAACTAAGATCTTTGGCTGGAATGGATGTTACTGACCTATGTATAATAAGGCTTTATGTCTATTTAAAAATCAATCAAATTATTGAGCACTTTACCATCAAATAAATAATAATATTTTTGAATTTCTAAATAATTTTCCACTTATTTATTAGCTCCATTTGTCTAACATAAAATCACAATAAAAGCCATCTTTCTGGCAGTCCTAAGTCAGAAATATTCATTTCAACCCCTTTAATTTGGCATCCCTACTAGTTGCTATGCAAAACACACATACGATTTATGCTAAATTAATTTCATGCCTTAACAATCGAGTCACGTTTATTATTCATCGGCTGTGGGCTTTTGTTATTTTCGATGCACATTTCATTTTCAGTTTGTCGCACTTTTGTATTTTGTTTCAGTGCGTGTAAGTGTGTTGATTTTCGTATTAAACGCTTTTTCCGATTTGCCTTTGCCCTCCAGCTCAAGTCGCATTTCAAATTAGCCGCTTGCATTAACTTGCGACGCCCTTTTCCCTAATTTTATTCGTTGTTTTTTTGACTTTGAGTATGCTCATGGTTTTATTTCATTTTTCATTGCCTCTTTAATTGCAAATGGTGCGACCCACTTTTGGGCCAAGTCTCGGGTCAGACTCTCAAACACACAGGCAAAAAAACATTTAAAAAAAAGGGTAAGCGGAGACCCCAAAGAAACGCCCGCGTAACACTTTCGATTTTTATTTCCTCATTACACGCTCGCCAAAAAGAAAAAAAGCTCCACTGACAACAACCACATCCACAAGATCACAGCAAAGCAGAAAAATATAAAACTGTTGCAGAAGAAGTTAAAAAGTGAAGAGTTGTCTTTTTGGCTGCAGTAGGGTCTTTTGTTTTCTCATTATTTTTTATTTTTAATGAGCCCCTCTTGCTGCATTTTTCTTTGGCCAACATGTTTGGCAATCCCCACGCCTTTTTTACCCTACGCCCGATTAACCCAACGTGTCGAAAAGCCAGAAACCCACCCAATTTCTTGCATATTTACCAGATAAAATCTATGTAGGCGACCCTCAAAGCCCTCTCATTTCTGTAATAATTATCCGTTCGCTCACGTGGCCAATTAAAAATGTAAAAGAAACATCAACCTGTCGAACTCTTGGCCAAGTACTCGATCAGTCGACCAGTCGGTCAAGCATTTTAGGCCGCCGAACTCGTGATCAAGAGGTTCACAAACGAGCTTGTTGATTTGTCGATTTTGCACTTTAACTGTGTGAGCTTGTCTGATTTTCTAGCTTTTGCCCTTTTAGCTAATTTTCATAGTTTTATGGGTTTTATATTACTCAGGTAGCCAAAGTCTTCAATCTGATAAGGTCTTTAGAAAAAATTACAGAATTTTCTATTTTAGGTTTATTTCAGAGATAAACTTTCCAATTGCAAGTGAATAAAAAATCCCACATGGGAAACATTTTAGCAATAGTGTTATCCATGGAAAAATATGAAAACTAATTAGTTATTATGAATAATTTATTTTAAATACGAAGAGCTGACAGGTTTGATTCAACTTTTAAATTTAATTGTAGCTCGGCCAACTTTGAATGAATCAGTGCATCATTAAAATGTGTTTCTGTGTCATAGTAATTCTTGCCAAGCTGCATTAACTCAATTGAGTATTTTTTTCGGTATAAACTTTTATTAAAGGTGTTGCCATATGAGTTTAGACCTCGGTTCGAGTGCCCTTAGGTGGTTTCGCAACGATTCAGACCGGCAACTGTCGGTCTTTCGGACTATCAGCCTGTGAGCCACTCGTCTTGGCTTCGTCTTGCGCTTAGACGCTTTAATTTACAGATAATTTTATAGACATTAACATGCAGTTTTTCTCACTCACTTTTCATATTTCTTGGCACTATTTGGTAAGTCATGTTGCATTTTGTCTAATGACTCGACGAATTAACGAACATTTTTTGTTTGAATTTAATTCTTTTTGGCCCAGAAAAATCCCCGTTTTGAATACCATCGATTCAGAATGAGTTGCCGAATTTCAATTTTTCTCCTAGCCTATTGTGACACATTCTATGGCAAATATTTATTGCTTTATTTAGCTTTCGAGTAAAACCAGTTTTCGTTTCCTTTTTGCAAGTATTTTGGCCAATGGTTTTAAATAATCTCCCGAAACAAATTGTCATTGGTTTTCGATTTTTTTTTGTTACTGAATATTTAAAAATTCATGTCGCCAAGCTGCCGGTTCTCGAAAATCTCAAAATAGAGAAGCTAATTCTTTCTGTGTTTGGGCTTTAAGGGTGGGGCTTTTTAAACGTTTTTATTTTTTCAAGTTTATTTTGTTTCGAAACGCAAACATGAAATTGTGTGGGACTATGGAACGATGAGCTTTGTTCATCGTTTGGCCGGCCGGGAAACACTAGTATTTAGAAAACCCTAAAGCCTCAGCCCATTCACGCAGAGCCTGAGTATTGACAAACACCGGGAGGACTGTCATTAAAAACAGCACCTCTCGAAACACAAATCATAGTTATGAGACGTAAATTACGACCAAACGCTCGGCAATTAGCGGAAAGTGTAGCTAACAGATAATTATATGGTGGAGACTACTTATTTTTCCACGATGATAAGAGAGTTGAGCCTTGATTGAGATCTTAGATTGTTTACTTTGAGGTGTCGATCGTTAGGAATACCATTAACTCCGAAACAATTAGTCAAGCGGCACTACAAGATGAATTCCTGAATTTATTGATTATGTTAGGCGTTACAAAGCCCAGGCACTAATAGTTTAATGAATAATTAAATATTTGGGCGAACAATTAGTGGCCAACACTGTATATTTCCTCTGAAAATCTATAATTCAAACGAAACTGAACAAATCTGGACAATTGACGTAAATGCGAATTTGTCATATAAAATATTTTATTAAGACTGGGGCCGAGGTGGAGAGTGCGGTATCTGGCTAACGACGATCCATAATCATTAAAAATAATTATATCTCTTTGGAATTTTTTGTGATTTTTTTGTCAGCATCTCTGATATATTTACACTTCACTCGAAGCAATTTTCTTTTGGTGGTTTTTTTTTTCTTAACACTCAGCCGGCAAGCTGTCAGTTGAAAGATGGAAGGGAAAAAAGTGCACATAAATTAAAACGTCAACAAAAGAACAAACAAACGACGAGCTACGCGCACTTTGTCAACGATTATTATTACTTTAACCAGCAATCAGACAAATACACACTTTTGTAATTTGGCGAGAAAGACGGCAGCCAGCGTTGAAACAAGCCGCAGTCAGGTGTTGAAAGATGTTTTACATGTGCGCTCGGAATTTGAGTTTGCAGCTTCTTCGTTTTTTCGATTTGCGCATGCGCGTCGACCGGCCACGTTGTGATAAAGTTGTTTTTGGTATCACTGGATGTGTTTTTCTCTTTATTTGTTAAGGTATCGTGACTGCTGCTGCGGCGGCTGCTGGTGCTGGTGTTGAGGTGTGCGCGAGTCAACGAACGAATTCGTAGTGAGATACAAATTTTTCGAGTGAGATACAAAACCGGCAACGAACTTACAACCGTCAGCCCAGTCAGTCGATCGGGTCGACAACGATCGGCGATCGGCAATCAACTTCGCCGCTGTTTGTGCTGCCTTGGGAGGAGTGTGTTTATTGCATGCGATAAATGATTTGATTTATTTTTTATGGAGTGCCAACCAATCTTTATGCTCACGCCCGTGTTGATTTGGCTCTTGGGCCTGAAACTTGGTTTTCTCGGATTGCATTTCCTCATTAATCACGCGTTCTTGGTCTATTACAAAACAATTTAAGACAGCAAACACAGTTAATTGCTAATGTACGGAAACTGAAACCCAAAATAGCCAGTTCTTTATTTTTTTTTTTGTTTGGTTTTTGAGCAAAGTGCAGAGTAATCAGCGACCAAAAGGCCGAAGGGTAGACCGCACCCAAAATGATAATTGCTGTCATGACAAACGCAAAAATAAAGTTTAAATAATAATAATTTCAGTAGCTGCAGTTGCAGAATGCGCCATAGTTAGTTGGGCTTGGAGTGGCTGCAAGAAGAGGACGGGCGACATTAAGAAACCATTAGCAACAGCCGCGCTGGCAACTGTCAAGCAGTAGCCATGCACTTAAAGAAAAGTCTACACTAAATACTCAATATTGTTACCAATTAAATCAGATTTTGTATAAAGGTTATCAAGGTTATCAGGTTTCATCAGCCATGCTCCCAATTCGCTTCCGCCAGAATAATGTTGACTTTCGAAGAACGATTTGCGGAAATGGAAAATACCGATTGTAGAAATCTAAAATCACGTATACGTCTTGTTGGCTACGAGTGTTTGTTGTAGATGGAAACCACGTACTTCAGAGTTAGCATTTTTTGTTTTCTAACATATTTTCTGAGGATCATAGGCTTTAATGAAATATGAATGAAAATTAGAAAATAGAAGTTTCTTTAAATAGATTTTTATTAATTTGTTTCAGTGCCGTCGCAGTAACTGTTATAGCGGCAGTTTCAGTAACAGCTGCTTCGAACGAGTGGGCTCCTGTGCTGAAGGGTCAATGCAGTCACAGTTTCCAATCGCAGTTCCCAGTTCGCAGTTCGCAGTCACCGCAGCAACGGCATCATTTTTCAAGAGGAGCTCTCAACGGCAGCTGAGGAGGAAACGCTAGAGGGTGGCTGGAGGGAGTTCTGGATAGACGGAGTTTGAGGGCTGTTGCTGGGCCTCCACAAATGTGCGCATTCATTAGGGTTTAATAAATAATTTTTTCCCCTTTTTGCGGAGTTCCTTCTTTTTTTTGTGTGGAGTACAGTTAGCGAGACTTTGACAAGCATCCTCTAGTGGTCCCCCTCTCTTGGGTCAGCGGGGGTTGACGTTTAACAGCATCTGCCTTTGTGTGTCAAGTGGTGCTGGAAGCCGGCTTGGGGGTTGGAATGAGGAGTACCAGTCAGGTCCAAGCTAATGTTCTACTCCACATTGGGCACATGGTGATAAATGGAGTTGATATTAAAGATATCCCCTAAAATAAAATTATTTTACTGTACAATCTTACGTAAAAACCCGCTTTAGCGTACAATATTACGTTAAAACACGCTAGATTATCATATTTTATATGATTTTAATATCTCTCTATCTTTATTGTTATTTGGGCTATTAAATCTGTATTTAGTTAACAATTATTTTGGCATTAAAGTGATCAATTATGCCACAATGATGTAAAATTTATTTGTTTCGACCCAAGCGACCATCTCCCACTGTATCCCCTTTGTTTTTCTTAGCAATTTGCTATTATGTGCTTCAGTATAATCTTCTGTAACCGTACTTCCCAGACCAATTTGTCGCTAAATTTAAAACCGACAGAGAAGTGAAGTTTAAAAAAAAAACACTTGGCAAATATCTTTGGCAAGGTCGTGTCTCTGTGGGCTTTGATTTTCCAATGCGTTTCGCACTGCTATTTAGTTAGTATTTGACATGTGTTAAATGCTATTTGTTTTTGGCTTTTGTTTTTGCCGGAGTGGCCGAAAATACTGGGTTAAGTGTTAATTGCATATGTCTGTGACGAAGTTGCTGGTTTTGTGGGTTTCCTTGGCTGGCCCTATCTTGCATCTCGTTCCAATATAACTAATTATTGGTTTAATAGGCCAATGAATGTCAGAAAACAGCTCTCGGGCCTACGTGTCGTATGCGTAATGCTCGTATAAACAGTGTCAAAAATATCGCATGCTAGAAAATATCGCTCGTCGAATCTTCGGCTGCTCAAGTCTTCCGGGTCTCTCTCTCTTTTTTCTACCTGTCTTCTCTGAGCCTCTCTTTCACTCTGTTGGCCATGCTCATTGCCATGTAAAAGTTGAATGAATTGAATATTATGGGACCTGAAGTTCGGGTTCAAGATTGTTTATTTCGGCAGCTGTCCGTGGAGACGTGGGCCGGTTATTGAATGTTTTCGATTTCGTTGGCTAGACCGACTCGGCTTCAAGGTCGTCGAGCAAGTTCTTCGGCTGATGCTCTTGCATTTTGTCAGCGTCATTGAAATATTTGGAGTTTCTTAAATAACTCTAGCTGAGGGTATATTTCTTTCCATTTCCTCTCTAAACACACTAAATAATAAATAAAGTAAAGGATTCTTGAATCTCACTATTTCTCAAATGAATGAGAGTATACAAAGCTTGTCTTGGCGGGGTTTTCCAGTGTAATTATAGTAATTATTCATTGCTTCCTTATTGACACTTCCAGATCCATGTCTGTACATCATGCGCTTCGCCAATCGGCTACAGTTGGGACCCAAGACACACGAGGTGTCCATGACGGCATTGAGGATTGTACAGCGTATGAAAAAGGATTGCATGCATTCCGGCCGACGACCCACTGGCCTTTGTGGAGCAGGTAACTGACACATCAAGTTTTAGGTTGAAATTGGAGCTTAATGATTGCAATTTTCAATTTAGCACTGCTGATTGCTGCTCGCATGCACGATTTTAATCGCACCCTGTTGGATGTGATTGGTGTGGTCAAGATTCACGAGTCGACGCTCCGCAAGCGGTTATCGGAGTTTGCGGAAACCCCTTCTGGCGGACTGACCCTCGAGGAGTTCATGACCGTTGACCTGGAGCGCGAACAAGATCCACCCTCGTTTAAGGCAGCACGTAAAAAGGATCGAGAGCGAATCAAGGATGTAAGTGGATACCTTGATAAAGGACTTTGTAATTAAAACCTAAATGTTGTGTTTATGTCTACATAGATGGGAGAGCAGGAGCTTACAGAGCTGCAAAAGCAGATCGATGCACACTTAGAAAAGGATCTCGGCAAGTACACGAACAGTGTTTTCCATAAGCTAGCCCATGGCAAAAGCACGACCATAATCAGTTCACCGAGTACGCCCAAAAGTATTTCGGAGAATGACCTTGAAATGGAGGAGTCTCGTCAGTTCATCGAACAGTCCAACGCAGAGGTTATAAAGGACTTGATAGACAAAGATGAAGGCGTAAAGAAGGTGGAGCCGGGAGGCTTGGTGTCCGGAATCGAAGGACTACGCCCCGACATCGAGGCTATTTGCCGGGTTACCCAGAGTGACCTGGAGGATGTCGAGCGCACTAAAGCGCCACTAGAAACTGAGCTGGTTATCGACGACTTAAATGACGACGAGCTGGATCAGTATGTGCTGACGGAAGAGGAGGCTATCTCCAAGCTGGACATGTGGAAAAATCTCAACGCCGAGTACTTGCGCGAGCAACAGGAGCGTGAGGAGAGGCTGGCCAAGGAGCGCGAGGAGGGCAAGCCAGAGCGCAAAAAGCGAAAGCCGCGCAAGAAAGTCATTGGGCCCTCGTCCACTGCCGGCGAGGCCATTGAGAAAATGCTTCAGGAGAAGAAAATATCCAGTAAGATCAACTACGAGATCCTTAAGACTTTGACCGAAGGCGGTTTAACGGGAGAATCTGCGGCAACGAGTACGGACACTAAGCCAACTACCCTGCAAGAGATAAAGGAGCAGCCAGTAATCGTAGAGGAGGGACCTGTCGTTTCTAAAAATAGTCGATCTCGGCCGGCTTATGATTTGCCAGGTCCAAGCCGAAAACGGGTCAAGGCTGAGGCCGGATTGCCAGTTAGCCAGGCGGCAAGTGAAGAGCCAGCTGAGACCAAGGAAGCAGTAGTTATTGAAACAGGTGGGTCAAGTCCCTATCTTGTTGAAAACATTATCCTTATGCTTATAAATCTTCCTACTATTTTAAGACGATATGGACGAGGATGTTGAGCAGGAGGAGGCGGATGCGGAACCCGAGGCCGAGCCAGAGGCCACACTCCAGGACATGCTGAACAAAGGCGGCGAGGAGGACGACGAATTCGGCTACGGCTTTGACGAGGAGGAAGAATATTAGAAATAAGCCAGCATTTAACTTTTATTTTAACATTCTTAATATCTATACAAAGATTTATAGTAGCTACCCGTACTCGTAATATAATTAAACTAAGCTTTAAGACCCGTGCACTTGTTGCCGCCACGGCACTTAAGCTCCTTGGGCGAGTTAGCCGTGGAAACCATTAAATCATTGCTCCTCCTTGCTCGGCGCTGCCCTGCAGCCATTTACATGTTTAAGCCGTGTCGACGCGGGGAGGGCGAGTACTCTTAGTTCGCTTCTAATTGTTGGCGCTGCCGTGGCGCGCCTCCAAGTGCTGCAAATAAATATTTCACTCTTAATCATGTTTTGCACTCTGTTTTGCTTGCCTTTCTCAGGCGCTGCAGGCGGCCAGTTCGGTTCGGTTCACTGCAGGATATGCCCTGGCAGGAACTTGGCTCGACTCCACGGACGGGCCGGCGGCTTGTTGAGTGGCAAGTGCCCGGCAATGAGCTGTTGAGTCTGCCGAGCACTTGTCTCTGCGATTTTATAGTTATTATGTTGTAATTAGTGTTAATTTACTTGCCTCCGCTCCAGAAAGTCAGCTTCACCAGCTTAGGCATAAAGTATCGCATATTTCTGGCTCGCCTTCGTAAGGCATCCTTTATAATAGATAAAAGTTTCGCTTCAGAATCTTAATGGGTTTCGAATTTGTGAGCAATATTAAATGTGAATATTCCATCCTAAAAAGTTTCTTTGGACCTCTTGTATCCAACTTAATATTTAAAAAAGGCGGCATACTTTTAAGATGAAAACTTAAGACTTATGATATAAATTAATAAACGCTCTTCACGGCGCCATGAGTTAATTGCTATTTATTATCCCTTTTTTTAATTGTCTGTAAGATCTAAATAAAAGTAAGAATTATTAATTGATTCATAGAATATACAAGTACATAATATTTGTCAATAACCAACATAATAAACTTTCGCATTTAGTTCTCAGTCCATCTGAAATGTTGGAAACTTTCCTCTTCCCAGAACGTATTAATTTCACTTTTCAACAAATTTATGCCGGAAGTAAAGTTGCGAACTAGCCTGCTTCCCCCATTTCCGACTTTAAATTTGCAAAATGGTTGCCGTTGCTGAACAAACTGAAGTTAACTGCACTTAATGCCTGTTCGCTAATTTGCATAAGCCCACAGCCCAGACCCCAAGGATAATTATTAATAAAATGCACACGAACCGCTCGAGAGTCCTGATGGGGCGTGGTCCGGCCATTTCCCTGAGCAGGCAGGCTTAGCTGGCCAACTCGGAACGATAATGTGAATTGTATGCACATGTAAATCCCCAAGCAAATGTGACAGTAAAATGGCAATTAGTAGACATCTTGACTTGACCAGCCACTTGGAAGTTAGCAGCTCTGCAGAGTCTATGTGGCTAATTTATGCGCAGTCGAATGGCAACTAGAAAGTGGCAGGGAAAGAGGTACCCAGGCCAGTCTTTTGATGCGGATAATCGCCCGATTAAGCTCATTAATCCCTGATGATATACTCTTAATGGATTTTTTCGGATTCGCTGCTTGAAATCTTTATTGGTTTCGCTCCGCTTTCATGTACTTAATATAGTTGGAAATCAAAATCAACGCAAACAAATACATGAAATATGAATATTGCTCCGCTTTTGGATGATTTTTTAATATAAAACTTTTTATATATAAGCATTTATTGACTTATCCGCAGGGTATAATCTATTCGTCAGGCATCAAAGGGACACAATGATTTTTTTATGTTTGGCAATAATTTGCTTCGCGGCCCAGTCGGCTCAGCGGACTGACACTGGCGGCATTAATTAAAAAATCGTTCTTTACTGCTAAAATTCAATATAAAAAATATGTGGTATGTATTGAACACACGCGGACCATATATTTTAATGCAGTTTAATTAAAAATGTGCCAAGCTGAGGTCATTTCACAGTTGCGAGGATTTTGTTTGCAGTTGCATTTTTATTCGTTTATCTCAGTTTTTTCACGGCTTTTGTCCGCCTTTTCTCTCAATAAAATTTTTATCATTTACACATTATTTGCGGATTTGGGCGCTATATTATTAAATACAGCTCCCGCAGGCTGCCATGGTCAGCGGTTCGCTGGGGCGCTGGAGACCATTTTGAAATGTATTTAATAAGAGAAAACAATAAAATGGCGGCAGCAAATATCGAAAATGTGAATGCTTTTAATTAAAATGTGTGGGCAACCAGCTATGCCTGTTGATCCCCGCCAGCTTGGAATCTTTTAGTTAAATCCGGTATATAACTGTTAATATGCTTCAAGAGTCAAACATTAAATACACTTCATGTTGTTCGATGACTTACGTGTTCCCTTTAAGAAAGAATTTCCAATTATAGAGCTTCTGCATATATAATTAAACTCCCTTGCAGAGAATTTTTGTGAAATTTTCTCATTTTCATGAATTGTGAAATATGCATGAAGGGTCAAAAAGGCCGATTCTTCAAAGGAATACCTTAATCGTTATGTAGACTGGTTCTACTTCATTCTACTTCAAAATCTTGGAATAATGTACTTTTTTGAAATTTTGTAAAATTTTCTGGGGTATAGGGATAGGGATTCAAGAAGTGTCAAAAATACATGGGATACAAAGGACCCATATAGCCTGCAGCGAAGGTCATATCTTGGCCAATTTCTATCCGATTCTTGAACGGAATACCTTAATCGATTTGTAAACCGATTCACCTTCATTCTGCATCAAAATCTAGGAATAAAATATTTTTTAGATGTTTCGTAATATTTTCTGGGGTGATATTATCGTGATATTATCTCCTTCAAGAAGTGCGAAAACTGTATGGGGAACCAATATAGTCCCAGCGAAGGTCATATCTTGGCCAATTTCTATCCGATTCTTGAACGGAAATCTTATCGATTTTACCGTTCTCCTCCCTTCTGCATCAACTCTAGGTATTTTTAATTTTGTGATATTTTCTGGGGAACCCCTTCAGGTTGAAAAATGCATGGAGACCCATATGGCCCCAGCGAAGGCCATATCTTGGCCAATTCTACCGATTCTTGAACGGAATACCTTAATCGATTTGTAGACCGATTCACCTTCATTCTCTCAAAATCTAGGAATAAAATATTTTTTAGATTTTTCGTAATATTTTCTGGGGTGATATTATCGTGATATTATCTCCTTCAAGAAGTGCGAAAACTGTATGGGGAATCAATATAGTCCCAGCGAAGGTCATATCTTGGCCAATTTCTATCCGATTCTTGAACGGAATACCTTAATCGATTTGTAGACCGATTCACCTTCATTCTGCATCAAAATCTAGGAATAAAATATTTTTTAGATTTTTCGTAATATTTTCTGGGGTGATATTATCGTGATATTATCTCCTTCAAGAAGTGCGAAAACTGTATGGGGAATCAATATAGTCCCAGCGAAGGTCATATCTTGGCCAATTTCTATCCGATTCTTGAACGGAATATCTTAATCGATTTGTAGACCGATTCTCCTCCATTCTGCATCAAAATCTAGGAATAAAATATTTTTTAGATTTTTTGTGATATTTTCTGGGAACCCCCTTCAAGAAGTATGAAAAATGCATGGAGGACCCATATGGCCCGCAGCGAAGGCCATATCTTGGCCAATTTCTATCCGATTCTTGAACGGAATACCTTAATCGATTTGTAGACCGATTCACCTTCATTCTGCATCAAAATCTAGGAATAAAATATTTTTTAGATTTTTCGTAATATTTTCTGGGGTGATATTATCGTGATATTATCTCCTTCAAGAAGTGCGAAAACTGTATGGGGAACCAATATAGTCCCAGCGAAGGTCATATCTTGGCCAATTTCTATCCGATTCTTGAACGGAATATCTTAATCGATTTGTAGACCAATTCTCCTCCATTCTGCATTAAAATCTAGGAATAAAATATTTTTTAGATTTTTTGTGATATTTTCTGGGGAACCCCCTTCAAGAAGTATGAAAAATGCATGGAGGACCCATATGGCCCGCAGCGAAGGCCATATCTTGGCCAATTTCTATCCGATTCTTGAACGGAATATCTTAATCGATTTGTAGACCGATTCTCTTCCATTCTGCATCAAAATCTAGGAATAAAATATTTTTTAGATTTTTTGTGATATTTTCTGGGGAACCCCCTTCAAGAAGTATGAAAAATGCATGGAGGACCCATATGGCCCGCAGCGAAGGTCATATCTTGGCCAATTTTTATCCGATTTTTGAACGGAATGCCTTAATCGATTTGTAGACCGGTTCTCCTTCATTCCACTTCAAAATCTTGGAATAATATACTTTTTTGATTTTTTGTAAAATTTTCTGGGGTATAGGGATAGGGATTCAAGAAGTGTCAAAAATACATGGAGGACCCATATGGCCTGCAGCGAAGGTCATATCTTGGCCAATTTCTATCCGATTCTTGAACGGAATATCTTAATCGATTTGTAGACCGATTCTCCTCCATTATGCATCAAAATCTAGGAATAAAATATTTTTTAGATTTTTTGTGATATTTTCTGGGGAACCCCCTTCAAGAAGTATGAAAAATGCATGGAGGACCCATATGGCCCGCAGCGAAGGCCACATCTTGGCCAATTTTTATCCGATTTTTGAACGGAATACCTTTATCGATTTGTAGACCGATTCTCTTCCATTCTGCATCAAATCTAGGAATAAAATATTTTTTAGATTTTTCGTAATATTTTCTGCCCCAGCGAAGTTCATATCTTAGCCAATTTCTATCCGATTCTTGAACGAAATACCGTAATCTTCTTCGATCTTTTGTGATATTTTCTGGGGATCTCCTTCAAGAATTGTGAAAAATCCCATATCGGCCCCCAGTGAAGGCCATATTGTGGATAATCTTGGCTGAAGCTTATAATTTTAGCTTTCACTTTGATCAACTTTGCCTTTACTCAAAGTTAGTTTTGCTTTCATTTTAAAATTAAAGTGCTGTTTGATTTTGTTTTAGTTTCTAATTAAATAGATGTGTATATGAGTGTGTGGCGACTAATTTATGCGCTAATTACGTAGTGTTTTGGCTGTCGAGTGTTGGTTCGGTTCAATGAATAATTAAAACACGATTTCCCTGCGCGCCTATTAATTAGGCTGTTGAATGTTTTCCTTAGTAATTTGTTTGGGCTATTAAAGTGGGTTGAAAGCTTCGGCATCAATGACAAAGTGCGACTACTAATAGGCTCTGGTTTTTGATTGTAGTTCAGTTTATAAAAATATTTTGCAAGGAGCAGAACACATTTGAACTTAAAGTTAATATGGTTTTGGTATATGTGTTTTAATTTTTGAAAGTGTGTATAATCAGTGGAACTATTCTGTGGAACTATTACCCAGTACTTCCATCCTATTATGCTGAAGAATCTAATAAAATCCATGATGGTATGCATTTGTAGGCATTCAGCTGTTTGGCTGCTTTTGAATCATAAATTCTCTAGACGGGATGGTGCGAATGCCTGACTAATCGGCAAATCGCTGGCTAGTGTTTACCCACTAGCTTAGCCGCAAGATGCGCCAAGTTTCCGGCGGAGGAGTGGGGATTGCTGGAGGCCACCTTTGGGTGGCTGTCGATAATGGCCAGGCATTGACAGCACCCGGTGTACGGTCCGAACTGCAGTCAAGTTGCAGGCATTGCATCGACGGAATCACACCCTAATGGGCACCACCCTTTGGGCAAACGAACTGACCAGGTTGTTGCAGTGGCAGTTAACAGACAATTTCCAATTGTGCTGCCTCACGCACACACGCCCACAAACCACGCACATTTGGGCCTGAATGCAAATATGCAATAATAAAGTAAATAAACGCTGCCGGTTGCCATTAAGCTGCAAGATGCCAAAATGGCACGAAGCGGCAGTGAACACACAATGGTAATTTTCGAATAACAAGTATAACTGGAGGCGTTTGCTTTTGTAAGTCGTAACAACTTAATAACAGGTCAATAACATCCTTCAGGATATTTAAATCTTAAAAGTACCGTGGCATCGAAAATTCACTTCCGAGTGACTGGACATCTTAGGGTGAGCTCACTGTGAATATGCATTCTATGGCCGGCAGCGTATTGAACATAAAGTGCCTGGCAAACTAGGCAAGGTTGTGATTGCAAAACACAAGTGCAATTACCTGGCCTGCAGGCTCAGCACGCTCGCACACTCAACCCCGCACGCTGATAACCACCACCACCGCACTCACACGGACGCTCGAACGCACTAACACACTCACACATGCACATGAATGTTGGCTCGGCGCCGCAAAGTAGGCAACGATAATGTCATAAATTCAATGAATAAACATAAACGGAAAAAGCAGATACACACACACACACATAAAGAGCAGCTGTGTCGACCGGGTTGGGTGAATTTGCCGCGAAATAGGCAGAAATGACGGCAGCAACAATAGCAACAACGTAACCGTGAACAACATCAACAAAGCAACATCAACCGTGGCAAAATATGTATTAGCCCACGAAGTTTACTAACAAAATTAATTATGCGAATTAAGCGCAGTAAAAGCACTTTAAGCAAGCCCCCACCACCCTGTTCCGCCATACCAGCGCTTGGACCACACCGCTCGCACCACACCACCGTCCCCCAGAGCCCGAATAGCCCCTTCCAGATCATACGGGGCCATAACATGTGGCGCATTCTGCGCCGTGTCATGATGCTAAACTTGGAGAAATATTGTTAAGCTTATCTCGATGAATTTGTTAAAATTCAATAAGGTTTAGTTAGTGTTTTAAATGTAAACTGGACATTTTCTTGACTTTAAAATAAGTATGCCCCTTTTTAATATTTCATATATTTCATAACCCGAAAAAGACTACATTTCAAGTAATCTTTTTGTTACAAAAGTAACTAATTTAAATTTATTTTTATAGAAATTTTTCTACAGTGCATGGCTAAGGCTTTGGGGATGGGGAGGCCAAGCGGATGGAGCCCGAGGCCAGAGCATTGTTCAATTTATGCGTGTTTGTGTGCGTGTTCCACTCAGGAGTTATACTAGCTGCTTCCCTGTTCCCCTCCCGCTTTCGCTCACTCTTCGCTTTTCGCCAGTTAGCAGTTTGTGGGCGCCAAAGTAGGCCAAGCACCCGGACCTGGACCAAGTGCAAGTCCCAACAGTCAACAGCCAAGAGCCAGAAGCAACCAACCAGCAGCAGTAGCAGCAACAGCAACAGCAACAGCAACAGCCAACAACAACAATAATAATAGCAAAAAGAACAACAACAACAACAGGCAGCAGCCTGGAAGTTGTTTATTTAAGTGTGAAATTTAAGTGCAACACTGCGTAATGTGTAAGGACCAAGGACCCAGCATATTTAGCATTATGGCAGTCAGTAGGAGCAACATCAGCAGCGGCTGCCGCACAGATAAGCGACATCGTCCTTAATAACCCCCAAACCCGTGTGACGGGGAAGGAGAAATGAGCTGCCGTAATCATAAATTGACCTGCTAATAGATAATAAAACAAAACACAAGCGGGTAAACATCGTACCCAAATGGCGGAAAAAAGACTTCCACTTTTTTTTGCATCAAAAAAGAATAGAGAGTGCAATAGCTGCAGATTTTTGGCGCCGTTGCTGACCAAACGAAATAAATAAAACAAATTGTCGCCGATTTTTGGGGCCAGGCAGACGCCTGGCCAAATTAGCTAAAAGTTCGGACAGGCACTTAGTTAATTGTCGCAGCGATTCAAATTAAATACATAAATATAAAAGCATTCATAAATTGCGCACTATACTGACAGCTTACACCACCCTTCATCGATGTAATGTTCGAATGTTTTAATTTATGAAACCACTCTTCAAATATAAACAATATTTTTGTTAGATTTTTTTGTTTTGCAACAAGCAATATGTAATGCTTTTAATTTACACGCATAATATTATTTGAAGTTAATTCACTTTCAACAAAACAAACCTGTTATACAAAAACTACTCTCAAATAATTAAATTTCTGGTGGCCGTTGTTAGTGTCTTGATTTCTTAAATTTATATTTAATTACACAACATGGATTTTTGGTTTAGTTATATAACTAATTCTCAATAGTCAATTACGTTGGTTTTGAAAAGTTTATGCGATGGAAAATATAAACTCTGAAGTTATTTAAGGCTTGGTCACTTATTTTATAGTCATTTAATCTTAAATTGGATACGCGCCAATGGACACAGATGTAGCTAAACAATTTGTATGGATATTTTCATGTACCTCTTGATTTTTTATTTAGGTTATTTAGAGCTTAAAGTTTTTAGATCGATTGGCTATACGAAACAAGTTCTTTTTGTAACCGAAATAAAAAGCAAATAATCCTATACTAGATTGGCTTGGTGAATACAAAATCGTGTTTTATTAGACTGCAGTTAAATAAGGATAGCGGGTAAAATAAAGTTGATACACTTTGCCCGAATCTGACCTCCGATTCAATTGATTCTATAATAAAACTAAAAAGAGTTTTCGCTCTGATCAATGAATGTGTTTTTGAAATTAAATTGAATTGCAAATGCAATTAAAGTTCAGCTCTTCGTTTGATTTAGCTATGAAAATATCAAGATAAAAAGCCTGAAAAGGCAAAAGAATGTATTCATTAATAGAAAATTTAATTTGGAAAACATAAAACCCGAGCATAACCAAGAATATGCTCCCAAGGTAAGAGATTTCGAAAGGCAAAAATTTGTAGTGTCAATGGACACTATAAATCAACTGTCAATCACGAAATGCCGAAGGAACGAAAACACAACTAAACTTGAATAAAGTTTTTTTGCAAACTTTACTTTACCATCCGCACCAACTGAAGAAGAACTTTAGTCTGAAGTTGAGCCAACTACCAGGCCATGACAGTCAGATTCTGGCCATTACGGGGGCTATGCTGACCCCGTTCGCCTTGGCCCCACAGTGTTCCATCCATCAGCCAGCTCCAAAAACCCAAAACGAAGGCATCAGAATGGACGCTAATTAGCGTGCAAAGTTAAATAAAAATCAGCGAAAATTCCGCTTTCAATGCAGCATGGCATATGGTAAGATAATTAATTAATACTCACTCGCTTGATTGGTGAAAAACGATAGTCGGGGCCGAGGCAATTAGCCAAGTTCTGGGCCCAGGCCGAAGGCAAACAATGATGAACCCTTGCCGCATCCTCATTTTCCGGCCTTCTCTGTCCCTGTCTCTATCTCCCGCCCTCCATCCCTTTCTTTCTCAGATGCTTAACTCAGCTGCCCGCACTGCCAAGTGAATATTTTTTTATAAACTTTTTATTTCACTGAGGAAAAGTTGTTGTTAGTTAGAGATCTATTATTAATATAATAATTTTATTTAATATGAATAAAGTGAAAGTTTTTCTGTATTTAAGATTGTTAAAAAAATATGTATTTTATTCTCTATATAAACGCTTTTGCTGTTGCTTTTTATTTCTTTGGCTGCCTTTGCACTATGCTCTCAGGATATTGTTGGCACTGTTGTTGTACCACTGGCTTGCTACTGAGCTTGTTTCTTGAAAAATAATGACTGCACATTAAGTGTACGTCTACACACGTACACACACCAACATTCACTCACACATGCCGGGGACAAGGCAAGTAAAATGTCAACAAATGACAACAGAAATATGATGCAAATGGCTCATGTAAGTGGTTCTTGCCGCCAACATTTATAAAACAGGACAACTTACAATGCAACAACAACAACAATGGGCAAAATGAGAAAGCGACAGTGGGAGTTGAAGTGCTGGGAATGGGCAAAGGGTGTGGGCGTGGCTGGAATGGCTGGCGTCTGTCGGTTGTAAACACGAGAAGTCTGAGTTTTTCTATTTAACTTGGCAATTTTTCATTTCCCATTTCATTCCACTTTTCACTTATAATTCCCGGTGCCTCAAAGGGCGAGCGGCGACATTTGCTTAATGCTGAAATTAGCCTGCGCTGGAGCGTCGCGTATACGCCACATTGGCCGGAGTTGGTGTGGGAATCATCGCCATTGAAATGCCTTTCACGACCCTCGACTGCAATTAAAAGCGCATTTAATAGAAATTGTTTGAGTGCAATCGCATGCCAAGGACAGCCCAAGTACAAAGCCCTTGAAAGGAGCTCATACCTCTTGGATGCTTGTGAATAGAACAAGAATAAATCGTTGAAGTTCCACCAAATACCAAAATCGGACTTGAAAGAGTATTAATTACGTCTTAAAGCCTAGACAGACTACGATTGCTTCTTTGGTCTTCGTGGCTAATCAGCGTTATGTGCGTTAAGTCAACAGCCGCATCAACATTATCATCATTATTTGTACAAAATGAAACCAGGCAAAGCCAAAGCCGCATACTCACACAATTTGGCAATTTGTGGCAAGGAGCGGTCAACAAAAAGCTCAGGCCGTCATCCTGGCCATCCTGACTATCCTGACAGTCGGTCACTCAGTCCGGCCGTCAGTCAGTTGGCCGGCTGGTCCTGGCCACTCTGACCACATTGGTATTCCATGCTCGATGCGCGCTGCTGTTGCCATTGGTCATTGAGGCTCACTCACCCTCAGCTGTCCCGTCTCTATCCGTCTCCATTCCTGGCCACTAACGATAGATGTCCTTAAGGCAACACACTCGCGCACACCCATGCCCACACATATTGCTATAAAAAAATATTTATCTATATGGCGATATATAGCCAGGCTGCCTCCTGCTATCTGGGCAACTTTGTCCAAAAAATGTTGCCAGAGCCATAGCCATAGCCATAGCCAGAACCAGAGCCGAGCGCTGCTTTGTTAAGTTTTTCAGTTTAATGAAATCAATTCACAAGTCACGTTGTTGCTGGACAATAAATACATCAGAGTCCATTTAATAAAATCATGATGTGCACTTTGGGATGATACCCACACACTCACACTCACACACACTAGGAGATACATCATCTACGGATGGCCATATCGATTCGTATATTGCAAATAACTTTCGGTCCTCATTGGAATGCCGCATATGGCCTGAACATATTCGGAGCACCACCCCTCGGCCGCCCCTTCTCAATTGCTCGATAAGTGCGCGGCAGTGCTAAAACTTAAATCAAAATCCACATTGAGCCACTGCAGCGAGGACTAACCGACTCACTGGCAATTTGTTGCGGCTTTTGGCTTACGGTTTCGGTTCATTATATTGATCTGTGACTTGGCTGTTTGGTTTACGTCTTTCGCACACTCATTTTTATTTGAGTGCCCCAGGAGCTTTGTCCTGATGAATGTGCCATGGGAGGGGAGGAGACTAGCACCAAAATTGAGACTGTTTTATGGGTGCACCAATTAAGAGGAACTTACTCATCTGAAAGTAGGTGATGACATCTTGGCTGGAATGGATGAGAGTCGTAAATAAAATATGTCAATTTATTTAGCTTATTTACTCTAATGAAAGGAAAAAATATAATATTAAATCGGACAAAGGTATAATCCGATTTCATGTAGAGTAACAAATAAAATATTTACGTAATTAATTAGTTGAGAAAAAAGTGTATTGCTTTTACGGTTCATAAAGTTGTATAAAAAAAGTCATTTTGATATATATTTTAAGCAATGAAGTTTGAACAAAAATAAAATGCTAATTAGACAATTTGTTAGAGTTACTTACTTCTATGAAATAAAAAACTATTATAGAAACATATACAGTTCAACTTCAAATATAATTTCAAATCAAATCTCTTTTAAATATAATATATCTTTTTACATTGAATATTTAGTAAAATCTTACCAAAAAATCGTAAAAAATATTTTTGAATTAGAATAAAATAAATATAATGTCAGTTCCTCAAACTGTTACCAGTATTTAACATTTTTTGAATGGATTGCATTGCTCCTGCGCATTCGAACCTGAACATCTGTTTTATTTTGAATGCTGTTCCCACTTTTATCCAAAGGAAAACAAGCTGATGATGCTGGACATTACGTTTTGAGAACTGTTATACATCCAGCTGATGCCACTTGGCTCTTTGACAACCTTTCTCTTAGTCCTGACCATAGATAACTGCAAAAGGATTGCCACTGAAACCGAGCGAATTCGAGTCATTTCTCTCTCTGAGCCGAATCCGGTTCGTGGACATGTGTTATACCGCACTCCGGCCGGAAACGAGAGCCGGAGAACCAACGAACCGACGCGATTTGAGGCGAAGACCCACTTCGGTTATGGGCGAAACGAAGGCGAACCCGAGTGCCGATTGCCCGATTTCTGGGTGCGTACACAGCCTCCGTGCATATCTGATGGCCAGAAAGCAAATCAGTCAGATGCGTGGCGAACGTTGAATTTAACGGTCGGTTTGGCAGTGAAAGTGGAAAGTCTTCGCTCCGGTCTCCGATCCGACCTGGCCAGCGAATGGTTTTGTGCGCAAAATAGAAAACAGAAAGCAAATAAATACACACCACAAATATATAAAAAAAAGGATAAAGTTTCGTGAAATAAACCAAGAAAAGAAAAAATATTTGACCGGATTACGAAGCAAGAAGTAAAATTTGTGAAAACTGTGACACTGCCATCGGCTAAATACCCACCAGCTAAGCTCGAGGTATAAATTTAAGTGCCACTCGCAGTTTGAAATCGGATGCCGAGTCGGACTCTTCAAATTCGCTGGTAAATTATTCAAGCAAGTTTATATTTTCGGGACGCCTTTGCCTGTGATCCTGGGTCGCAATAAAGTTATACAAATTATTGCCTTTCTGACTGTTTTTTTCTTCTGCTGGCTTTAAACTTTCGGTTCACGCAGCGTTCGCATTAAATTTCTTATTTTGTTGTTTTCCTGCCTTTATTTCCTTTTCCTATTCGCGTGGCACATGCGGCGTATACGCAATGTATTTGCTTCTATTGTGCCTGTGTTTCTGTCTCAGTGTCTCTGTGTGTGTGTATATGTATAACCTAAATTTTTGTGGTTGTTGTTGTCGCCAGTTGGCGGTGTTGTTTTTCCGCTGATGTTGCTGACTGGCTGACAGACTGACAGTCAGACTAGGGACCGAAAAACTGGATCTGAAATTGAAGCTGCAGACTGAAGCTGTAACTGTGACTTTGCCAGCCACCGCTGCCGAGTTAATTTTATGGATTTACGCTGCTTGTTGACTTGGCTTAAATACTGAATGATCCACAAGTTGGCGGTGCTTTATATTAATTTTTGTATTATGACCAAATAGTTTGGCGTGAGCCTCGGCAAAGCTGGTCCTCAGGCGTCTACGTAACGTCGCGTTTGTCTTCATCAACTCGGGCTAACTTTTAGCAAGTGATTGTTGATTTTGTTTGATTTGCTGTTGGTGTTCCCCTTGCTGTTGTTGCCGTTATTTGATTTTAGTACTTTGGCAAAGTCAACATTCGTTAGCAAAAATTTCGCTCACGTTCCATTCGGCCGAGTTCTCGATTTCATGAGTTCTGGATGTTGGGTGCTGGATTCTGGCTACTGGTTGTGGGTCCACTGTTTTTATTTGCTTCTCTGTTACGCCGCTTAGCCGTGGCGGATTCCACTTCCCAGATCCCATTTACCAGCGGTTCCCAGTTACCAGACACCAGTCACCAGCGACCAGATTCTATATCCCTATTTCTTTTTTTTTTACTCCGACTTTCTGGCTCGCCGTATTTGTTTTTCTCGCCTCATGCACACTGCATACTGTAAAGCGAATTCGGCAAATAAATATCCTCGTACATATATACAAAAATCTTGGGATCTGTACGCACTGGACCGCTGTAGTTGTGGTTCTGTTGAGTGGGGCTAAGCTTGGCTGTCCTTAAGATTATTTATGCGGTGATTAGCTGCACTGAATTATTGCTGAAATTATCAAGTGTGCTATAAAATTTCACTGCCATTTATTTGCACAACTTTTGGCGTGGCTCACGTCCTAACCGAACACCAACAGCCCCCATCTCCATTTCAATCCTCGCCAGCATTTCGTCTCATGTGTATCGTTGGCTCTGGTTCAGTTTTGCCCAGGGTTTCTGTTTCTGTGTCGGTGTCTGTATCGGTGTCGGGTGCGTGCCAGAGAGTGAGTGTAACAAATTGCCAGAGTTTGATTTTTAAGTGTGAAATATCGCACAATGAAAATGGATTAATTACGCTGGGGTCCGCTCAGATTGGTTGTCTTTAAACTCGTACATGGTTCTTAAGGGAGCTTTAAGCTATAGTCCCGAAACCTTTTCACTTTCCAACATTAAGACTGCCAAAATAAATGAATAATTTCTTAAAAGTAATTATTTCATAACTAGGAACCTCGTCCGTTCCTAGTCAGAGCCGATTATTCACTTAGGTTTTAATATTAATGAACCTTCTAGAAACGTCCTTGGGCCATTGGTAACTAAGCAGCCTACTATCTAAGCCAGCTTTCTAAGCCAAATACGGATTATCTCCTTGGCTGAACCTGAGTCTGGGGAAATGAGATTTTCCCACAGACAGTTTCAACATTTCAAAGCTCTCACTTGGCTTGAACCTAATTGCCTAAGCTCGTACCTGCATCTGATTCTCAGTCTAAAGACAGAGCTATCCAGAAATTAATTACGTTTAAATAAACACGAATGGCCAGCAAACAGGACCGAGACCGCAACAGTTACATGAACAATTCAACCGAACAGACAACAATGGACAGACGACAATTGAACCCGCTACACAATTCAATTGAGTTAAGTTCCCAGTTGTTCTTGGCGGCAATTTTAAGCTGATTACATCCAAAGAGTTACACATTTCATTAGATCTGACTGGAACAAACAAAATCATTAGATTTTGTTGGGAAAGTAGCAAATTCCATTTAGCCCGCAAACCTTGAACATTTGATGTGGGTATTAGACTGTTACAACTCCAGATATCCTTGTGTGTTTATATCGCTTGGTGGGTTCAAAGCCGGATTTAATGCTGGGATTAGTGATAGTCCATCTCTTGAGCCTTTTGAATATGGAAAATGCCCAATGATTTATGACTGGAACGGGCCGACGCAGCAGCAGTCAGCAAAGTTCTGTCCCGTTCACAATTGGTGGTGAAAAGCGTGAAAAACTGTCGGCCACATGGAAAATCTCAGTGTGAGTTGGGGTAGGTAGGTTGTAATGTGGGAATGCGGAAAAGTAAATTCAATTTTACGTTTCACAACTCAGCATGATTTCTATCAAAGCAAGGGACTACCACGCACCCCAAGCCCCAAACCCCAAGCCCTGACCCCAACCCTTTCTTTTCCACATTGTGTACCGCAAACTGATTGCTTTCGGTGGTCCCTCGACTGTCTGCGTAGGAGCACTCTTGGATGGAGTATGTTAGTGGTGTGTGTTTGCTGGGCGGCGGCCCCCAAAAGCATGCTACATAAAAAAATCACTAAAAACTTGTAAAAGCATCAAAGCGCACTTTCTGAGCTCTGCTCGAAAGTTGGGCTTGTTTTTTCCTTTGTTATAATGGTTGTTGTTGCTGTATCCTTAGTGTTTCCTTTGCCCTTCTCATTTGTTGTTGTAGAAAGTTCACAACTTTTCAAGTGGGTTTTGCGGGCGGCATTTTCGGGGCTATCGGCGAAATCGCTTTCCGATAGCTCGGCGGCTCTATTTATGCAGTTTTAATGAGTGTTACATGTAAAGGGCTTGTTGTTAATACAGGAAATTAATAAGTTAAGTAGCCATTAGCCGGCTGAGTGCAAAGTTCAATCACCTAACTTTACACCAATCCCTTTTAGCGCCACCTCCTCGAAGGAACTTTGCCAACAGACACGAGCCTTCGCTTGCGTCTCTTCAATAATTTTTTTTTTATAGGGTTCTTGGGACGGCTGCTTAAGCCGCGTTTTATTTTCACTTGAGGCAAGTGCAGTCATCTGTGAAAATATTGGCAAAACTCAAACAGCGCCAGCATTTGACATAAATCCTTATTATCCTTTTGTGCACAAATTGACATTGCACTTGTAAGGCGATTGCCGAGACGCTGCTTGACATCCCCCACTCACCGCCCCGTGTCCCCATCCGGAATTTTCCCATTCCGCCCCCTTCAATGTCTTTCAACTTTTATCTGCGGCTTTGTTTTCGCTGCCACTGCAGTGGGAGTGGCATTAGCAGCAGCTGACAAATGCAGCAAGCCCTGCGAGCTAAAGCAAGATTCGCCCTTGGCACGTCTTGCACTTAATTGAGGCTACGACACCGGTGCACCTTAAGAAATGCGGTTGCCATAGAGTAGTTTTTGCTCAAGAATATAGTTATAGGTTTTGCTGTATGGAAGGACCCATAATTCATGAAAACTATTCTATGTTAAGCGAAACAATATCTCCCTTAGAGTCCATCGATTTATTTCTATTTAGATAAATCATTTTGTAATCTAAGCAATTTCTTTCAGTGTAACCCACTCGCATAAAGTGCACGAAATTAAAATTCATAATGTTGACTTTAATGGGGCTAATGCTGAAATATCAAAGCTGCTGGCTTAGGTGGCAGCTAGCTGCCAGCAGCCAGCACATCTCGTAGATTAGCCTGCCATGTATGCCGAGCCAAGAAAAGCCGGGCCAAAAAAGCGTCTTCTTCCTGTCAGCCGGCTGCTTGGAAGGCTGGCTCTCCCCTGAAAGCCTTGCTCCCTGGAATTTTATTATGCGACACGCAGTCCGACCACCTATACGAAAAAGCAATGGAGCAGGGACACAGCACAACTTTGACATTATTAAATTATGTGGAGATTTGCGCACTTTTTTTTTTTTGAAAGCCTCTTGACGTTCTTAATGATGAGCCAGCCATCTACCTCTGCCTACCACTTAGCAAGTTGGCCGAAATTAAATTATTTTATTGCCGGAAATTCATTAAATCATGCCTTTATGCAATTTCCAGACTACATTGTTGGCATACCCAAGTGGGGAATCTGTCAATTTATCGGCCTTTTTTGGGCTGGATAGACAGCCTGTCGGCATTTTCGTTGAAGCCTCGCCCACGGAAATATCCATGATTAGTACGTGCCGTTGTTAGCATTTCCATTATGCTTGTTAAAACGTTTATTTTATTGTTTACCCGGACGACTGGCCGGGCAAAATCGATTGGGTTGTGATCTATTTCGAGGGACATGGTTTAAGCCCAAAAAAGCCCTAGCAACGCGACGAGACAATGCAAATCTGCCGTTGCCAGAAGTGTGGAATTTTATTTATGTTGCTCACCGTGGACAAAGAAAAAAGTCTAAACACAAAAAATGATGGAAAGCAAACTGGGGGAAAGCTTAGTCGAGGTAAAAGCGAAAAACCAAAACAATCATCAAAATAGAATCATAAAAACAGTTAGCAACGATCATAAATTTTGCACAAAAGGCATAAAAACTGCGCCACGTGGAGTGCGACATAAAACGCCGCGTCTCCCAGCACTCCGGTGCATATAAATATAGACATGTATACCGTAGAATATATAGCCTCGACATTTGCTGGCCGAGTAATCCCTGCAAATCAGCAGTTTTTCCCAGTTTTTGGGACACATTCATTTCATCCAATAAATCTGGGAACAATAAAAGAAAATTTACATTTTTATAGAAACGGCGGCTAGTCAATACATACATATAATCAATACAATAAGACGCGGTCACGGGCATTATTCCATTCGATCCATTCGGGCTTACCTTGCGTATGTGTAATGCCCATGAAATTGCATTTCTTTAATATCGAATAATATAATTTTATCTGTCTGGCTGGGACGAAATGAAAATAACTTATTAAAATGCTAATCGGCTACACTCTGGCATTTTATTCGTATTATGTGGGAATTAAGTTAAAGTTTAGCCCGAAAACCGAGAAAGATTCATAAGAAGGGCAGAGAGAAATGGCAAAACCTAATAAATCATGGAGGACTCACCCGAAAACAAATCTGTATTTGTGTACATAAAACAGTCGGCTCTAATTCGCGTTATTTTTGCCGACAGCTCCTCGAAATAGCCACTCTCCGCGCATTAAATGAATAAAATATGGAAAAAATGCGTTAATTTTTTAGCATGTTGCATGGTCGAGACAATTTGTACACTGTATTCTATTTTGGTGTATTTATGCACATAACGACCCCCCCATGGTTTGGCCAACAGTAATTTTAAGTACTTGACATGAAAATGTTGTAACAAACCTCAAGCCGGGCCCATCTGTAAAATTAAACTTGTGCGTTTCGTCGCACGCGAAATTCGTGCTCCACTGGCCAACAAACAAGGTCCTTCCCGCCCTCCCAATTTGCCTCACAGATCCTGATGCTGCACTGTGGCTGCCTGCTGATGTTTATCATAACCGCCAACAACAACCACAGCAGCAGGAACCACAGTAACAATATGGTCGTCCATTGCCGCACCCAGCCAAATAATTTGCTGGCAGGCGTAGCTAATGACCAACTCGTGTAAGTGCGATGGATGGTAGATGGATGGCTGGTGGGTTGTCTGGGCGGGCTGGTTGCCTGTCCGGAATAGAGGATGAAAAATCAGGACACAGTAGCCAAAAAAATAAAAAATAAAGTAAAACGAAAACGACACACACAGTGGCGAAACAACAGCAACAATCACAAGTTTTGTTACAAGCAAAATGATGGGCATGAATTCATCATGGGAGTACTGGAAGAGCCACAAGCACGGGCTCTGTGTCTGTTCCTATGGCCCTATCCCTGTCTCTGCGCCCCGATCCTTGTCCTCAGAACCGTGCCCATCCTGCTCTTGTCTTTGTTGGAAAATTTAAAATAAACTGCACTTGGGAAAACCACTGTTTCAGTGAAAGAAGTGGGTCATAACTTTTTGATTCTTGAAGTGAAATCGAAAGCATTCTTATTCCATTTAAAATATTTATGGAAAAATGGCTAGAGAAAAACTATGAATTAAATAATATCAACAGTCTTTTAGATTTTAAATAAAATATAATGGTGATAAATATGTTTTCCTAATAATGCTACTTTGGTTTTCTATTATTTAAGATATGATTTGATTTCCTTTCAGTGTAATCTCGGAAAGTCCTTTTTCCTTCAGGGGATGAGCGGCGAGGAGTGAGCGGCGACATCGTTCGCTAATTTTATGCTCTTTTGTGATTTTTGTGCCGGACACACCCTGTGGGCATGTTTAGTGTCCTTTCACTTTCCAAGTAAATGCAAACTTTGCGCGCTTTTGTCATTAGCGTTGATAGCTGTAACGTGAACAGGAAGCCAGCAGAGGAGCTACAAAGATACTGAGTGGTAGGGGATGGAAATGGGAGGGTGACTGTCGGTGGGGGATGGAAAGCCTCTTGGTGAGCTGCCTTTTTGGCCGCTTTTCATGTGTTGTTGACCCTATTTGTTGGCTTAGTTTTTGTTGTCGTCATCTGGTTTGCGGTCCCCAACAGTTTGGTTACTTTTAATGAGCGGGGCGTGGCACACGGCATGAAACATTGAAGGTGGGTGTTGCTGGGCGGGCGAGGATGCTCTCATTAAGTTGCGGTCGTTCAGTTTTATTCCGACACCCTCCACCAGCCCACTCCCCCTTTGCCAACGCAGATTTTTGCCTAATGAAAGTGAATTATTAAATGGAAGCCAAGCAGCTGAATGGAAACAGTTGATTCCGTCGCAGAATGTTGAACTTGTGACCCATCTACCTGTCGCATCAAGTGCTGGAAACTCTGGCAACTCACGCTATACACCACCGTTTGGGAAAGTTTGGGCCTCACAAAAATAAAGTTCCACTGACCCCCGAGACCCCACTCCGAAGAGTCCGACGCACATCAAAGACATCCCTGGATTCCGGGACGCAAGTGGGTAAATACTTGGAAAATGGAACAAAATCAAATAAGGCACCACCGTTGCCACTGTTGCGGTGGTGCTTATTAAAGTGCCATCGTCTCGAGTCTAGACACTTGCACATGCCCATGCATATCAAATATGCATGTGTGGCCCCTTTTAAAACCTTAAAAAGTATCTTAGAAGCTTTTACTTGGGACTTTAACTCAACTTTACTGTTGTTATGGCAATTTTATTATAAATGCTTGTTTTTCAGAACTCCTAAGTACTTCAAAGGGTTGTTAGAATTGGAACCCAATCAATTATTTTATAAGTAAATGGAAAATTTAATGTTTTGGCTTACCTGGGACTTTAAAAAATGAAGTAGCCTTTTTAGAATGTGCCACCATCATACATTTTTTCTGGGGCATCATAGTCAACCAGCAGAGGGAAGCTGCTTAATTACACAAGCAGGGGAAGGCATTTGCATCGTATATGAGCTGAGGACCCATGTCTATATGGAATTCATTAAATTTGCACTCGTTTTTAATTTATGCCCCAGATAAAAGCAACAGCCGGCCTCCAGGGAGCCAGACAGGGGTAAATTAAATATGTTATAAATAAATCAGCCGTACGTTGCATAAATAATGAAAACGGCATGATATTTGTCTGTACCATCAAGAACTGTAGTCTCTCAGTCTTGGCAAAGCTTTTTATTGCTAGTACTTACAAATATTTCTTATATTCTTGACTCAATTTGTATTGGTGCTTGTTTGAATTTATATTTACGCAACCACAAGACTTCCTCGGGCTCTGCGTTCAGACAACAGTTTGTTTGACAATTTATGCTAAAATGTTTCAACATTTGCCAAGGAACATTTCAACGTCTCGTTTTACATCATTTGGTGGTGGAATTTCCGTTAATTAGTTCGGAGGTAGTATGCAAATACTTGTCTATTATAGAGAGATACTGTTGCAACTGCACAACGGAACTTAACCGCAACAAAACTGAACTCCGCGAATAGTACCCAGGGCTAAAAAATACACTGAACAAGAATGAGTTTTGATTTTGGTAATTTATATTCAAGCCTTCATTTACTTTCAAGTCTTCAAATAGAACTTTCTCCTAGTGTAGGCATAGGAACAAACATGGAAGCAACAACATGGCCGCCTGGTTGTTCGCGTGAGCAAATATTTCACATGCAGCGCCTTGAGTTATGCAGCACTAAGTTTCGAGGCGTTGTTTTTGTAGCTGGCACTAATTAGCGTCTAATGCAGAAGCTGTAGAAATAATATTGCGGCTGCCTGGAGGCAGCCCCCCTCAACCCTCTTACCCCATCTACTTGTTTTTTTTTTTTCAATTTCCTTCCAGAGTATGTCCTTGTTATTGTATTTTGCGATTCCTGATCACGAAGCTAAAGCCGGCAATAAAAATCACATGAAAACAGAGGCAAGACATCAAAACGAAATCTCACCAAATGGCCGTGCATAAAACTTGACAATTTGTTGGTCAAAACTTCTCACTCCCTGGTCAAGTATTTTGCAAAACAATACGCCATTTAACTGCTTCAATTTGAGTTTGGTTGTAAAACTTTCTCTCTACCCGATTTCTTTCCTTTTTTACGAATCTCGTGTATATAAATCTGTGAGTGTGAGTGCCAGTGCGAGAGTAACCTTTTACCAGCGAACCGAAATGGGTGAAGGAAAAATGCTTGCCAAGTTTATTAAAAGTTGCGGCAAGTTGCAGACACGCTGGGACCCAAGCAACTCTCCACCCGCCATCTCCTCGCCCTTAAGAGATGTGGCCACAAGTCCAAACGACTTGCGAGGTGAAGACGCTAGAGAACGCGGGGAGACACGACTCGCCTAAGGGTTAAGGGGGCGGTCGGGTTGGATGGGGTCGGAAGTAAGCGCTGACAGCCAGCAACTGACAAATGCCAACGCTAACTCACTCAACTCCACGCAAAATGAAATAAAAAATTCTGAAAACGGCCAAGAAGAAAGATTTCAAGTTTCTTCCTTCGCACTTTCTTTTCTTTTTGTTTTAGGTATTGCTGTTGTTGTTTGGTTTAGTTGCCTCATTTTTTTTTGTCTTTTGGCAGCATGTTTGAGCGGTTTTTTATTATTATTATCTTTGACCTGGTCTGGGACCTCCTTCGTCCTTTTCCAAACAATTTTTCTCCCCTTGCGGCCATCCTTTTGCATGTTTCTCAATTTTTATTTATGTATAAAGTTTTTGGCATATTTTGTATGCATTTTGTGTGTGTGTGTGCATTGTATTTTTGGGTCAGTGGGTAGACCATATTTATATTGAAATTAGGATGCCATGAGTTTGATTCGAACAGAGCTCTATCAATAATATTTTGTCACTAAGGTTATTGGATAGTCTGCAGGACAGATTTCTAGGGGAAACAGAATCACTGCATACCTTGGTCCATGTTCCAAGGCAAATATCGAGACTTTGATGAGCAAACATAGGGCAAAGTGAACTTTGCCATCATCACCCCGGCTCACAGTTGAACAAGCTTTGGCTCATCCATTGACTGGACCCTACTATCCATTCCTACTATCCAGTTTGTGCTAGAATTTCTCCTTGTGCCTCCTCAAAGGATGGCGATGACGATGATTCGATATTGTTGTTCATGAGGATGTTGGTGCTTGTCTGGCTCTCTTCGGCAAAACGATTCTGATTGAACACAACAATTTTGAAATTGCTTAACACACACGCACACAAGTTGGTTGGAAAATAGGGGGCATTTTGTGGGAGTGGAGCACTACACGTTCACATTACGTGCTGGTGACATTGCCGCCTTCAACCAGAAAGTGAAAAATTTAAACAGCTCTGTGTTCCAGAGTCAATCAACTAGCAGAAATTCGCATCTGTGCGGCTGCACTGTGGGAAAAGTTTAATAAAGATATTGAAGAGGCTTAAGGTTTCTTAATGCTCGGCCATAATAAACAATAGGCTTAAAAGTACAAAAATTATTATACTAACACGAATATATATATCATTTTTAATGTAGATACTAATTTTACCTTTTCCGAGTGTTGTTCTAAGAGGTTTGTCAATTTTGTTTGGGGGATGTCTCGCATTTCCGGCACATAGCCGTTAAATGATTTTTAGCAAAAATCGTGCGGACATGACACACTCAAGTGGCCACCTCCTAGCCATGCCAAGCCAAATCGAACCGAACCATACCAATCCCAATGGCAATCCTCCTCCTCGGTTTCCCATCGAGCACGTGATTGCTCAGCTCTCGGCTCGTGGAGACAGAGACGGAGATGGAGATGGAGATCTGTGGGGCAAGGGACGGGGAAAAAGATGGGACAGGCGCTGCCTATCGTGTGATGTACTGAGCCGTGTCGAGTGGTGGTGGGGGTTCTCAAGTAATTTCCATTAAGTAAGTGTTTTGGCACTTAAGCCTCGGCTGCAGTGGCATTGGCTGTGATTGCATTAGACGACAAGTGGCTGTCCAAGAGCGAAGTGTTGAGTGCCGAGTTCGTAGGTCACAGTTCGGGACTCCCATTGACGACAGGACTTTCTTCTTAAAGCCGCTTAGCGTCGTCTTTGGCACAGTTTCCTGACTGGCCGTGCTTAAAGTATCCCAGCTTTTCGTGTTTATGTTTACTGCTTTTGCTATGGGCTTTCTCTGTTTCTGGTTTTAGTCATTTTGTGTCACTGCTCTACCTGAGCTGAAACTTATACAAACAGCAGCTGGCCGGGACAGAAGCTAAACAAGGCCAATCGGCCACCATCATCATCTCGGTCGTTATATCAATGTATGGCCCTGTCCGGACGGACGGTGGGCGGTTAACAAAATCTTCGTTTTGAAAATGCTATTTCCGACAATTCCCCGGAAACGTAGCATCCGCCCAGGCAAAACGGCAAGACGGGTGAAAGTGGCGACTGACGACGATGCTAATGGCGCCATTGTTGCTGTGGATACACAACCTCCAGTTGGCGACGCCACACGACCCCACGAAGTCATAAGCTTGGCGGCTTGACGCTCATTAGGGTTCTATTTTTTCTATTTCGATAAGGACTAGAATCGAGGTTCAGGTTCCATTGATTGGCAAAGAGGGATAATATATATTCTTACAGAAGATATTGGAAGCTTTAATGCCAAGTTGTAAAATATAAGGAAATGTCCTATATGATTTATTATATGTATATGAAATGTCTTAATGTCCCAAGCTGCAATTTGCAAATGAAAGTCTTTCGTGAAATTTTATAAAGAGCTCTTTCTTAAAAATCCTATCCAATCCTTGTATAAATATCTTGAAGGGTTTGTATTCTTTGGTGCCGCCCAAAGTCATCGTTCTTTTATTAACAAAATACCCTTCATTTAAGAAAGGCAAGGTGAAAACCATTTCATAGGTAATGCCCTATATTCAGACCCTATAATTTGGTTAGTTCTCAATTGAAATTCGTTAACGTGAAGAGGACCCGGAATATCAGCCGAGAAAACTGTGCCGAAAGTATATTGGATTTTCTAGGATTTTCACATGATTTGACTTCCTTCCGGGAATATGTAAATATTCGGCATGTAATTATTTACATATTCTGTGGGGTTGTGCATCCTGATTAGATTGATTGAGACTCATTTGCATGAGATTTCTGACTGGCAGCTGCAGGCCCCAAAGAAACCCACCTGCCCATGCTGGCTTTTGATTGCTGTGACGTTGTTCATGAAGTAGCTGGCTTTCTGGTGGCTTTCTGCCAGCTTCCTGCCAGCTTTCTGCTTGCTTTTCTCTTTGCTTGCTCGGGCTCTTTTTCCCTGCCGTCTGCTTGTTTTATGCTTGTGCTACTCCAAGCAGGAGTCGCCTTCGGGCTTACTGGGTCAAGCGGCCTGGCCACAGAAGTGGGTAGCCAGCGACAACAATTGTTTTACAACTACCCCACAGCCGGGTCATCAACTGCTGCCTCGGCCTTCAGAGCGGTACAATGGCTGCACTGAAAATAATGGATGGTCATTACTTTCCCTATGTATGTAAGTTCCGGATTTAAAGCGTTTTCCGACATTAAAACTATGTATTTTGCTCAGTGTGCACTGCTCTCGTTTGGTTTCCAGTGGAAAATCAAGTTCATTTCTGCGCAGTCTGCCGTGAGACTGAGCTGTGCTTTTGTGCCTCTGAGTCTTGGACTTGGCTTGTGTCAACAGCGGCCACAAAAGGTACTCATTTGTAGTGAAATTTTGGTCAACAAGGCATGACCTTGCTCTGCTTCTCCCCACCGCCCATTTTGTTGGTGCGAGTGTGGGAGAAAATTGCTTTTATATTACTTGAAGCTCGGTTAGGTTCTTGCTTGGCTTTTTTCCATTCTTTTGCCATCGGTTCATGTGTCATTATATGGCTTACACATTGTTGCAATGCCTGCTGTGACTTACACTTCCGTCGTGGCAGCTGCAGACACGCCCACTCTCTCAGCGAACGAGCCTCCATTCATTTTTCTTACACGCACCCCCTTACACTTTCTGTTTGGTAGCCTTTTGGGGTCAGTCTCTCCATCTTGGCACGCAGTTTCCCGGCCGAGTTCTTGTCTTGTCATTGTTTGTTTAATTTTGTATGCCGGATATCCCGGCGTGTTTGTGCCATTGTCCTGCTGTCAACGAAATGCCAGCAACAATAACAGTAACATAAAGTGTGGGCGTGGCAGGAGCCCTGGAATACCCAGCCCCCGTACCTCACCATTCCATCATTGTTTATGTCGCTCACAACAAAAGAAATTAAATTGCCAACACTGAAATTCAATTGTATCTTTCTCTTCCCTGGGCCCCACTCAAAATTCCTCAAATTTTATCTAGAGCAGGAGACGAGGACCGACCAGTGTGGGGTATGACGACATCTTGAATGGTTATTGCCGCTGACTTATTGGAACATTGATTTTCCCTTTTGTTGGGGGCTTCAATTGGAGGAAGTAAACATTTTCGGCGCTTTCAATTTATTAAAAGGCGCGTGAGGCAGCCATAAAAAGGTCAATGATTATTATGCCTCCCATGCAAAAAAGGCGAACAGTGTCCAAAAATAGTCAGTGCTGGGAGTCCACTTGTATGGTATCCACAAGGAGACGTAGAGAGAGGAAAATTAAGTCATAAAATGGTAAATATTTCTATAAAACATCGTAATTGCCAAGCTAATAAGTCACACTATCTGGTGGGTAAGGAAGTAACTTTACCTTCCCAAATAAATACAAATTTTATTTCTTTAAACATTATTTGTTTGTTCATTTTTTTTTGTGTATCAATTTGTTTGTGTTAAGAACCTTCCTTTGGGCCAATCGAATTCCTGTGGTGCTTCATACTGATGAAAAGGGAGTCTTCTTCCGAATAGAATGGAGTTCCTTGATAGTTCAGTACGCCGCGGCATATTAAAATGGAAATTTAATTCGTAGTCCGGCATTATGCGAAGCCTTTGTTGGTCATAAATCAACATTTAATACAACCGTAACATCCGCCGCTGTTTGCCCAACATTTTCAATTTTTTAACCATTTTCAGTTTCATTTTCATCCTTTTTCAGCCTGTTTGCCATTTTCCATTAAAGCCTACTTTGTAGCGCTTTAACTGCAATTAAAAGCATTAAATGTGCGCATAATTAAAAAATGTTGCTCTCTTTATGACACATTAACATATTTGCATATAGTATTCATTTAACCATAACTCCGGTTTTTCCGCCATGCCTGATCTCTGATGGTTAATTTATTTATTGGGCCAAGAACGACAAAGACAAACGATTAACCGGGACACAATAGTGCCGGTATCCCTGCCAGGACGGCAAACAATCGGGCATCCGCAAAAGGGCCAGGAGCGTGCTGGGCGAAATGTTACATTTGCATTCCGCCTAGGAGTGTGTCATTGTCCAAATGGCATCTAATTCGGACTCGGATTGTTACCCAAGAGATACACATTCATCAGATGCAGCTGCATCTGCATCTGCTGTTGCTCCATTCGATTACAGCCAACGTATAATTGTGCAACGCTAATCAAAGCGAAATCGTGCCGGGCCAGCGGGCGTATTGATTAACATGGCAAAGCATTGTCCGACTCCATTTAAGTTACACACATCCACTCTCAGATGCATTTGTCTCTGCGTCAGGCCAGCTGCATTACATATTATAGCCATTAGTATTACGGATTTAGGGCGGCCAGTACTAGGCAACCAATCATTTACCACGACCTGGAGCCAGGTCGTGTTCAGTAGAGATGTTTTCGTTAAGAGTTTCGTTAAAGTTAAAGAGCAAAAAGAACCTTTAATTGACACCAAGGTAACGCATAAATTTCGATTCGTTACCTCCATGTGCGGCAAAGTCACTGAATGACTGCCACAATGACGGCATACAGTCCAATCCAACCGGAAATTGTCAAAAACACCTAAAGGAATATAGTCATACTCTTTCCATAAAAATCATGAAAATTAATATGGAAAAGTTATATAATTTCTGTAGTTTCTTAGTCAATAATTAAGTTGAACTTCATTGAAGTATTTAGTAAATACTATTTACATTTATTGTATAGAATTTAAAAAAATTAGTTTTTCCAAGTGCATCCTGGCGCTTCGAATGTGTGAGAGAATTATTATCTTGTACTTGCCCATGTCAAAGAAAATTTGCATTTTTCGGTCTGACAAAGGGCGGCGCTATCGGAGTAGGCCGGAGGGGGCATCACACGAGGCAGCGTTGCAGACAGGGCTCTCTGTGGTTCGATGTCAACGTGTCCTCGTCGCTACCAATTCCAAATTGTCTGCCACAATGGACTGACAAGGTGCTAGATTGCATACCGTATAAATGTGTGTGTCGGAGTGTTTTAAGTAGAGCAACAATGTGCAACGACAATGAGATGAGAGCTGCCAGCAAATGTGACACAGATACGAGCTGAAACTTTCAAATGTGCAGACAAACATCCATTGAGGGCTCATGAGTGGAATGAGTGGGGCCACCAAAGGTCCAATAGGTATGATGAAATTTTTAATTAAAGCTGTTTCCTTTGAGCTTCAGTTGCGGTTAATTTTATTGTCAAACATAATCGAAAATGCAACATATACGATAACCTCTTTGTCAATTACTAACTTTGAAATTGAAAATTCTGAATACCACGTCGATTCCTGGTTTTCCACATTTCTGAATTTTGAAAACTATTTTTTGGTGAAAAAGTTTGAAGTCTTCGAAACAATTTTAATTAAAAGTTTCTACTGAACTGGAATTGTCTGTTCGGTTTTTCATAAAAAGAAATTTTTGGATTGGTAAGGTAAGGATTGGATCCGGTGACGTTACACTTTTCCTTGAAATTTAATTTGATTAATGTTTTAATCACTCGTCCCCGTGGATAATTAAGCTATGCTCGACAATATGGCCTTGAATCCGTCGTAAACACCGAGTATCGTTTATAGCCCTCAGCAGACACAACATAACAATATACTACACACCCATATGGCACTTCCTTCCCGGCGCAGCCCCATCTGCCAATCCGCCCATTTAATTGTGCGGTTTCTCAGCCATTTTTATGTGTTTTAATTTTCAATGGAGCACTAAAAACTTGTCACCGTCGTCAATGTCAGCGGAACTGGAGTTTCCCATTTGAGGGGGAGAAATTGGAAAGCACGGGAAGGGAAACCTGAAAAGGGGGAGCAGCAAGAGCACGGTCTTGAAGAGGCCAATAAACACTCTTATAAAATTCTCAAATCGCACGTGTTGCGTTTGTCAAGGGGTTGCCTCCATTGCCTCGACATGGAGACATACAATACAATAAAACTGGTAAGTGCATGGGCATGTTGTTGTGGCATATAGCTCTATAGCTCTATATACGCTCCTCACGATCCCTGCTATATGCATTAATCGAGGTGTGCTGCAGACTGGTCGTAAAAACTAAGTGTTGAACCGGTGCACTCAAAGAATAAATTAAAGAGAAAAACAGCTCTTATGGTTTTAAAGATTTAATATTTGCTAGTTATATGAGTAATGGTGCAATCTTAGGTGCAATCTTAGCCTAATTATCCTTCAATTTTTTAATATTGTATAACCTGAAGCCTTTTTCTTTACATGTATTGTATTTTTCTGATTTTGAATGGAAGTGGAAATGGAGGCAGCATCGATAAGCTGCCAGAAACAGTGCAGCGCGTGTGCCACATAAAAATGGCATTTTGACATGGCCACCGAGTGGCGTAGATAGGGTGGCGTAGGGGCAGGTGGGTGAGGAGGGGCGGCAGTTGTTGGCTAATGAGCATTATGAATGCTTGCCATGATGTCATTGCACTTGAGTGGATCTAGTTGTGTTTTCCTTTATGCAAGAAACAACCTTCACCGCCACCCTCCCAATGCTAGAGTCTTACAAAACGCTGCGGCAATGAAAGCCGGAAAATTTGTTGCATGGGGGTGGCAAAAAGTAATTGCAACTTAAATAAACAAAACGTCGGAGCGGCGACCGCAGGGCGGAGTGCAAACAGTGGCAGTAACGGGTTAAGTGGCAGCATTCTCCAGTCATTTGAAAGGGCTAAGCATGCCCAGCCCCATCCACAGACATCCAGCACAGTGTGTATGAAGTTGAAGTGGATGCCACTTGTGCACAGCCTCATTAGTAGGAACAAAAAATTCGCTCACAAAGCCCTCACTTTGTTCTCGTTAAATTACACTCTGCTTTTTGGTTTGTTTGCAGTTCGGTTTTTGTTTCAGATGATTTGTTATTGTTTATCATGTTTATGTTTGCATTGGCACTGGAGAGTTTCCTGTTTGGCGCGGTGTTGCCGCAGCATGTTGCCGCAACATGCGCCTGATTTCAGCAACACGCTATCCCCGGCACTTCCAGGGCGCTAATTTTGGAAATGTTAGGGCTGTCTTTTTCGGCTTTCGGGGTGTGTTCTTGGGGACCGTCCTGATATCTCCTCAGTCGTTTGTCAACTTGTCGTAGGCGCGGATTGTTCCATGTTCACTGGCAAAGTAGTATTCGTCAAGTTTCGGTTTTGTTTACAAGAAAAAGAGACAGCTGTTCCATTTAACTTAATTACATGGTGCTGTGGATTTGGAAATATTTTAAATGCAATTTTGAAGAGCTTCAGAAATTTCCTGGCATTAAATATTTAAACATGTTAATTTTGCTTATTTCCGCGTTTTGTTTACATACCAGATATGATATTTAAGAGACAGCTGTTCGTTTTAAAATAAAAACCAACTAAAGTTTGTTTATTATCCATTCCAGTGTACTTTGCAGTGTACTTCCGGCCAAAACAGCTGGACACAAAAGCCATTTATGAGTGTGTGAAGTGAAGAACCCAAAAACCACCAAATGGATTTTGTCTAAACTCTAAAAAAATAGACCAAAGGAAGCACATCAGAAGCACAGCCATTAGCCAGCGGAAATTGGAATGTATAAACAATCAGCAAAATGTGCAAATTCATGGAGTGCCAATCAAAAGCCAACTTGAGTGAAAGTGAAAAATCGCGGTGCGGGGAATATATTAATTATCCGGCTGTTTATTAGTAAAGTTTTCCCAAAGCGGCAGACATTTTATTTATGGGCCAACTTGCCAATGCAAAGAAAACCAAGTTGCTGCCAGTCGGGCATTAATAATTTGCATATACCATTTCCCCCAACCACTCCCCAGCCACCAGACCAACAACAAGCAGACAGTGCGGCGTGTGAAGTTGAAGTGTTTATTAAATAGTCTTGCCACAAATGCGAGACATTTGCCGGAGACTCCGAGTCAGCGCGTTTTCCCCCATCGATATGTTGGAGCTGCAACTGCGAGAAGATTTGTCCGCCGCCGACTTGGGCGGAATCTGCAAAATGCGACCCCAAAGAGCCACGGATCCGGGCCATCGTCAGAGCCGGAGAAAATGCGACTCCAACCGCTGGACTCTCTCTGCGAATTTCTGCCTGCTGTTGCTAGCTGTACTATTTCTGAGCATGGGTAAGTATCGTTTTTGTTTGGATTAGTCCTGATGCCAACTATAATGTTTACCAAGCGGATAACATCAAAGTTTTGAGTTGCCATTTAATGGGCCACATTGAAAATAGCCAGAAAAGACTCATTTTATAAATATTAGACCTAGAATTTTGATAAGAATTATCAGGACAATATTGTAGTTTAATATTGAGTTTCGAAACTTCATAAATAATAAAGTAATATTCCTAAAAGCCATCAAGTAGCCAAATAAGAGACCACTCGCAATCAACTTAGAGTTTCATTTGTACAATTTAATGAAGTATTTGTCAGGCTTCGGATGCCCCTCCGACCCTCCGAGAACTGTCATCCCTTTTCAAGTGGTATCGGGCCATCTGGGAGGCGGGCGCACTGTCAACCAGAACCCCTAACTCAATTGACTGCGTCTGCCCCATTTTTTGTATTTTTTTTCGCCAAGTCCAACGCGATGGATGCTCAATTAAGTGACTCCAGTGTGGCCGCGAGATTCCCATGCATTTAAAGAAGCCTTCGCCCGATGAAATCCGAAATTAAAAGGGTACCCGAAACATACTCCAGCATAGATGTAGACACTGATACAATCGATACTTGAAATGGCAGTCGAAACAACACTTTGACATAATAAAATACAAATAAAAGGGCACAACACAGCCGCCAATTGATTGACGAAGTGGCAAAGATCTGAAGAGTGGAAGTGAAAAATGGAGGCGGGAAAAGGGAAATGGGAAAGTGCTGGGCAATAAAAAGGATTGACAGCCAGAGGCAGTCGTCGATTTCTAAGCGGTGGCGAGGTGTCATTCCGCCGGATAGGAGGAGCGAGATGGACTGGGGGAGATGGGGATCCACTCGACTGGCTGTCAATGACAATCAACAGCGGAATCAGATTCCGCACACACTCCATTCCGGAGCGGGATCTGGAGCGCTAATGCTGATGCTGAATGCTTGTAAAAAGTTTTTAATGACCCTCCAACGCCGTGTCGCCATGGCCACAAACCCAACAGAATCGTGTGGAATCGAATCGATTCGATGGAGGGACGGGTCTGACAACAGGGGTCTTTTCCACACTTGCCAAAGCAAATCTGTGTCAGGCTGTTGCTTCATTACTCGGCTGCTAATGAACAGCTTAAGCAGCATCGCGTCCGATTGTGCAGCGCATTTCGATTCAGGGGAAATCCAGTCAGGAATGCTGCAGTTGCAGTTTCAAGCTGATTAAATAGTAACACAAAGAGGACACCCCCTAAAAGTATTCAAGGAATTGCATAATTATTAAGAATTCACGTTTTATTTCGAAAGAGTATAAACATATTTTTAAACATTTTCTCAGTAACTATGCAGGTATATTAAAGAAATTTTACTCTATTTTTAGCCACATTTATCAGTGTTGCATTTTATTGAAGTGAATTCCCGGCTGCACCGATTGGAGTGCATTTTCGGCCCGCGAAGTGGGGGTGAGAAAAACAAAGTGATATGGGGCAGAGATTTGTGTTCCGTGATCCGTGACTCAATCGATTGCGTTGTTGTAGGTCCTTGGCACTTCACGGCATTGTGAAGATTTCCAGTCGGTGTGCGGGGAGTGAGTGAGTGCATCACTAGAACCGAAAACCGGGCCAGAATCAGGAAGAGGGCGTCGGAGTCAGCGCTTTATTAGATGGAGGCCGCGGCGCTAATGGATGGGGTTAATGGGCTAGGGTTGCCGGGAAAGTGGTGTATTAGTAAAAGTGAATTAAGACCGAAAATGGGAATCTATTGTTGGGATGTACGACTGACGCCAGGCCATATCCATGCTTTCAGGAGTGCGGCGATAAATCAGTGCATTGAGTGCCATGATTAGTAATAAATTTGATTTGATTTACCATGCATTTGGCTTTTTACAGTCCGGTGACTGGGTAAACTCGTTTCCATCAAATTATAAAATTGTAAAACTGCAAAATAATCGGATATTCCCATAAATCCCATTAGTACACACACACAGATCAATTCGTAATCAATTTCGTCATTTGCTAGCTCATAGCAAAATGCAGTTCAACTATAATTTGGTGTTTGCCCGAATACTTCAAAAACATAAACTAAATTCGTCAATTTTGTGTTTGTAGAGGGTTTGAATTAAAATCGACAGTAAAATACTGTGGAATAGAGTACGATTAATTATATATGTTGAACAATTTAATAAAATATGAAATAAAATTGTATAGTAGTTTTTATACTTAGAGAGTTACAGATTTTGTTTATTCTTTTTTAACTTTCCCTAAGACTATTGTCTAGTCTAAGTACTATTGAGAATCTCAATATACAGAATGGAAAAGCATTATCATTGAAAAATTAATTGGAAAATAATATTGACAGACGGAACACAAATTACAAATAAAATATGTAAATTTCTTGTGGCTCCGCGTTGTGCGAATCCCAGTGGCATCAATTCGAGGGGCCAACATTTTTCGCTCATCAATTACATTATACACGTTACGGGAAATTTTCAGAAAAGGTAAATCGAAATGATGCGTCTATTTTCGGGAGGGGCTTTTAGGGGCCAAGGGCTTAGCCCCCCGCCTGTGTTTGTTTATTATTAATGCAATTTGTAATTATTTGTTTTCGTGGCATGACTGCCAGCACATAAAGTATGGCACAATGCTTATACACCCGATCCACCCTCCTAACCCGATCTCGACTGTTTGCCAGCTTGTTTATTTGTTTGCTTGCCACAGCCATAAAATGCAATTATCTCGCACAAAGAACAAAGCAGAGTGCAAGCGAATTGCAGCCGGGGGGATCACCTCTCACTCTATCCAATGATTATCCCCATCCCAAAACTTACAAATGTGAATGGTGGCCCAGACCCGCCTTGGCTATAACGAGAGTGTCAGCTAGAAATTTCGAAAAGCTGCAAAAGTTGTCGCCAGCATCATCCGAGCATTTCGCTTCTCGCATTTGGGTTGCCATAATTAACTTATTTTGTACATTAGCAACAGATTTTGTTTATTAACGCATGTGCGCTTGCTTTCAGTAATGCGATACCATTCACCCCACCCGACCAACATTCATACCTCCACAAGGGCCGGGCTTTTGGCTTTAATGTGCGCCGGGGGCCGGGACCACGGGGCGCATACTTATCTTTTGGCATTGCGAAGAGAGTTTATTTGTTTTCTGCTTGTGGTCGGTGGGTTTGGTGAGTCGGTGGGTCGGTGGGTCGGTGGGTCCGTGAGTCCGTGGCTTGCCATTTTGTGCGGCGTCTGTCGCATAATTTATTTATCATTAGCAAAATTTGGCAAGCATTGGAATGCCTTACCCAACTTTCCACTGCTTCTCTCCAATTTTCCGCAATTCCTTCCTCAGACGGCTCTGTTGTGTCTGTGTATTTGGCTAAATAGTTGAAATAATTAGCCTCATTAGGAGTTTTGGAGGTTTCTGGCCGGAGTCTTGCCTGTCTTGATTGACAAGTGCAAATTGGTATTAATGCAGAAATGCGAGGAACTTCAAAAGCCACAGGCAAATAGAGAGTTGGTTGAACAAAAGTTTCTGTGAAAATTAGAAATTAAATTATATAATTTGTGATTTGGAAATATTTCAAACACTCTAATGAGCAAGATATTCATTTTATAGAATGAGTACAACTTCTACAATACATTGAATTCTGTTCTTTCCATTGAATTTTACCCCGCTCTCGGAAATCCCGATATTTGAACTCCATCTGGCAATAGTTCACGATTAATTAAGCAGCGTTGCCTAAAAATATTTGGAACAAATCACAACGACAAAATCGCAACTGGCGGGGCCACAGCTTTGCTTCAGTTATTGTTTTCCTCGCTTTTTATTTTCTATACTTCTGGCACTGGCACTGGTACTGGCACTCTCCATAAAACAAAAACTTGTTGTTTGCAGAATCCAAGTGGAAATACTGTGCGAAATGCAACAGCCGCAACAAAAACGGCGTAAACTTTTAACAATTGCAAAACCAAATAAACAAAACAGTGGCCCAAACAAAAAGAAAACACTAAAAACTGCTGCAGGCTATAAATCTGCAATGGCTGTTGGCGTGGTGTTGGGGGGGGGTCTACGGGTTATTTGCTCGGATGGGGTTACGGGGATTTCTGGGTGGCAAAAACGCCACGAGGGCCTTTGCACAGACCCATCCGTATCCCCATTCAAAGCAACACTCACACATTACAGAGCGAGCCGCCTGCTGCGTAAATAACTAATAAGGCTCGGGGATAAATTTCAAGTGCAATTTTGTGAGCATCGTAACCAAATACAACTCGAAACAAAGAACAAAAAAAAAAGCAAAAGCAACAGAAAACACAAGCAAATTTAACGCCCGGCGGCGGTGGGCGGGAACATTCAGAGGAGAACAAAAGTTAAGCGTTGCAAATGCCCGAGTTGCAGTTCCTCTGCGTTTTTGTGTGCAGCACGTTTCTATGACTTAATTAAAATTATGAATGTTTTTGCCACTGCCTCGCTACGCTACACGGCCAAAAACCAACCAGAAATTGATCGGGCTGGCGGGGAGCGCAGCACAGGACAGGATGTCCATGGCAAATGCGCTTTTTGCCAGCGAGCCAAACAAACTAGGCAAACAAACAACTAGTAGCATCAATTTATGCATAAATCAGAAGGCACCAGAAACCATGCCAAATTGTAAACATAAAACGAAATGGATGCAATCCCAAATCCAATCCCAGTCCCAGTTCCGCGACCCCCTCGGATTTCCCACATTCACACCACATTTGTGCGACAGTTCCGAGATCTGTAAAATAGTTACCAAAAATGAAATTTCCGAATACCATTGTCGCTTATCGCCCCATGTTCCTGCTCTCGCTATTTTCCATCCCCACCTCGACCATTTCTGGCTGAAATTTGAAATAGCTCTCGGATTAATTTTCTAATCAAGCACAATGTTGGGACTGGGGTTTGGTCAGTCGAAAATTCATTATAACTTTTATGTGCAATTCATCCGACTGTGAAGTGCAAAGCTCGCGGGGCAAATGGCTCAAATATTGGTAGCATTAGAGCCAGACTTCTAATTAGACAGTTTTTAATTATATATCATTCCAACTGGAAGGTAGGGTAACTCGAAATCGAATGCCTCCGGGGCGACATGAGATCGAGGGGATTGCTTAGTTCCCAACACCGTTGGATTTCGTATTTTCGCGGAAAGGACTGGCTTCCAATCCAAACCACCAACGACTTGTTGAAAGGCCCGACAAACTGTTGGCTCGCAAAATTGATACCAGAAGCATAATAGGAAAGTGATCACAAAAACAGAAATATGAATGAACAAAAAACGCCTTTGAAAAAACAAATGAAGTTGCGTGAATACGCGTTGCTATGAGAATGAAAAAATAAGACAAAAAATTTTTTTGAAAAAAACCGCGAATTTGATATTCTCTAAAAGTGCTAATCCTTGATTTTTATTAAAAAATATCAGAATTTTGAATATGTTTGTTTTAGAAAAATGTATAACTTTTAATTAAACAGATACTCTGATGATATTTAATGCCCATAACATATTCATAAACAAAGTTGATCTTCAAATTCGAATTGCTTGAAACAAAGGTTAGGGTACTGGAGAAGTGTTTCCAAGAAAAAACCATTCGCAGTGGAGTCGATGAATGGCGTTCAAGTTTTGGCCCTACGGCGGACATGAGACTAGGGGATTCAGAATGGAATGGTGTGTGGAAATGGTAGTGAGTGGTCTGCTGCGGGCAGGGGCTTCGGATAGCACAAACGGTCAAAAGTTCCATCAGTGTCAGGCCATGAATGCTATTTACAAGCAGTTCGCGATGCGGCATGCGAGATAAACGCTCTGACGCTCAGACTGGGCCAAATGGAAAAACTGAGTGAACAAGAAAAGATATGAAAAAAAAGTAAAAAAAAAGAAGAAAGAAATACAGTCGGCATGCACACAAAACGCAATGGTGGAGGAAAAATAAAAATTGCTGAACTAAAAATCCATTCGGCATCGATGCTGGTTCCGAGATAACAAAATGTTTGCCGGCCAGCCTCAATTGAGTCGTAGTCACAAACGTTGCGTATACGCCATGTGAGCAGGGCGAAAGAAAACTAAATAAACGCGTACATAAAAAGCCGATGTGGAGCGATACACTTCAAAAAATTTAATTATAATTTGGCGAAAGAGAGACCTATCCAAGCCCTATAACTGTTTATCTTTGAAGATCAAACCAACAATTTTGAGGTTGGAAATTTGAGATTAGTTGCAAATTTATTTCATAATTAGTAGGGGATGTTGTAAGAACCTAATTTTCAAATATTTATGTTGTTTTGAATTATGAAACCGACCTTAGGCCTCGCAGTGTATATTTATGGGCGTAAGGAGACGAGTAAATGAAAATTGGCGATTCGAAAAGTGGGGGACTATAGGATCCAACTAAGCAACCAAGCGACTTATGTCTGTGTGCACTGCAATGTCACCATCATGAAAATACAAACACAAACACTCTTGTCCTTCCCGCTCACACATGCATATTTATGTTTTTCACAGTGACTGTTTGCACTGGGCCCCCATCCCGCCCGTCTGCACAATATTTGCCCAGTTATCCTTTTTGTTTTATTTGCTTAGCGCTTCTGTGCAAAGCGGAGAATAACGGAAGACTATCACGAGACTAAGGAGTGCCAGCAGGCGAGCAGTGTTCACTGTACAGTGGTAAACAACTAGACATATTCGGACTAGCGTACTCCGGAAGCCCACATTGAGTTAAGGACTTGAAAAGCGTGACCACGGTGCAGTGCGAGGATAAGTCCTGGGTCACGGGTTAGAGAGTGCGGCATTTCGGCACATCATCATCATCATCGCCTTCGCCTGCTCCTTCACAGTCGTCTTAGTCATCATCATCATCATCCACTTGCAGGGCACTCGAGCAGGCAACACTCGGATTAATGTTTGTTATTATTTTTTCATTTATCGCATATATTTCTATTGTTTACTCAGTCCATGCCGTCTGTTTGCAGAAAGCAGACAGAAGTGTGTTCTTATTTTCTCACTGGTTTTATTTTGTTTCGGCTCCCCTGGGGCTTGAACTCGAGTTTGTCTGGTTTTCTTTTTTTTTTGTAAACCACTGCCCTAAAAAGTGAACATTATTGAGTGACAAAAGGATTAGTTATCAATTAATCGGGCTTTCAGTTAATTGAATAATTCGAGACACGAATTACACAACGATTTAGATGTAATTTAAATTATTTGGTGTTTTTGCTTTGTTATTTTATTCAATATTCAATTAACTAGCGCATAATTAAATTGTCATTCGAAATTCAATTTAATCGTCAAGCAATTAGCAAATGGAAATTGTGAAATCCAAATCAAAATGAGTCCTCATAAGCCCACCCAGTCGCACACCCGACTGAGGCGCCCCACAACATACACAACCAATTACGGTTTGCGTTTTCATAATCAGCATTTTTCATTTCCTTCGTCAAGGTGTGCCACGCCCGCTCGGACAAAAGGGATTTTAACTAAATTATGCTGGTCCTTTGTTTATGCTGATGCCTTCTGGGCACGAACGGGTTGGTGGAGCTATGTTTTCGAGTCAGTTTTTTGGGTTGGGCCCCCCTCTCATGGCTGTGGCACAGGCATAGCTAGGAAACTTGGCGGAAAAACAAATGTTACTCCATATTCAAATACAACACCGACTCCGGCCGAAAGTCCATTTCCACTAGAGCAGAACTTCCATAAGAGCCCCGACTCGTAACTAGCATTTTTGGTTTCATTAGAAGCGTTTTTCCTTCCACAGCACCAACCCTTTCCCCCTGACCGATTGCAGTTTTTGCCATACATTTTTCTGTTTCTGGTTTTTTGGGAACGGGTTTTTTCCTGGTATTAGTTTACTGCTGGGCGTGTGCGGGCTTTTGATTTATGGTTTCGAATTGTGCGAGTTGCGTTTTTTATGTTAATTAAATTGCTGTGGCTTTTGAATGAACTGTGCTGGGCTGGTGGGGAAATGTGAGCTCCTGGCTGTCGAGGACCTAAGTGCACTTGGTTACCCTGACGGCATCCTGTTCGAAAACCAACCGAAACATTCTAGCAAATGAACTACAGCACGCTTATTGTCACTGCCTTGGGTTCCTAAATGCTGTTGACCCAGCAGGAAGACTCGACTGTTCCGAGGCAGTTATTAGAAATTCCATTATGCATGTGTATGGGACGACTATGTGGGCTGTGTCAACACGAGCGGCTGGGATTCAGGACCCCAGACAGGTGGTTTATCTCATATGGTTAACACTGGCAGAAAAATCGATAGATAAATCAGCTGAAGTATATAAAAATATCTTTTAAAATTTTTTATTTATTTGGTAAGGTATTGTTTGCACAATTTTATGAAAATTCTATAGGGCTTTGATTATAAAACTTGTGTGTATTTTTCAGTGTTTTTTTTTTTAAGTGTATGGCTCCCTTCTTAGGCTTTCCTCTCATTTTCAAAGCATGCTGTTTCTGGTGAATGATAAATCTTTCAATGAGCTGCCATGCAGGCAATGAGGACGCTGATGGGAAACTGAAACAGAATTGGGACCAAAGCGGAGAGATGGGCGGGGGGTGGAAACTCCTGGTAAACATGCCAAGGAGCAATAACAGCGTCGGGACTTAACAATTTCCATTGAAGGCTGTGCAACAAAAGCCTATTAAATGCCGGGACAATGCTCACCACACGTACACATGAATGCACATAGATATTACAACCAGGCAGCTGCCCCGATGTTTGTTTGTTTGTTTGTTTTAGACTTCCCTTGGCATGGAAAGCGACTCTGCAAATTATAATGCTGTGATATTCACATCGTCCCATTTCGAATCGGAAATGGGAGTTGTTTACTTTGTGCGCCTGCCACGTTTTCAGGATTTCACGAATCCACTTACCAAAGAAAAAGCATTTACGCCCAAATTTTCAACTAGAAACAAATTGAACACCAAATTGCAAGTAGCTTCGTTTTGAGTTTTAGGAAATGGTTTATTTCACCAGTTATTAGAGTACGTGAAAGCATAAATTTTCAACGATCTCTGCAGTTTGGTGGTAATCAACAGCACTTTAACTTTTCAATCGACTCTCGCTTGCGGTCTCACATAGCTAGCTGAAAACCCCAACAGTGACGCATTGTGGACCGATTGGAAAACAATAAACAAGGCGCTTGCAGGACAAGAAAGTGCGGTGAAAAGAGCGTGAAAAGTGTTGACCCTCGGTCCGGTGGAGAAGGACAGTTTCAGACCTGGCTGTGTGGGTTAGACAAACTGAAAACAAAGAAAAACCATGGCCACCTGCATTGATATTTAGTAGTGGGATATCCCTCCTTGTGATCCAGATCCCAGGATATCGGCAGAAATAGGTAGGAGGTGAGCCCGGTGGGGCCTGTATCTGGGTATTCGACTCCATGCCATGTAAACAAATCGCAAAAGGATAAGGACAAGGCACTTGTAAGCTGGCACTTAGCAAAATCGAACAAATATGTGACTTTTGGGCAAACTTTTTACCTTCCCAACTATATCTTGGCGAGGATGTCTGTGCTCGTGTGTGTGAGAGTGGATTTATAGACATTGTTTGGGTGCCTTGTGTTGGTTTTCCTGCGGCTCAGTTGTGCACCCAACTGTGCTGTGCTATTGCTATGATTTCTTGCTGCACTTTCCACCTAAACACTAACAAGCAAAGTTTTGCCAGCAATAAGCAAGTATTTGCGGTTGCATTTCGCTGCTTCAGCTCCAGCTCCAGCTCCAGCTCCAGGTCCTAGTTTTTCTTTGCCGCTCCTGCTGCTGGGAAAACTCTCAGGGGGCTAGCACCTGCAACAGCACTTTCCAATTTTCAATTGGCAAACAAGCGGAATTTTCGATTTCAGTGTGCAAATATTTATGTGGCTAGCAGTTACTTTAAGCAACTGCTTAAGTTGAGCGCTGCCAGGCAGGTATTTCGTTTTTTCCCCTCTTTTTATTTGGGAGGTTTCCTTTCAGTTTTGTTGGTGTCCCTGGCCAGGACGCACGGGCAGTTGGCCAATTATGCCAGAAGGCCCCGGTGGTCATTAAGGTCAATGTGCAAGAATTCATTTTACAGCCTGCAAATGGAGTAAATGTTAAAGGGCAACAGCGGTGGCATAATGAAAATCATACCAATTTTCCTCCAACCAGCCAGCCATGCCTCGGAAAAGCATGCTGCAGTGGGTTTCCCATCGAGTGGCAAAAGATATCGGGTGATATGCAAACAACTCCCGAAGGTAATGAATTACGCACAGCTGGCGTGTAGAAAAAATGAAAACAATTTTATTTTATTCGCCTCGCGAGAGATTTACAAGGAACCGAATCCTTGACTCACATACCACGGACTTTATTCTTTCTCTTCCTTCCTTGGCCAGCCTTATCCCTTATTCTCTCAAAGGGACTGCTGGTAAAGCCGCAAATTATGTGCCATTATTCTTAAGGGCACAGCCGCATGAAATGTGACCCAAATAAGATATAAAAAATTTTTGAGTGCCTTGTTAGGCTATGTTGGAAATGCTGTAAAACAGCCAACTCCATGGCACTTGGCTAAGTCGAGAGCAGGAACGCGAGGGCAAGAGCTTCCTGGCTGGCGCCTTGAATTATGCTACGCATTTGTTGGCAAACGACTCTGAAATGGGCGGCCATAAAGTTGCCGGAAATTGGCGTTGATTGTTTGGTAATTAATAAAACTTGGCGAGCAAACGAGAAAATTGCCCAAGGTCGCCAGGGATTTGGGAGCACGATTTAGTGGCCTTAGACATAACTTTGGTTGCATATTTAAAGCGGTTGGCATTGATTTATAATACGGAATAATGCTTTTGGTAAAGTCTAAACGTTACATAATCTATTGGTATTTGGCCTGAATGGCAAAGCCGGGAGACTTACCAAATAAATAAAGTTATGAGTTGGCCAATTTTTTTGGGCTTAAAAGATGCCAGATGTTTTCATTTCAATATTTTCAATTTGGTGAGATGCTTTATACGTTTGCCCCCAAATTCCACCATAATCTATCAAGCTTTCGACAGCTGAAAAAATATTTATAAATCATTTAAGCGCCAAATATAACAGTCAGTTGACTGAAAACAAAAACATGGACACATCTAAATCTCTTATTTTTTTTTGGAGTGGACTTTTTAATACCCATTGTTTTATTGTTTGAATATACTAAGCTTCAATCTACTACTTCTAACTTTAAAATAATTGCCTCAAGGAAACTCTTCGTTGTTTGTATTATTTAAATAGTATTTTATTTTTTCATTTTTGGTGCGTTCAGATAAATATATTTTTTGAATATTTTAATATGCCAACAATAAACCATTTTGGCAACACGAAACCAGAACCGAAAACAAACTGTGTCAACTGGAATGCAAGCACTTGTGTGGCAGTTAAGCGGTGGATTATATATTATCAGTGTCACCACCGATCATGCTCTGGTACAATATTTCAATTATTTATGAAAATAAATACACCAAATTGGAATTCCCAGGCTTTGCATTCGAACGTAATTTCATCATAGTTTTTTTCACCCATGTTTTGCAGAGCTCGTCGAGTGCGCGCTGCGCAATGTCAATTTAATCATCGAACCACCTGCGGTGCGGCGGGGCCAGCATGTGGTGTTGCGGTGCATGTACGACCTGGAGGGAGCCCCACTTTACTCGGCAAAATTCTATCGTGGTCAATTGGAGTTCTATCGCTACACCCCCGGCGAGTTTCCGAATACGAAAGTGTTTCCATTCCCTGGCATTCATGTGGATGTAAGTACCTGAGAAAGAATCGATTGGAGGGTTGGGGTTAACTTTAAGTCGTACATCTGATTTTGGAACATGTTTTCAAAAGATATATTAACATTTTACTTATATTATTGAGTCAAATGCACAAATAAATTCTTAATCTGGTATAATAAATACAATCGGAATAAAATATTTAAAAAACCTGCAAAAGAACGAAGACTTTTTGCTGACCAGTTTGTATGAAGCCTGAAAGCAGCAAGAAACGGCGGTTCCTGGAAACCCCACATTGAGGTCCTTAATTGCGCGCACACTGCATTTATTTATATTGTATATTTTAAACTTTCCGCTCATGCATATTCAGTTTGGCAGTTTTATTGTTATTGGCGGTTATTCAAAAAATGCCAGAGGACACCTGGTCGTCCAAACGACTGCCTTTCTGCCGATCTCCTGGAATTCCAGCCTTTTGTGGGCGCTATCAACGCGCGGCTATCTGCGGCAAAAATTTCATTTAAATTTTTGCATGCTGCGTCTGAGTTTTGTCGCCCACCTGCAAAAAACTGCAATCTGCTGAGCGAAAATCGGATACGGAGGCTGGCTTGGCTGGGGAGGCGTGGCACAGGCTGAGGTCGGAGAATTGAGTCTCGACTGGGGTAATTCTACTTTGGCTAGATTATTGAAAAAGTTTATCCAGGCGGCGGTAAAAGATGGGGATTGCATGAGACGGCGGCGGGTGCAGCCGAGGCTCTTGCAATTTCGTTGCTTCGATAAAGTTGCTCCGAATCTGGCTAAATATTTCATCAGGCTATTGAGTTTGTGCCAGTGAGTTTATCTTTAGTTTTTTTTGTATTTCTCTTCTATTTTATTTTCTGTTTTGTCGTCGAAAACTTTTACTTTACCTAGCCGGAGGCAATTTTTTCTTGTCGCTCTGCTCTACTGGCTGCCTGCCTGCCACCCTGCCCGCCTGCTATTTGTTGGCTGGTGGCTAAGTTTGTATTTGTTTGTTTTTTAAGCTGTTTTAATAAATTTAAGTGCATTTCTTTGTTGGACTCGATGTCAGATTGCGGACAGTTGAGGGATGGCAGGTGAACTCGATTTACAGTTTGTTTAAGCGAAGCATAATATTACTCCTCTGGAACAAATTGAAATTGTTCTCCAATGTTGCGGATTGTATTCTTAGTACTATCGAAAATAATGAGTAGTCCGTGTTTTAATATTGTTGTTTTTACTCAACAGGTAACCAGCTCGAATGCCACCCAGGTACTCATACGCAATGTTGGATTCGGTCTCTCTGGCAACTTTTCATGCGAAGTGACCGCCGATGCCCCGCTTTTCTCGACCGCCACCGCATTGGCGTCCATGCAAGTTGTTGGTAAGTTTCATTCAGGGCATTTCGCTTTCATCTCGCTCGGTTGGCCTGTCTCCGACTAAGCTGATTCACCAAATTGGCCTAAAGTGCGCTTAAAAGCTTCCAGCTTCCAGGGCCAAGCGAAAGTGGGTGAGAGTATCAGCTATCGGGCAGTCTTTGACATTCACTCTCCTTTGATCGGCGAGCATCGGTCCGTGGCTAAATTCAGTTCTGTGTGGTTGGGGAGTAAAAGTTTTTTGGTTCTTTGGTAATTTGTTTTTTCAGGGGGCCAAGGTCGCACCAGCTGATGCTGATGCTGCCGGGACGGGGCCGTGGCCAGTGCCGGTGCCGTTGCCGTTGCCGGTTTCTGGTTGCTAAAGTTTTGCGCTGAAAATTGCGTCATTAACAGGCCATTTCGTCTTTGCCAGATAAGCTGCTGGCTGGGAAAAGAAGCAAATATGGGTGGTGAGGTGAGGGTGGTATCTGTCTGGGGTCATTTGGTAGTCTTACCTGTGCCCCACGCATTTCACGGCTTTATGCGTTTTAAATGAGCGTGCCGGGGAGCGCGCTCTGAATTACGAATTTAATCAGCGTGGCAGGGTCATGAAATCCAATGAGCAGTAGTCCGTTTCGGCTTAACAATTATTTGGCTTTTGTGCTGCCAGCAGCTGGCAATAATGGAACGAGACTCTGTCTGGGGTATTGAGAGCCAACTAAATCCCAGCCACTCGTGTACAAGCAATGGGGTTGAACAATACAAATTCCGTCTTGATTTAATTTGATATATATTCTTGTATTAAATTTATCATTTTCCTGGAACAGCATATTACAAAGTGGAGTGCCAACATTGGATTGTATTTGCCTGTGTAGGCTGAACAATTGCCCCGCCACTTGCGAGTGCAGCATATGGGGTCGTATGCGTAATGCGACCTGATTCCAGAGCCTTTCTCATTCAATGTTTCGATCCGCTTATCCTGAGGCATTTCACCAATGCGCTTCGACAGCTGAATTCTGCTTAGTCGATGATTTTTATGCCACTTGCTGCCCTGGATTTACTCCCTATCGCCCTATTTCCACAACCCCTTCGAGGGCCCTTCGATAGGCAACCCGCTGGGTGTGCGTGTGTTTGATTGAGAGCTCGACTGGGTTAATGGCTCAGTGGCTGACTGGCTCGTTGGCTCGCTGGCTCGCTGGCTGCTTGTTGCCCGGCATTAAACATTCAGATGTCTGACGTCCTGGCCCGGCCTTTATTAGATTGCCAAAGACTTAACGTCTTCCCGCCATACCGCCAGCCGTCAGTGCCTGCCCGCTGGCTGCTTTATATTTAACGCCGCATTTAGCCCATTTAATTGGCCGCTTTTGCGTAACTGGCATCAGGGGATTAAGGCTTTTGATCGTGCGTATTTGCTTTAAATTCATGAGCCTGCCAATGCCCCGCGGCGCTTCAAGGACGCATCGCTCATGTTATTAAAGTTTCATTAAACGCTGCGGCATTTAATTGGTTGCTCTCTGGTCCCCGGGACACACAATACATCAATGCTAGATAAGCCGCCCGGGGACTGACACACTGACAGCGGCAGCCAGCCTCAAATCTCGGGCTTTGGCGGTTGTTCGCTCACCAGTACTTGTATCTATGCATCCCTATATCCTCGGTATCTCTATCTTGTGGGTGTGCCGGTTCGTTTGCGTTTGTATGTGCGTAAGCTTCTGCGGCTTAGGCCTAATGTCGTCGACACTAAAACCCCAATAACTTGCCGGCTAAACAATAAATTACTGTAGCCACCAGCAGGCAGGGGCAGTAACAGGCACCATATTGTAGTTACACTGAGGGAATACCATAGTAGTTTAGGGAACACTATATCGTTAGATTTTAGCATGAATTTCCATTAGGGTTTGGGCATAAAGCGAATGAAATTAAACATTCAATTGCTTTATTTAAAAAGGGAAAATATCACTAGAACGCCTATATTCTATGTGAATTCATAGATTCGTTACGAAAAGTAACGTAGCAAACTTTTTTTTTTGTGAGCCCACCATGAAGTCCTGTGGCCGGCTCAGATTTCATTCACTTTAACAATCGCCAGCCCATCTCATCTGCGTAAACTTGCGCTTTAATTTCATCGATTCTGGTTCTTAGCATAGTTCCAAGTTCCCTACTGCTCCGCCTGATGTTTTATGCATCGAGCCAGTCAGTCGTCGGTTTAGTTGTGCGCACTCATTCGCTTATGCGCCGTCCTCGGTGTAAATAACTCTGAGGTTTAATCGTGTGTTAATGAGCTCAAGTGGCAATCAGATTGCGGCCCAAGGAGCCTGAAAGCCTGAAAGGAGGCGGCTGCGTTTTAGCTCGGCGTCTGCGTGGCACATAAAATAAACACTTTGTCCTTGCTGGGCGGGGCCTTTCAGCGGGCCGCCGTCTGCTCAAGGCCAGCCACATCCCAACGCATCTAAAAGACTGGGGGGAGGACCTGCCCGGGCTGGGTCGGGCAAAAGTTATGCTAATTCTGGCTTTCATTAAGTCACATCTCTGCCGACGACGAGTCAAAAGTTTATAGTTGGCAAACATTTGGGCAGCCTTAACTTTAATAACTTAATGACACGAGCCGAAGCTAAAACCAAGTGCAAAGTAGGCTGGTCAGCTGCTAAATTAAACTCGAGTCTCCGCAGTCTTGAGACTGACCCTCATTAGGGCGAATTTGAAATTTAGGGCTCAAAGGCAACGACAGCCAACGAAAGTCCGGGCCAAGCCAAGAAACATTCGATGCTGGCCCGCAAAAAGGTCAAAATCTGCAAAGCAAAAAGCGCAGAAGGACGGGGATTAGAAAGCGAGACACTCAGAAAGTTGCCTCGAGCCAGGGAAAAGAGCAAAGTTGCTGCCGCCTTTGTCATGGAAATTACTTTCTTCATTAGTTACTTTGTTGGCCACCCATCTCTCAGGTCTCTCGTCCTGTGGCGGTTCTGGAACCACGGCTCCTGTTGTCCTTGTTGGTGTTGGTGTCTTCGCCTTGGTTGACTTAATTAAAAAGTTGCGCGTCGAAAGTGAGCAGGACTCTGCCATGGCCTTGCGGTTGTGATTGAAGGGTTCGTCGGGTTTCCGGCTCCACTTATGCCCCTATTAATGTGTTTTGTGTCTGTCGTCCGGTCAACTAATTGAATTGTCGACTCCCAAGCCTAATCCCAAATTTCCTAATCCCAAGAAAAAGATGATTAAAAGTCCATTGAATCCTAAAGTAAAGTATTTATATATATGTTCTTTTAATGAACGACATTTTCTAATAATTTTTTGCAGAACTTCCCGATAAACGTCCGTTACTAGCAACTGAGCATACACGATACGAGCCTGGTGATGTCCTGCGAGCCAATTGCAGCACACATCCTTCACGTCCCCGGGCCGAGCTCACTTTCACAATCAACAACATGGTGGTGAGTACTCTCAACTCCAATCTGCAATCACTCCCATGAAATATTACTAACCTGGCTGCTTGGTCTGTTTCAATTTATTTTATGCTTCTGCTGTGAGAAAAACAAATCTGACAGCGGGTCAGCGGCTATTTTGTGTTCAAAGCGGGGCGTATCCTTTGAAGTGCTTGTCTATTCTGCTGAGAAATGAACACGAAAATGGGCTAGGACAAGACTTTAATCAAAAAGGGTTTTTCTGCCGAGTTTTTCCTCATTTTGTTGTGTGTTGTTTTGGGCTACCATTGGCCTTGGGGGCTCGTCCATCCGTCACCGTGGCGTATGCGCAATTTCACAGCCTGCCAGCGAGCGTAAGGATTGTCATGTGAATTAACAATGCATGTGCGGAGACCGAAACAGTCTAAGGGCGAGAAAATAAGGCAGGAGCTGGTGGGAGCACAGACTACCGCATCTGTGTCTAGGATGGCTTCTTTGTCATTTAGTTACTGTGAAAAACAGATTTCTATGCGGTTGCAAATATAACCACATCTTCATGCCTGTGTCAGTGATGTCAGAAGACTTCAGCTGCAAGATGCCTAGCATGGGACAATAATAAAAAACAAAAAAGTTTTTTACTTGGTATAATATTAATTTACAATTTTAAAAGGGTTGCAATATACTATAAAAAAAAAGAGAGAAAAATAAATTTAAAATATTAAATATGTATTTTAATAAGAAAGACGCGGAAAAAAGATATTCGGTTTAAATATAGGCTTGAAATTTGTATAAATTATGAATTTTTGTTGTTTTTAAGATGTAACAAATAAATTAGCTATGCAGCCAGCTCTGAAGATTGCAAACAGAAGCCGCAGCTGTGCTTGCGATGGCTCTGTGCTTGTCATTCCATGTGGATTTTCACTTTTGGTAGCTGTCGTTATTGTCATGTTGCCATTGTTGTCCTGTGCCGCCCTGTGCTAGAGCTTGCGGAGTAACTGTATTCTTTTCCCTGCATACTTTTTTTTAACCATTGCAGTTTTATGAATATGCATGCCACATGCGACGCGCCACCTATCCACCACCAACGCTTGGGTTACAATTTTGACCCCAGGCGCCTGGATGTCAAGAGCAGTTGAATCGGTCAAGGCAAGGCTCTAGGTTTTCGCTCTATTTGCGGTTGAAAAAGATTCTGTCTGAGTCAGGGGAACTTCAAGTGGAGTCTGTACATCCTGCCACGTGCTTAACAGGTTGTATAAGTTCTTCCCCCATTCTGCAGCTTTGCATTTCCTCTTGATGTTTAGATTCTGGCTTTTGTGAAAATTTTGCCAGGCGAGTTGGTAGGAAAATGGAATTACAAGGTTAAGGGAATGCATAATTTTGGTGATGCAAAAACATACGTGCATATCGTGGAGTGGATAAGGCACTGCATCGGATCAGCCTCTCATTGTTATCGCAGAATAATGAAAATGGTTCCTTTCGTTGGAGCTCACCAAAATGAATATTATGGACTGCATACCCTGTTGTGTAGGATGAAAGTCCTGCGGCTCAAGTGCTGATTTTATTAGCCAAAATCCCCTCTGCGGATATGCTCTCTATTAGTCTTAAGACCTACCCCCTGACACTTTAAAGGCGGTGGCGCCGGGGCGATGTCAATGCTACTGAAAAATGGTTGCCACATTCCAGAAGCGCACTTGGCATGCTCGCATTAAACATGATAAATGAATTCAAATCATTTGCACCGCAATAACTCTCACCCGGAACGAACTCCGAGCTCCGTCCGGGAGAATATTCAAACGGGTTGTTGCCTGGAAATGAAATGATAGCTTATCGGCAATGCCTCTCGGAGCTGCCACCGATGCTGTGTGGCTTAAGTTGCTGTGGCAGGGAGTCAGGGGCCGAAGAAGACACCAGCAAGGACATTGAGAACTTTCGGCAATGGCAACCAATGGCAGCCAGAGAACAAACAGTAAGCAAACGTGGCAGACATTGACTAAAATTGAGTAGAAAACGATACCGCAGGCGGAAGATATATTACAATTGCCGATCACAGGAAACAAATGAATATTTCATGCTGTGCAAATCAACAAGGATGAGAAGGGGGTCCTGGGAAGGAAAACACACGCACACTCAGGCACTTCCTACATTTCCAGCAAAGTTTACGTTAAAAGGTGCGCCGGCAAGGAGCCACAACTTTCTGTTGACAAAAGTTTTTGCGGTGAAATGCCACAGGAGTAATTTGCAAGAGGTCCGGACCCAAATGCTTCCCACCTCAACCTCCTGAAGGACCAACTACACCCACGCACACCAGAGGCAAACATTTTAGGGAAAGATATTAAAAATATTTTAAATGAATCTATCTAAATGCAAAGCTTTGAAGGAAAATATTGTCTGAAACAGTTTCAAAAAAAGTTCAACCTTAGCAAAAAAATCCATATAGTTTATATCCTGATATCTATTATTTGCTCCACAATTGTAGATCAGCATCTACCCCTGTGACATATGTGCCTCTGGTTCCAGCATGCTCCTGTGGCTCCTTTTTGAGGTCCTGGCTGTTTCCGCCCGGGTCCTGGGCATTAATCATTCGGCATGTAAATTGCCAATTAATAACTGCTGCATGTCATTTGGCTTCGGCTTAAAAATGCTACGCAGAATTTGCCATCATCAGGGTTGAACGAACGTTGGACTCCGGAATCTTCGAGGGGCGTTTGCCAAACTTCTAGGCGCATTCGCATTAATGAAGACAAATAGCACTTGAGCCCTGCCAAATTTAGCGGAAAATTGAAAAAGCTTCTCAGCCAGCAGTTGGCAGCTCTTTGGGCCATAGTTTTTTTCTGTACCTACGAGAATTTTTTGGCAACCAGAAGGCCCAAAGTAACCCCCAAAAAGGCGCAGTAACGGCCCGAAAGATATTGCAGTGCTATCCACAATTTATTTGTTATTGATACGTTGGCAATGCATTGGCCCCAAACACACAAACGCACACCCAGAGTTGGGGGACAAATTGTGCACTATATTGGATGAAATATAAAATATATTTATTGTACTTTTCGGGGAGGCGTTCTGGGAAGGGAGTCACAAAAGTTTCGGTTGAACGAATACATGGAAATTTATGCCTGCAGTCAAAGTGTCACAGGGAAAAGGAATTGGTTTGAGCCCAAATATTATTTGGTCCCATTACATCTTTAAATTGATCTGGGCTCAATATTCCTCGAAGAAAAATAAAAAATGTTGAATTTTTAAAGTACATTTTATGGTACAATGTTATTTCCTAAATAGCCGAAATAAAAATGTTTATTGCTTGCTTGGATTTAAAGCGGAGCTCCCATAAAATAGCTGCATTTTTTGCTTATCTTGGGCACTTTCTCCATTAGTCGAATACTTTCCAGAAACATTTCTAATCTGAAATACAATATGCAGCCACATTGCACAAAATTCCCACATAAGTTTGGGGCTTGGATTCCTTGGAGGCTGCAAGAGCACATGGACCATACTATTAGAAATATATAATTTCCCATGTATGCAAGGCCCAGAAAGAATAAAGAAAAGTGCCAAGAAAAATATAGAAATGGTAGGAGAAATTTTCCTGGTTAAACAGCTGCTTTTTGGCATGCACATGCGTATGGCTAAAAATTATTTATCAAAGCGCAAATCCTTTTGCACACACACTTTCTCAGAGCTCTGTAGAGAATGGAGGAGGGAGGACTACGAGCTGGCGAGTGGCAGACTCTCCTATGGCAACAATTTTACAGTGAATTGCACTAAATAACTGCCATTAAGCATAAAAGCTGTTCTCGCATGAAGGAGCTGCTGGCAGCATTTAAGCCAAATGCAAGTTTAAGCATCTTAGAGATGGCGCAAATAAAGTGGACTTACGCTGCAAGGGACGCTGCAAATGTGGACATAGATACAGATACAGCTACAGATGCGGATGAGGATGAGGATTTGGCAGAATATAGCGCATTGGACATAAAGGACCAATGGCAAAGGGAAGCCCTCAGCAAAAGGCACAGTACAAGTAAGGCGAGCTCCAAAAGCTGGCACAGCCTGCAGAGAACTGGGAAACTTTCGTCAGTTTTGGATCTTTTCGCAGGCGGCCACAGCCGCATGTCCAATGTACCAAGCCCAATGCTCTGTCGGCAGGACATGCAAGGACTGCAGACGCCACAGCCACTAATGTGTGGAGTTCCAGAAAAAATTAGTGGGAAGTGTATTTAGGTATTCCAGTAGGGGTTACGATTGGTCGGAGTATGTGAAATAATTTTTGATAATTAAACCAAAATTTGGTTTTGTAAGAAATTTCAAAAATGAGAATTATTCGTTAAAAAATATAAAAATTAAATAGTTAATCTCTAAGCAAACATTTTGGCAGGGTGATTGGTGGTCGGCTTTTACAGAGTTTCCCTTTGCTTTTGGTGTTTGTGTTGTCCTTAGACGCCGCCGCTTTTTGCTGCATTGCATTAACACAGATAAAGTTCCTTGATACATAATTTCCATGCATACAGAAGTGTCCCCCAGCACATGTGGCAAGTCCCCGTAGCACCCCCCTCGCTTCGCCCCATCCTCTGCCCCGCCGCCATTGCTCTTCGGCAAACTGTGCCAACTTGCAAATGGCGACAAGATGCTGGCTGGCAAAAGTTTTTTCCTTCTGCTGCTCGGTCCGTCCGTCCGACTGGCCAGAAGTAGAAGTACAAACAAAAGTATTACGAGCGTGAGGGCTAAACGTTGCCAAATGTTAAAGCCCCCGCCACCTCCTTGGAGGGCCTTAAAATATGCAAATGCATTTGCAAGCGTAAAATAAACAGGCGCAGTCTAAAATTATAATCCCCTTGTTCGTTTCCCAAGGCACTGAGAAGAAATTCCTAGAATTGTGAAGGGAAAGAAGTTTAAATTGTTAACAGATTCAAAGAAAGTTTTCTGTCTATTATTAATTCGTGTAATCAATGTTTTTTTTAATAATTCTTTACTTATACAAACATGTAACTTTGTTTTTTTTTTATTGGAGAATAGTGTGTTCATTTTTTTGCATAATGGTATCCGTGTAATTTCTTTTATGTTTATGCGTTTGCATTTTGTAATGCACCTTTTAAGCCATCATTTTTTGAAAGAGCAACAAATACCTTGGACCAAAAAAATTATTTTACTTTAACGTTGAAGGAAATAAATAAAATATTTGATTTGGCGAATTGCATTATTTTTTTTCACAGATCAGCGACGTGGAGACCCAGTATATACGTACCATCGATAACCTGATTGTTTCGCGCATTGCGCTTAAGATGCAGTTGCAGGCAGTGCACTTCTCCAGCGTGAATTCGCCCAATTACAACCGAATGTACGGCCAGAACTCGGTTTACGAGCATGGAGGCTTGGTATACCCTTCGAACCAAAATCCCGGCGGATTGCTGCTACGCTGCTCTGCGCAAATTGGCGACCTCTACCAGGAGTATAAGGAAATCGAGCTCGGCACACCGCAGAAGGATCCCATACCGGCACGTGGTAAGTTGCCATAGTTGTAAGCCAATTACACCGCAACCCAACTGATCCATCTGCCTTCCGACTCCGAATCCGGTCTCTCCTCTATTTCCCTTTCATTTCATTTCCGACTGCAGTTACGCTATCCTCCGACTCGAGCCTGAAGAACTTTTTCAGCACATATTTCGCGAGATCCGCAGCGGCGAATTGGCGAATCCTGCCCGGCGTCCTCGCGGCGCCCGTTCTAATGGCCACACTGGCGGCTTTGCTGGGGCTAATTGAGGTTGCATTTGAAACCAGTTACGCAACTGGAACGGCCGCCCCTCCGATGTCACATTCCAAGGAGTTAAAAGAGCTAAAGGAGCAAATGGAGCGAAAGGAACGAGCGGTGGAGCAGCATCAAGGCACTCCACTCCTGTCCAGCTGTGGCGCCTTCAAGGCGAACGGACAGCAACTGGCCTGGCCAGAGTCGAGGATACAGGAGCTGGCCTAAACGTGTATTACCAGTTAGTTAAATCCATAAGTAATTCAAAACCCACTTCGTTAGTTTCAAGGATCTTCATTTAATCACTGCTTTTCTTGTTGATTTTCGTTTTAACCAGAAAAACTGCATTTTGAGATGTGGTATCTACTAGCGAGCTAAATACATGGAAAACAACAAAAACAAAAACAAAAAGCCAAACACACACAAACCAAAACAAAAAAAAAAAACAAATTAAGGTTAAGAAAACATTTATAAACTAGCCTAGTCGTAAAAAGTCCCAAAAAGCTGGATAGCCGAAGAACAGAACAGAAGAGTTTAAAACTTATAAATGCAGGACGTACACAATTCAAATATAAATGTTTACACAAACAAATAAATGTCAAAGAAAACTAAGCAGGCAAAAAAAAAAACTAAAAAAATATGAAAATATGTTAAGTACATCAAAATACCGATTCAACTTTAAATGTGCAAATTATGAAAACATTTAAAAACTACAAAAAAGAAAAAACAACAACTAAATAAACCAATGACAGAAATCAAAGGTATGTGTTTGGGCATGAACCGTGAGGAGAATGTGTGTAAAAATATATTTAAAGTAAAATATTAAATTAATTTAATTTAAATTAAATAAATAAAAGCCTTGTATGGGCATATTGTAAATGGTGGTGAAATTAAATAAAATGTGTGTTAATTTTAAACATTGTCTGGTATTGTTTTTTCCGATGGGCACCCTTTTCATTTTATTTGTGTGGGTGACCGACCAGTGACCCCAGGGATTTTCCAATCCAATAAATTCCTACTGTTGATTTTTGGCGTTAAGAAATCTTAGTCAAAATTTTTTTTTCAACAAAGGCGGGTATTTCTTTGTTATTTGGCGAACTGCTTCCATTTCTGGTTATTGTCTGCATTTAGTTTGCCTGCCAAAGTGTGAAAAAACTTGCCGTTACGCAGCGGAAGAGCTGAAAGAAATATAAGAGAAGGAATCTAGTACAATGCAATGCATACTCCCCTTCCGTTTTTTGCAAGTTTCTCCATTTTTGCTGGCTGCCTTTGCCGTTTCCGTTCTGCATGCGCATTTTGTATTATATTTTGTGCTTCCTAGTTTTTCCCGTCGCTTTTCCGAAATTATTGAAGCGCGCTTTGTTATTTCTTTTCAATTGTGGCCGAGAGAAGTAGTTTTCTTACATTTTACATTTCTCCCCAACCCCAAACCCCAGCCCCAGTCAAAGGACTTTCTATCCTTCTCCGTTCCCCATGCTGAATGTTTGTTGTCGCACAATATTTCACTTACTATGTGCAAGGATCCTTAGTCGCTCTTGGAAAAAACACACAAATACTTGTTTATAGAAATGCATATAACGGGAGAAGCATTTGAATTGTGCGTGATTTTGCATAGAAAATATTTCAGCAAATAAGTTGAAGTAACCATAAAAATACATTCACATTTCGATTCGTTTACGCAGTGTCTGGAAAGTTTTGGGTTGTGTATTTAAATTAAATTGCAAGCAAACAAGCAGCAAAATAATGGCCGGCCGACCACTCTTCGGTTGATAGCAACAGAATGTATAAAAACTGAAAATGAAGCAATGCGGTTCTGTGCTGGTTGCCAATGCAGAAAATCCTTGACGTCTCAGCAATCATCGACAAAGTAACCAAAAATATGCAATCTACTTGCACTAATCCAATTGCTTTTATTTCAACAAAAATAAACTCCTTTCAAGCGGTAAGAAACCGAATGGAGAAGACTTTACATTTTTCCAACATTAATTATATAGACATTTTTGATTGGATTTTGTGCCATATTTTCCCACATTTAGGCAACCAATTAATTTCTTTGCAATATTTTTACCAACGTTGACGATGTGTGTGTCGAAGTTCATCGATCAATTTAAATCAAGGACTACAACAAGGCACCTCAATTATACGACGAACACTTGGCACGCATGTTGCACCACTCGAACATCCGCTACGGTTTTAATTCGACTTTCGGAAGGTCCAATTTGATGCCCCAGTCCTTTGGCAGGACACGGCCTAATATTTTTGATACAGAGCCCAAACGGATGCAACAAAATGATGCAGTGCCTGCTAATTGAAGTCAACTAATTTGCATTGCAGATGCCAGGACATGGAAGAGGCATGCACGTGTCCCGTGTTCAAAGCTCGGATACCGAACCGCGGCTTATTTACGTGCAATTAGACGTCAGCGAGTCCATGTTCATGTCCACGTCCATATTCTGGGCCATGTCCTGTAAAAACAGGAACGTGTCGAAAAGCGAAGAGTGCGCCAAATTGAGTTTGACAGACCGCAGAGCACAATTAAAATCAATTAGCTACGCGCATCGAATTACAAATTGATTTATTTATGATGTTTCCAACCCCGCCACAATTGGCGGTGGCTTGTTAGTGTCACTGCCAGTGGAAGGGAAGTTGGCGGTTGGATGGTGTCGGTTATAGCGACTCTATTTGCTTTTCTCATGATATCCCCCTGACCTGGGTGTCGCAGGATGCCAAGTGTGCATTTCAAATGGCCAGCTTGCGCTGTTGTCACAATCCCAGGACTTAGGCGGCAGGATTCAAGTCAGTCTGCACTCTCGGAAAAAGCAGACATTGTGCTGGCGAGCCAGCAAGGTAAATTGATTCCATTGATTCCAGCTCAAATTTATAGCCAGAAGGAACCCGGGGATCTGCCACTTGACTTTGGCATTAATATCTTTGTATTGACGTTTAAAGGGCCACATTTACTAAGGTAAAATTGTATTCTGTCCTGGCTATAAAATTTTTATTTAATAATAAAAGATTTCTTTTATTTCTTTCTTTTTTACCAATTGCTTTGTTTCGAGCAAAGTTAATGGATTTTAAATAACTGGACTGCTTCGGGTACTCGGGTATTTTCACCGCAACACACGACGGATGTGCAATATTTATCGCGGCTTATCGGTAATATTTTCGCTGATGAAAACCCTTAAAGTTTCATGGGAAGTGCACAAGGAGCAGTCGGAGCGTGATTAACGAAAATGTGCATTAATTGTGCATGAATGCACTGATTAATGGGGCAAGGACTCGGAATCATCATCGGAATTCTGCTCGGACCGCATTAAAGCTGACACCGAGAAAATTTGCAATCACTTAAAGCAAAACGCAAATGAGGCAGTACGAGTGCACAATAAATAATGACAATGTCGTGCATATAAGTGATGTGTGGTGGTAGTACCAGTGCAGTCTCAGTCCAAACCAGGCCTGTGTAGAGTACTACAGATGAAGCCATTCACTTTATTTCAGGGCCCCGAGGGAGATTTGACACGCCTCGATCTCATTTAAATTGGCAGAGAAACTACTTGGCCTGTTGGCCCGTTTTTATCAGAAATATTCTCATTTCAGTAAAGTGCACAATGCAAATAAATAAATGCGAGGCTACCGCCCACATCTGTCTCCTTCAGCGGCAGATGTGACACTTTTCGCATAGCTGGACGTGCAGCAAAGGGGTTACGATGCGGGACCTCAATGCCAGATGGACACTTTCAGTCGCAATCGTATTCGCAATGTTTGCTCCATGGGCTGACCAGGCCACGAGTACAGGGGCCAGTGGACAGTGGCTAGTGGGTAGTGGGTAGTGGGTAGTGGGTAGTAGAATCAGAACAATGGACAGGGTACATGAAGACTTATTAAGAAAAGTGTTGCTGTCTCATGAATAAACAGTGCAATGAGATGGGATGCCAACGAAATGGGCAAGCAGAAGGCGGTTGTCGTACTGAAAGCCAGTTGTCAGTTGACAATTCCTTGAGTGCCGTTCACAATGGCCGAAAGGGCGTAAGACTGGGCGGAGTGGCAGCAGCTGACAAAAAGGAGATGATGTCAGTCTCTCAAGAACCTCAGAATCAGAAAATTTATCGATTCACGTGTGGGCAGTGCAAAGAATTTGTATTAAATTATTAAGGTAGCAAATATTTCACGTCCTCATAAAAATTTCGACATTTCTTGTCTTTAAAACGAACTTAACCCCTTCGGGAAGAACAACATCATTTAATCAAATTTACAAGGGGCGCCGCCTAAAAGAGTTCATCAAATAACAGTTTAACATTTTTGGATTTTAAAACTAGTGTCCAACTTTCACAGGACTTGACTCGTTTATGCAAAATGCCGACTTATTGAATTTGCACTAAGCAACTTTTATCATGACAGGGACAAGCGCCTCAAATGAGCTGGGACTGAGAACTAGGGCTGGGGTGAAATTATTCCAAGAAAAATAAAATGTAGCGTAAAAGTTTGACTAACGTGGCCCAGAACTTCTGGCCGGGACGGCTGGTCAACGATCTCTGGGCGTTGGGGAGCCGACACACGACACAGAATCGCATTCGGAGTTTGTGTTATGTATGAATGCAAGATACTTGGACACGCGCACGCCTTCGTGTAATAAACTTCAAAAAATAATTTCGGCAACGTCTACGACAACTAAAACTTGACACTTTGCGAAGAAAGTTTCTGTGGCCTGAGTGTTGTGCTCTCGAGTCTGTAGTCCTACCTCACAAACCAGAACCGAAAATGGAAGGTTGGGCCGACGGAAGGACGGAAGGAAGACGATGCCTCGAGTGTGGCGTGGGCAGTGACAGCTTAATTTAATTTGCGCACAAATTTCCAAACTTGTGAGTTATCGAAATTTCCCCATAGTTGTTGCTTTTGCTGTTGGTGCTTCGCAGAGCCTCGGTCCAGTGGTAATGAATTATGCAGCAGCTAGCCGGGAATAACTGTTGCAAAGTTTTCATATAATTTAATTTGCTCACTGAAAGCAGGCATGTGAATTCGTAGCTGGGCGAGAGGACTGAATCCGGAATTTGACTACTTAAAAATCCAATTACTGGCGAAAGACTCGCATGCCAATGCCAATCATCATAAAGCAATGCCGGGCGAATTTTCAAGTCCCCACGACCATCAAATCAGATCGAATTAAGCCGTAGAGAGACGATACGGACTCTGGAGAATTTGAGTTTGAGTGCGATTCCCAGTTCCAGTTCCAATTCGCACGAGTCGCCAGCCAACAAGAAAACTTTTAATCCATATTAAATGAACTTTCAGCACAATTTTCATCAAATTTATTTTGTATTTATTTACACTTTTGTTTGGTTTTTCATTTGTCCCGCATCGCATCGCTTGGCATTGGATGGCTGGCATGGCATGGCATGGCATGGTATCTCACACTGTAAGAACAATGAAGACGAAACTTTTGTCATAAAATTTGTTTTTATGTGCCTAGCATGGGGCGCCTCATTCTATACGTAAGTGTGGATGTACGCCAACTAAACCAGAACTGGCGAATGTCTCACGTTCTTCATTATTTTCATCGAATAGCTCCGAAATTGTTTAGATTTTATTAGTTTCAGCTCCAGCAACAGTCCCCGGGGGTGAATTAAGGGATTGCTTTTCCATTTGCCGTTTCTGAAAATCCCTTTTTCCTCCCACCCTCCCGAAAAAAAAAACTCGAAATTTAATAACTTGTTTTCCTTTGACTATCCACTTGCTTTGTACAACTACTTTGGCACTAATTTAAATTTAATGATTTTTGTGCTTGGCCCACAAAACAAACAAATTACTCCAAACAACTTTGGAACAAACTTTTGGCTTAATTCCGTGAATGCAAAAACGGACACAACAGCAACAAACACAACGCGAGCACTCGTAAAAATGCAACAAACTAAAGTCGTTGAACTTGCCGAGCCCGAAATGCCCAACAAGTTGCCTCTTTTGCTGATGTTGCTTTTGATTTTTCTTTTTGCCGTTAAAGTTGATGTTGCAATTGCAGTTGCAATCGCCGTTACTGTTGCTGTTGCCAAAGTCTAAGTTAAAGTTAATTGTATGAAACTTAAGTGGACACTTAACGCAATTTCCGGCTAAAAGTAAGGCAGAGAGAGCCATACAACTTTCGTTTCTACATTTTGTAGCAAAGTTTTGGAACCAGCCTTGAAGGCTGCAGCAATTCTCCTTATTGCAGCCACTCACGTGAGTGTACGAGTTTTTGTGTATAAATTGGACTTTGTTTTGTTTTTCTTGGCCCCTGTGTCTGTGTGTCTTGTTGGTCACCGAAGGCGCAATAAATTTGCATCTCGTGCAGAAACATTTTGCACTTGAAGCGTTAAATAAAATAAATAGCTCAAGCCAGACCAAATGTTTAAATGCTTTGGGCACTGAATGTGAGAATATCTGTAATATGCAACTCTGGCATGCTAACACCGACAATGGCCCAGTACCCAGATATGTGTATACAAACACATGTTACAGCCAGCTGCAGTGGCCAGTTGTTTATGGCTGCGGCTTTTAGGAGAATCAGAGGCAAGTCCTGGCGAGGGAGAGTTTAGGCGGAGGGACAGGAGGTCCATTGACAAGGTTTTGTTCGGGCTGCCTTGGCTTTTGTTTTATGGCCTATGCGCCTGCCGGGCAATAAATTTATAGAATATTTAATATGCATATTTGCAAATAAATGATTTATGCCTGCGAGGTGTGTGAGTTGGCTTAAGTGCGTCTACATATGTTCGCCTGCCCACAATTTCTGCTTTGTTTCAGTTTCCATTTTGCTGAAGATTTAATAACTACACTGCGGAAAAGCTTCCTATAACATCCTCTTAGATATAACCAGCTTGTATTTATAATCAGCAGTTGTAAGCCATCAGCCACATGTTGCTGGATTATTCGCGAGTCCTGGATCCAATTCCGGCTGCACCAGCTCCACTTTTCCATCTTCCGAGCAAGCACAAGTAGATGCACAAGCAAGTTGTACAAAGTTTACACAAAGTAATTTGTATGCACTGCAATTGAAATTCTTTTGTTGTACAAAATGAATTCTTTTTGTTTGCGTTCTGGCCCTGGCTGGGAGATAGAGAGATAGAGGGAACCGCGTTGTACAAAAACCTCGGCAAACTAGCTGAAAAATTTACTTTTGAGCAGAACTTCAAACTAATGAAGTGGAAGTCGACTAGCCAGTGCAACTGCGACCATTCGCCGGGATTCGACCTCTTCTGTAGAAACAACGTCTAAAGCGAATACAAATTAAATAAATAGAATTTCCCTTTTGCCCTTTTTGCTAATTTGCATGCAAATTTTTTTTGGCCTGGCCAGTTCTGTCGGAGTTGAATCTTTCCACACGGAGAATGCATTTCACTTTGATTTGCTATCCACACAGCTCCGACAACTCCAAAAACAGGAATTTGATTTCACAAAGAGAAAAATCAATTGTTCTGGGACTGCACGTACTCGTTTTCCTTCAATTGACTCACTTAGTCGTCCTAATCTAACCCAATAAGTCTCTGGACGGTTCGACTTCAATTTGTATAATTAAAATGCAAATTGCTGTAAAGCCATCGGCCTGGGTTGGGCACTTTTCTTGAGGGGGTGTGCAAATTAAATTTATGAAAATCATTGACAAGAGGTCCCACCAGTCCTGGGGACACAGCTCATTAAAGTTCTGGAGCGTCATGGGCGTCCGACAGTGTTTTCACTGCCTTTTGATACTTGTCGAAGCCTTGCAGTAAGAAAAAAAAACTTGATTTTTGGGTTCCTATTTTTTGGTTTTTGAAATTCCCAAAGTGGTATAAGACTATTTCAATCATAAAATTTCATTTTTGAATCATTTTAAAATATTTTTTATTGACTGTCAGCATATTTGTTTCAGTGCTCATCCTTGGCGTGACACTGTTGGTCGCATGTTTTTATTTAATTTAACATAATATGCTCTGCTTCATGTTTGCTTAGTTACTCCTCGGGTGGCTTGTGCTCCCGCCACTCCCTGTTTTGGCCTTTTTTTCAGGGCGCACACTTCGCTAATTTTTGGCGTGGCTCAGCCGAAAGCTTTTAACATAATTAGTTTTAACTTTCCTGACCACGTTTCGTTTTTGTCCGTTGGCCTGGTTAGTGTTGCGTTGCACTATTAATTGTTGTGATATGTTTGCCAGGAGCATCCTCGGTGCCCCAGCTACGGCGATTAAACAGCAACAATTTCCATGAAGCAGCAACAGTTTCAAATAAAGTGAGAGCAGCATACCCGAAAACAGGAAACGGAAGTCGGGACTCCGTTCATGGAATAAACAAACAGCTTCGGGGTCGCGGACGGATAATCATCAAATAACACATTGATTATCGTGGGAGTCTAACAAAGTTCTTTTCTTTTTGGCGACTTTATATGATGTGGCTCCAAATTATCCTGATTCAGGATGCGTGCTGTTTTTAATGTTGGCAAGACTCGTAAATTCAGCATATAAATTAAATAGCAAACAAATATCAAAGGGTTAATATCAGTGTTTGCATGGACCAAAGCTACACTTGAAGAACTTCCTCCGGTGAAGACGTTCTCATAAGTATTTATAGCTAACAATATTAGGATTTTTCCTGGTATCCCCTTATAGAGGACATATGCGAAAATTAATTAAAAAGGATTAATAATTTGTATATTTTATGATATCTATGATAGAATTTGTCCGGTGTAGACATAGTAAACTCACGGACTGTGTGCGTGGCCCCGGGTCTTTATCGGTTTTCAATCCTTTCCTAGGACCCCAGCACATAAAGATTTTATTAGTTGGCCCGTGTTAACACGACCGGGTGCCCATAGATCGTCGGGCTAAATCCGGGCATTGATTGGGTTGATTTGGCCTGCCCTGGAGCAGGACCTTTCTCGTATATTAATAAAGTTGGGCGTATGGGTAGCGCTGTTGTAATGGTTTTCTGGTTTTTGCCTTTTTCAGTCAAACGGAGCGTTGAACCGGGACCACAGGCAAGGCTACAAGACATTTTCAAGTTTCAAAGCAGGAATGCAATCTTGTCTGATATTAATTTCCATTTGAGCAGCCATCCAGCCAGTCGACAAACAACCAAACAGTCAGACACGGTGCCCTCACCTCAGAATGCCACGCCCGGGAATCGGCAACATTTTACACAGGCATCTATGCGGGGAAATATGCTAATAAACTCGAACTGGTGTGGTTTCATTTCGGTTTCCGTGGCAGCTCGAAATGAGCAAACAGATGCAAATCTCCAGCAACTTGCATCGGAGCATCTGCATAGGCAAATGAAAGGTTCAGTGCACAAAATTTAAAGCTCGCATGCGGCCTTAACTATTTTCCTTATTCCCATTTTTATCCTATTTTTTTTTGGGCGGGCGGCAACAAATGCCACAAGCACTTAGCCTTAGCCTCAGTGAAAAGAGAAAGGCGAAGCATGGAGAAAGGCCAAAGCGAAAGGCACGGGGGCGAGGACCGGGGGCAAGCTACCGGACCGACAGGCAGCTTCACTCAAGTTGACAAGCGCCCAGCCTCGCCGCATCATCCGCCCAACATCCTGGCATGCTCTGCCCTGCTTTCAGCATCTTCTCGTCCATGTCCACCTCCGAATCCTCCAGCAGCATGGCATCGTTTGCCCTGATAGTTGCTCGTTGACTAAGTGACCTTTGTGAGCGCTAGAATGCACCAACCTGGTCCAACTTTACCTTGCTCGCCTGCCTGCTGCTGGCAGGTGGAAAGTGCCGAGAAGGAAAAGGTTCCAGGCAGACGATTCAGTCTCAGTTCGACACTAAGAACAATATTATTATATATATTTGACTATAAAAACTAGAATGTACACATTTAATCTTAAACTAATAGTAAAATACCAGATTTAAGGGGAAGAGATAAAAAAGTTTGTGAATGATTAAGTAATTGGTCTAAATTAAGTAATCCTTATAAAATGGTAAAGAAAAATGCTTAAATTATAAAAAAAAAATTGAAACTTATCAAAAATGCATGGTGTGACTTTAAATAGAAACAATTCGACTCACTGACAGGTATCGTTTGTTAAGTTCGTTGTCGACTTCTATGTGAGGTTTTAAAAAACTGTTCAAAAACTGTTTTCCAATGTATATCTAAACATTTTATAATGACTAAAAAAATTATCATTTTTTTGCCTCAGTGCATACCTCTGCTGTGGCCTAGCCAAACATAGTGGCACACTACCTGAGATTCTCTTCGCCGGAGATCTCGTGTCGCCTGTCACCTTTAAATAATGTCCCACGACGCCTTTCAACACAAATCGCATGTGAAAAGTGCTTCACACATGAAGTGTTTTTGGAATTTTTACTACGTTTTTTGGATTATGATCGCATGCCCGTACACACACTTGCCCAGGAAACCACTCGTCAGCCACACACTCGTCGCTGCTGGCTGCATCAGCGTTCTGCTCCGCTGTTATGTTGTGCAGTGTTGTCCTCTGTTGTGTCGTGTTGTGTTGGGGGGCGAGTTATGGACTTTATTGCGCTGACAGTGGATTGTGTGGTTTTCGGGGGATACTGGCCTTGGGTTATGCACCACTGCAGCAGGCAGGCGTGAAATTCGGAATTACACTTTGGGTCGAAATAATTTTGAAGGTGTGGTATGACTTAACGACTAATGGAAAAGTTGGATACTCCTCATCTAGAGTATGAAATAAAAATCGAAAGATAAACTAATTTTATTTAATTCAAATGATAAATTATTATTTTTTCTGTCTGTCTTTCCTATAAGGAAAGGAAATCAAATTTTAAATTCCTCACATGCTAAAGAATACTTTAAAAAATAAAGCCTCATCAGGAACTTACCCTTGCTAAATATAACGACTTATATCTCTAAATTCTATTCGATTCGGTGAGAAATTCGATTAAGATGTAATGATTTATCTTCAGATGCCTTTGTGCTGGCATTTCGATTTACATATCCCTTTGAGATTTTAGTTGCTATTTTTCTCATTTTCATTTTCATTTTCGATTTCATTTTCCCCTGTTTCCAGAGTTCCCGTCATCAGCTGCAGCTCAAGTTCTATTCATAAATATTTTCGCTGGGAAAGAGAGAGAGATGACATGCCTAGAATGAATGGATAGAGAGAGAGACGGGGATACAAGTATCGATAGAGATAGCGGGACAAGCCACAAGCGTCAGTGGGAGTGACATGTGTCTAGGGAACAACAAGCTGACATTTTGTAATAAATATTTGATGACTTTGATATGCAAAATCGCAAGCCGCTCAAAAATTGGTTTAGCTTTAACTGAGCTGGGATTTCCTTGCATCCCCAAGCTGGGAAAAAACTCTACCCCCGTCATATTTTTGTTGCAACTATATTTATTTGCTTCTGTTTTTTTGTCATCCAGCCAGTTTACACTTCCTATCCTCGCATGTGGCCAATTCATTTGTCGGAGTGTGGAAGGGGTTGTGCATGTAATGTCCTTGCTAATCCCTTGCCAGCATTCCTGTCTGCGATTTTCTAGCCCAATATATACGTACATTTGGCAACTGTTTGGCTATTTTGTGTGCTTAGTTTTATGGCTGCCGCAAGGAGGGAGGAGTACTGAGAGCCGATTCGCAACTTAGCTCCATTGCATGCATTGTTGCACTCTAGCACCTCGCAAAATGTTTCTGTTAATTTGTTTCTTGCCGCCACACATGGCGTATACGTAACCAGGCGCCAAGACCCCTCTTCCAGAACCTTTCTGGGCGTGAAAACTGGGCAAAGGCATTCCGGCTGTCTTTCCGAGTGCAGTGTCGCGGAATGTACTAAAAGGGCTTCCGGCACTCTTTATGCTTTGCCTTTTTGGCCACCGTTTTCCAACTTCTAGGCTGTAACTTTGGGATCCGAATTACGCTTAGTATTTTTGGCGCAAAAGATATTTAAAAAACTTTCATGATTAGCTTCTTTTTTACTATTTAAGCTGAATATTGTTCTATATCATTCAATAATTTGCAAAACACACATTTACACACTCATTTATAAAACTTCCCTGTGCCTTTTTAATGAGGCTTTGGAAATCGGTTCCAGGACAAATGCATTTTGACGGAACTTGTCATCTAAGACAGTGCGCTTAAATTTCCCTTAATTAACCTGAACTTTGACGTTAAGCTCGCAGACCCCCATCCACTGTGTTTCCTAGAGCATTGGTAACTGGTTTATGGCAGTATATCTATATCTTATGGCACATATCTATATGCTGATAGGGAAGCCACAGTTTAAAAAGCTTGCGCGCAGCTTCAGGCTTTGCAGGATTTGCTAAACAACACAACACATCAGGCAAATGGATTCTGTTGAGTAACATTGCTCATTTCTGGATAAATGAAATTTGTTCGATTCGTGCTTTGCATTTTAATGCAGAAACATCTTAGGAAACCCTACCCCTGGCTCATTTGCTGCCTTATAATGTGCATTGATTTGCATGAAAAGCAGAACTCGTTATACGCACATTTTGCGCCATTTTCCGCGTTCGCCACGTCTCTAAGTGGGCAGCCGGGGGAACTTGCTTTGCTCAGCTGCAACCACTTTTCATTATTGAAATACTCTTAAATTATTGAAAATTTGCATAATGTGATAAGCAAGTTGCGACTTTGATTACAGTAAAGGAAATACTCCTTTCATTAGTCGAAAGGAAGGATTTTAAAAAGGCATTTAAAGACTCGGTTAAATAATTGTAGTTTTGACTAAATGTATACTTATAGAATACATAATTTCTTGAACTGAAAATCGAAGGCTACGAGTTTTAGAGATAATTAATTGACATTGGTTTAAAGAAAAATCTGAGGATCTGGTCGATCCCCTTCGAGAAGTGTGAAAAATGCATGGAGAGCCTCCCCAGCGAAGGCCATATCTTGGCCAAATTCAATCCGATTCTTGGACAAAATACCATAATCGATTGATAGATCGAAGTCCAACTGTTCTGCATCAAAATCTAGGAAAGAAAAATTTTTTATTATTATCTGATATTTTCTGGGGGTCCCCTTAAAGAAGTGTGAAAAATACGTTGTGGGGCAATATACACACTGGCGAAGGCCATATCGTTGCATATTTCCATTCGATTCTTGAGCCGAATACCTTTAACGATTTGTAGATCGAACCTATCTTGTTGACCTGATTGAAATATTAAAAATGTCACAAAACAATATTCAACAAAATAAATTTGAAAGTATACATCGTTGATTCGTTACTCAAAAGTTGCTTTACCTAAAGCTAAGGTTTGTATTCTTTTCTCAAGTCTATAAGAATACCTATCCCAGAAGCAAAAAAAAACTAGCTGACTTGCATAATGAATGGCTTTAAGCGAAATTCGGACATCGAGCAGCTGGAAGTTAATGAATGTGGCACACACGGCGTATGCGTAATAATTGCGACAACAGTTTATTAAACGCTCGTATTTACACGCTCCCTGGCCTGCAGATGAGCGATTTATCTGCAAGTCACGTTTCGGGTACTTAATAAATGGCCTAGGCAAATGTGTGAAACAGCATAAATACAGCTCTTTACATAAATTACCCGAGGGTTCTATTGTTTGCAAGCTCGTTTTAAGGCATCAACTGTTAACGGGTATCCTTTGGCATTAAATCTTCATGCGGCAGCAGATGGAGCATTGATCCGCTTGATTTGTTTTTTTAACAACATGAAACCCTTCAAGTAAATACGGTAAAGTGAGTATTATAGATTGAAGCCCGAAGAGTAAAATCTCTTTAATCTTATTTTCCTTAGCAAGATGTATAGAAAAATAACACTACTGCCATATAAAATTGATTTACTTATGATTTTTTAATTTGACCAGCCTTGCCCTCGAAATTCGATGTCTCAATGTCCGACGGAAGATGTATGTAAAACCATTTAATTTTATTTGACTTTTGTTGGCGGAGAACCACGGCTTAAGTGGCTCGGCCACTTATTTATGGCCTAAATGAGCACTTGGCCAGCAGTAATTGTTGGAAGCAGCAACGTCTGCCACTGCGGCCCTCATCTAAGCGCAATTTATGCGCCATTATAATTTCCCGGCGATTCCACCTAAGCAAAAATAATATGAAATATGGTCGAGAATGCTGAAAAATGAAAGCAGGAACGCCAAGAACTGGCGGAAGAAAATAAAATGAATGAAAAAAATAACCAAGAAAAGAGAGAACTATGTAATATTGCGCATACGCCCGGTTGGCGGCTGCGATTTGTTTGCCCTGGCGGCGTGTCGTTAATTTAAAATTATGTTTACGATGGCCGACCCCGTTGTTGATAATAAAATAAATGAGTTTAATGCGGGCCAGGCGGTTGCCCACCAAGCGAATAAATCACATTTTTATTGAAATCGCTGTTGTTGCATTTAAACAAGGAATGGGCGAATGGGCGGGGGGGTGGATATGGGGAAAAAAGGGTCCTTCCAGGACCCCCGGGGGCAAATGAAGTTTTTTAATTGAATGCAGTTGCAGCAGCTGTCAATTCAACTGCGAATGGGCGTGTATCTGTCTCCCAGCCTGTTTGCCCTCTCGCTCCCCGTTGATTATATGCCTTTTTTTTGTTTTTGAAACCAGCACCCCCATACGGGAATGCATATTTAAGTGGCTTTTAAAAGCCCTCGCTTGACGATTGAGGAGCAGGAATCGTCTCAACTTGCACTGACCCCGTAATTGATTGTCACACGCCGCAGCAATTAAAATGTCAGCCCAGTCCACTGGCAATCCGACAGACAAACAGACAGATGGACTGGCAGTCGTTGCTTTTTATTTTGGCGGTGGGTATCTCTTGCAGGACGATCAAGTCAGTGGGTTTCGGGTTAAATTGAAAATTAACTGTGCATATTTCATGCCAAAACAATTTGCGTTTATTTGGCGCGACAAAAAACCTGCTCACCCTACTCCGTGCCGCAAATGTCAGCTTGCGCTAAGCGCTTGTGACCGCAGATGACTGCACCGGGGTGAATCTGGGGGGTGTGCCTGCAAAAGAGGTGCTTCAAGGGGTGAAAACCGGGTCAGGGGGTCTCTCTGCTGAGGTTGGCCTGATGGTCACTTGAAACAAGTGGGCAACAACAAGGACAACAGATAGGGTCACACTGGCACAAACACTGCCACTGAGACTGGCACTGGCAATGGAAAAGTAAATGCTATTACCATTTAAATTTCTCTAGCTAACCAGGCGCAAAAAAGGACGCTCGAATGTTCGCTAGGAGCCACCTTTTAGAGGCAATCATTTACCCTCAAGCATGACGCTTTGTTTGCCACCGGCAAAAGGTGACTGTTGGACAGTCGGCGGGTTTCATAAGTACCAGAGATTAAGGGCTAAGGTGGGATTTCCATTTGTCCAAATGTTCGAAGCAAGATTTTCCTTTTAAGTTTGGGAGTTGGTACTTTAAAATAACCTTAAACAGTTGTGTGTAAGATTGGATTTTTGTTTAATTTTCTATTAATTCTGTAACGAAATTATGTCTTGTGAATAGCTTATATATATTGAATAACTCTATGGAAAGTAAATGATTTCAAGCCATTCAACTCGTCCAACCGCTTAAATAGATTCATATTATGCCAGCTAAACGAACATTGTCAGTGGCCGTTTCAACTCGCTTGTTTTTGTTTCTGTTGGAATTGTTCAAAAGTTAGTTTTAAGTAGCATCGGACAAAGCCCACCGACAGGGGCCGGAGTGAAGTGAAGGACTGGGGATTTTGCGCCGGGGATTTGAAGCTTTGGCTTTTGGGAGCGAGAACATTGTTATTTTTGCAACTGCTGCGCTGTGCTGCGTTGCTCTGCTCTGCTCATTTGCTTTGTGCCTTTATTGTGTGGCCTGGCATGTAAATTGAATTCAAAGTGGGTATTATTGCATTTGTGTCCTTTTTCAGTTGCTTTGTATTTGAGTTTTGCTTTGTTTGCCGCCTGCCAAATGGTCAAATAGCTGGACTGAATGGTGGACTGCGAAATGTCAAATGGCTTAAAGCAACCCGTTTACGCTCAACGAGCACCGCTCGATTCGCAGCTGGAGAAACATGCAGTTGAAAGCCCGGCCGACAAGTTGTTGCTGCCCCGACGGATACTTTCCAGCTCCACTCTCTGCCTGCAGCAAAGTGTGAGATCATTCATCAAAGCCAGGACCCAGCCCTGGTGAATGCCATCAAACATAATAATCAAACATCAGCAACATAACAAACGACTAGAGCAACCCGAAATGCTGCTGCTTCGGGTAAGGCTACGGCTGCTTTTTTTGGCTGCTGCCTCTAGCCATTGCCAGCTGCCTTTTGGCCAAGTCCACACACTTTTAGCTGGCTGATATTGATACACTGAAAAATAAAAGTGTACCAAAAGTGTTATTCATTTTAATTGGATTGTGCTTCAAAATAATTTTTAAATACCGGAAATTGGTTATATTTCATTTGAAATCCATGTTTACGTCAGCCTAAACTATATTATACATCTGAGATTGTGGCTTTATGTATTTTTCCAAAGTGGCTTTCGTTGTGGGCTGCCATATTTCTCAACAGGACCATTGACCTGCCCACGCCCGCCAACCGACACCGCCAAGAAAATGTTTTCACTCAAAAGCAAATGCAATAAAAAAGGCAATTTATCAGCATAAAATATTATATGGCATGCCATTGAGTCGGTTCATTTTTTCCCCTGGTCCCAAAAACCCAACTTCTGCGTTGAGCTTCTAACTGCTACCCATTTAGCCTTTCACCCACCGCATTTTAAATTTAAGCTACCGAGAATCGGATTGCAAGTGCGAGCATATTCTTTCTTTGGCTTTGAGATGAAATTTTTGCGGATGCTGCCGAGTGGCTGGCAATTGTGGCTGTCACTCAAATTAGCGCCATTTACAAAGGCATTTGCATGCTTTTAGGAATACCACGCACCACCCAAACAACGCAGGCTACCACCCCAACCACCGCAATGACGCATTCGTTGCCCTGTGTTGTGATTTACAAGTATTTGCCAATGCCTGAAGGCACTTCAGCGTCTGCCGCATGTCGACATTCGCATACACTGAGAAAAAAGTGTTGTACTTAAGGACAATTTATGTGTTACTGTCATGTGAAGAATATTTGAAAAATCTAATCTTTAGTATAATTAAAAGTAGCATCGTAGTCCTAAAATGTTATATTTTTATAAATATTTGAGCAAAGTAAAAGTTTAAGTGCCTTAATCATATTAAATTTTTCAGACAATTTTTCGTTAGTGCATTCTTTTGATGATACGCTCTTCTCTGGGGGCAGCGGTTTTTGTGTGGCATGCAACCAACCTCTCGTTGACATCATTTGCCAGTCAGAGGCTGCTTGTTGGGCTTCACGCATAAAAAGCTGCTCACTCGTTAGGCCCACTTGTTCGGCATTCTTTTCTGATCCGGACTGCTATATTCCACACTGTTCTGTCCTGGCACTATGCTGCTTATGTGAAAGTCAAGGGTTATCATTATGCGTCCTAAGTGCGCCTGCAACTTAAATCCTGACCCACAACAACGGGCACCATCTGCAGTTTCACTACTTTCTGTCATTTTCCAAGCAGTTGCAGCCAAATTGTGCCAGGCCAACGCCCAGGGGAAAAAGCCAAAGGGGCTCTATAGCCAGCCACATCTAGGGCCAAGTCAAGATGCCAAGGCCGAACCCAGACACACACACACTCACACTAAGACCCACACAAAAGCCTGTGACAACACAATGTTGTTGGGTGCAGGCATTGAGATAAGATCACCACAAAACAGGACACTTTTGGTTTGGCCCAGAGCCAAAAGGCAGCCACCGCTGACAAGTTGAGGACAGGACTTCTGGTTTCGGAAGCAGGCGGTGCGAGAGAGCCATCTGCTTAAAGTCCATTCCGAACTGCTGGCTTACATAATCAATTAGCTATTCAATTTGGGCAAAAGTTTCTCGGCCATGGCAAATCCAAAAACTCCGAATGCCGCTGATAATTCGAAGCCGAAGCTCTCTTGTCATTGCAACTTTTGCGTGTGTCCGAAATCGTGTAATAAACTTTCCAGCTAACACACATACAACCCCCAAAGACCCCCACATTCATGATTGCAGCTTGGGAAAATTTCGAAGGCAAGGCAGGAAAGGCGCCCCCAAAATTCTTACATATTTTTAGATCCTTTTTTGCCTTTTCATTGCTTGTGGTGGGTAGTTGGGTTCTTTTCAAAAAGTAGCTAATTTAATAAGAAATTCTTGGAAAACTACACGAAAAAGGCTTAAGTTCTACATGAGTAAAGTTATAGAAAAGTTTAAGTTGCCAAATCTAATTTGCTCAGAAATGCTGCCAAACAACATCTTAAGGTGGAGTGGGTTCGAGTGTCGGGGCCTGGTCGAAGGAAGGGGTGCTCTCCAGGATTTACTTTGCCTTTTGCCAGTAGTCAGTAGCGGACATTGTGGCTCTGAGCAAGTCAAAAGTGAATATTCACCGGGATGAAATCATGGGTAGAAGGGTTTAGTTTGGTAAGTGTCTGCAAATTTCCTGTGTATGTATGAAATTCTATTAAAACAAATAATGCAAGAAAGTTAGGCAACGTTTACGGGTTTGTTTTTGCCAGTCCCTGACCTGACATTATCAAGTTTTTTTTATAACTTCGAATGTCGAAACAACTAATCATAAGTTTATGCAAACTTAATTTGTAGGGGTCCAAAAAAGCCAAATTTCTTAGGGACTGCCTTCAAGTTAAGTGTTTCAGAGCACTGCAATGGTAATGGAAAAATTTCCCATTCCTTCTAACCCCCGATAATGCGAGAAAATCCTTTGCCAGACACTCTCCAGTTTCCTCACTTCCGATGCGCTGTCATGTCACACCAAGTCGTGATTTATTTGCGCGGGAATGTCAATAAATTTAATACGCGAATATAATACATTTTACAGGCAATCAATCACAGACTTAAGCGCCACTCCTGCCCTCCGTCAATGAAGCTGAAACCCACTTGTGTGGGAACGAAGTGCCCAGCTAAGCTTATATAATCGCAGCACTTTAAAGAATTCCACACCTTCAGTTGGAAATCTTTAAACATCCTCGAAGGTCTGTGGTATCGTTTGATACGAGACACTCGTCTCACAATGATATGAAACTTCATAACATTTATTTATGAAATAGAAAATACAGAGAGCTTTGTGAGTAAAAAACCTATAAAAACCTATTACTCAATACCTAAATATTTATGTGCTGGTCTTTACTCTTTGATATTTGAGTGAAAAAAACCAAATATTATTTTGATGGTCAATGTCCGTATGAAGTACCCCACAGACCTTTTTTTGTCCACTCTGTAGCAAGGCAATTTCGATTTTATTTCGTGAAAATGTGGTCCAAATATCGGATTCCACCGCTTTGAAACCGCAATGCAAGTGCATTGCTTTGAAAGATGAAAAGTGCATTCAGCTGAAGTGTGTACGTGCGTTGGCCACCCGTTGGGCTCGCATACGAGTGCCAAATTCAATTTCCCAACCTGGCAACTTGCGAAGCCGCGGACCAGCTCTCAAGCTCAAGGCCCACTCAATGAGTTTCGGCTAATTGCTGGGTGAGAAAAAGCGAAATAAATCAAAGTGAAAATATTTCCATTTCGAGGACCCCGCCAGTGCTGCTGCCACTTTGGGATTGGGATTCCTCTTCTCGAGGTCTCGAGGCGAAACACATTCTGACCGAACCCAATCTGTACCCGACTTCCACCGAAAACAATGAAATTTTTACTATTTTAGCGAGAATTCCACTTTTCGGGGCATGTGAAGTGGAGGAGTTGGCGTTCGGTTGCCAGAGAGTCGGAGGTAATGAAGTCCAGTGCTCGACGTTCTGTTCTTGCTGCCACTCTCTGTTTTAGCCAGCTCAGACTGCGTTCGCCATTGGAAAGTTGAATCATGGTCCGAGAAAGGATCTAAAATGGAAAGCCGGTTATTTAAACTCCCTTCATAATAAAGTACATATTAAGACTGTCTAGTATCATTTAAAATCAAATGTTGAACCTTTTTTGCGAGGTTGTAGGAAAATATTTGTATTTTAAAGTATATTGGATTTTTTTTTAAATAAAAAATACTTGAAAAAATCAGGTTTACTTTTAAAGTTAAAATCCTATAAGCAAACTTAATTTCAGAACTACCATACCTTGTGAAAAGTGTACTTAAATGTGAGAAGAGAAATGCACAAAATCAAGGCAAAAGCGTGAGAGTGAGAAAAAAATTCGCGAAATTGAGTTTGAAAATAAATTAAATTATCGCGCCGTTCCATGTAAGTAGTTTGGATGGCGGCGGAGCGAGTTTGGTGTTGTCCAAATGAATCAATTTCAACTTAAGCGCCAATTTAAAAGGCCAGCCAGCCAACTTTCGACACGCAAATCTAGCTGTCTGTCTACATGTCCATCTGTCCCACTGCCTCCCACTGCCTCCCACTGCCACCCACTGCCGGTTCGCTTCGGTTTATCTATCTATCGAGCTGTCTGGCAGTTTTGCATATTGCTTTGCCCCCGATCCGATGTCGGACCTCAGGGACCTTGTCCACCGGAAGCCGAGATGGAATGGGCTGGAGGACGAAAAAAAGGACGAGCGTAGAAGAAACTAGCTGGCGAAATACTTGCAAATTCAATGCGACTTTTAAATTAGTTTGTCAGGCGTTGGGCCAGAGACATCTGACAAAAAGTTTCCCCAGGCCCCGAATGCAATTAATGATTGACCCACCGCAGCACCGCAATAGACAAATGCAAATGCGAATGCAAATCACTCATTACTGGGACTAATTTCTGGCAATCGCTCAATGAAATACACATGCCGCCAGGCGACAATTAACGGCCAAAATCAATGAAATATGATAACGTTTTATTAGTTAAGCACTTGTGACAATTTGCCTGTTGTTCTGTCATTGCGGTCAATGTAATTGCTGGACAAACAGACGGACGGACCATTCGGGGCTGGGGATAAACAGGACGGGATTGAAAGTGCCCAAGGAATCACCGGAAAATGGCAGAGTACACACTGGGGAGCGCCCACTTGCTTTGCCTTATTTATTGTTCAGCAGGCAATGACAGCAACGTGACTCGCAGAATAAAATGCTGGAAAAATGATAACGTGAATATGGCCGTGACATCGAGGACACGGTGGATGCAAATTGAATACAATTTAGGTTCATTACCGTGGAGAGAAAGTAGCGTGAAAGTGATGAAATTCAATTATATGTTATTCATTTATTTCTTACGTTACATGTCTTCTAAATGTCTCATTAATATTTGATGTGATTAGAGAAACATTAATATTTAAACTATTTGTATCTTGACTTTGTTAATCAGCCCACTAACAGGCCTAAACTATGTCCTTGCCATTTGCAAGGCATTGTGGAAATGTCTCTGCACAATTCGTGCGAAATAAATTTCCTTACTTGAATTGCAACTCATGCTCCTTTTGCCTGGTGCCTAGGTCCTTTATGCCATTGGATTCTTAACCTTGAACGCTTCGTTAACTGCATTTAGGGCTGCCTTTTCCTTTCACCTTCCCCGAAATCCACAGAATTCATGTATATGGTACATTTCTCTTTGGCTATGCTCGCTGTGCGACGCATTTCAAAGCGAAAAATCAGCACCAAAATGGCAATAAAACTTTCTGGGCACCAGAGCCAAATATGAAATGGCTCATACGTGTAGCGTAAATAGTTAAAATTCATTAAAACTTTTGCAATTACTGCGCACCGTAAAGTCGTTAATTATTTTTGCTTCGAACCGTTTGAATCGTGTTTTAAGGCTAACAGTTCGAGTTACCAAATTGCAATCGGGGTCGGTATTTAGCAGGTCGCTGGCATCCATTAATATGGGTAATTAGTGACTGCCAATTGGCCTTGTCAAGAGATATTCGATTATCATAATTATGGGCAATAAGCCCATTACAAGGCGCCCTCCCAACCCATACTGTCCCATCAAAATCTCACATAAATATGCAATGCAATTTATGCCCATCTTCGCCTCTGCCGAACTCGTACTCGTACTCAATTTGTTGTCATTAAATTAATGAAGTTTCTTGCCCCTTCTTGCAGGACACTAATCTTAAAATTTGTCAATGTCGTCGACGTGTCATTGTGTGGCCATTTTGATTGCTACGTGAGATTCGACCACCTATCCCAATCTACACCTTGATATGTAACACAGAGGGAGTGCATCATTTTCATCTTAATGATACATCGATTTAGTGAAGATCCCATTTTCAGTTAAATTATTTATCTGTTTCAACACTTTATGGAGTTAGAATCTAGCTAATAGATACTTAAATTGTGTCATAGCAATCATATAAATATAAAAGTTAATTAAATGTTTTCTACAGTGTACGCACAAATCACGGTGCTGGACCAGCAGCAGCATCTGGTCGGAGAATCGTAAATTAGTTTGGGCAATTATGTTTACCTACATCTAATTAGCCTAATTGAAACAGGACAAAAGCCTGGCTGCAGGGCTCCAATCCGTGGTCCTTGGTTCGAGTTCTCCAGTCGGGCTAGCTATTGTGCGTGTCCTTATTGCTGGCAATCGAATCGAGTGGCAGTCGCATCCTTGCTTGGTGCTGTCCTGTTCCGTCATTGCGTATGCCACTCAGACACGGCCAGCCAAACCAAACCGAAGCTGGCCAATATCGATCAGCGAGTTAGGGAGTCGCCGCCGACGACGGTTTCTAAATGCCTCGCCCACCGCACTTTGGCTTTGGTTCACCTCAGGCTCACCGGAAAACTGAAGCTTCAGGTGTGTCAGGCATCCAGTCAACTCGCGGCACTTTAAGACTTGCGGGTGCGGTTGCGGCGCCTGCCCGGCAAAAAGCTTGGGAATTCTGGAGAGCATAGAGTCACAACCAGCCGCTTAAAAGTGGCAGCAAAAATGTTTTTGCTGCAGAAGTGTCAGGGTGCCGAAAGCAGCGGGCCAAGTCGAGCGTTATTCTGAAACCGCGACACTTGGCTCTGACGCGTCGCATTAAATACAGGCGAATGGGTGCTGCCATTTTCGTACCATCTACCAACCTGAAGCACAGACGCTTAAACATACATATATGTATGCATTAACTTTCCACACAGGAACAACTGCGGCGGGATGATTAGCTCAAAGTAGTCAGGATCAAGTTAATAATTCCTGCTAACAAATCTTTGCAAAATTATTTCACTTCATTTCCTAGTGATTTAAATTAAGAGGGATTTTTTTTTCACACATCATTCAGCCAAAACTTGTTATATTACTTTTGGTTCTCATAATTTTCAGCTAATTATTTGACCACAATAGTATACAGTCGAGTGGCACATTTTAGTTGCTGCTAATTTCTGCAACCACCGACGACGGGCGCTAACTTAGAGCGCATCATCAACGCAGAACTAATGCGAAAAGTTTTACGGAATTTTTACTTTTAATTGTTTGAGTGTTTGTTGCAAGCGCACAAAAACACACACATATTCACTCCGATGCAGGGATTAAAAGGGGGCGGACCGGGAGCGAAGACTCGCCGCAAACACCGCAATTTAGTTAAAGCATAACGGCTGGCAGACCGCAGCAGTTTCAAAAGCTGCAGCAACAACACAACTGCAACACCATCCAGGCAGCAGCAACATGCAACTTCAGAGGTTTCAGCAGCTGCCGCTGCGTTGGCAAAAGTCTTGACTGTAGTCCCAAATCCTTTAGCGATCCCTTTTCGTCTGCGAATTAAATTCTCGCTTCCAGTCACGAACATATTTTCTCTGTTTCTGACTCCTTTGAGAAGCCTTTGTCATTATTTCATGGCAGTGCTGGAATTCCTCATTCTTTGTCGTTGATTTCACAATTAATTCGGAAAGTAGCATTCCTTTTTAAACCGAATGTTGGCTAGTATTTAAAATATTTTTCCGCAGTCCCGAGCATCCCCAGAGGCAACTTGTTGAACCGTCGACTTTCCTGCCCGGTCCAGTTACTGTATTTTCTGGTTAAACGAGCCCAGCGGGTCGGTTAAATTTCTTTAATTAGTTTTGCCAATGGGTTTTTGTTTGTTTGTGTGACCTCCCATGCCCATCGCTGGTGCATTTCGAAAATAAAAGTTTACCAAGCGGGAATTTTTGCAGCCCGCACGCATATTGCCAAAAGGTTTTCCTTATTGCTTTTGACATTTATTTAATTGAACGATGCCGGATCGAAGCCAGCATCCTTCCCATGGGACCCTTCGGATCCGGGAATTTCTATAGCTGCTCGCAAAATGAAAACGGGCCCCGCAAAAACCCAGATTTTTGATGCGTTTCCCCAGTAATGCATATATAAATCATACGCCATGTATGTTCCAGGTTTCATACATCAGCGCAGAGCTTGTGGCTTAGATGCTAAAGGAGCCTGGGGCCATGGTTATTCGAGAATTTACACAAGGAAAATATGAATTAAAATTATTTGACCCATTTTAATAAATGAAACAGAATTTTTGTATGATTACGCAGTTAATAGCGTATAAAGCTATTTAATAAATGTTTCACATAGACCTTTTCCCATTCGTTTCGACGGAACTGACCCTTTTCAGGTCTAAAACAAAATTTTGAAGATGAACAAGGACATGGAGTGACCGCATCCCAAACGCAGTACAATTGTTTATTTGCAAGAAAATTCATTTGCCAAATGGCATGCATTTTTGGGGCCCCAAGAACCACCCGCATCTACTAAGCGAGTGGTGGCCGAGGCTTTTTATGTTTAGAATTGCTCTGGTTTTGGGTCCCACTCCAGAAATTGTAGTGCACTCGGTGCTCATGTTTATCTACATTTCCCAGAGCTTTGCCAGAGCAGTTGTGTTGCTGATGCAACTATAAAATCGTTTTTAATTCATTTTGAAGCTGGCCAGTGCCAAATGCAAAACTTTGCCATTATGCTTTGATGGCGGACTTAGTGTGCTGAGAGCTGAATGTTATGGAATGGTATGGGATTTACGAGTGAGCAGCGTTTTGCGTTAATGCGACGAGATAATTTCCGGACATAGTTAAATGGAAAAGTTTGTTGCCAAAAAGTCCGTCACTCTGTTAAAATATCCAACCAGACAGAATTAGAGTTGAATCAGTAGAGTAAAAAAAAAAACAAAAAGAAAAAAAAAATAATAAATGCGAAGGGATTTATTTTTTTACAGTTTATTTTTAAATTGGGTTAAGAATTGTCTCCTGTAAATGTCATGTTCTATATTCTGTTTTTCTTTTTCACGGTGCAGTAGAGCGTTACAGGAACTGTCAAGGAAATTCTTCCAGTAACATCAGTCGAGTTTTATGTTTCAGCTGCCACTCGCAGGCGGCTCGGGTTAAACGCAGTTGCTTAGCGCGCAATCAAATATTAATTGCACTTGGCACAATGTCAACTTTGTTTGCGCTCTTTGTCAGCAATTGAATGGGGGTATCTGGAAACTGGGCAACCGACCCAGTCGACTGGGTCAAATTATGAAATGACAACAACTGCAGTTGCAACTGCAGCTGCATCTGCAGCAGCAGCAGTAGGAGCAGCAGCAGGAGCATCAACTGTCATTGCTGACATTACAAACAATGTAAAATGCACTAAATTTTTGCCGCAAAACGAAAAAAATTGAAAGGAAAAAAAATCCGAAGGGTCGATTGCTTGCCAGCAATCAAATCAAATACGAATTGGGTTTTTGCAAGAGTGGAAATCAAAACGAAAACACGACAAAGATTGCATGCCACAAAAAGCGAGTCAGTATGATGATGGCTCTTAGCCTGATTGCGACTCGATAACAAATAGAGTGCGGAACTGTGGCTCTATAAAGTAATTAACCCAGAACTGCTCATTACGTCGAGTCGTTCAAGACAAAGCAATAAATCAGGCGATCTTTGATAGAGTTTCATTCAAACATCGCTGCCGAGTATGATACGGTAATTGCAATGATGACGACCATTAAAACCAGCACATTGAAGATTTCAATTATGGAGTAGCCGAGCTATCGAGCTGCACGTCAGCAGCATTATTATCACCCTCACCAGCACCATCCTCGTCATCTCCTTCTCGATAGCCGTCATATAATTTAATTTGATTTTTATTTAATTGAAATTTATAACAACAATGGGCGGATAAACAACATTACGAACTGGTGTGCACTGCGTGTGAAAAGCGAGATTCATCCGATGGATGGGATGGATGCTCTCGAGAGCCTGCGAATGTGAAATCAAATGAAGAATAATGAGATTTACTGTTATTGTTATTGTTCCTTGCTGCAATGCTCTCGATTCTTATGACTGATTTCATTTTGTCAATTTCCCATTATTCGAATTGCGAATCAGAATCGCTCCTTCGCTCCTGATTGACAGTTGAATGGAATCCCAGGCGATACACCAAGCTCACAGCCACACATGAGCCAGAATAACGGCCGCAACGGGCTTATTAAAGTAATTTGATTAGCGAAAATGACGTTAAGCATCGTACATAAAGAAAAACATCGATTAAAGTTTGCTACTTGCCATATTTATTTACTTTACAATCATCTCATACAAAATATCTTTTAATTGTTCTTTGCTTTAAAAAATATGTAAGACTTTATTCACGTTTTTATAACTTTTTTCGAGTGCATCCAGGCCAAAGGGGAAACGAAGAAACGGCAAGTGGAAAATCTCTCCTTTGTCATTATGGACTGCGGTTGTTCCTGTGGTCAGGCATCCTTATACCATCCCCTCTCACTTTCACAAATTAAAGACTACGGCGTTTTGAGTTTTCAAAGTGGATTAACAATGCTTTTGAGGTTGACTTTCAACCCAACCCAACTTTCGGCATGCCAGTTAATTAAACAAAAACTGTGGGAAGGCTCTCCACTGCAGACCACTAATGGCAGGAATTTGGGATTTGAATTATTGTAGGGCAAACCTATAGCATTTTGCGGCTCTCTCTGGCAAATATGGGAATTTCACGTTACGCATTCGCCAGGTTGGCCTACTCCCCATCGCATTTTCTATTTAAGTCCCAGTCAACTTAATAACTTAACAATACAGCTCCACAAAGTATTTGTTGGTAATGTAAAAATATATAAATTATACATTAGGCTAGTGCTTCCCATTTTGTATTTATGCTTTTTAAATACTTTTCGCGTGCATTAAATATGTTTTGCCATTTCGTAAATCCAGTTTTCAAGCTAGCCGAAAATCGGGTAGTCAGGAACACACGGAAAACAATAAGTCAGATGTTGGGGGCCATTTGGCTAATTGCAAGAACGTGCGGCCATTGCTCTTGACTTCCTAGAAAGTATCGAGGGAGAAGATCCGAGGGAGCCGAGACTGCGACTTAAGTCTGGGCATTTTCCAGCTGCCATGGCAGGCACTCACTTGGCAGCCTATCCCGGCGGATCCCGCGACGCAGTCACGTTGAGTTAACAAAACTGATATAAATTATGAGCCAGCGTATATTTTACACAACTGTCAGCACAGCAGCACCACTAAAACATATTCTGGTCCTAATTTTTTGCCGCTCCTTGGACGCCGAACTTCTTGGAGCGCCCACTCTCCAACTTTATGCCCAGCTTCGACAACTTTGCGACATGTTGCAGACCCCGAGGAGGAGACTCGGGAGACGTCGCGCCAAGATACGCTTCCCTGGGCAATAAATTCGCCACTCTCTCTGTTCTGGATGCACGGCGCACCTACTCCTATACGACAGCTCCTTCTACATCTTCTGCCACATCCACATACCAGAACCAAATCCCAAGCAGCATCACCACTCGCGTTCACATTCCAATGTTTCCCTGTCACAGGTCTACTGTGCACTGGAGGAATATTTATTTGATATTCACTTTTAAAATTAAAATCTTGTACCATTGAAAGTATTTGGCACCACTCTATCAATAATGTTGAACAGATATATTAACATTTAAAATAAAATACATTGTTACAATGAGAGTTGCATTTAAAAATGTTATTTGAGTGTAGTTTCTGCAACTCCTACTATGCTCGTTCGTTTTATAGCTTTTACGGCTGCTCCTTCAGCTCACCGAAAAGTTTGTTGCCAAAAATTTGCCGCCATTGGGTGTGAAGTTGGCAACCCATCCTGAAATTTTCTTTCCTCCCCGTCAACCTACTGCATACTACTCCTTTCGCGACACGAGTCTCTTTGCCTTCGGCCGTGCACACTCCCGTATTTTGCAGGGGCGGAATACCTTAAGGCCTTCGGCGAGAATTTTATTTCACTCGCCAACGCTAGTGCCGTAGCCGTAAACATCTGCCACACCCACTCTCGCCTTTCCTTGCACCATAAAAGATACAGGCTACACAAAGAGTGTTTGTTACACCGAAAAAATAGGAAGTATTTCGGGTATTAATATTCAGCAAGACTATTCGAAATGAAACTATTTAAATTCATAAGCAAGAGTTCTTAGAATAGTGGATTAACTTGAAAAATATGGCGAGCTTTGTTACATTCAAACCCATTTTATCTTACAGTACTGAGAGCGAGCGTGGCAGTGACGGTGCACACTCGAAACACCTTCCACTGCAGGAGGCAGTCAACTTTGCGGAAAATCGTTTGAAGCGCTTTGCACTTCGTCGACATCTTTCTACATCCCCAGTATCCTCAAGAGCGGCAAGCTTTATGTGGCATGGGGTACTACTAGGTATGGGTACTGGGTATGTCATGTGTTGTGTTGCATGCCGCTTCATGTGTGGTATTGTTCTGCCGCTAAGCTAAAACTTCAGACTGAAGTTGACTATTTATGGCTTTTTATTTGCGGTCTGCTGCCGCCAGCTCGCGATGATCATCTGCTTGAAATGAATTTTTGGCCAACTTTAAACCGTGATCTATTGGCCATTTCCTCAAAGGCGGCAATAACTCATTTTGGCCGCTGCACGTGTCGACAAACTGAGTGTGACACACAAGACGCCATAGCAACCAGCCAAAGTATGGCGTCTGCTGGTCGGCGGTGCACCTTCCGGTACCGGTGGTAGGACATATGGTTTAGCCCTCCCTCTTAGTTCCCTTTACGGAAATCACATCCGCCACGCACGCACTAAAACACACAAACTCCGACTAAGGGACCGCCTCAAACAAACAAAGACACAACTTCTACGCACTGAAATGCACTATAAGAACATATTAAGACTTACGAATAAAATAATGTTTTGGAAATGGTATGTTTTATATTTTCTTATACGAGAAAATTAATTAGAATGTTATGAAAGCGTAGCCTGTTCTTAAATTTTTGGAAACTATTCCTTTAATGTCGTAGTTATTTTCCTTAGTGTTCCGTTGGTTGGTCCCGTGTACGGGCCCAGCAATCAATCCAAATGATATACACATTTCAGACTTGGCTCAGACCTCAATTCCCGGCTTAGCTCTACTCGGTTGGACATGTTTGCTCTAAGGGACGCCGCACCCGGAGGCGGAGGCGGACTAGGAGGGGCGGAAGATTTGATGTATTTGACAGATAGACTCCGTCGTCAGGCGAGCCTTCCTCGGTGATTTTTTACGGCCTGGTGTGGTTGTGTGGCCTGCAAACAATATGTCTAAGTCCTGGCCAGAAATGGCGTGAGGAATGGCTTTGCGGTCAGTGGGCCTTGGGATTATTGATATTTAAATGGCAGCCGAGCAAATTGCCTGCTTGGATGTTTGCACGGGAGAATGCCGTAAATATGTGTAAATTATGCTTATAAATTATGCTAATGCTTAGAGCTTATATGCAAATTTGGCATTTGGCTGTATTAAAAATGCATTAGGCTCCCGGAAGAGCGCGTTACATGACAGAGGTTTAGGCCCAATTCAATTAAACATTGTGGAGCACAGCTGTCCTTCGATCTTTTTGACGCATCGTCCACCAGCAAGCTCTCTGGCATCTAATTAAAATAATGCTGCTACCTCACACTCAAACGCCTCAGCTCGGTCTCCAATTCCATGGCCTGTTTTCCGACGGAAATATTTTCGGGGCGTGGCGATTGCCTTGGCCGGAGCCGAGTTTCCGGCCAAGAAAGCGGCGGATTCGGCATCAGAGCGTAACGAAATGCGCATAAAACAGGGGAAATTTACAACCAGAAAGAGTGGCCCACAGTCCTTCTTAATGTGCCATAGCGAACCGCAGGACACTGCCTGCCAGAAATCAGACACCAGTCCTCGGTAGCTGCTTTTTTGGGCGGCTTTTGGCCTCATTTTGAGCGTTTATTCATCGTGCCTTTTAAGAGCTTCCGTTTCGTCACGCATAACGCTTTCGAACGACAATGACACGAACATCAAAATCATCAGCATTATCTGCACAGCCACACGGAACACGGAACATGGAGTCCGGATCGCAGAGTACGGAGCACGGAATCCGGTACGACCAACAGGCCAGTGTAAAGTCTCTGTGATGGGACTGTCCCTCACTCTTAAACGCCCGCAATTCAACTACAAACTGGAACAAGCATCAGAGTGTTGATATATAATAGTGCTGGTCATTTGGCTTTTAAGGTAAATAGTTTTTTTTTTGTCTGAAAAAAGGAATATTGACCTTTTAAATATTGAGATATATATTAGGAATTCTAAATTAACATATAATGTTTTTTTTTTTTTTAGTCCACTGCCCAACACTGATATGAGGTTTCATAGGACCTCCATAGCTCCTGGTCCGACCCTGCTCCGCAGCCACTGGTTAAGCCAATGAGTGAGGTGTTCCTTCTGTCCAGCGCTCCTTGTCTGGCCATGTTTGACAACATCTAGGCAAAATGGCGTCGTCGAAGTTCCTGCATGACATGGCGTATGCGTAACGTAGCATTTACGAGCTCGTTTTTATCGCAATTGACATCATCCGACCCGCCTGTTAACATTTGTGCATATTTTAAGTTAATGCTTAGCACAACTATAAGCATATAAAATTTCATTGCATCGCCACTCGGACTGAGCGTAAAAACAAACACACAAAGAGGGTGTTTCGCTGGAATAAGTAAACAATTAAAGTAATTGTCCGCACAGTAGCTACGCTTAACTGATTGCTTTATTATTTTTTCGAGTGTCATATTTGCCGTTTTAATTCTGTCAACAATACGGCTGTAGCATAAATATTTACGAGTAGTCTGACTTAAAGTCAGACGTCCTATGAATCTGGACCATGGTAATAATAATAATAAGCGAGAATACAAAAAATCGGCTTAATCGCATGCAAATATTATGGTAAATAAATTTGTACACATCATCAACACATTTACTCATACGGCGCTGGTAACTTAATTACACATGTAAACAATTGAATCAGTAATGCCATAAAAACCACGGGAGCCAATTCCAGCGGCACATGCTGGCCATTGAAATCACTTAAACAGTGGACATAAGGAAATATTCAAATGTTTCAGGCATAAAGCTTCAATCGAATGCCAATGGTACATATATCCAGTGAGCTGAAATCGAAGCAAAGGTATGTAGTTAGAAATTAATATGGAATACCAGGCAAATGGTATTCGGAGGCAACCATCTGCATTGAATTGAATTGCGAAGGAGTTTAGAGGCAGCCAAACGGTAATTGGGTCTTAAAGTGTTCCCTGGGAGTGAGAAAAACCAAAATGGCAACATTTTAATGCCACTCAGAGTGTAACGAAATGATCAGCCAACGAATTTTTTGTAATTGCCACTTGTCGTGTCAAGCAGCAGCACGAAAATAAAACAAGTGCCAGTGTCATGTGCCACATACTTTTTGCATCTTCTCTACCATATACACATATTACTACTAGCGCTTTTTCCAGCATTTCAAGTGCTGCGTGTTCGAATTTTTTCGTCAGGTGCAATGACGCATAAATTCCTGCAAAGTGGCCCAATAAATGCAAGTGGAAGTGGCAATGTTGCAACATGAATGATCCGATGCCCGGCTGGCTATAAATAAACTCTTTATATGTACATGCATTAATAAATAAAAGAGCGCCGGCCACTAATCACTGGACTGATTTATTTGAATGGGCTATGGAATTTATGACAAGATTTGCCAATGCCACCAGCTCCAAATCCATGTCTAATTTTAAATAGGAATGTATAATGACACTGTTCCCCTGACCGCAACAAATCAACTCAAGTGTATCGAAATGAGCTTCGGCTGATTTGCAGCCCTCTGTCAGACCCTTCTCGCCCTTCCCCGCAGCCTCTTCAGACTCTGGTCTGCCAAAAGCTGTGACATTTCATTCGCTGGCAATTAGAAGTCAATTTCACGCGTCGCTCCCACAGCGAAACCATAAATTAGGGCCATCATTTGCCCGCCTGAATTGGACTTAAGTGTCTTAAGGTATTAACATCCAAACGGGTGTATATTTAAATGAGACTGGGCGCACGAATATGTGGTATGCATTTAATACCATTTATCTTCCTTTCTCTTTCCAATATTTAAATATTTTTTTATAAAGGAAAAAACACAAAATAGATTTTGATCATAGTCCTAACTTGCCTATTCTTTTATAGGCTTAATCGAACTTTGGCTTTACTATTCAAATATGGCCTCGTGATACGCTAAAGATGAAAAACAAATTACAAGAATTAAACACGGTGCTCATGCCGAAAATAAGCCACGATTAAACTATCAATCGAATTGAGTTCAACGCTTAAAGAAGAACAAATTCCTGATTTGTAAATATGTATTTTATATGCAAGTGATGTCAAAGCTCCAGACAAGTCAATAAGCTGCAAAAGCGCAAATGCAAAAGCAACAGCAAATCACCAGCAAGAGTCAAGCGAAATAAAACGGAAATCGCATTCGATGACTGAGACATTTGATAGCCACGGGATCATTTTTCACTCCCAGCATAAGCTGAAAAGCATAATTTATGATGGGAAATTCCTAAGACGAAACAGCAGGCGATAAATTTACAGTTTGCAAAACGTTATTAATTACTAATTACCTTCGAACATGATTAATGCCCTCCTAGCCCTTTAGCAAGGAAGCGCATTCACACAGGGATCAAATAAGTTTAACTTTATATTTCTAAAACTATATAAAATTAAATTCCTAAAAATAATTCTGGGTACTGCCCTCACAATCATAAATAGAAACTATGAAAGTTTTAAGGATTTTTTGTAAACATAAACTTCTAGTGAAATAGAATATTTAATAATTTCGTGTCTAATTTTATATTTTTCAAAATTATATTTTTGAATTAAAAATATATTTTAATCATAAAATTAATCTCCGTGGAGACCGGCAGCCACACTCGATTCAAGTGGCAGCCACGTGTGACTTTCTTTCAGTCGGGCCGAGCGTGAAACTGCCGTGTAATGTAATTATTCCAAATCTATTCATCATGTTTTGGGCGCTGCCCGCAGCCACTTGGCTGCCGTGCCTGGGATATGTCAAACGTGGCGTATACGCAATATGGCCCAAAGTTTAAACACAAACTCCCTCTCATACACACACACGGACACACACACAAGGGTGCAAGGTTAACTAATTAGCATGTCAAAGCCATCCATATTACCATGGTGTCTGGCATTTGCTCAAAACAATTTCAAAGTGTGTTATTCCATGAAAAGAAAAGCCAACCAAAGGCGCAAATCCCGTTTGAATATGCTATTACGTTCATAATTCCTTTTCATCCCTTTCCAGCTAATACTATCAGGGGCAAAGTGTTGTGTTTAAACGACACACACTCGTCCATCTATTTTGATTAATCCTTTGTCAATGGCTCGGTCTCAAGACGAGCAACTAATTTGCTCTCAATGGGATTCTAGAGAAAGGTTTCGGCCGTAAAACAAAACGACCAAGACCACACTATATACAATTTAATTAAATTTGTCAAGCACAGCATAGGAGCGACAAAGGGTTTTTGTTATGTATGTTTAGTTACAATGAATTTGTTCTTCGACATTGGCTCTAATATCCCATTAAGCTATTTCTTATTAGCTGTTAATAACTATATAGAATAAACAAAGACCACTTTTTGAATGCCTAGCTCCATTGTTATCTTCAAAAGGCGCTTAATAAACTTTCCAATTATACTAATAGTATGTTCGATGCAACCAACTCAAATGTGAAAAATAACTTATAAAGTTAGATTGAATATTTAGGCTAGTAATATAAAATTGTTTATCGACCTTCTTCTACGTGCCTCATGATAATTTGTTTTTTTAAATCCATGATGCTTTCGTCCTGTGCGTGGCTTCCTCCTGCGAATGCATCGGTTTTCCATGCCTCTAACCTCGTTTGATCGACACCTTGCTTTGTGGCGTAGAGCTCTTCCGGGTAAGAATACGTACTGTCGAGGCCGATTTTCTCCTAAAATGTGAGGTCCGCCACTCTTATTGGTTGGCCTAACTTTTGTTTGGTTTTCTGATTTCTCTTCAACTGCTTGGGCCCCAATATTTGAAAAAATCACTTTGGAACCCACTAAGTTGCTGTGATGCACCGGTGCTCGTGCCTCTTCATCGTCATGTGAATCTTGCATATTTCTGCAACCATTCGGAGTCATCACTTGGCCAGAAATACATTTGGCACTTCGCATCATTCCAGAGTCTGCTTTCTTCTTATCAAACCCTACGTCTTTCCAGGAGCGCACGACTACTCGGTTCAAAAAGGATTCCCGATCAACGCAGCCGCTTTGGGTCAATATTTCTGAAGGCTTGCACTTGGACCCGGAGCTTGCTGCTGGATTGCTTCCATCCGAAGAGCCTGGATTAGCAGGAGTTACTGGTTTGTCTCCACCGGCAGACTCTGGCTTAGGTGTTTCACCAACGGCGGGTGTTGAACCTCCTTCGCCGGCGGCAGCAGCAGTAGTCGTTTCCTGCTGTAAGGTTTTCCCTATCACGGTAAAAACTATAAATAGCTCCCAGAGAACGTTGGCCCTTTGTTTCATGTTGTTTTAGTGGAAACTGTTTTTCTGTTTGGCCCAAAATACAGTCGCATATCCGTCAAGCAAATCCATTCGTCATATACAACCCATATTTAACGGAGTTAAGAGGAAATTACTATTGAAAATATTTATAAGTCCATTACTTTACTTAACTAATTGAAAAAGATTTATCGACCGCCTCTTCCGTCTTCTATTATTTTCACTAGCCTCATGACGATGCCTCTTTTGCAGTCCATAATAATGATTCCTGTGCTCGTATTTCCCCGTTTTTTCTCCAGTTTTCCGAATGCATTTTCCTTCCCTATCAAGGGTTTCGTACGGTCGGCACTGTCTTCGACTTCGGAGTAGTCTCCCTGGTATGTAGGCATAAGGGCGTGGCCTATTGTGTCCCTGAATGGGAGTTCCTCCGACTCTTCTAGACTTTTTCTTTCGTTTAGTCGCACGATTGTGCTCCGGTTTCCCTGCATCCAGTTTTGCCCCAAAGTGGGAGTGCACGACCTCAGATCCCACTAAATAACTGTGCTGCACTGGAAACCGAGGCTCTTCATCGTTGGGCATATCCATCATATTTCTGCATCCATGCGGGGTCATCACTTGACCAGCTAGGCATTTTCCACTTTGCTCCCTTCCAGACTTGGCTTTGATCTTTTCAAACCCTTGGTCTCTCCAGGATCGTCCGATAATACCGTTCAAAAAGGTCTCCCGATTAACGCATCCACCTTGGGACATTACTTCATATGGCTTGCACTTGGACCCGGATCCTGAAGCTGGATCGCTGCCACCGGGTGATTCTGGCTTGGCAGTTTCTGCAGTTCCTCCACCTGCGGATTCTGGCTTAGGAGTTTCCGCTGCGGCAGGCGTTGCATCAGCGGCAGGAGCTGCCGTCGTTTCCTGCTGAGAAGTCTTAGCTATGAGGCAAAGAACCACTAATAACCCGCGCAGGTAATAAGATTTCGCATCCATCTTCATCTTGGCCAAAACTGAGACTGAATTTTTTCCTTTTTGGTATTAAATCCATTCGATACAGAACGCGGCGTCAAATATATATAGATTAAAAAAATATATAGAGCAAAGATAGACATATATAGAGTATATTATATAGACATATAATAAATATTTCATACTAGAAAAATAATAAAATTATTAAATGACTTATTGAAAAATTAATTTGAAGAAGTGTTAAAACTTTCTGCTTGGCGAAGGTGGTTTTGTTGTGCAATCTCAATTTCCTCCACAATAAAATTAATGTTGTACGTAGCCAATTCCGAATCGTTTATTTCACATAAAAATGCGATAAATAAGCGGCGCATCCTGTGCGACGCCGTCGAAGACGCCAAGGATAAGCCGTTGTTGTTGTCCTCACCGTAGTGGGTGGTTGTTGCGACGTTGTTGTTTTCATTCTGCTCGTTGCGCCACTACAGCATCGTGTATTTATAGCGCAAACAATGCAAAGGATGCTGTGCAAGGACATACGCGCCGGATTAAAGCGACCCAAAGGGGAAGAGGACTCACGAACTCACAGACGTCCCCTTGCCTGAGACTTTCCTTCCTTTTTCTCCCGCGTTCGACCATCTCGCTCTTTCCCTTTGACTGCTGCTTAAAAACAAAGTGGAACCGCATCAAGATCCCGAGACAAAAGCAGAATTAGGTTATGCGGTTCCCCTGATGACCTAGCATTTCCGCATTAAAGCGAAAATAGAGTTTGAGAATTCTTAAAAATCTTGAACGATATTTTAATTGCAAAACTAGAATTAGTTATGAGTCATCTGAAGCTACAGCCTTTTTAAATACAAATTCATTTCGATAGATAGCCCAAGACCAATCTTTCTACAAAACTGGCTATACTTTTAGTTAGTGTATTAAAATAAAAGCTGTGCCAACATCCAAACCAAAAGTGGGAGATGGAGTTATAAGCAGGGCGACAACAATGGCGGGCCACGTGACCCCGCCAAAATCCTGACAACTCTGGTGCTCGTCCTGCGGCTCCCGTTAAAAATTTCATGTTAATGGCCACACGAAGATTCGCTCTTAACCCTTTTGGCCCCGAGTGTATGAGGCTGCTTGGTGAAATCTGGTATGGTTGTGGATGTGGATGTGGGATGTGGATGTGGGTGAGTATCTGTGTATCAGTGTGGGTAAGTGTGCGTAACAGGTCATTGTCCCAGCGCTTTTCGGTCGCACCTTTATGGCGAGGACAAGGCGGCAGCTTATTTCCTTTGGCCGTCCTTTTTGCAAATTTCATTCCAAGCCGTGCACACGCCACCGTCCTTCCTCCTTTACATTACTTTTTCTGGCAAAAGGAAATTGCTTTAATTAAGGATATCTTGTGAAATGTTTGCTCATATTTATAACCCCCACACGGGCGAAAAGGTGAAAAGTAAAAACTAGAAAAAGGTACGCAATCAAAGGCGGAAAATCGTTAGAGAATAAAATCGAAATAACAAAGCGGCCACAGGAGGGAGATAGCGCATACCGCAAAAAAAAAGGAACAAAAATGAAAAGAAAACAGGAAGAAAATGGGCAGCCAGAAAGGGAGAGGCAAGAAAAGGACCTAATGCGCTTTTCTCGCTGTGGAAACGGTTTGTTATTTTCTATTTTTCGCAAGAGGACCTGCGGACATTTTCGGCTGCCTTCTGTTTTTGCAACCATCATGGTCCTTTGACTATTTGCCATCTTGCCAGCTTCATTTGTTTGTGTTGGCTTGTCAACGCTGAGCGCTTTGGGTATTTCGCCAGGATAATAAGATAAAAGCTTTAGTGCCATTCGGGCCAAGTTAGTTAATTGCGTGAATGGCAGTCGCGCTCTCATCTGGCTGCTCGCCCCATAGCCTTTTCCCGTTTTATTTTATTCCGCTCGGTCCAGCTGCTTTTATTCCGATTGAATCGTGCAACCAAATTGGGTGATTAGCAAGTGCAGTTCACCGGCGATAATCCTGCCAGTTTTCCTTCGGGCTGCCTTTCGCCCTCCTCCCCCGATTCGTCCAAGCACTTAAGTTCCTCATCTTTTATTCAGCACGCAACAATGACAAGTAAAATTTCACCAATGGAGCACATGAAATTCATGCAAAACACTTAGATATTCATATAGTTGTATGTTCCTTTGCTGTACATAGTTGTATATGCATAGTTTACACTTGAGGTCGAAGAAATACTACCTCTACTGAGATTTATGCATTTTATTTCCGGTTATTTGGAAAGATTAAAAATTATTAAAGCTTAAACAAACTTGTTTTTCATTCGAAAAATTGGATATATTTTCTTTTGCTGTTGACCTGTATCTATAGAGTTATATCACCTGCCCCGAGTGTTAAGCGAAAAACAACAAACAAGCACATGCAGCAAAAGCTACAAACAATGGCAACAACTACCAGCCATTGCTTTTGCCAAACACACACTCATACATATATTCGACACTTGCACTGCCGCCTAAATGTTCATGAATGCTCCATAAAATATTAAATGTTTATGAATTTCAAAGGGCCCCTTACTTCATTTGCATAATCCTTATGTTTGTTAGCAAGTGTTTATGCGTGGTAGTGGGGGGAAATGTCACATATCGTTAGTCTGACTTGTGGCAGTCGCTGGAAATGTGTCATGTGGCAATAGAAAATACAGATTTGGATAGACATGAGATGGAAAGAGTCAAGTAACTTGGCTTAAGTGATTTAACCTAAGACTTCAAAAATTAACTTTTGTTTATGAGAGCGTGCATTTTTTGTGGCATTCTGTAGTGTTGCATCGCCAAGTGCATCCTTTAGCCTAGTGCCTTCTCGAAGGGCGCCCAATAGGAATAGCAGCACGTCCTGGGTATATTTTTTATGGCTGCTGGTGCATAGTTTATTGCATCCGGTTCCTGTTGCCATCTCGAATCTTTCTGCATACTTTCTGGCTAATTCGTGTTAACATTTTTGCTCCGCTCTGCCATTGTTATGCACTGGGCTCGGCTCTCATTTGCCGTTGTTGCTGCTGGCGCTGATTGCAGCTCATTTGCATAGAAAAGTAGTAAAATCATGGGGTGCAAAAAAGCGACAACCTTCTTATCGAGCGGCGACTGTTTCCTTGACTTAATTGCCATTTGGCTGGATACCGAAAGCGCCACTGTTGGCCTTTATTTATGATGCTGGCTTAGGCCTCGTTGCCGGTTGAATTAATTACCAATACAATTATCACATACTGGGTCGCAGGCACATGCACACTGGCCTAGGTACTGGAGCAGTTTGCTGCCTGGTGGAGCGCTAAAAATTTATGACACAATGCTGCTTGCCAAACAAGAAATTAAAAGTTTGCGACCCGCACTAGCCAAACTTTTGCGCACACGCATGTGGTGCAGTGGAAAATTTATTAAACTAACTGCAAATTAGTGCACAATTGCGCACTCACACACATGTGAGTTGCAAAGTTTCGGCAAGACCAAAATCAGGATGAACTAAAAAAATTAAAAAAAAAAAAAGAAAAAGAAACAAAAATAGTAAAAACGGTGGAGTCAGCGACTAAGGGGAAAGAAAAGGCTGTAGCATAAATCAAGGCGCCTGCAGAGGGGACTGCCGTTAAATAATGTTGCCAATTGGCTAAATATTTCCGCCAGATTGCCGCTCTAATTTTCACAATATTAAATAAAAGTGGCGCCGCGCCTGAAAAATAAAAGTAGCGCACACCCAGACACCCAACAATGCCTCTAAGTGATGTCTTCCTCCCAGCTCTCTTGTCATTGTAAAATTGTAAAACAATTGTTATAAATTCTATGCGCTTTTTTGCGCTGCCTTGTTTGGCGCTTGATAAATGCAGACAATTAGCCAAATGGTTGACTGGCGCCAGCTTCTGCCACGGATAGACAGTTGATAGCCGTCTACTTCAGCACTGAAAAAAAGTGGCACGACTCTAAGGAAACTAAAAGAATGGCAATACGTTGATTTCTCAATTGAACTAATTTAAAAATTTTTGAGAATATTTTAAGAGCCAATAATACAAATATACAAATTTATAAGTATAAACTTCATCTTCAACTTTAACTAAAGTCACTGAAACCATTTGCAGATTCTTTCTCATTTAAACTCAAAATCAAGAACTGGTGACTTTCTACATTTAACTCCTGGAAATAACTGTTATAAATAGTTGAAAAAGTCCAGCACACGCCCACATGACTTCTTCTAGGTGCTACGTTCATGACTATTTATGGATTTCTTGCATTTGCCACTTACACACTAATTGGTAACACAGATCCGACCCACTCGATTCCCATCGAGTTGCAACTGCGCCCCATCTACACGATTTTCAACAAATAAATCCCCACATGGGGCGTCATTTTTGTTGTTGTTCGTCAGGAGGGAGAAGCATTCGAAGAGGTTAAAGAAATTCTTCCCCCCGTCGGCAGGGAATCCACTTGGAGCATTGTTATTTCCGTTGCACAGCAGCATCAACAAGCGGAAATAGCTATAAGGATACTGCAACTCGGCATAGAGTTGGTGCTAAGCGAAGCTGCTGCAGCAGGATAAGCATCCAGTATGCAAAACTATCAATTTTTGGTCGATGTGTGCGAGTATGCAAAACCACTTTCCAATAGAAACAGACGAAGTTATGCCGGAGAATTGAGACAAGGCAACTATAATTAGAATCGAAAATGTAAGCAGTCGGATAAAGTCGTATAAACTCGGTTGAAGTTTTGCCGGAACTCCCTTCCGGTGCTCCCCCTCCCTCCTCTCTTATCACAGCCGGCTCTCTAATTATTGACTTTGCTAATTGGCAATTTATAGGAAATTGTCTTCGGCTAACAAAAGTTTTGCATCAAAAGCAATTTCCTTGCACTCTACTGCTAGAAAGTGAGATGCAATTTCCAGTAAGTTACTTTGCTTGTTTTCCGGCGACTGTTGGCCCAAAAGAATTTTCCAAAGTTTTCATCAAAGGCTTTTCTAATATGCGTAAACAAAGTTGGAGTTGCAGCTCGAACTGTCGCCCTTTGACAGGACATGCGTACGCCGTACGCACAACCAAGGACACACAAAATGTCGTGGCCTAGTCGAAGATAAATAGTCGAAACTTTCTGAGCTACCTAATTGAGAAGAAAATTGAAAATTTCTGAAACGAAATGCAAAAATGATGTAATAAATTATCAATTCTATGCGGAGGATACTCTGGCTACTGGCTGGCTTTCTGGCATCTGTCTGGCTGGCTGCCATACCAGGAGTGAGTTCTAAATTGAAAATACTGCAAAAGTCGCAGAAGAAGACTGTAATTTAATGCTCTTTTGCACCTTCAAATCCTTTCAATTTCATAAGACACGTAATCACACTCCGAATGCTCCGGTCGCCACTCACCCTCGGCGTAATCGCCGAACACTTGATGAAATGTAACAATTTATATAGACACAACCCCCTCCCTGAGAGTAATCTCCCCGTATGGCTTACAATATGCGAGTATGGCTTTGGTGCGCATTATCCTGGCAGTCGCTGCTTGAAAGTTTCAGGATGCAGGCTAACCGGCAGCTAGCAGCTAGCAGGTTTCAGGTTTTCTTTGCTTCAGGTTTTACTGCAATTTTGACACACTTGATGAACATCCATACACTTAGGCGGAACCCAAGCCAAGTCATGCCCTATTTGTAAGCGGAGAGTGGAGCAGTCTGGCCCACATAAGTAATGCATTTCTTAAATTATTCGATGTGAGTGCCGAATGCAATTTGACTGAGCAGCTTGCTCTCATCGAAGCCCGGCATTGTCTGCAATTCAATGCAATCAAAGAGGGGATATTTCTGGTAAGAGTTTGCCACTGCATCTACTGATGAATTTTTTGATTGCGCAACACCGAGAGCTGATTCTAGAAGCTGAACGCAGCTGCTGCCAATTACAAATACAAAAAATTACAAACCATAAGCCTGGGGCAGGACTGCCCGTCTTTTTGCCACAGCCAATTAGCAGTTGAGCAGTTTTCAAATATTCAGAAACCGCGGTTTACTCCACTTTAACAAAAACTGAAGAGTTTCCAAAATTCAAAATAGTCCCTCAAAGTCGCATAGTACCCATAACGTCTTAATGGCTCTTGTGACTTTTTATGACAAGAAACTCAAATCTTTCATTTGTTTAGTAAATAATTTTTTATTTGTAAAAAATATACAAATTAACAACTGCTCTGCCTGACCTTTTTTTTTGTAAGTGTTGAGGGAGTTTGCCCGAGGGCAAAATCAAAAGCTAAGCCTCGCATAGACCTTGGCTGCTCCCCAAACTAATTTAGGCTCAGTCGAGCGCGTGGAAAACTTTCTAGATTTCCTACCAACATTTTTGTTTTCAGCTTTTTTGGCATACATATGTTGTGCATTATTCCCCGTAAAATTAAATGCCGCCTTGCAGTGTAGTATCTCATTGTTGGTGGTGCTGGGTGGTGACGGGTTTTTCGGTTTCGGCCTCCTCACGTGCGCCGTGTGCGGTTGGTTAGCTAAACGGACCCCGCTGGCGGCCCACGAGAGGTGAGAGGGGCCTGGCGCTTAAGTTGTTTTGCCAAAAACTTTTTGTCATGGCTGGGACTAATTATAAAATAGCTCAAAGGCAACTCAAGGGACACTGCGATAGGCAGATGGCGTTATACAACCAACTTTTAAGTTGTTGCGGGGAATGGGAAGCGGAAGGTGGTGAAGCTGTGCCTGCCATAGCGAGGAAGGTGGTGGCTAGTTGGCAACATGTTGCCACAAACTAAACATTTGCCTGCCAATTTGTTCTTATTTATTTTTATGTTCGCTTTCGTTTTCCTATCCCCCAACCTTCCGCCGCCCGGGCAACCCACGTGGCTTGTAATGTTTGGCCATTAAAAATAATAGTGCGGTTGTTTGTTGTTTTTATTTTTTTATTTATTTTTTTTTGTGTTTCCACGTAGACTGCTGTGTTACGTAAAATTTTACCTTGATATGCTTCCATACCTTTTATCAGAGAAATTTTTGGGTTCCAACACTGTGCGAAAATAATTTATCGTTTTCATTGAATTTAATCCAATACTGTTCTTTATAGAGTCCCTAAATGTTGTTGGCATTAAATAGATTATTTATTTACAAGTATAGCAATCAAGAGGACTGAGAGATTTTTTGTAGTGAAGTTCCAGAATAAAGCAGCACTGTTATTGTCAACCCGGAGACAACAATCTAGCCGCCGGCACCCTGTTCTCCGTGTTTGTCTGGCTGAAAAGTCCAAACATACACAAAAATACATACATCGCACGCAAACCGGGCTACATAAAAACCCTTTGGCTAAATGTATAAAGGAATTCGGAAAAAACCGAAAAAATTGGGCACGATTTAATGTTTGCTAAATTTGTGTCATTTAGCAAAACGATTTCTATTTTTTTCCTGTTGGTCGGACGGCCCAATTCGTAGCAATTAATTTGCTGGCTCGTCGCGGGGTGGAGGGGCACAAGTGCTTTGGCTATAACTCAGTAGCTTTATCAAAAAACCACTTACACACACAATAAAGTTAATGAAGCCATAATTATTTGGGTTAACAGCTTGCGGCTCTGAGGCCCGGCTCCTGCCCACTTGGTCCATTTCATTGTGGCCAATTCGGCTCGGTAGCCAACAAATCAAAGTGAGCATTTGATAAGTAACCGAGCTGAACGAATACGTTGGATGGCAGGCCCATTTGCAAGTCTCCTTAACAAATAGACAAACATTCCGATGGTCAAAACAAATGCGAGCCAGTTGCAGACAATAAGTTTCGGCCTGGGGAAAAGCTTCGGATGGGTACCCATTCAATTATTCGCTTCTAAATAGGGCTTGAACCTAATCAATTGGGCTATCGTATTACTCAATATTTGACTCACGAGTCATTGCACCTTTATCAGAGCTTTGTGATCCAAATTTCGAAGCATACCCTTAAGGGATATTCGAAAACTTTAACACCCTTAAAACTATTATCAATGGACTACACATAATCACCTGATTAACAAATATTGGATGGATCTTTTTTTCAAAGAATGTGTATTGCTTAAGCTACAGTTTTTTATTTCTTCCTGGTATGGTTTTTAGCAAAGCCATAATACCCTTTGGCACAGTAAATAACCGCTTGGCACCAAATCTGATGAAATCCGAACGGCTCATAACCCAGGACTCACAACAGAATCCTTTACCAATCACATCAAGTCTAGACAGCCTTTGAACTACAGTCTCGGCACCGTCTGCGGTGGCTCGGAGTGCCAGTGACACAAATCAGGCCCCAGAATATTTTTCAAGCTACCATAAGCGATTAAAAGGCTGACGCCTGCTGAGTAGGATCAATGAACTCCAAAACCAGCGACCCAATTAAATCACATCAGTTGTTTTCCCAACACAATTGACATAATTTTAAACAATTGTAATGCGGTGTTAAAAATCATATTACCATTTCAAAATTCCCAAACGACTTTTAGCATAATTACTCGAATTATGAGTGCACAATTTGTATGAACCATGAAATATTGATGCTGCCACTAAAATCAAATGTTATGCAACGTGGGGCAGCCAGCTGCCGCGCCCCAAAACTGTCAAAAATGCTTGTCATTAAACGCTATTAGCGGAACGTATTAAATTACACAAAACTGGCGTTGTTTGCCTACCGCAAATGCACAACAATATAGGGAGCAGTCCCCGGAATATAAATAATAAACCGTGAAATAACCCCAGAGCCCAGGGAATCCAAATCTGTATCCGCATCGAATTGGGTAACAGGGAGCTAAGGGTATTCGGGCAGGTAGCACGCGCGATTTATTTATTTGCCTTACCATTTGGAAATCTGTTTGCATTTCCCATGGCAGCTCAGATGTTTGTTCGGGTCCCGGCCTTTGTCAATAGTTGCCAAGATCAAAGTGGACCCAAGACTAGCTGGGGTACAGGTGGATGGGGAATGCAAATTTGCGATGCGATACGTTGTCACACAACTCGCACAGTCGCAAAATAGACATTAAAGTCGAGTATCCCGCTGCGAAATCCCAGGCGGGCTACCTTAATTTGCAACCAATTAAGCTCATTATTGTCGGCATTCTTTTTTAACCTCGTGTATGCATGGGCGCATATAATATTATATATATTACCTTTCCATTTACTTAATGAGATCGCGATATTTAATAATCTGCAGGCGCCGAAGCTCCGAATCCTGACAAATGCAGCCGAATCAAGGCTTTAATTAAATCAGACTAAAATTCCAGAGTACACCACACACGAAAAGGTTCTCCCTCCCTCCCGTTAATACTGTTCAGATTATAGACACGTTTCTTTTAACGTTAATAATTAATTTGGCCTCCGAATTTGCAGCAGGTACAAGTCTGTTGGCTGGAACATAGCTCGGATGGCATAATAAAACGCTTTCAGGGCGAGCACATGACATTCAGGTTTTTATAAGCTGTCAATTTGTTTACGCGTTGTCGCTGGAAGCGCCTTTGACTTTGACTTTGTCGCAGCTGAAATATTAACGGGCCCTATGATGTGCTTTGGCTGCTGTCTAAATGCACTGACAAAAACATACCTTAATTACCTAATTAAATACTCAGAAATTAAGACAGAAAAATAAAAGCTTCTTATTATATATATTAAAAATATTAAAATATTAAATGGTATCAATCTTAGATAAACCTTAAAATAAAATCTTTAATAGTACATTGCAAGCTTTTCTCATTGTTTTGTAAGTGCTATCCTATTTTATGACGCCAAAGGTTTCAGAAAAATTGTGTTTCTTGCATCCATGTAGAGGCGAGTCTATTTCGCTCATGCCGCACATTCATAATATTTTTGCAAGCCGGAAATGCCCCTGGGAAACGGTGGCTCACACTTGGCCCCAACGCATCGGAGCTCACAATAACACGGCCAAACCTCTGAGGAAAACAAGACGCCACGGCAGCCCCAGGTCGGTGGGTTTTTTGGGGTCGGTCCGTGCCTCTCATGCGTGCGTTTATCTTGATGCGTGCGAGGATGTGGGGGCCAGGATGCCGTATTGGCCATGTTGAGGTGCTGGAGCTGGCGACAAACGCATAAAACAGAATAATTTGTCAGCATGAACACGGCAGGCACACACCAGTGGCATAACAATGAGCTCAAAAGCATTTGCCAGCCACTCTCGGGCTATTTCTGATATTTGCCAGAACACTCTCAAAGCCCAGAGATCTTCTTTCCTTTTCTGCTATAACCAATTCCTATTTATAAAAGATAATGTTTAAGACTTTTGTATATTAAATAGTAACTAAAATGATTAAGTTTTCATCCTTTTGATGCACTAAGTTCATGTGTTATTCTTGAATATTTTGATGCGTTCTGCTTTTTAAAGAATATATATTTAATAATAAAGAGAATTCTCATTTATATTTTCAACCAACACAAAAACTCGAAAACAAATTAATTAGGTTCAAAATTAACTTTTGCATTTGTTTCTAAGCCAACATCAGCTTTGTTGTCGGTTGCTAACTGGTTTGGCTTGCAGTTCATAATTCATATGGTCGTTTTTTGTGTTGGTCCTTTGCAGAGCAGTCGAAATTCCCTCAACAATAAATGCACTTGTGCTGGAACAAGTGGCAGTGCATGTTAATAATTGCGTGCTCGTATTACAATACCCACGCTTGGCCTTGTTTCATATTTTTATTTTGATTTGTGCGCGAGTTGAGTTTCCTGTTTGCAGTGCGCTTCAGTTCGTCCAGTTCCGGCCTGGCCAGGATCGAGTCGGGCAATTAAAAACTTTCACGCCCAAGCCAGAGCTCTGCAGAGCAATTGTAGCTGCGCACAAAAGTAGACTATGGCAGTTATTGCCTTCGAAATCGATGATAGGACGCTCCGTTGCACCGTCGATTATTCCTGAGGCCTATATATGATTTACATATATATATATTCAATATCAAACTTTGGAAAATCACTCAGAGAAAACAAATGAAACAAATATATATTTACTTTTAGTTTATATTCCCAGCCGCTTAATTCGATGCCTTTTAAATCAATGATTTTTGATTTAAATATAAATATTTTGTCATGGATATGAATCCATGAATTTTTCAAGTGCCTGACTTACCTGAAGGAGCAGTAAGCTCCGGATCCCCTTTCCCTCAACGACTTCTCCTGCAATTAAGCTTTCCTCCTGGCTATACTATTAAAATGGATGTTTTTCTTTTTGAATTTTCAATCGGCTTCCGTATGCGAAAATATTTTAAATGCGTTATACTTACGAGCTCGAAGCAGGGGATAATAATCTCAACATGCATGAAACTTTCTTGCCTATAAGAGAATAAGAATATTAACACCAAGTTTAGCCTGTATCTTTATTCATAGATTGGTTTCCAGTAGCACTAGTTTAATAGATGTAATAACAACCCATTATAGTGCTCTGGTGTTTTTCCTTTGCTTCATAGTTGAGCCACAAGCTCTTCGCACAACATCTAACTTAAATAAAAATTCCCAGTAAAACATATGACAGAGGGGCCCACCACCGACCACCCGTCCCCCAACTCACATCAAAGAACCTAGAGAAAGATGGTTATGTCAAGCGAGTCGCAGCGCTTCCTTGCTCTCGTAATTAGCTTGTTTTTTATGTAATCAAAAGCGACGACAGTCTCCTGTGGGCTCTATGCTCTTCCCTTGTTGCTACTCAAGAATTTTGATTTAATTGTTGCCATGGCAGCATATTCTTTTAATTTATGTCAATTTATTTAATCAGACATTTGTTGCCTCTGTCTCCGGCTCCATCTCAGGCTCCGGCTCCGTCTCCGGCTCCGTCTCCGTCTCCGGCAGTGGTTCTTCCTCAATTTCCAGCCGCCAACCGCCGACAATGCGCCTCCATGGCATTTGTAATTAAAAAGCTCTCGACCGGGGCAGCTAATTTGAAAATTAACTGCCATCGGAGGATGCTTTCAGGGACCGACTCACGTTCAGGTGCCTTCATAAAAACCAGAGCGGCAAATGGAGAATGGAAAACGAAAAGCACGCGGTAATAAAAAATAATACATTTATCAATCAAAACTCCAATGAGGAACTTGCCTGAAAGTTGCAGCATAAAAATATTCATCCAGAGGAAAGAAGAGGGAAGCCATTCATTTAATGGCTTCCATTTTGGCAACGCAATTCAAAAATGCCACAAGGAGATAGAAGACTGGCGTTCCAATAGGGATGAGTAAAAAAATGTCATACAAAATTATTTGAATTTTAAATATAACAGCTTAGTTCTTCAATTATATTTTAAAAACTAAGCAAATATTTTAGCCAAAACCCTGCTGAAAAAATCTCCAGACTACGCCTGTGAAGGGATACGGAATGGGACGTAACAGGAACATTGAGGACACGACAAGGACGTGCACGAAATGCGCAAGTTCACGCACGTCACTTGAATTTCTGGCACCACCTAGAGGCTCTGGCCCCACTCAAAATGTGGGTCAAGGAGGTGGGCTGCGTGCTAATGCTAATTTCTGAATGCCTTTTGTTGCGGCAGCATCCACTTCATTAAGAAGCCATCTCATCTCAACGCTGGCCAATTTGATGATCCCTCATAAAAATATCATAAACAAAACTTTTTCAATATATATTTAAGCGGGATTTATGTTTTTACTTGCTGTTTTCCATTTATTCTTCAATTTGTTATATGGTATATTCTGTTTTTTTTTTTTTAAATTTGTTTGTGCTTGGCGCTGTTGCGTGAGATGCTTTTTAACTGATTTTCCCCCAAACTTTTGTTAATTCGCTGCGGTCGCGAAAACTTTGTAGATTATTTCCCTCAATTTTCTGACACCCCCTCCAAATGTTTTTTAATCTTTTAAGTGCCGCCTGGCCAATATATGTATGAGTAAACGAGTCCAATGTTTTGACTGAAAGTGAGTTGTATAAATACCAGAGGAAACACAAACATCCAAATGTATTATATTTATATAACAAATGCTTGTTTGCTCCCATATGGCCTGGAGTATCTGTTAAAATATTTGCGTAACTGAGAAGAGGGAGTAATTTTTTCTTTGCCATCGCTGTCCTTTGTAGAACTTTGTAATTAAATGCAAATTAAGTGAACCGTCATTTGCGCCTTGATTTTTTACCCTTTTCTTGGTCCAGCGCCATCGAAGGCATGCAGACAATTTTAAACTTGTTGGAAAACTCTTATTGCCAAAGTCCTCAATAAAGTCGCCGACTCTATTAGCGCCAGTGTTGCGTTAATGGCGGACCAAAAAAAAAGGGAAAGAGCGGAAGTGTTACCCGTGATTGAGCCAACTTTTCTAATTAGCGTCAGTCAAAGGATTCTTGGGAACGGATTCTTATTAGCAGGCGAAGCTTCAGCTCGTTCCCGATTTCGTATGCATATCAAATGCAGCTTAATGAGCCAACCACCCAGCCAGGGATGAAACGCACTTTGCGTGGCAAACACCAACACACTAACCCCAAACATCAACACAAACAAAGCCACGCACATCATCGTAAAATATGCAATCCTTTCGACGCAATCAGAAAACTGGCAAAACTCCTTTCCAAGGCATTAGAAATACCAACCAAAACAAAACTAACATAAAAGTTTCCATCGCAAAAACCACAAAAACACACGCGCCAATCGACATTGTCGATTATATTTCAACTTGAGATGAAGAAGATCGGGGAGGGACTTCCGGTTATAGTCAGTGGAGGAAGTCGCTCCTTGGCAGCTGTTGAAAGTTAAACCGAAAGGCATCACAAGCGGCTGCTGCTCGTAATTACAGATTGCAAAACGAAACGAAACGAATCGAAAAGTAAACGATGTCGATGAAGTTGAGCCGGATAGGGAGACTGAGATGCGGAAACAGATACGGGGAGCGAGAGATGCAAACCCGGCAAAAACTTCAGCTTCAACTTCAAAACTGATGACTGAGCTGGTAGCAGTGGCAAAACTTACCCAGGTGGGAGTCCAAGGTATAGCTACGGCAGCTACATCCCCAAAAGGGATAAACTTTGAGCGGAGGAGTGGCAGGGAGCGGTAGTGGCGTCTTAAGCGATTTTCTGCTACGCCAAGCTGCACAACAATATTCTGGGGAGTTCACTAAAAATTGACTAAAATAAATATTTTTATAAAAAATAAAAAAATACGCGATTATTGGGTAAAAGATTTATCCCGAATCAAGCATCTAGTCTGGTAATATTTTTCTGTAGAGATCTTCTTTAGCGATGTTGAATTTCTAAAATATTGAATATTTCTAAAATACATTTTTAAACCGCAAAATTTATAAACATTTTCGGTCAGTGTTCTAGTTCAGAGACAAAAGGATAAGAAGTGGCCCGGTGTAGGCGCAAAACTTACCGAATGTGTGAGCAAATTCACGGCGCACGAAAATTAAGAAACTTGCAGCCTCCTCAGCAGACTGAGGCTCAGACACTGGGCGGAGGGGGGCGTGGCAGCAGAGGATTCCTGGCGCTGATTGCATCGCTTGGGGGGGACTTGGGGCACTGGCGGGAGGGCAGATGCCTTACTTATTTATGGCGCACAGGTAAACTGTGCATGTGCCATCATCTTGATAAATGTTCGCTGCCAGTGCATGACTATGGGAAATGGATTCCGAGCTGAGAAGCTTCTTGATTTAGCATGCGGCTGAGTTATGCCATCGCCCATTCCACCCACTCCCACTCCAAAAAGAACAGCTTCAATGGGAACTTCAATTAGAGCAGCTCTTGGCCCAAAGCTGCACCTGGTCAGCAGCTAAGTGGTGGCCAAGACGGGAGCCCCAACCAAGACGCACTTACAAAGACAAATGCCGGCTAAGCTGCCAACAGTTGCTAGTTCCGACACTTGAAGAAAATATTACACATTAGAAGAATTCAAAACTGTATCACTGGCTAATAGTATTCCACTTCGAAATTTCCTTAAGGGACTCTATAGAAATATCATATTTTTTTTATTTCTGATGGATACTTTTAAAGGGAGTCTCCCAATTTTTCTTTAGTGCAGCTTCAGCTATCTAGCTTTGGAGCATCTTAAAAAATAAACGAGTCAGCATTTGTAGCGTTGATTGAATTGTCAGAGGTAAGCTTTGCAGCTCAGAGGAGTTGGTTTTCCACTGCCCTCGTCACAAGCATACACACGTACCGGAACGGGAGCCGGGCGCTTTTCAATTAAAACTATTGTCAACGACAATAAGTTATACAAGTAAAGAGCACGCTGCCTCAGCAGCTGAAGCCGTTGACAGTCGCACGTACGCTTAATTAGAAAAAGTTGCATTTTTTTTTGCCCCTGTCCACCTACTGGCCACGCCCAGCGGCAACCTACCGCGCCCCGCCCACAAGTCAGCTGTCAGCAAACGGGGCAGCACGCCCACACTTTGGAGCGGAAGTAAATTTACAGTTCGCTCCTTGGCTGCACTTTTTATTCCTTTCCGACGCGGGCGAAAAGCGCGACTAATTTTCTTGAGTCCCACCCCGTTTCTCCTTATTCATTTTTTTTTTCACTCCAGCGTGCAAGTAATCCCAGAAAATTGTATAAAAAATGCAAAAACGCCAGAGCCACCCACTCATAATTTTCTAAAAACTAAGCTGGCTGAGGGGTCGGTTATTTTACACCCGCGAGAACTTGCATTTTGTTCTGTTTGCTTTTGGAGCGTGTGACTCGTTGGCCTGGCCTTTGTTTTTTTTCTGCCCCGTTTTCCTGGGTTGCTCCTCATTTCTTTTCTTTTTTTTGACGCTGTGGCTTGCTCTTCTGGCTGTTGGCTGATTTTCCTTTTCTGGTTTCCCCCCGTGCAGTGTCCTTTGACTCGGTATGGTCTTGCGGACGGCAGGACCGTGCCGGATGTCACGTGCGCATCATTTTCCAACAGCTTTGTTGCTGCGCGGCGTAATTATAACAAGGCGCAGCTTAAATTAGTAGGCTATGGCAGCAACGTGAACCCTACCTGCTAACCTGTGTGTCTGCTGGTTCCGTTTTCTCGGACCCCGTATCCGGATCCGTATACCCATACCCACACCCACACCCGTACACAGAGCATTCATTAAACCTGTTCGCTGGTTGACGCTCGCATGCGATTTTTATGGGCCCTTCTGTTTGGTGTACGGCGGCTGTGTGTTTCGGTTTATTTGGGTCTTTGTTTAGTGCATTTTCTGTCAACGTCAGCGTGATTAGTTGTGCCACATTGTGCTGAACGTTTTGTTTTGTTTTTGGCGCTCAGTTCGCTCAATGCCCTAGCATTGTCATCGAGTCCATTTGGTTTGGGGTTTTGGGACCAATGGTGGACAGCAATTTTCATACACGAAACACAAAGGAAAATGAATTAAAGTAAAAAAGAAAAACTTCATCATTCATAAAAAAAATAAATTATTTCGTGATAAAAAATTACAGGAAAAGTCTTTCCCAGTCCATAATACTCCCCATTGCTTAGCAGCAGTTGAAAATTTATTCTCAGTGTGGGTCAGGTAATACCAATTAACAAAGCGCCATGTGGCACGAACTCGACCCCAAAAGTATATACATATGTACATATGTCCATGTATATATGTACATATATAGGCGGGATGGGCTGGTTAGAGCCCACTTGACTTGATTCTGGCACTACGGCTGAATCTGAATCTCCTGGCTCTCAGCTTTCAGCTCACACCTGACGCTTACATCATTAACGGCATCGTTCTTCACACGCGGCAACACATTAGAACACTTTAAGTTGCAACTAATGAGACTCCAAAACATAATTGTTGGCATTTAGTTAGATGAGCGGCGCCAGGTTGACACACACACACACACAAACACACACACACTCGAAAAGTGACACGCCAAGAAGATGAAGCAAATAAACAGCAACTACAAATGTGGCAAAGTGGCACTGTGGCAGGGGATGGCGGGTGGATGAAATAGTGGGTGGCTCGGTGGACAGCACAACGAAACCAAATGCACCTAATGACACAATTTTCCATACACAAACTAGAGCATGAAAAACTGTTATACGCCAGCTAAGAGCGAGCAACTGACTTTTCGCAATAATCCTGGCGCTCTCTTCGTTTTTAACGCCGAAGCTGTTGCGGCGAATTCGCAAAAATCCCGGTCACGTCGGGACTGTCGATTCGCGAACCAGTTGCCAGCCGCCAACAAAGCCAAGCAGTTCTGGCCAAGCCGGCAAAGTGGCAAAAAGTCAAAGTGGCAAAGTGACGAGTAGAGAAGTGAGACGACGCGTAGTCAAGTTTTCAGTTGTGGAAAGCGAGTGGAGATCGAGCCAGGAGAAGCTATCCAACTTGAACTCCTCAAACGAAAATTTTAATACTAGTATCCCTCATAACACCATCTCTAGCCGGGTATGTTTCAAAATTGTGTGTTTACTTTAAGATGCTGCCTCCCCGTCACGTTTAAGATTCACGTTTCAACTTGTAACCTAGTTTTTGAACATGTGAGCTGCCATTTTTCCAAGTGTTTGTGAGTGCGGCGCGCTTTTCTTGCACTTTACTATGGCGCGCTGTTTTCCGCCTCCTTTCCGAGTATATTCTTGAATTTTCCCCATATAAATTCAGGCAACTGCACCCCCCAAAAACGAGAAAAAAAGGCAAAAATTCAGCAAAAACATGGAAAACAAGAAAGCAGCACTGAAAAGTGCAATGGCAGCCCGGAAGCGGCGGGCGGGTAACAGTGATTTGTATGAATGCTGCCATTAAGCTGACACGGCTTGAATATGCTCCCCTTTCTCTACCCTCCGGCCAACCTCAGCACTCCTGGGCAACGAGGCGTATGCTTAACGTGAGTCACAAACTTGGCACAGGCGGCGTATACGTTATTTGTGAAGAAAAACTTTTAATCTGTCCGCGTATTACACAAAACTTGGGACCCTGCCTTTCCTCATTTACAATGAATTCAATTGCCGTCAGTTTTATTTAGAAACAAATGGTGGCAGAATTTTTTTTCGGTTTCTTTTTTAAATGACATGAATTAAGATAACAAATTCGCAGAAAAACACAGAACCAAACCAAACCAAGCCGCTCAGTGCTTAAGCGAACTGGAGAAGAAAATAAGAAGGAAAACAAAGTAAAACAACGTTGGGGAAACGCGACGAAACTTTTTTTTTCCCACCGAGACAAAAGCCAGTCAAGGCACGAGCAGGAAATTGTAGCGTAGCGCAAATAGAAAAGCCGGCAGCACAACAACAATTGGCAATTCTTAAGCCAAAGTCGCGACGCTGTCAAAGTCAGGAAGTTGCGTGGCGTTTCGTTGAGGAGGGCGAGAAAACCAGAGGGTCTCCGCCTGAAAAAGTCTAATAAATTAAGCAATTTACATGAATTGTCGTTTGCTGTGCAGCAACAGCAACAGCATCAGCATCAGCAACAGCGGCGGCAGCAGCAGCAGCAGAAGTAGCAGCTTCAGAAGCAGCTTCTGGATTTTCCTTTTCCCATCCCCGTAAAACAACTCATTTGTATGTCGAAAAAGGAGGCGTGGGATTTGTCAGGCGGAAGGGGAAATAAATAGAAGAAAAACTTTGCCACTCGCTGACAATGATTCAAAAAAGCCGGGACAGGCTAGGAGGCAAGGAAGCCGCCCAGGTAAATTCAAGCAATTTGTTTAATTTCATTATATTTTAGACTCGTTGGACTGTTGTTTTGCAATGTTTTGCACAGAGAGAGCGCTGTATGCGCTTATCTCTGCACATTTGCAACTTTTTCCGGACACATTTTCATTTGCGTTTCCTCCATCGCTCCAGTTGTTGCTCTTATTTGGAGCCGAGCAACTTTGGGTAATGAAATTTATGTGCATATTTTGGCCATTTTGACTTTGAGTTGTTTTCCTTGTTGCATACTCGTATAAATGTCAACTCGAGTGCCACGGGCAGCAAGCATATGTAGCATGTGCCCCTTCTATCTTCATTTATTTGTTGTATCTTTTTTTTCGGGAAGCTGTGCCAAAGTTTTCCATTGGCCCCATAGATAACCGGCAACAGTTCAAAGTTTCGTTTTTGTTTATTTGTTGTGGCAGGAAGGCAGGAATGCGGCGGATGGGCGGTAAAAGTTTTTTTGGGGCTTAGAGCTAATTTTTCGCTTAAAGTCAACATGTGGCACAGAAACCTAATCAAACTATTGATTGTTTGACTGATTGTGGCAGCAGCTGCCAACGCTTTTATTGCCACAGCAGCGAAAGCGACAGGTAAAAGTTGATGTCGAAGTTACCTTGCCATCATTTTGGCTTTAACTTTCGGCAAAGTTTTCGCTTTCCATTTGGCGCCACAGGAAATTGATTTCTGATGCCTCGCCCAACTCTTTTTTTCTCCGAATTCTCCGAAATGGAGCCATCACCTCAGATCCCCCAAAACCTTTCGACAACACTTTGTACTGCTTTCTTTCGCTTCTTTTCGGTTTATTTTTGGCTTCGATTTTGCCAGAGGACAGATACACAGGTTAGGTGTTATAACCCCTTTGACATGCGTAAATATTTTCCCTGCACTCTGTTTCCCCATTTTCCACATGCTTTTTATTGATTTTGCATAAGCAGCAAGCGGCTGAGAAGGTGGTGTGTGGGAAATTGAATCTCACATAAAACGCTGCAAGTACTTTGCATATAAAATCAAGTATACGACACGTTGGCCCTGTGCTTGTGTTTGTCTTTCAACTGTGTAGAGTTGTGGGCGAAACTACGAAACGAAATCTCCAGAAAGATACCAGATAAAACCGAGAATCTTGTTTTTATTAAGAGCCCAGAGTTCTGGGTCTTGGTCTTGGCCTGGTCAAGACCAGGGCAAAGTTTTACCGGCCTCAACTTGCACTTTGGCACTTAATCAACAACGAAACTAAATGCGGTCGGTGGTCTTTGGTCGAGAAGTGCTCATGCTCATGACAAATGTGTAAATAGCCATGGGTCTCCCTCCCTAATGGCACAAAGTCTGCATGGAAATGCTTTTTCAAAAACATTTTATCAATTGCATAAAGTTTCACTCTGCCCCGAGTTTGTTCAAGCACCTGCCAGAGTTCATGCAAAAAACAAAAAATCAATTACCATGCACTGAAAGCGATGTTGGCCAAATAAATAAATACGTTCGTTTAGCTGAAATATGGACCTCAAAAATAGTTTTACCTATTTTTTATTCATTTTTATGTGAAATACAAAATAATTTCAATAAAATTCCATCTGGGTGGGTCTGAGGTTTTCGCTTTTCTTCTGAAAAATGTTTTATTTTCGTTGCATAATTATTTTTTTATGTTCTGGGAAACACACATTTTGTCACTTGCTGAGGGTAAAATGGCATTTTTGCGCTTATTTAAGCCATTGCATAAATTTCGACTGAAAATGAATGCCAAACCGCACACCCATGTGTGTGGGGGTGTATGCAAATTTACTTTGTGGATGGAGGGTGAGGGAGAAAGAATGAGATGCAGGGGAAAGGTTCCTTGGGGCAAGTGCAGGATCCAGGACCAGAGCATAATGTGCGCTGGCCTTTGGCAACCAGCTACCAGACAGACGTGTTTCAGACATTTAGCATATAGCCACACACTCACACAGAGAATCACTCAACCCCCCTCCCTCCCTTCACGGCGCACACTTCACACATACACACATGCGCACGACTCAATGTCAAAGTTGTCCAAAGAATGTGTGCGAAAATATTTTTGCGAAATAAGGCGCGAATGAAAAATTTATAAAATATTCAAATAAGCACTTCACATTTTAGCACCACGATAAGGAAATGCTCGTGCACTCGCTCTTTGGCCCTCATAAAAAATATTTGTGGGTGTCGCCCAGGTAAAAAAAAATATTACACAAATATGCAAAATTTTAATAAAATTAAGCTAAATGCAAAAAGCGGTTGTAGAGACACTGGCGGAGAGGAAAGGATGAAAACGAATTTCCAGTCAAACTTTTTTTAATGCAAAACCAAAGCCCTCAAACTTGAACGATAAAAGCAAAAACGTTTCACTCGCCCAAAATAAAACAATAAAAAATAACGAAGCAGCAACAAGAGGAGGAAAACTATTTAAGTTTTAAGCGTTTGACGCTTTACAACCGCAAAATGTCGACACAAAGTTTCACACGCACCCCAAGCCCTCCCTCGAAGTGCGAAGCTGAGCAGCGGCATCACTTCATTGCGATGTTAACCCAAAGTCATAAAGTCAAGGATAAAATACAAAAGTGCCGAAGTTTTAATTTAAATTTGAGCAGCTACGCGCGGGACGCAGATAAAAAATATGATCTCTCAAAAATAATACAGAGATGGAAACTTTTGTCAGGCCAAAGAAGAATCTATGAGACTTGGTTTCATTTTTCTGGTTCTTTTTCTCCTTTCAATTCCCACTCACCTCCCCCAAGTTGCCAATAATTCAGGACAGTTTGCAAAACAGACAAAAAAAAACTAAAGTTGCCACAAAGACAAAAGCATACAGAAGGGAAAGTTCTTAAAAAAAATATTATGGATTACATGTCTTAAAAAATGTATTATATATATAGTCATTGATATATAAATAAGTAGTTGAATCATTTACTTTGTGATATTTAAATCTTACCTAATGCATGTATCAATCGATCGACTGATGATTTTTTTTCACGGTGTGACAGAAAGAAAGTCAACCCAGGGAATGCTGGGATTAAAGCCAAAGAAGTCGCCTCAAAAGAGTTACGATGCCTTTGAGTAAAACGCTTTCTGCGGTCGGCCAGTCAGCCGCGGCTGTCGCTTTCGAGCTGAGCGTTATCTGCATAACTCATACGCACTGTGGCCGCCACATAGTTTATTCGAGACGAGGGAGCCGAAAAGCGGATGCCGTGGAACGGCAAGGAGCTGCAAAAATTTGCAGCACATGGCGAACGCTTCTCCATCATGCACACCAGTAGACACACCCAAGCGTAGAAATAGACACACATACGGACACATGGAGCGATTTAAGCTTACGTAAATATGACCAGACTTTCCAGCTTCTACCCAGTTCTGGCATTTTTTCATCTAGCTAAAATCCTTTTCCCTCGCGCGACTGGCTTATCGACTTGCGCTCCTGGCAGCTATGTAGGTAAACTCTGGCGAGCAACTGCGGCACGACTCGGGTATTATCTATGCATGAGTGTTTTTAATTTCTCCCCCGCCCAAGGACCTCCCAGTACTGATTAAGCTTCAGCTACCAAGTTGCTAAGGGCCACTTGCCGTGCAAAAGAGTGAGGAATAGATTCTTTTGGGTAGTTATTGATATAAAATCCCCATACCTACGCAGAGAAGGGAGTAGTTTTTCATCTGATTATAATTATCCTTAGAGGAAACATACAGGGATCTTATTTCAGATGAAAGGCGTTTAGTTATTGATAATCATAATTTTCAAAATTAAGTAATCTTTGAAGTCACTAATCAATGGTTACATAATAATCATACATTTGTTATTTAAGGAATCTTTATATCTTATTCAATCATTTATACACTTTTGCTCTTTGACGTAAAGTAAGATAACAATTACAAAAATATTAACATCATACTTCACCATTCTCGAATGCCTTGTTTGTCTTCTCATCAAAATAACTGGCCTGGTGTTCAACTCTTTGGAAAGCTGACCTCAGCTGTCGCCATCCATCAAAGGTCAACAGCGCCCGCACCTCCAAAGCAACTGTTTGCCTGGCCGACTATCCATTTCGTGGCGCTCACTCGTTTCATTCACGCCCACGCAATGAAATGCCGAGGAGTGCGTTTGAAGACGCATTGAAACAACAAGTAGAGGGCCAGTTTTCTGCTCCTTTTGCTGTTCTCAGCTTTTCCTGACCCCTACACGCCACATTCAGCCGTTTCCATGACGCACTGAGCGCGTTTTCCCGCAATGAATGGCTGAATGACAGCCTCAATGAATGGCACTGGCTGGGACGTCCGGGCCGGGAGATTTGGGAGAGGGTAATGGTCAGAGTGACACAGGGCGAGTTTCGTGACTAATGCAGGGGCATGGAATTGACAAGCAGCATGCTCGAACAGTCCAAGACAATAGGCAATAAAGTGGTAACAGGCAACAAACATGGCCTAATGTGCAGTGGAGAAGCTAGTTTTGTTTCTAAAAGCAAAAACTACGAAACTAAATTCATAAATAAATTAACTCGCAAAAATGATTTTACTTAAGGTTACTAGAGTCTTTCTTCGATCCATGAGCGGAATACTTTAAAATTTTGTTTAAGATCTTATCCAAAGACTTTTATAAATTTAACAACGAAGTATTAGAAATCAAAGTTGGCTACACAGAAGCGCAATCTAAAGAAATTGCACTTAAATCACAAAGAAGTCGTAAAATATCCGCTACTGCTGACCTTAAAGAGTATACAACCAAAAAAGTTACAAATCATTTTCTGTTATATCTAAATTTTTGGCCAAAATACTCCCGATCCTTGAGCGAAGTACCTTAAAATATTTGTAGTTTTATTCTCCATTAATCTTCATCAAACCCCTGAATAAAAAACATTTTCAGATTTTTCAGGAATGTATGAAAAAACGCCACATGCCCACCAACCAAGTGTATCTTTGCAAATTTTTACCCGATCCTTGAGCGAAATACATTTAACGATTTCTAGATCGACTCTCTGTCAATCTTCATCAAAATTGTGAATCGAAAAATTTTTAGTTTGATTCTCATACCGCTTCACAAATGGGGAACTACGGGAAGGACCCATATGCCTCACACTGATGTTTATATCTTCTCTTATTTATCTGATTCTTGAGCAAACTGAGCCAAATGCCTTAAAAGTTTCGTAGATGAATTCTTTCACTATGTGTGAAATTTCTGAACAAAATCTCTTTATTGATTTGAACACTAGGACTTTGCCATTAAAGAACAATCCCCAAATGAGGAACGGGACAATGAGAACGTCTGGGCCAGTGCAGACAGGTAAACAATAGATTCTGTGAAATTACATTAGAAGAGACAATTTTCTATTTCGGTCCTCCAATTCATTTTGTTAAAAAAAAAGTATAAATTTTCCCGGGAATTAAAAAGTGGAGAGCATGAGATGCAGACGACGAGCGGTTGCTATTGGTATTGCGTCCTCGATTCTGACGCAGATTGGATGTGTGGCAAATGAAAGTTTCACTGCTGATTGAGTCAATGATGATGCCATTAAAAGTCGCAAATTGATGTTTTTGTTTCAAATGTGTCAGTGGCCATGGTTGTGTATTTGGGTGGAGCTGTGATGGTGTCTGTGTGCCAGTGGCTGTGTGTGTGTGTGTGTGCCAGTGGCTGTGTGTGTGTGTGTGCCAATTACAAGCGTTAGACGCTGTTATTCGCATTCTAACAACGGAAACAAGCCAGAGATTTATTTTTGATATTTCCGCTTTGGTGAAGCAGTAGCAGCAACATGAGGGAGAAACTTTTTCGATAAAAATGTAAATTTATTGGATATGTGTGACAAACACGCTACCAAACCGTATATATCTTGTATGGTCCACACACACAGGATTCAAATGCGAATGACAATAATGCTCATGTTGTCGTTGATGAAGCAAGCAACTTGGAGCAACGAGGGAAAAGGCTGTGATCTCTGCTCATCACGCACGAGTTGAATCATATTTTTATGGTTTTTTATTGACACATTTTGATATGCCAGTTAACAACAATTCATTTATTTGCTTTTCGTTCCCAAACTGCTCCCTCATTGTTAGTTAGTTTGTTGTTCATTTCTTTGGCATGTCAACATTGACTTTTTAGTAGTTAGCCACTCTATATTTTTTCGTCCAGTTTTATGTAGCGTTGCGAATTATGTAGAAGCAGCAGAAAACTTTTGGCATTACATAAAAAATTTATCGCATAAGCACATAATTCCCTTTGTCAGGCGATTTGAAAAGAAATAAACTTATTTGGACATTTCCAAAGAATGTAGGTGGTCTAGAGTCTAGACAATAGGCAATAGAAAGCCTACTATCCCAGGAAATAAAAAACAAGGTTTAATGGCCATATTAAGTTATGATCAAAAGTAAGTCCTGGATATTACTCTTTTCAGTTTTACCATTTTAGACAATTTTTCGTGTAACCTATCAAAAATGAATGGATTAGCAATAATCTTTAGCAATAATAAAATCAAACGATTCTCAACGGAATTGCAAACCTTTGCTTCTGTCGTAATTAAAAGATTTATATTTAATGGGTAAACAAACAACTGCTAAATGGTCAACCTCGCATGTGCATAATAATTCAATCCGCACCGGCAGAAAAACATAAATAAATAGTAATTAATACAATATAATTATGTGTTTAAGCAGCATAATAAATATTGAATAAAAATTGCTCGCCACTCCAAATATTATTTCAGACATAAATACCACACAAGAAGGCAAAAATTAATGAGAAGAAAAAAGGATATTAAATGGCAATTTAAAGCAAGCAGCAGCGTGGAAATGCGTTCATTGCAGACATCTCGGATGGCAGTGGGAAATGCAAAAGGAATTTATTCAACAAGGATGTCAAGAAGATGAGGACAACGTTATCGGGTGGACAAGAAACATTCCCGACAAAGTCACACAACACAAATGTAAAGGGACACAATCACATTCCCTTTAAATGATTGCCGGGATAAAACATATTTTTAAATCAAAGCTGGGTGGAGGGAAAAGGGACCTAACCGCTATTAGGCCGTATTGAGTGGAAAAAGCGTCGGCGGTGGCAAATCCGAAAAGGTTACAAATAGCCATCATAAAAACTTTATTTGTGCAAAGGATTGAAAACAAGAGTCGGCCAAAGGACAAAGGCAACGACGCCCCTTGCATGCCAAAGTCGCCGTCTCACTCAACTCGAATCGGGCCATAGAACCCTATATATATCCTTTCCCAATAATATGGTCAAATGTGGCTGGATGGTCCGGGACGGTGGGTATGGTTAGGTCGACAAGCGTGTTTATTGTTGTTTATGTGCCATGATGCTTTGCCCACAATTTGCAGTCCTCAAACTCCCCTTTGATTTTCGTTATACGTTTCGTTTCGGTTTTCTAAGGGGCTTTGCGATTGCCTTTGTTTGGCGTTGTTAAAAAACATTTATGCGCCATTATCAAAAGCAATGCGACACCCATACAGACGCACCCGAAAACGCACACAAAGGCGCACAGCACCCACACACTCACATGTTGCTTATTGTGTTGTTCACGAGGTTATAGCATTTGATTATTGCCAGGGATTAAGCTATAATTGCGTATCGCATTTCGGTTATTTGTTTTCATTTCACGTTCGCAGCGAAGCTCTTGGCTAATAGAGAATTGGTAAATGTTAAGTTGGCTGCTAGATGGTAGTGGGCGGTGCTCAGGGAATGATCATCATTAGCGGTTCGGTTATGCGGCAATATGTTCTGATGATTCTCGAAAGCCCTTAAGCCCTGGAGTTTTCATTTCGATCCGTTTCTGTATAATCCTAATTTAGTAGCCTCAATCGGACAGTCTTAAAGTGTAAAGCCCTAGTTTTTTTTTTTTTTTTTGGGAAACTCAATCATGAAACCACAGTCACACACACACAAGCAAACACACCGGACACACACACACAAGTCACATGTGTGTGTGACCATAGGCAGCAGCTGGAATCGGTTTGAAAATTTCAGGCATATTTGGCAACGGGTCATTAAATACGGAAATTGAGTCAACAAAAGCCAAAGACGCCAGGAAAGAAGCAGGAAGGATATATACAAGCCACTAACATACACGCACTTCCACCCACACAAGCACACAATGTGGCGCACAAAAATAGGAACATATAGATTCGTATTTTAATTTTAAAAAGTTGCTCTATTGCGATTTCCCATAAGCCTCTTAAAGTTTATTTTATAAACTATTACGATTAAGTAAGCACAATCGACTACTGAATTTATGATATCAAATATGATGTCATGACCTTAGGTGTATTTATAAGCCCACGTGAATATAGAGGGCGCCACATACCCCCCCAAACACTAAACAACAACAACAAATGCGGAAGTTTTATTTTTGGCCTGCTTCGGATCGCTGGCAAAAGTCAAGCTACATAAAAGATGCCTCCAATCGGTTACTTGTTTGTGTTGCCCCTGCCTCCTGGCTTTTGATTATGTAACCCTGGGCTTGGGACCCAACCCAAGCATAACAGATGCAAACCTCACGAATAATTGCCAAGAACAGGATAGAGCGAGAGAGCGAACCCTCTATTGGCTGCCAATAACAGGGCAGGATTTTGGCCAGAAAAGACTCGAATCTGTACATATACTCTTAACTGAATGTTCCGAGTCAAAGGCTAAACTGGGAAATGTGTTGATTGTGGGTCAAGCGTGAAAATGGTCCAAGCATATGTACTATTTGGCAATACCATGTTTAAATTGTTGATTTTGTGCAAATGATTGCCAGGCATGGATACATTCATAACTTATACATCACCGGGACTCTGTATCAAAATTATTAAACTTATTAATTGGATTTATAAAGTCGATAATAGGTACTCAATAATAAGCTTACTGCAAATTAGGGTTTTACTTGCATTCCATATCAAATTTCATGAAACTTTAAAATCATTGAAGCCTCGATTCATGCTTCCACTGTAAGCCCTTAGACTTGGTTCTAAAACAGACCAGACTTACATAACCAGATGCTCCAATTATGTTCTACAAGGCAATGAGACCTGTGGGGGACTTAAGCTTATTCCATTCATTATTCCAGCCAAGCAGGGTGTGAGTTATAATTGAAATAATTGCTGGTTATTTAGAACAATCATCTCGGCAGGTGAGCGGCAAACTTTGCTCAATTTAAGTTTTGTGTGGTTAAGGCTGGATTTTGGCACATTTCAGCCACATTCCCATCTCCCCCGCTGTTTTCCTGATTGTACCCACCTACGAATATACTTGGTAATAACTTGTCCTTGGCCAGATATGATTTCTGATCGGTTTGGCTTGGTTTCGGGATTTTAGGGCTTTTGCGTTTATTTCACGCACTTACTGCATGCCAATGCGATACGAATGCTTAGCAACTAACCGAAAAGACAAACCGCAGACGACAATGCGTGATTGGTTTTGCAATTGGGCTCCAGCGGGAACTGGAAATTGGGTTAATTAGATGGTCAGGTGGGCAAAGCAAAGACCCACTGAGAACGTTGAAACGCTCTGCAATTGTTTGTCCTGTTTCTTCCATTGAGTTGTTGGAAACAAAGAACCCACTTGCCAAGCCACCAACCCACCCATTGCCGCTGTGGTTCGAAGCTGAATGTGTGGGGGCGGGCTCTGAATCGTGAGGTATGCAATAAACATAATTAAAACGCCTTAAATTCATGCTACAGAATGCCAAGAAAATTAACTTTTCAGCATTGTTGGCGACAATTTCATGCAAGAACTGCCGCTGTTGCAGATACTCGCCTCGAGGCACAACAAGCGCAATTAACATATTTTAACAGCCAGCTCCACTTACGCAATTTAAATAACTCAAGTGGCAAACGGCGCAAAAGAGCAAAGGACACTCTGAGCGGCAAGTAACGAGGGGGAGTCCTGCGTGGGTGGAGACGAGGCAGTCGGCTACGCAGGAACATGGACGTATGGCGAAGTCACCAGCTCCATAAACACATTAACACTTTGCGTATGGTCGGGGTGGTGGGGCCGGTTGGCAGGTGAAGTGCTGGCGGGTCAAAGTTGGCCAGGCAACATTAAGTCTGCCAAGTATTTTCACTTTTTCTCATACATTGCTGATTCAATCACTGTAATTAAAGTCTTTGGTCAAAGCTAGAATTGACGAAGAACCGAGTGTTGAAAAGTATTTGAAAAGGTATAATAAAGGGTTTGCCTTTAAACTTGAAACTATATGAAATATTTCTCAGTTATAATGTCAAGCTCAGACTAAAAATCATGAGATGGCGTGGAGTGCCAAGAAAATTGTGTGGAATTTTTAATATCCTCACCGCACAGAACGAGGACATTTTTCTATAATTTTTTTTTTCAAGTGTGAAGGCAAAGTAGGTGCTGTGGGTGTTGGGCTTAATAGCAAGGTCGCCTAGCAGCGGACAACTCACGCACTTGGCGGCGGATAAACAGGATCCGCAGGATATGCGAGAGTCTGCCACATAAATTACACTTTAATTTTACAGCATTTTTGGCCGTGGCTTATAAATCAGCCGAGTTCGCCGAACGCGACGACAGCTGCTGGTCCTCCGCCGGATTTTCTCCGGCTCTTGGATCCGGCTTTTCCCGCCCCAGCTCTGGCTGCTTCTCTGGCACCGTATCCTTTCCCCTAGCCACGATTTCCCTTCTCCAATTGCAGCTGCCTGGCCTGAGCTCGGGGCCAGGGCACTCGCAATATTGAAATTTCAATTTAATTACATAGAACGAGGGCCCGACCCGACCTCAGGCCCATGTGCTCCACGAGAGTTGCCCGCAAAATGAGCTGTCGTTGTGGGTCAAAAGGACCCACCCCCCACCAGCGGCCACCCAGCCGCCCAGCACCACCCAATAACAACAACAACAACAACAATAAGAGGGGAACCGTGTTAGATCTGCTCACTTGAACTGAACTGCTCGGCTCGGCTTGGCGGTTTGGCTTAATTTGTTGAGATAATTGTGCCGAAATTATATTATTATTAAATTCGCATCCGTTATTCTGCCTTTTTTTGGCGCTTGCCTTTCATGCTTATTATGAAAATTGGATTTCAAGTGCTTTGTTAGGGTGTGTGTATGTTTTTGGGTGGCGGAGGAGGCTTGTGGGCGTATGGATAGGTGGGTGGGCGAAATGCGACCTTAGTTTGGGTTTCCTTCTCTTTTCGTAATTGAATTTTGGGTGAGATTTGGCCAGAAAAAATGAAGGAACGCCAGAAAAAAGGCCAAATGTTATTAGCTGGGTCAGGGCTGCGAACGAAATCAGTTCCTGAAATTATGATGCTTTTTGAGATGAGCTAAGAAAAAAAATAGAAGTGAAAACAAGTTCCATTAGGACATGGCCTCCAGACCCATTTTCTGCAATCCTATTTGTGACTTAAGTTTCGCTAAAAAACCATAAAACAACTCAGCTCAAAAGTTCTCAAGAATTTCCAGCTCGGTGTCTTGTTGCCTCATTTATAAATTTCGCACGCTCAGCGAATCGCGAGTTAAATTCTAAAATAGGCGTGGCATCAGCAGAAGCTAAAGCCCCAACAACAATGCCCAGCATTCTCTAAACTCGGGGGCAAAGCTTTTAATTAATTCGCGGCATCGCGGCCAAGTGGAAACAGAAGCAAGCAGCGCAAAGATTCAAAGTCAAGTTGCCACTGAAATCCACTTGAAAAAAACCATCAGCGAAATAAAAACAAACGGCAAAATGAATTCGTATGAATTTACAAAATATGATTATGAATAAAAGCCATTCATGCAAAAGTCTCTGCATTGAAAGAACCGCAAATGTGGGAAAGTTGCCACATGAGGAGGGTTTTGCTGTGGAGCGGGGCAGGTAGCTCCAAGGGGGCTTAACCGCACGCCGATCATGGGGCGTGCAAAATAAATTTTAAAGGGTATTTAATGAAAGTGCATTATCCACAACATGCATTAATTATGTTCAGAAAAGTATGCACCAAGCACTGCCATTTAAAGAGATAATTTCGCCTTTCATTTAACCCAAATTGAAACTAAATACTTATTACAAAAGATTTTATCAATTTTCGTACTGAAAAGTAACGCAAGAATTTAATATTTTGGATGAATCTCTTAATCACTCGTGGATATCAAAGTAATAAAGCTGACGTCGAATGTTCTGTGAACAAAGCGAATGGGCATTTAAAATGTTTTTTCGGTCACTTGCAACAGGAAGAGCATCTGGGTTAGCCAGTCCGAACAGTCCGGAACCATCCCGATATAGCACCACCCCCGGGATCAATGTCATCGACTGCAACGACAGATTTATGACAATCCGAGGGACTTTCTCCGACTGAGTCTCATGCTCACCTGACAGCTGATAGTCTGACGAAGCCCCGAAACTTGGAAATCGACATTTCAATTTGTTGGCACGCCCAACGCCTCGACGCTCTGGCAATTTGGTGTGAAAAACTTGTAGCTATTTTTAAGTCATCAGCATCGAGAGGAGCAACAACTGGAGGAGCTGGCAACTTTTATTGCCCATGTGCTGGGCATGTTTTCGTGCCAATTGCGTCATGGCAGGCGAAATGTGTCAAGTGAGCGGTGACTGATGTGGCGAGTAACAAGGAGTTGCTGTGCACTGAGGGAAACGAATGCAGAACAGGATTTCCAAGGTCTGTCGATATAGAGGTAGGGCGAAGAGAACCGACAGCGCCCATCACTCAAAGGAGTGTTGCATTTAAGGAATGTGCATAAAAAAATGTTCATTCAAGCTCATGGAATTAAAAGTAACGAGTAACTCAGCAGAGCAGGCACTCAAAATGCCATTGGCTTTATGCTATGCTGGCAATTGTCTGGGACAGTCAAGCCCAGAACCTTTACACACCCAAAACGCCGGGGAATATACATACTTTGCTACTCTTGAGCCGCTGTCATTGTCAATGTCTCCAGACAAATGTGCCTGAAATGGCCTGAAAAGCGAATGAGTTTGCGTTTGACTGCCGACCCCAACGACCCCCCCAAATGAAGAAAATTTGGGTTGGTTGTGGGACAATCGTTTTCCTGGAAAAGAGGCATGTCGGGTCGGGGCCTCTCCAAACGGCCTCCCACGCAAATTTTCTGCACGCGCAATGCTAATCTGCTTTTAATTAAAACCAACTCGCGTCGTTGAGGTCTAAGAGGCTTCCCTCTTTCAGTTAGCTAATTGTCTTTTGTCATTTATCTTTGGCCAAAACATGCCAAATGCCAGCGACAAGCTTCAGTTACATATGTGGAAATTCTCTTCTCAGAAAAGAATGGCTCCAACCGAAAATTACAATACAAATGTTTTTGGGCCTGACAGCAACTGTTTGGTGTGCAACTCAATAATGGTATTGTAGCTAATTAAAACGAATAGAATTAAGTACGAGCGTACAAGTACAACAAATAGAAAAGTCTCCTTTTGTGGGCTGCGGCCAAAAAAAAAACAAATTGCAAATACTCAGTGCTCCAACCTTTGTTTACACACTCTGCCTTCGGTTTACAATGATGATAAATGTGAAAATGTTAGGGAAAATCAATCAAAATGTAAAAATGGACAGAAAGGCAGTGGCTGAGGCACTGGCAAAGTCAAAGCATATAAAATATGTCAAACGCAATTAATTATGAAATTCATAAAACAAAGCCACAGGCATAAAAACAACAATAGCGGCCATAAAAGCGTCAGAGGATGGAAAAATGCATGAAAAATGCGACAGACAAAATTATCATTCATAATAATTTGTACAAACAAAACAGGGAAAATGAAAAAGTGGGGTCGGGGTCGAACTCGAGGAATTGTTTGCAACTGTAGCCTAGGCCCTAGGTAAACAAAAAGTAGGGGATGCAGGGGAAGGACGGCATGGCAGCCAAAGATGGGGCAATAGAATGTTTCACACTGAGGCAACAATTACAAAAATGATGTTTTATTTAAAATACCAGACAGCCAGAGAAGTGTGGGGTGTTGTGGGGTGAAATAAAAATAACAATGCAGCGGCAATAACAGCAGAAACATGAGCAACAGCAGTGATAATGTTGCTGGCAACACATGTTTACAACAAATAAAAAAAAGAGGAAAAGATTACAGCAACAGCAACAGCATCAGAAACCGCAGAGACAACAGCACCGGGTGGCACCAGACTTAAATCCCTCCTTCAATCCTCCCCATCCACCCCGCTCAAAAATGTCAGACGCCTGTGCGCACATTTTAATCAATAAACAAACGTGAAAATATGACAAACAAATTAATAAAATACAGCAAGCGCAGGACCAGACAATGACAAAATATTATAAATGAATCCGAGGCCTCTCAACAATGGTGAAGTGGATGATGGGGGCTGTGGAAAGGGGGAAAATGAAGGGAAAAATCGGGGGACAGGTCTATATATAGCAGCAACATTGTGGCCCTTCGGATGCGTCCCTTTCCCACTCCCGACGACTAATTGTGACAATTCGGTCTCACACAAATGGCATAATAAATGTTGAGCAGAGGAAATGATGTGTGAAGTGCAGCCCTTCGGTGCCCCGCCCCTTTTCTCGCCTCCTTAACCCACTTTTACCCCATCCAAGAGCCGATGACCAGGCGGAAGTGATTTTTGGTTTCAGCGCACGATTTTCCGTTGGCTGCAAATTTATGGAACAATGCTGATGCTGTCCCAGCAATTAGCCAAACTTTGCATACACTGGACAAAAGTTGTGACACTTTTTATAAGTTTTGGGGAGCTATTTTAACTCAGGAAAGTGTCATAAAACATGCCATTAATTTGCTGAATTGCCACTAATAAACAATTGTTATAATTTCTATTGCATTGTATTTCAAGAATTTGGTTGCACATTATTAACTTAATAATTAGTAAAGGACTTTTATTTTGTGTGTTTCTGCCCTGTGTGCTACCAGAAACAATTGAAACTCTTTGTTTAGACCACAGTTTCTGAACAATGCTAAAACAGGAAGCGGATAGATTCAAAACTCATTTTTTTTATGAAAAGGGAGATGGCAGCTAGTTGATAGTTTGAAGGACTGGCAGAAAATGTGCAGCTTCCTGCAGGGAAGCGCATAATTGAGCACTGGGGAAAGTCGTAAATAATGCAAGTCCCAATTGCTGAGCGGCCAGCGAAATATCCAAATCCAAATTGGGTGCCTTTGTTGTCGATGACTCCACTGACTGCTGCCGTCAGCTAATTAGTCCCGGGGTCGCATTTTTATGCGATCCCCAAAGCGATTGAGTAAGGTCAATGGGCATGGGGCATAAGGCACGGACCATGGGGCATTGGCATTTCCTATCTCTCACGGGTCCCTGCCCTGGCCGCATAAATCAATCGGAAAAACGGCCGCGGCACGTGACGATCGCTGGAATGTGGCAGCAATTTTTATTTCGAACTTTGTACAGTTTACGAGGGGCAATAAAATTAATATTTTCGCCTGGCAGCATTTTGTCAACAACTAATTGAAATGTTTTCTGACTTTCGTTTCTTCTTCCAACTATATTTCAGGGCCCATCGTTGTAGCACAGTTCTGGTGCAATTAGGAGCGGTACTAAAAGTATCCATAAATGTCAGAAGACAAACAATTTCGCGGAACAACAACTGTCGGCTACTTTCCAGGCAACATGTTGCCGGCTGACATAAGCAGCAACATCAACAGCAACTGACAACTGGCAGCAACATCATCGGCGTTTGAAGCATTGTATCGTCGGTGGAGCTCGTGCGACTTTCAGTCGTTCAGTCGCATTTCTGGTGGTTGCGTGACGCGGTCGCAGGACGCAATGAAAGAGACAGCCGCACCGAGCCAGAAAGAGAGGGCCAGCATACGTGACGTGAAAACTTTCCCAGTGTGAAAAACAAAACAGAAATTCGAAAAAAAGCAAATCAAAATACGTAATAAAGTGAAAGAAATATTAGAATATAAATTAGCATAATTTAGCCGAGAATAGTGCAGACAAGCAGACTTTAATTTCGCACTTAATTAGTGTCGCACGGGCAGAGCGTTGACAATGTGGCAGACACTATCAACATTAGCCACATCACTCAGAGCCGCAAGAGCTCCATCCGAGGCAGATTGCAACTGCAGCGTGAAAAACGCGGAAATGCAAAGTCACAAAGCGGGCAACATGTTGCCGTCAACAGACACATCGCGTAGGTGTCGCTGTCACACAGAAATCACAACAAACAAGAGTCGCATCCCCAGAAGCAACAACAGCAGAAGCAGCAGCAGCCCCAGCAGCAACAATCACAGCCATGGTAGTTGCAACTACAGCAGCAACATGCTACAATTTCTGCTCCTGTTCGGCGTCCTTTGTGGTAAGTAGAAGCCGGCAAATGAGCCATGGTAGAGTGCAGTAAGTGACTTTTAACAAAACGCGCTTAAATGTCTCTGATTTAGTGCGCCACGCCTCCTGGGAAGAAGCCAAACGGGTCGGGGGGATAAAGCAGAGCAGACAAACCGCCAAACCAAAGTGATATAGAGATGTGTAGAATGAAAAAACGGCAGCGGTTTCAGTCCTTGAATAAGATATACAGGGGGAGACCGCCAACGGGGGGCAAAAAATAAAATAGAAAACAAAAAGAAATAAATAAAAAAGCTCAACACAAATCAAGATGAATTTCCGTGCATTTTTGTGCAGATTTTTGTACAGTTTTTGGCCAAAAGGAAAAAAGGACACTCACATACACACATGCCCGCCCAAAAAAAAATCAACACACACAGCACATCGCTTGTATATGGTTTTGGTTTTTGTGCCCTGTCTAAAGCGCTACAACTGCCACACCAGCAAAAAATGGCTAAACAGCAAAGAAAAACATTTGAAAATAGCGCCAAGAAATGGAGGAAGATTAAATGGCTGGCAGTGGTGGTGGTGGTGAAATGCAGGCAAGAGGGGAGCGGTACATCAGCAGGGTTGGCAGCGCAATATAAATTGACTCGTGTTTTTCATTTAAACGTTTTCACCCAATCCCAATCCCAATCCCCAATCCCAATCCTGGTCCCTGTTTTTGCCTTTCTTGCTGTTGCCTTCAATAATTCGGCTGCAGCAGCTGCAGTTGCTGCCACTTAAACCTGAAATTAACTTTGGCCCACGAAAGTATGCAGCTTCAGGAAGCAAAAAAGCAGGAAAGCAACGAAACATGGCAAATCGGGCTACGTGAGCCGGCTAGCGTGGGATATCCTGCATCCTGTACACTTGTGGCTGGGCGGGTGGCCTGCTTTTTTCCCCTGACCAATCTCTATATTGCTTGATTATTTCGTTTGGAAATTGATGCTGCCATCAATTATAGAAAACCACAAAGACGAACAAGACAGTGGAATGGGAAAAATGAATCCGGTTAGCAAGGCAACTGACTCAGATAAGAATACATTTGCAGAAATACTATCAAAACAATCATTTCTATCAAGTTTAAAAACAAATTCAAGCCTTTGACCATAACCCCACGAAGACAGTGTCGTACCATAATCCTTTAATTAGTTGAAGACTTTTTATTATTATTATTATTTTAACAATTACTGGCTCCCAGTGTATACCAAGTGTAATCGACAGCCGGCGTGCAATTGGGTTCTCATTGCCGTTGGCTGATTGGTTGGACTGGTGGCTGGCTGGTTGGCTGGCTTTAAAGCCAACTCTTTATAATAGATGGCCCCGTAAAAGAGCTGTGCATGGCTAAAACAAACTGAAATCAATTTGGTTAAGCCCCAGTATTGCGAGGGAAGTGAGGGGAGCAGAGATTGAAATATCAAGGGAGGGATTGTTGGCCAGGCCACCCACTTAGCTAATCAGGATAAATAAATATTTATAATTAATTTAAAATATAAACAGCCGAGCACAAGAGCCAAGGAGGGCAATTAATTTTCGGGTAGTTGGGGCCAAAGGAGTGGAAAACTTTCGTTTCCGTAACAAGGCAAACACAAGCAAAGTGCTCATCACTCGAGATCCTCAAGATTCTTCTGGCATATGAATAAATGAATGAATGCATGAATAAGCAATCAACAATAATGGCCCCGAGATACAGATTGGGGTTGAAAGCGAAGAACCAGTCGGCAAAGGTGACCGAAGACTGGCCAGTGGGGCGGTATTATGAAAATATATGCACAGCGAAGAGGTTAAGGCCCCACTGGCCATGCTCAAGTGTCAGCAGGTGCGAAAGAGACGCCCGGCTAATGAGCCAAGTCATCAGGTGTTGGCCAAAATGGCCACTGGGCTGTATAGGTTGTTCACAACCCGGCAAGCAGCGAAATTAAATGAAAGCCAGTGCGTGAGCCTGCGCGTGTTTAATGAACTGCAATCAATGGCCAGTGGCAGTCGATAAGAAAACCCAAAGGCCGCTGTTTGTGCGTGCAACATGGTCTGACCACACGATTGCACACAAGCATAGTTGTGCACTAAAAAAATAAAGGTATATATTATATTATATGATAAAGACTAAGATCCTTACATGAGTTCCTATTATTTATGGATGTAATAATTAATCTTTTGTAAGGGTGTAGCTCAAAAACCATATCCTAATTAAATTTACTTACAAAATATGGTCTTAAGAACATAGCAAAATACTTCAAATATTTATAATGAATGATTGTAACTGGTATGCCTAAATACAACAACTCACTTTCACCAAAAGATATAGTCTAATGCCCTTAAAAATCTCTTAAAAGATATCCAACTATAATTCGATTTCGATATATGGCCTACGATTTATTTTCAATGTATATTTAATCCGCAGCCAGACAAATTGATGGCCAGCAATTTATAGAGGCCTCTGCTCAGTTTGGCGCATTAATTACGCACATTTTGTTGAAATTTATTTAAACCAAACCCCCAAAATCTGACAGGACATATAGCGATAGCACTGGATGGGAAAGAGATAGGATAAGTTAAAGCAGGGCGAAAAAGTGGTGGAATCCTCCCACCTTTAGGCTTGCGTGAATTGGTTTTGGGCGTGAAATTGCTTCCAACATTTAATTACAAAAGGTTCGTGTGGTGGTTTATTTTTGGCTCATCAACCGCATGCAGGCGCCCCACCGCCCCCGACACACAGCTTCCGTTCATTGCAATTTGTTATCAGGGCCAAAACACGCACCTCACCTTTCGCTGATTGCCTTTGTTTACCTGGACGTGTATGATGCTTGGAACGAATGGAAGGAATTAGCCCTAAGGGCTGCTGTGTTCCTAACAATTAGACACAAAATCAATTTTACACAAAACTGACGTAATCAACACCTCGAGCTTGGAACAAAGAAAATCAAGCCAACTGTCAATAAACAATTATCGAATAACCCTCTTAAGGTGATCCAGGTTCCCAATACTTAATTAAACTATGAACCAAGAGTATTTTCTGGCGAGAATAACCATAACAATACTTGCTCAGAATCTACAGGAATTTTATTAGCAGCATGGAGCCTTTCTCCTCGGGCTTGTCTTCCAACTGTGATATAAAATATAATTGAATTGATATGAAGTGGAGCTTTCGAAGTGGCATCCTGCAGGCCAAAATAAGGAATCACAACAACAAAAGCTAGGCCACCCACATGGCAGACATTCATATTTATGTTTATGAGCCACATGCAAATACTAAGCTGAGAAGCCGAAGATAAAGCCGCAGATATAGAATGTGATGGCTGTTGCGCACATGTCCTCCGACAAGCTTATTGATGTCTGACTTTTGGCAAAATGCAGAAATTCCATTTTATAAAAAAACAGGCATCAAGGACACAAAGGAAGAACAGGCGAACAAACATAGAACAAGTCAGTAAATATTCTCAACAGGAGGCAGGAAATACACATCTGTCAGCAATAATTCATAATTAATCATTCTCTTTGCATTCCCTACTCCAGTCACTAAATGTCATTTAATATGAAAGTAATTTAATTTAAATATACCAATAGTGTGGCAAAGAAAACCATTTAGAAGCTTTTTGGCCACTGAATACAATTTCTCATAATGATTTGATGATATTAAAAACCTCTAAAAACATTTAAACTCACGCTGCCAGTCAGTTGAAATTAGCAATAAATGTTGGCCAAAAATGTTAGTTAAATGGCAAGTTTTCGCAGCACATAAAAACTATAAAAACTTTTCAACATTTCAATTCATAATTCAACACATAATTATATCATGCCGGCTTTGTCTCTCTCCACTGCCTCACACACTTTCTATGTCCTGCCTCTTTTCCTCTAAATTTTCCTGCCTCTTTCATTCTATCTCCGGCTTTCTCTGTCCAACTGTGGCCGAGCGAAATATGTCAGAAACTTTTCAAAACTGTAACAGCGCCAATTTGTCTACAAAAATGTTGACCGTAGACCACTCACTGCCCCGCCCCACTCACTGCCCCGCCCCACTTCCCGTTTCCCACATTTGCAACAATTTCCCCACCCACTCCAAATGTAATTTCAACTCAAAATTTGTACTGTATAAAATTTATGCAAATATTTTCATTCTCTTTCCCTTTCTAAAATATATATTTTTGTAGTTGCTTATGCATTATGCTAAATAATTGCTGGCATTTTTTCGCTTGTTGTTGGCAAAAGTTATACGATATTGCGAGTCCTTTTTGGTAATTTGTTAGCTGAAATATTGCGTTAATTATCACAAAACGCCACAGACTTGTATATATATTTGTATATACTTTGCCCAGCGGCTCGTCCGTCTATATGTGTATCTGTTTAATCCTGTTTGTGTACTGCAACCGCGCAATTTATATTTTTGTTAATTTTGTTTCGTTTTGGCCACGCGTAATTACATGAAGAATTCATGTGTAAAAAATTGTTATTGTTGGCCTCGTAGATTGTTTAACTTTAAAACATTTATTGGATGTTGGCAGTATCATCCGGAAAACCAATTTTCCCCGGAGCAGAAGAAGAGTTTTTAGGGGCCTGTTTGCAGTTCGGCTTCGGGACTCTGACATTTTTTCCCATCAGAAAATAGCTTAAATAAAAGACAAAAGCTTAATAACAAAAAAACATAGCTTCCCTCATTTACATTATTTTTCTGTTGACAATATTTTTTACGAGATATTATTGCACATCATGCTCCGGAAAATCGCAACGGAATAAGCGGAAAAGCTCCTGGAAAACGGTGGAAAAACAGGATAAGTGCCAGGCAATAAGTTAAATTAGTTTTGGTAGCATCTTGGTGTCGACTTTGGGCTTATCCAGCGTCTGCCGCTCCTTTGGACAATAAAAATATTATCCATAAATTATCGCAAGCGAGTTCATCACATGGCTTCCACTCCAACTCCCTCCTTACTTCGAGTGTCCGGGACAACTCACATGTCTGCAAAAAGTTAGTCTGGCTTTAGTTTGCCAACAGCTGCTCTATCCCCCCGGATTTCGGATTTCCAGCCCTCCCGGGGAATAGAGGGACTAGACTACATCAAATACCCTGCCCACTGCATTTACCGCGCTCATTTGTAACTAAATCTGAGCGGAGCTCGGTTGCGTTAAGAAAAGTTTATGAAAGTGCGGGAGGACCTCCAGCCAAACATTTTAACATGCGCACATCAGAGGCGTAGTCTCTTAAAATAGATCTTTCTAATACATTTAATCCAAATCTTATTAAAATAGGCTAAACATTCATAAGTCTTATTCGCACTGAAATTGAAAAATTCTTTGACTGATATCAAAGGCTTGCAAAACACAATTTGCAATGAATGACTTCAACTTCAACTCTATTGCTCAGACTGCTTTGAAGAATTTTACTCCTTTTGACGACACCCATGGCACGCATATATCCTTCTATATACCAGTGTTTGTGCAAGTGCATATTGTCATAATGGTGAATGCATGATATATTGAATTTTGCAGTCAATAAACGTTTTATGATCACAGCTGCACATATTTCACAATTTTCCTCTCGTTTTTCCCCCATTTTTTGCCTCTTTTGTCGTAGCAAAGTTGCATAAAAGTTTCCATGGAAAACGAGAGGAAAATTACGAAAGGGGGAAAGGGCAATGGTCGAGGAGGAAAACCGTTGGGGGCAATCGAAAAATTTAAGGTCATTATGGCTGTGGGACACATGCACAGTTTCCGGCTTCAAGTCTGGCTAAGCTTCTGTTGCCGAGTAAACCCGATTTAGAAAGAGATCCCCAGCAGCAACCCATCGAATGGCCATAAAGTTTTTGCAGCTAAAAAACTCACTTCTGACCAAAATTCATCACCATTGCTTTTATCGAGCTAAGCTGTCGGCATCTCCTTTGCCATATAGGGAGCATAGGGAAATCTGCAGCAGCCACTTCCACTGCAGGAGGCTGACGTAAAGCTAAGCCTGGCCTAATTTCCAAAGGCAAATGGACGCAGACTCAGACTTCCAGACTTCAGACATCGGGTGCGAAAAAAGTAGTAGGCATAAAATCATACAAATAGAAGAAATCACAGCAGGAAGCTGTCGATGGAAACGAAGATGAAACAGCGGGAAGAATAATACTTGAATCGTAGAGAAAGCAACAAGCACTAGTTGAGCGGATATTGTGCCACGCCCCATCGGCAGCATAGGAGAACATTGTAATTCAACATTGAAGAGGAGAGATTGTTTTAAAAGACAACTGAAAAAAATTAGTTCCTTTTAATAATAAAATTTTTGTAATATTATATTTATTCCATAAACACATTGTTTTTTTTTTTTCAAAAATGCCATTCATATATTCAGGGCCTTTTAGGCTCAGTTGAATAATATTCCATTGCCATTTGACTTTCTTTATAAATTAACATACAGAACAAGCTGATATTTTACCTTAAACTTCAATTTTGAATTTAAGCTAATGTGTTTCCTCAGTGTACAGCCAATTCCTTTACGGTACTGATTATGCTGTGTTCCTATCACGATTTGTATTTGAAACAAAGCACTGGCGCAAAAATAGCAAAAGGAATGAGAAAAAAACAGGAAAATAGGGCATGAAGAGAGTCTCGGCAGGAACAGAAGCAGAAGCACAAAAAATGGCTGCAAAGAGGTTTACAACTTCTCGTAAGGCGGCTTAAACGATTTTCGAGTTTATGGAAAGCCAAACACACTCTCGGCGCAAACACACGTCGAAGTCATACAGATGTGCCTATGTATCAGTCAGTGCGAATGTGCGTGTGTGCCAGTCGGTGTGCGAATGGGTGAGCCTGTGTGGGTGGCAAGGATAAGCGACAGGGTCGGCCATATTGTAAAACAAATGGAAAATTGCTTTTTGATGTAGTCAGTCAACTTAGCCGACTGCCATCATCGACTACGATGGAGATGATGGGTTCTGGAATGGGATCGGAAAATGCCAAGGAAAAATGGTTATTCGTACATATATGGTGAGAGCCTACTGGTATCCCCCGTCCTGGTAATGGGCTCGATTGTTATAGTCTTAAGGCCTTAACCATCCTGGAGTCTGCTCCATGCTGCACACACAGCAACTGCAGCCTTTAATCCCGTGAGAGACCCAAGAAAGGGACCACGATGATGTCGACAGATTCAATATTGTTTCAAGCTACCGAATGGGTGAGCGATGTCAGCGGGTCCATGTTGTGCCTGTCGCTATCGAGCCAACCGACGGTAACCGAATGTCCTTTCTTCTCTGTTTATAGTCTAGGCTTAACTTAAATAATGGTAGTAGTAGGATTAGAAGTATTTTAAAATTCCAATGGGAAAAATTTCGAACCTGAAAAGATTTTTTCGCTCTGTACCACATCGTTTATAAAACCGCATCCATTTTAAAAAATCGCATCATAAACCCTCTTTGTACTTTTTCCCGCACAGATGCCGGACAAGCTTCGCTGCGTGATGTCAATCTGCTGGTGCAACCTCCGGTGGTGCGAAGGGGCCAATCGGTGGCTCTTCTATGCGATTACCAATTGGACGGGGCGCCACTGTACTCCATCAAGTTCTACCGTGGACAGTTTGAATTCTACCGCTACACTCCAGGGGAATATCCTCACACAAAGGTCTTTCACCATCCCAGCATCCGGGTGGACGTAAGTTTACTTCTTTTTCGGGCATCAGAGAATCGGTTATATGTCTATTGAAATATCTTTACAGGACACCGGCTCAAATTCTACTATGGTGCTGATACGCAACGTGAGCTTCAGCCTCTCCGGGCCGTTCAGCTGCGAAGTTACGGCGGATGCTCCGCTTTATTCCACGGCCATGGCGTACGCCCAAATGCAAGTTGCGGGTAAGTATCTTTGCAATAATGGGGATAGACTTTGTCCATATCTATAGATAGAAAAGCATTCACCCTTTTGCAATATAACGCTAAAGGTAAAAAGCAAAAAAGACCTGTTTAAATATCGAATACATCACTTACCTTATTGGTTTACTTTATCATAACTATGTCTGATAACGCAAACCCCATAATTTCAGAGTTTCCGGACAAGCGCCCGCAGCTTTTTACGGAGAATACACGCTACGAGCCCGGCGATGTTTTACGGGCCAATTGCAGTATTTCGCCTTCCCGACCGCGGGCTGAGCTCCGATTTACCATCAACAATGTGCCAGTAAGTTCAATAAATCCAAAAAAAAAAACATTTCCATAATAATAGCTACCAATTCGGAAAATTAGGAGAGACAGGGCCTAAGGCCAAACGGTTTACAATCGGCAATTAAGACATCAATGTGTCTTGTATGCAAAAGCCGTGCACTGATTGTTAATTAATGCCTGGGATGGACCAAGTTTTGGAGCAAGGCCGTGGGTGGTGCTGGAGAAGTGGGGGGATTTGCCTAATTAAACAGCTTTGACTTGCCTAACGGCATCGTAAATCCTTTATAATGGCATCCAGCACTCGTTCCGAGCACATGTGCGGCTTTTGTCTAATCCAAGGCGACGTGCCTCACAAAATTTGTTCTTTATTTATGAATATGATGTAATTTAATCAGAGCCAGGCGACTGAATTACAAGGGGCTCATTTTACCTACTTAATTAAAAATCTTGAGTATAAAACCCCAAGCCGAAGCCCCAACAAAAAGCCACAAGGCGAAAGCTCCTTCAAGGGATTGAGTCAATAAAGCAAAAAAGGGTTGCGCCTCCGTTGTGATTTGATTGTGCGATTTCCCCCTTTGTCATTTATCATAACGACGGGGGAGAGTCATATGCATATATATTTATATATACTTATACATGGAACAGGGACGATATGAGAGGCTGAAGGATCATTAGTCATTTGGAGGGGCGCTTCCATTTCTGCATCAATTCTACGAACGCCGCTAATCAGTTGCATAAATCAACAAAGAAATGCTTCCGGCAATCGTTTTAAAGCAAGACCTCTTCCAGATTCCATTTGCTGGCCTAACCCCGAAATCCTTTTTCGTTTCGGCCCAATGTTATTAATCATAGCCACGACATAAAATAAATTACGTTCAACTTGTGGCAAAAACGAATTTGCCGGACAGCACAAAAGCGGACAAAGGACAAGGGACATCAGCCCAAGAACAACGGACAACGGACAACGGGCAACGGGCAATGGCAACGGTTTTTAAATGAATTTACGAGATGAACAAATTTTCAGTTGACACGCCCGCTGAACGAATTCAACTTTTCTACGATTCTACCAGGGTACGGGCAAAGGACAAAAAAATAAAGAGAACAAAAAATAAACCAAAAACGAGAAGAAAACTTATTAAACGCTTCATAAATTTTTATATTATGTCTACCCACATCATCAGACATAACGTGTCCTCTGTCCGTCTGCTTTGTTTCTCTCTTTCTAGTTTCGAGGCTATATGCGATTATGTGTGTGTGTGTGTGTGTTGCTTTGTGTGTCTTATCCTGTCGTTTTATATCTGTCGACTGTAGTCTACTTTTAGGGTCCACACACACACACGCGCTTACACCGCTCATATGCAGGCCGTTTAACATTTTATCTAGACGCCGCTTGGCGCTTTCTTACCAGCTTTCTCCCCAACTAATGACAAAAGCCGAGACAAAAGTACGCTGCTGTGTTTCAGGATTCAAGCAATAGCAGAGGCTTGTCTACCCGTCTGTCACATAAAATTTTATATCTACTGTGTTTATGTTGGCAGAGAAAACAACGAGCATTGGCACACACTTTAAAAAAAGACATCCATTAAACCAAAATCAATTACGATTAATCTTATTAATAATTAATACACTTTCAAATTAAATCACCTACAGAGCTTTGATTAATTATCCAATTAATTAACATTTTGCCGTATTCACAAACGGTTCAGTTGGAGCTAAGCTTTGGAAAGTTAAGCCTAGGTTTTATAATTTAAATTGTCAATTTTAAATATAATCCTCGTTAAATCAAGTCACACATTGAATATTTTCTTTGAGTGTATAAATAGTCCCTCCGTGCTGCCGGCAATGGTTGTGCAATTTAGTCTCATATGCCCAGCATTAGATGCCTTTTTGATATTGAATTATGATCTGGCCGGCAGAGCTGTTCTCGCTCTTTAAATTAGATGGAAGCCCGGGGATAATACTCTGTCACACAAAACAATGCCATAAATAATTCCAAGCTGAAAGCATTGACCCAGCACGTGTTGAGCTTGAGATTAAAGCCGTCGCCCTCCGATTTCGATTCCCCCAGCATTATGGATCCATGTGTGTGACCCATTGCGATAGGGAGACAACAAAAAAAACTTTAACAGCTCACATAATTTGTTAAAAAGTTTCTGTCATATTAATGGAAAAGTAGCTCAAAATGTGTTGGTCTTTTCCCCTCAGAGCTGTTTTTTTTTTGTTGGTTGGGTGATTCATGGGAATTAGTCGGAGATTAGAGCGAAAGTCTGACCATTAGACAAGCGGATTTTGTGTGGCCATCGATTTTTGATAAATTATTTATTGAGCACAGAAAACTAAGGACATAATTAAAGCTTGGCTTACCCATGATTAATGGATGACCTGTCCAAAGCAAATCGATAAGAGGAACGACTAAAATTTAAGGCTGTGTCTACAATTAAATCACAAGTATTTGAGGTGAACATGAAACAAATAATAACATCATATAAAATGCAATTTTGCAATCATAATAAACAGCAAGAATATATTCCAACGCCTCTCTATTTTCCACACAATTTGCATAATCCCATCTAGGCAGAAATTATCAAGAAGATATTAATTGCTTGGCCATCAAATTGAAGTTGGCCAAAGCAAAGAGACCAACAAAGATAGCAACAACAACAAACCAAACAAGCAAAGTTCCTGTTTTCTGCTAGCCTAGGCCATTGGATGTTAATGTTGTTTGAAAACAATTTGCCGGGCTAAAATGTTTAGGCCAGCAAATGCCAAATGCTCATTTAATTGCGAGCTAAAGGATACCGAGGAGGTCCTGGGCCCAAGGTTTTCGATCCCATAAAGGTAAATCACAAGAAATATGAGGGTATTTTCACTTTCGGGTCGCTGCCCCAGCCACATGCTTAATTAAAGCGCTTGGCTTCTTAAGAGTGTCTCGTAAATTACGCGGCATTAAATCGGCCGAGGGAGGAAGCGAGATAGGGGATAGCCAGTGATAGAGACGCATGAGGGGCACAAGAACCGGGAAAAAGGAAAGCAAACTGAAAATGACTTTTTATGTCGCTGCGTCTGGGCTTTTCCTTTACCAGCATAAAAATAAAAATAAAATTCAAATAAAATAAAAAGGATAAGCCAAAAACGCACAAAACACAAAACAAAATATCCTCCGAGTGTGTGCTTGTATCAGTGAGATGGTGTGCTGGTGTGGGTGTGACTGTAAGTGGGGAGGGACTTGGTTGGTGCTGAAAAAAGGGTTAAAAGGCGACCAACAACAAAAAGCGAGCGCTCGGCAATAAAGCTCTTTTGCTTTTAATGTTGTGGGCGAACGTGGTGGGGAAATGAAGGTGAAGAGGTCCTTGAGAGCCTGCGCCGCCTGACCCAAATTCTGCCAAAACCTGTAATATCTTACACCCTTTTTTCCATGCCATGGGGCCCGAAAATACATGCATAAGTAAATGGCGCTCAAATGAGTTTGTAAGTGGAAATGAAATGCATATTTATTGTATTTAAATTGCCAGCGAGTTTTCCGGCGCTCGTTTCTTTTTTTTTCCACACCAGCTAAGCTCAGGTTGTCATGTGAACTTTGGGGGAGACTGTTAGGAGAGCGTACGTGGGGAGATGGAATAGCAACAGGACATGCAGCAGAGCGGAAATGGCAGGACGAACGTTCCTCAAATGGCGCCTGCATTTCCTCCCTGCCCTTGTCAGTATGCTATATTTTTTTTTACTCTCCCAACAATGGACGATGCGCCATTTGCGACTAAAAGCATTGCACGCCAGTTTAGAGTTTTCTTTTCGCACGACGGTAGCAGCAGCATCTGCGGCAGCGACAAAGATGCAGCAAAAGGAAATTGTGAGTGGGGACGTGGAAAACTCAGGCAAATGAAGCGGAAAGCTCACACAGGAGTGTCGCATTTTTATATGTGAATATGCATATGCATATATGTGACAAAAGATATACACTTCAAGCGTCATGCTTAGGCTCGGGCTCTGCTGTTGGTGTCAGGACGGAAATGAAATTTTCAGCGCTCCTGCAAACATCAAATAAACAGTTATGCAGACTCCAACAGCAACAAACAAACAGTCACACAAACACACTTACATGGAACCACACTCGAACAAAATGCCGGACACTTGCAGAGGCGAAAAAACCGACCAGCCGTATGAGTGAATAAGTGTCTCTTGATGTTGCTTTCGCTGTCGGCATAGTTGTGTGTAACATTGAAAACTCGTTTTTAAATGGCAATGCCAGCACAACCAACAACAACCTGAACAAAAAGAAAACAAAAAACACCATCAACAACACAACTGGCCACATCCAACAACAAAATATGACATGCCCATGTCCGTTCGTTTCGTTCGTTTCCAGTGTCCGTTTCCTTGAAACTTGCCTGCTTTCATTGCCGTTGCTATTGCCCAGTTGCAGGCCCACTTGCTGGGCTGCACTCAAAAAAAATGTTACATTTTTATACCTAAATAGGAAGCGAAATATACAAAGAATCATTGAATAAAACTTTCATGTAATTAATTGCCATTAATGTTGGTTTCGTTAGTATATTTAAAAAAGAAAAGTTAAACACATACTATTATGTATTCAAAGCTTAAAAAAAGTGTAATTTTTTAACCTCGACATTTTGTTTGTATTAAAAATTATTTGATTAAATGAACATTATGTAACATTCGGTAACATACTAACTAAACTAAAACAAAAATTATTAAGCCTGGTTGGCGGCTTGGGGAATAAACTTAAAAAAAATATAATCCAAAGTATTTCATTTTTCTCTCAATGAATCGGTCAAAGGATCGGCTAGCCATGGCCGCAAGTGCAACATGCTTGTAATAACCCCAACACATCCAAACACACATCCACACACACACACACACATCGGTTGAAGGGGATGAGGGTGGATGAAGGGAAGTTGGCGAAACAGACAGTCGACAAATTGCCATTCATATGCAGTTGCACAAAACTCCAAGTGAAACTCTACTATTTTTTCCCCATTTTTCGCCTTTCCCGGCAGTTATTTCTCCTTTTTGGCTGCATGCTGGAACATTATTTTTCGACTTGTGTAAAAAGAACTGGAGGCAAGAGGCCGTAAAGTTAAAAGGGTAAGGGAGGAGGTCGGCGGAAACGGAAGAGAAAATCAGATGCAACTGGAATGGCAGTTGAAACTACGTCATGAATAATTTAAAGCATTTTTTAGCCTGTATTCGATTAGTATTTAAATAAGAAAATCTGAAACAGAAAAACCATTACTACATTTTGAATTTGATGCATTTTTATATACCATTGTATATATTTTTTTTATTTCGGCAGGTAAACTCAGATGAGACTCAGTACATTCGAACGGGTGACAATTTAATAGCATCCCGCCTCAGTCTGAGAGTGCAGCTGCAGGCAATTCACTTTGTGGCCGGCCTCAGTGCCCATGGAAATGGGAATGGTAATGGCAATGGTCTTACAAACTCGCTCTTAACGGGCAGCGGAGGCGGAGGCAGCAGTGGAGGAGGCCTCGTCCTTCGGTGCACGGCACAAATTGGCGATCTCTATCAGGAGTACAAGGAAATCGAGCTAGGCACACCGCAAAAGGATCCGGTGCCAGCCAGAGGTAAGCCACAAAAGCAGTTGCTTCCAGTTGAAAAACACTGAGAGAAAATACCACTCATTCAATTAGACAAGACTAACCACAATTATATTTAATATTATTGATTTTATGAATCATTTTCTGACAGTTTATGTACATTTCATTGGCCATTGCAGTGACGCTGTCATCGGGAACAGGACTAAGCAGCTTCTTGGACTATTTCGCCAAGTCGTCGGCTCCCAGCCATCGGCGGGGGGTGCGTGTGGTCTTGGGCGTGGTCTGCGGCCTGGTCACGATGCTGAGCCTACTGATTAACGGAAGCTAAATGGTGTCGGCTGGGGAGGTCGTGGACTGGAAGTACGTGGACTGGGATGTGAAATGTGTATAGCTTATCGATCAGCGATGGAAATTAGAAACCCGTCGGCCGTAAACTGCATTATTTATCTATGCCGAATGCAATTTAAATTACAAATATAGAAACACCCGCGCAGAGGCAGTGCTATTCCTATTAAGCTCATACACAAATACACACTGGATATTATGAATGTAAATGTAAATATTTGCTTTAATGATGTAAAAGGATAAATGAACTCGCACACACAGGCATACTTACACATGGGCAGGCGACTAATTGTTAATTAATGGATTATTTAATGATGCATAAAATATTGGATAAAATAATAATGTATTATTTGCATTTTGCTTCAATACAAGCGGATATCAACCTAATGTTTAAGTGAAATTAAAGAAAAAACCAAATCGTTGAAACGATTGAAAAAAATAAAAAAATCATAAAAAAGTGTAAACATAAAAAACTGCCAATGTCAAGACAAACCAAATACATTCAAATGAAAATAAACAACCAGTAACAATACAATTTTAATTGTCTTTTAATCATAAATAATCACCTAGGGGGAATTTAAAATTTAACTACGGCCGGAATGAAATCTTTTATTTTATTGTAGATGACCTCATAAACTAAAGATTGTGACATTGCAATCATATATTCGGCAGTATGAGTTTTATGACTTAATCCTTTTGACTGCTTTTAAAGCGAACAAAATTACTGAAAACAAAAAGAAACTAGCCTAGAGGGGAGAGTAATTATAGACTGTCATTTAATTTTTTCATTTATGTTATATAGTCACATCAGTTCCTAGATACTTTTGGGTATATTTAACTGGAGAACTTAAGTGACAGCTTTAAGCTTAGCTGTTTCTGCTGATGACATTCTGTATTGATTGCGGCGGCAAAGCCTCTTTTCGCTTCTCTATCACTTTGCGCTAGCATGTGAAAAATATTCGATTTTGAACGCGTTTTGTTGGCGATTAAAAACGCCACAGCGTAGCAACACAGCATACTTTTCGGCTGTCTGGGGGCGATGTATATATAGTAAACTGCTTGCTAGGATGGCGCAAACAAGCAGTCCATATAATGCAATTAAAATCAAATATATACAGGGCAGGCAGGGCTTCGCGGCATTTAGCTTTGCACTTTCCGAAAAAGTCATTAAAAGATAAAATCGCAAAATCAATTAGCCAGAAACTTTAGCTGGCTGCGACTCGGACTTGGGCTTCCAACTCTTTCAAAGGTCTCTGCCAGGGAATATAAATAGAGATGCCTTTTTGGATTTAGCCATCTTTATGGTTCATGGTAGAAATATAAGCATTTCAGAGCCTAGGTTTCTTCTCTAATTATTATTTTTTTGAGTTTCAAAAGGTATATAATATTATTTAATGTACATAGTACGTTTAGAGCATCTAAGTTAATTTAGTTGGTTAATAAGCATCGTTGAGTGGATAATGGCTCTATAAAACTTTAATAATTATTGTTTGTATATTGCAATGTTTTTAATAATGATATTTTTCCATGCTAGCATTTTATCCATTGAATCCTTTTGCTTCCTCCAGACAACTTAGCTTTTTTTCTCACTAGCCGGCAGCACTGAACCCAACTGTAGCCAAAGAAGGGTGCAAAGTTTGGGCGCCATCTAGCCTGACCATAAATTGCAACACTTTTATCGCCATCCCAGGCCCGCCTGCCGTTGTCCTTGTGTGCCGCCTATTTTTGCTTGGACCGCTACTGATGCCGCTGCTGCTTCTGGTGCTTGCTGCACAGTTGCACAGTTTCCGATTTCCGTTTCCGTTTTGCGGTGGCCGCCTTGGAGCTGCCGCCGTTCGTTGGGCTCGGGTTTTTATTTGCCGCACACTCTCTCGCCTCGGTGCTTGCATAAGTGGGCAAAAATCAGCTTCTTCACTTGGCCATAGAGCACAGAGTTTGCTGTTGTTGCCTTTCACAACATGCCCATGTATTTGGTTTATTGGCAAACGCATTTTTTCATTACTCTCGACTGGCCCGAGGCCAAGTTGCGGCCCCCTGGCCACTGGATATAGATGCCTGATGGTAGATGGCAAATGCATTTGCCTGCATGTTAACGGGCCCGGTCGCCTCATTGGCCACGCCCTCCGGCTAAATGTAGTATGTTCTGGTCGTCCACAGCGCCAGCCGAAGGAGCCAGTGCATAAAGTATTTTTATGCAATTGAAACGAATTGCGGAAAAATGATTTATGCCACAGCATTAAAGCCCAAATTGGTACAGTCGTGAGGAAGCGGCTGTGATGTATGGTTATGCGATACGGTTCATGGAGCGATCGGTTGGATAACATTATCCAAATAACTGGAGAGACATCTTTATGCTTCCATATAAATTTAAGAATAATTATTGTTATTTCTAAAAAGTAAATTCTTAAAAAATGGCTTCAACTCTACGGTGAATAGTGAAACCATCTCTGACATTTACAAGAGAAATTTGCAGAATAATTCATTTTCCCTGAATTTTAATTCACTCAAATAAAGAGAATTTTCTTTTATTATTTCGTTGGGCTCAAGGACACAGTTGGTGTCATCTCATTACAGGTCAATTAATTAATTGAAGCCTACCAAATAGCCGAGAGACCAAGCAATGTAGCCATAAAAGTGAATGGCCCAACAGCTGAGCATACAGAGAATTAAACCCAAACACAGACACAGGCCAGGAAAGAAAATGAATTGCTATAATCACTGGGGCAACAGCAGGAGCAGCCTCTCTCGGCCATCGCAGGACGATGATGGGGAAAACTAAGAGCAGGATATAGGAGGTGAAACGAGAAGAATCAGAGCCAAGCGCCCGGAATGACATATTGGCCAACGAATTTGATTTGGCTGGCAGAGTTCATGGCATTTGACCATGGCCATTTGAATTTGACTTTTAATGGCATACAAATCTGTCAAAGGATACATGGACTTTTGCTTCCCATCACTTTCCCATCGCCGGCATACAATTGCTTCGTTAGTTTTTGAATCGCAAATTCATCGATCCAAATCAGCCAACACAATTTAAGGACTCCAAACGAAATGGTGTTTTAATTCACGGAACCATTCTTATGAATACCGTTCCCGATTTTGCTAATTTAACTAAAGCCGGGTCGATTGGTACATTAGCATAAATTTGGCCAGCCATTGTCATGGGTTGATTTCTGGGCATGTGTCAGGATCCGATTCATGCCATGAATATTTTATTAACATCGGCACGCTTCAACTTTTCATCTAGAATATATATATATATAGATGTATATAAATTTATCCATATATGTCCATGTGAGGTTAAAGGGGGATTTTTTATGTAATCCGGCAACTGAATTGATCAAATGAAATTTTCGCACGAATTTACATTGCATATTGTTCGGCGGTTCTACGTGCAGTTCCCTGACAAATCGTCATTAATAAAGCCTAGATGAGCCTGACTGACTAACTGAGCATGTTTGCACGAGGTGAGTGGGAATTTTTTTTCGTGGACGTGGCAACAATGGCACTTCGTTAGTGCAACAGTAACCGTGACGTACACCAATCAAAATTCAATTTATTTACGCACACAATTTGATTTTGATATTTTTCATGCAATTTTCACGGCGATTCTTTCTTCTGCTCAACATTTTAGTCTACTTTCCACGCCCCACCAGGGAAATAGAATTTAATTGGAATTTCTAGGCCAACACAAAGAAAAAATTAATTATTTGCAAGCTAAAATGATAGCCAATAAGGATTGTTGGTGGCTAAAACTAAAAATTTAATTAATATTATTCTATAACGCACAAATTACATGGCATAAATACCATTACCAAAAATGGCCAACCAGCTAATTACCCAACATAATTTGTTTTATTTGTTACCAAATAAAATGAGCACAGAAAAAACACCGTAACGATGGCAAAAATGTATTATCATAAGCAACCAATGTAATATATATACTTAAATGTATGTACGCTCATCGATATTGGTAGTTTTTTTCTCGAAAAATTAAATGTAATTTAATAAACCAAAATTGCGCATTCATGTCTCTTGTTTGCGATGGCGGCTTACAAATATCTGTGTATATATTTGCATTAGTAATTTGCATTTAATTTCGTTATATGCTAATTTTAAATTATACCCCGACTATACTCTACGACAGTGAATGAATGCTGAGAGCATCACGGTGGAAGGCGTTTTAATTAAACAGAAATAAATACAAGCTCGCTGCACTATCGCCGCAGATAAAAAAAAAACCAGACCTGATCGCTCCCAGATGCTGCAGATGCCACAGAACCGCAACATTTAAGCGCCGCTTAAATCGGCCATCAGCAACCTGTCAAACGGAAGCACTTGTGCTCACTTCGCCATGGGACTCACGATTACGATTTAAAATGGAATAACGTTGAAAAATTTTCCAGTCAGAAGAGGCCACAAGGGTAATCCAATGTTTTATATTGAAAATAATGGAAAATTTTTAAGAGTTCCAGCCAAATTTTTAAAATGTCTCTGCTTTAGAATATTATGAATATTGACAAAGGTATTGCCCTTGCTTCGGGCCATATTCCATACTTCCATACAAATTTCCACACTTTTTAAAAGGAGCCGCTGGAATATGCGACAAAAGATATAAAAAATATTTAGTTTCTAACTCTAAATTGATACAGAATTGATAGAAAATTAGTTTATGGACTTCCGCTTAAGAATCGGATACGTATTGGGAAAAATATCTAAATATATAAATGTTGGCCATATTGTTCCTCCCTCCAAGCAGTTTCCACACTTTTGAAGGGGGCTCACCAGAAAATAGGACGAAAAATCTAAAAAATTATTTGTTTCTAGGTTTTAATGCAGATTGAGAGAGCATCGATCTACAAATCTTTTAAGGTATTCCGCTTAAGAATCGGATACATATTGGTAAAAATATAGCCCCCAATGTGGGCCATATTGTCCCTCCAAGCAGCTTCCACACTTTTGAAGGGGGCTCACCAGAAAATAGGACGAAAAATCTAAAAAATAATTTGTTTCTAGGTTTTAATGCAGATTGAGGGAGCATCGATCTACAAATCTTTTAAGGTATTCCGCTTAAGAATCGGATACATATTGGTAAAAATATAGCCCCCAATGTGGGCCATATTGTCCCTCCAAGCAGTTTCCACACTTTTGAAGGGCTCACCAGAAAAATGGACGAAAAATCTAAAAAATAATTTGTTTCTAGGTTTTAATGCAGATTGAGGGAGCATCGATCTACAAATCTTTTAAGGTATTCCGCTTAAAAATCGGATACATATTGGTAAAAATATAGCCCCCAATGTGGGCCATATTGTCCCTCCAAGCAGTTTCCACACTTTTGAAGGGCTCACCAGAAAAAAGGACGAAAAATCTAAAAAATAATTTGTTTCTAGGTTTTAATGCAGATTAAGGGAGCATCGATCTACAAATCTTTTAAGGTATTCCGCTTAAAAATCGGATACATATTGGTAAAACCCCCCCCGGGGGCCCTTCCCCCCCCCCCCCCCCTTTGGGGCCCCCCCCAAAACCAAAAAAAAAAAAATATTTTTTTTTTTGGTTTTATGGAGGATGAGGGGGACCACCCTCCAAATCTTTAAGGTATTCCGCTCAAAAATCGGATACATATTGGTAAAAATATAGCCCCCAATGTGGGCCATGTTGTCCCTCCAAGCAGTTTCCACACTTTTGAAGGGGGCTCACCAGAAAATAGGACGAAAAATATAAAAAATAATTTGTTTCTAGGTTTTAATGCAGATTGAGGAAGCATCGATCTACAAATCTTTTAAGGTATTCCGCTTAAGAATCGGATACATATTGGTAAAAATATTGCCCCCAATGTGGGCCATATTGTCCCTCCAAGCAGCTTCCACACTTTTGAAGGGGGCTCACCAGAAAATAGGACGAAAAATCTAAAAAATTATTTGTTTCTAGGTTTTAATGCAGATTGAGGAAGCATCGATCTACAAATCTTTTAAGGTATTCCGCTCAAAAATCGGATACATATTGGTAAAAATATAGCCCCCAATGTGGGCCATGTTGTCCCTCCAAGCAGTTTCCACACTTTTGAAGGGGGCTCACCAGAAAATAGGACGAAAAATCTAAAAAATAATTTGTTTCTAGGTTTCAATGCAGATTGAGGGAGCATCGATCTACAAATCTTTTAAGGTATTCCGCTTAAGAATCGGATGCATATTGGTAAAAATATAGCCCCCAATGTGGGCCATATTGTCCCTCCAAGCAGTTTCCACACTTTTGAAGGGGGCTCACCAGAATATAGAACCAAATCGAACTTTTCACGATAATGCCTGCAGTGGCCCTACGTACCTTAATAGAGCACAAGACTTGTATAAAATCGTAAAAAAAAGCGTCCCAATATAGACTTCATCGACCGCATTGTCATAATCTTTGAAAGGCAGTCGTTCGTTGTCTGGTGGGCAAGTGTTGACAGTTAATGCACGCAAAGGTGTCAAAAGGAGAAAACCAAAGGTCCGCGGGACTGGCGAGTTTCAGTTCCGAAACAACTGATGCTGCGAAGCATTTCAAAGCTTTTAATTTGAACACCTGCAGGGGGAAGGGATATCTGCACTGCAATAAATATTCTTTAGAATTGTGCATTATAAGGTAATTTTGCAGTATTAGTTGTTAGGGAAAGTCTAGTTTGAGTATTTCTTTCCGTGTTGCAGCTTCCGTAACATCACTTAGTCCCTACAGTTGTCTCCGCCCGACGTAAATTCCACAGTCAGAATGCCTAATTGTGGCATGAGCACATGCCCACGCATACTGTCACACCGCTGCAGAGCATGCAGGTAACATTCAGGTAGGTAAGCTCATTACGCATACGCCGTGTGACAGCCAAGCAAACAATGCCAGCACGCTGTCGCCGAAGACAGCAGCAGCATCCATTGCAGTTCCAGATGCAGCAACAGCACCACGGCCAACAACACCAACATCAAATGCAGCAGCGGAGGCATCAGCAACAACAGCGGCATAACCACATCATAAACGTTGCAACCGCAGTTGCACGCATGAATTAAGAATTCCACAAAAGTAACTGTAGTGCAGCAAGTGTAATTGCCGGGGACTTTGGCTTCCAGGATGGGCCAGAACACGTACAAGGCTCTGCCTGGCCCCGCTCCAGTTTTGCCTGTCCGTGTTTACCTGCTGCGCTGTCGGTGTCGGCGGCTAACCTTTAGCTGAAGTTCAACACTGTTGCAGCTGCACTCGGATGCTGCATGGTATATGAGGTATGATGTGTGCTGCATGCTCGATTCTGGATGCTGGATCCCAGCTATTTATCATGGACAATGTCAGCCTGTACACTCACGAAATTGAATTTCCCGAAGATTGTGAGGAACACTGAATGAAGAACCAAAAACCAAACCTTAAAAGAGGCACAGGTGGGCTTTATGAAACATAAAATATTTTCAAATATTACAGTTACTTCTTAAGAGATTAATTATACAATTTCGAATTGAGTCCTGACTTTTAAATACTTGATTCGAAACTTAAGTTTAACTTACTAACCCCAAACTAAAGTCTGCGTTACGTCAATGCAAAGTTTGCGGTCCTACCTCCGGTGAGATTTAGAATTAAATTTATAAGCAGGAACTCGCCTGCCATGCCTAAATCAATTGCAATTCTCAAAAAAAATTCAATTGCCAATTGTCAATGTTATTTTATTTGCGCGCCTTTCCGTTGACTATAAATTTATCTGGTCACTTGCGGCAGCAGCAGCAGCAGCTGCCAGCCTCGACTCCCGACAGTTTGATACCCAATTTGTACAAATCTCTAAATATAAAGGAATGTCCTAAGCAAAGGTCCTGGCAAAGAAACCTAGAAATTTTCATTCTACAGTATGTGACCACCAGGATGTGCTGGAGAAATAAAAAAAAGCAGCTAAAAAACATTGGCCGCAAAAGTCTCCGGCCGCAGTAAATTCAGCCGTAAGGACATAGCAAAAACAACAACAATAATAACTTCATTTCCGTGACTGGAAAACGCGCGTTGTCCTGCAAAGCAGTGTGTAACATCGTCCTCCCAGTGATTTAGCCCTCAGTAATTGTTTTTTTCGTACCTCCTTTTACCGTGTGTTGCTTTAAAAAATGTGAAACATTTCGGTTCATCTCTTATTTATTCCTTTTTCTAAGACAACGTTGGTATAAATATTTGTATCTCTTGTACACACAAGGCCAAGAACTTGCTTTTTATTTGCGGTTTGCTTCCGCTTTTCCACTGAGCTACTTTGGCCTTCCCAAATCGGATTTACGCACTTTATTCAATTAAAGACCGGGACTGCACTCTCCCGAAATTGTGTAATAGAGCCATGTCAAATTTAATTTGACAAGGATGTGAAAAGGTACTGGAAGCTTTTGTGTTTGTCGGAAGATAAAGAGCCATAAGGAATAACCTGATTTATACGAATAAGCTAGGCATCAAATTTCTAAAAACTATCCTTAAAGCTACTAATTTTTGATTGAAATTCTGTGGCTTTGTCTTATGTAATTTTTTCGCCAAATCTTGCAATTTTCTTTAAAATTCTTTGACTTAGAAAAGTCTCCTCCACTAATTGTAAACTTATTTTCCAGACTTCTGGCGGAACAGAGAAAATTATGCGTAGAACCTGACGGGAGGCCTTATAAATTATTTCTACATTCAATTAAGCGAAGCTTTAGAATTTCATTGCCAATGCTTGAGATTATGTAAATGAGAAAATCTACAAGCACACACATTTTTGGCAAGACGAGCACTTGTGCAAATTAACAAAATTCCAATCGCACTTCATTAGCAGAGGAAAATTTGAATGGGAAAGATGGAAAGGGAGAATGAAGCATGTGTGGTGTTAACTATACAATGGTGGGTGGTTGGGTGGTTAAGTTGCCTTTGAATCCGTGGTGGGGGCCATGCACATTTTCCAAATTAAATGTCGTGAGAGGAAGCCCCTGATAATGACGGCAGCGAGCTTCTAAATTATCATTTAAATTTTTATTTAACTGGAAATTCTTGCATCGAGTTTGTTTACAGAGCTCCTAAGCATTTTATAGGAACGGTTCTAATTACTTTATATAGCTCGCATCTACACATCGTTAAATATTTTTACAAAACTTGAGTAATGTTTGGCTAGCCAGGAAGGTACATAAATATTAAAACTAGTGCTCCAACCGCAAAAATTATCATTTTTTTGTTCGAGCAAAAGGTGCATAAAATACTAAATGCTCTTAAAAATATTATGCGGTTGCCTTTGCCCCATTGACGGCTGCCAGGAAACGATGTGCGGTTGGGATATGAGATTCAATAGCTTGGTGGCTGGGTGGCCACCGCAGGCTGCGGATGTGTGCGCCACAACTTCACATATTGCCCCTGGCACCACTAAAATATTATTTCATGAAATTTGCTTAAGGATGCAGCATCAGCATCACCATCGGCATCAGGCTGTGGCAGCCAAAAAGTTTGCTTATCCTTGAAAGTTTATTTTGTGCCGGAAATAAACAAAATTGCGCTCGTTTGCCGCCCCACATGAGTGGGCTGGGTGTAGTTGGAGTGGCAATTCCGATGGTGGTGCAAACCCAAATGCATCATCATATTAAAAGGTGGTGCGAACGGAACAGCTGACAGCCGCCAGCGGGTAGATGGGTATGGAAAAAGCAAACAGGTGTGGTAGCACAGGTGTAGTTTCTTTTATTGGCTTCTTAAAATCTTTAAGAAGTCTCAACAGTTTTAAATTTTTTGACACATTTTCTTAAAGGTTTTCTAATTTAATCTTATTTATACTTTCATATATATTCTAAGGACTAAGTACTCAATCTATTCTTTCTTAAAAATAACTAAACGAATTGGGCAATACACATGGAAACAGCTTTGTTTATTTTAACGCCATCCTTAGTTAAGTTAAGCCCTTGTTTAACTTGTCATTACCAGGAAAATACATTGTCCACCTTTTTCCCAGTGCGTCGGCTATCGTATTTGACAACGTAGGTTGGCCTTGGCAGGACCTCTTCAAAAACTCAGGACTCTTCACTCAACAGCCGGCGGCGTCTGTTCGCCAGGCCAACTAAAATAAATACACACAATGTTGTAATTTAGAAGAATATTTGCACAGCAATTATTTTTGTAGCAGTGGCCGCAGTCTCAGTCTCAGCCTCAGTTTCCGTCGCAGTCAAGCGGTAACAAGGCCAAAAACAAAAGTGAATTGCCGTCCCAAACGCGGACCGGGACAGGATCCACTGTCGAGTCCAGTTCAGTTGAGCCCGGACAGAGGCCAGGAGCCACTGTGAAAACATTTAATTGTTATTTTTACCAAATGAATGGCAAACGGCCCGCAGCACACGACACAAATTGCGGTGTGCTCTTGGGAAGGAATGGAAATGGGATGGGAAATGGGTTGACTCCAAGCTGGGGTCGGGTTTGAGGTTTTGAGAAGAACCTCCAACCACCAGTCGGGGACAGATGGACCACGAACCCTAACGCATCTGCCATCTTTCATGCCTGGGCTGACACACACTCAAGAAAATTAGTTTAATAAATGTCAGCCTATTATATAGAAATGAATTCAGATATAGTCAATTTTAAAAGAAAATTTAAGAGATTCGAAATTTTATTACATCTCCATACCTATTACTTTTTAGAGAGTATAATGTTTGAATATGTATATCTTTATAATAAAAACTAAAATCATAAAATTAAAATCTTAACATAATTCTTTTGTTTGCGTTATGTGTCCTGTAAAAAAAATAATAATTCCCAGTGTATTTTTTCTGTACTATCGTTTGACAAAGCTGCATTGTTGGCTCGACCTGCGGCTGTGTGAAACGGATTCAGGCGAGTTCGCCAAGTGAAGCACTCCATTGCGTGCCCTGTGCCATATTTTTTCCACTAATTAAAATAAACAAAATGCCAGAAACCACCAACTGGGCAAGCTCGCACCGCACATCTACATTTGTATCTAGGATGCGTCAGGACAGGAAAGTCAGTTTGTCGGCGGCAGCGGTTGTTTGTTAGATGTTGAAAGTGGCACAAGGTTGAACGGGGCAACCACAATGGACGGCAAACAGAGGATAATGGTGACCTGTCCTGCCATTGACATGCTTCTGACCATATCAATGCCTCTCATATCCTGTCCGGGATCTCTGTCCAAAGCATTATCTCTTTAAAACACTTAAATCAACAACTCATTCTATCAAATTGTAAATGGTTTGAAAAGAATATTTATTTATTATTAATTTAACAATAAATTGTAATAGTTGATAATCTTGTTTAAATAAGCGAACTTTAAGGCATACCATTAATAATTATTATAAGAGTATAAATATTTTCAAATAAAATGTTCTCAAATATACTGGAAAACCGATTGAAAAATGAAAGCAACAACAGAAAATTAAATTCTACTCTTCGGGGCAGCACTTTTACAACAGTTTCACATAATGATTTTAATAACAACTTTTTAATTGCTTATTCATGTACCGCTGGGGAAAAATTTCTGCCGGACCCAGGTCCATGTTCGGAGGGGCCGCATTTTAGCCATGACCCATTCTCAAGCGGACCCCTTAGACGAACCCCCCCCCACGATCTTCACTGGCATAAACTTTTGCTTTTTAAATGTTTCTTTATTAGTTGCTGTAATTGTTTTTTGTTTCGGCGGGGAAAATGGGGAATCGGTGGACGAAACAGGGATTCAACTCCGATGCGGTGGGGCCTGTGGTTCTGCCCGATTGTTTGTGGCGCCTGTTGTTGCTTCATCAAAGAAATCGAGACTTGAGACTGGAGTCCTCAGCCTGGCGTTGAAAAGTTTGCGCGAAATGCAGCTGCAACAAAGTTTTTGGCAAGAAATAGCAGAAAACATTTCATTGTTCTGTTCTTTTTCCCCAAAACGGTTGTTTTGTCTTATTTTATTTAAGTTTTTGGTTTTGCTGTACGTGCGTTTTCAGTTTTTGTTTTCGTCTTTAGTAAACACACCGGAAATGCTCCAATTTTGTGTTGCGTCACTGCGGAAATGCTCGGCAGTTGCAGAAAAAGCCATGAAAAACTTTATTTTGTATATGTATACATACATACATTTTTGTTAATCTCTGTAACCTATTACAAAAATTTAAATAAGTCAAATGGGTCTAAAACAGAATAATTTTGTATATATTATATACATATAATTTTTTAAAGCTACATAAAAGTTTATTTTAAGATTCAAGTAATTTTATTTCCATCATAATTTTGTTTGGCTTTGAAGCTATAACTATTTTTTTCTAATTTCTTTAGATTTTTAAATTTTTATTCGGACTGTTGGATAAACTGCGGCAAGACACTCAGATATGTATAACTATATATACTTATTTGCAACAAAACAAAAATTGCTGTAATTTGCGCCATTGTTTTGCTGTCAGGCCAAAAGTTTCTTTTGCCCAAAAACTTTTGGCCACAACAAAAATAGTCAAAACCAGACGATGCAAACCAACACCTAAAACCAAAAAAAACAAAAGTTAAACTAAGAATACGAATTATAACAAAAATGTATAAACGGAAATGTGTATCATACCTTTGGCATCTTAATATAAAATACCCTATTATATGAGTTATTTTCCGACTGGACTCCCGATTTTCAGCTTATCCATATTTTTCATGAAGTCTATCAATCATCAATAAAATAATACACACCTTTTAAAAATAAACATAAGATTGCAGTGCACAACACTTTGAGCGATTAGTCAATAGATTTTAGGATTCATTCACATATATCGTGTACATATAAGATCCGGCTCCTTCCGAAGATAACATTTTGAATATTATTTTAAGTATAAGATTTTAAATCGCTCTAGCAACTGTTTGAAGTCTTCGGTCTTAGCCTATGTGTCGTATACACAATGTGGCTTGGCACATTTCGATGACAAGCTGATAACAGTTTAGCACAAGTTAATTGCCGAAAGCAAACAATCAAGCTGCCAAGTCAGCAGGGGCTAAGACGTGCACCGCCGGAGGGGATGCGTTGGGGGGATAGTCGCAATCGCATATCCATGTATTAACACAGTGGGGATCAGGTGATGGACGGCGGCCATGATGTTGACATGTGTTACTAAACTGGAGCGCACAAATCGATGGCCAACAGCAACCGCTACAGAGACGTTGGCAGGGAATGGAGGAATACTTGAAGGAGCAGGCACAGGCCACTCGACACATGCCACCACGGGCAACAGCAACAACGGCAATACCAACAAAATCCAGCAGCATCGAACACCAACAGCTCATTAGATTAATGACGTTGGTAATGGATTAGCGAGCAACGAAGGCGACACCAAACGGACACTGCCCGGTAGAGTACAGACGGCAGAGGACGGTCGACAAGCGACAAACTACAAACGACAGGCGACTTTGTCGTCGACGTCACTTTGTCTGAGCTGGCATCCAAACAGCAGCCCGTAATTAGTGCCATAGGTCCCATTGAGGATCATGGAGGGAAACAAGACGCTTCCAACTAGCCCACAAACAACATAATGTGGCACAGAAAAAAAAACATCAGGCATAGAAGAAAAATGACATTTTATTTTATGTACTTTTTTAAGAAATAATTATAATATAATTAACGTGTTATATAATATTACGGTAATATAACGAGATTTCAAATTAAACAATATTATGTGTTAGCTAAAGACTCTTCATTTTGTATGCAATTATGAAAATTCAATTTGCTCAATTGAAATTATTGCTCCACCTCCAACGTAACCCCATAATCAAGTAAAAACTTTGCAATTATATTAAGCGACTTTCTTTAAATGGACATCTGACAGGCATTTATCTAAAATGTCTTGCCAACATAATATATATGACTTCCATAACCTCTTAAGAAAATTCAAATGAATTAGTACTGTCCGAACCTTTCAAGAGTGCAGAAAAAGAAATTCAAATTAAAATGAAGATTTTTAAAATGATTTCAATACTTTCTCTACTTTGTTTACTAGCCAAAGGAAGTGAACGTGACCAGTTTAAATTTCTTAACAAGCTTCTTCGTTTAATTCAAAAAGAGGAAGAGGTTAAGAATTTAATAACATTCCAACACAGCCGCAACAAGAATTGTACACTTCAAAACTGGAACCCCCGCAGAATTCCAATTCTACGCTCAAACGAACTAGGAAGCATTGATATGAGATGGAATTTTAGCAGACTTTCTTTAGCCTTGGTCTGTATAGATATTGATTTCGACCTAGAAATCTTATCGGTAGTAGGAAAATCTTTCAACCTAATGCGGCAAGAACGAATTATTTTGTGGTTGCAACGAAAACCGTCGGAAGAATTTTTTAAGGATCTATGCGATTTAGCCGAAGAATTGAAATTGGCAAAAGTGCTGATATTGGAAATGGATGATAGTGCCAGTGGAATTAGAAGCTTTTATCGGATGAATCCATTTCCCAACCCGTATTTTACTGCAATAAACTTTAACTTTCAGACTTTTAAAGGATCGATCTTCAATGATAACTTGCATAAATTTCAAGGAAGAAGAGCCATTGCGAAAGTTGAACTCGATGATAACACCCCATTAGATATTTCTAATCGTTTGGCTCAAGTAGAAAACGAAATAGTCAGTTCGTTTGCCAACCAGTTTAACTTGAGTCTAAAAATTATCAAAGAAAATGGCACAAGTAAGTTTGACTTTCTGATAAGTGATTACAAATTTATTACTAAAGACCAGTATGCCAACGTGATCGACTTCTCTAATCCATACGTATCGAGCTCTTTGATAATTATTGTTCCTTGTGGAAGCGTGCTGAGCATGATGAATGTCTATGAAAAATTGGACATTAAAACCTGGTTTGCTTACCTAATGTGTGTGTATTGCTCCTTTGTGGTGGCCGAGGCCTTTATCATCTGGGTAAACCGTCGCATATCCGGAGATCGTCGTCTACCAAACCTAATTCAACTATTAAACCTTCGAGCAATCCAAGCCATTTTGGGCCTTTCCTTTCAAGCCAACAGGCGGGCCAGCTTTTCACTCCGGCAACTTCTTTTGGCCATCAGCATTTTCGGCATGATCTTCAGCAGCTTTTTCAGTTCCAAGTTAAGTGCCATGTTAACAAAGCCATTCTGCCATGCTCATGTGAAAAATTTTGAAGATTTGCAGCAAAGTGGATTGACAATTTTAGCGAGTGAGGACCAGTATACCTATCTTAAAACTGATATTGAGCCAGAGCTCACTAAAAAATTTATTTCAAATACAAAACGGATGAATAATTTAAAGCGGACGAAGTTAGTCATATCATTCAATAATAGTTATGCTTATATAATGTATAGTTCAAGGTGGTCATCTGTGGATGCATATCAAAAGTCAACTGGACGAAAAGATCTATGTTCATCAGAAGATCTCACTATAATCAGCAATATGCCAAGAGCACACCCACATCAAATCAACTCGATTTACAAAAAGGCACTCTCCTTTTACCAGATGTTCTTTTACGAGGCAGGTTTTATTTCCTATCATGAAAATCATATTGTGCCCTTTTTAAAACAAAAATTCAATATACCCGTCACTAAAAAAACGGAGCAACATGCTATTCCGTTGACCTTTGCGCATTTCAACTGGTTATGGATTTTGCTGCTATTAGGATACTTCATGGCGTTAGTAACATTTCTTGTAGAGATCTATGTACACAAAAAAAACATTGTAAGCTCTGGAATCCAACAAACCACAATCATAGAACACCAAATCATAGAGGTGTAGATGATGATTGTAAAATTTTGAATATTGAAAAATATGTAATTCGCACGAAAATTATTTCATCTTCACAAAATCTCATTTCAAAAATCTCTAAAGTAAAACTTGAAACAAACATTATAATATTATAATCATTTTAGAATATTAACCATATATTTGTTATGAAATGTGTATGTCTATTATATTATCAATTTACAAATCTTTGCGAAACTATTTAAATGTTAATCTGCTTTATTAAATAAAACTTCATGTTGTTACAAAAAAATAAACAAATTATTGGTTTGTTTTTATATATACAGGCCTATACAAAGGCCCGAAGAAAATTTAATTTTTTCTTTTAAGCATCTTTGAGCGTATTGATGAAAATGACAACTTATCCACTGACCAATTTGCCATGACAATGTTCTGTTTAATATCAATAATAACTTAAGCATCTTTTGAGTTCTGTTCTCCTTTGCGACAATGTGCGCTGCATTTCAATTAGGCCGCATCGGCCGGTTCTTCCACCACAGAAACCTTAACAGTTAAATGTGAAAATACAATTGTGTGTAACGGCGGGTTTGTGCGGCTTAATGCTCTGCTTTTGCTTGTTTTTAAGGCTAATTTGAATAAATGCCAAAAGGGAGATCTCGGAAAAAACAACGCTTGACATGCGGTTACCCTAGATGCTAAAATTAAAACAATAACTATTTAATTTCACCTTTCATTTTCTATAAAGTAATAAAATACAAATCAGTCAACATTTTTCATAAAATTTATATTTATCTAAAAAAAAATTTTGTATATGCTTCACTCATAGAGGGTATTCAGAATTAAGAAGAAAAAAAACATTTGTAACTTAGTTTTTGCCCCACTTCTTTGGCAACGAGATTTGCATTCTGAACAGGCTATAATAACAACAATACGAGTAGGCTTTGACATCCTCTCATATTTTAGCCAGAATTAATGCTCGACAGGCAATGAGAACTTAAGTGATTTTGGTTGTAAGCTAATTGAGAGCTTTGGCAACTGGCAGCTAAATGTCAGATTGTCCAAATCCTTGCACCGCTTCTGCATTAAGGAATGCAAAATTAATGCCAACTGAATTTGTCAAAGCTCCTTTCCATTAAAATGTACTTATATTTTGCAAGAAGTTTATTTTAAATTTTATTTTATCTGGGATTGAGCCCAATACCTTTAGCTCCAGTTTCTTTATGTGCACACTTGCTGCCACACTCCCACACCTGAGAATCCGGCCAATTTGTCTGTCACTTCAATTGAAGCCGGCATATGGAACGCGTGCCAGTGCTTCAAACCCGATTCTAAGGCCTGGCCCAAAGGCTTAGCCGCACTTCGTATGTTGCAGATCTTGATATGGCAATTGAAGTGCAGCTCACGTTGCGCTTTTTTTTTAATCGACGCTAGTTTTTTGTTGCTCCCGCTGTCATATTTTACTTCTGCGAACTGCTCCTGTCCGCGGTCCACTGTCCACTGTCCACTGTCCGGTAACTCCTGTCCGCCGACTACTGGCGTTTTCGCATTCAAAATGTCATGTTGTCAATCGCCTGGACAACTGTCTGCTGCACAAGTGCCGCTTATGTGCGGTCTGTAGATGAGCATAAATTACGAATGCCAAGGAGTGCGAAGTGGAAGCAGCGGGGGCGCCTTCATTAAATGTGCAACAGTTTTTTACCCATTCATTTACTGTGAGGCACACACCGCATACACCAATACGGGGCAGGAGCTGGACGAGCCACGGCGACGACGTCGAGTTATTTGTAGCAGGATGTAGGTCGGGATCGACCTTGAGAATCGGAATTAAGGCTGAAATTGAAAGCGGTGTCAACGACGCTGGGTGTGTCTGCCTCCATTACCAGATAAAAGATAACGATTATATGAAACGAAAATCTATATTAAATTATTCATTTGACGGTTATCACCTGAATTAAATTGCTTAGAATTATTGAAATGGGACATATCTTTGCTTCAAAAAATATTTCCCAAAGGGCTCCAATTTTATTCAACGTAAAATAATATTGCCGTTCTAAAAAAAGCTGTGAAGCAAATAAAAATGGCCATTTAAAGTTCATTGGCCACGGAAGAGCTATTGTTTGCGAATAAAGCATTTTTTAAATTTCGCATACACTTAATACTTTTTATACCTTCTCTATTCAAAAGGGGATGACTATTTTTGAAAAAATAGTATTGTAAAAATTAAAAATAAAATTTTAAATAAATTTCCCAAGAAGCCTAAAATCAGAAAAACAAATAACATTTGTTTTGAAAAGAAAACTATTTCTTATAAAAAAAAGAGAATAGGTCGTTCGGCTTTTAAAACACAACTATTAGCTCTGATTTTAATTTATTTATATAACTGTTTATTTATAGTTTTTTTTTATAGTTTCTCCTTTTAAATCCCTGGGCGTGAGAAAAGAAAACAGTTTCAAAGATCAAAGCATACTTGGCAGATCACTGACACCTAGGTGTCCCCTGAGATATCTATTTAAATTTATCTAGCCCCGATCCCACCTAGGCAGAACTTTCCCGCCAACAAAAAAGAACCTAATGATAAACTTGCCAAATTTTACGCACGTTTAACAAACCAACATGAAAATGAAACCTGAATCCCGAAACCCAAAAAAATCACAAAAATTGGCCATAAAAGTTGTGTTATTGCCCATGTACACACATCTTCCGCGAAGAATTCTCACATATAAATTGCTCGAAATTAAGCGAGCCAGAGCCCGAGCCCAAACCCCAAAAGGGGTGAACTGGCGCAAATAAAATCAAAAAAAAAAAAAAAAAAACTCCAAATGCGAAAGTAAATGAATGCACGTCGCGTCGTATGTGAACGCACCCCGTTCTGGACTTTCTCTTTTCAAAAGCGTGTAAATAACATTTTTATTATATTTATAACATTTATGTAAAGTTCCCGGACGAGCACCCACAGCCCTGCCACGCCTCCTTTGCGTGTATGCTTGTGGGGGCGACACCAAAGCAGGTGTGACACTTTTTTATTATTTCAGTTTCGGTTTTTTTTTTCGCTCGCGTTTTACTGACCCACTTATCACGCGGTGCGGCATCAGAATGAAGTGGCAGTGGTGCTGCCAAGGTTTCCTCCTGGCAACAACAACTCTCACCCACGACCGAAAGAGGGGGATGGGGCAACCACCGGCGAACGAGATAGGCTGATATTACATATACGTCATATAAAGAGCAAAAGCAACTGTGCAAATATTTTTATGCGAAACGCTCTGGTGGAACAATGGCCAGAGACAGTGGGGCAGTGAGGTTAACAAGCTACAAGCAAGCAGGAAATATACATATATCCACACGCTGTTAGAGAGAGAAAGCCATATAGTGGGGGAGAGTGAAAGAACAAAAGAATGGAGCCCACATTTCGTAGGCCATGAAATTGTCAACGAATGTGAAATTTTAAATAAAATGATGAATTTATGGGAGTTTCTGTCGTCAAACGTGCGAGAATTTCAAAAAGCAAATCAACTCGGTTTGGAACGCGTTCGGTTGCCAGGCGTGCATCTTTCAGATACTTTACTTGTTCCCCCCTTCTACCATCCCCCCTTTGTGCATTTTATCAGAAGGGACTGAACAAAAAACAAGTGGAAGTCATCCATTGAAAGGCAAACAAACAAATTTGCCGAAAAAATACATGCGAATATTCTTCTTCAACATTGACTTAACCCAAATTTCAAGAGGGAGAGAGGCGGCTCGGGGGATTGCATTTACAGTTAGCCGAGAACCTAAAGACATAAGAAGGCTATATGCAAATACGGATAAAATATATATCCGCCATCCGTCCGGGAAGACAAACACATGTAAATCAGATCAAATCACTGCTTGGCGGCCAAAGGGACGGATTACACAACTCGCTGTCAATATAACTTACGGATGGGTTTGCTGCAAAAAAAACTTTAGCTTTTTCCGCCACCGTCTTTCATCCCTCAACCGCTGACCAACGAGATGGTGATTACTGTCCTGGTAATGACGATCTGCTTGTGTAGCCGCTGTGCCAACAATAATAAAGCATCCAGTCCAGCTACCACTTGCCACTGGCTCCTTTCCCCATGATAATTTTATCAGCACTGAATTCAAATTGATTCTGCGGATTCAGCTCGCTTCCAATTAGATTTCTTGTCGGCAAAATTAATTATTCGTGCACATTTCAATTAAAGCTGGGAGGGAACTGCTCTGACTACTTAGCAGTTAGAAGGTCACTCTTGCTCCCAAACACAATTAACTTGATTTTTTGCCCTGCAGTCAAAATCAACTTAAATTGTTATGGCTTTTAATATCAAGTATACGCTGGGTGTGAAGTGCCAAAAGAAAATTCAAACGTGAGAAGAAATATAAAAAATGTACAATACTCAAAAGAAAATGGTTTAGGCAATTATTTTAAAATTGCAAATAATTCTAGGCATAGCTTATTCTGGCAAACAAAAGGTATGTTTTCTATTTATGTAGGATTATTTTCAGTGTAGAGATTTTAGATATCTCGGCATTTGCATGACGACAGCCAGCACCAATGACGACGACGATGACTCGGACGCTCTGCAAGATTTATTAGCGCATTTGACTTGATTTAGCTTGTTTATGTTTTTGCTGGGCAAAACTTATGGCCGAGCATTATGGCCACAAAATGGACATCGAAGTTGTAGCTCCCTGGCTACCTGGTGACTGGTGGCTGCCACACGTTGCGTGTGCAGAGGTGTTTGTTGCAACACCAGAACAGCAGAGATGAGAGCCAACCGAGTGGAACCTTCGTTTGCCTGATGTGCATCATAAATTATTTTGATGTGCGTTTTAGTTGTTCCCGGCTCCTGCTACTCCAAGTCCTGGCCCAGTGCTGTCAAGTCTTAGAAAAGCGAGCTAAATTAAGTATACGTAGGAAGCAATATTAAGTATACGTAGCCAATTAATTTGTAACTCTTTTTGAAACTGGAAGGACTATGAAGTCTATATATTAAAGACTTGACTCCTTAGAGACAAGAAATACAGCTAGTGGACGTCAAATATAGTTTTAAAGTCATACCTAGCTGCCTTTAAAAACTGCCAAATGATCACCACAGCTGCTGTTCAGGTTGCTGAAAAATCTGATTGGTGCCGAGCTGGGAAAGCTCAGGTGGGTGGTTGTGGGGCAGGTGTTAAATGTCTTGTGCAAAGTGCTCTACATAAATCGACGACAGATGTGTGCGCGTGTGTGTGGGTTTTGGTGGTGGGGGGCTGGCCTGACGAGATGCGACTTTAAATGACAATGACTCATTTAAATGATCGGTATTTGTTGGTCCCGTCACCCCAAAAAAGCAAATGTCCTTTGAATAATGTCCAGTCCGTACTTTGATTTGATTTTCTTCTCAAGCGTCCATGAAAAGAGCAAGCAAACAAATTAATGAGCATTCGGTGTCAAAAGCGATAACAATGGCTCCCGAAAGTGTCCCCTGTCCGTGGCAGACACAACAAACTAATCCTTTCGTCTTGCATAAAACCATTAAGGTCACCTCATGTCGGGAGCCGTTGTTGTTGCTGCTAATGTTCGTGTCTTGTAGGTTGTCAGTGGCGAAAACAAAAACTCGAGCGAGTGCAGCGTCATTCATCACAAACAAAACAAAACTTGAGTCTGAAAATGGGAAGTTGGAGGTTGCACTGAAGGAAATTTAAGAAAAATGCACAATTCGTGGAAGTAAGTTCCAATTTCTTGATATTAAGACATAAAATAAAGAAGTTTAAGCCTAAATCAAAATATATTCTGTACATATCTTTGAATCTTTAATCTAGTGTATACATAAAATGCAGTCTGATATTTTATGCAATTTTAACAATTTAAATAAATTAAAGTGTTCTATTTGTCAACTACTTGTATTACTTTCAAACCCAAAAACAAAATGTTTATTTGAAATGTTAGCTATAGATACTTGATTGCGTTTTTTCCAAAGTGTGAGGATAAACCAGGACAACGCTCGTTCCTGCACTTAAATGTCGAGCAACGAACCCAGAGACAAAAACGGGCCCAACTTACCACTCACAGCCCCCTATCCCATCCTGGCTCCTGGCAGGTCCTTTGTTTTTGCCACATCCGCATCCTCCGGACCACGCCCACTGCCATACTTGGACGCCCCCATCCGCACCTCCGTTGGTAGCGGCAGCGCAGCTCACTTAAGCTGTCTCATGCATTTCGTTTGGCCGCACACAAACACAAACACAAACACAAGAACAAGGACAAGCACAAAAACATTTTGTTCCTCTGCCCCGGCAAAACTGTTAAAAAATTAAAATGCTGCTTAACAACTTTGCCGCATGATAAATGAGCGCAAATACACCAAAAGGTGCTTTTCCACCGTTCCTCCCCCTTCGTGACAACTCTCCTCCCTGGTCTTATTGTTTATGATCCTTTGTGCGGGCGTCGTCCAGTTAACAAACAAAAAAATTATATATATAACCACAAAAGCTGGGTTAGCAGAAGGGACAGGAGCATGAGAGCGGGATATTGCGGCATATTTAAGACCAAGTTGTCATCGTAATTACCGAAAATGAGCAACAGAACCCATGAATCGCTGGATGTGTGTGCGTTTGGTATGCAAATTGATTTTAATAATAAACGGTATGCATAATTTCAGATAAAATTTCGTAAGAAACACGCAGCCAACAGTACAAGTGTTGACTGAGTCCAAGTCAGGGCCAATCACTGGGAATATTAAAATTATTTTTTTTATTCATGTACAGTTAAAGGACAATGCAATCCAAATTTCAGCATATTTGAATTCATAAATATTTGTTCATTTCAACTCAGCATATATGAATTGATAATTATTTCTTTATTTTAACAGAAAACTTCGAACAAAATGTTAAGCTTTGAGCACAAAAATTTGTCACCAGCAGTTTATCCTTGATATAATCTTCATTATCCTTGATAATATTCTTTTAGAAAATTCGTGAAAATCATGCAATAAACTAACACAAAATAAACTTAATTTAATCCTCACATTATAAAGATATTAAACCCTATTATTAACTTGCGTTTATTCCTTTGCACGATTTTGTATCGTTTCACAGTAAAACGTTGTGATGTATTTAAAAAAAAGAAACACATTAAAACAACAAGCAAACAACTTTTAATTAATTTAAAATTAACCGCCCCACGAAATGAAACAACAAACAAACTCTCCGGTGTCCGCAGTCCTGAACCCTGATGCTGATGTGATTGCGGCTCATTAACATCAACTCGGAAAAAAAACGTGTGGGCAGGATACGGGGCTCGGCCATCATTTACACGCGTATATAACTAATGATAATGGCTTACTTAATATGCCAGCCGGGAACGGTCGACAGTATTTGCACAAAATATATTCAAAAGGGACTCTCAGGGTCCTGGAAATTATTACGAAATATTAAAGGGATACACCCGTACACACATTGGGGAAAACAATACCTCTCCCATTATTTCGAAAAGGATAATGAGTAATGAAAGCAGCCACAGAACTGGAAATAAAAATGACAACATTATTATAAAATCAGAATACACAGAAAAGGAAAACAGACATTGAAGCCCATAGCAGTCGCGTGTTAACCGAATGTCATGTTATTTAATTATCTCAAAATATAAGCCATCATGTAATTTTTAATACTCTATAATTTAAAAATAGATCTCGCAAAAAATGGGTAGAACAAAAATCATAAAAAAACAATTGTGTAATAATGCTTATGCAAACTAGAAAAAACTAAAATAAATATGTATTTTCTACTACAAGCATACACAAATACAACTCATTATAATCCAATTCGATGATTCTTCACCGAAAACCTAATTCACCTAGCCTGGGACTGGGCTCAAGTACACAGGTGGATCGGTCAACACTGCGTTTGAGCGATGGATTAAGGAATATTTTCATATTAAAAACTCGCACATTATCGCAGCACATCGAGTGTGGTTTTAGGGCAAGGACCACAATCTGTAACCACATATACGAATTTAGCCTAATTAATAAGCCAGACGGTCGGTGTCAGCGGGCCAAACATTGTATTAGGCATTATGCTTCCGTGTCTGCACGAAATGTGTCATAATTTCTATTTATGGTCGAGTGGACAGCCCCGCCACATCGCGTTTTAATATGATTTAATTTAATAAATTGCAAACAAGTCCTCGGTGAGCATTTGAAAAATTGTTGCGACAAGGCTCAAAACACGCGAAGCGAATGGAAAAAATGAAACGAAGTGAGATGAGATGAGGACATTTTAAAGTGAAAAGGCTAATTAAGTAATAATTTGCACGCCATTGGGATGTGGATACCAAATTATTAGGGTTAGGCTAGGGGATAACGAGGTTATGGTAATGCCCAAAGGCAATTAACCTTTGACACAAGTTCCCATGCTTTCATAAATAAATTTCATACATGTGGTAATTATTATAAAGTAAGCAAAAAAGGCGTCGCCCAAGAAATGATATGACATCGCAAAATCCATTGCTTTATGGCGCAGAAACCATAACAATGTTTATTATTGCAAATTACAAACGTTAAGACATAAAATTATATCGTAAATACAACACTCGGGATATTATTTTTAAATGCCACTCCAGCGAAACTCACTGACCAAACAACAAAAATGCCGAGATGCTCGAATCAACAGACATAAGAATTTTCATTTTATGATAAGACCACAATTTTATTACACACACAACCGGTAACCGAAATCCGAGAAATAGGAAAGAATATATGTACATATATACATAAGTGCGAGGCAACCTAGGCAGCTAGGCAGCCAGTTAGCCAGCTTGCAACTGACAACAGACAAAAGCCGCTTTGACAGCCATTTACAAGCATTTCAGATGCACTCAAGTCACTTGTAAGATATTTTGATATGCTAACCATAGATAAGGCTCGTAAAATCGAGCTTTAAGCGCGAGCCCGACTGGCCAGGCGCCGTAAAATACAAAATAATGAAATCAAAAAATGCCAGCAAATGAAAACTTAATGATTTCATCTAATTATAGCCCGGCTGGGCACTGGCGATGGGGCGGCATAAGGGGCGAGCCAGCTAATTTAGTTAGGCGTCCGCAGTGCGGAAATGCCACAAACACTCGCGCTAGCACCCGGCGCTCGTCGACACTTTGCAACCAAGTCCCCAGGAGTCGACAGGCGGTGGCATCAGCTAACTATGACAATCTATGACATCTGCTGACGTTCCATCTGCCTCTGGCTTCTACTGGGTTTTGCTACTGCTTTGCTTTTGCCTTTGCTTTTCCTTTCGGTTTTGGTTTTGGCTCTGAGCAGGAAAGGAGCAGGAAGGCTGCAGGACTGGCTTCGGCGGTCGCAGTGGGACTGTCTAAATTTAGATACAAATGCTTCAGCAGACTGCGCCTTTTATGGGCTTTGATCTTGAACACTGTCTCAGAGTTGGGTTACACTTGAAAAATATATCCTTCTTAATTAACTGAAAGACATGGCACTTAGCAGCTCTAAAATGAATTTTAAGGTGTAAAATATATTATATACTATAGGAAATAAATTTTTTGAAATGTTTTTGAAGGTTCTTGAAATGTTATCAAGGCTTCTAGACAATAGTTTTCTTTCTAGTGTGGGACAAACCAAGTTCAAGTTTCAGTTTGGAGTCTTGGCCAACGCTAATTGTCCTTTGGCATTCCTCCTTTACATCATCATCGCTATGAAGAAGGCTCAGCAGATTTCGCAGGCTGCATCCACAATAACAGCAACGTTTATAATTGGTGTTTTAGAGTCTTTTGTGTCTATATTTAGATTTCTACCTGAGCAAACGCCTTGATTATGATGCTAAAATTACAGTCATTTTCGCTAAGTAGACACTGTGTTTGATTCCGCTGATAAGTGATGGCCAGCAGCAGTCGCGAAGTTTTACAACCATATTTACTTTTACCTATGAACCCAATCAATTATGAAGCAAAAGTAAAAGTAAACATATCGCTCACAGCCCATCATAGCGATTTAAATGCAAATTTCATTTTGCATAAATTAATCAGGGGAAGAAAGAACCCTGCGTCGAATGAAAGGTAAGCGAGCCAAATGAAGCAATCACCTGCTGAGACAAAAGAAATTAGCATGAATGCGTCATAATATTTGATGCTTATTAATTCTGCCATAAAGGAGAAAAAAAACAAATACGGTGAGAACAAGCGCCGAGGTTCCGTTCCACCCATATTTCGGTTCATTGCTCATGTAAACAGCAATCTATGCAAATGGTATCAGAGGCATCCATTTCACCCTCCACTCTCTGACCCTATCATAGCGTGGTCATCGGACTGGCTTCTTGGAAGCTGTCAGCTGGCGAATTGATTAACATCCAATGAGAAGCGACGACAGCCTCTGATTTAAAGCTCTCGAATTAGCCAAACATTTAGCCGGGGGTTGGAGAACGATTTAAATAGTTGGGCCTAGTTGGGCAGGCCAAGTGATACAGATCTCAAATAAATTTCTGAAATCGACTATCGACTTTCCTATTCATAGCTTTAAAAGTAAAACAACTAAGCTGGCACCGAATACTGACCAAATGTAAGCTTTTAAGTTAAATTGTGGAACTTCCTTTTATGACTTTTATTATGCAAGTTTATAGCAGTTCTTTTCTTTGAGATCATATTATTCCCTAAAATTCCCAGTTCTTTGCCAAAAGTGGGATAGCATAAAAACAAAGACATTGGCTATCTCTTTAATTACAAGAGCAACCGGTTTGTACCGTTCCGAAACTGCTCAAGTTCAGCCGCCGAGAGCGCGAAATATTTGTGGCTAAATCAATCAGCAAACTGGTAGCGCATGCTCAATTGTATCTGGCAGATACGCTCCCCCAAAAAATAGCCACAGGCGTCGGCATGGCTGAACAAGCAGCCCGGCATAAGCAATTTTTCTCGGTCACTGGCACAGAATTTTTTTGACAGGGTGTGGGTACTACTACAAAACAACTTCACACAAAATATAATAATACAAAAAAACAATTGGGGGAGAAACAAAAAAAAAAGAACAGATACAAAATAAACAATTACGGCACCAATGGGGAGGGGAATTGAGCGGCACGTCTGCGACAAGTTTATAAAAATTCAGATGTTGTCCCTGTTTGGGCAAGCTTCTTGCACTGGATTTACTTTTAATGGCCTGCCTTGACCGACCATACCCCCAGTCGTCCCCCTGTCCCTTTACCGCAAAAAACCCCATAAATATAGTCTGGTAAGAGTCTCTGTGCCATTTCATTTCGATTTTTTCTCGGTTCGGATTCGCCTGTTTTTGTTTTGTTGTGCCATTTCTCGGTGACAATTAATTGGGGGAAGAACTTTCTATTAGCCGGTCTGGACGTCATCATCTCGCTTCTCATCAACATGCATTTAAGGCGTCAGGCGGAGAAAGTACTGATACGGAATTATATATAGTCGTATATCCGCTTGTGTGGGCCCTTTTGAAAAATTCGCATATTCGAGTGCTTAGTTCCAGATAAGCAAAATGTTTTTTTTGGGCGGGGGTCTCAAGTGATTTCAGGGAAGTAAAACATTAAAATTTACTTAACTGTATCTAGAAGGTTGCCTGTGGCTGCCGTGGCTGATTGTGTTGTTGTTATGTCAGACAGGCATTCTTCTGATTTAATTTTATTTGCTTTTCGGAGATGACTGGCCTGGAGAGATGTCGAGAAAGCCGCTTTTGATGCGTCATTGTCAGCTGTGCGGCCTTTTGGCAGACTAAGAAGTGTTCTCTTCTTAGAAATCATTCGCTTATTTGTACTTTTTTATTATATTTTATTCGCCATCTCCGAGCAGACTTTAAACAAGAATGTTTATAGGCTGGCCGAAATTAGGTTACCAAATCTTGGAAGGTTTTGTTGTGGTTTTCGTGTATGGCATGAATAATACAAAACAAGCTGATGAATATTCACAACGGATTCTATAAAAAGTATTTTAAAGTCCTCCCCCAACCGAAGGAAAACAAAAGATCCCCAAACATATTCTATGGAAAATTAGCCCCAAATCTTTCTAACTAATATTCATAAAAAATAATAACAAAGCTCATCTGCTCACCACCCCACAGTTGCGGTAGCATTTTCAATTTTCAACGAGCCAAATTGGAAAATCAGTGGCGGCGACCGGCAAACAAGGCCAACCGACCCCAACGCCACCCAGGCGTGGAAATATTGAAAATGCTCGTATTATGATAATTTAATGCGCGTGATTATTGAAAATCATAATAATATTTTTATGGCTCGCACATTTGTGGGGGCGGCTTAGCACCAGGCTCAACAAGATGCGATTCGATGCGTTATGATACGATGCCTTGGGCAGTCGGTGGCAGTGGCGGTGATGGTGGGAAAGATGTTGCTGATGTCGTTGTCGCATTATTATTGTTATTACCAAGACACATTCTTTTTATCAGCGCCAGGAAAGTGCCAATAATTCGAAGCAATTTATTATTTTAGCATTTGTATATCAAGCAAGCACACACACTCGCCGTCTTGGCTATTTACGAATGCAAATCACGTGCGCGCATAAACTGCCAGAAAGGAAAGGAAAAAAAAACAGTCAGTAACAACAAGTTCAAGTTGTCCGCCTGCTGGCGCCAACACCTGAGCTAGACCTCTTCTGCTACAGATACAGATACAGAGGCAGATACAGATACAGATACAAAGATACTCTGGCAACAGCCTCCGCCCCCTTTTGGCTTCGGTGAACCTGACACCGATATTGAAATTTTGCCGCAGTGTGGGCGGGATTCATAGGGAAGGCAAAAAAAATCAGAAAAAAAATCTTGGCCAAATTTAAATTTTATTCGCTGCCACAAGGAAGTGGTTCAGTGGAAAGAAACCAAAATCGAAACCAAAATCGAAACCAAAAACGAAACCAATTCAAAATATATATTCTGTCAAAAGCTTTCACCGTAGAGCGCTTGGAATTAATTTCACTGAGATAAATATAAACATTTTTTTATTTTTATGTTTACGACAAAATCGACGAGAGGATTTCAATTTCTGTCGCTGCCGTTGCCGTCGTCTCCTTTTTTTCTTGTTTTTTTTTATTTTGTGTGCCTTTGAAAGAATCCCATCACGTTCATCGCTGATATGGCAAATGATTTTGTGGATGGGTGGCGGCCGGCTTAGATTGAATTCGCAATTGAAACATTTTTGTTGGCTTGTGCCTTCCTCAAAGGAAGTGAGAAATTCAGCAGGTTCGCGCTGGTTAATGAGCATCTCTTAACTGGGCTAAAATACGCCTGCACTCTGACTTAATTAAAGTGCCATGAATCACTTGTTGCTCTGCCAGTTTCGGTGCTGACAAACAGTAAACAAATATTTTCCGGCATAAATCAACCAAACCGAGCGAACAAAACAAAAAACGCGCTAAGTGAGTAACGAACAAAAAACAGACACAGAGCCAGGCAGGCGAACAGCTGGAGGGCTCTCCTCGAGAGAATTGGCCAATGGCAGAAGACAGGGCCAAAAAAAGAACAGCCCGCTTGACCAACAACAATAATCCACAAGAAGCCGATCACTTTGGGCCGATTTTGGTATAAAATTCTGGTTTCCAAACGAGCGAGCGAGACAGAGCGCGACTGGCAAAGGCAAAAATTGGCAAAGACAAAAGCGGCAGCGCAGCTACGCTGTCGGCGTCTTGAGAATCTTCCCCCCCGCGCCCCCTTTTTTGGAGCGAAGCTTACAATTTATGCGGCAGCAGTCGACAGAGGCAGCGACGGCAACGGCAACGGCAACGACGACGGCGATGTCGGGCTTTCATTACAACAAACGCTCGCGAAATTCTGCCAGGCCCAGAATCTGGCAGCGCAGTTGGCGCGGCAGTGGAACCTCATCATGAAGTTCATTAGCGACGGCGGCAGAAGAAATTCAGAACGAGGGTATAAAAGAACCCAGCCCCACTGACCATTGCAGCAAAAACTCTCCCGATTCGGTTACGCGTGCGCCTCTGGCAGCATCGCCCCATCTGACACAAATCTAAAGATATCCTGGCGGCAGGATATACGTACAAGCACGCAAGTGAAGTGTCACCCAAAAACAAAGTGCCTACAAATCAAGTGACTTAATAAACGAAAAAAAATATATAATTTCAAAAGTGGTGAGTGTATAAAAAAATGAACAAAAAATAATTAAACTCATTTAAAATAAATAAAAAATATTTTTTTGATTCACTTACCAATAAACTTGATTTAAACCAGTATCGTACCATAATTCAAGCCCTGACAAAGTTATGATCAATAAAGTACTAAAATATGCATCAATAAATCCAATTAAACAAAATATAAAACAATAAATTAAATCAATTTTTCCATTGTTTGTGGGTTTATGAGAGGGCAATTTTGTTTAATTTGCTCACCCACTCGACGCCGAAAATAAACCAGACAAATGAGAGTTCTGTGAACTCCGAAATGGAACCTCTTTTTACTGGCATTTATCTATTTTTATGTGGTCCTAAAACCTTCATCAAGCCAAATGACCAACCACCTCGAAAAAGGGACTGATGAGGAACCTCAGAAAGTGGCAAACACTCAACATGGGGGTTTCCTTCTTTTTATTGTTTAGCAGTGGGGGTGAAGGATATTTTGTGGAGCCACACGCACGCATTCAAAATTGAAGGTCGTTCAGCCATTTCCCCTGCAGTGGCCTTAAATGTAACAATGTAAAGTTTAATTGACACCATTGTTCGGGTAACACTTTTTGCTCCATTTAACAGCCATAGATTGCCGCCGAACGCGCTGACAGCAAAAGCTGAAAAAAGGAGCAGCTAGCCTGAAAAAAAAATAGAAAAGATAACGAGCACTGGGGGACGGGGGAAAGGACACTCCTCCCGTCTGAGCCGTGTCAGTGAGCAAGTCCATCAGTCACTCAGACCCTCTGCGACACTTCTTCCGACACTGTAAAAAAAATTACTTATGTAGGATCTTGTGAGCGAGGACTAGGGCTAAAGGACACACTATTATTACAACTCAAACTTACACCAAACTCAAAGCATTCTGATGGCTTTTAAACGTCAACTAAATAACTGAAAATAATACAACAATATCGATTTTCTTTCTGTGTCACAAGAAAAGAACCAAAACAGTAGCAACCATCGCTGACCAGTCATCAATTCCAGGCACGTTGCTCAAATTATTATTATGCGCAAAATCGCAAAAAGGATCTCCTCACTCCACACTCTGGGTAGTAGTTACTGACTTTTGCTTTTGGCCTGCCACTCGAGCGGACAATCAAGAAATTTAAATTTGATTCGTTGCGCAAACTGCCTAACATCAACACCAACAACTGGCAGCACAACAACAGCACCAAACGAATGCAAAGCGCACTCAAGTGTCAAATGTAAGGAGAGATAAAGAAAAAGAAGGCCAGGGGAAAAAATGAAATGAAAAAAGAAATCGTAGGAAACTCACACACTTGCACTTCAATCGAAGGACGTTTTCCTTCTGCATTTCAACTTGACTTCTTGTCCGTGCTCTCGGCCCATTCGGCCTTAAATGCTCACTTTGTCAATTTGCTTGGCATTCTGCTTTAGTTTTGCAGCGCTTCTCATAAATTAAATTGTTTGTCGCAGGACAACATTGACAGTCCTCAGTGCTGACAAGTTTCTGCCCCTCGATTTATGTGTGGGCGTGGCCGAAGTTACAGCTCAGTTCGATGCATCAAAGTCAATGAGGAATAAATAAAAAAGTTTGCCGATTCTCATCAGCAGAATATACTTTCCTTCATTACATTCGATTTTCTATTACATGCCACAGGAATATTCAAACCGGACTCAGTGTTCTCTTAAAATATCAAGTATACGCCTCATTGGCCTAATTAGACTATTCATACACTCTTTGTAGTTTTTGGCTGAATATAGCTATAATAACTAAAATCACAATTAAAGCTTAAATGAAATTCCAAATCAATTAACACAATGCCATCATTTAATTTGAAATTTGATATTGATGTTTAGAAAATATCAAGCATACGCATCATTGCCCTGAACAGAATGTTTCCACACTTTCTACAGCTTTCTGATAAATCTGCATAGATAGGAATCTCTGGGAGACCACTGCCGAAAAATACTGTGAAAATTTGTTAATTTAAATTCCATACATTAACTCGACGACAAATATACATATTAATAATATTTGCACACGCCAAGAAGCACGGAGGCAGAAATATCAAATACAAAAAAAGTCCGGCGTAAGAAAAGTGAAATGATATCGTTTGCTGGTCATTATGCATTCCGATGGCTATCGCCTGCTACGCTTCATTCTGGCCAGTTCACTTGCTCGGAAATTATGCTAATTTTATGTGTCAATTATCTGCCAATAAGCAGGAGGGGATGCCGGGTGCGGGATGGGAGTCTGAAATACTTTTTGGGTTATTCGGCCAAATGGGGACGAACCCTGAAGTGGCTGCTGCTCATGTGTAAACATGATTTGTGCCAGTCAAGTGGTCAAGTTCTTTCATTTTTCTGGGTCTCTTGCCCGGAATTTGCATATTTTGTTTGCTTTATGCAAATGATGGGGAATCTCCTCGGCGGAAAATAAAACCAGGAACCTACAATAGAAGCCAACCAATTAAGTAAGGCCATAAAATGCATTGTTTATTTATTTAAAGACATTGACCCAGTATCGAATTCTATGATATCATAGTTGGGACTGACTATAAATAGCCACAAGCCGGAGAAATCAATCAATCCGATCACAATGGAATTTCGCACATTTCGCACAAATAGGCTTTCTCTGCCAAAAGGCAGAATCATAATTCGAATGGGCCCTGATGCAATTTCAATTAGAATGAAACGAGGCGTAAGCATGGCAAATAAGCAAACAAAAAGCACAAAACTAGCAGACAAGTAAGCAAACAAAGTAGGCAATTGCCCAGTGCAAACAGAACAAGTAAGACAAATACACAAAACGCTCGAATTAAACAACAATTCAACTTCAACTTGAACTCCAGTGGCGAGGCACGCGATTCCCTCAATGATGTAATCGATTAGATGAAGCCATTATCATCAAACACACGCAAACAGGTCTACAAATGTATCTTATGCTATCGGTCGGAGTATCTGTGTGCGAGCACTTTGTTAATGGGCGAAAGTCGAGAGATCGCCGAGAAAAGATTGAAAGAAACTTCTGGTCATGTAATTCCCATGTCGGTTCACTCAGCCGGTAATTCTTGCCTCATGAATCAGCACTTCTCCGGGCGAAAAAAAAAAGAGAAATCCAAATAAAAGCAAACCCAATAAAAAGTGTTATAGTTAAATCTGTTTTGTGGTTCATCCAAGTGCTTTGAGAGCGGAGTAGACAAACCACTCCGCCGGCTATTTACAGGGCAACAGCTTAGAGGCATCGGAGGCAACGGGAGCTTATGCAACAGCCAGGCGAATTACCATAAAATTTACATAAAAGCTTCCGTGTAAAATTTATTTAAAACAAATAAAAAAAACTACATCAACAGCCCAACAGTCAACAAAATGCACAAAATCCTGTGGACACTACATCTTTCGTTAGGCGGAAGCTTGAACAACCTCTCTTGTCAGCTAGGGCCATAAACATAAACATAAACTGCCGGTTCAGTTCAGTCCGTTCCCGATCCGGCCGACAGCAGACAACAATTGGCAACAGGTGTAGACCGGGCCAAGTCATACCTTTGGTCAGGCCTTGGCCTCCGTCTCAGTTTTGTTCAAGTTCTTGTGCCCTTATCTCAAACAGTGGGGACTCCCTAAATAAGCTATAGCTTGCATATCTTTTATTTAAGGATCAACATTTTTGCTCTAAAAGAATTAAAACTAAACTTACCTCCTTCAGTATTCTTCTGAATTCCTACGAACTAACGTCAAACTAAAGAAGCTTGACTGTAGTGACAATGATTTGACAGCACAAAGGATACAACTGCTGGAAGGTACAAGTGTGAAGCCAAGACCGGGACACGTGGCCCTCTATTCCAAACAGGTCTTAGCTTGGCTTTGACAATTTAGGTTGCCCGGAGATGTCGGAAACGCTTTGGTTGTGGTACTGCTACTTGGTCCCCGTTGCCCAGTTGTGTTTCAAACAACATCCCGTACCGTATCTCCTACCATCCCATCCCATCCCGTCTTGTCCTGTCCTGGCCTAAGCTAAGCGCTCCTTGTGTCCGAGAGTTGTTGCTCAAGCCGTTGGCTTTTGTCTGTCAATTTTTGTGTTATTGTGCTACGCCTGCGAGGTGAGGTTGCTACGTGCAGGGTCCCACTTGTCCTTTTCCATTTCCGAAGCCTCTCAAGGCCTGTCATTGTGCAAATTTACAGTTTTTCGCCGGTCAAACCGAGTTGAGTCGCATCGTTTGGGGAAATCTACGAGATTGTGTGGCATCAAATGCGACACTAAAAAGACAAACACATTTTGTATTGAGCCCCAAAATTGCCCTTGGGAGCCAGACTCAAAATTAGCCGAATGAAAAGGTTGAAAGGTGGCCAGAATGTAGCCAGCATCTGAAAATGTCCAGTTACTATGGCCATGTGTGGCCGAAATAAAGCGAGGAGGAAATTAAGTAATTATGCAGTTGACTGGCTGTTTTTACAGTCGACTACGGTCCAGAGTTCTTTCAGAAGAGTCATTCTATTTAAGCCGGGATTCCTGCACTGAGAAATGGACTTTGTCTGCAGTAATATAAACTATTATGAGGTTGCAGTTAAAAATAAGTAATTATGCTATACACATAAATAAAGATTTATTTATAAACAAAAATAATATCTTAAACAAATTGCATTTGCCCTTTAACAGATGAGTCATAAAATATTACTCACCCATCTACTATTTAGTGCTTTTAAAAGAAAAGAAATAAACTTTGATCAGTGCGGGGATATTTCACTTCTAATTACTGATATTTTTCTGGCAGTGTAATAAGCCAACACACACATTTCCATGCTAGCTCCCATAGCTGCTACATTTGGAGTCCAAGTCCCAGCCTGGCCTTATGCAGATACCAATACCAATTTCAGTGGGAGACCCCAAAAAGGGACTAGTACAGGAACGGCAAGCTGCCATTGACGGAACGAATATTGGCCCATTGGCATCATGTTCGATTTTGCAGACACAGCGACGTTTTGTCTTTAACTAAATTATAGCTACTGCACGAACCTGGATCGGAAGTGCAGGAGGTGGAACACCAACAGAAGCTGAAGCTGGATCCGGAACTGGATGGGAATGAGAACGAGAATGAGGAAGCGGAAGTCGAGGACAAAAAGGCCAAAACGGCTATGGCCAGCTGGCTGAAATGTGCCAAAAACTCTCACGATGAACGGGTCCGGAATGCCTGCAACTGACGTGATATCTCCCAACCTCAAGTTTTTGAGCCGGACCCGGGACTTTGGCTCCGCCCGGCAGTCAATAGTCAACTAAACTGCATCAAACTGCCTGCCAAGTCTGTCTGCCCCTCTCTGTTGGCTTTTTTGGTCCTGGTCCTGGTCCTATTTTTGTTCCTGCTCCTGCTCAATGCCAAGCTACTATCCCCGCATCTGTCTCCATTGCAGCTTTGGAACGATATCGATATAAGGCATTACCTGCTAAACTGTTTGGCAGCATCGCAGAGGTAAAAAAGAGGAGAGCAGGGCAACGGAGGCAGCATGTCAAACAGTTTTGCAATTGTTTCGAAATTGTCTCTCGTGCAAATGCAATTTTCTTCAATTTCATTTGGGCGGAGGCGGAGGACATTGGAGGACAGTCAGTGCCAATGCCAGTTGGCAGTTGGCCTGGGTCAGAATTGTACCTTATCCGCATGGTTACACTGTAGATTTCCAAAGGACAGGTCTTAAAATTTAAGAAGAAAATAATAATTAAAAACTTGAAAAACGAAGTCACAAATCCTCTTATTAACTGTAGAATAATTTTTTTCCAATATAGTAGTAAACCCTAATGTTTTTTCTTGTGCACATATGGAAGAAGAGTTTAATCTATTACATAAAACAAATTGCAGATTTTCTCTTGTTTTTCCCTCAGAATGACATTTAAGTAACTTGATTCTGCCATTTGTTTGTTTGTTACTTTTTGCGTTTGGCAAACCAGTTGGGAGGAAAGGCGGCCCAGGTGGTAATAGAGATATTGGCAGACGGCCGATAAGCTTGATTTCTGTTCTGTCACAGCTCCATTTCGATTTATGTCCACTGACATGAGTCACCACATAAATGGATCGCCTGGGACCCGAAAACACACAGATTAAAGAAAGATTTCATTTGAGATGAGCTTCTAATTTCCGGAAGGTTGAATATAAATAAAAGTTATGCCAGGGAAATCGACTTGACCGTTTTAGCAGAAAGATTCGCAGATATTTTAATATATATGTTTGAATAAAATCCCCCTGTTTTCCCCCTTTCGGCACCTTCAAATCTCTTTCAAAAGCGTCCTCAAATTTAATATCATCGTCATCAAAAATGCACTCCATCAGCCGCACAATTACGGACTCAAAATGCAACAATTTTATTACACAAAGCTTATGGTCAGACTAACAAATATATCAAAGCTAAAAGCCTGGAACATTCGCAAAAATGCCAGAAAAACACCAGTGGCAGGCAGTGCGGAGGGGGACGGAAGAGGGGGCTGGAAGCTCATCCCACAATCCCCCTTGATGATCCCAGTGAGCTCCCAATGAACAATGGCCCAATGTTGACATAATAAAACGCACATAACTAGCGCACAAACATGAGGAGAGGGCAGAGGACGACACAAGGCCGCAGATGCCACAAATTCCGATTTTCCACAAACCCAAACACACAGAAACACCCCTATATGGTCAGTAAAAAATGTTATTAAAAAATATATCCCATAAAGAGTGAGCCAAAAAGAGAAAAAGTTGGAAAACGACGAGGGGCAAAGGCTGGTCCGGCAAAGTTGGAAATCATATAAAAGAGAAATCAATGCAAAACTATGGGATTTAAAAGCGGTTTAAATCGTCCAAGAATATGCAAGGCCATGGGTCATAAAATTGCGGTTTCATTAAACAAAAAACCCCCAACCATGACACGAGAGGCAGAGAAGAAGTAGGAACGAACTATGATATTAAATCTACATTGGAATAGGGTGACCGCAAATAAAATGACACTAACTAGGGTAACTCGTTGAAAAAGACAGCCAAAATATCTGGGGATAGAAGCCACTCAATTCATCCTTTGGCAGAGTTATTCAAAGTTAACGATGTGTAAATACTTAAAGGACTTGAGATGCAAAACCCTCCATCTAGGCAACCGAAAACCGCAATTATGACAACAGAAGTGGATTGGATTTTGGGGTACAACTTGAAACCCAATTTCTTATCGTGCTACCAGGTTTCTATCTCCGTCTTTGTGGCCAAAAGCTATGATTTGTCCTTGGTTCCAGAAATGGTAACAAAATTGCAGCCTCGTTTGTTGCACAAATGAGCCACATTGTAACCACAGAGATGCCAAAGATGGCAGGCAAATTGGCAGAAGGGAACTTGGAGAAACGAGGCGACTAGTAGACCGCATGGACACAATTACCGACAACGACAACAATTACCCGAAGGCAATTTGCCGGCATTAACACCCATCGCACACTGGCTTTTATAACTTCTTCAGTGCAGAAAGCGGGAAAAAAAACTGAGGACCCGGCCATTGCAGAGGAATAAAGCTGTACCTTTGCCACCGGCTGCATAAATTTATTATGACCGCGATGAGATTGCAGCGACAGCCCGACAAATACGACCTTGAAAGGCACCTGGACGTTGTCTACGTGATGACTTGGGGCCATCGGTGCATTGTTATTCCTGCAGAATCCCGACTCTGGTCCAGGCCAAGGTCCAGCTCGAGCTCGAGCTCCATCATCATCATTAAAGCCTGGCCAATAAATTAGCAGAGACCAAAGCGATTTGCTATGCTTTTTATTGTCCGGTAAGCGTCAGGTGTGGATGGCTAAAATTGAATTAAATGCCGATGCTCTGAGGAATAAAAATGGCTTTCGGACAAGAAAGAAAAATGTTCTATAAGGTTAATAAATGATTTCTGTAATTGAAAAATAGACAACAACTATGTAATAAATATAAATATCAACAACCAAACATATTATACGTAATACAAAGCCCATTTATATAGAATTTTTTAATATTTTTTCTCTGTGCAGTTCTTCTTAAAGCAACAGCTTAAACTCAAAAGATCAAAGGGACTAGCAGGAACCCATAATAAACAATACAACAAGATATACATCAGAGAGGGCGTTTTTGAGCCTAGACTCTGGGAACACGCCTCCTCCATTGCAAGGCGCGTGATTTAATGAGTCCGCAGACACTGATTTATGCCTAATGACTGGGCCTAAATTGTTCCCCGGGAGCCCTTCTCCACCCTTCTCCACCGGATTGCCCAAAAATACATATGCAAATTAAGCAAGTCAAACAAATGCAAAACTAAATGGCTTGAAATAAAACTTTTTGGCAGATTTAAGCCGCACATTGAGGGCCAGCCGGCATCAGGCTGGGGCTGGCAAATGAAAGTGGGCCAAAAGAATGAGAATCACATCAGAAGTGAGCAAAACAGATTTGTCACAAAACCACAACAGCCAGTAAATCAGCATAAAAGGCGAATGCAAGTCAAAACATTTCAGAAATTATGACCCCGGCCAAGGGACCCCACTGAAGCTGTAAAGGGTCGTCTGCCGCAAGACCAAGCCGCAAACTGAATGAGCCTGGCACCCAAATGGGGACCCGGGTAGGGGTTTCCCATGGGATTGGGGTTTTGGGAAGGGAGACGGGCTGGTTGGGTTTTGCGGGGAGTGGAACCATGATAATTGCCATTGCTATTGGTCGAGAGTGAGGGAGGGGATTTGGCCAAGTGAATCGTACAACAAAAGGCTAACGACTGCCGAAAATCAAACTCTCTTTATGCTTTTATTTTTATAAATGTTTTATAAAATTAATTACACCTTAAATAGTATATTATTTAAAAATGTAATTTATTTCATTTGTGGATAAACTCTTTGATTATTTTTATAATTTTATCCAGATATATCCCGATAAGATTGTAAATTATTTAATGGCCATTTTATTAAATGATATGGAAATGATATGACTATACTTTTTTATCAGCTATTTATTTTCCACATATATAAATTATTTTCTTAACACCTGAAACAAATTCCGTTCAAATAATTCCTGCAGTTTAATGACCTTCACAAAGGGTACAGAAAAATGAAGCCGAAACGTACACAAAAGTCAGATACTAAAGCCAGCGAGTATCTGTGAAGTAGCTGCAGCAGCAACAGCATCTGAATTTCATAAATGCAATAATTGCTGTTGCACATGGGACTATGTGTATGAGTGTGCATCATGCACAAGAGATGCAAATCAGTCGGACAGCTGGACATGCAGACGAGCTAACTTCGAAAGCATAAATAAGTCGTCTGCTCCTCCTCCGCCTGTTACCCCTTCAACCACGCCAAAAATCTAACAAGTTCGTATACATTACAGCCAAAAGGGAGGCTCTAGCCCGTGGAGAAGGAGGAAAAAATGGAGTTAGTTGGTAGCTGGAATCCACAGAGCTGGGAGCCACAAGAGCAGAACAAACAGCTTGCCCAGCCCAGCAGACATCGGAGTAGCCCACTGACACTTCCGTTTAGGCCTTGTTTTTTTCTTGGTCCTCAGCTCAGTGTTATAACTCATGCTTGCAAAAACAAAGCAATTAAAAGCTTTAACTTAAAGCACAACATCACATCACATTTGTTTTTAGACCCGAAGCATTCTGCCCCTATTTTAACATGCAGGCAGGCGCACACATTTTCTCATGGCTTTATTTATTTATGGTCGGCCAGTTTGATGCTTATTAAATAGTTTTGCATTCGAAATTTATTTCGGTCAAAAATCTCCATTTCTTGGAGCAATAATTTTCGGTTTTTGCCACAAACACTCTCACACACTTAACAAACATTTGACTTTTAAAAGTCGACTGCGTTTCTATTTCATTTTATGGATATAAATATTGTAGGCATTTTCTATGGTACATTCAGACATTTAATTGAGGCAAATACAGTAACAAAAGCCAAATAAAAATACAAAAATTTATTTAGGGAATTAAGAGATGGATGGAAGACGCCAGTCTTGGGTTTTAAATGAATTTCAAAAATTAAATAGAATGGATAGAATATGAAGTGCCGTGCCAAGTCAAGTATCTTAAGGGTATCCTGCGAAATTTGCTGGATCCCAGGATACTAAGGAGTGGGAAAAGTCTGTGGAAATGACAGGGCGTGTCAGATCCTGCCAAACAAAGCTCACACATGCGTGGGCTCCTTCTCCATTTTCCTACTCGCATGCTACTTAAACTTCAGCAAAATGTTCTGTCATTTTGACAACATTACACGCACACACATCGGATTCCGCTTTACTTTTCCAGCAAAAGACAAAAAACAAAAAACTATCGCCATGAAGACAAGTATTAAGCAACGTGAGGGAAGAAAAAAACGGAAAAAAACGCCCTCGGATGCGAAAATCAAGCAAAACTAACATAACTGCGAAGTGAAATGTGCTTGAAAAATAATAGATTCTACCACACAATGGCATTCAGAAATGGTTTCGTGTTCCGGTTTGTTTTTGGGTTAGTGTTAAAGGCAAAGTGCAGATCAAATGCAGTTAACTAGCTTGTTGACATCTTCACACACAATTTACTGACAAACACAAACCGAATCAAGCTCATGGAGGTTTTTGTCTTCACGTCTGGGTTTCAAGAAAGTTTGGCAAAAAAAATCGCCCAAAACTCAAACGACTTTCAGTATCATTTTTGAAAAAGGCAAACTTGATAATTACAAAACCAAAAAATATAATATCTTTTATTCGTTTAAAATCTTTAAAATATAATATATTTTTCCAGTAATTTACTAAATTATCAAATGGTATTAAAAAATAAAATATGTATTAAAGGAATTTGAAAAGATTATTCTCCATTGAAAGTACATACATCCCTGTTTAAGTTGTAGATTGGATTTTTACAAAAGAGGAATAAATGTATTTTTCATAAGTTCAGCGAAATGAAGAATAAAGTTGTTTTTGGCTGAATTGATTGCCATTTCTGTACACTTGCAACGTGCGTTTGCAATGAATTGCAGCTCAAACACCAGAGCACCTCTATTTGCCCCATTTTTCGCTCCCCTCCCTTGAAATTGCGTGTCCCTCGATGGGGGCACTCATGTAAAAATAAAAGATTTTTAAATGCAATTTTATAAATGGCTCCGGCCAACACTCGTATGGCATTGTCACAAGCGAGTTGTCAAAATATATTACATGGGTTGCTTAAAATTGTATGCCTAGCCGTAGATGAAATTTTTAAAAGCATTTTGATTTGCTCAGTACCCACCTGAGGGCCAAGCAATAAAATGTCTCATGGAATATTTATGCCGGCCCATAAAAAAATATATACATATATTCCTAGCCAGTCCAAGTTTCTGTCTGCATTTCTCCTACTCTGCTTACGGATTCGCAAATGCGTAGCATGAAAGATTGTTGGCGATCCCAACGATGCCGGATTCTGAATCACAGATGTTTCAGAACCTGTCCTAGGTCTGACCCAAGCCACTGCCCCGGCTGTGGAAACTGTTGCTGCATGCCGCACGGCAGACGGACGCACAGAATCCGATTCACAGACTATGCCACCGGCCTCGCATACTTTTGTGGCCTGCATGCCAAAAAGGTGCACCTTCCTGGACCTTCGACAGGAAAAAGCCTTCTTCTGCCGGCCTTGCATGCTCTTACCACAACTTTCACAAAAGAATCTGGGATTATCTACACAACAGATTTTACTTCTATATTTATATGCAGTTTTGTAAAGTTATTATTTAAAAATTAAAATATATAATTAATAATCAGCCACCCCTTTAATTAATAGAACTTATTACTTATTATTGTTATATTTTCAGTTGACATTCTGAATCCTTTAAAATTTGTTGACTTTAAGATCGTATCCGTTTTATATTCCAGTGCAGAGTGGGTGTCGTCTGCAAGTGGCTTGCTCCAATTTTATAGCCACTGCATGCGCGTGTGGGTCATTGTGGTTCAAGCGGGAAATAAAATTTCTTTACAACTCACTTAGAGCCTTGCTTAGTATTCAAAGCTCTCTCCATTCGCCCCATTTGACTGGGGATATTTTCAATTGGGATGTGCAGCCATTGCAGTGCATTTCCACAGTCACCTAGAAGTATTTTTTCCGTTTGATGTCTCTACTTTTTTCAACTCCCACAGAACCTTGTCGGTGGTAGAATCTCGGTCTTCGATTATGGAACGTTGCATACTTTTGTGCACAGGCATGCACAAAATGTCAAAAATATGCTCGGTCAGTTCGTGTGTGCATTGCTTGGACTTATTTGTCTGTGTGGATGGGATGCCTATGGAAAGTCGTAAAGCACACTTTTTTGTTTATTCCTCACAGACGTAACCCAGTCAATGTTACAAACAAACGGAGTAACAACAGGAAAAAGTCGTAGCCAAAAGCCAAAGCCATGCAATAAACGTAATTACAATTGAAACGTCCCTGTGTGAGTCTGAGGAGAGTTGGTTAAGGGAACAAGCAATAACAACAACATGTTTGTCACATTGCATACATTGGCATTTATCAATAATTCCCATACGGGCAGCTTCGAAGCCTTTGCCTTTACCAATTACACACGCTGCTTGATTCCGGATTCTACCACTATCTGTCTGATACCCAAAAACAATACCCAATACGTGTCCTGGATTGCCGCAGAGCCGGTATTTCATTTCATTGCCCATGGCTATGGAATATTCATTAAATTCTGATTCTCTTTTGAATCTAAATCTGGTTTTTCCGCCTTTTTAAAAGTAGATTATTTAAAGGCAAATAAGTAATTTTGTAGTTAACAAACAATCTAAGCTATAAGGTGATTATCACTTTGGTCCTATGACTCTTTGTAGATAAATAAATATTTAGCTACTGGCTTGAAATTTACTTAAATCTATATAAAGAATTGAAATACAATTTTGTTTGAGATAGTAATCTGCTAAGCAAATTTAAATCACATCTTTCGACCGCACTACTCAATAACTTTACCCAGAGAACACAATCACCTTGAGGCATTCATACAATTCGATTCGTATAAAATTACTCTAAAAATTAAAATGCTCTTTAAAAGAGCTTATTCTTAAATAAGCCTAGATAAATGGAATATCATATACATTTAATGAATATTAAACGGCTTATTTATATATTTAAACAAGTATGATTAAAAATCAATAATACAGCTATTGGGCCCGGAAATTGTTGGTTTTGTTTCTGTAACATTTGATGCTGGCGTTTGGCAAATGATAGGCAAAGGCGGCCAAAAATTTCACCAGCAACCACAAACTCCCGCCGGCAGCTTGGCCTTGTTTTTGGGGCAAGGGAGCTGAATAGAGCCTACGGTGGCCAAGTGAAAACAAGCGTGAAGAGATCTCACCCACAACAAAAAACAGGATGCACCGTTGCAACGCGTCCTGTGCCTTTGGCGGTTGCCTTACTGGCCGCCCGCCGCGCAGCCTGCAACTGCAACTGCCACTCGAATTTTGAATTACGAGCAGGATGGGCTGGCCGCGTGTTTAGAACCACTTCCCGGGTGCCTTTGAAAGTTTTATGCACTCGCCCACTGCCCATTGGCAGCCTCTTGCCAACTTTTGCAACTGTACATAAATTTAATTTCATTTTATGAGGCGGCCCAGCAACATCTTTTGAGAACTTACTGAACACGAACAGGCCAAAAGGACCCCGAAATACGTTATCAAATTTACAGAGAGAACAATTATGGTTTCATTGAAAGTTTTACATAGTTTTTGCAATTATTAGTATTATTAGATATTAGAACGGAATTTAAAATATATATATAAATATATATGATGTAAATAATTAATTATATTGATGAATATAAAATATTAATGTTTCTGTGTATGCACCACTAATGCAATTTTATTTCCCGCTTCGCCATTTTTCATTGCAGCTAGCCATCGCCCGTTGCCACTTTCGACTTCCACTTGCCACTGCCGCTTCTATTGGGCGGCGTTTTGAGGGAAACTGTTTCGGTGAGTTAAGTATGAATTATGTTGTTTTAGCGCGGCGCTCCTGAGTTTGAAAACTTATTGAAATATGCGACAGAGGCTGCAGCGGACCAGCAACAGAAGGCCACTGTGCCACTACGTTTTGAAACTTGTGTGTGTCCTTTTGAGCTTAATTGAAAGTTTGGGCCCACTCAAACAATATGCCGGCGGTGGAAAAGTTTCGCCCAGCTGTAAATTAGTTGCAGCTATTGGGATGGGAAATTGGCAGCACTAACAGCACAGCTAACAGAATTTTCCGTTAAGCCTTGAATTAATTTAGAAATATTCACCTTTCATTCAGCCACCAAATGTGTTTGTCAATCAAAGTGCTTCGAAATTTTGTTCACAAACCAGAGTCGTCTAAAAAGTCACGTCGCATCACTCACTCAACGGAAAAGTTATCAGGGAATTGTGCTATTTCCATCGTGAGATCTACTTTTCACGCACAACAAATTTCTCTAGTGGAAAACAAGTTCGAGTAGAGGAAGTGGAAAAAAAAAGGAATTCCAACGAACGCCAGAAATCTTTTGCAGCTGCTCATAAAAATGTCAGATACCCGCCCTTCTTAGAAAACTAGTTGCAGTTGCGATTGTGAGCAATTTGTTATTCGATTTTTATACGGCCATGCAAAAGTTGAACAGAAAAAGAAACTTCACTCCGCCGAATGGAGAAGATGTGGATGCTGTTAGAGACTCTGAAGTACAGAAGTGACTGGCTCGGCTGGCACCACGGAAATGGCTTGAAATTGTCAGCGGCGCAATGATGCACATTAAGTGTCAAGTGCCAAAAGTTGTTGACAACAACAAGACGAGACTATTTTTTGGCGAAGAGTGGCAGTCAGTAATCGACGGAATGCCATTGACACATAGTGTCATTCCCCTCAAAACTCAAATTCAAACTCGAACTCTGACTTCGACTCAGTCATAATATTTATTCATATTCGTAGCCACTTTCCTTAGAAAATTTTAATCGTTTTCTATTTTGTAAACAAACCTCACTTATTTGGGTTCAGAAATCATTCAAACAAATCTCAATACTTTTGACATATGCTTTTTCAAAAATGCCATATGAACTTGAGTTCCATTCGAATTATCTACTTGAAGGGCAAATAGAGAAAACCATTTGCATTTTAAACTCATTGATTTTCATCAAGAATTGAAAAAAGTAGTGACAGCGAACGAAAATCACTTTTCGTCCGAGCACAAACATGAGTTCTACACTGCTTCCCAGTGCATTCAATTGGAAAAGTTGTAAAATCAACAAGTCATTGGCAAACAGCGGCCCAGACGACAGCGCAAAAAACATTGCTGTTAAAATATTTTGCTTATTTGCATACAAAAATACACACAGCACTGGGAGATAAAATGGGCGAAATGTTTGAATGCACTCTGAAAAATTGTTAATATCAACGAATGGATCAAGAAATATACATTTATTTATTAAGTAGTTATCCAAAAATATTTTTAGGCATTTCACTTTTTATAGGCTATCAAAAATTTATGGGCCAAAAGCCGAACACAATCCTCCTGATTTCTTGAATATTTAAACAATTAACAAAAAAATAAAAACGTAAGCCGTTATATTTTTTTTATGTGGAAACAAGTTCCGTGGGTAAGCCAACAGTTGCCTGTCGGGACTGGGAAATGGCTCCGGGCGGAATGAGTGCCGGAATGCTCGTTGGACGGATGGAAGGACAGACAGTCAGGTGGCTGATGCTGCTCAAGTGCATGAAAGAGTTGCCATGGCTGCCAACGGTGCAGAAATAACTATATTTAGAACCGGAAACGGAACCCAGAGCATCCCTTATGTGTTCTGGTTCTTGTGCGTGCAGAGCAGATGCATCTGCAGCTTTTCTGGCAATTGAAGCTACCGGGATTGTATTTTTCTATTGAAAAAAACGTCGAAGGACAGCTGGAGAGGTTCAAAAGCCTCCGGCTCGACTTCCGGAAAGGATATACGTGAACCAACAAATGCCAGAATTACTATAAATGAGACAAAGCAGCTTCAAGCATTTTTCTAGTGCTTTCATATGGTCACTTCGATGTGGGGCACTTTGTTAATTCAATTTCCCCAGCTGACCGAGCAAAGCTTGTTAAACCAATTTTAAAATGGCAACAAAGACCGAAATTGAATTGCATAAGCCACTAAAAATATTACGTATACGTAACGTATATAGGTATTCACCAACTAAGCTCCGCCAATTCGATGTTTCTAATTTTTTTATTTTTTATAATGAAGGAAACATACTCTTCCCGCTTTTAAATACTTTTTCATCTATACTGTATTTTTCTAATACCTATTTTAATTGAAAGGTAAATTACTATTAGTAATACATGTTTAAAATATATCCCCTTTCAATAGACTACAAAAGTCACATTTTTATTTGACATTTTAAAGCCGAAAAGTGGAAGCTGTCCAAAATGGCAACTAACTTTTTGTTTGCATGGCTTTTCGTGTCCTTCCTGGCCGGACAGCAAACATTTTTGCAATTTTTGTGCAAATGATGCCCTCCGGAAGGCACCAGACACATGGCTCACAGCGTCCACACAACAGAACTGCCGCGAAATTGGGGAAATCGCGGAAATCAGGAAGGGGCAATGGGAAGTGGCAGGCAGACGCTGCGTCGCGTATCCGCAAAATCAATGTTAAGCTTGTAACGTGCAAAAGTTAATGCCTCTGTTGGGCTCAGACCGACCAAAACTGCAAAATGGCAACAAAAACTGACCACAGAGGCCCACCCAAAAGCCTAAACAAAAAATTTGCCGAAAAACAACAAATACGGGAATGCAAACAACAAAAGCCGAAGCACTCAAAAAATGACAAAACAAACCGCGAAAATAATCAACGAGTCGTAAAAACACATAGCATATTTAATAGGAAATTTAACTGTGCAAGAGAAACAATGAAACGCAAAATTATAAATGCAAAAACGATGTTCAGAACTCCATGAAAACCAAATGAAAATCGCAAAAATCAAACTCACCATGAATAGATATTGCTGCTATATAAGTAAATGTATCTATATGTATGGGTATGCAAATTGACATACTACAGAGTTCAAGGCCCTCAAAGAGAGTAGTTATCGTGGACAATTTTCGGGTGACCCAACTTGAATGGCATTGTTTTTGCCGCCATTGTTGCATTTCTGTTGTCATTTTTAAGCCAATTTCCGTTCATTTTGACGCTTCCGCTGTGCTTCCCCGCCAAACCAACCACTCATACATACATACATATGTAAATGAACTTTAAACGATTTTTGGTTTCGAGTTTGGGTTTGCTTTAGTGGCCGCCGCGAAAGATCCGAAAATTCAGCATATCAAATTCATTATAACTTGATTCAGCTCCGGGAGTTTTCTTCAATAAATTGGAAACGAAAAATAATTGGTAACTTCTCTATATCTAAATAAGAGGCTGCTCTATACAACAACATGAAAAGCAATTCAAATAAAATTGCAATTTAATTCCAGTGTCATCCGGTGAATGTCAAAGATAAACATTTCTCTGGAGCAATAAAACATTCGATTAGATGTTGTTACTTTTATTGCAAGTTGAAATTGAGCTTAAAATGACTTCAATTGGAAATTATTTTTCAATAACAATAATCTTCATGCATACTCACACTCTAATAATGGTAATAATAATGACCAATAAAAGTTTAAAAGTTATTTTCGAAATTCTTAAAGGGGATCGCTCAGAATATGTGACATAACATATACAAATTTTTTTTCAAGATATTGATGCAGAATGATGGATAATTACAGCTACAATTCGTTTAAGATATTTAGCCTAAGAATCGGATTAAAATTAACCAAGATATAGCTATCGCTGGGGTCATATTGTCCCCAAAATCGTTTAAGGTATTCCGCCTAAGTTTATTTTAAATTTAAAATTTAATTTAATTTTTTTTTTTTAAATATTAAATACTCTGTGCAGGGGCATAAATATAAAAGAAAAAATGTACAATTATTTCAATTTTTATAAAAACAAATATACAAGGATATGAATATTGCTTCCTATATATGTATGTAATATACATATATGCATGTAAATTGTACATATATGAATAGCAAACAAATGTAAGCAATTTATTTTACACGATTGCACTTTATAGAACCTAACAATATTCAAACAACCAATATGTGGGGGGGAGATAACCAAGTTATTATTTATGGAAAAGGCATCTGCATGAGTAAGCAGAAAACCACACGAAACCAGTTTTATTTGCTTGTTTTTAATTTTTATATATAATTCACTTATGGCGATTTCCATGAGCCTTAAAATATCAAACTTTTGATTCATCAAGAAAAAAAAATTACAAAAGGAAATGTGACAACTTCCTTGAACGAGAACATTAAAACTATAATTAATTAGGGACATAAGCTATTTAGAGTATCAATATCCTGTTGCGGCAATACGTTTTTCTGTTTCGTGTACAAGATCTAAACACAATTGTTTATTCGGCTTGGGGCCAGGACATGCAATGCCGTTTTGTAGGCGCAAATTCATGGAGCATTTGTTAATATTTCGCATCTCGTTTTCGACCTATGGGCGATGACAGTTGCCGGACAATGTCAACAGAGGCATCGCGAATTGCAGAGCCCTCTGCAAAATGGCAATATTTGCGAGCCCTTTTGAGCCTAAAGGGGCGAATTTTTGGGGCGTGGATATGGCACACTGTTTGTGGGATAACCGTTATTATATCGCTCCCTGACTGAGTTTGTGCTATTGGGGGTGTGGCGGGAATATCTGTGTGTGAGCAGCTGTTTGCGCGAATGTTTGCACGGTCCTGTATGGACTTCGATCCATTTGACATTATGACGACGCATCACCGGGCAGAGCTGGCAAAACTGTGACCAACAGATTCTGTTGCATTTCAATTCTCGGTATCCGCTTGGAAACCCAGCCGATGTTCAATGGCACGGTTGCTCATCACCTTCGCTCCGTTATAGCCACTTTTATTGGCATCTATTTTGAGGCATTTTAATTAAAACTGAGTGCGAAGCCGCAAAGGAAATCACTACAATATATTCCAAATACTTTTAAACAGTCGGTGAAATTATTAAAAATAAAAATATTTTGTTAATGTATAAAGTAATTTTTATTTAGTTTTACGATTATGTGCCTATTAAAATAGCAGCCTATAAATAAATATAAATATCGGAATATTTCAAGTGCATTCAACAACGAATGGTTTGCATTGACCTCCTGACAAAATGTGTGTCATACGAGCATTAAAGAAATTTCATTATAGTGCCAGATGGGCGGTGATCCAAAAACTTCAGCTTGGTCCGATGTTTGCATTTCCCACACGCATACGAGCGATTCATTATATCACTTTTGGTGGAAAGTTTTTTTTGTTGAAAGCAAAATGCAGCATCTGCTAGTTACACTTTTAAAACAAAAACAATATAAAGGCAAAGAAACTTAATAACATTTAATGAGTTGCAGTTGAAACGTTTTTTTTTTGAAAAAAAAATCTCGTATTAATGGTTAAAGAGTCAGAAGAGAACGATAAACAATCTGAGCTGAGAGGGCTAGGTGGAAAAAAGTTTATTAATTTCCCCCACCATGCATAATGATAGCCTACTTATGCGGGCACGGATTTCATAGAAGGGGATGAAATGAACAACCCTTAGAACGCACCCACTTCGCACACATGTTGAACAAATATTATTGTCTTGTATTTCATTTTTATGTTGACTTTTGTCTCAGTTCTTCCGAGCTCCACACCCCAAAAAAAACTGTTTATTTGGCGTGTTGCAGCAACACAAATAATTGTCGAACAGCATGGTGCATGTGTGTGCGACCGTGTTCTTGTAGTTGTTATTTACGATTGTCGTAAGAAACTTAGATAAATATTAAGTATACGCAACAATGTCACGTCACGGGACTAATGAAAAATAGCGGCAGACTGTGGGATGAGCAACCCAGAATTTATGCTGATGGAAAACTTTAAACGATAAACCATCGATAAAAACCAAAAGCTGGTGGTATCTCTGGGATATTCAAATGGCAACAGCTGGGCGAACAAGGCAGACTCTGTGCATATATTGTGCTACCCGTATATGGGAGCCTATCTACGTATGTCTCTATGCCATCCACTGAAAGTTAGCTACAAAAAAAAAAAACAAAGAAAAAAAAAATAGCGGAAAACTGGAAAAAGGCAACCGCTTTTCACGAAAACTCGCTGGTGCTCCTGCAGCTTCTGCCTGTCAGTGTCCATGTGCGCGTAAAGTCCATTAACATGAAAGGCAACAAACAAGCAGCCAGGCCATCGCACAATTTTGGACACTTCATAAACAAGGATGCATCGTTCTGTTACAAAACACAAAAAGTCTTAAAAATGAACCGATCCTTTCAAAAAATATTTAAGAGCTGTTGAAATGCAACCAAGAATCCCAGATACTTTAATTGTAACCGATAAGTGCTCTTTAAATAGATTAATCATAGAATTGTTACTCATTTCAATCAATATCAGAGTGTTATATCTAAATTTCCAAAGAAAAATTATTTTCAAAACGCCAAATGCACTATTATTATAAATGCACTAATATGTGACATCAGAAATCAGACTTGATTGGAAATTGTTTTAAATTAACAACATTTTAATTAAAGCATACCAACGAGCAATGTAATGTAATATATCTCGACCATATTTGATTAATAAATACAATTGCAGCTTGACCAGATAGCAACAATTCCAGTCCCAAAACCACTTGATTATAAGGAACTTGTAATTTTACGATTCAAACTCATCATCGAATTTCCTCCATTGCAGGTCTCCAGAATTGAAGGAAACCGAAGGTTGGAGAATTAGAAGGTAAGAACCAAGCTAATTGCACGGGGGAGAGCAAATAGCAGGAATCCGGACAATTATTGTAGGCAGAATTGGTTAGGTCACGCCTTTAAGCCAATCAACTAAATCAACAATACGCATACGCCATGTATGCCAAACACACACATACTCACCCTGACCCATTGAAGGCTGACCCAACACGAAAATTCAAGGCTTAAAATCTAACCAAATAAAGGGATTGTGATTGGGGCTTGTGCGGGCAGTAGACTGACAATTATTATGGGAAATGTTTTTCGGGGGTCAGGACTGAGCATTTCATTGAATACAATGGCATTAACAACAATAACAACGTTGCGCTCACAATCTAGCAAATATTTAGTGAAGGGAAATAATTTCTAATAGGTTTTCCTTCCAATTGAAATCGGATATTATGTCTGGATGCGAGTTCGTGTGTGTGGCTGATTGTATTTACGCAATGTTTGGTAGAATAACACAGGGCTCCCATGCAAATATTTGCTTTTCCTTTGGTTGCCACAGAACTTTTTAATTAAATGTATGCGGCAAGGCTGGATACCCAAAATCAGGCTTACAAAATATTCCAGATTCTAAGTGATTGCTTAATAATAAAGAGTTTATTGTTTATCCATTAAATTTGATACAGCTCTTTAAGTCTGCCCGGAGGTTGGGTAAACTTTATCGGACCCAAAGACTCAATCATTAGTTATGCAAAGCACATAGAAACAAGTACGCCGGGTCAGGGCTCGAACTAATTTCTAATGGTGCAAAGCAAACGGGAGCAGAAAATAAACAAACAGTCCATGGAACTTTATTCAAGTCTGCTTGGCCAACTGAGAAATTAAGCTGTTGCCACAAAACGAAGATCTTAAAAAGAAAAAAAAATTATTGTGAGCAAATATACCAAGCTGCCTATACTTTCTTCAGATTCATGAAACTATACTATGTACACATACTGTGTGCTCGTGTGTTTATTTCACACCTGAAGTGTGATGAAAATATGACAACAGAAGCACATCCCAGCCTCAGACAGGTGCCGAGTGAACATTCTCCACTGCTCACTGTGCATCTTGAACGTGTGACTGTGGGGCATTCGTGCTTGAAGAGTTTTTTTTTCCAGTCCTCTGCAAACAAACATAACTTGAAGCTCCTCTTTCACACACGGCCTCCTAGTTTTTTCAGTTCATATGAGACAACACCCACAGAAAAAATGTACTCTGATTCTGTTCTCTGAATATTTTTGAAGCTTTGATTTTACGGTTTGTTTTTTGTATTATTTTGTAACTAAAAATATAAAAGAAAATCAAATACTGTTACGATACATTTTTCTTATAGTGTAATAGTGATACATGCCCTCCATCATCATCATCGGTTTTTCATCAATATTGTTTTTTCTCATCACAGAAACAGATTGAAAATGCAAATCACAACAGTTGACATATATCAAAAATAAGTTCTTGGTTGCATTTACTCCCTGTGACCTTATCCATCCATAAATGAATACCTATAATCCCTTTCCCTGCCAAGACACTCGAGTAAACTTTGCCCCTTCATCAGAATAATCAACTTAATCGACAGCATTCCATGGCAGATATCCAAAAATCTGACAAGTCACAAACTTCTAACCCAGTGTTAATATTATTTTACCCCCCAAAAAAAAGGTACTATGGCTATTCATAAGCGTTTGCTTGATCATCCAATGGAACTATGCACGTGCGATAAAGCAAAAATGTTCATTTAATGTTGGATGAGAGCAAATATTTTTATGGCCTTGACAAATCAGTTTTCCTGGTATTTTTTATAATAAGCGGCAGCAGCATGACAAAACGCCAAAATTCTCCACGCCCGCACTCAAGCACACACACAAAAGTCAATTGATTGGGGAGCCAAAATTCCTTTGGGCAGAGGGCAAAAATAGAAGCCGTGCAAATTCATTCATACTTGGCCAGGATTGATTTTGGGCACGACACACAAAAAAAACAGCAACGCAAGTCAGCACTATACTTATATACATATATATGAATGTCCCTGGATATATTTCAAACACACTCCCTGGACGGAAAAAAAGGACAAGAGTGAATTTCGCCTGCCTTTGTGAGTTGGCTTTTCTGTTGCGACAACGACAGGGCATTTATAAAAATCATACGCCCTGTTGTACCAGCAGCACACGGCAAAAGTGGTGGCACGACAAAAGCAAACGGCAATATATTCGTATCGCTTGTCAGCCAACATGTTCGCGAACGATTTTCGCATACGTAATGTCGATTTTGACAAAAACTGTCACCTCCTTGGAGGGACAAGTTGCTCATAAAAACGTTCGACTCCCTGATTGTGATAAATCAAACTGAATACCCATCATTATCAGGCTTAATCCACTCGCCAGCGATGCGATCAAGTGTGAAAGATCCGGCTAGTTAAGCAAATCACTTGGGCATGTCTGGCCGGATTTAACTTTCCAACTAGCCTGACGATTTCCTAGGTGGTGTAAAGTCTTAATTGAAATTCACAGGATGAGTCGATCGAAAGGCTATTAATTAGAAATATATTTGGCAAAAGACTGGCTCCTTAAAGGAATTAATATTATTCATTTAAGAAACAAATATCAAAGTGAAATATTTGAGGCGTTTAAGTTTTTTTCATTACTTTACCGACTTCCATTAATTATTTTGCTTAGTTTAAATCAATTCTTGTTGTGTTATTACCGCAACTATCTTGCTTTGCCATCAAATGACTTAGCCACAGACATAATAGAGACATAAGGAAACATGCTGTTGGCGTGGAAAACTACCATTCAATTTGACGGAACCTCCCCCGAAAATACCTGCTCAAAGTTACAGGAAGTTGTCATTCGGCAACACTTCCCCACACACACTTCCTCATTTGAGACACACGTCAAGAGCGACGGGAAAACTTCAGGATGACAATTGAATGGGCGTGTGTGGGGGGCGTGTTCTTGGACAAGTCCTTCAATTGTTGTTGGAAAAAACTTTACCCAAGCCCAATTTAAAGCGAAAAAAAGCGAGCCGTGTCAGACAGAAGGAATACAAAGTGGAAGCCGAAAAATATCAGGTATTAGTCACGCCCTGACAGATTCCGGCCAAGTCCGCTGTAAAGGCCCGAATCGCTCCCTCGTCACTTGGCAACGCTTTCGAGACCGAGACTGTCAATCAGCTCCGATACGTTTTTGTTTTATCTTCTTCGAGCGTCTTACGAAAAAAACAAAAAAAAAAGCCAAACAAACAAACTAATTGGTTGAAATGCAGAGCAGGGAAGCAAGGCAAATTTTGGGCCTGCCAAAAAGTTTCACGCTTATTACACCAAAAGCAAAACAAAGCCAAGCCAAGCGGTACCAAAAAAAAATATGGTGTTGAGAAATTCATGATTCATTAGCAAAGTCAGACGAACGCAAGTGGATAACTTTTCATGCTCGCCTATTGCACCAACAACTGGCAGCTGCCTCGGCTAATTTAAATTCTTTTGGCGCCACCAAAGATGCCACCACCGACACCTCACCGCCGCACCTCCCCTGCCGGTGGCGGTGGTCTCCTATTGGAAGAAGTCGGGCATGACAGCTCCTTAAGCGCCTGAGTGATTGACATCAAAAAGGTCCGTAGCAGGAGCAATAGATAACGTAATGAATATACATACATGCACAAAAAAACAAAAACCAGTTAAGGATTAGGTTATGATTTAGATAAACTTAACAGAATACATTTATATGCTCTAATATGAATAGCCTCTAATATCACAAAAGCTATCTTATTTAATAGCCATTAAAACCATAGAACCTCTTTAATATTCACACATATTTCTCTATGTGTAAAATCATACGTAGGTCTGTTTTAGGGGATATAATTAAAATTGCACATCATTAGGAATTCGTAAATTTAACTAGACTTATTCCCAAAAGTTTCAACCGGCAATGTTTGAAAATTGAATAATGAGATGGCAGATTTGGAACCTTAGTTTCCTGTTTGAGTTTTCTGCGCTTGAAAATCCCTCAAAGAGAAACTCGGCAAGCCCACTAATGATACACAAAAGTAAAGCCCATCGGAGGGACGGAAATACCTTCAGTTGTTAGGGACAACCCAAGACACTTGTTCAAAGGTAATTTAACGAAAACGGCATCAAAACGCAAACAATTCCTTCGGACTCAGGTTTCCCGAAGCAACTAAAAAATCTTTTATTTTTGTTTATTTTATTTAGGATCCATGGCTGGCAATCAAATCTTGTGTGAAATGAAAGCGGATAGGTCTAAAATAGGTCGAGCAACCCATTTGACAAGCGTCTTAAGCAACTGCCGCCTGCCTGCCTGCCCGCTGTGTTAGCCCGGCTAACAAATCTCACTAAATGCCAAGACAAAAGTAAATGAAATTGCACTAAATCTAAGGGGGAATTTGTCTTGAAAAAATTTCAACCTTTTGGCCCCCGGCGGATCGCAGCTTAAGTTGAAAGGCCCAAGTTTTTGGCGGCGGGAGGTGTAGTGGGGATGTAGAATTGGAGTTAGAATCCAGAGGATATCATCAAAAAGGTACGAACAGGCCTAGGCCAAAGTGATAAACCGTTTCCACTGACATTGCATATAAATCTGCGACAAAGTTGCGTCTTCCATGGCAGCGGCAGCGGCACGGACAGCTCCAAATCGTGCCGGATTTGTCACGCCAAATCGTTGGAAATGCTTTTGGCCTTGTTTATGCCCAATCCCCCCCAGCCTGGCCTCCCTATCCATGCTCCTATTTTAGCTACCGAAAATTTTAACAACAACAATACGAAGCTTTAGCAGCAGCAGAAAAAGCAGTCGTAAATCTTTGAGTAGCTTATCTCTCCAACAAAACTGTGCGCTTTTTTAATTCGCTGGGAAAATGTATGCAAAACAAGGGCCAGAGAAATCAAGAAAAAAAATTGCTGCCAAAATGCACAGAGAAAATGTTAAATGTTTATTTAAAATGAGGCACATGTTCTGTTTGGCGAAGCGATGCGGGGAATATTATTTATCGGGCCAAGTAAAGTGGGGCCAACATCTCGGAAAAGACTCCAAGAGCCGGGAAATTAGGTTAGCACAGACAATGATTCACTTTTCATTTCCATGGCTAAAACTTAGATCAACAACTTATAAGCAGCTTTTCATCCCGACAACCGACACCCGACAGCCGACAGTCAGACCGAAAAACAAAAGCCAAAAATCCGCCCCCATGAGCCATTTATCATAAAATGCCAACACAATGCCACCGATACGCCGAGACAGAACCAAATTCAAAGATTATGTCTTCAGGTTGATAAACGAGATGTCAGGCAAAGTATTTGGCTGGTTCCTTAACACCTCAACGAATCGAATAACAAATTGGGTTATTGAAGGGGCCACATCAAAGATGGGTTTTACAATTTGCAATTGTTTTAGTTGGTAATTAGGGGGAGCCAAAGCCACAAATAAAATGGCTAAATCACAACACCAAATAAATAATGATAAATCTAGGCCTAGATAATTTGATGAATGTGACGAGACTTTGATGTGCCAAAAGTAATTACATGCAAATTTATTTTAATGCATATTTACCCTCGTAATTGCTGCAAATTTACGTTTCATTTAATCGACATTGTCCCAGGCTCCAAGGGACCAGAAAAAAAGAACAAGATAATGTGAAGAAAATCTAAAGGATCCAACAAGAAAATACCCTTTATGAATGATTTTAGAATGGCAACTCATAGAGAGTGAACTTAATCATTTAGAAATAAACTAAACTTCAAATAAAAAATATTTTGTAAATTATAGTTTTAAATAGAAAGAGTTGGTATCTGAACAATAATTTGTAATCCTTTGAAGCTTAACATCCTTTATGAAATTTTCTGAGGACTTCCTACCCATAATATACCCCTTTTCCCGCTAGCCAGTCAAATGGCGACCATGAAAAAGCGGCAAACAGATTATAACTCCCAACTGACATTCGGGGACTTTATTATTTGGCCATTGAAAAATGTGAAGCTATGGGTTGTTGGAGGGATAACGCGAGTGACCCAAGTGGATTTTAATTTTTCAAAGTTAAACAGCGTCGGCGACCCTTTTTTTATGTCTCGACCCCTTTGGAGGGCTTGGGGACTGGCATCCTGGCCGGCCCGCTTCAATGGACACTGCGAACGGCTGACTTCACCGGACCGGGCAATCCGTGCGGACTGTGTTTGTGTAAATGTCGCCGGCATTTGGCCGTCCAGCCGAATAGCTTCATTGTTTACCTTCGCGACTTTGCACTGATTGATCCCTTGGGTGGCTCAACACGCCCCGATATTCCCGTCCTCCCCGTCTGTGTAATTAATTTTGCTTTTTGATTTGTGATTTGTGTTGGCGCAGGCAGAAGAGTGCCGATGAAAAACCATCAAATTGTCACGTAATTATATTTGCGTTAATGATGTTTCGACCCGACGTCGGCGATGCCGGCAGCACCATTGACCATCGGAAAAGTCAATTAATATTTTTGGTGAATGAACAAAAATTTAGATTGTTGTGTCGCTGATGGGCTTTAATTAAAATGCTTTGGCCGCAATTTCAATACACGCTGCGATTTTTAATTTCCATTGAAATCGTGACAACCGTTTTAATTCATTCTTTATGTTTCGTTTTCTTTTTTTTGCTATCCTGCGTTTTTTTTATATTATATATTGTTATTCCCTTGCAGAGGGTAGTATAATTATGGTAAAACCCTATAAATGAAATCTTCGATCAAACCATTGTTCCGACCTTATAAATGTGAGTTCTGGATTAAGATCATATCCTGAGTCAATATAAGCATGTCCGACGGTCTTAAACATATATTATAGACGCTAACTGATCGATCGGAAATAATACAGCTTTTCGGATAAAATTGACCCCCGCAATGGCTGTATCTTGAGGAATTTAGAACCAATTCTTGAGCGGAATTCCTTAAACTATTTGTAGATCGATTCTCCATCATTCTGCATCAAAATCTAAGAACAAAATATTTTTTAAATGTTTCGTCAAATTTTCAACGATGCCTGGAAAAATGCTGGAAGGACCTTATGATCTATTTTTACGATATATTTCTTATAATTTCTTAAGCTGCCACTTAGCTGCAAGGGCATATCAACTTCGATTCTTTCTTTCCTTTCTGTTGTTTTTATATTACTTTGCAAGGCACGCGACTTTAAAAAAAACCGCTACCAGATTTAACAGACAATGACCAGAAAAAATTTAGCCATTAAATTATATAAGCCTTAAGTGGTACTTAATCTCGCTTTAATTTTTTTATTGCCAAAACTGGTTTTCTCTTTCTGCTTTGCATTCGAGTAAGCTTAATGATAAAATTATTCGTGCTTGTCTGAGGCAGTGACGTCAGTACTAAGATAATCCGATGATGAAAAGTCGCAATATATAGGTCAACAAATAGCTCACAAAATAATTCCTACAATTCAATTATAAACATCTCATAAAAACTTCCAAGAAGGAATGTGCAAAAAGTATTTTAAAAATTCTAAAAACTAAAATTAAACTATTTGTAAATTCCTTTTGGATAGCAAACAAAAGATGAAATGCAATGTAAAAATTCCAGACTCAGACTATTTATTAATACAATGCTTGTTAATGGACAGACACTCTTACGCCATGCATTGCGAAATATTCATTTTGAACTTGTTAGGTGCTTGGCTTTCATGTTCAATAACTGATGCTGTCTTAAAAAATATATATATATTTTTTTTTACATATGGTATACTACATTTTAATATATATGCATATATTGACAATGTTTACGGACGTGCTTCACTCATTCGTCTGCTCACGTGCTGCATATTCATGACGAGGGTTCGACTTGACTTGACTGGAGGTTCCCTGAGACACCGAAAAAAATATCAAACTAAATACTAATATCCTATGAACAGAAAAGTTGAAATTATCAAGTTTACAAAATAATTACAACTTTATTAGTAATTAAAACAAAAAATAATATAAATTATTGAATACAAACTAAAATTAACTACGCTATGAGCCATGATAGTCAAAATAAACCAATTTAGATATGTGGATAATTTGTATTTTGTACATAGATAGTGTGTTGTATCAGCATGAATTACTATTAATGGCGTGCAGTTTAAATTGAATTTCATTACACGACGACGTCAATTAAAAGCATGTAAAACTCAATCGCCGATGACGTTTTTAAATGCAACCGAGCCATCATCGGGCGGTCGAGACAGTCAAGTCAGAGCCAGAGGAGATCCCAGATACCCCCGGGGGGGCAAAGGTAAAGAGCCCAGGAGGGCAGTGGGGACACATTGACGTTGGCTTAATGAGTCGGCAAATGGCTGATAAAAATGCACAGTGAATATGAAAATCGCTGGCACTGGCGCTGACACTCGTGACGTCGTGACGCGGCGCAAAGTTCTCGAAACTGACAGGAAACATTGATAAAAGTGCCAACTGACATTGCGTAATGATGGTGCGCTCTGTTCCCGCCTTAATAGCCGGCTCATTAAACCAGGAATGCATTAAAAACAAGCACAAAAAAAGGCAAAAATAAAATTAAAATGAAATATCACAATGCAACAAAAAATGATTTAACATACATCATGCTGAAAAAGTTTTTTAATCAAAAACTTACTGTCGGCTGCCATATTTCACATTCGAAATATTAAAAATCTAATTAAAACTTAAACAGAATTGTACATTATATACACTACTATACTGTCGTGGACGCATTTTTGCAGTAAAAATTAATTTAAGCTAAAAGCCCATTAACAATTATGACTTTCCTTTGCTGTGCGAAAGCAGTTGAAACTTGAAAGGAAGAACTCGCTGCAAGTGACGCAGGCTCGCTTTTTCTTTATACCCACCCTGGTGGCCTCTCTCTCTCTTGGCTTTGTTATAAAACGTCGACAGTTTTTGTACGGCTGCCCGAGTTCCCTGATCCGTCGACTATAACTAGTGATGATTCTGCAGTAGCAGCAACCAGCAAGAACGACAGCAACAGCAACTGCAACAAAAGCTGCAACAACGAGTACGCTTTGACTTTGCTTCATTTTCAGTTTTACTTTTTGAAGTTTTAATTCTTTGAATCTTAATGACTTCTCGTAATAAGTTTTCATTTCTCATAATTTCTTGGGTTAATAGAATCTTTGCCGCTTTATGTGTTCTATGGGTGCTGTTGCGTCTTGTAGACCAACTTGCAATATACTGGGATAATTAATTTAATTAACGGTAGAATTCTAGATGGATAAGACAACCTGGTAAACGATTTACCTTACTATCGAAACTTCTATTGTTAAAGTAGTTGTTTTCCTCGTAATTTTAAAAGATTATCTTTATCCACGTTATAATGAGTGCCAAAGTCATATTACATTTTATTTGAAGCTCCCATATTTCACATGAAAAACAGATAAGCCAGAAACCACTGTAGCCTGCTCATTGTAAGTTTTTTGTGGGAAAATATAAGAAAATAACAGAAAACTATAATTATGGAGTTGACACAAAGTCATCTATGTAGCCGCAGTGGCAGTAGTTACAGCTACGAGCGGCTGCCAGTAAAAACGCAGACGACAATAATGACTGGGACAAGTTTGAGGGGAAAAGGAAAAGGACTATGTGGAGTCCTTGGCAGCCATGAATTCTACCAGAGAGGAAGCACTAGAAATGCATAAAAGTCGGACTGCATAAAGCGCAGCAGGACCGCAGTTGACATTTATGTGGAACTGTCAGCGCTGGCTTAAAGTAAACTTGGCCCAGTCTGGGGGAGGCAACAACATCTTGGCCAGACCGAGTCCTTCAACAGCGTTAAATGCTTGGCTTCTGATTGCTGCGCTCGCTGGTTGTGGCTAATCATAAATTCAAAAGCGGCAAAAGTGCAACAGTAGTAACAATTAACTTATTAAATGGTCTTAGCGGAGGGAGTCGAATCCAGATGAGAGAAAAAACCATTTGGCGAGGGGAAAAACCGGCTGACAAAGGATGTGGGCATGGAAATTGTGGAAATGAAACCGAACGAGGCGTGAAGATGACTCCCAACAGAAGGGAAAAACTGGCAGGAAAAGTGAACCGCATTGACGCGGAATGAAAAAGGGAGCATTTCCCCATGCATTACACCTTCCTGCTCACTTTTCACCGGACTAGGAAGTGGGAGAGTGAAGAACTTCTAAGGAAAATTAAACTGAATTGAAGTTACAAATTAATTTAATTTTTCTATTTACTCATCTTAGTTATAAGTCAAGGGTTTACCGAAAATTATATTTTTTAATGAAAAATTCCAGTTTACCTTAAGATAGAAATTATCTTTTCAGTTTTCAGTGTAATTGCTCTTTCCATGAAAGTCACTTCCTGATTACTTGAGACTCTGCTAATTAGCTAAATTGATTTGAATTTTATGACCCGCAAAATTGCTGTGTTCTGAAAAGAGGAGGGAACTGAATATTAGAAACAACTCGAATTGAAAGTAAATGTTTTGAATTAAATTTACTCAGAGCCGTTAGGAAAATCGAACTGTTTTTCAGTGAGACAACGCCCAGTTGGGAATTTTTTTTAGCAAATATCTCAACACTTCTAATAGTTTTCGCCACTCTCTTTTCAGCTGTTGTGACATTTTTTGGCAAAGCAGAACGCAATGGCGCCAAAGACGCCGCCATTTTTGCAGCTCGACAAAATGGCGACAAGGACATCCACATCCGCATCCGCATTCACATCCAGTTGGCTCTGCCGCCTGCTGCTACTCGGCTTTTGCATTGGCGCCGCTGCCGCTCGAGGTAAATATCCATAAACATTTATATAAATTCATTCTCTGCTCTGGCACATAAAATACCCCCGCATAGATACATATTGTGGGGTTTAAAAAATTGCAATCTCTCGACTGTACATTTGAATTTTGGGGAGTATTGTTTGGATGGGTGTGCGGTGCGGTGCGGTGCATCGAACAAATGAAAACAGCAAAGGCACCTGCGGCCTTTGGTGAGCAAAAACTAATTATGTTTCTGTCAAAATCGAACGAACAAACAATGCCTTCCGCTTGTTTCAGTTTGTGCTGCGAATACCGCACATAAATATTATTAATTAATCTGATTGGTTGACTTTAAAAGCTTCATGCCATTTAATTAAATTACTTTTCTGGGTTTACCTTTGCCCACAAATTCCGGGTTTCCTTGAAAAAATAATGCTTTTTCCATTTAATTTTATAAAGTTTTAGTCTATTTAAAAGTTTCTATTAAATCATTTCCTGACCTTTTTTTAATTAAAATTATAAGAGTTAATGGCTGTCAAAAAAAATGGCTCATTTTCTACTACCGCTTTGACACATTCTATGTTTTGAACTCAAAAGAATACTTTAAATATTTCCCTTCAAACGTTAATCACAGAGGCTGTTGAATCGTGCGAAATATTGCAGTTTAAAGCTGCAACGTGTACATCCAAGACCAGCAAATAAATTTGCATCCATGGGAGAGGCAACCACGTCGCAAACTAAAGTTGAACAATTTAAATATCAGTTACAATATCGCACACAAACAATGTCACATCGAACAGGGACACCAATATCCCAATTCCCAGCACCTGAGCTTACCCCCCACACCTGTTATTTGACCAAATTTGACTCCACCTCGAATCCAATGGATGGCAACAACAAAATCCTCAATTCGAATGGCACATACAAAGTGGCAGTGTCGAAAAAAGAAGACAAAAATGTCCTGGGCGTGATATATATTTATCAAAACTAGTAATCCACTTGGTGTTGGAAAAAATGCAATTCGATTTGGCGGCGGGCGAGCCGTAGCACGTGATACCCATAAACGGTTTAAGAATCAAAAATTTCCCGAATGAAACGTCTGGCGGTCGCCAATCATGCGAATTTTATTGCAATATTGCGACAATTTTTATTAAAATTTTAGAATTTTCCATTTATTTAGCACTCGAGCCAGACATCAGGCCAGCAGGCAGGCAGGCAGCGCCTCCCGTATCCGTATCGCAGTGGATGCAGTTTTTCTCTTTGATTTGTTACAGCTGCGTGAAATTTGGTCAGCAGATATTGGCCAGTCCCGGATCGGACACTGTACGTGATTTGATTTCTCTTCACATGCTGAATTCTTTTCGTTTAGTCAGCACAATATTGCCGTTAGCAAGTCAAAGTATTCCGCAGTTACGGGAATTTGAAGGATCCTGTGCATTTGGTTGGTCATTTAAAGTGCAGCGCCACAAATCGAAATCGAATGGCCAGCGAAAGCGAGGCTAATAGAGTTCAAATTGAATTGGCTATTTCGTTAACATTTTCTATGGGCCAACTTCAATGTTTATCGGCCAGACAGGAAGCTGTTTGCCGGAGAGAGTTAAGAGGAAATAAAATATAAAGGGTAACGAGAAAAGAGGCCAACGAAAGCAAATTTAACATTTCCTGGTAAACAATTTGAATATTCAATTCGAATTATAAAATACCTAAGTTATATAAAAAGATGATTTTAAATATATAATTTTAAAGTGGATCTTTTCATTTAAAACGAGAGTATATTGTTACTAATTGTTAGGAAATCGAAAATAAACCTGTTGTTAAACAGCAATAGAGTAAAAGCTTCTAAAGAGTATCCAGGCATAGGTACCAGATCGTCCTGGCCTTCTTTTGGATTTCCCTTTGGCCGCTTCGCCTGTCAACAAGCCGATAAGTTTTGCTGTTTTTACCTTCCCAGCTTCCTGGCCTGCATCCTGTGCGCCAGCATCCTGGCCAGCCGTTCTGTACTGTCCCGTGTTGACCCAGGCAAATGCTAATTTCATTATGACAAATGCGCCAAGTCAGGTAGAGACTTTCCATTTTCCAGCTTGTTCCTCCGCAATCACAAGTCTAGACGACCCCGGGCTCGTACCACTGATGGCGAAGACGAAGGAGAGGCACAAAGTCTCATTTATTACGAACGCTAATCTAACAACAATCTGCAAAGTGCTTCAAGTCATTGGTTCGTTAGCTTTGGCTTTATAAACGATGCTCCCGGACTTATCCCACAATCAAAATCAAGCTACCGTCTTACCCACAACAGCTTCTAAATCACGCCCCTTATGGGGTCTCTAATTGAAAATGATCACCGGGTTTCCATTCGGACCCTCAATTACGTTGGCCAGGAGGCGAGCCTAACCTAAGTAGACAGTTTGTTAGTTTGTCGAACAAGGCGAACACGCCTCTGGCAAAAGAAACCACAACTTAGGCGCAAATTGCCGCAGAATGAAGATCTCGCAACCAGTTGCGAATGTATCTATGTATCTGCGCATGCGTGCTTTCTGTTCCTTCTACTTCTGACTCTGCCTGTGAAATCTTGCCCCAAGACCACACTTGTCAGCTGTAATCTAAATAAGCGATTTGTCTGTGCATAACTTTTGCCCAAGAACAAGACACCAGCCACAAGTTGGGATATACACTGACAAAATATATGATAAGTCTCTCTACGGGGCTTGGTTGGGAATACATATTACATCTTTGTACAATTTATTCGATTTTAAGACATTTTTGTTGTCAGTGTACTTACCACAGAAATCTCAGTCGTTGGTAGAGCTAGAAGTTAAAAAATAATTTGTATAATTTATTCGAGGAAATATTGTTTTTTTTTGTTTTTGTTCACGAGGGGGAATTTACGAGGCGATAGCCTCTTATGGCCAACTGATTTATCGGGCCGGGAGTGGAATTCCACTGGGTTGGGGATCCCAGCATAAATAATTAACACGTGCATAGTTTGGATTGCAATTTGCAACTGGACGCTTGGATTTTTATGGCAAGCAGTTGACTCTCTGATTGTCCAGCTGAAGATGCTGCGACTCTATTCTTTTCTTGGAAATAACGAATATAAAATTGCTTCCGGAAGGTTGTCGAGTCTGAGTCGTTTTTGTTTCTCACGAAGTTCACTGTCTGCGTTGAAGCATTTAAAAGCTTTTAATTGTTAATTCATGTCTTTTTACCTGCTTTGTTTCTAAATGGTAATGACCTCTTCTAAGTCCAACGACTGCTCTTCAGGAGCTTGTCGCTTATTCCAGCACCTGAAGGAAAAATATTGTGGGCGAATGTGTGGCTGCTGCGGCGCAAGATTTTATTATTATTGACACGAAACTAATGCAATACAAAAGTTTGCACCAACATAACACCACCACAAAAACAAGAACAACTTCTATTGGGACAGCAATGCAAAAGAATTTAGTATCACATCAAGTGCCGCCTGCAGGGGAGGCAGCTGCTTTGATTGCTCTTTGGCAAGTTTGCCAGCTTGCCCCGGCTGGATGTTTCCACAAATTCAACTAATTGTCACCAATTAATTTGGCAAATATACGTAATAGTTACTGTTTCTGCATCCTTTGGCTTCCTTTTATGTCGTATTTTTTCTGTAATTGGACCAGTAGAATCAAAACTTGTTTCGCTCTGGTTTTCCAATTTATTTGGGCTCTTGGGTGGCGTCGAAACAGGTAGCTTTATTCTAAAATTAATTAAGGAATTCTTTAATTAACTTTACTTATTTTTTCATTTCCGAATGAATTATTTTTCAAATGTTAATTTACAATGAATATAGCAATAAATTTATTATGATAGCCTCTTTCTGTACAAGAAAATATAATAGAGTTTATTGACTCCTTCAGACTCCTTTTGCACATCCTTTAAAGCGTGTTGCCCTATTTGCACTCGTACATGTTGTAATTGTTAGTATTCCTTTGGTATTGTAGAAACTTAATTGAAAATATTGTGAATGTACCACAGTGTATATGGCGCAGCGTGTGTGGGCTCCTTTGTTTGGGCGTGTTTAGCTATAGCTGGGAGCATCTTTGTGCGCCACTCCCTAAATGAAATTAATTGAAGGCCCCCGGGCCTTCAAGAACACACTCCCTTCAATTGGCAAGAAAAGTTGTGCCATACATATGTAACTTTTTACACGCCCAATATCCGGCGGCTATTGTTGCAGTGTGGCGGAGCCGTAATCAAGCAAAGGGTATCAAAGGTGCATGGTATAGGAGGGTGTTTCGGGAAATGTGGCGTTTTTCGATACGGACGAACAATGGCTAAAAAGTTGATCAATTGTTCTAGGGAAAGTTTCCATAGAATGCATATGCTTGGCTTCTTAAAGGTCACATTTTGGGGACTTTGTTCGGGCACTAAATGGATGCAGTAGCAGAATATTTTATTATCCAGTATGTTTCTATGCATTTAAGCTAATGACATTCTAATAACAAGAGAGGGTAAACTTTGTGTTCATTTAATTGACTTAATAGAGAGGATGTGTTTTAGTAGGTGAAGCATTAGCTTTACCTGCACTTATCACTTTGCTTCACAAATTTTGATCAAATTTAATTTAGAATAATAAACATATCGACACAAAATGCAAAATTAATTTCATTCGCCATACTTTGAGATAAGCCCTAAGTAAGTGCCAGTGTAAACGGAGCACGAAGCTCTCCTAATGACATTAGCTTTCACGCAATGTGATTAACTGTCTGAGTAAATTGAGCAGCAAACAAAACATCAAGCTGCCTGGCACACAATTCATTACACGACCAACTTAGCCCGACTCCCGCCCAGCTATTCAGTATGTATGGACATACAGAAGAGGTGGCAGAGGCCACGAACTACCTGCTAACACGCCATAATCCTGCAGCAAGGACATAATATAAGTCGGTCAGCCTAGCGACCAGTTTGGGGGGAAACTTCAATGATAATAATGCAGCCCCAAGCAGCTCGCAGTGGCGCCAAATGAAGTAACTTACCAACTGAAGCAACTGACCAAGGCACTCCCGCACAGGATAACCGGACCGGACCGGAGCTAAGTCCCGCCTAAGACGAGCACGTACCAGTTTCAAGGAAGTTATAGACTGACCTTCACCTTTATGGCTTTCTTTGGCGAGCTTAGCCCCTCCCAGGACCTATCCTCTTTGGCCACCCAACTGTAAAAGCCTTTGCCTTCGCTACTGGCGCTGCTGGTTCTTTCATCATAATTTCAGTTAGCAGCAGCAAAATGGCCAACATTGTCTCTGCGCGTGTCCTTTTATGAGGCCCGGAGACGTTATAGTTGTATGTCTATATGCAATTAAATTAAATATTAAACTTAATTACACAAGGAAACTAACACGCCAAGGCAGCAGCAGTAGGAAGCAGCACGAATGAACCGGGTACTCCTTGGTCCTGTCAAATATGCCCAGCACCAGGCCTCAATAATGCAGCCAAGAATGTAGAATATAATGAAAGTCAATTGTCAGTCAGGCTGTCGCTAGATTTTTGCCACCCTCACCATTTAGCTATATTGCGTCCTGTGTCTTGAGTCCTTTTTCTCCTGGCCAGAAGACGTTCCCAATACACTTAAAGAAATGCATTGAAATGGTAGTATAATCAGGTCATCCCTAGAAACTTTCTTGATTACAAGTATCATATTCATAGTGTTTTGCTTAGAACTTTTAAGAAAGTGGTTTTTTTTTCGGTGTATGGTCGTTGCCATCGCCTGAAACCGTAATGACAATGTTGCTTTCATTTCGTGTTCCTGTTGCCTGCTAATTGAATTTAATGTAGTTTAATTGAGACGAACGTGATTGTAACTAAAAGCGCTTTATGCTTAATTTACCGGCACGATGGAAAGTCCTGGGTACGTTACGGCGTTCTCCATCCCGGCATCACTCTGGCACGACGAGCGCCGATGCCTCTAAATAGTTCAAATTCAAATTAATTGCTCCAAGTTGAAGGCAACACCCAGCCAGCTGGCTCCAGTTGGGGTAGGGGGAAAGGCATTTAAATATTTAACATTTTCCTGCCAGCTGTCGGCAGCTTTGCCGACAAGTTTATCCACCGAAGCCGCATCGCAATGAATAATGCATAGTGGCGATTGTGTCACACGCTGCGTATGAGTAATGACTGGCACTGTTGGCCAGGCGAAAATGGGAATGGCGACCAATCGATGCCCTCAAGGACATTGCCAATATTAAAATCTACTGGAGCGCAGCGCAGCGCGAAATTCAAATGCATCTGGCGCATCGCATTCGAAATCGGTTGGCGAGAATCTGAAAAAAAAGAAAGGAGATTCTAAAATGAAGCCAGACAGATGCCAGAATTAGCGAGGAGTTCACTCATTTTTATTTTCTGTTTCATCCACTGCAGCTGTCAGAAAGCAGCAGCCCAGGATCAGGGCATAAGGAAGGAGCAGAGCAGGCTAGGGGAGTACGGGACATGAGCCGGAGCAGCTGTCATCTTAGAGAGAGAATGGCTAAAAACTGTCAAGCTGCATAATAAATTGAATTTCCTGTAGCTGGTCATTTGCCACCATGAAATTTGAGCTGCAGAGCGGCTAAAATGAAATGGGCGTGGCATAAACATGCACTTGAAATGAAAATACTGGTCAGAACTACCACGGCCAGAACGGCCAGAGCGGCCAACACGTACATACGGATAGTACGTTTCCCATTCCCTGCAAAAAGGCACAGCGACAAAATGCCACCAGAGGCAAATGAAATTACCGAGTTGCCAACCCGACGATGGCCCAAAAGCTCAAAAATCCAAATATCATATTTACAACTTGCAACTACAAGCCCCTTGGCGAGTAGTCCAGCGGACCAGTGGGATTGGGGAATAGAGAAAAACAGAGCCGGAGTGAAGGATTTTAAAGGATGCGACAAACGGCTAATGCCGGACTGCTAACTGACATTTGGATTTGTGTTTTTTTTTTTATTGCACTCGGCATGTTAATACAATCAAGTCACCGGACCATGCTGGGAGATGATGTAGTTTTGAACCAATATTCAAAAATGTACCAAAAAATGTGTCCATTAAATTCTGTTTAAACCTACCTATTGCTCTAATAAACGAAAGATTAGTGTAGTTGGTTTTGCTGGAACTCCTTAAATCGAGCACTGATTATAATGACGAAACTTTTAATGACTAATTAAGCAAAATTCACTCTGTCTTCTTGCTACAAAATAGGACAACCCACCGAACATACACCAGAAACTGCCCGGAGCTACAGTGCCACTCTTAAATGTCCCAAGTTGGTATTTTGTGAAAACCTCCAAAACAAACAACCATTAAACCAAAAAATAACAAAAACACTGTAACAGAAAGTACAACTAAATTACAGATGCCCAGTTGGGGTAAGATCTTCCTGCCGCTGGAAGGAATCATGTTTTCTATTTATCAAATTAAATTTTAAACAACAGACATTGCTGTTCAACGAAGCAAACTCAATGACAGCTAGAGCTCTTAATGGCCAAAAAGGGATGGCCACTGGGAGTGGGATGGAAACATTAAACCGCACAAACCAGCCGCTCAATAAATATTTAATTATCAAGGAAAATAAAGTGAAAAATACAAATCACTATTTGTCATTTTTGCCAGCTGGCTGGCCGGCAAACTGCCCACGAAAATTATGCCTACAGTGGCAGAAATTGTGCAAAAAAAGATCAAAAATACTATAAAAATAGAGGGAATATTTACCGAGACTAGGTGTGTGTGGTTATGTATGCTTTTATAACTAAATTTTCGTAAACCATAACGTGCTTAAATGTTCAAAATTGAAATTTTAATGCAACAACCTGGGTTGCTGGGTTGCTGGGTTGCGGGGTTGGTTGGAGGAGTCAGTTGGTCTGGAATGGGGAAAGTGGGCTCTTTCGGTGGGGTGGTGCGTGGCAATGGCATATCCAAAACTATTTGCGGCCATGCTCTGCGGTCAGATTGTGGCTAACCCATGTTACGCCTGCTCCCGGTTGGCAGATGCCAGACCATATATATCTGCATACCAAGGGCAATGGGTTGGTGGCGGGGTGGCTGGGTGGCGGGATGGCAGGGTACTTGGGTAGGAGCTCCGTGGGGCAACGCATAAGTTTGTGGTCGCAGTGGCGCGTCCTCTCCTTTCCTTTCATTTTGCATAAGTTCTAAAGTACACATCATATATAATTAAAATCGTAAAACGGTCAATTTTCCCTCAACGTTGGAGGGCGACGACAAGGATCCACCCCTTGCCCCGTGACCCTGTTGCACACACACACATCCTCCGCGCCCCCACCCGCCCAGCTGCGCCCAGCCCCACCACCAGCAATTCCTCTTCCACCCCGGGCCATCCGCCATCTGTGTAATGGGTTTAGCATTTTTGGGCTTTCGTGTACAAATTGAAACTTTATGTTTGTTTGCCAACGAGCAGCGAGTCAAGCCGTGGCCTGTGAAGCGTTATATTAAATTAGTATACTGGATTTTGGGTTAAGCCCCGGCAAGAGGTTGCATTTAAAATTTAAGCTTCCGTTCAGTGATGCAAATAGGCATCATCAAGTTAAGTGCCATCAGTTCCCAAAATGTGCAAAAGTGTTAAAGAAAACATACAAGTTTTAATTAAATATTGCGGAAATAAAATTTCATTATTGTCATGTTCAATTGGGGCAATGTTTTTCCAATTTAACTTGTAACCCTTAAATGTTGTTCTTTTTTAATTGACTTTAAAAAATATTTCAATTTAAATTATACCTTATCGTCCTTCACAAGAATTAAGCTCAAAATACCTGAGAATGAGATAGTTATTAAATTAGAAAAGTTCTACATTTTCAAGTGGAAATGTGTTGTTTTATATGAATGTTCTAGGAAACTGCTACACCCATCTTACCACCGTCTGGGATGCAAAGTTTCCATAAATCTTACCCACTTTTTCTCCGTACAAGCATTCCTGTCCGCCCCTGCTTAACCACATTTGGTATAATTAAATTTTATGGCCATTAAATTCGGCAATTTTCATAAAGAATATATTGCCTCCGGCCATTTTAGCCATAAACCATTGGCCAAGGCTTACATACTCCAATAATAATAACCCAAAAAGGAGGGGAAAAACCAAAATCAAATATATCAGACAGTGACTGATGTAAATTTATGCCTAGACCCGGTCTAATTTTAAGCCGCGCCTTTGCAATGTTCACGATTCGCCCTTAGATATTCAGTGGAAATACTTAAAAAAAAATACGTATATGTATATATATTTGAAAAAAATAACACTGGTATAGCTGGGTCCCGAAAAACATGCCGAAAAAAAACACATACTCACAATTCATTTTCAAAATGAATTTGTTCCGCTGTAACGGCCATAAATGCATTTAAATTTATTGGAAGGCAGCAGAGTCTGCGTAAACCAACAACAACGAAAACCAGAAAAAAAATCAAAATAAGAGGACTCTCGCCCATTGAATGACAATAAATTATCAATTTTATTTTGACAGCGCGAAAAATCCCGCAACGCGAAAAACGAAAGACGAGCGCACAAAATGTCAAACGAAATTGAGCAAAATATATATAATATATATATAGAATCTATATTATAGATAGATGTGAACATTCTATGTGTGTTCTATATGCATATATTATATGCAGGCTGGAGTATTTGTAACAGGAAGTTTCAGTTCAATGGTTTGTTCCAGCCGGCGATTTTAAATTGCCAGGATATCTCTTTTCGGAAAAAACGCATACTAATTTGTAGATTGAAGCTCTCCAGTTCGACAAAAAATAAGTCAAGAGGGTAGGATGTTAGTCAGTTATAAAAAGTAACTGCAATGGCATTTGATTACATAATAGCTTTCAGAACACAGTAGAAAAGATTTTTAAATACAAAAATATTTATTTAAACACAGAAATTCCTAAAAAATATATGATTATTTTGCTTTACTCTTAACTTCAATCACAGAATCTAAGGAGTTCTTTATTTGTTCGTCCTTTTCAGAAATTCCATCGCCAATGGACCTCTCAGACGTAGCTTTTTACTGTCCTGGAGAGGGTTTGTTTGCAGACGACTATGATTGCCGGATTTATTATCGTTGCGAGCGGCGGTCGGGCCAATACATTAAACCTTACCTGCTGGCGTGTCCGGAGGACGCGGTCTTCTCCCGCTCGCTGAAAATGTGCCTGCCGCCTGCAATGGCCGGACGCGATGAGTGCGTGGACCAGGTGAACGAGGTGGACGGCAGCATGGAGTTGGGAAAGTGGGAACAGGACCAGAACGTCTACGAGCAAGATGACCGTAATGCTGTGCTTAACATGGCTGTCACACCTGCGGCCAATGAGCTCCGCTCCTACGCGTCGGCACATCGTCTGCCCTCGAATTATGGCCTGGCAGGACTCAGTGGCGTCTCTGTCATATCCTTCACCAGCTCCCCGTTTCTGAGAGCTGCGGACGCTGTCCAGGAGGAGGAGGAGGCGATAATTTGCCGAGATGATGGCTTCATGAGCGATCCCAGCGACTGCACCGTGTTTTATCGTTGCATCTCGAATGGACGGGGCTATAACAAAATCGGCTTCCGCTGCTCGGACGGAACGGCGTGGGACGAGTCCTTGCAGTCCTGCAACCACATGTTTGACGTACGTGCCAACGGTGGCTGCCGCAATCAGGCGGAACCCCAGAACGACGGTTATTATGCCGGCCAAACGTCAACACAGTCGTCGCAATCCAGTTACCAGAACTCAACCTCCAGCAGCCAGCAGAGCTCATCGACCAGTTCCTCCAACTCCTCCCAAAGCTCCAGCTCCAGCTCCAACTCAAGCTCTAGCTCCAGCCAGGAATCCTCCACATCCAGTAGTAACCAACAGTCCAGTTCCACGTCCAGCAGCAATCAGGAATCCAACTCTGGTTCCAGTAGCAATCAAGAGTCCAGCACCAGCTCCAGCAGCAATCAGGAATCCAACTCTGGTTCCAGTAGCAATCAAGAGTCCAGCACCAGCTCCAGCAACAATCAAGGATCGAACAATAGCGGCAGTCAATCTTCTAGTGGAAATCAGAACCAAAGCTCTAGCGGCAGCCAAAGCTCAGGAAGCAGTCAGTCCTCTAGTAGCAACCAAAACCAAAGCTCCCAGGGCTCTGGCAGCAATCAAAGCTCCAGTAGCAACCAGTCCTCGAACAATAATCAAAATTCCGGCAGCAGTCAGTCTTCCAGCAGCAATCAATCCTCCAGCAGCAATCAGGCTTCCAGTAACAACCAATCCTCCAGCAACAATCAAAGCTCGTCTGGCAATCAATCCTCAAGTGCATCTAACAACCAGACCGTACCCACAAAATGCGAAGACGAGAACACCTACATTCCCGATCAGAAAGACTGCGCCAAATTCTACAGATGTCGTCTGGATAAGGACGGGAACTTGGAGCAAGTGCCTTTCACTTGCGGCCCCGGCACTGTGTGGAACCAAGTAGACAAAGTATGTGATCTGCCCACTGACGACCAAAAGAAGCAATGCAATATACAATCGGGCTCCTCCAGTGGCGGCAGCAACTCTGGAAGCTCCTCCAGCAGCAGCAATCAATCTTCTGGCAATCAGTCCTCAAGCAACCAAGGCTCGTCTTCAAGCAACCAAGGATCATCTAGCAATCAGTCCTCAAGCTCATCTAACAATCAAGGCTCATCTAGCAATCAGTCTTCCAGCAACCAGGGCTCGTCAAGCAATCAATCTGCAAGTAGCCAAGGATCATCAAGCAGTCAAGGATCGTCCAGCAACCAAGGCTCATCTGGCAATCAGTCATCCAATCAAAGCAGCAATCAAGGCTCATCCAGCAACCAATCTTCTAATCAAGGCTCATCCAGCAACCAATCTTCTAACAACCAGCAGAGTTCCTCGTCCAGCAATCAGAGTTCTTCTTCCAACAATCAGACCTCTTCCACCAGCACAGAATCTTCCTCCAGTGGCTCAAGCACCCAGTCAACGACATCCAAGCCATCCAATCCCGATGGCGAATGCCAGGATACGGAAACATATTTAGCCGACAAGAAAGACTGTGCTCGATTCTACCGATGCGTGGAAAATGGCAATGGTGGCTTCGAGAAGGTACCCTTCGACTGCTCTCCAGGAACCGTTTGGGATCCAGACACGAAGGGCTGCAATCATCCCACTGATGTCCAAAAGGAACAATGCAAAGCCATGGCAAGCGGAAGCGGCAGCGGCAGCTCATCCAATCAGGGCTCCTCATCAAATCAAGGATCTTCTTCCAACCAAGGATCTTCCTCCAACCAGGGATCTTCATCCAACCAGGGATCATCTTCGAACCAAGGATCATCTTCCAACCAGGGATCTTCATCCAACCAAGGATCATCTTCCAACCAGGGATCATCTTCCAACCAGGGATCATCTTCCAACCAGGGATCTTCCTCCAACCAGGGATCATCTTCCAACCAGGGATCATCTTCCAACCAGGGATCATCTTCCAACCAGGGATCTTCATCGAACCAGGGATCATCTTCCAACCAGGGATCATCTTCCAACCAGGGATCATCTTCGAACCAAGGATCATCTTCCAACCAGGGATCATCTTCCAACCAAGGATCATCTTCTAACCAGGGATCTTCATCCAACCAGGGATCATCTTCCAACCAGGGATCATCTTCCAACCAGGGATCATCTTCCAACCAGGGATCATCTTCCAACCAAGGATCATCTTCCAACCAGGGATCTTCATCGAACCAGGGATCATCATCCAACCAGGGATCATCTTCCAACCAGGGATCATCCTCCAACCAGGGATCTTCCTCCAACCAGGGATCATCTTCCAACCAGGGATCATCTTCCAACCAGGGATCTTCCTCCAACCAGGGATCATCTTCCAACCAAGGATCTTCATCCAACCAGGGATCATCCTCCAGCCAAGAATCGTCTTCCAATCAAAGTTCATCATCCCAGCAGTCTTCGTCTTCGAACCAGTCTTCCTCCTCATCCACAGAAGGATCTACTTCATCTACTACCCAGAAGCCTTTTAAACCAGCGGAAAAATGCGAGAGCGAGGAAACATTTCTAGCAGACAGCGAGAATTGCTCGAAGTTCTACCGGTGCGTGGACAACGGCAAGGGCGGATTCTCGAAGGTCTCCTTCACCTGCCCACCAAACACCCTGTGGGATCCAGAAGCCAACAGCTGTAACCATCCAGATCAGATCCAGACCAAGCCACTTAAGTGCAAAAAAGTTGTCAACCAAGGCGGATCTTCATCCAGCAGCAGCACTTCTAGTTCGAGTAGTTCCTCAAATAGTGGATCATCCTCCTCGAATAGCGGCTCATCCTCAAGCAGTGGCTCATCTAACCAAGGATCCTCCTCCAACAGTGGCTCTTCATCCTCAGGCAACACCTCCAGCGGTGGATCTTCCTCATCGTCATCTTCGTCCTCATCATCTAGCAACAATAACAACCAGAGTTCTTCGACAACATCTTCTAGTTCATCCTCGTCTAGCGGTAACTCGAATCAGGGATCTTCATCAACAAGCAGCAGCAGTTCATCGTCCTCGTCTTCTTCGAACACGCCAACAAACTCGAACCCATCCGAGAGCTGTACCTTTAACGGACAGTTCATCGGGGATCGGAACGTTTGCGCCAGATTCTATCGGTGCGTGGACAATGACAGAGGTGGCTTCAATATGGTGGCCTTTAACTGCGGACCCGGTACTGTGTGGGATGCCCAAACTCAAGCCTGTAACCATCCTTGGGCTGTGAAGGAGTGTGGTGGTACTGCGCCTGTTACCCCAGCAACTTCCACAGCAAGACCAACATCCAGGCCAACCACATCTAGACCGCAACAGACACCTTCTACCTCCAGGCCCTCCGGCTCATCCTCGACTCCTCGACCTACTTCCCGGCCTACTTCCCGGCCTACAACATCCTCGCCTTCCTCCACCACCCAACCCACATCTAGTCCTGTTACCCAATCCCCCAACACCAATGGCCAATGTACATCAGAGGGCTTCATGGCCGATCCGAAAAATTGCAATAAATTCTACCGTTGCGTTAGCAACAACAAGGGCGGATATACCGCCATCCCATTCCAATGCGGAGCAGGCACCGTTTGGGACCAGGACTTGCAAACATGCAACCACAATTTCAACAATTGCAACACTAGCGAAGGAACCACCCAGAAGCCGCCTTGTGAGCCAGCCAACAACGGAACAACCACGTCCACGCCATCGAACCCAACCACGACAGCTGAACCAGTAACATCTACGACATCTATCCCAACCACAACTGTGACTCAACAGAGCACCACTACTGATTTGCCAGATGTCCCTTCAACATCTTTACCACCCACAACCACCACCGAAATGCCAATCACGACCACAACTGTAGTGCCTCCCAGCACCACAGATATGCCGATCACTACCACTACATTGATTTCTTCTACAACAACACCGGGCAATCCTGAACAGGAAACCACAACATCACCTGTGACAACCACAATGAAACCTCTGCCAGCGGGAACGGAATGTACGGGCGAGGGTTACATGGCAGATCCCAACGATTGCCGCAAATATTATCGCTGCACAAGTGTCGGATCCTCCTACCGAAAGTACAACTTCACATGTCCCAAGGGCACTGGATGGAATGAAGATGTTCAGACCTGTGACTACATGGAAAACATACCCAGGTGCTCCAATCTTTCGACTGAAGCGCCAGAGACGACCACCCCGTCTGAAGAGTGGAAGGATCCGGGCACAACAACGCCACAGCCTGAAGGACCTCCCACCAAGCCCACAACTACTAGGGAGCCTTCCACTGAAACACCCACAACGCAGCAGCCTGTAACAGATAAACCCACTGAGAAGCCCACCATGAAACCAACGACTACAGAAGAGCCCATAACTAAGCCGCCGACAAAGCCCACCGAAAAACCCACGATGAAGCCGACCACTACCGAAGAGCCCATAACTAAGCCGCCGACAAAGCCCACCGAGAAGCCAACGATGAAGCCGACAACTACCGAAGAGCCTATAACTAAGCCACCGACAAAGCCCACGGAGAAACCGACCACAACAGAAGTGCCCTCGACTGACACGCCTGGCTACGATCCCACCACAACGAACATGCCGGGGTACCCGCCTACCACCACGGCCGAACCTAGTACGGAACCACCTACAACTACCAACGAACCCCCTACAACCACAACCCAACAAAGCTCCGAAACTAGCACAACTGAGGGACCAACTACCACGAATCAACCCGAGCCACAGCCCAACTATAACTGCACCGCTGAAGGCTTCTACCCCGATCCTGAAGACTGTAGCCGGTACTATCGCTGCGTGGATGCTTCCAAAAATGGAAAGTACCAAGTATACGCCTTTAAATGCGGCAAAGGAACAGTCTGGGACTCATCGACGGAGACGTGCAACCACGCAAATCAGGTGTCGGGCAATTGCTCCTCGGGGCAGACGACTTCGCCAGGCACCACAATAGAGCCCGAAACCACTGAAAGCTCAACCACTTCTGGAAGCACTGAAGCCACCACAACTGCTAGTACTGAAACTACCACAACTACTGGAAATCCCTGAAACAACGACTTCGTCTGGAGGCCCGGAAACGACCACTTCAAACGGCACTGAAACCACCACCATCGCCACTCCTGAGACAACCACCGGTGGGGCAACAGACACCACTACCAAAGCTCCAAAGCCAGACACCACAACCACAAGTGGACCTGAAACTACGACAAATCAACCTACTACTGAAACAACAACCACTGACAGTCCTCAACCACCGAATCCCGACACCAACACGACTGCCCCCTGCCCCCCAACCAGTCCTGGACAGAATGTGTTTGTCTGCCCCACCGGATTCCGAAAGCATCCGGAGAAGTGTGGCATGTTCTACCAGTGCAGCGAGAGCTCGGATAGCAACGACCTGAACATCGTCGTCTTCCAGTGTCCCAACGGAACTGTCTACCAGGACAAGACTTGCAGCTGCGGAAAGCCCAAGGCTGATGACAAATGCACCAAGGATATGAAGAGGACCACAAGTCTGTTCGAACAAGAACCAAAGCTTCAGAATGTGGTAAGTTAAAGGGACCAATTCACTGAGCAAACAGAGTAACCGATTTATTAAAATATTCCCCAAGGTACAAATTAGCTCCACGGCACCCCTTTGCCCGGATGAGGGTCACTTCGCGCTGAACGAAGACGAGTGCGGACAGCTATTCGTGAAGTGTGGATACTCCGAGCAGACAGGACGCATCGAGGGTCAGATCCACCGGTGCCCTCAAGGATTCGCCTACTGGAACGTAAGCCGTCGCTGCGAACCAGCCAGGAAGCTACTCAACTGCACTCCAACCACCTACAACGTGGGTGGCAACGTGCCGTTGGAGTGGATCAACATTGGCCATAGACGCCGCAACCTGCGCATTTAATTAGGATTAATATAAATATGCTTAGTAACACGCCATTGTTTGTTTGCTCCGCTAGCCGCTCAAGCCAGATTATTAATCCAATCGTATCCGAGTGCCACAGCTTGCGCAGCAAACGATCGAATTCAAGGTTTAGCTTAGAACATAGGGAAATGAAAGTATCTTAGGTCTGTGCTTAACCCTTCAACATTTGTAGTCTTAGTGAACCACCAATTTAAATTATTTTGTTGCATCAGATTTAATACATTAAGTTTAACGATCAAACTAAACAAATTCACACACTCAGCACAGTCTAGACTCTAGATAATACGAATATGAAAGCGATTTGGTATTGACTTCATATGCTGGAGGGTTAAATAGAATTTTGGTGTTGGACTGAATATGTACTTTGCGAGCTTGAAAGGAAACAATATAGTTTTGGGTAGTTTTCCGACAGAGGCACAGCCTTAACTACACACACGTAAATGTTGTAGCTTTCATGCAGTAATTGTATTTATGTTTATAGTTTAAACATACGTTCTGAACGCCATATACATATATAATATTATACCTTAAACTACGCTTAAAGTTTATAATAAAGAAACATATACAGAAAGCACCAGCTAGCCGCTGAAACTTCACACCTTCCTGGCCTGGACTATTAAGTAAAGCGTTCCCATTCATTTCCTTCCCTATTTTTGATTCGTGGTAGCTTTTGGACGACCTTTTACTTCTTCTTTTTGGCCTGAGGAGGTGCTGCCGGATTGTCGCCCTTATAGAACTCTTTGAGTAGAGCCATCGCCTCATCAGCTCGTACACCACCGGTGATATCGATGCGTTGACCCACGACAGCGGCAACGTCAACCACAGTCTTGCCACCAAAGCGGTCGTTTTCGCAGCCGTAGATGATCTCCTTTACGCCGAGGGTATGGAGGGCGGCAGAGCACATTATGCAGGGTTCCACGGTGACCACCACCGTGATCTCGCTGAACATCTGACGGGCCGGTAGACGCTTCTCCCGGCAATAGGCCAGAGTGGCGTCGATGCAGATGAACTCGGCGTGGCGAGTAGCATTCCGGTGGACGTTCACCTCGTTTCCGCCACGTGCGATGACCTTGTCCCCGAGTACGAACACACATCCCACGGGCACCTCGCCAGCGTCACGTGCCCGTCGCGCCTCTATAAACGCTTCCTCCATGAAGGCGGCCATTTGGCATGGAAGGACAATCTTCTGAACTTGGCGAAAAACCAGTCAACAAAAACAAAAGACGTCGGAATAGCTCTCACTTCTCCACCGCTTTGCAGCACTATCAGCTGAACCGTTGTGACGCTTTCCAACACCGATCAAGCGATTAAGGGGGATATTCAATTAGGGCGAATAAGAAACCCACTCGTTAATCCATTCATTCAAAATTATGAATGATTTATCATTTATTTCTGTTTATTTTTGTTATTTAATAGTTTTTGTACTTTTTATCGTCCATGTTCGGTAGTTTCTGAATTAAAATTGGCCGAATATGAGATCTTACAAATTTTTAAATAGTTACTCCTTCATTATGCCTCATTTTTTATGAATGAAAGCAGCTTGTGCTCCTCCAGGAAAGCCTTCGCCTTCTCCGGCCAGTTGGTGTTATTCACGGACCGAGGACTTGGATGAGGCAGCAGGTGAACGGAAACCGATGGCGATTTGCAGTAATTAGAACCTTTTAAAATGTCCCGCACATAGTTCCCTACTGCCACAACTACCAACGGCTTCAACAAAAGCAGTTCCTCCTCGAGGGCCTCTAAGCATTTTTGGCCCAGTTCCTTTCTATAGTGTCCTTTAAGCTCACTGGGTGTTAAATTCTTTCCAGCTTCATCGAAGAATGCTAGAGGACAGAAATTATGAACGAAGCATTGCTTTGAAAACATTTCCATATTTCCGGCCAATTGTAGAAACAGCTCCCAGAGGCGAACACCGCTAGGCTCTTCCGTAAGACAGTCCAATCCCAAGACAGGACGGTTGGGATGCTCAATTGGAGGCTTATTCACCATTTCATTAAGATGCATTAACACCTTCACAGTGCGGACATTTCCAAAGGGTATCTATAAAAGCGTTAAAGGAAAATATATACCAGTTCGATAAAGGACCGTCCTACATTATAGTTATAGGATAATAATGTTATTGAAACATACTATCCGTTAATCCAGACTTACGCCAGTTTGACACATTCCGTTCGGCCCAGGATTCATCCCAACAAAGATGAGCTTCTTGGGACCTTCTAAATAACGACGCAAATAGTCGCAATGCAGCTGCGACGCATAGACTATGGGATTGTAAGTGCAAGTAACATTTGGCGGAAGAGGGTGAATCATTTGATCCAAGTTATCATTGAGCTTTGCCTCGATGTTGTAGAACTGCTGCCACAGGGGTTGAGGAAACAGTTCCGACGTTGGCCCTTCACCTGGCAAGGCCATTCTCTTGTTTTCTTCGCATTCCAAGTTAGCTTTCTGTTTTTCCAACTTGCGTTTCAACATGGTTTGAATTGTTTCGACCGTTGCGCGAAACAAGGCGCAATTTGATAAAGTTTATTTTTAATCATCCAGGGCAGAAAAGAATATTTTGTTTGGCGTTGCCACCCAGTTTTATTAATTTTGCTTTGTTTACTATTATTCTAGCCACCTATGTAGTGGTAATTGTTCAAATAAAAATACATGCGCGCTATTTCAACGGATGCACAAACTCCTCCTTGCGTTCCTCGTTGTCCCGTATAAATTTTTGCTTAAATGACTTGCAGCTTTTATTAATATTCCCCTTGACGACGGTGCCCAGGATCAGGAGGAATTGAGAAATCTGTAAAACAGTATAAACATGTAGAGTGCATTTATTAAAAATAATCCATTCCACTTACGGACAAATCCCTTTCGGCGGTGTCCATCTTCACGAACTCGCACTGTGGGGCGTGTTTGCGGTGTTCCTTCCACGGATCATCCTCGGATTCCCAACCATCGAGCGTTTTTCCACAAACAAAACAGGTCGCTGTGTCGTTCTCCCTCTTTGTGCCAGTCCAATAAAATCCAGCTTCGGCCATCTGTTTGGTTATTATAGTTATTTATGAGAAATAAATGATTAAAATCAGTTCTTGCCTTTGAAATGCTGCACGTAGATTCCTCGGAAAATGGCCAATCCTTGAAGCTATCGATGCGATGCTGCTCGAGAAGGTTCAGGTTTCGGAAGGACTCCCACTTATTGCTATCAAGTCTCTCGACAATATCGTTGACCATTTTTTTGTTTGTTATATAAATAGAGACTATATTGTTTCGGTTTGAGGTGATATAAATAAAAATAACTTCGCGGAATAGTAATGAGTGGCTTGCTTTTTGAAGAGCGTCTTTGCGTGTTGCCATATAACGCGGGCATCCACAAACGGTCTCTCTAAAACTCTACAGAGAGGGGCCACTCATTCGTTGTTAATCCAACAAATTTTATGTTATAAAAATTAAAAGCTCATCAATAAAGAATACGGTCAGTATCAGTATCATTAAAAATAATAAATACTAAATTTAAAAATATAAAAACTGATCGAAACTCTGTTAAAAAAGCAAAAAATGTGGCAACACTACCGCGGCTGTTAAAGCAGCTGTTTCAATTATTGTCATCCGAAGTTGTGTACACCCTGTTTCGACGTTACAGAGTTTTTGCTGACTTTTATTTATAAACAGAAAACACGGAAAAACATGGTTAAACGTTAACGGACACACCCACACCGACACCAATACACTACCACACATCGTCTTGTTGTTCTGTTTTCCCAATAGTTGCGAATTTACCGCGAAAATCGAAATATTATGCACCCAAGTTGCACGCTGCGGCGCACACAAAATTGATTTAGAAAAGAAAAAGCGAACCCAATAACAACAAAAAAGAAAGTAATCGGAACGGCCTTGGGCAAGAGAAAGAAGCAACCCAATTTTTCGAGATAGTAGGTCACTGCCGCAGCAGGCTGCCACCGCACAAAGGGGCAGTGGCCCAAGGACATTCGGGAGAACTTTCTAAACACCAACAACAAACACATTCAGTCAGCCTCACGCCCATTAACCACTAATCATAGTCACCCTCAACCAGACATTGGCAATGATAACGTGCACTGGAAATGCGCTCACTTGAAGGCAGCCGTCAGGAGCAGGACCTCGAGCTGGAGCTGGAACTGCCCCGAATGGCAAACGAACGCAAGCAAAGCAGCCCCAAAGTGGAGCTGACCAAGCTCAGTCACGAACTAATTGAGGAATGTAAACGCAGCCAGGAGGACTCGCTGCTGTCGCGCCACCTTCGCCACGAGCTGGAAAAGTATGTCACCATTTTGGATATCGCCTCCTCAGGGCATTTAAGACTTTAATATTATTTTATAACAAAACACTAATCACAACCCAGACTCTCTGCTAAGAGCTTTGACTTCGCGAGACCGATTCGCTTATCAATAAGCGATTCTCGCGAATCATTGAACTTGCACGTGCTGCCCAGGGTTACTTCCGATCCTCTACACACAACCTTAACCTTTACCTTAACCCACAGGCTGCCCCGCGATTCCCGTCGTGAGTTGGTGCGAAAGCAGCGTAATGGTTGCGCCCCCCTTTTCATCGCCTGCAAGCGAGGAGCAGTAGTAATCGCCGAGTATCTGATCACCATATGTGAGGCAGATATCGAGCAGAGGGGACACTTTGAGGTCCCGGAGGACAATAGCTTTCACTATGTTTCGCCTCTGTGGGCAGCCGTTGTCTCTGGAAAATTGTCAATGGTCAAGTACCTGGTTCGAATCGGATGTGACATAAATGCCACTTCCGATTCCGGATCCACGCCCGTGCGGAGTGCCTGCTACATGACCCATGTCGATATTGGTGAGTAGTTTTTTCTGGCTTCCAACTAAACCAACACGCCATCCATATCCACTCTTTCAAATAAACTTGATTGAACATCTGTTAGGGTCTCACAATTAAAAGTTTTTCATTAAATCCGACTATTTTTGTGTAACTATTTCATTTCCATTTCAAAAGTTTAAAGCCTATTTATATTGCAGTCAAGTTTCTAGTGGAGAACGGGGCTGATATCAAGCGGCCGAACATTAATGGTGGCACCTGCCTGATTAACTCAGTGCAGTCGGTGCAACTATGTTTGTATTTGGTGCGCAAGGGAGCGGATATCAATGCACGCGACATTCAGGATAAAACGGCTCTGCACTATGCCATCCAGGAACACCGACTGGACACCACCAGGATGCTGATTGAGCAGGGCGCCGATCCATATGCAAAGAGTCGGTATGGAGACGATGCTCTGCGCACCGCATGCCTCAAGGGAGCCCATCAAATCTTCGACTTTTTGAAGAAGGAGCTTAGCTATACGGCGGCTAGATTGGCAGAGGCTCACGAGCTGATGGGGTCGACGTTCCTGGACGAGCACAACGAGTCGCGCGTATGTATCCTACACTGGCGCATGGCGCACCACATCCGGGCCGCGTATACCCCGTACATTGAGAAGATCCCTAAGGTTCCACTGCGAACGGCCTACGAAAATGCAGTGGAGTTTACCACGCTGGAGGAGCTGGACAATATTGCGACGGACATGGATGCAATGCGGACACAGAGTCTTCTCATTTGCGAACGGGTACTGGGACTGACCCACAAGGATATGTTGTTTCGACTGACATTTAGGTGGGTTTCTGGAAGGAAGCGGTCGGTCTTAATCTTTTTTTTTTTATAAAAATTTCTAATATTCCAGGGGAGCGTCTTATGCGGATTCACTTCAGCTGCAGCGTTGCATCGATCTGTGGCGTTTTCTGCTCGAGGTTCGCGTCTCCAACTGGTCCATTTTGCACTTCGAGACATGCTTTGCGGCCCAGGCATTGGTGCGCTTGATGCTGGATCTGCATGTTCAGAACTCCAGCCACATAAGAAGCGATGCCAGGGCCAGGTTCGTGCATCAGGACAATGTTCTGCCGAGGTTCGAAGACGTCCTGGGAGTATTTCGAACTCTGGCGGAAAGCGCCATTGTAGTTAAGCATTTGCTGCTCTTGCGTCCAGTTTTCCGGCGACAGCAGGAGAACTACGATCGCGTAATGAGATGCCTGGCGCACCTCATTTACCTGCTGATCAATACCGTCCACACGGAAGCGCAAAACAAGCTCATCTACCAGGCCATTCATGAGACTGTGGTCGTTGGCAACCTGCGCAGTGCAAGCACCGCCGATACTCTGCTCCACCTTTGCGCCTCGCGGCTAAACGTCATCAAGAGCGGATACATCACCGATGACAACTTTGCTGATGTGCGTTTTTAGTCATTTGTATTTTGAATTAATAATGTTCTAAAGAGTATGTTTAACCTTCTAGAAGACTGTGTTTCCAAATGCGGATGTCATCAAAGTGCTTATTGAGTGCGGCGTCGATGTCAACATTAAAAACGAAGCCAAATCCACGCCCTTGCATGTGGCCTGTCAGCCCTATAACTATGACAATGAGGTGATTAATAATTTTTATGAAAAATGTATTTAGTTTTAAACCAACTTGTTGGTTTTACAGATTGTTCACCTGTTGCTCAAGTGCGGAGCGGATATTGATCAGCCGAATCGCGCCGATAAGCGGCCCTACGACTTAATAGTCTCCAATCCCACCAGCACCATTCCGCTGCTCAACTTCGTGACGCTGCAATGCTTGGCAGCGACTACGATTAGTAAGCACCGGGTACCCTACCACAATCAGCTTCACAGGCAGCTGGAACAGTTTGTTAGAAACCACGAACCGTGAACCGATGAGGAGACGGCAATGGAATCTTCATTGGGAGCATCTTTTACGTCTATATCTAAAGTCAAAATTGATGGCGTCTGTTTTCCCCTTTCGGCCGTGTCAAAATTTTCAATATCGATTACCTTGTCTCGCTTTATATTAAATATATACAGATATCTATATCTATTGTTAATTCGGCTTAACGTAGTTTAAAACTGAAAGCGAGATAAAGCAGATTGTAAAGAACAAACAGTGAACAGTGAAACAAGATAGAAGGTTAAACGATGAACGTGATATTAACAACTATATATATAGAGAGTGTATCTGAAGAAAAATGAATATTTTAGAGATCTTACAAAGCGAAAGGCGAAGGTTACCTGTGTACTTAATACACCAATTCTGCGCTGCTGTTTGATTATTAGATTATTGTCCTAGGGATTGTGCGAGAGAAACTCATTGTAACGCCAATAAAGTTTACACATTATCTACATACATATAATTACGCCTGATTATATACTATACACGAGCATATATATATATATATATATGAACATATATACATACAACTAGAATAACTAATTGAACACTTGTTGAACCACTAAAACCGAACTCTATAACTGATTGTGAATCGAACTCAACTGCATTGCGGTGGAACTTTGTTCGATGGCATTTGTCCCCTAACTTCTTATGATTAACTGGCTTTTTAGACCTACCCGTGTATCCGAATAGCCAAATACTCTCTTTTTGGTCAAGTATTTTAAAAACAGTTTCTGTGAGACGATCGATCGGTTCGATTGAGTTCGTTTAGCACATGTTGCATAAGCCAAATCGAATAATTATCTACTGAATTTTGAGTAAAACGCAAATCTAATCAATAAATTGAATAGTTTACAGTTTACTGTCAATAAACCAGGTTTTTTATTGGGCGATCAACTTTGACGTTACCTTTGGCCTTAAAGAGTTCATCAACTGACAAAAACATACAAATTCCTACTTTAAACATCACTTTTTATTTTCAAACTCTGCCCTACATCGAGCTTGTATTATTTTCTTTTAAAATACAACACAGTTCTGCATATAAATACATTTTTTTAAATAATAATATACACAACTTGAGCATACTTGTATCAAATTCATTGATTGTGACTGCTTAATATAGACTACGACACTAAATGGGTAGATTAAGGGTAGAAACTAACTATGCAAAGAGTCAGTACTGGAGTAGGAAGTACAAGGACAGCAGGACAATGGACAAGGGCAGGGATGCGGCAGCCGATGCTCCTCCATTCCTCAGATTATTGTAACTATCCACGATGTGAATCTTCCAGCCCATGTTCCCGTGGGTAAATGAATTGTAGTAGACTGTATCTGGCCAGGTTATATTCGGGGTGATTTCCAACAGGGCAGGTGCTTCGTCGACACATTCGGTGATCAGCGACCGATTGAACTTCTTGAAGGTGGGGAAGTTATCATCCAAACGGCGATCATATTTCGGAGGATATCTGGAGATGCACAGGGGCCCTGCTGCCGTGGGCTTTGGTCTTCCTCGTCTGGTGAACTCCACTCCGGCCAGAACACGAATCTCACTCTGCTTGGCATCCGATAAACGATCGTACCCGCCCTGAGGATCATCCGTTATCACCAGCGGGTGGTAGTGCTCCGGTGAGTGGGGATTGTTGCCGCCTCTCACCTTAAACGTGTACGTTAGACCCCTCTTCAGGTACAGTTCCGGTATCATATAACCGTTGATGTACCAGGCCAAGCCACTGGAAACATGGCCAGTCAGTCCTTGATAGCCCCGTAGGCCTCCTGAAGGCCCTAGGTATGCGTTGAAGGAACGAACGGTTCTAAAATAATGAAAATATTTATAAACAAACTTCATGTTGGAAACCTTCGATCGTCTTACGCATCTGTGATCCTGGTCCGTTCCCACAGTGGTGGGGGCGTCTCTACGCTCTTGGTGAAAGCGAAGCAGTCATTGACAGGCTCTGTGGTATTGAAATCGATTAATATGTCACTTTTGGGATAGTAGGTATGGAAAGCTGGCTCATTGTTCGAGTCCAGTTGGCCAAAAGCCCAAACGACATAGTTGCTGCGGTCCAGAAAGATCTCCTTGTCGCCATCGTCAGCTAAAAAAGCACAAACATTTTTCAGTTTTAGTCATATTTTCTGGGGAGTTCACTGAAAAAATTATGAAATGTGTATTGAAAGACAATATTGTCCCCAGAAAAGCCTATATATTGGCAAATTTCCATCCGATTCTTGATCGGAATACCTTAAACGATTTGTAGATCAATTCTCCATCATTCTGCATCAAAATCAAATAACAAAATATTTTTGAGATTTTTTGTTAAATTTTCTGGGGATCCCCTTCAAGAATTACGAAATATGCATGGATGGACTATATGGCGCCCAGGGATGGCTATATCTTGGCCAATTTCCATCCGATTCTTGAACGGAATACCTCAAACGATTTGTGAATCAATTCTCCATCATTCTGCATCAAAATCAAAAAACAAAATATTTTTGAGATTTTTTGTTAAATTTTCTGGTGGATCCTTCAAGAATTACGAAATATACATGGATGGACTATATGGCCCCCAGGGATGGCTATATCTTGGCCAATTTCCACCCGATTCTTAAGCGGAATGCCTTAAACGATTAGTAGATCAATTCTCCATCATTCTGCATCAAAATCAAAAAACAAAATATTTTTGAGATTTTTTGTTAAATTTTCTGGTGGATCCTTCAAGAATTACGAAATATACATGGATGGACTATATGGCCCCCAGGGATGGCTATATCTTGGCCAATTTCCACCCGATTCTTAAGCGGAATGCCTTAAACGATTAGTAGATCAATTCTCCATCATTCTGCATCAAAATCTAAAAACAAAATATTTTTGAGATTTTTTGTTAAATTTTCTGGGGATCCCCTTCAAGAATTACGAAATATGCATGGATGGACTATATGGCCCCCAGAGATGGCTATATCTTGGCCAATTTCCATCCGATTCTTGAACGGAATACCTTAAACGATTTGTGAATCAATTCTCCATCATTCTGCATCAAAATCTAAAAACAAAATATTTTTGAGATTTTTTGTGAAATTTTCTGTGAGATCCTCCAAGAATTACAAAATATGCATGGATGGACTATATGGCCCCCAGGGATGGCTATATCTTAGCCAATTTCCATCCGATTCTTGATCGGAATACCTTAAACGATTTGTAGATCAATTCTCCATCATTCTGCATCAACATCTAAAAACAAAATATTTTTGAGATTTTTTGTTAAATTTTCTGTGAGATCCCCTCCAAGAATTACGAAATATGCATGGATTGACTATATGGCCCCCAGGGATGGCTATATCTTGGACAATTTCCATCCGATTCTTGAACGGGATCCCTCAAACGATTTGTGAATCAATTCTCCATCATTCTGCATCAAAATCTAAAAACAAAATATTTTTGAGATTTTTTGTTAAATTTTCTGGGGATCCCCTTCAAGAATTACGAAATATGCATGGATGTATATGGGTGTCTATATGGCCCCCAGGGATGGCTATATCTTGGCCAATTTCCATCCGATTCTTAAACGGAATACCTCAAACGATTTGTGAATCAATTCTCCTTCTCAAAACTAAAAACAAAAATTTTTTGAATTTTTTTTTAAATTTTTTTGGGATCCCCTTCAAGAATTACGAAATATGCATGGATGGACATATTGCCCCCAGGGATGGCTATATCTTGGCCAATTTCCACCCGATTCTTGAGCGGAATGCGATTAAACGATTATTAGATCTTTCTTGTTTTAATAAAAATTCGATAGGACTCACATGACTTCAGAGTACGCCTAAAGCTGATGGTGTTGATTCCATCCTTGCGGCTGTAAGTATTCAGCTGGAAGCTGTCCAGGCCCCCAACCACATCATCCCGGCAGACTCCCTTGTTCTGGCCCAACACCTGAACACAGGGTGCCAACGAGGTGATATTGTAGTCGATGGTGTAGCCTCGAACATCGTCAATATAGGCAACCACCACATCTGAACCGATCATTTGACTTGATGTATCCGATCCAGATATGCCAAAGGACATGTAATCGTTGGCCGCTACCTGTCCGGATAGCTGGAAAGTAATCTGCGGGCCAAACACCTCCCAGGACACCTGTAGATCCTTGTGCAGCTGCCGGCAATTGGGCAGTGAGAACTCGAAGGGCGTAACCTTGACCAGAGAGGGAGGAACATTTAAACGTTCGTTGATCAATACATGGCCATAGTTCTCATTATCCGCCACATCATAAACACTGATCCAGTCAATGTCGAAGATGGTTTTGTCGCCTGGAAGCTCGAGCTCAATGGTTTCCTTGTTATACTTGCGAATGGGATCAAGGCTGGATGGGATTGGAGACATGAATTTAAAGTTTAAAAAAAATATACATACTACTTACTATCCCCTTTCATCCGGGAGCTTGCTGCCCCGACTCGATGGCTGCGCTCCCACTCCTGTCCAGAAGAAGGTCCTCTTGCCAAGGCCATCATAGGTGAAGTCCTTGATCCGAATGGTTTTCGAGTCCAGGATCTCGATGCTGCTGCTACTCACATTGTGACTGCGTCTGGAGAAGGTTCCGCCCACCTGGGTCTTGGGCGGCTCAAACTCCTCGGGAATGTACACGTCCCCAAAGTTATTCTGACTACTAAGGTCGTAGACGGCCAGCCACTTGATCTCGGTTATCTTCTTGCGGTCTGGTAGCGTCAAAGTAAAGTCCTTATTGTGATAGCGATCAAGGATGTTCGTCCTGTGGTTAAGATTTGTTTAATGATTATGCTTGTATCAAGTGTTTACTGAACCAGATCCTCACCTTCCATGTTCATCGGGTACAATGAAACCCTGCGGTCCTGGCCGATTGCTGGCTCCCGACCAGAAGAACGTATCCGCCCCGTTGCCGTCGTAGTTGAAGCCCACAATCAGGAAGGTGTACTCATTGACCGCGTACACATCGCCGGACACTTGGTGGTGGTAGGAATTGAGTTTACCCAAATATTGCCCCCGATATGGACCATCCTCCTCCTCGCCCTCGGCCACTGGGGATGTGATAAGAAGAGAAAGACACGAACGGATGAGAATGCCGCGGCCGGTGAAGCAAAATCACAAAACGAAAGACTGTGACAACAAACTCGTTTTGGCGTTTCTTTCGTCTGACTAATAAACCAGCAATTCGACTTCTGATTGACTGCCACTGGGCCAGGTGGCGACCCCCAGTGGACACTGTAGGCCAACACCACTGAGCATAGACCAGTTTCTCTAGTTTTACACGAAAGTGAATTTGTTTTCGCCCCGTCTCGAGCGTAACGCCATTAAAAATTTCTCTTTCTTTTGCATTTATTTTTTAACAATGTTGTTGCAAAGTTTGCGATTTAATTAATTGAAAGACTTACAGGCAACGGGAAGCAGGGTGGAGCAGCTGAGGAAAATCAGGAAAAGCGATATGGCCGGCAATATGAGGAAATTCCATTGCAATCGCAGACAAAGAACATTGTTGCTACCGCTCTTGTTGCTCAATGTCATTTCTGGATTTTTGTTTTTTTTTGTTTTTAACTGCTATCTAGCCACGTAAACTTTGTTGTTTAATTCGATCGATACTGGTGTCTCCGGCTGGCCAATTTCCTATAAACCTTATTAATCACTCTTCAGGCAACGCAACAGCATTTTGGGTTTTTTTTTACGAGTGGCTGCGTCACCGATTCTCTTAATCCTTTTTATATTTAACTTTTTTAAGCCAAGTATTTAATTTTTAATTTTATCTTTCCCTGGCTTAAGGTCGTTTCGTCACTTGCATGCGTTTTGGCTGCTATTGTTGTTGTGTTCACTTTGCCAAAACAGGTTTGGGCCGCAGTTCCGGCGTTTTTTATTTCACTTTTTCCCCAAGATCTCGTCCGAACCCGAATCCAAAAACGAACGAACCGTACTGTCCAACCTCTTGGAGCAAACTGAGACTCCGAGCCGCCTTTACGGCTTGGATTATTTTCGATTTGAGTACCAAGACCGGCTCTGTGGGGAGTGAACTTGGCTCCCTCTCTGGCTCAAAGTTGTACTTTTTTCGAGCTCTGCGCATGCGTGCCTGGCATGGTTAAGAGCATAACGGTACATGCAGTACTATATGGAAAATGTGAGGTTACCCCCGAATAATAGATGGCGCTGCAACGAATTCGGGTCTATAATATCCAAGATTATAGGATTTCTTGTTTCTATTTATATTTTTCGAAAAAAGATACAAAAAAAAACTTCTCCAAATTTTCAAAACTAATCTTTATCCTTAGGGTTTCTTTTATTTGATCTTTATTTTGAATAGCAATTCAATTAATGTTATTAAAACTAATCAATTGCATTTTGTCTCTTTTGCAACTGCAACAGTTCCTCTATTCGACTGCTTTCGATTTTATTTCATTTTATGAATAATGCATTACGATTTAGATCTCTCACTTTTGTTTTTTGTTTGCGATTTTATTTACAAAAAGGCATGTCAAAGATTTATGAATAAAAATGTGCGTTGCAAATAAATGTAGAAAGGTATTAATTTCGCAACATAACTAGGGATAATCTTCTTTTCAAGGATTAAATAATATTTTACGAAAAATACACATTTCTGTTTCTATCCCACGGTTCCACCTTCTATTCTATTCTATTTCATTGAAAATACAATATCATTTTTAAATACATTTATAATTACTCTCATAAGAAGCACAATTTATGTTGTTTTAGTTTTTATTTCTTCATTTTATGCGTTTACATTTCCATATTTTTGAACTTGCTGCTGCCATACATTTTTAAGAGTTTCTCATTTAACATTTTCAGCGCATCGTTTATTTATTTACTTTTAATTTTATTTCATGTTTAGGTTTTATTTTATTTTATTTTTAATTTTATTTCTTTTTGTTAACACTAGACACTAGATAACCTATAAAAATGGGTCAGTTTTTTTTATAGTTCTTTATGGAAAACATGACAATGGTTAAAAAATAAACTTTACAAAACAATAAACAGGCTGGAAACTTCGCTGACCGGTGATGGAAAAGGAGGAGGAGGTGCCCAGCCGATCGGGCCGGGCAGACTATATGTGAGAATTGGTCTTGGACGCACGCACGCATAGTTGAACTAAAAATAGCAATACTTAGCTTAAAATTTAGCATATAAAAATAGTGTTTTTCTTTATGTATTTCTTATTTTTTCTTTTAATTTTTTTTTTTGTTGTTGCTTTACTCATTTTAGATAGATAGATTAAATTAAACGAATTGAGAACACTAATGTTTAATGTTTAAACTTAGGCTTTTTAATGTTTATTTATGTATATCCTTTTTTTTTTTAACTGCCATACATAGTATTTCAATGCATTTCTTTATTAACTTCCTGCACGTCTGCCTCTTCTTTGATTTCAGCTACCATTGCTGGGCTACCCTTGCTGGGATTCTTAGTGAATTAAAGTGTTTTTAAATGAGCATTTTTGAATTGGTTTGCTTCTCTAGATGACTGAGAGATAACTTCCGGGCGTTTAGTGTCTTGGCGCGTTGATGAGATTTAAAGTGAGACATAGTCGATCGGTAAACCTTAAGACCTATCGTGTCTAATTGCATGGAATGAACATTGTCGCCGCCAACCCATAAACATCCGGAAATTTTCACGTATAATATATAATTCTATGTTTCTTTGTTTTGTAAAAAAGAGCAAACAGGGCGCACATTATGTTCCATGATTTCTTTCGTTTTTTTTTTAACAACTTAACAAGCAAGCAGAAAAATATTATAACATGCATTTGATGTTTCTTTTTGTATTTAATTGGTATATTATTATCTTTTATTACAAAATACTTGGGCGCTGGCGCAAAAAAATGTTGCAAAAATGGAGAAATCAATAATATTTAACTCATCGTGTGGCTTTCGAATTGCGCTACAAGAAAATAAACTTTACGCTTTACTATTTATAAAGGTTATGTATAAAAAATTTGTATCCATCTCTCGTAACTCTCTCGTGTAAGTTTTTCAGTTTTAGCACTGCGCCAAAAATACATTACAAAGCTTTCTTGCTATGGCATTATGTATGATGTGGTGTTGTTTTATAAGGGCTGAATGGATGGAATAAATGGGGCGGGGAGGGGCACTGAGGTAATGGTGTGTTTGGCAAACAAAATCGAATCGAAAAACGCTTTTGATTTAAAAAACAAACCAATCGAGTTATAAACATTATAATGGGGAGGTGTTGTTTTAGGTGTGGGTGTTTTGTGGTGTGTTGTTTCTGTGTTGTTTTGTGTTTGACATTAATTGGTTGTTTTGTGTATCTGTTGTTGTTGGAGAGTGTTGGCTAAAATTTATCCTGAAATATGAATAGGTTGTTGGTCGCTGCCACGGCGATGATGTTCTCTTCGGGATGCCAGGCGGTGTGCAGGATCTTCTTGTTAAAGTCGAGACAGTCCACGCTGATCTCGTCCTTCTTCCGTTTGCCGCCAGTGCAAACTTTTCGTGGCTTCAGCACCGTCTTCGGCTTAATGATATCCCTGGACGCTTCCAGCGTCACATCCTTTTTCGAGTTGCGATCAAATACTCGGAAAAAGTTGTTGTAGCTACCGGTCATTATCGAGCTATCCTTGCCGTTCCAACAGCACTCGAACTTGTCGAAAATGCAGTCGTTCTCATACAACGAGCACAGCTTAGCGCGCAGGTATTCATGAACCTAAAAACAAAATATTTTTGGTTTAAATCGGACTTGACGAAGGAGATCCTACTAGTACTTACAGGATAGGTCTCAATGGGCTTGGTTTCCATGTGTAGGTCCCACACCTTGATGCTCAAGTAATCCCTGGAGATCATGTAGCGACCCGAGTTACTCAGCTTCACATCGCTTATGGAGCTGATTATCTCGCTGAAGAAGCTGCGATTCGTTGGATTCTCGGGCTCTTCGAACTGTTTGCTGTGCCGGTCGCATAGCGCCGCCGATCGCATATCACATAATCGTATTGTGCCCTTGGAGCTCGAATAGACGAACACATTGCACTCGGTCGGATGGAATTCGGCCGCGGTGATCACTTCGGTTAGCTCCTCCATGTTCGTCGGCTTAATGTCGACGATATTGTAGCTCTGGTTAACCACCTCCAAGTGCCAGAGATTGATGCGAAGATCGTCGGCCGACAAGAAGGTCTCCTGATCGGAGTTGACGCTAATTGAATTAATGTGATAGGTGTGTGCATTGGCGAAGGTGCGACGCGGCGATGCCTCCACCAGCAGCGGTATCTGCTTAACGGATGGCACACGCAATGCTGTCACATTCTGTGGATCCCTGATCAGTCCGTTCTCCTCCTTCGTGTTGTAGCCCTCGAACGACTTGTCGCGCTCACTCACCTTCCACAACTTGACCGTCTTGTCGTTGGTCGAGAGCAGAAAGTGGACGGGATTCTTTTGTTGCAGCCACCGGATCTTGTTGATTTTCTCCTCGATCTCCAACGACTTGAGGTAGTCGAACTCGGGCTCGTGCGATTGGAATGTCGAATAGACATTGTATTCGCCGCGTCTCGGATTGGCGGCTTTCGAGGCAGGATCACGCTGGAAATCAAAAAACGACACAATTTAATAACTTTTTGTTTTTTAAATAATTGAGAAAAACTCACCTGGAAGATGACGACGCGACCGCCCTTGTCGCCGGTGGCCAGTAGTTCGCCATCGTGATTGAATTCCACGCAGGATATGATGTCCGCATCCGTGACATCATCGTCTAGGGCGCCTTTAATCTGTGAGAAGCACCAGGACGCCTCTCCATTACCTGCAAAGGGAGAGCACGAAGACCAAATGATGAGTATGCCAAGTGACACTTTTGAACGGCTCGAGTTCGACTCGATGAATGCCATTTGATTTTCGTTTGATTTTCTATTTCTTATGTGTCTGTTGAAAGGGACTGAGGCGAGAAACCCACTCTCCTGGCAGACAATCAATAGGGCCTGAGCCTGAGCCCAAATATTTGGCTAATGACGCCATACTTGGCCTTCCCGACTGCCGCCGCCGACTTTAAAGCCCTTTAAGCTCTTGGCCAAATATTCTTTCCGCCACCACCCACTATGACGTCTTAGTCCTCGCCAACCCATACTCCTCTGCAAAAAAATCCTTTTTACCTTCAAGCCCTCTAAGTAATATTAAAAAATTAATTTTTAAATAATAGTTTGAAAGGAAAATGTTTTTGAAGCCCACAGTACCACAGTCTGGGGGTTGTCTGTGGTTGTGTGCGAGTTTTGCCAATTTTTTCATCATTTTTGCCATCATTTCTAAATATTCATTCGTTTTTGTTTGTTTGATTTTGTTGGCAGAGGCACTACAGACACTACTGCCACTGGCACAGCCCTTGCCCCGCCCAGTCCCATGAGCTGTGACCTCATTATCCGTTTGTTGTTGCCAGTCTGTGTGTCTTTTTGGGGCCTTTGGCGACGTCATGATTTTTGTGATTGACGAGCCGAAGCAGTATTATGCCTCTCCGCCCCTAATAGGATCAAAAGCAATCGCCTAATTAGTCACTCAAGTGCCCAGCTGCCCCTACCTGGTATTATACTTTTGTTGATAAAATTTGGACAAAACAAATGTGACATTTTTTGATATACTATTTTTTATTTAAAATATATTCTATTAGTCTACTATTGCAGCCAAAAAATCACTTAAACACAAGCCAAATGATGCCCCTCAGAACCACACAACCGATGTTAGATAAAAAAAAATCACAAAAAAAAAAAAAAAACAAAAAAAAATAATTGTCCAATAAAAAGCCAAATCTAAAAGTGTTCTCTCGCTCGACTGGGCCGCTTATTTATTTTCTAGTACAAAGACCATATAGAGTATATATGTAAGTAAGGAGATAAGTAGATTTTCATGAGCAGCCGCAAAATGGAACAAAATAATGAAACTCAAATATTGACATAATTATTTAAGAGAACCACGCGATGTCGCCACTAAAGCCGTAGCTTTTGCCTTCCATTTTGTTCTGACTAAACTATCATTCGGGCTATGGCAACTAGAGGGTGGAGGATAGCCGCTATCTATAGTAACTACCTAGGGGGGGAGACTAGCAGACTAGTATTCTACAGAGAAATAATTCATCTGCAATTAGAGAAATTGTCTTAAATTATTTTATAATTCGGATATTGATAGGATTGTTGTCAGAGAAGATGAACAATTTGTGATTGATTATTGTCATTGATTTTTTTAAGTTTCCATCTCAGTTGAGGGGCTTCTGTATCTTTTTCTTCCTACTTCTACCCTAAAAGTCCTTCCACCCTAGACAACATCTCACAAGACTGAAGGAATCTATAACTAAAACACATGTAACTAACTTTGTAACAAAAACCCTCCTTAAAATATGTATGTCCATGTTCACTTAGGCGTATCTTGCAGATAGTTTCTTTTTTTTTTTTTTTAAACCAACTCTTCAGACAACATGGACATGGGCTGCATTTGAAATTGTAAAATTATTTTATAAACCAAGGGGTGTGGGAGTAAAATAAAAAAAAAAAACAAATAAAAAAATCTGTATCTGTATCTGGTATCTTGTATCTTTTATCTATTGACCGAACCAATTGGCACGTAGCATTCCCTCCGTATTGCCTTTGTAACTGTTTATTATTTAATTATTCCAATCAAATTCCGCTCTCTGAGAAGAGTAACTCTCCAAGTGGACATGCCTGAACGTGTTGGCTTAGATCCTCTTATCGGCGGTTTACTATGAACTAGTTTCGTGATGTAGGTTTATGGACTTTTTCAGGGCAAGGGTGGAGGTCATTTAAAAAATAAAAGAAATTAAAAATATTTTAAAATAAAAAAGAGGGGCAGGTATCAAGTATTTGATTCAAGTGCAAAGATCAATGCTAGTTGATAGGGAAAAGTTGTTTTTCGCAACGCATGCACTGCTGCTGCTGGGATTTGTTTACTTCTCACGGAACTTGTTTATCATCCAAATTGTCGATTTTATAGCCAAAAAAAAATTACAAAAATCAAAAAGGAATAAAAATTGGCAATCTGCGAAAACCAAAACAAAAGATTATTTTTCTCAAGATTCAAGATATAATCTAAAAACGAAAACAGTTTTTCTCCCAGTGTATAAAAGCGACAAACGTAAAAGGAGAGCCAAAGAAAGGAGGTGGAGAAGACAGAGAGCGAGAGCAAGAGAGAAGTGAACTTACCGGCCATGACAGTTGAACAGTTTGCGTCGATTTTAGCAGCGGCAGCGACGGCAACAACAACAACAGAAACAATTAAGCGCAGCTACAACAAAAAAATAACACAAGAACAAAAGAAAGGCCAAGGAGCTGCGCTCGCGCTCTGCTCCGTTTCTTTCCCTTTCTTTTGGGGGTTGTGTGTAAGTGTATGTGTGTGTTGTTGTTGTTGTTCGCGCGAATTTCTTTGCTTTCTTTGTTTTTGCTTTTCCCTTTTTAATTAGGCTTTGGTTTATACAATTATGGATATTATTTTATGTATGGATTCGATTTATCCCTGTTTTTTTTTTGTTTTTTGTTTTCTTTTTAGCACACAACTTAAGCACGTAGAAACGACATGTGGGGAAGAAACTGCAAAGTAGGGGAAATATTTTTGTCTTATTTTCTTTTATTTTTATTTTATTTTTTTTTGTCAAAAATCATAAGCAGCGACGCGGGCAGAGGCAGCGACACAAGCAGAGGGAGAGGAAGCAGTTTTAGCGTGCGTTTTAAGTTTTTTTTTCGCAGCGAGAGTGCAGCCGGTGGTTGTGAGACAAAAAATTACTTCACACCCGATAATCACACGGAATATTTACCAGGTAATCCACATGAATTATTATTTATTGCATTTGCCAAAACAAACACAATACACCAATACACCTACACCAACACACTCACACAAACACGCCTGCAACACTCGCTTTTGTGCCTTTGTTTTATCGCGAATTCTGCTCTCCCTGCCTTGCCAAATCTAACCTTCAAAACGTGCACACATATATTTTGATTTAAGTTCTTTATTTTTTGCGCTGTCTTTTCCGTCTTAACACATTTTCCCCACACACAGCTGCCGTTGCTGCAGCCTGAGATCTTGAAAAAAAACCGCGTGACTCGCTCGGAAATTTAAATAAACAATCAATATATTCGATTCCGATGCACTCCGCTTCGGGCTATATATTTCGATTTGAAGCTGCACGATTTTTTTTTTTGACCCGCTATCAAAAGTCAAAAATGGCAAAAAGCTTGAAAAGAAACTCTCGCGTTCTTTTTTCCGATTCTTTGCTGCTAATGCTGCCCCGCTGCTTCTTCTTCCCGTTTTTGCCGCCTCTTTTGCTGCAGTGCTTCGTCGTTGCGTCGTAATGAGTGTGGCTTTTGGTTTTGCTTCTGCGTTTGCTTTCAATTTCGCACAAGCGGCATTAACTCTCGTATTTACACTACACGCACTTTGGGACTATGTACAGTGATGCGACCTCGCAATCTCCACGCTCTAATCGCCGTTTTAACTTATTTAGTGACTAACGGATTGCAATAAATCCAACGCAAAATGGAAGTAAAAATTTTGTTGCAAATTTCGCACTTTACAATGAGAGTTCCAGGCTACTGATTTGCTGAGAGAACGGCGTTGCACTAAATCAGTGTTGGACATTGGAAAAAACAGTGTTGAGTACTGTCTATGGCTCACGGATCTGTCATCACTAAATATGTGCCATCTCTATTAAGTAGGAATCGCGGCATTTCAAAAAAGAGGGGGTTTTTTTTTTAATTGTAAAGAGGTTTTTAAAAGTTTCTAACTCAGAAATAAACTTTCTTTTTACATATGGCGAATAATGCCAAATATGATATGCATAAACCCATACAAAAAATGCAATTTAAAAGAAACAGCTTTTTAAAAAATAAAATTTTTAAAAAAATAAGAAAAATAAAAAAACTTACTTTGTGGCTTTTTGGCTCCATTGATGTTGATGGCCGTGTTGAGCATATTGCCAATCTTGGTAATGCTGGACTGCCGCATGAAGGTGCGTGGCGGAAGGGCGGGTGGCGGTCCCTGCAATTGCGGATCCGGCGGCTCCAGCACCGGACTCTGCCGGCCCCAGCGTCCCATGGCGTCGCGATTTGGTGCGGGGAGCGGTGGGAAATCTGGAAGAAAATTAAATGATCGAATCTATTAGCGAGTGGGCTGCGGTTCAGCTGCACACACAGATTGTATAATGCATGTTTGCCTACGGATAATATCGTTCGTCCTATCCATGAGCGAACTGCGTGTTTTTCAATTTGTCCGCCAATTAACACCTGTCGCACACACCTCTCTCCCTGGCTGGGTCGGGTGGTATGTACATATATGTATGTATATATACCCCTATATAGCAGTATATATCTTTCGATCTTGGGCGCTCTCTCGTCTCTTGTCGTTTGTTTACCTTTGAAATTACGACTGCGAATGAGATCAAAACATCTGCTCTCCGGCAGATTGAATTAAATTCCGCCGCCTGCGTGTTTAATAAATTTAAGCTTTTTCTGATTTTATTTTTTTGGCTAACCGAGAGGTGTGTCTGCTGTTTTTTGGCAAAGATGACATCTTTGCCTTTTCTTGGTTTTTTGATTAAATTTATTTTTCTCCATCAGCATTAGTGGATTTATTTAAATTTTATTTTCAAATATTTTTTGGCCAATAGAACAGTTGAAGGCAAAAGATTGTGGCGGGCGTTCCAATTAACAATTACACAAAAATCCATTTCGCTAATCTCCAAATCAAATATTTGGATTTCAGCTGAGGAGGAGGCCCCCGAAAACGACAGAGTGGAAAAATTTCAGCATTGCATGAAGACAAAAAACAAATTAAAGTGTAATTTTCATAAACATGTGGACAATAAGACAATTGTGGTTGAATTAACAGCCTTGGCTGTTTGTTTTTTGTTCGAAAACTTTTCTATTTTATAGATCTCAAGGTCAAATAGGAAATTCATTAGCAAAAGTTCCATAACCTTATAAGGAAATCCCTCAGAAAGTATTTGTTCTTTTTTTTTTGTTCTTTTTTAGTCAATGACCTAAAGATTAGAAATCAATTATGGGATTGTTTTATTTCGATAGGTGTGTTTGCTTTTTTTTTTTTATTATTTATTATTGAAATGTATATATTTTTCTCTTAAAGTGGAAAACTTTGAAACCCCTCCTGTTAAGGTTATGAATATTTAAAATTAAAATATCTCCTAGTTTTTTGACCTGGACTGTAATGCACATGTCATGTGTTGCTTTTGGCGGTGTGTGCGATTCGTTTCACACATTTTCGCAATACGGATATACAGTTACATTATGAAGGCGAAATTCCCCCACGTCCATTAAAGGAGGGTAGCCAGGGGGGCAGCTAGGGGGTGGTGGTGTGACAGTGGGCGTACGCAACAAGTTGAGGAGCCAAGACACATTTATGGACAAACACATGTATGACTAATGTCCCAAAAGAAGAAGAAGAAGAAAGCAACGTGCAGAACAAGAAATCAACAACAATAAATGGAGAATGCGGAGAATTGTAATCCAATTAATGGGCTGCGTCTTAAATGTCTCGCATACCCCCAGAAACGTGAGCCCCGCCAGCGTATTAAAATATAGAGACTATTTCTTGGAGACAGTGGCTACTGACTAAGTGAGATGCAACTATTATCACAATAATTATGTAAAGGTAATTTAATAAATTTTTCGAAATAATGAATACTGTTATAAATGTCATTGCAAATCAAAAATAAACTGGCAGTAAAACACTAAGAAAACGAAAATAAACAAATGGAATGGAAGGTCTATGGCAAAGTCTCTGGCATGTGAATGAGTGCAGAGACAAGCGCCAGCTTTTCTGTTTTTCCCCCGAATACAAACAAAACAATAACAAATAGTGAATTTTTCGAGAAAATAATCATTTCGAGATTTTGTTATTCGGGAAATGACAAAGACAGGCAGGCGGCGGAAGTGGGAATATAAAATTAGACAAATAAACCATTTATTTTTTGCTTGAAATGTACAATTTAGCATTGATTTTGAGAGAGGAAGGTGTTTATTATTTTATTTTTAAAAATATTGACTAAAACAGTGGAACATGGAAGGAGTAAATTTTCAAATTTAATTAGAAGACAAGGAAGATAGACCGGGGAGGAACTGATGCAAAGGCTCTATAAATAGGATTCAAAGGTGGAATTTAAAGATACAGGCACACGTGCGACACGAGACTTTCACATTAAATGAAAAAGATTCATCATAGAACGTCCTGCCAGGTAGACTGGGCCCGCCTGGCTATAATTATTTTTGGATCTGTCAACCCTTCTCGTCTGGGTTGCTTAATTTTCCTTTAATGCGTGTTACAAGAGGTGGGGATTGTTTATATTTAGCATTTCATACTCTCTCGTTTGCCAAACTGTCTATAATATGTCCATCAAGGTGGCAGTTCGACAGCCATTGGCGTTTTGCAGGACAGCTGTTTTTTTTTTTTTTCTTTTTTGATGGGCGGTGGGCAGGGGTCGGCAGGGGCGTGGCCACTCAAGATAAACAATTGTTTTGACAAACGAAGCGGACGTGATTACCGCCATATGTCCAAGTTGATCAGCGTGCTTATCAAACCGTTCCAACTCATCCAATTAATACACTTCACGGCCCTATTACCCATATCCCCATATCCCCATCCCCCCATAGCCCAAATCCCCATTCCACTCGTGACTGTCAGAAATAATGAAACTAATTAGCATTTGACAAACACAGTGCTCTTATTGACTGAACCAGTGGATGATGGAAGAAGGCAAGGCATTCAAATAATTATTTATGAAAGGTTCTAGAAGTTTTTCAAAAGTAAATAGAAAATATAATAATATTACTAATACTAATACTATTTGAAATATTATTATTTAAGACTGCAATGCATAAATTTTTTGAAAAATGTTTTAATTTTCTTAAAAAAAAAACAATCAATAAAGAGACCACTGTAACAATAAACAAAACAAAATCAAGTATACAGGATCGGGTTAGAGAGTATCGACTTTGATCGGAAAACAAATTATAAGTCCACAAATAATGATACAGTCACATGGAATTGAAATCAAGATAAATGCGCGTGCTATGTTGTGTTGTTTTTTCAGCAATTTGTTCGATTCTAGTGCGCTAATGCGAACAGCTTAGGCAAATATTTTGGCATAAAAGTCAGCTAAGCTAGTGACAAAATAGTAGCTATTAATTGTTAGACGTGCCAGCCGTGTCTCTAAACATGGCCAGTGCCAGTTCCAGTGCCAGTCGGCAGTTAATAGTTGGTATTGTTATTGTTTTGGGTTCAGAGCGAAACAAAGCCGCCTCAAAATGCTGTTAACCTCAAAAACCGCCAAGAACGTCAACAAGTAAGGTTCGTGGATTTGAGGGGGTTATGAGGGGTTATACCACATATAATCAAAAATAGTTTGAGATGAGTTTTATAATCGTTTACTATAAATATAAAATAATTTTGATTGATTTAAAATACTTTTTGTTTAAAAAACTTGCTTTTTTTAATATTATTAATTAATTTTTTGAAAACTTGACTCTAAAATTTGTTCTCTGTGTAGTTACACTGGCATGTAAGCCAAAACAAACACCCTCTCCAAAAGATTGACGTAAGTTTCAATTCAACAATCCAGCACGAGTTTGAAACTTTTTAAGCATTTTTTTCGGGGCACTTTGGAACGGTATTGAAACAGCTGTCTTGCCATAAACCACAAGTTCGCATATTAATAAGAATTTTAGTGTATGCAGCCAAACTTAGTCACTAACTAACTTACCAGTGACTTCTGCTATGAAAAATTTTAACAAAAAACAGGAATTCTTGGACTATATGTATGTATGTATATCCGCTGATAAAGTTCACCCACGAATTCTATTTTAATTGATCGTTATTGGATATCTCATAATTTTCCTCATGCATAGGTTTATTTTTAAATAATATTTTAATATTTTTATTTTTATTCTCCGAGAGATTCAAGGGATCCCTTTCCTGAAAGTCAACTGGTAAAGGTTACGATCTCAGTTCCTGAGCGATTTCACTTCACTCTTTTTATGTTTGATTGTTGTTTTGTTTGTTTGTTTGTTGTTATCACATTCAAAAGGCACAGTGTAAACTAATTTAAATTGAACTCAGTGCTCGGCAGCAAGTGGAAAATAAGGAAAACAACCGCAATAAGGCAAGAAAACAGTCAACGCGGCGCCGTTAAAATTAGCACTGAAGCTCACCGTGCGAATGCGCGCCTATGATTTCTTCATGGGCTTCGTTCGTTCTCCACCTCCACCTCCACCTCCGCCTCACCGCCTTATCACCTCCTCGAGCGCACGCCCCACTCTCTCTCTCTCTCTTTCGGGGAGAGGAGAGAGCTCCAACCAACTGGCTCCCTCGCGGTGACCGTGGGGGCCAGCCGGCGCTCTCTTTTGAAGACGATTTTTGTAAACAAAACCACGACACGCATTGTTGCAGCTAATGTCATTGTTGTTGTTGTTCTGATAAACGCTAATTTGCCTATTGATATTGATGTTAATGTTCCTCCACTGCGCACACTCCGGGGTGAGTGGATAGCACCACCAATATAAAACTATACTATATATTTGTAAAATAGTCTTTAAATTAGAAATAATATTTTAAAAAAAGGGTTTTAAAGATTTGTTGCAAAATTTATTAAACTGCGAGTAATTAAAGGTACTCCGCTCAAAGATCGAAGGGATATGACAAAAATACAAACTTCCCAACAATCCATATGAGCCTTCCCATGGGTTCTCCATCTTTTTAAAGGGTTCCTTCAAAAAAATCCACAAAAATTGGATAAAAAAATGTTGTTTTAGATTTTTATGTAGATTTATTTAGAATTGAAGCGGAAATCTTTTAAGGTATTCCGCTCAAGGATCGGATGGATATTGGCAGAGATACATATGAACCTTCCCATGGGTTCTCCCCAAAAGAGGTTCCCCTACAAAATGTATTAAAAATGAAGTTAAAAATTGATTGTCACTTTTTGATGCAGATTTATTCGGAATTGAACTACGGATAATTAAAGTAAATTCGCCCAAATATCAGGGGTACATTGGGGGCCCATAAGGGTCTCCCATGGGTTCTCTATATTTCCAAAGAGGTTCCCCCAAAAAAGTTCACAAAGATTGTTTGAATTAGTCCAATTGGGTACTAGATGTATTAAGAGAGTTTCACTTTAAATTTTTATATTTTATATAAGCATTGAGGAAGAAAACTAACAATTTATGAGCTGGAAACAAGTCTTCCCTGAAAAAATATTAAAACAAACTAGATAAAAACTTAAATAGGGGCGAATGGGTTTATAGAGGTATCCATTGGCATCAATATCGTCTGATATTATCTAACAGGTAATCTATTATCTAACGGGCGATTCGAAAACAATTGTAAGGCCTATAAAATTAGGCTTTCAATAATTGCAATTTATAATTAAAGCAACTTAAAGATAAAGTAGAATAAGTGTAAAAAAAAAATTATTATTTCGACTCTTGAAAATTTCACCAAAATTCTTTCAAGTTTCGGCAGAGCGTGGCGATGTCCTTGTTGGTACTGGCGTAGTCAATGCTCAGCACCCGCTTGTACTCGCTCCAGTCCTTGATGCTGTGGTGGAACATCACCTCGAGGACAACCAGCTGCTCGTAGAGAACCTCCCAGGAGACATCGATGGTAGAGGCACAGTACTCCAGCAGCCACCGAAACGAGTAGGGGAAGAGCTGGCGCAGCTGCCGTTTGTCGGAATCCCTAATCTTGGCCATGAACCCATGGAGCAGCCAGCAATCAAAGTTGGAGATATTCAGAAGTATATCCTCTTGCTGCCGATCATCGATTTCATTATCACTCGGCTCTGGTTTGAGTTCCGAATCAGAAAAAGATTGCCTCTCCAGATTACGCCGTGGCTGGTCCAGGGGTACGTTTAGTGGATCCATACCCTGATCCCTAAAAGTCTGCAAAGAGCTAAGACTGTCGAGCAGTACCTTGTCGTCGTTTATTTTTAGAAGATACTTCGGAGCTTCGCCCATTTCGGTATACGGGTTGTCATCCCTCCCCATATTCAATTTCATTGAATGCCATAGCTGTTTCCGGGCCAGATACGACTTGCCGTACGTGGCATTGGCCAGCCGGAAGCGAAAGTCCGGCCGCTTCTCCTTTTTGTTTATCTCCTCGAGATACGTACTCGTTTTGATGTCAAAGTTGGCACGGAACTCCTGCTTCCTCGGCCGATATAAAGTCAAGGGATAGAACAGACCCACGTTGTGGAACTCCTGCTGGCTCGGAAGTTCTTCAACTATTAGTTTGAATCCTTTTTCCGACAGCCTATGGGAGAGATTTTCTGTTTCTGAGATGAAAGGATCCAGGTCCCTCTGGGAGTGATTCACGCGCATGCAGTCGGGGATTTGAATTCCCAACTTTCCGCCCTCAGTCTGCGAGTCCTCCAGCAGGATGCGTTGGAAGTACGAGTGGGCGGGGGTCAAGCTGTGCTGGAACTCAATGTGCTCCTTTTTGATGCTTTCCGCACTAGATTCTCCGAAACTTTCCTTCAACAGCTTCTCAACCATAAGGGTCATGTTCTCGTACTGACGCAGCAATGCTGGATTTTTGGGAAGTTCCGAACAGCTGTACTCCTGCTCCTTTTGCTTGCGTTCCTTGGAAAGAATCTCGTCCACCTGGCCGGACATTGTTTTGGTCTCCTTGAAGCGCCGCGCGAAGCTTTGGTTGTACCGAGAAATGAAAACTTTCCGGAGCTCCACGAATTGCATCCATTCGGTGAAAACAAAAAGGAACGGAGCTCCTTTTCCCTTTTTTCTCATTCTGTTATTGATGTTAGCGGCCGACTCTGATATCTTCAACTCCTTGCCGTCGTCCAGGCCGAAGAGCAGCTTCATGACGTACAGAATGTAGGCCATTACCCTCGCCTCGAAACGGGGATAGGCATATGTGGCAGAAGTGTTGAATGCAGGTGGATACAGATTGAGAAGGCTACCAACGTAGCTAACTAGTCGAGGAGGCAGTCCCAACTCCAAAATGTAGCGCTCCGCCAAGGACAAGAGATTCGGGGTTTGGAAAGACGTCATGTTGACAAAGCGCGACACATAACCAATGTGATTGCGAAGGAACTGGAATGAAATGGAATGGTCAGTAACTTTTATAGATTAAAAGCCCTAAGAACCCCACCTTGTAAGTACACTTATCCTTGTTGTTGCCAAACTCCATCTCCTTGATCAACGCCTTTCCCTTGTTGGCCAAGTTGTCCGGCAGGTAAGTGAGGATGCTACGACTAGTAAGGTGCTCCTCTTTAATGAAACGTATAAGGTCCGACAACTGGATCTCATCCTCCACCATGTTCAAGGCAATGGCCAGTACGACGTACAGCTTTGTGATGTTTAGGGAATAGATGTTCCTGTCAAAGTGGTGCAAGCTTGTGACCTTGGGTCTCAGTCCGTGGCACAGCATGCTGCTGCCGTCGTCCACGCTGTGCTTGTCGAGGTGTTTCAGTGGCATCTGTTTTTTAAGGGATTTGCGGGCACTCATGGACCACTGCAGTCCTATGCTTTGCTTTCCAACGGATTCCGCTGGATTCGTGGGCTGCGTATACCCCGAGGCGTCAAGTTTTCGCTAAAAGAATAAAATAAGAGCAAGGTCTTAGAATGGTTTTGGAGATAAGACTAAGTGACTACTAATGAGTAAGGTAATTATGTGGGCTGCTATATAAACAGTGGAAAGACTGTAAAAATCAAATCAGTCAAAGTGTATCTTGCCACGAAATGTCTTTGCAATCGGTTCTAGTTCTCCTGGCCATCTTGGCGGTGGCTTATGCCCTGCCGGTTTCTGATGTCCCCCAAGAGGTGACAGAGGGTGAGTATTCAAATATGTTAACTATCTCAATTTAAAACTCGTTCACTTCACAGTTTCGTTGCCAGTGGAGGAGAATCCGGGACTTCCCATTGCTGGGGCCAAACCGCGTACTCTATTCCTTCTGCTGCCGCTGCTCTTCCCCAATGAGTTTTATTTCTCTTAAAATTGGCGATTCATTAAGTAATAAATATTGATTGTGTCTGCAAGCACCTTGGTTTTGTTCCACATCCTCTTCTTCGAAGATTCATCGGTGGGACCGAGGGCGGAGTTTTTCTTAGCATTTGTTCGTTTTGCCCGTTTGCGGTTGTAGATTATAAGAGCATCCCTGGAATGAGGATAGGAATGAGAATAAAGGAACATAATGGAGGCATCACTGAGATGCCCACCTGTGTAGCACCCGGACGTTCAATTTGGGCAATCCCAGAGCGTTCTTATTGCAAAAGGCCACCTCCATACGGCCCATGTACGCGGCCCACACCTGCAGAGTCATCAGTTTCAGTTCCGGCTTCGCTCCCATATTAAGCAGTTCCTGCAGGAAGCCGCGCAGCACGTAGTTGTAGAACTCCCACGAGGTGACGTCGATGTCCTTCGCTTTGGATTCGTCCTTTGGCTGGCGGATAGTTTTTCGGACGACCGTCTCGTTGAAGTTGTCCTCCGCCGTCAGATCCACCGCTCGAATGTGTTGTTTTTGGGTGCCGCATTCGATGCAGTAGTAGTAGCCCTCCCGCTGCTGGAATGTCTTTTCGCCGCACACCTCACACTCCACATTGTCCAGCTGCAAAATCTCTGTTTCCTCGTCCATCGTTGCGTTGTGTCCTTACAATGTAAAATATAAATTTGTCAACAATCACAAAAACGTGTGCCCGCGAATCTAGGGATGAGAGCAGTAAGCGCGTGCGTCATGCTAGACAGAATTTCTAATTCAATCGATGATTTATCGTTATCGAAACGTTAGGCCGCGAAATTTAAATTTCACAAATATTTATCCACAAAATTATTATTTCACAAAAATTTCCCAATATATTTTAGAAACAAAATGTAAATCCATCACAATTAGAAAACATTTACTTATGTTATGTCAGTATTTTTTTGTTTGTTTATTGCACAATTACAATATACATACATGTTCACTTTCATATAATTTATTAAAACTAAAATTACTACAGTATTGAAAAAATATGCGTGGGGACTCTTCGCTCTACTAACTAACATAGTTTTGTGTGTTTCTTGGGGCGGGGGTCGGGGTTGGATTAGTGAAAACATAAACAACAGAAAAGCTTCGCACAAAACCTACACTAAACTAGAGCTGCGGCTAATTTCATATCATTTCTTAAAAATTCAGTGCTTCGTGGCAAAGAGTTCAACAGTTTCAACAGGTTGGCTTGGAGAAGCATAACAAGGTTTTTGCGCTTTTCAATGGGAATCTAGTCTAGGCTTCATGGGTCTCTTAATTTTAAAATAGGTGACGATTATCTAATATGGTACATTCACTTTTATGTGTGTTTTATTTATTTATTATTATTATTATATTTTTTTTTGTTTTAATAGGATTTCATAGGATTTTTTTATAAAAAAAATTATATTATAAGAATTCGTTTTGAGCTTAACAAAAACGCAAGCTAACTAAACTAACCGATCGGATTCGAGGGCTATACGCTCATCCATCAATAAAATACAATAAATATTTCACTTCGTTCATGTTTTGTGTACGTGGCTTGAGTGGCTTGGGTAGTTCAAGGCGGTAGGTAGGTAGGTAGGTGGTATTGCTATTTCTAGACGCGTATAAAAATATTTATAAACATTCGTATCATTTCATCTCAAGTCTTATAAATACAGTTGGTTTCAATATGAAGTTAAGGGGCTTATTTCAACGCACAATGTGCGCGTTTTTGTTTTGAATTTTTGGGCGGGGTGCTGTTATTATTATTATTTTTAATTTTTTGTATTTTGTATTTTGTATTTTGTATTTTGGGTGGGGGGGCATGGTGGTTTTTGTATCTCTTAGTTGCTCCTATATATGGTCATCAGTGGGGCGGTCAATTTGTACAACTGACCACGGGTCTAGTTGGGTCTGCTATCCTACGTTTTTAGTCTAAATATATATATAAAAATAGTGCTTAGGTCTAGACTCTGGAGCATAACTATGCGTAATTATATCATTTCTAGCATGGTCGTATCTCCTCTACACTCTCTCACGTTCTCTATAAGGCACAGATATTTGTTACATCAGTTGTTTATACACATAAATACTTGTCGCTTAGTGAAAATAAATACTAAATTAATTACAAAAATGTACAGCGATGCGAACGAGGCGGTTAGACCTCAACGCCATAAGTGCGATCCACAACATAGTCGTAGCGCTGCTGCTCCGGATTGTTATCATTAGGAGCTGCCGTGGGAGTCGCTTTAGTAGCCGGAGTGGTTGAAGGAGTTACTGATGGAGGATTGGAGCCGGCAGCTGCTGGAGTGGCTGGGGGAGCCGGTGGTTTAGAAACTCGATTTGGGTGATCGGTGAGATTCTTGTTTCGATTGTTGCTCGCCACCAGTGCCGTATTGATGGCAATGGCCGTCTCAGCGGCATTATAGAACTCATCCTCGTCCTCCTCCTCCTCCTCCTCTTCCTCCTCCTCGATGGGATTGGCTTCGGGCAAGGTGAATTCGCTGGGCAACTCCGGCACTGACATACCCTTGCGCGTAAAGAAAGTGATTTTCTCCCTGCGAAGGTGTAATTATTATTAATAAAATATATACTTGAGGAACTGGGAGGAATACGTACTTGAACGACACTAGATCAGGGCAACCCTTGGGCACCTTGGTCTTTCGCAGCTTGTGTATCTCTTTGGCGGTCTTCATTAGCAGCTTTTGTAGTTGACGCTCTTCGGGACACTTGGCAGGATCGGCGCGAGCCACCAGGCGTTGGAACTCTTCGTTCTCAATGGCCCACGCGGCAATCAGAGGATCCTTGTTCTCGCAAGCCTTCTGCAAACTGCAATAATGGATATTGTTAGTAGAGTTCACCTTGGCGCTCCTCCAGCTTCACTTACACTTCTTTGAGGTTCTGCAACTTGGCGATTTGATCGTTAAGGAAGTACAGTTTACTGTGCTGGGCTTGCAGATCCAGCTCCAAGTCCAAACTGGTGCGTGGTATGTGAGTATGATGCAGTTCTAGTTACAGAATAGTTTATAATTCTAATTTCTTTTCGTCATATTTAAGTATTTTGTTGGAAACTTACTTGTGACTGACTTCGGGGCCTTGGTGTGGAAGCGCAGGGATCGTCGCTCGGCGGCACCACGCTGGAAGGTGTGTGGAGCCACTCCACAGTGCATCGCTGAGTCAGAGTCGCTGCGGTTGAGCCGGCAGTTGTAGCGGTTCTTGCTGACGGCCGCCGAGGGCGTGAAGGTCTGGGATCGCTTCACGGGCCTGTCGTCCATCATCTGGGACTGGCCACGGGACTTCTCCGGCAGGAAGGCGCAGTCCGTATTCGTCTCCTTGTCGGCGAACTCCTGCTTCATGTTCTGCAGATAGGCGTCCAGCATGCAGCTCGCTGTGATGGTTAATGGAATGAAAGTTATTGTAAAGTTTACAAATCGGAAGAATCTGCAGCCACACTTACAGTTCATGAGGCCGACATCGCTGATGAGCTGCTTGTCATCTTCCTCCTCCTCCTCCTCGTCGTCGTCGTCATCGTCGCTGCCGTCCTGGTCGTTAACGCGACCCTGCTCCGGCTGCTCCTCGGCTATCTGCGCCTGCAGTTCCATGGGCGGCGCCTGGTTGCGCGTCAGCGTGGACGTCTGCGAGGAGGTAATGGTGGACTCGTCCGACGATTCCTCCCGATTGTTGTTGTTGCCCGCGGAGCTACTGGCAGCAACGGCGGCGGCAGCTGCTGCGGCACTGGTGGAGGGTAGGTCCAGGGATTCAAAGGTGGGAATGAATTTGGAGCTGAGCACGTTGTACCACTTAAGGGTGGAGTCGTCCGGGTTGAACTCCGCCATGCTGATCTGAACTGTGCCCTGGATTGTGGATAGAAGTTAGTTGGATGCGACTAGGGAATGTCCAGTCTTGGCACTCACAATGATCTCCTCCTTTTGGCCCGTCATGGTGACCACCGTCACCTGCAGGCTCTTGGTCAGCAGCTTGTCCAGCGTGATGGGCACGGCGAAGGTGTCATTGAAGACGGGCTTCTGGAAGTCGCCCAGGGCCTTTGTCCGAATGGAGGTCAGCGAATTGGGCAGCAAGGCAGCACGTAGGTATCTAAAATATTTCAAAAATTATTACTGAAAAAAATGTATTTAAAAATTAGAATAAAAAATAATCCACTTACACTTGCGAATTGTCTGCCGAGGCGGTCCATAGCGCCAGCAGATTATTGGCCCGCTCCAGAGACACCACCAAGACTCCCTCCAGCTTCAGATACTTGAGTCCAATCTGGACCTGGGCCAGTTCCTTGCGTGGCAGATGGGCACGCGACGCCTCAAAGACACCCGAGTCCCCGGCCACCGACTCATTGCTGACCGCAGCCGACACGGATCGCGTGTTGGAGGTGGAGGAGGACCTGCTGAGCATCTCCTGCGGCAGGTCCAGCAGCGACGGCTTCTCCGATATCGGAGACAATGGGGCCGCGGCCAGGTTGAGCGGAGTGCCCAGGTTCAGTTTCTGCAGTTTCGCCTCCAGCATCATGCAATCCAGCACAGTGGAATCTAGGTCGTATGGTCGGGCTCGAACGCCCGATACCGGCACTGGGGGCGGGGCTGTGTAGGCGGGCGGTGCGGGCAGGGCATTGGCATAGGTTGGCTCCTCCTTCAGCGCCGGAGTGGCCGGATCAGCACCTGGATTATACTTCATCGGTGAGGCGGGCGGCGTTTCCATTGACAGGCTGCTGCGCGGCGACAGGGACACCTCCGAGGATTGCTGCTGCTGCTGTTGCTGTTGCTGCAGGCCAGGATGCACTGGATGCAGGCGCTGGTGTTGCTGGAACAATCGCTGCGAGCGGCGTCTCAGGTCCACCACATCAATGGGCGAGTCGACGGCAAAGGGATCAATGTAGATGTCCGTGAAGCTGAGAGCACTCTTGCTGCTGGCGGTGGACAGGGAGCCGAGGCTACTGCCGCTGCTGATCGAGAAGGTGCTTTCGGAGGAGAAGGACTTCAGCCGCTCCTCCAGGAGCTTGGTGGACTTGAGGGCCTCCTGCAGCTTGTCCAGCAGGAGCTGCTTCTCCTCGTGGAAGCGCAGCCGATTGGCCACACAGGTGTTGTTCGCTTCGTAGGCCTCCTTGAGGTCCTCCTCCAGTTTGTTTCGCGTCTGCTGGATGACCCGCTTCTCCTCCTCGCTGCGCGACTTCAGCGAAATGCTATTCAGGTCATTCAGCAGCTTCTCCTTCTCCTGGATGAGCAGGATACGGTCCTTGTCCGACTCCAGCTGCCCCGGCTCGATGCGTTCCACGTGATCGGCCAGCTGCTGTTGCAGCTTCTTGATGTGCTTCCGCCACTCGGCGTACTGCAGCTTCGTCTTGGCCATTTCCGCGAACCGGGCGCCCCCATTGAGGTTGTCGCCCGTGGAGCCGCACAGATCCGTCTGGCTAGCGACGCACACCCGGTCGAAGGGCGAGGCGAGGTCGGAGTTCTCCTCGCTGATCTGCTGGCGGCTCAGCTCGTTCTTGATCTGCACCAGGCTGCGCATCAGCTCCTCGCGCACCTTCTCGCCGGACACCAGGGACTTGTGGACCTTCAGCATCTCCTCCCGAATGGCCTGCACCTCGGCGATGTCGTAGCAGCCGTTCTCCCGGGCGTTGATCTTCTCCCCCACCGAGTACAAGGTGTTCATGCCGCGCTCCGTGTACGATATGTCGTTGGTGATATGGTTGAGTTCCTGCTTCAGCTGGTGGACTCGTTCCCGGGCCAGCATTAGGTCGGCTCTCAGCAGCTCGGGATCATGCCGGCTCATCGAACTGGACGAGGAGCATACTGCGCGGGATAGATGGTTTATTTTTAATGAATTATTTTCAAAATAAAAATAAATACTTACAACTGTTTCGGCTGGCGGCCAGCTTCAGGTGATTGTACTCCTCCTGGGCCCAGAGCAGACGCTGCTGCTTGACGTCGAACATCTCGCGCTTGTTCTCCAGCTGGTCCTGGGCCGCGGACAGGTAGTCGCTGAGCATCTGCTCCTGGACACTCTTCCACTCCTGGCGCGGATCCTCCAGCTGGGTGCTCTGAGCCAAATGGTTGATGTAGTAGAGTCCGATGTTCGGGTCGTAGGACTCCTCCCAGCCCATTGGCAGTTCATCGCCCACGCAGTCCTCGAAGGTTTGCGGTTTTGTGTAACTAAAAAAACATAAAGAAAAATAATGGAAATGAATTGGTATTAGTCTTGGAAGATGGTAATGGCCCTGTTCCCACGCCAGTTAGCCTGGCCAATTCGATAAGATTAACGGGCATTTCCTGTGTGTGCATTTTTGGTTAAAAGTTGGCTAAGAAAATAAAAAAGAAAATTGTCGCAGAAATAGCTATTTTGCCGCAGCTATGCGGCGGAATGTCTCGGCTCTGTTTGTGGTTGCCAAATGCCTCCTCCGCCTCTAATCTTATCGAGGCCATAATATTCGCATAGTGCGGCATGGCTGGGAAGGGCAGAGCAGGGAAAGGTACATAGGTATGGCTGGCATAGCTTGGCAAGAAAGCAAAACAATCAGAATTCCAAAAACCAAATACTGATGGAGTCTTGACGTTCCTAAGACGGCAGCAGTCCCTCCTGGTCTGATTTTATTTTTTTCCTTTTTCCAGAAACTTTAATTTCAATATCAGAATCAGACAACAGCAGTTTCGCATTCCAACGATAATTGCTAATCGCCATTGGATGGGATTGTTAAAAAATAAACACTCCACTGGCATACATACATACATATATACCATTTTGGTGGCAAATGTTTATGGAATTTTGTTTTCTTGAAGGCCTACTCGGCTGCCACTGTTGGTTAATCATTGCTTTGGAATTCGCCCGGCCATTAAGGCATGGACTTAACTATACTAAACATAAATGGACTGCAGTTCATTGCACGAGAATTGGCTCAAGAAACTTGCTAAATAAATAAATATTTCCAGCCTTAGATAGCCATTAATAGGAAGCTTATAATCGATTCCCATTTAATTAAATAAACAATTCCAAATGAAAGAATTGAAACCTAATCGTTGTGAGTCATTGGGGGCCTTATCGTTCGATGGGGTGACTGCCAGAAGTCTGCCATTGTCTGGAGGCGTACTTTGGAAATGTATCTGCGAGTATCGCAACTCGCCTGGTTGCAGATACGCAGATTGCAGCTCAACTGACACAGTCGGTCTGTTTCTATTTTCCCGGAATATTTGTTGCCTCTTTTCTGTGGATATCTGTTTATATACTTTTTTGTGAATCTGTTTATATATTTTATCTGGAATCGATTGTTGACGCAGCCAACAATCTTTTTCTTTTCAATTTCAAACTAAATCTGATACGAAGAAGGCTTGTTTCGATACTCGATCGAAGTGGCAAGAAACAACTTGGCATTTCGAGATTAGCTAATCGCACCTGCAATTTCTTATGATTTATTAAACAAACATACGAAAAACACCCAGATAATGGGTTGGTCGGCATTATTAGATTGCCATCGATGACGTCTTGAGGACCGGATGCCATAAAAAGTGATCCCCCTTGGAAACAACACTACTGAGTTAATTGGAGGTGTTTGGCGAGAAAGCGGAAATCATAAGCCATCTTAGTTGAAACAGTTGCATAGTTAGATCTCTTGAAGATGGCACGTTTCTGGCTGATAATCCGATTAGCATAAGAACTAATCTTAAACAAAGTCGAAAAAACTAGAGAGGTAAAGCCCTAAAATGGGCTTTCCTAAAATGGAAAGAGAATTACGTGCATTTCGGCAGGAACTCCAGGCTATATCGCAGGGGCATTCGCGATAGCTGATAGCCGATCGACAAAGTGCACAGGCCCCGCGATGTACACTAATTGGAGTTGATTAAGTTCAGCTCACGCTTCTTCTAATAAGCGGAACAAGGTTCATCCACAACTGCACCCGGAGACAAAGGAAAAAGTGACACAGAAACATAGACTTGGAGCCAGTGAGCCGGAGAACTTTGAAACAAAGGCAGTCGGGGGACATGTGTCGGTCGCCTGGTCGCCCAAACCAGACACAGTTTGAGGTGTTCACTGCTCTTTGATTAAAGTTCAATATTTTTGAATAATATTTATAGTTTTATCAGAAAAAAGACTAATGATTTAATGCCAATTATATAATTGTAATGTCCTCGTGATTTCTTTTATCTTTTCTGTCAACTTGAAAGAGGTCTTTCAAATGCCAAGATAGCAAGTTGGGAATGATTTCGTCAAGAGTGGCTCTACCCATCATCCTCCACCAGACAGGTGTCAAGTGCGGCTCAGTAAATGGCAATTCAATTCGGTAAGCAGCTGTCGTTTTTTATTTCTATTAATTAACTCAATGAGAGAATAAGAGTATGCTAATTTTGATGGGTTTCCATTAGTGCTTGACCTCAGACCGGTACGAGTGGGAAAAAAATCAATGAAAATGGTCGGAGGGGTGGGGACCTATCAAGTAATAGGGCTTCACTGCCAACTAACGAGGCGACTAACGAGAAAGAGTTACGTTTTGTTCGATATGCGGACCAGAAACCTGCATAAATTAAAGTATATTGTAAACAAAAAATATTTATGGCGCGGCGGCGGCCAAGAGAGTCAAGAGTTGTAATAAATTCGCGCTTTAGAGCGGTTGTCCCAAAACGAGTTTCTGACCAAAAAATATTTCAGCATGATGGCTAGATGGCTGGAGACTGGAGACCCGAGAAGTAGTTGTCATTAGGCGGCACTTAACTATATTATTCAACTGATCACGTCCAGTTTTATGCTAATTCTTGGTCATAATAATCTCCTTTCTCCTTCAGAAACTGTTTTTAATTACTACGGTTATTGTTTCTAACTTGACGAGCCAAGACGAGCGCTTTTAAACTCTATTTATAAAGTTTATTTTTATCTGAAACTCGGCATTCCAGATCCCCTCTGAAACACGCTGAAAAATAGATTTTAATTAATTCACATGGAAAGAATCTCGGAAATTAGGCGGCCATTCAGATCAGCAATTCAAATCGAGGCCTGCCAGAGACTCGAACCTCGAACATAATATTATATTAGGCGGCCAGAAAGAGGAAAAGAAATAGGCCCGCAAACTGGCCATCTAGTCACGTAGCCCCCAGATCCATACTCCATTTCAATTATTTCACTTTGCCGGAACTGAAAAGTCGAACGAGGCAGTAGAGCCGCAAGTGTTCCGGTTTATATTCCATCGAGTCTGGCTCAAGAATCATATAATCTCTGTATTGTAGCCTAATTCGATCAGCCATCACCTCGACATACCGATGTATCTCACAAATACGCTTTCAATCATCAACCCCCCTCCTCGTTGGTGGGGATTGTGAAATAGTTTTATGACCAAGCACGGTACAGTGCGGATCATAAATTCTTAATAATTCTAAAGGTCGAGTTGTTCATAAAACCGAATCAGATCGTCAGAAGTATACATATTTTTGGACAGGTTTTGATCCAAAAACAATTAATTAAGAATCTTTTAGAAATAAATCAAGTGACTTGGAGCATCTGGAGTACAAAGTGGTGACTTAATGGAGGTTCTAAAGTAGGTTAGGTCTCGGAATGAGCTTGTTATCTAAACTATATCTTGGCTGATATAAAAAATTGTAATCTTTTTCAAGATTATAAAAGCCCAACTTTAGATACAAGATACACTATAGTACAAAAGTTCAAAACCACAGCTATTTATAGGCCACTTTGAGAATGAAAATAAATCACAAATCATAATGGTTGAGAGATAGAGGGAAAAATGTTTAATTATAATCGCTCGCATTATTTGCTTTAAAAGTTATTTGTGCCGCCGCCGAGTTCCATTATCTGTCAGCTCACAAATATTTTCGAGCTTAATCAAATTACGCTATAAAGGTCGTACGTCGTTTTATCTTATCGCTCGTTGTTGTGTTCGCTGGCATGTTTGTTGCTTTTCAGAGCGTTGTCCAACCAGATTCCAAGTGCTGTTCACACTGGAATTTCTTGGAGAGATGGATTTATGGAAAAAGAAATGTTGTATATTAACTGCATTTCCTGTTCGCATCTTGTCTATCTCACACTTGCACTTCCTTCCGTCGCTGGCAACGATAAAAAGCGGAAATCACTGCCTGGCCTGGCCAGTCCTGCCCCTCCACCAGCTCCACTGCGAAGCTTATCAAATGCATTTTACGACCAAGCCCCGACGCCTCGATGCATTTTTTGAATATTTACAGGCCCCTGGCCGCGCGGCACTCGTCGAGTCAATGAACTGCGCATGCGTCGGGTCGTGAGATAAGGCAACTGTTTTGGGGCCGGTTATCTAGGAAAGTGTTTTCCCATCTGGCCAATGGGATGCACGGATTTCTCAGCCAGACAGCCAGTTAGCCAGCCAGCCCACTCGGTTCGGCAAGTGGGTGTCAATTACGGACTTCCAAGTCCGGAGACTCGACCTCAGGGCCCCTGGGGGTCGTTGTTAATGGCGTGGGCCGATCACATTAGTCACATCATATGACCGTCTTTCGAAATTCTTCTCTATTTGCCTTTCGGTTTTCGAAATCACAAAATGTCTGCCATAAATTCCAAAGCGAACAAATGAAATAAATTTTTGCGCCATGAACACCACGCCGACTGCATACCAATGAACTATTCAACAACAAAAAATTCATAGAATTAATACATGAACATAAACAAACTGGAGAGGCCAAAATCCAAAAGCAAAATAAACTTAAATTGAAATTTATGATTTTGAATGGCCTGTTGACGGGTTGGGTTTGGATGAATGGTATTTGCAGTCTGTGTTCTGGATACAAAAGATGTCCAAAATTAAATAAAAAAATCTCAAGAATTTTATTATATCATGTATAGTTAGTTAGTATGCCGTACGTTATGCGGCAGCTCCATGCGGCATGGAAATGAACGGCACAATAGGCCTTTTATCAAGCAGAGCCATGAAACTATTTCAGTAAATCAAGTTTAATCAACTAAACTACCTCTAATCGGTATATATTAGCAACAAACTAAACAAATACGTCAACAGAAATTCTCGGAATGCTCGGAAAAGATTTAAATTCGACACAAGAACTCGGAAACATGCCACCACGCCCACTCGGAACATGCCAAAATGTTTCCACCGATCTCTCAGATACATATCTATTATTGTACACCCATCTAACTATATATTCGCACCAAGAACTGGCTCTGTATCTGTATCTGTGTCTGTGGGAAACCTTGGGAGCGTCAAGAACAAATGCAAAGTTTGTTTTTCTTTTAAGTTTTGGCTTTTTTGTTTTGGGTGAAACTTTTTCAACTTCAAAGTGTCCACCTGTGCAGTTTTCTTGGACTGACATTAGTCTGTTCCGGGAATCAGTGAAGTACAAAGATACATAGATACTCAGATACATAGATACAAGGCAGAGTAACCATCTTGAGATGTTTCTGTGTCTGTATTTTTTTTTGTTTTTGTTTGGAACCAAGCATTGCAGCAACTGCAGATCCAACTTATATATCTCTAGTTCCTCCATGATTACTACATTATATATTATACTATTGTGTTTGGCCCCTCGGATCGCCGCTGTACTCTGTCATTAACAAAACAACTGTTGCGACCTTCACATACCAGAGCAACCGAGCGACTGTGCCCCGACCGAGCTGACTCGAACAGATCGCCGTACGTCCATACATATATGTATGTATATCTCTATATGTTTATATGTGAACACTGTACAGTGTACACTGTGCACACATCAACATATCCAATATATTAAAATAATAAGGCGAAAACGTGAATGCGAACGCGATCGCGAACGCAGCGAAGAAACGACGTCAACGTCAATGTCTCTCCGCCTCGAAATTATATTCGCCCGATCGTCGTCATACTCGTGTATATATCGTATCTGATAGAATTTAGCCCGCTTCGCAAGGGGGGAAGTCTACCCGATCTACCCATTCCTCATTCCATTCCGATCCACGCCATTCCATTGTGTTGGGGCTCCGCATTCCAGACGATCGTATATGATCGTGTGTGTGTGTGTGTGTGTGTTTGTGAATCGAACCCGGAGGGCGAGCAAAGCCCCAAGAATACTGGGAATGTGCAGTACTTGCTGGGAATATGCATCTACACATGGGTATCTGGGGGTGGAGGAGGTTGATTTTGTTGGGAATTTCAACCATTTCCCTAGAAATATGATAATGCCTCTGGTTCCATCCTATAATTTGGGTATGGGAGTTCAGTTCCAGTTCCAAAGCAAAGCAAAGAGCTACTGAAATTTGCATTTTGTTTCCTCAAAAAAAAAAAAAAAAAAAAAAATGATTTTAATTTGAAATTTAAAAGGTCTATTACTTAAGGAAGTATTGTAGACATTTTGTATTTATTATTTAATATTGATGGAAAATGCCTCTAAAAATTGCATTATTTTAATAACTTGGCCAGAATATCTTATCATTTACAAACAAATTATTGATCGATCATAACACCTACTTGGATATATTTTTATTCTTAAAAGTGAATTAAATAAAACCTTCACCTTTTTTCCCATTTTATTGCAGAAAATGTCTACTTCTCGCAGACTGTTTGGCAATTTCAGACACGAACAACGAAGCCCACAAAATTATTTTTATAAAAATATATGTATATACTATTCGGAGAGACTTTTGCAGACAGTTTGGGAATTCACATCATGGCCAAAAAATTATTTCAAATATTTATACAATATTTCTTTTCCGTTTCTTACACACATGCCATTCCCCAACAACAACAACAATAAAAACAATGGGGCAACAACAATAAACCAAATGAAAGCTTTTGGCTGCTAGCTGCCCCAGAGCAGATGGGGGCAAGTCGGGTAGAGGGCCGACAAAAAAATGCCGCATGTCAAATGGGCCAATTAACATTTCTGTTGTTAGCTGTATTTATTTTTTTCCTTTTTTTTAATCTTTTTTTTTTGTCTTTTGTTTTATAAATAAATATGCTTTTGTTGAAGATCTTTTTTTTATTGTTTTGTTCGGCAAAGTATGCAAAAATGTAGCCAAATTTGTTGTTCGCTGTTATTTTTGACACCGGGCCATTAAATAAATTATGTATTCCCCCTCTGTCCCAGCCCCCTCTGTCCCAGCCCCCTCTGTCCAGCCCCCTCTTCCATCTACAGTCTAGACTGTTCTCCTTAATATGCCATAACAATAATTTCTATATAATTCCGTTCGAAACGAAACCAAAATTCCAAGATATCTGGCATTTTTTTTTTTTTTTTTTTTCAGTTTATTTGTTTGTTTATCTCACACACGGGCTCCCCCACACACACACACACACTCACAATCCCTGAAATCGAATGGAAAGAACTTGAAAGATTTCCAATTTTATGGTAAGCGCTCGTGGCATACATGGAATTTTTGTTATTATTTTTTCATTTTTATTTTTTATTTTTTTTGCGTTGTTTTAGTTAGCTGCCGGCCATAACCGATTGGCTTCCATTGATTAAGGAATTTGTTGTTCTCGGTTGTTGGGTTCTAATGTTGACTCTTCGCACAAAAATATGGCGGTCAGGGTCGAGGGGGGATCATAAAGATAAGTGGATTGAATAGCAGAGAGGTGATTAGTGATTAGTGATTAGTGGAAATATTTCAAGAGATTAACATTTGTAAGCTACACAGATTTGTTCTACTATGTAGATACTAGTATGTGAATCTATCAGATAATTTTCCATGAGAGTTGTAATATTTCAGTATTATATAAGCCTATTTAGATATTCCTGTTGTTCTTGGCAGCGACATATCGTAGAAAATATTTATTAGCGGCAGCAGATGCGCACACTCATACATATGTATGTACATACAGATAGATAGTATCCATCAGATACATATGTATGTATATTCCCAAATGTATCTGTATCTAGGAATGCGTGTATGTGATCATTTTACTGCGAAGCAAACAAATAAACAAACATGCATAAATAACTCGATGCAGTTGCAGTTGCAGTTGCTGCTGCCGCTGCCGCCGATGTTGCTGCTGCCTCCAGCAAAGCAACTCACCAACACCATCCCCAAACCCCTCTGTACACTCTGTATGAGAGCGAGCGAGAGACTAAACAGCGGCGACTGCGCAGCCGGCAGAGGCTTAGGAATGCGGTTTTGACAAGTTCTTCTAAAATTGTACGGGCAACTTTGCTATTTACGCTATGAAACAACAACAACAACAACAATAGTCACTAGAGTAACAGCAACAACAACTGAGAGAGCAGCGAATGTATGCGAAGGAGCACGGAAAGCAGAACATGAAAAAGAAAAAAAAAAACAAAAAATACCAACAAAAGCAACAGCAACACAAGATCAGCGCTGCTTGGGGGCAAGCCCAATAACAGCAACAGCAACAACAACAAAAACAATACAAACATCAGCAACAGCACCAGCTACAAACTATGCAGCAATGTCGTGGTATTTAAACACTGAGAGAAATCAAGGAGCATACAAATTTTCTCATCATAAGAAAGTACAATAATAATAATAATAAACTAATATAACTATACAAAAATATATTTATCTATAAAAAAAAATTATAAAAAAAAATTTAAAAGATATATTGTATATAAATATATATTGAACATAAATAGTTTACAGAAATTTACATATATAAAAATATAAAACAAAATAAAAAAAACCCTAAAAAAATAAACAAATATTTCTCTCAATGTACTTGGCTAGTTAAACGAACGCCAAGGCTTGCGGTCGAGGGGGCGTTGGGAATGCCGAGAGCGAGGTAAAGTAAATGCATTTTGTGTTTGGAAATAGGCTGACTGCGACTGCGACTGCGGCGGAGACGGAGACTGCAACTGCAACTGCAACTGCGACAGAGACTGAGACTGAGACTGAGGCGACGATAGTTGTTGCTGTTGGAAAATATTTCAAAGTTGCTATGAACTCGGAGCAGCAGCAGCGGCAGCGGCACCAATTGAATGCAATTTGTTTGTTTGTATCTGTATCTGTATCTGTATCTGTGTGTGTGAATGCATTTATTAAAGCAATGCGCGCATTGCCTTAAATGCCAAAGCTACTAAGAGTGTATGTACCAAGGCATTGCATACATGCACTGAAAAAAAGGGAGTTAATAATATAAAATACATATTTACAAGATAGTATTTAAAAGGATAGCATTTAGATACTTTTAAGTTGAAAACTTTTGTAAATTGTTGCCTTTTTTTTTTTTGTAAAATCCTGACATTAGTTGCTTCTGATGTTGCAACTGTTGCAGTCTGGCCTGCAACATGCAGCCCATAAAAATGTTCTTATTTATGTACATATTTTGCCAGGGCAGGAGGAGGCATGCAACAAGAGGCAAAGTTAGTTGCTGTGACATGAATGTCAGCTCTGCGCATTTAAGAAGTTTAATCAACATTTCTTGCCAAGCCCCCTCTTGGCCAGGCCGGTTTTCGAGTTGGCCAGGTTCTTTCAGCCAATGTATCTATGTATCTGCATCTAGAGATGGGCGTGCAACAAACAGATAGTTAGCAGAGAAATTCAAAAATAAATTTCAAAAATAATATCTTCTTCCACTCTGCATTCCTTCCAGTCGAAAGCTTACCCTGACCCACAAACCAATAAATTCCAGCTCAAGTATCTGAAGAATGCGCATTCAAAAAAAAAAAAGATACAAAAAATAAAATCAAAAAGCGAATGAATTATGCGCTGCGGTAAACATTTTGACAGCGCACGCAGCTCACAGATACTTTGCAAAAGATACACACCAACAGATACAGATACAACTCAAGTGGCATCCCAGAAATTCCGGAACAGCTCAAGTCCACATACACGCTCCCGTTCTGGCTGCCTTATCACTTCATTAGCCCATAAATTCGACAACAAAACGAAATTCCAAAGTCGTCGAACACCTACGAGATACACAGTTGCGGTACCGCTTCGGATACCGCATTCCACTCTGCCAGGGAACTGGTGTCGTGCCCCGCCTCCTTGCCTCTTCATGTTAATTATGCCCCCCCTACTGACTGCATCCAAAAGATACGCGTGCGCCTGCGCTGAGGCCACAAGCTTAATCATCATCTCCCGCCATCTCCATCCCCCGCAGAGCGACTGGAATCTCAATCCCATTTGCATCTGCATCTGCATCTCTTTTTGGCTTTGGGGCAGACTTAAAGAATATATGGAAAGTGCTACTGAAAAAGCACAACACAAAAGATTCGTGCAACAAAGGCAACGGAGCTATATGGAGGGGAAGGGGCAGTCTTTTCTGGCCATCCCATAAAGTATTTTGGAGATGGAGTCTCTTTTTTGGGGTTTCCTTCTAATCACTGCCCTTTAAGAAGCAGGAGTTCATGTCCCAACAGCAACCTTTCATGGGAAAGTGTTTTGAAAAACTCAAAAAGAAAAAAAGAGATGAAAATCTTGGAAATTCCTTCCAAAAATAACCAATTTTTTGGTCAACATATGGTAGTGACATGGACAGGGAATGGATGGTCCTGGCTAGTCCTTAAGAAGTACAGTGCCAGAACCATTTCACAGCCAACAGATATAACTTATTTTTTTGTTTAAATAATAAAATCCAAACCCAAATCCAAACCCAGAAATGTATCTCACAGCCATTCATGTCGAGTCTGCACATTCCTGAGCTTGTATTTTGATTTCGTTTCGTTTCATTTCAGTTGCTTACTCGTTCATGGAGGAAAATTGCTACCTTTGCACAGATTCGACCCGAGGGGAATGGGGATACACATGCAGTATATACAGATACAGATACAGATATACATATACATATACATATACATACATATATATATATGTACATACAGTTCCGTGAAGAGCCAGCTCAGCATATGGCAGACGGCGATCAGCAAGCAGACGAGTGCAGAAACAAAATTAGCGAATAAAAATAAGCAAAATATGCCTGGGGATCGCGCGTGCAGGCCAGCCAGCTCGAAATCCGAAATCTGAAAACTGAAATCTGAAATCCGAAATTCAAAACCCCATCGGAATCCCATCCTCCATGCCAGGCCCTATCCAGCCAAACTCTAAACTTAATTTTCTGCTCACGTCGCCAGTTTCTGAAATGAAAAATTGTTTAAATCCGCGAATGACAGCTGGAATTATTACAAATCGATATGCTGAGGCCGGCTGAGAAATGGGGGCTGGCTATTTGGTGTTGGCCATCTTGGTTGGCCGGGTTATGTAATGTCATATTAGAGTTTCAACAAAAGGGAGTGAGTGCTTCTTCTGCCACCTCGATGGCTTCCCTCTTAATTAGCAACTGGCTGAAAAGGAAATCATTATGCTTGATGATAAAAATCACAAGTGTTGATTGCCGAAGAACGTCGCCACTGACATGCAACAAGTGTGCGAGACAGGAAAGCTGCCTGTGTCGTCGTTGCCTGGAAGTGGTTGCAGCTTTTTAGATGCCAGTGTTGGTAGTTGCAAGTTGCAACCAGCTAGCAGGCAGCAACATCACCAGCTATGGTGGAAAAAATAAAACAGACGCTAAAATGGGCAAAACATGCGGTGCGAGTGGCGACCAGAGTTCGCTTATGTATCTGTCAGATACATTATGTACTCGAGTGCCTATCTTTGGCCAAGAGAGTGTCGCTGTTGTTGCCACAGCTTGCAAGTGCAAAGGAAAATATTTTTAACGCTTTGGGCTGCGAACTACAAACTAGAAAATGTTGCTGCTGGCTGGATGGCTGCCACTGCCGCACGTTGCATTCATGCGCGTAATCAAATTGTAATCACGGCTTCGACTTTGGGGCAGGGAGCAGCAGCAGCTCCAGCAGCAGCAACTGCAACAGTTGAGGCTGTTGTTAAGTGGAAATACTTGTTGCACAAATGCAATGCATGCTGCTGCTGCTGCTGCTGTGTATCTGCATCTGTTGCTCCATCTACAGTGAATGTTGACTAAAAGATACTTTTTTATTTATAATTCATTTAATTACAAACATATTTGTTCTTTAATTAAAATTAAAATTTTTTAATAAAAAACTATCAGAAAGTTGAAATAATTAGTTTTTGAAGTCAATCAGCACTGTAGTTGCAGCCACAAACGGCAATTGCATCTGCATTCTTTCCACTTTTCTTGCTGCCGCTTGCCTCTTGCCGCTTGCTGCTGCCCCTCTGCCTCTCGTCTCTTGCCACTGCCCCTGCCAGTTGCCTTGTGCAATTTATTAAATGAAAAATGCCGTTTTGCAGCTTTCCAAGTCGCTGTACATGTACAGGCCGGCCAGTGCATACCCATATGCCTGCATGCTGGCGAATATATCTGAACATTTCTAGATACATAGATACATACATACGTATATACATATATAGATAAATCGCGATGCCTGGCATCTTTTGCTGCAAAAAGCCAAATTGAATTTTATGCAAAATTTTTTTTAGCTAGTTGGGAATTGGATAGAAATCGACTTTCAACGCATGCCACTTTATGCAATTGTGCGAGTCATAATGCCACAGGTGGAGAAACCAGAGCACTAGAACGCTCCAATCTTGCAGATACTTTTTAGAGAAGAGCCAGTGCCAGCCCCCGCCGCTGGCGCCACTTTGTCCGACTTATGACAGCCATCGTTTTAGCCGCTTTCGCTTAGGCCTTTTTGGCGGTTATATTTCTTCTCTATTTTTTTTTTTTTTTGTGTCTTTTATGTAAAACAAACGAGTTCGACTGCGAGCCAAGTCATTATATCCCAACTGGTGGCCAAAACAGATTTTTTTTTGCTATTTCTTAACTCGCGGTTTTCGCGTTTATTGCGCTTTTTTGGTGAACTTTTTTGATCGTACTCCCATGAATAGATCGAGAAACTGTCACCAAACACGTTTCTGTTCAAAAAGACACACGAAAATATTCCACTGTGCGTCGCCGCCTTGTTTGTGGCCTAAACAATTGGCCAAAAAAATAAAAGAGAGAAGACGGCGGCGAAAAAATGCCAAATCGCATGGCCAAGTCAAGTCGTTGTTAACTTTTGTTTAAACAATAAATTCCAACCTAAAAAACCAGAGACAATGCTGAGTAAACAAGTGAAAAATTGTGCCATTCAATTAGAATTTAAAGAAAAAATTGAATCCCTCTTCTAGTTTTTATTTTATTATTTATTTTTATTATTTAACCCAGAGAGTTTCTAATTTTAGAAAAGCTATTATAGGTAGCTGGTCAAGGGTATCCATAGTTCGACCTTGTGTACTCGTTTTCAAATAGATATTTATATTTTATAATATTTATTTTTTTTCTGTGAATTCAGTGGGCTCTGACTGGCTCGCGTATTGTTGATATTGTATTTTAATAAAATTATTTCCTTTTTAAATTTATTTTTAAATCATTTCTTTTGCAAACATTCCAACGACATGTGTGCATTTGTAATCTACTTGATGCATGACCCTCACAAATGCGCAGATGTTTCGTTTAATTTTTTTTTTTAACAGAAATTCCTCAACGCTCCGAGATCTGCGTTTAATTCAGGGAAACATTTTTTTTTAAACAATGTCCGTGCAGTTTGAAACAAACAAAGGAAATGTTTGTGTTAATTGAAGACACTGAAAAAAATAACAATTTTATCTTATACTAATAATTTATAATTTATCATTTTCCTCAGTGTATAAAAGGAGAGGGCGAAGTATTTCAGAAATCAATTATTTCGAAACTGCAAAAATTCCTTCATACATTTTGCAATTGTTTATGGCCGTAGCGACAGACACAAGGTGTTGCTGCGAGAGGGAGGGAGAGCCACCGAACAAGAAATAGGTTAGACAGAGACGCAGCACAAAAAATGTGAGCGAACGGCGAGTAAAATGTATCTATGAGATACATGGCCTGATGTGGCGGTTCCTCAGCTTTTTCTCTCAATCTCCTCCCACCCTACCCCACCGATCGTGCCAGATCTCTCGCACTCATTACGTATGAGTTTGTTAGTTTTATTTTCCGTTTTTTTTTGTGTTTTATTTTTGCAGATCATTCGCTGAGCTTTATTTAACTTTTGCTCTCTCATCTCTTGGCACTTGCCCATCTCTCCAACTTCTCCTTTACAATTCATTTTTTGTTTGTTGCCACTCTCTGTTGAGTTCAGTTATATTTGGAGTCTTAATCATCGCATCGGAATGTTTACTTCAAGTTTTTATTTTTTTTTCTCCCCCCTCCCCCCTTTGTTCGTTCCGTTTTGTTTTGCCCGCTTTGCCTTGTTTAAAAATATGTAATTTATTTCGCTTTGTTTCTCTCCTGCCTCTCTCTGTTTGGTTGCCCCTTTTGCTCACCCCATCACACGATCGTCGATCGCCGCATTCCTCAACTCACACACATACACTCACACACTCATACCATCGCAGCTGCAACGCACCTTTTCTTTCCGGTTCGAGAGCGCTTTGGAATTGGAATTGGAATTTATATGGGTTTTTTCAGACTCTTGTTGTTGTTATTGTTTGCTGAAGCTTCCTGAATAAGTGATGGGGTTTATTTTACAACCAAATTGCAAGAAAGTAATTTTTTTGTTTCAATAAAATGCCAATTGTGCCAAAATTCTTATTGGAAAAATGGAAATTATTGGAAATAATTTAATTTATTTCTTTTTATTCTTATATTTTGGAACTACAATTACCAGTCTCGGGGATCCAGCCATGTGGTCTTTTTGTTGATGTGATCTATGTAGTAGGTCTTGCCATCAAAATCCTTGGCAATGTCCCAGCCGTCCGGCAGCGGAAAATCGCTGTGGTTCTGCTGCTGCTGGCGATGGTGTTGCTGTTGTTGTTGCTGCTGCTGCTGCTGGGGCCTCAGGTGATGGGGATGCGGCTGCAGGTGGTGTTGCGAATGGTTCGGCATTTTTTTTTGCGTGTAATTTTATTTAATTTTTATTTTTATTTATTTTTTTTTGTAAGTCTGAGACGCGCGCTTTTTCTTTTGCTCTTTACTTTTTCATTTGGGGGTTTCTCTTTGCGCTGTTTACATTTCTTTCATTTCTTCCACACGCAAACACACTCACACACACAGACACACACGCGAACGCAACACAAGAGCGCCAAAGATAATGGGAGATAGGCCAAATGGTGGAGGAGTGTGAGGGGCAGCTGGTATAGCTGGCGCGGGTGGAGGCGGGGCTGCCCTGCGCGCTCTCAATTATTTATTTACTTTTTTCGTAACTGCATTCCATTCGAGCACACAGACACTCGATTACACATACACGCGATCACCGCTTCTTCTTCTTCTCATTTCGTTCACTGTTGTTATTATTGCTGTTTGGCTCCTTTCTCGCCCAATTGAAGCTAATTAACGCCGGCTGCCTGCTAGTTTTCAGCCTTTTTTTTAATTATTATTTTTTTTTTGAGCAATTCACAATTGGCAGATTGGATAGCAGAATTTTTATCGGTTGGCGATTTTACACTCGATCAGCAGCAGCCGTAGTGGGTGCCTCCTCGGCCGTTAACGATGTGATCGCCGTTCGCGACCGTCCCGTAATCCAATACATGCATCAGCATTCGCATTAACTTATAACAATATTATTTATTTTATCAAGTTAACTTTTCCCAGACGCAGAGAGCCGTCCGAACGAGGCAAGAGAAAAAAAACGAGTATCGAGTATTGTAGTGGCCTCAACACAGCGGGCGTCCGTCAATACGTCCGTACCGTGCGCCCTCAAATAATTTTTGATATTTTGATTTTGATACCCTACCCTAGATGAATGGGCACACTAACGCATTCTCACCACTGACTGGGCACACTATTTATTCAACGATAGTTGGCAACACTACTCATCCAATCATTAAAAGTTAAATAGTTTCAATAAATCTTAATGTTACTTAATGCGTATGCTGATTCTATGCGATATCTTTCAATTTTTTGAAAATGTTTCCCCTTTTATTGAAATTCTGGCCACATCTAGTTACAACCCAAGTTGGCAGCACTACGCGGCATCGAGCAAGTTGCAGTTGCGTGCGAGCGAGAGATGAATAGCAGAGCGATGTGGGCAGCTTATATCTCAGCGGTCTACCATTTTCAAATTACTACTAAATTACGGTAATCGTTTATATTTTATGATTTAAGACTTAAAAATTTTAAGATATGAAATAAATCGTTGTGGGCCATATTGTCCTTCTATTCATATTCCTCATTTTCGAAGGGGATCCCCCAGAAAATTTTACAAAAAATCTATAAAATATTTTGTTTCTAGATTTAGATGCAGATTGACGGAGAATTGATCTACAAATCGTTTGAGGTATTCCGCTCAAGAATCGGATGATTACTGGCAAAGATATAGCCATCGTTGTGGGCCATATTGTTCTTGCAGGCACATTCCTCATTTTCGAAGGGGTCCCCCAGAAAATTTTACAAAAAATCTAAAAAATATTTTGTTTCTAGATTTTGATGCAGATTGACGGAGAAACGATCTACAAATCGTTTGAGGTATTCCGCTCAAGAATCGGATGATTACTGGCAAAGATATAGCCATCGTTGTGGGCCATATTGTTCTTGCAGGCACATTCCTCATTTTCGAAGGGGTCCCCCAGAAAATTTTACAAAAAAACTAAAAAATATTTTGTTTCTAGATTTTGATGCAGATTGACGGAGAATTGATCTACAAATCGTTTGAGGTATTCCGCTCAAGAATCGGATGATTACTGGCAAAGATATAGCCATCGTTGTGGGCCATATTGTCCTTCCATTCATATTCCTCATTTTCGAAGGGGATCCCCCAGAAAATTTTACAAAAAATCTAAAAAATATTTTGTTTCTAGATTTTGATGCAGATTGACGGAGAATTGATCTACAAATCGTTTGAGGTATTCCGCTCAAGAATCGGATGATTACTGGCAAAGATATAGCCATCGTTGTGGGCCATATTGTTCTTGCAGGCATATTCCTCATTTTCGAAGGGGTCCCCCAGAAAATTTTACAAAAAATCTAAAAAATATTTTGTTTCTAGATTTTGATGCAGATTGACGGAGAAACGATCTACAAATCGTTTGAGGTATTCCGCTCAAGAATCGGATGATTACTGGCAAAGATATAGCCATCGTTGTGGGCCATATTGTCCTTCCATTCATATTCCTCATTTTCGAAGGGGATCCCCCAGAAAATTTTACAAAAAATCTAAAAAATATTTTGTTTCTAGATTTTGATGCAGATTGACGGAGAATTGATCTACAAATCGTTTGAGGTATTCCGCTCAAGAATCGGATGATTACTGGCAAAGATATAGCCATCGTTGTGGGCCATATTGTCCTTCCATTCATATTCCTCATTTTCGAAGGGGATGAACCAGAAAATTAAAAAAAAAATCTTTAAAATATTTTGTTTGAATGTTTTGATGCAGATTGGTGGAGAATCAATCAACAATAATTTTTAGCAAAGATATGGCCTTCGCAAGGAGGTAATGTGTTCTTCGTCCTTTGAAACTTTAAGGGGGAACCAGGAGAAATTGTAAAATGACTAAAACAGAATGGTTTGTTTTGTACTTTTGATATTGTATTTGTATTTAAAGTATTTGTAAAATCGAGTTAACCAGACTAACACAGCTTCAGCTCCAGACACAAGCAATTTCAGACACACTTTTTTGGTAAAACGAAGGAATTGTGAAAAAGGTGAGGATTGGGATCTTACACTTTCGCCTCGATCCGTGTGCTGCCAACTCTACGGATAGAATAACACGAAGCCCTAACTAAATGGTAATTACACATAAATTAATCGTATCGGTCAACAACTACAACTAAATATTAGTTAATAGCGGATAAAGAGTGCCCCCATAAACTATTTACACTAGGCTAGAGTCTGCTACGGTTTCGTCCTTCGGACCTCGGATCGTGGATTCGGAAACATAAATCTCAGGCGAGGACGGGAGCACTGCAGCTGTTATTTAGACGGTATTCGGCGTAGACCAAGCCGGTGTTGTGCCAGTGGTAGAAGGCGCCGACGATGATGAGGTGCCACCAGTTGTGGGAGTGTCCCACAAAGTCCACTTTCCCGGTGAACCAGCGCTCGGGGATCTTGGCGGCATAGAACACGAAGGCGATGAGACACAGCAGGTACATGATGACAATGCGAGGCACCATCAGCTAACAAAAAACAATGAAATATTAATATAATGATTACCAGGTTCAGGTCCACAACTTACCCTAACAAGCTCATTCTCCAGGCCGCCCATTGCCACTGCCCAGTGACCGAGTGGGATGACTCCATAGGCCGACCACAGCAGGAGCACCGCCACCTTGGCGTTCATGGAGACATTCAGCCGGGGGATCTGCACGGCAATGGCCAGGGCGAACATGCCCAGAGCAATCGTGGAGTAGAGGGTCCTGAGGAAGGTGTGACACCAGAAGGCATAGTACATCCCACTAATATAGATGGCCACCAGGGAGAGGGAGATGCCCAGAAAGTCCACCGACAGGAAGAGCTCGTAGTGCTCCTCCGATTTGCAGGAGAAGATGTGGTAGATGGCGGACATGAACATGCAGAGGCAGAAGCAGACCAGGAGGCACACCACCAGCACCTGATCGCTGAGGGAGGCGTGGGTGCGCAGGAATTGCAGATCGAAGATGGTCAGTCCGATGAAGAGGATGCATCCGGCCAGATGGCTCCAGATATTGATCTAAAAATGATGGATAAAAACGATTATAGTAACTTGGCAAAAACACTATTCCAAAATAGTCGGAAATGGTAACGGAATCCGGACTAATATATACAATACATATATTAACTTACTGTTTCGTTGGTCCACCAGAAGATGCTCTGCAGGCACAACTTGTTCGATAGGAATGTGCGGTAGCCGCGTCGGATGTACGGATTGAACTTCAAATGGGTGGGGGCCTGCATCACAGAAACAATTGAATAAACAGTCCAAATAAATACGTTTTCCATTTCGATAAGGCATGCAAATAGAATGCGCAACATTGAGAGTTGAACAAAAAAAAAAAAAAAGAAAAAACTAAATAGAAACAAAAATAAAAGTCTAGACGAGTGGTGGAAACCTTTTGGGCCTGGCAGTCCGCCCAATTAAAAATAAATAAAACTAATTAAATCAATTTAGACTTACGAGAATCTGGTTAACATCTGTTCTACACTAAATTCCTAAATAAATATTAAATTTCTTAAAAAGAAATGTGTAGAAGATTTGTTTATAAACCCCATTTGTTTGCCAGAAATTAGCAGCAACAGTTCAGTGCCAGTCAGTATTCAGTTACAATAACCACTGGCACTGAACTGTTTTGAAAATTTCCCAGAAATTCGAAATCAAGCTTCGATTTGGCCAAGTTCGGCCCAAGCTACCTTGGGGATATCCCCAATACCTGTAATATAGACCTCCACTAGCAGTAGCTTCTTTTTTATTTGCCACTAGGTACATAGGTACTATTTAAATATTTAATGATCGGCGGCTGTTGAGCTTTTTTGTTTGTTGTGGCCGACCTTGATTCAGTTGGCATTTGTTATGTTTGTCTAATTGTATTATTTTGCCACTATGCTGGCTGGTATATTTCGGGGCAGATTGAAAATTATAATGGCTAAGAAGACACACTCTGCCAGACAATAATTGACAAAGCTCATGTTCAATGCATGTAAATCGAAGACAAAGCTTGCCTGATAGTTTCTTTAACTTTTTATACGTCTTGCCCCTGACTGTGGCTTTTTGTCAGTTCGCCAAATACAATTTGCGATCAATTAAAATTCAGTGTGCGGCACAAATTGGTGCCAAATTGCAGATGACCCCGCACGATCGTTACTCGGATCCAACCCAACCCAACTCAACTCACATCATCGAAATTGCAGAGCCATTTGAACTTGGATAGCTTCTCGTCATAGTTGGGTCCATGCCCCAGAACGTTGGGCTCCTCGTCGGACGGAAATTGGTGAGATGCATCCGTATCCGAAACCAGTTGACCATCGATCTGAAAATAAAAACAAAATAAACGTTATCAATTAGCGGACGAAAAGGTCTAAAAACTAATTTGAATTTGAGGGCAAAAAAAAAATATGCTTCTATGAATACGATTTTCTGATTCTTCCGCCTTATGAACTGACGTTGGCAACTGGCAGATTGTTTTATATTTAGCCGGTAGGAGCTGCATTCGAAAATTGATTTGTTTGCTAATTTTATTATTCTCAGCTATTTTTGACGTTTCTGTTGATGTTGCTTTTGTGGCTTTGGGGTTTCAGGTTCAGCATGTAAACAAAAACAATCGAGCATTAAAGATATGCAATAACAATAGCCCCACAAACAAGGGGGCTTGGCTGTAATTTGTTTATCCAGCTCCCACATCTAATGCATAATAACAAAAACCGCAACTGTGGGGGAGAATGCATATTCAACAGCAAGTGCAAGTGCGCGAGTGCAAGTGCAATTGCAAATATCTTATCCAATTCGATGACGTTTTGTTTACAAGCCTCACAGTATAATTCTCCACAGACATTCTATGGAAAGCCAGCACTTAAGTCTGTAATTGACGAGCCCATAAATCGTTATTCTAAATTACTTTTTATATAATTAATAAAAAGAAACCTATTTGAAAATAGTTTTTAAAATAAGGACTTAATGGGGGACTTTTTGCCGTAGAATCTCCAGTGGATTTCATGAAGTGGCTACACGAGCTAATTGACATTGCTCACTAAATTAAATATTTTCGTACAAACACGCTTAAAAAATGCACCTCTGGCTAGTTAATTGTCGGCAAATAGAAAATAATGGAATTCCAGCGATAAACAGGATGTGACATTCAATAATTAGCCATTGACGTAGTTTGGCTTTACGTTTATTTAACTTTAGTGCATACTTAAGTATTTGATTTTATTTTTCTATTTTTTTTTTTTTTGTTTTTTGAAAAAGCTTACATCTTTCTTTTTGCTGCCACGAACAAAACATTTCAATTCGGTTGTTGTTGTGGTTGTAACAATAGTAGTTTCCATTATGAAACTGATTGTTTTTATTGGATTTAAGGGAACAACTTTTCTAAAACCAGACTTGTTTCAAGTTTAAATTTGAATTTATATTAATTTTATTTCATAACACATAGAGCACTTGAAAACACACAGATTTCTGCAATATTCTTCGCGACTCCTTGATTTATTTTCTTCGCTTTCAACTGAGCGCGGAAATCAAATAGACCGTTGCACTCGCTTACCAGCTGGCAACTGAAAGCCCCAGGCCCCCTGCTCGCCAATGTGGCCAATGATGGGGAACAAAAGCTTTTCGCTTCCGAAAGCTTTCGAAAATTTCGCAGCAGCCGAAAGGCGATTGCAGAATCTTTTTCTCGAGAGTCTCGTACAAATGCGATCTTTTCACGAGCGAGAGACAGATTTTATGTTTTTGGTTTTTTTTTTCAACAAAAGCCAAGAGACTATGCTGAAATTATGCGAAAATTTCATTGCTGATGGGCTTTCGCTTCTTGTGCAAGAAGCTTGTTTTGGTCAAGACAGGTTGATTAGTGAAGAGCACTTAAAAAAATAAAGGAAACTTTTGAATTTGGGGATGTAAAAACTGAATATATTAAAATATAGATTTAGAACTTATAGACTTATAGATTTAAAAACAAAATTTAAAAATAGCATGAAACTAAAATTTGAATCTTAAGACATTTGTTTTAAATCTTAAGTAGTTACTATTTAAAAAACATTTAAAAAAAAATAGTAATTTTCCCCAGCCAAATCTCTAGTTTTTCAAAGTGTACCATTTTCACCGCCAAAGAGAGACAAGCCCCTTGTTATATAACCGATTTAGTCCAAGATCGGTGGCTCATTGAGAACCATATTGTAAACAAGATTTCATAATCTTGCAAGCTTGGGGCTTCTCACACGAATTCGCATTAATTGTTTACACGATTGCAATACACGGATGTTATGATTTGTTTTTAGCAGAGATGAGGGACATACACAAAAAAACCTTTAAAAAAAAACGAAATCAAATTCCGAAATTGAAAACCGAGCCCAAAACCCGTTTCGCCTTTCATTGAAGTTCAGGAATTCCTCCGATGGCGATGACGGAGGGGGCTGGACTTTCGCAATGGCTGGTGAGTAAAGTATACATAATGCATAACAAGATATATGTATGTATGTATATCGATGTGGTAACCTCTAATCGGTTACAAACAACCCGAAACCATAAGCCATAATCGGCGCTCAACTTGACCTTGACTCCATTCGCTTGGAGATCTCCAGTGGTCTAAGTCTAGCCCTGGGCCATGGCGAAAATCGCGTACTCGGCCAGTTTATTGTAAGGTTATCATTGTGAGCTCTGGGCTCAGTTAGCTGGCTCAGTTAGCTATTCGTTTCGCTATTCATTTCAACTTTGCCATTGCAGCGATGATTCCAATTGAAAGCTACGATCAGGGGTGCACGTGTCATTTGGCAACTTGACGAGATCAGGAGCGGTTTAAGGCACATAGAGTCCAGGGCCAGGGCTCAAATAATCAAGCATTTTTAAGATACAAAATATACAAGCTATAAATTCAAGTCAGATTGTAACTTATAACACATTTCACGTCTATTACCTACCATAACTTTTTCCAATCCACTTTTTAATGATATTTTTTATTTCTTCCATAAGAAATTCTACCGCTTACCTTAAGTACCTAATGGTAATGATTCATCCAAATTGTTCAGTTCTTACCGAAATTCAGAAAACACTTGTACCCTCTTTTAAAACAATTGTAAAAAATGCAATTACTTTTCTGCCCGACCATTATTTCTTAAAATATATCATGATCATGTTTCCAGATCCCACTTACCCAGGAACCTGCAGCATCTTTAGTCGATTTTCTGAGATAGCAGGTGGATTCTTCAACGGCTAGCTCCGTTTCGGTGAGGATCTCATGGGGCCTGGGGCTCATAGTGGATGCAGAATGAGAGCCTAGTGGGAAGTTACAGAAATTCGTCACTATTAGAGGCAGTCACTATTTAATCCCTGCGATTGCCACAGCTGCTAGCTGGGGCTCCGATTCGCAGAAGAGTGCGAAAATCGAGACGAGCTGCTAAACAAAAGACAGCTTGAATGGTGCCAAGTGGGTAGCATGTTGCCATGTTGGAGCCAACAAAGAAAGCGTGATATTTGTTCTCTCGCTCCCGGCCCCCATCTCTTTTTCACTCTATCAAGCTTAATCCGATCTTTTGTGTTTTCTTAGAAATTTTTTAAAAATAAATTAAGTACTCAGGTGTATAGCCAATTAATTTAAATAGTTCTGGTCGTAACTGGTCGTTAAATTTTCTTTTCGTGTTTTAGTTCCAACGACTGCAATTTTCATTTGGTTTGTATTTATATGGATCGGTGGCACACTCGTTTCTCTCATAAAAACAAAAAAAAACAAGTGTTTGCATAACCAAATTTTTAAAAACGCTTTGCAGGTCAATCGCCGAACTGCAGCCGCAGCACGTGACTTTAAAAACTGCTTCGAAAAATTGCTTAATTAACATTCCAAGCTGGTCCATATAACCTTCAATTGATTTTGATTTACTTGGTTGGTTTGGGGGTTTCTTTGAAAATATCTGCCAGCCAGCTAGCCACACACTCGAAAATTTCGCTCACAACTTAAATGTTCTCGCCGCGCGCTAAAAAAATAAAATGAAACATATATTTTTTTCAGGCAGTACTTCGAGAATAGCTCCGAGACCTGTGTTGTTGCCACGAAAGAAAGAGCACATCGGATCACTAAGAAGAGCGGAAGAGAGTCTGCAAGCTTTCCAAAAGCTTTCGCGGCGCAAGCACGCTTGTTTTTTGATTGAGTCTTTTGAATTAAATTAAATACTAATTTAGCATGCTGGGCCCGCCACCGCCATCGGTGATTTTTACACTGGAACTTGAGCAGTGCTTCCTGAATAATTTACATTTTCTTTGTATTTTCTCGGGCATTAATCTCTCATGAGAATGTGATTTTTAAAATCCTGAATTTCATTTAAGTGGTTTGAATTAAAAATGTTAAATTAAGACTTTGAATTGGATTAATATTATGAATATTATTGGAAACACTTTCAAGTACTCAGAAATCTAGAATTTCAAGATCTAGATAGACTCTCTATATCTTTAAATAATATCTCAGACCTCCATTACCCACCACAGTTTTATAGTTTTTTTATATTAACCTTAGAAAGTTGGCACTTGACTTTATAGCGGACTGTATAGAAAGCTCTTTATGGCACATTGCAAAGTCCACATGTTGCTTAATTCACAAAAGAAATAATTAAAATGGCAGCAAGAAAAGAGCGTTCTTTTTCGCCAAAATAAATTTAAAAAATATATATAAAATTTAAGTTTTAGATTCTAAAATGTAGTACAAAGCAAAATACAATCCAATGTCGACATTATTCCACACAATTAACTAAGATTCGAATATACATTGTATTTGAAAATGCTTAGATGTCAACGAAATAGTAAACATTATCAGCTCCCCTAGTCCTGATTACATTTTTGTTTCTTTTTTTTCAGAATAAAAAGGAATATATCAATTTGAGAATAATCCCTACTTTTCTTCCACCTTAGCGCTTGACGTTCAACTGAATTTTTGCAATTTTTATTTTTCCGGTTCTTTAAATATAATATAATAATAATAATAATTTTTCCAGCTGATTTTTATTTGTAGTTTTGTTTTTCTTTGTATTTAAACTTATTATGTTGATGCTGTTGTTGGTAGCTGTCTAGCTTTTAATGTTTAATGCTTACATAATTTTTCAGTAATTATTATTAAATTATTTCCGTTTATGCTGTTCTGTTTCTGTTCGGTCATCAAACACACAATTATTCCCATTCGCAGTCCGCCACCAATCTGCCAGTAGATGCTGCTGCTGCTGGTGCTGCTTTTCCCAATGCTGCCGATGTTGCTGCGGCTTGGCCTTCGATCCACTGGTGGCTGCTATTAACGCTGCTGCTGCTACTAATGTTGTTGTTGACGTTATTAATGCTAAAACTGCTGCTGCGGCGGCGGCGGCTGCCAATCGAACGAAGGCGGCGACAGCGGCAGCGACGGCGAAGATGACGACGAGGGCAGCTGCTGTTGTTCTTAATGCTGCTGATCCGGCTACTGATGTTGGTGTTGCAATGATTGATGTTGGATTGACTGCAAGTTCTGATGTAGTAGTTGCTGCTGCCACCGATCATGCTAATATTGTTGTTATTGTTGTTGTTATTTTGGTCAACCGCCGCACGGCGGCCATTGCCAATAACAATGATTCTGCGGCTGCAGCTACTCTTCTGACTATTGTAAACTGTTGATGTTGTTATCTTTGTTGCTTTTGCTGTTGCTTTTACTGATGTTGTTGCTTTTGCTGTTGCTTTTGCTTTTGCTTCTATTGTTGATGTTGATTTTGCTGATTCTGTTGGACTGCTGCAATCTGGAACGCATCACATAGCATACTTTCTAGTCCACTCTCGTGCCAGCTCATTATATTTTTCCCGATCAGTTTTATATATTCTGGCAATCTCTGGAACAAGTGGATCGTCTGGATTAGGATCACAGAGTAGAGAGCAAATTGATAATAAGACTGAAAGATAAAATAATACATTATTAGTTTTATTAATTCCAACTATAAAAATCACTCTCTAGTCACCTTTTGAAATAGTTAATGCTGGCGACCACTGAGATCTTAATATATCGAGACAAATCGATCCATTGCTGTTGATGTTTGGATGGTATATGCGCGTTGTAAAAGCCACTTTGGGTGGTTTAAAGGGATAGTCTGTTGGAAAGTGTATAGTTAAGAAAAATACACCTCCTTGATAAGGGCTGTCCGGCTAAAAAAAGGGAAAGATATAATTATTAGAAATGAGATTAAAAGATTATCATTATATTATTAAAATATTATACAAATACAACTGATACGAATGTTTCTGATTCATTTAAAACCAAGATAAGTTCATCTCCATCACTTGGTGTCTGTTTAAAATGTAATGGAACCTATTTATAGTTATTATATCAACAGATTCAGGCAACTCTGCCTTATAAACTGGCTTATATGTCTCTGTTCAATGGAGGATCGTGTGTCTCTTTTCTCTTACCGGGCCCATTATTGTAGCTTGCCAGTGAAATACTGTAATGAAAAAAAAAAAAAGAAAATACATTAATTAAACAATTGTAAGAAAGTAAACAAGATAACGAGATGAAATCTGAAGCAAATATTTAACCAGTTAGGTGTCTAGTTGCTTATATTTCTTATACAATATATCCTATCTAATAAATAAAATATTATTATAAAAGAGAAGTAGATTCCTATGTCCTTTAACCTTTGTTTGAGAGTTCCTTAAATTTTTTTTTTTAGACCAAGACCAAGACCAAACCCCTAGAGGTAGCAACTCGCTCATGACTGAAACAAATGGTGCACTCTCTCTGGCGCTGCTGCCCCTGCCCCAATGCGGCCGAAAAACAAACAATGCAAGCCAAATAGCCTTGGCACCGACAATTGACAGCGATGTCTGCGGCCACCAGAGCACACTGCGAAAAAAGGTTAAGGTTACCGATTTGGCAAAGAGTCCTCTCCCCACTAGAATCAAGCTTGACTTTTGCTTTTCTCAGTGCAGATGTGTAAGCTGCAGCAAGGGGGTGGGGGCGCTTTTGGCTAAAAACCATGGCCGAAACAGACCAGGGACTGCTACTGTCAATGCCACTTCTCTCTTCTCCCTTCCTGTGCTGGGAACTGGGCCGTCGGCCACCAACTGCTGCTGTCCTGCCATAATTACACGAAATGTTCATTTGCTGGTTATGGAGTTTGGGTTCTGAGAGGGCTCAGACGGAAGAAATCTCCTAGCTGCCGCCCAGATTATGCCACTTGGCAATAATCAATAATTTCAGGGAATTGATAAGGGCTTTAAATGCTATTTTCTTTATTTGAAATACATTTGAATATTATTTTGGATATCTTGGCTATAGATATCTATACTACTAGTATTATTTGCTATTTAATTAGTTTCAATTCTAATGCTTGTTTGAATTGTAGAGTTTCTTTCAACGCCCAAGGACTAATCCGCACTAAACAGATGACTGTTCAGAGGGAGTTGTAACTGACCTTGCCAAGCCCCACCCTAAAGTTTGTTATATAGTTGTCTATTTTTCCACTTTTTCTAATTGTTTTTGTTTTTTAATATAAACTTACATACCACTTTTAATATAACATTTAAACGCTGATACAAAAAAGAAATCGAGATTAATCACCCGCCGTAATTATCAGTAAACGATGAAAATTAGTATTATTCATGGCTTTGTGATTGAATCTTACTCATTTTACCCCATAACCAATACTATTTTTGTTTTAACAATTTATATTTAATTTTACAAAACAAATCCTACATTTAATTTACTTCAAAATTATTCATCTACTAACTATAGATATACAAATTATGAAGTTTTCTCGCCACATATTTAGCAAAACGATGTAATTACACGATTTCACTTTTTTGTGACGTCATTGGAGAGTGACCCCCATTCACTTGGCACGACTCTTTCTCGGTCATCGTTCGTTTTTTTTCCGCAGAACGGCTATACGTGCTATAAGGTAACTGAATCTGATCCGAAATCGGTGGGAATTAGTTGGCTATCAGCCGGAGATTTATATGGATTTTATAGCTTAGTTGCTAGACGGAAAAATAGAAAATCTAAACAATCTCTGAAGCCAGAACTGAATTCATGATCAGCTGGTGGTCGAAGAAGAAAACCTATGACGTGATTTTATGGATGACCTTTTTGCCCTTCATATTATTGTCTTAAAAGTTATAGATTATTTCCAAAATGCCCTTTTCCGAATACTTACAATCATCTCCAACTGGACCAGCTGAACATTGTGCAGGTGGATCTCTGCCCAGATCTTGCAGTTCCTATAAGAATAAGAGATTATGAATTAGTATTTATTAAAAATAATGAACAAAGGTAACTATTTTTTTCATTAAATTCTAATGTCTGAAATCAAAGTCCCCTGAAAACTCAAGTTTCTAATCAAAATAAAAGGTTTTTGTTCCATTGCGTCGGCTTTCGGTTCTTTTGTTTTGGTTTCTAATGCCGGACATATGAGTTTCTCGGTTATGTGTGGGCGGTGCGCCATTCAAACGATGTAAAAAAAAAAAAAATAAAATAAAAATGGAGAAAAAATTTCAAAAACAGAAATATGAAAACACATTTTTGTGCGGACATGCGACAGTTCAGTTTTAGGAGAGAGCAGCAGCAGCGGCAGAGGCGAGAGACGCGAAAAATCAAGTTCGTTGGCCCGGACCACAAATGGCGCTGCTGTCTCCCCTTTTTTTTGCCACCCTCCTCCCCCTCCCCATCAGACCCATCGCCCCATCTCTGTTGCACACGTACGCACACAGCTGAGCAGCAGCCCTGTCCTTCCGCCCTGCCACCTCCCCCCCGCAAAAGTCTTGGGTTATCACAGCTGCCACACAAACACACCAATACATACACAGAAAGAGAGAATGTAAGGTAAACCGGCAAAATCGTAAAAAAGAAGATGAACAAATAATGAAGATGAGCTGTGAAAGGTGAGTGAGAAATAAAAGCGCGGCTCAGGGGTGCAGAGTAAAAGCAGGGTAAATGAGAGCAACAAAAAAAAACACAAGAAGGGAGAGCCCTTTGTTAGTGTGTGTGTGTTTTTGTAACGGCACCCCGAAAAATTGAGCTTCACTTCTCAATTGTTTTTGTTGCGGAACATAACAAAAATAGCCGCTAAAAAACGATTTTTTCCGCTTACTCACTCATTCAAAGAATTTTACCTGTTGAGCTGCAAAAACTTACACGAAGAAATGGTAGCACTTAAGGTGAGACGCCAACGCAAAATCGTCAAAAAAAAGAAATTATGACTCATATAAAGCGATAAAAAATAAATAAAATAAAAACAAAATCAACACACATACACAAGCTAATGGCTCAAGAGAGCTTGATCGGCGCTTAAGCCATGTGCTCTCTCTCTCTCTGTTCTTCCTCCCTCCCTAAAAAACAGAAGGGGTAAAAATATTTTTTTTTTTTTTTTTTAGAAATAATATTTTTAAAAAGCTACATATATTAAATAATTTTTTAATATTTTACTCAAGAAACTAAAAATCGTAGCTCTACTTTATTGACCTCAGGTGTTTAACTTCCATTTCGGCAGCTTTTGGTCTTTTTGGGCAATTGAGGCCAAGAGACAATGGAAAAACCTTGAAGCTCCAGCGAAGAGCTAAAAGGGGGCGGGATCTTTCGACGTTTAAATTATTTTCCTTGGAATGTTTTTATTCCATTTCCTGAATAATACCACTCACAATTTCGTTTTCATGTTGTCGGGGAAAATAATTTTATAATGGCAAAAAATAAATGGGGAAAAATAAAGAGGAAAACTCAATGGCCATGACGCTGGCGTCGACGACGGCGACGGCGCTGCCTTTGTTGCGACTGCGAAAGTCAGCAGACCCCAAAAAAAAAAAATGAAAACCACACACTTGTTCGTTTACACCTCATGACATTCTCACAGTGCATACACGCACGCACACACGCATTAGCCCCATAATGTACCATTCTCATTTCATATGTAAATTATGCTTAATTATAATTTAAAACTAATTATTTTTGGGGCCCCCTTTCGACTGTCGAGTGTTTTTCAACACTAAACATCAGGGAGCACACACATACAAACACCCTCCTTTTGGCTCTGCCCCATTCGCTTTGGCGCAGGCGGCGAGAAAGAGCCAAAGCGAACCCTCAGCTGTCGCAAGTGCGAGCTGCTAGAGTCAGAGCAAGATAGCCTGCAACGGTAGTGAAGCAATGGCGAAGCACTGTATGCGTGTGTGTGTGTTGGTGGGGGTATGATGACTATGATAACCGGCTGCAGGCCACGAACAAATTCTTATTTCACAAAGTAGCTTTCCATTACTTAAGTATTTAATTAATAATATGGTGAACATATTTAGAAGTTAATTTTGGATTGTAACCCTGGAAAATATTCCTCCTCCTACCCAAGGGGGGGGTGGCCTTTTTCTGTCGGCGAGCGAGAGCGAGAGCCTTAACGATTCGGGGACCTGAGCCAGAAAAGCTACGAGTGCCGTGAAAAAACGAACATTGCATGTTGTTTGCAGTTGTTCACTTGCTTTATGATTTACATTACTGGACAAGGACAAAAGCGGGCGACGCAGGCAGGCACTTTAAAAATAATTATCGAAATTTACTCGCCAAACACGCACACAAAGGCAACTGCAATCACCTATCCGAACATACATACATATATACACAGTGTATATTTGTATAATGGGCGAACAGAGCACTATTTCTGAATTATCAGCGCAAAAGTAGGGTTAGGTTAATTTTATACTTTTGCTGTTTTATTTTTTGCTGGATCTTTCTGCGGCGGTGGCACACACACAACCAAAACCCGTCCGCGTGTGCGTGTGCCCCCTCATACGTGTATGTATGAGTGTTCGGCGGAGAACATGCGAGCGTATGAGTGGATATGCCGTGTACAGCGTGTATTGGGTAACAGCGTAAAGTATAAACTCCGCCGTATAGTCAGTCGCATTAATGCATCCAGGTGCCCGGCACACATGCCCACTACTACAATCCATCCAATGCACTTTCTCACACACGACAGAGCAGGGGCGTGGGGGGAGGGGTAGTGCGGCGCTGCTGCTGCTGCTCACGCATAACGGAAACGATGACTGCACTCTCACACACACACACACACGCATGCTCAGCCTCGATCCCTTTTTTGCACCCTCTATTGATATTAATTTCTAATTAGAAGTGATTAACTTATTAATTAGTGCCGAAGCCGAATCGTTTCGCCTTTTTCCCGATCGCCCATTTTACCCTCTGCCTTTTTGCACGTTTCGGTTCGTTTCGTTGGCTTGTGCTTCTTCTACTTTTGTCGAGTTCCTACGTTTCACATTTCTTGCATAAAATGTTTCTCTCTCACACGTCCGTTCACATTTTTCTCTATCTTAAAATTTGTCGTTTCTGCAGCACATTGTATCTTTCTTTTTTTTTCACGTTGTAGAGCTGCAGAATTTTTTTTTCACATACCTTATTGATTCTTTTTAACGCCATTTTCTGATTGAAATTTGATTTTCTGGGTTGTGTGTGTGTGTGGTTGGTGGTGGTGGTGGTGGTGGTGTTAGTGTCGAGTGGCTTGCTCGCGTATTCTTTTGTTCTTCGCTCGAGTTGCACAGAAGTAATTGAGGGATTCTCTTTTTCGGTTATAACAAACGAAACACAAAGCTGCGTTGCGCCTCGAAAACTTTGATGCTTAAATAAGGCCCAGCGACTCTCTCTCCCTGTCTCGGCTGTATTATAACGAAATAAGGCAGCACCAGCGCACGGCGACCCGACGGTGTACAGAAACTGCAAAGAAAATATATATATTATATCGAAGTATCGATACTCCTTGGGAGGAGAAATATTCAGGGTTGTTCATGTATATCAAAATCTTAATTTATCGATATTCTGCTTTATCAGTATGATATTATATCGTTTTGTTGTATATAGTTAAATTTTACTTTCATAAATGTGATACAAAAACTACTCTTAATTTGAAATTATCTTTAACTATTGGCTTTTACGTTTCCTGTTTTTTGTTTGATGTTCGAGTTCGTTTGCAATCAGCTGATGTCTTTTGTTTTCTTCTCATTGTGCTACTTATTATTTTAAATGGGTTTATATTATTTTTATATTATATTAAAAACAAAAATATCATAGAAACGTTATTTTTAAATAGGGTTCGGCGGATGAGAATATATCAAACTATCGATATTGTGTCGAGAGAGATGTTCGATACTCCATCCAGCTCGCAACGAAAATCAGTGTTGCAAAGCACGGATGCTTATCGATTATAACTATCGCCGGCTGTTTGTGCAGAAACTGACAGTCAGAATTAAATGTTTCAAGCGAAGTACAAAAGAATAAAATTTGGTTGATGCAAAATATATGCAAATCATACTTACTCCTAATGCGTTGTACTAGTGAGATTAGAGGTGTGTGCGGGTGTCAAGGCGGTGTTGGACAACGTCAGTTCAACAGAGCAGGCCAGCTACATGCATCAGAATCGCATACATCCGTCTCACAGGGTGGCCGGATTCCAGATGTGACTGAAAAGTGGCAGCGCCGTCGTTCTAAATATTTGAATTGGCCGGGTTAATTTAATTACTTACTTTCGTCGTATTTAAGGTGAGGGAAACAGGAAAAACAGAAACTTTACGCCCACCGGCAGCGATTAGGTTTGTTAGCTACACTTTTCGACTTGGTGCCTGCCACTGCTGCACAAAACGTTGCAATTGAATTTTTAGTTGTTAGCACACAACGTGTTGCTGGCTGCCGGAATGTTTTTACTGAGCAATTTTGATCTGTTTGCTGTTGTGTGTGTGTGAAATTTTTCCAACTAGCTACTAGGTTGCAGATATGTCAAAATCATAGAGAAATAATTTAAAGTTTTAGCTCCGATGTTTTCGAAGCCCTAACCGTTGTGTAGGTCCTAACTGGACAAGCCTGACTTGTGAAAATGTATCGCAAAACGTTTTTTTTTTTTGGTATTTTCGGCTACGGTCACACTGTCGCTGTCTGCAAAATATTTTAAACAAAAAGTGCTTTTAATTAAGTAATTTTGCCAGCCATTGTTTATACTTGTGATGTTGTGAGGCTGTTTAACGGTTGTGCGACGACCTTGTTCGCTAGGATAACGGGTTATTGCAGTTTTTCGTGGCCTTATATCGCTAGCCCGCTCGCTCCAAGGCATTCGGCATCGACCTTTTGCTTCTGCATTTCCACACACTCCCCGCACTTAACACACACAATTAATACTTTATTTTTGCGCTGGCACCGTAAGAACCGAGAATGTACGAGTGCTGATATTTTGGCAGCGGTTGCTGCTTCCGCCCCAACCGATTTGTGCAACATGCGGCAGGTGGGGAATGGTACTGCTGCTGCTGCTGCTGCTGCTTCTGCTTCTGCTTCCCTCGCTGTTATCGCAGAGTTCTCTTCTAAAATCCAGCTAAGAAACAAAAACAACAAAGGACGCCAGCAGCTGCATGCCCACGCCCACGCCCACGACCACGGCACCACCCCCGCTGTCCACGCCTTTGTTTTCGATTTATAGTAGTCATGCCAACAACAACAACAGCTACAACTACAAAAATCGAAGAACAAATTGCCGGAATAAGGCAAGAAAATTGCGATACGCCAATGGCGACCCCAACAAAAACAGAAACACAACATCGGGAAAAAGGGAAGACCCAGAAGCTGCAGTGGCAACGGCAGTAGCGGCATATACTGCCACCAAAACGGCGGCCATAACAAAGACAACAATTAAAAAGGCCACCGAGGATCAAGTGGCCCAACAGCCAACGCCGACGTCGACGCCGACTGCGACGTTGCTCCCACTGCTTGCATCGGCGGCTACATGCCACAAGCCGTTGCTCTTCTGTCGACGCTTCCAGGACAAACGGAACTTTAGCTCGCTTCCGCTATTCGTTTATGCGACATCCCCGTCCACGCACGCCCACTCCGCCGACGGCGTGGGTGTGGCCAAGGAGGCGGCCGCTTTCATCCACAAGGTGAGTTTTGTTTTTCAAAAAGGCTTCGAGCACCTGTACCTGCCTGCACTACTCATATAAGTAAGCATTTCCAAAATGTAAAAAATTGTATATTAAATAAATTATAAAGAATGTGCTGTATAAGCCTCCCATTTCTGTCTGGTTCTTTCGATGGCTCCCCACCCGCTTTTCCGTTCCAAAGTTGCGCAATGGATCGTTTCCGCTGCACTTGCTGCTTGGCTTTGGATCGTGCCATATCTGAGTTTAGAATTCCCGCCCAAGCCATACTGTTACAGTGAAAACAAGATAAAAGCGACCGACTTGTTGGGGGATTTAACTAAAGGGATTTTAACTAAAAATAAATGTAGAATTTTTGTAAAGAAAAAAACAATTGTAAAATTAAGAAAAAAATATGTGTTGTTTTGTATTATCTTTAGTTAGTAACTACTGTATTAATTGCAAGTTCTGCTTGGGTTCCGCGGTTATGCCACCCTTCTTATCGCTCCCCTAGCCCTTCGCTCTGCTTATCAAGCCAGCAATCGGGCCTACAGAATCAGATCGCCATTAAAAATGCATTTTTATTGTTAATCAAAATAATATTGTGGCTGCTGTTTTCTCTCGTTTTTCTTTTTCGGAGTATCAGAGTGCCTGTTTCCAGTTTCTGCAGCCGCCGCCCCGGTGATCGCTCAAACGTGTCAGACATTAATGAGCCAACCGCCAAAGCCGAGCGTAACTGTGCTTTGTTTCGATGGGTTTGGTTGGCGGTTACAGGTGCAGCCACATTGACTGACTGGCAGTGGAGCGCTCTCCAGTAGCCACTCCAGTTCGGGCGGTCTCTCTTTCGGGCGGCACTGCAACGCTTCACTTGCCCCTGTGGTTGTTATTTTTGTTGCAGTTCAGTGAGTTGCGACTTGTGCGCCGCTGCTCATAAGCTTCATTAGCAGGCAGCCCGGCAGTAGACAGCAAAACAAATGCCAAAAAAAGATACACAAAATAGAGCTCCAAGCTATCTAGCAGTTTCTGGAAAAGTTTACCCAGTCAGGTGTCTAATTTAAGATTAATATTCGGAAACAGAAGTTACCAGCAGGTATCAAATGGGACTATATTTCAGTCATGTTGTCAGGATCCACTTGAGACATCCATTAAATCTGAACACATCATTTAATTTCCATATTATTGTAATATCTTGTAAACCTTTTTATTGCTTCTCTCTAACACTATGTTTATTATTAAATTAATAGAAAAATTAATCTGCATATTAGGCATTCTCTTGGCATTCCTCGTGCTTTCTTCTCACAAAGAAACTATCAAATTTTTGACACTTTCCTCCAGCCTGCATCGCTTTCTAGCGTGGGTTTCACCCGCTGAGTGGGTGTGGAGCCAAAAAAAAAATATATATGAATCGAAGGTTGGTGGGCGAGTTGCAGCGCATTTCTCTTGACAGAGAACCCCTGGGAGATGGATCTACTCTGGAAGAGTTCCTACTGGCTCTGTTGTTCTTCCAATACAATTACGCTGCAATGCTGTTGCCCCTTGTTGCTCGCTTGTTGTTTACATTTTCAAATTTAAATCAATTTTGTTTCTGATTGTAGTTTAAGTGGCAGGTTTCACTTCGAAACACTTCCCAGTCCCCCAGTCTTGTCTCTCTTTATGTTTATGGCTGTCATATGTGTGGCATCTGTATCTGTATCTGTATCTGTATCTGTGTCTGGTTGGATGTATCTTTTTATTACCCATATATTGTGGGACAGTTGTTTTTGGGTGCAGCGCCAACAATTGTCAAACAGATCTTTCATCTCCCCACCCTGCTTGTTCTCTGGACGGGTCTCTGATTGGACTATCCCCTTGTTTCTGTTTATATTTCACTTTAAATCAATATTTCTCCCTTCCTCGATCGCCTCAAGTAGCTTGCCTTTTGCTGAAAAAATCAATTCTTTGTAGAATTTATTTTGATTTTATTGAATTCCCATCAGAATAGTTTAAAAGGTGTGTGATAAGAGTCTATAATTGGTATGGGAATGTGCTATGCATACTGATTAGATAAAATAGTGAAAAATATATATCCATTTATCAGTGTTCACACAAAGATACACGGATATGGCAGGTAATCCCTTGATTGACGTTTTTAGTATCTAAATTGTAGATGATTCTGCAAATGGCCTCAGATAAGGTATCTGTTGCGCCAATTAACCAGCAATGTTTGTCTCTAAGGTGCTTCACAGAGGTGCTCTAAACCAAATCACACCAATTCCAATCACACCTGGTTGCCCTACAAAGTGCCAGCCAAGGGCGTCGCGTTTATCAATTTCACAACAAACAATCTGGTGAAGTGCCTCCGCTTATCGGCCCGCTTCAGAAACAGGAGTTGCTCAGTTTTCAAGTTCGATTATTTATTTTTCTATTAATTATAGTTGGAAATCTCTACAATCTCCAATCCCTAATCTCTACACCTTCAGGTTGACTCCGGGGTAGCCCTTGGCGTTCAGTCCCGTCACCTGGAAGATGGTGCCAGCGGGCTTGGGCAGGTCGGAGATGTTGGCTGTCGTCACATAGAGGATATCCAGGCCGGGTCCTCCGAACGCCAGCGAGGTGACCTGGCTGGTGGGAATGGGAATCTCCAGGAGGATTTTTCCAGTGCTTGGGTTGCAAAAAAAGAAAAAAAATCAATATATTGAAGAAGAACTAGAACCGGACTGATCCTACCTTGGGTTGATCTTAAAGACGGTGGATCCGCCGAAGGTGGCCACGTAGACGTTGCCCTCAGTGTCGATGGTGAGGCCATCGGGATAAAGAGGACCCTCCGGACGTATCTTCCTCAGGTCGAAGACTACTTTCGGGTTGGAAACAGCGCCGGTGGCCTGGTTGTAGTCGTAGCCCACCACCTCGAAGTTGTTGGTGTCGGCGTAGTAGAACTTCTTGGCCTTGGTGTCCCAGGCTAGGCCGTTGGAGAGGCCCACCTTGTCCTTGATGAGCTTCACCTGACCACCGGCCTCCCAGCTGTAGAGCTCGCCATTCCAAATGTTGAAGAAGTCCTCGAGACCATGGGCCATGGTGCCTCCGTAGAAGCGACCATTGGGATCAGTCTTGGCGTCGTTCAGTCGGTTGTCCTTCAGTTCCGGCCGGATCTCGAAGAGGGTGCGCACCACCTTGGCCACGGGGGACGAACCGTCCCACTGGACGACGGCACACCGACGGACACAGCCCACGGCGAACTCCTGGGGCTTGCCCTCAATGGGCAGAATGAAGGTGGCATACGTCTCGCCCTCGATCTTGGCCTTGTAGATCTTTTTTTGCTTGAAATCGTAGCGATTGATTCCGGCCGTGTCGAGGTCGACGTAGTACAGGCTCTGCCTGGCCTCGTCCCAGTGGGGTCCCTCACCCAGACGGGCAACAGAATCCGGCAGAGGTTCAACCTTGTACGACATCTGCGAAGATGATAACGAGTCAGTGTTTTATTCCACAAATAATATAGATCCCCTTGGGCTTCTCGCTCGCTTCATACCTTTAATCAAATAACAAGTTCTGCGCTCAGCTACCGATTTCAAACTGAATTAAATCGAACAGTTTATAGAGCTTTATACCCGCCTGGCTAATAGCTGAGTCACGAAGTTTAGTATAAAAGGCTGTTATCAGCAACCAGCACCGAGTCTTTGGCGAAATAAATTATGCAGGTATTGGAGATAAACAATGAGGCAGCATAATATTTATTGAGTATTTATTCCAGAAAATTTCGAAAATGTACTTCTATTCAAAGTTGTGGCACATAACTCCCATCTCCCATCTATATCTTCAAGCTGACCCCGGGGTGACCCCTGGCATTCAGTCCGGTCACCTGGAAGACGGCGCCAGCTGGGTTGGGAAGATCGGAGAGGTTTGCGGTCGTCACATAAAGGACGTCCAGGTTGGGTCCTCCGAAGGCCACCGAGGTGACCTGGCTGGTGGGAATGGCAATCTCCTGGAGGATTTTTCCAGTGCTGTGGGTTAGGAATAAATGAGTGTACTGCAGATGACCTAAATGAGGACCTCGTCCTACCTTGGGTTGACCTTGAAGACAGTGGATGCACCGAAGGTGGCCACGTAGAGGTTGCCCTCCGTGTCGATGGTAATGCCATCTGGGTAAATGGGGCCATCATGGCGGATCTTCCTCACATCGAAGGCGACTTTCGGGTTGGAAAGTGCGCCAGTGGCCTGGTCGTAGTCGTAGGACTCGACTTCGAAGTTGTTGGTGTCCGAGTAGTAGCACTTCTTGGCCTTGATGTCCCAGGTGAGGCCGTTGGAGATGCCAACCTTCTCTTTTATGACCTTCACCTGACCACCAGCCTGCCAGCTGTAGAGCTCTGCGTTCCACACGTTGAGGAAGTCTTCGACTCCATGGGCCATGGTGCCTCCAAAGAAGCGCCCGTTTGGATCCGCTTTGGCGTCGTTCAGTCGGTTGTCCTTCAGCTCCGGCCGGATCTCGAAGAGGGTGCGCACCACCTTGGCCACAGGAGATGTCCCATCCCACAGGACGATCGCACACCGACGGACACAGCCAACTGCGAACTCCTGGGGCTTGCCCTCAATGGGCAGAATGAAACTGGCATGGGTCTCGCCCTCAATCTTGGCCTTGAAGATCTTGTTCTGCCTGAAGTCGTAGCGGTTGATTCTGGCCGTGCTTACTTCCACGTAGTACAGACTCTGGCGAGCCGCGTCCCAGTGGGGGCCCTCGCCGCCGTGGGGACTCGGATCTGGGTTGTACGAACCCACAAGGGCTTCAACTTTGTAAGGCATCTCCGGAAAAGGGACTGGGACTTAAAATATTTATAATATATAACAGACGACTATATAAGTTCTTCTAAGCTCCCTTACCTTCAAATAGTTCGAGTTCCGGCCTTCTGTGGTGAAAACTGAACCTATTCCCCAGCCTATCGCTTGTAAACTAAACTGAATGGAACTGTTTAGAGAGCTCTAATACTGGTCTTTGGCGATAAGTAGGAGAGATTCATAAATCGCAAATATTTCTATTTTAAAACAGAAATAAAACTGTTGTCGGTAGACAATTGTGAACCATAATTAATGAAGCCAAACATGTAGATATGAGTGGTGCTAGTGTACTCTACAAGAATAATTTCAAAATCTTGCTTAATTATAATTTTATTTGTAGTTTTGTTTTTAGTCTATAGTTTTAGGTTGACTCCGGGGTAGCCCTTGGCACAAAGCCCTGTCACCTGGTAGGTGGTGCCCGCTGGCTTCGGCTGGTCGTACTTGTCCGCCGTCGTCACATAGAGGATGTCCAGGTTGGGTCCTCCGAAGGCCACAGAGGTGATCTGGGTGGTGGGGATCTTGATCTCCTGCAGAATCTGGCACGTCCTGGAGGTAACGAAATAAAATGAATTAGAAAAAGTGGTTCGAATGGACAGTGGGAGGGGGATCTTACTTTGGGTCGACCTTGAAGACAGTGCCGCCGTTGAAAGTGGCCACGTAGAGGTTGCCCTCCGTGTCGATGGTCATGCCGTCGGGGAAGAGGGGGCCTTCCGGACGGATGTTCCTCAAATCGAAGACGACCTTCGGCTTGCAAATGGCGCCCGTGGCCTGGTTGTAGTCGTAGCCCACCACCTCGAAGTTGTTGGTGTCGATGTAGTAGAACTTCTTGGCCTTGGTGTCCCAGGTGAGGCCGTTGGAGATGCCAACCTGATCCCTGACCACGTTCACCGGGCCACCGGCCTGCCAGCTGTAGAGCTGACCCTTCCACTGGGTAAAGATATCGCCCTCGCCATCGAACATGGTGCCGCCAAAGAAACGACCCTCGGGATCCACCTTGGCGTCGTTCAGGCGGTTATCCTTGTCGTTGGGCTGCACTTCGAACAGCGTGGACACGACCTTGGCCACCGGGGAGCAGCTGTCCCACTGGACGACCACCACGCGCCGGGTGCAGCCCACGGCGAACTCCTGGGGCTTGCCCTCGATGGGCAGGATGAAGGTGGCCCACTCCTCGCCCTCGATCTTGGCCTTGTAGATCTTGTTCTGCTTAAAGTCGTACCGGTTGATCCCAGCCGATTCCAGGTCCACGAAGTACAGACTCTGGCGGGCCTCATCCCAGTGCGGGCCCTCGCCCAGCTGGGCGTACGAGTCCGGGAGAGCTTCCACCTTGTATGACATCTGAAAAGTAAATAGAATACAACAGTAATTTGTTTTTAATTTTTGTGCACACCCCCCCTTAAACAATAAACAATTATCGAAAGCACCGAAAGCAATTAGGTTTTTGTGACTAGATGCTCTCGAGTATATAATGACCCTCCGGCCAACACTCCCCCTTTCCGGCACACCTCTGAGATTAATTAGAGTGAGTGGCAAGGCCCGTTGGAAAGCTGCCCTTCTCGGCCAGCCAACGTTCGCAAACTAAACTAGGACGGATTGGCTGAAATGCTTATATAGTGGGGGACTATGACAAGTGCTCTCTGTCCCAAGACCATCCCAAGTTCCTATATGGCTGTTATCAGGAAGAGCTCTATCTATGATGATTTATAAGATCTAGAGCCCAAAGTGATGGAAATTTTTGGATATCACTAGTTTTTCCCAAAACCTCATTAGGAAAATTAAGTAATTGAGTTTTCACTGTGGAAGTTGGGAGCTATCTTGTTTAAACAATAAACTAAAATAAACCACAATTGTACCATATATCCTTTATCTAAAAAACTAAACAAATATCCATATCTGGTGGAAATAATTACGAGTTACTTTAGGGGGGGTAGCCATGGCAAGGCACTTGAAACACAATTCCAGGAGTCTTATCAATTTCCATAAATAACCACCCGACCCCGCCCCTTTTTTATTCTTGTTCTTCGAGCACTAGTGGGGGGGAGGGGAAGTCATTGATTAAACCTTTGGCGGTGGTGCTATGGTTACGGCTGTGGTGGGCTGGTGGTGCCCTTCACATGTCCCACTCGCACCCCAGTGGAGTGTCATACGAGTGTTTTGGTTGTCTTGGCTCCTTGGCGAGCAATTAAGCGGCCAGAAAGAGACAGAGATCGGCTCCCGATGGAGACCGAGGGAGAGATAGGAAAGGCCGGCCACTTGGACAGTGGGTCACTCGAGCGTTGAGTTCTCGCTCCGGTCTCTTACTGTACTTGTCAGTCGGTTGGCTTTTTCTCCCCTGCCCCATATGGGAGTGCAACATCAACACCAAAGGCAACAACCATAATAAAAACTAATGAGTTGCTCGGTTATATACCCTGGGAATAGGTCTTAAAAAGGGGTAGACTAGGTGGTTTGATTTGATTATTTTTTAAATTTATTTTTAACTACAAATTGTTCTTGTTTAAGAGTAAAAAATAATCCAATAATAAAACTACTATTTAGTTACAACTATATTGCAGGATATCTCTTAGTCGAGTCACCCCTTTAGTTAGTCGCTCCTGGTATTGCTGGACGATGTTGCTGCCACATTAGATGCGTCGTTGTGGCCGCCAGTCGTGTGTCTCTGGCCCAGTGCATTACCCTTTGCCACACTTTACACGCTTGCATTCTTCTGATTTCTTTATTTCTTCAGTACTCCTCGTGTGGAGCTCTTTGTACTTAATTATCTGTAATTGATTACATCTAAGCAGGCGCCCTAAGTGGCGATTGTTTACCTACAAATTAAACGGATCGGGCCCACAGACGGTGCGTAAACAAATATAAACAGGAGGGCCATCCCAAGCGTGTGGCTTGGAAAAAAACCAAAAAACAAACCATTACAACAAAAAAAGAACAACCTACGCGGTGATGATGATAGGAGGATCCTCAGAAATCGGAAACCCAAGATGATGCAGCAGATGCATTCTTGGCATTGATATACGGTACTGCTCTTGAGTGGCCCCACAAATCACTCTTCTGCTCCGCTCTCTCTCTTTATTCAGCTGGCTGACTAAAAATCACTCAATTAAAAATAACAGAAAGACAGTTTTTTTCTTGCAAAATGTATGTATTTAAACAAGTGTTTCGGGTTATTTCATATGGAAATATTTACCCCGAAATGAAATTAAAGCAAGTATTTTAAGCAAGAATTTTAGCCAGTTTTACTAGCGACTGGCACAATCTTTTGTAGTTTCCCACTCACTATCATATGACTCATGGAAGTCAGGCTAGCAGCTGGCCAGGGCTAGAGACTAGCGCGAGAGAGTTTCACTCAATGCCCTCTCTCTCTCAGGTATGTGTCTTATTCAGCCAGAAAGAGAGAGCTAGGGCTAGCAACTAGCACTGGCGAGACTCACTCAACTCTCTCTCAGTATCTCTCAGTGCCAGAGTATCTTTGTATCTGTATTCAGCCAGAGCGGCAGGCCTGGAACTCTCATTCCTCAGCTGTGGCAGCTGGCTGGCTTTGTTAGGTTCCGAGTTGTTTAACAACTGCAGAGCCGCCACAACGCGATATCGCTTCGTATTATTTTTTTCGCCGGACTCCACAACTGAAGTTGTATCTGAAAGATACTAGAAGGCACATATCACACGTGTTTCAATATATTTTGTAAGCAAACAAAAGCCAAAGGGCCCTAAACAAAGAGCAGATTCTGCGTCATTTGATCGCGCGAGTTGATTCTGAATCTGAATCACTTCACCAACCTTCATCCTCGTCGCGAGTGCGTGAGCGTGTTGTATCTGTGAGTTTCGTATTATAATTGTATATGTATCTGAGAAGTCGCTTGGCAAAGACGCGCTTCGATGCCGTTCTACTTTTTCGATTCGGAATAATTTAACAAGTTCGTCGTGCTCAGCTCTGCTCTTCTCTCTTTTTGCATATTGAGTTAAGAAATCGAAGAAATAAAAGATATATACACATATTAATTAATGCCACTGTATCAATTTAGTTGGTATTACGAAACCCCGGCATTAAAAGTGAAATTTTTGAAACAACAACAAATGTTATAAGAGTGTTTTTTGGCAAAAAAAAAAAAAAGATAAAATAGCCACTGTGACTAGTTGTGCGATCGTATGCGGTGAAATCACTGAAAATATCAGTAAATTATAGTTAAATAAACCCACTTGGACACCGCAACGCTTTCATTTGGATTAATCAATTTTTATTTTGGGACAACCAGCCGCTCTCAGGCATGCTTCTAGCCGAGACCCGTTTTAAATGAGATAAACTAGATAAATGGTTAGTATCTCCCAACCCATCTCTCAACTCACAACTCACATCTCACATATGTACATACTTACCCCAAATACCCATTGATAAATAGTCGCATATCAGTTTCCTCAGGCGGAAGTGGAGATCGCATTTAATCGGATTCGAAAACTGATTATTGTGATGGATGATTTCGGTATTACTCATTTGGGTTTTGCTGAGTTAGGAGACTGTAGTCAGGGGAATTCCCTTTAGAAGTTTGAAAAGGTGGTGCAACTTATCGTAAATAAATAAATCCTCCAAAGAATGATTTAATTTCAAGTTGAACAAACTCCAGTACACCCGCATATCCCAGCACCACTGCCTGCATAACAATTTTCATTGCATTTTTTCCACCCTTCCCCCAGTTGCTGAAATAATTACACTTTTCAACTTCAAAGTGACCAAGTCGCCCTGGAAGTCTCCTTGTTTGGCTTGTTAATTAAGCCACGACTAACTACTGGTTAATTTTTAATTGTTACAACACAGCAGCAGCTATTTGCTGGCTCTCCTCCGTTTAGTGATCTTGAGAGACTGTTATTATTATATCTTGGCCAGAGTTCTACAAAACTCACTTGTGTCATTCATTTCGGTTCGCATTGATTATGCACGGTCTTGACTCGCTTGAGAGCACACCCCTCTGGCATTTCCATGCGGGTTTTTCGTACTAACCGACTCCCACCTCCTACCCGGTTTAGTAACAATTGTTGGACTTCCATTCAACTGGCTCTCCATATTCCAGGCCCCATATCAGCCAGCAGTGGTGTGCGTGAACGTGAACCCACTGCTGCTATTATTATAACCATTTTTGCTGACTTCTTTGTTTGACTTTTGCATTGCTCCGTTGGCATTTTTAATTGTTTCTCTTTTTTTTATTGTTCGATTCTATGGTTTCCCCCTTTTTCATAACACTTTTTCTTTTTTTAGTTTTCGAAAAAAGTTGTCAAAGCTTTGAAACTAAAAAGCAATCACAGAACCAACTTGTTTAAACCACTGGCCAGCTAATTAAGTTCTCCAATGGCCTTTCCTTTTCAGTTTTTATTGTTTTTGACTTTTGTTTTCTATTTTACATTGTTAATTGCTTTATCTGGAAAAACAAAAATAAGAAAAAATGAGAGCACAACGAATCGAAAAGCCAAGTGATTATGAAAGCATTTTTGGTGAATGTGTTGGGGGACTTACTTGAATTAACTATTTTCTATTTAAAAAAATATATGTAAGTAATATTAAACCCTTCTCTTTTTCAATTGTGGCCACTCCTCTATAAGCTTTTTGATCAATCAGTTGAGAATATTCTGAAAAGCATGATCATAGCCTTGACATACAAAACGTAATACTTTCCAGCTTATGGCTAACTCATCGCACACCTTTTTGCATCTGTGGCACTCCCTGGCACTAAAACGTGGCGATTCCAGACCCTTATCACCACCACCTCCCACGGCAAACAACTTCAAACTTGCAGTTTAAACAACAAACTGTTTATCTAACTAACATTTCCCTTCTGTTTTTTAGTTTTTAAGTTTTTAGTTTCTGATTCATTTATTTGCGCAGTTGTTGGCCCTGGATGCAAATGCATTAGACTCTGACTCTTAAGAGCGTGAATAATAGAGTATAGTTCAGACCTTGGGCTTCTAAATCTTATATTTTTTAATATATCTCCAGCTTTTAGACTCTCTCAGCCTCTCAGCCTCAGTTTTTTTTTTTTTTTTGACTTGTGAAATTTCGCACCAAACACCAAGCCCCCAACTCACTCTCCACTCTCGGATCTTTGGGAAATGGCACACAATGCGGATAATGTATGCTTATATATACACATATTCCTCAATTTACTTTTTATTTATTTGCAAATTAAGCCATATAATAATATTATAACAGCTCGACTGCAAGTGTCATGTGATTTATCTTAAAAGCGAGGAGTCTTACGAACCACAAATACCTCAAGCTGAAGTTTTGTTAATATTTTTAAAAATAATATAAAAATACTTTTACTTTTTAAATAAAATATATCAAAAATGAAAGCTTGAAATTGACATTTCCTTTTGGCATTTTAGACTTGCAGAGTATTGTAGAATTCTGTGTGATTTTTTGATTCTTAAATCTTGGTTTATTGTTCATTTAATGTTTTCATTTTCGGTTTCGGCTTGTGGTGCCAGTGTGTGTTGTTTTTTTTTTTGTCATTACTCGGTTATTGGCCATTGTTCAGTCGCCTTTTCTCACTCTCGTGGCCCGTTCTACTTTCTATAGATACTATATCTATAGTACGGGTGGATTGAAGAGTTTCACGGATACCACAATGAGCCAGCCAGATACTCCGCGTGGCAGTGTATAAATCATAATAATTTCGTAACAATTGAATTTAGAGCGTAATTGCCGCAAATAAGACTGAAAATGACTGAAAAATAATAATCAAGAGGCCGGCCAAACTAAATGGATCTAAGCCGGAGCACGAGCCATTTTCACGATGGTAGTTGGTAGTTGGTAGTTGGTAGCTGGGAGTTGGTAGTTGGGAGCAATGAGCCAAGTCGGGGCATAAATTGCGCTAATAAAGCGCACAATTAAAGACGCTGTTGCTGTCGCTGAGCAAATTGGCAACACTTTCCAATTGAATTGCAGACTCGTAGGAACCAACATCTCTTGGCCATCTTTTATTTGTTGTTTTTATAAAAAATGAATTTGGGTTGCTCATCTCATCAGAAAGTTGTATCTCATCTTGGCGATGAAATTTTGTCAAATATGTATTGTTGGCGAGGAATGCGGAAATATTGTTTTTCCTTCTCTGTTTCTGTTCAGCTGGCACTGCCTATCTCTGTTTACGTGCACTTTTCTTCCATTTTCCACCTCTCGCTCCTCTCCTCCCCCCCATATTTGTTTGTTTTGAGATATTTTCGCGCTTTACGATGCCGTTGTGTTTCCCTTTTCAACGAGCTGATGATGCCACTGCTAAACGTTCATCTGCTGTGTGTCTTGCCATGTGTGGCAGGCAAAAAAAAAAAAAAAAGGCATTTTCCTCACATTTTCCATCGTGCATGACATTAAAGTTTTAAATTTAACTGCAACTTGGTTCTTCTCTTTCTGTGTCTTTGGTCTGTTTGCCGTTTTGATGACACTTGGCTTGAACTTTGCCGAAGTGCGTCGAAGTCGAAACCAGCACTCCAAAGTCGCGCCCCACTTTCCCAAATCTTTGAAGCTCAAATGTCAATATCTCAACCTTCGAAGCAAATATTTGGAGTTTCGATTTCAGATAGGTCGGACGAAGAGCTCTATCGAAAGGGCTACTCCAAAGCGCCCTACCACTTTCAACCAATCGAGTTTCTTTGCACTCCTGTCACAAGAAATTGCGCATACGCCGCGTTGTACCAACTGCATTTCCCAGCCTGATCGCCTGCCTGCTGCGATTGCGTGCTCATTGAATGACAGCCGCCGTCTTCATTTTTATGCCAGCTTATTTTGGGAAGTTTCTGCTCTTCATCCAAGTCGTGCAAATGTCAAAAGTGTGACAAACAGTTTGTGGAAATTCGGTTCGTTATTCGACCAAACTGACCTCATTCAAAAAAAAAAATAAAAAACTGATTACAATGTTGATTACCATCTGGCTGGTCTATTGCCCTTTTTTTTTTTGTGAGTCTTCAGCTTCAGCACGCTTCTAATTTCTTTGAGCCCGGCTTTCTTGGAGCTGGACCCTGCCAGCTAGCCAGCCATCCAGTATCTCCATCTCGGTTGCCGGCCAGGCACGATTTACTGCCACATTTAGATTTAAACTTGAAAATTTGTTGCTGCAACTCCTCTATTGGTCTCTGGCTGCGGCGATAGCTATTTTTACCAGCACGTTCTACGAGTTTTTGCGGCTACCTGCTGCGCTACGTGGGAAGTTGGAAGTTGGAAAATGAAAATGGTTTTGCTGCAAATGTTTGTCCAAACTGGACGTATTGTTTGGCCTCCGTCAATCGAAGCGATGCTGGAAAGCAAAAAGGCAACAAAATAGTTTTTCCTCCTTGGCTTGGCTGCCTTGAAGCGCAACTAACAACAATGTTGTCGTTGTTGTTGTTGTTGTTGAGTCGACGACGGCCCGGGTTTGTTGACTTGTCCCGCGATTTATCTGCGTGTTAATTTGAGCAATTAACATGGTAAATTAAGGAAGCACCAATTCACTTCAGATATTTCCAACATAAATACACACCTAAGGCTGCTCGGGTTGCTTGTTAACCTGCCAACTACAACATGATCAACATCTTATTGTCTGTTGAGCTTTTTCTTCAGCTTTTCGGCTTCAAGTCTATGCATAAAACGACAAGCCAAACAGTTGAAGACAAGAAGTTGGCTCAGTGAATGAGGAAATGAATAAAAAAAGCAATTAAAAAATTAATAATTAATTTTCTAAAAATGGTCAAGTAGATCGATAAATCATTCTTGGTCAGGATGGATTATTAATTATGTGAAAAATATATTGTTTATTGGAATAGTCTGTAATGGAAATGTATTGTCTTGATGTCTCTTCGTTAAAGTTGCAATAAAGAAACCTTACCTTCGTGTAGAGCTATTTATTACTATTATTATGCATTTAATCAGCGAATTGCCGCTTTCTTCTGTGCACTGCCGACTTCCTCACAATATTTTTTAATGCTTTTTTAACAGAGTATAAAAAGCACCTTGCGCCCAGTTAGTCATTCGGCACAAGCACACGTATAGGTACAGGTATTATGGCCGCAAGCCCCCGATATGGCCGGCATACAGTTAACCAATTGTTAACCCAAATGTGCTGCCAACTGATGCGAAAGGAGAGGGAAGGTGGTAGTGGCGGGTGCGCCTGCGCATTGATTGAAGGGTAAATTACACCTTGCCACATGCGATTCAATGCGATTCAATGCGATTCGACGCGATTCAATCGGTTGACGGACATTTGAACGGCGAACCGACCGTCCAGCTCTTTTATTTTTCGGCTGTTAGGCTGTTGCTTTCCTCTTTGCTTGGCAAATATGTATCCACCAGATACAGTTAGCTACCAACATTTATTTGTGCTTGTAGAATTTTGTGTGCAAATACAAAACTATTTGTAAATTGCGTCACCTCCGAAACTTGGTTTTTGGTTATGGTTCGCTAGTAGCTCCATCTTGGGACTGGAAGTCTAGAGCGATCGCCTTCTCCCTCTCTCTCTATTTGCAATTCTTTCTCTTTCTGTCTATCTGACGGATAGTTGGTTGTATCTCAGTGTGCGAGTATCTGTGTCAATTGCATACACACATAAATATTTAATACGATTTCAATGTTTTCTCATTCCAAGTGCGCTGTCACGTAATTAAAGTCACATAAACATTTGAATAGGTTTTCTTGAATGGCAATACTTTTTGACTTTTGGAATGTTTATTCACTTAATGCTTATTTTATTTTTTATTTATTTATTTATTTTTTTTTGGCACTTTGTACGTACGCCTCGGCATTTTCGACCAGACTGAAATAGATACACCCAGACACCCATTCCACATAAATAGACCGTCTTAAAGACCTGTCTGCGTCACTGGCTTTGAATATGAAATTCGGTTTTGAGAATTCACTTTTTGGTAGTTGACATTCATTTATAAATCGGACGTAAATTATAGCCTGTTAAAGGTCAAATGGTATATCAATTATTATTTTCAACAATTTATTAATACTCTAAGCCACTTTCCATTCATTTTGAAAACCAATTTGCATAAAAATATGGTCTGGTTTTCCATTAAATTGAACTTTCTACTGGCCCTCAAGGGAAACATTCCATTGCTCCTCGGGCTAATTGCTTTATTTCATCTCGGCAGTGACTCGGGAGTGCAGCGCCTATTGTCGAAAGAAAGATTGTCGTTAAAAGGAGCCACCTTTATTGCTTTATTACTAATTTTTTAACGACCCCTTTTAATTAATACCCCAGCGCCCCAGCACCGAGCTAGTGTGGCGTGTTGCCAGCGAGTGGTCAGCTTTTGGGCCAATGCCACCGAGTGGCAAAAACTTAATAGCCAGGCCCAGAGACGACTCATCATGAAACATAAGCAAAGGCCAATTGACAGGCGTTACGGATATGAGGATGACCTCATTTCCACGGCAAAAAAATAAAGAGTTATCTTAATTAAGTCTGTCTTTATTTTTTTTTTTGGTTCTGAGCTTGGCCGCAACTACTCTCCGCCCTGATTGAGAATGATGACTTTTTAATACGACTACTTTTTGCCCGTTTATGAAGGGAGCTGCTACACTGTTGGACGATGAATTTTGGATGGTGTTTTTTTTTCTTTTTATTTTTAAATAATTGTTGCAATCAAATGTAATTACAAATGCATTGAAGTTGTCCGTTTGTGTTTCCTTTTTGCATGGCAATTACAAAACAAGACAAAAAGCAAAAGCAAGCCAAGCGCTCAATTATTGTTGCAACTTGCAGCAAACTTGCCACCACTGCTGGCTCTTGTCGATGCGGTAACATGGCTCAATTTTGGTTGCTGAACATTATTATTATTTCGCATTTGCGAACAATATTCGCTTATTGTTCGAAAGATCGGCCCCAGCTCTAACCAAAAAAGCAAAAGCAAAAAACAAAAGCTGTGCCAGCAGCAGGAACTGCGGACAAAAAAAAAATGATAGCAACAATTGATCATATTTTGGTCAGACAACAGAAATGGAAAAAAAAAAAAAAAGATTTGATAGACAATTACGTGCCACGGAGGAGGGAAACTCTTGCAAAAGTGTGAAAACTTTGATACTCTTTCTATGGAATGGTTTCTAAAGTATCTGACTACTTCCTGCTTGCTTCCAAAAGACTCGATCCAATACAATCTATTGTCAGAAAAAGTTAGCCATCGTTTTGAATATCAAACAGTCGGTTCAAAGGTCTTCAAATTGCTTTTAAATTGCCCAACGTATGATCTATGCGATGACTGTTTAAAAAGCCAGCGACAACCTTTTTTGGAAAGGGCATGACAGCCAGACAGACACACAAGTACAGACAACTGGAAAAAAATAAGGAAAATCAGAGGTAGACCCAAAATAAGGCAGTTGGGCCCACAATCGGGCCAATGTGCAACGTGCAAGATGCGGCATAGTGGCAGCCACTGCCTCTCCGTCTGATGAAAAGACTCTGCCCAGCATCTCGGCTAACTGTAATGTCGTCAGCGATCTTGGCTTGACTGGCTCGACGACGCCATTATGAAATTGCACCGCATCGGGCCAGAAAAAGTCAGTCAGCCAGTCGGCAACACCAAGCAGCAAGCACCCGCCGACATTCAACAGATACAAAGTTTGTTTTCCTTTGTCGGACACTTTTCACCTGCTCTCCCACTCGGCTACTCGGCGGCTGTCGTCTATTGTGTGCCAAGCCATGCAAATAGCAAACAGTGCCCCAGCAACTGCCGCACGCCCCAAAAAAACCAAAGCCAACTCTGGGCTGCAATCTGCTGAATGGTTGCGCCTGTCCGCGAGGCAATCGTCGTCCAGCTGGTGCCACCAGTGTTGAATGTTTGCACTTTCGGATCGTTCAGTGAGTCAGTCAGTCAGGTTAGCTTGCACTCTGAAAAAAAAACAAAAAAAAAACAGAAAAACAAAAACATAAATAAACACTGCCTCATAAGCTAAACAATTTCGTTTTCTATGATGGATTTTTATGAGCCCATTCGATAAACAAACAATTATTTTAGAGCGGAAGAGCCTCCAAAGGCCCAGCCATCCCCAGAAACCTGTCCCTTAGTTTCTTTCTCTGCAGTCGAGGAGGCCATCGCAGGGCCCGTCACTTGAATTGGCTGCCATTATCCATTAACCATTCTCTTGGGCTTTTCAATTTCATTTTGTGCAATTATTGTGAAATTAAGATGTTTGTTCAGACAACGTTCGCTCCTCCTGCTGCTGCTGCTGCTGCTGCTTCTGCTGCTATCTGACAGATACGTTGTGAACTTTCTACCAAACTGGTGAGCCATCTCATGTGAACTATTCGCCATGATAAGATATGCCAGTGGGCTAATTATGTCTAGAAAATTGTTCAAACTGGCACACAAACAAAAACAAACAAAAAGGCCAGAGAGCAAAGGAAAAATCTGTAACAAATAACAAAAACAAGCTGGGTACTGCGCGAATGCTGAGCTTGTAACTCTCGTAGAACAAAACTTTCACCCGAAAAAAAAAACAAAAAAAAAACGAATCAGATACCAACGAACAACTACAACAATGACAAGCGAGCAACGGGCCAACTGTTGCAACAGTTTTATGGCTTAAAATTCACACTCTTAATTGCCGGCAGACAGTGTATCTGTTGGATACCGAAGCGCAACGCATTTCTACGCATGTGTGACCAACGACCATCAAGAATCATTATTATATAGTACGATGGGTAGAGCAGACTGGCCCAGAGCAGAACAATGAAAGAGAAAATTGATAGTTAATGCAACTGCAATTGGAGCTGTGCGGGTTAATTGAGCGCATTAGCGGTTCGTAGCCGAGATTTCTCCAGAGGCTTCTTGCTTGGAAAGGTTGGAAAGCCAACCTATAGGAACATGGAGTAGATCCGGCTTGGGTGTCGGGCAATACACCATAATTTAGACTTATCACATGGTTGCAATTATTAATTATTAATTTTAACAAGTACCTTGGTAGGCCTCAAATGGGGGGACTGTTTGGCGACTCATTTACGTCGGAACAGCTGCAATGCTTGATGCAAATGACATAATATTTATACATCCGCGTTATTTGACACCCAATCGGCAAGCTTTCGAGAATCACCTCCATCTAGGCGGACTTCATCGCTAATAGTTTCCAATCATATTTTTCCAGTTAGGGGGAAGTGCGTACGTGAGCCAGTTTCGGGTTTCGCGGTCGGTGGTGCCATTCGTATGTGTGTGTGTTTGTTATAATTCGCAATTGGAGCTGCAATCGGAATTGGAATGAAAAATACAAAATAAACCGGCAACCAACACCCACTTGCGGTTGTCATCTCCCATCTCCCACAGCACTCGCGGATTGGTGGATAATTTTCTAGCTCTTCTAGCGCTTAAGTAGGAAAAGCGTTCGTGAGTGTAAATTGTGTTAAGTTCTTTGTGGCTTTCTCGACATTTTGGCTTTCTATTTTCTCGATCTCGACGGCCGGCAGTTGCCTCAGTGCGGCATTAGATCTTGCCTCACTTCTAGTGACTAATGACAATCGTTTGTGGGAGTAGGAAGTTGTCTTCCATACATCTCTTTTGTCTTCCGTGCCGGCAAGTTTTTATTTAATTTTTTTTTTCTTTTATTTTCGGCGGCAAGTTTTCTCTTAGGAGCGGATTCTGGAACGTCATAGTTGGAAGTTCTTCCCGGGGTCTTTAAAATTACTTACTAATGATAATTAGAGGCATTATTTTCCCATTATTCTTTCGAATAAAGAAAGAAGAAAATACGGCAGCCGGGTTTCTGTTTTGGATTTTATTGCAATTAAAGCGCCATTTAACTGGGCGTGGGAGTTGCCTTGTCTTGACCCCGCCCACTCGGCCCCACCCACCCCAGTCAAGTGGCAATATAGACATGACACATGACAAATTATGAGCAAAGGATTTTTAATTAAAACCTCGAAGGTAACTAATGTTTTTCCTTTGTGTTCAATTTGTGTGCTTTCTTTTTTTTTGTTTTTCAATTAAAAATAATGGTCATGCACATTTTATAAATGAGTTTCGGTTCAACGGAGCTTTTGATTATGCAAAAAAAAAAAGGAAAGAAATAATAATAAAAAAAAAATAAAATAAAAATTGCAATTTGTGTGTGTGCTCCACTTATTGGCCAAGATTAACAGTGGTGGCTTTTGCGCTTTGTTTGCCAGCCAGCAGATTCAGATTCAGATTCAGCAACATCATCATCCCCAACTCTTCCAGGTAAATCATCATATCCAACGTCGTGTCTTCGGTGGCTGCTTCTTCAGCTACAGCTTTGGCTTTGTGCCTTGAGCTTCCGACTTTCTCCAAACAGATACAGATACACATACAGATACACATACTTGGATGCGAGCCGCACACTCGTTTTCAGTTAGATTGGCGGCGGCGCTATAACAAATCCAGAGCTGCTCTGCCTGGCCAGCTGCCTAATGATCCGACTATGTTATAACTTATATGCAAACCGGCTGCCAAATTGAAATGTGCACGGACTTTTGCTGGATGGATCTCTTTCCCCTGGCCCTCTGGCTGGCCATTTGCCAAAATAACCAAAAAAATATGCTTTGTGTTGCCTCGTATCAGCCCCTGGTGGCTGCTTCTTTGTAAACAATTTGCCATCATAAATGCCCTCATGTTACGAAACACTTTTTTGTTAGCCGTTTGTGTTGGACTTGTTGGCTACGTCATGAAGCTCATATATGTAGATTCTATTCATGGGAACAAAGTGAGCCAACACACTTGTTTTGCTGTTGAAAGTCGTGTCTAGTTCGTAATCTAATCGAACGCTGAATGCAAAGCTTATTCATAAAAGAATTTTATCGTGATTTTAATTATTTATCTTTTTTCTTTGCAGGTGAGTGTCCAATGCAACCCCTGTGTCATGCTGGTAAGAATTAGCAGTCTGGTGTCAGAGTGGCCGGAAATAGATACTCTATCTGAATCCGAAAGCGAAAAGCTGACCAAGCTTTAATTAAAATGCAAACTTGTTTCTTTGGCAAGATCTATGATAAAGTGAGGCGTAACTCTATTTTATTTTAAAACTTTATGGCAAATCCGATTTCAATGTTTTTACAAGACACTAAAAATCACTATCGCGGCTATGTACGTGATTTTGTAACAATTCCTGCTTGGAGGGAGACTTCTGAGACCTTCAACCTCTATAATATACATATGTAAAGTGGGCTTTCTGGGCCAGAGTATTCAAGACTCTGACAGCCAGAAGGCTTACACATTTTATTGGCCAACCAAGCGCGGCCTGACGAAGGAGCTGCCTGTCGTTTTATGTTTCATGCGAATCGCAGAAATGAACAAAAATGTATATATGTGCAATTATAATAAATTATTTTCGCGTGGATTAACGAGTTAATGACGCTCCGGTCGCTCCGGTGGAAGCCGAAAAGAGCGCGTGTTTTTAATTGTTAAATTGTTTGCAAGAAAACAAGCCACAGTCAGTGAGATAGAGCCACTGCCAGAGCCGGGCCACTCAGATTCAGTCAAAGCCACTTATACTATACATGCGAATAGATACGATGGGGCTTGCCAAATTTGTGTCATGCCCCAAATAGGCTAAATCCGCAAAGCTTACTATAATTACGGCAACTGGCCAGTTACCAACAACCAGCCAGCAACTTCCCCACAAAACGGAAACGGACGAAAGTATATAAATTTTTGTTGTTGAGAAAATAATAAAAAAAAATACTGCACACGATGAGGAGGATGCTGCGATAGCGATGGATGTTGCAGGAAATCCAATGTGAGACAAACAGAAACATGGCCATAGCTTGTCCATGGCTATATTTAGTCAGGATGACAGCAGACACTATTCCACTCAAAAAAATGAATAGCAGAAAAATTAAATGGCAAATTATTCATAATTAAAACAAAAGATACTAAAATAAATCAAAACCATAGACTGCTAGTGATATTATATTTCAAGTTTACTTTTGTATTTTTAAGAGATTGCCGAGTACCATACTATTCTTCCAGTGCACCTGGCCAGCCAAACTATTGACAGTGTCTGCCGTTTTGGGGAAAATCAGTGTATACAAGTCTGCTGCAACAACGACCTAAATTTACCGTAAAATTCATGAGAAAAGATACCTCCTTGGTTGTTTTTTGTTTGGGATTTGAGTTTGAGTTTGGGGGAGGTTTAGGCTGCAGGTTCTCAAAGTTTCAGGTGTCTTGTGGCGGCCAGCTGTCGCGGAGATGCAACAAGTTGCCAGTTGCCAGCCAAGTTGTTGTTTGCCGTCGCCAAGGTCATCGTCTTTAAACGTGGCCAGCATCCTCCCCTGCCGCTGCTGTTGCTGCTTCTGCCTTTTTTTATATTTATTTTTTTTTTTATGTGACTGGCTCCCTACTTTTTTGGTAGATCTTTTCCAGTTTGGCAAGTTTTTTGTGTGCTTTTTATATATTTTTTTTCTTACCACTCGTCTGGGCTTGCTCACTACTTGGGCTTCTGCTTGCAAGATCTTCTTGTCCGCTTCTCAGATTCAGCGATGTTCTTGCGCTCGTATTTCAATTTTGGCCTTTTTTTGCTGCTTGTTTTTTTTTGGTTTTGGTGTTTCGTTGCATTTTTTTCTTTTGGGCATTTTGTTGTGCCCATATGGCGCCGCTTAAGGTGTCCCCTTGGCTTGGGAGCGACGATAAAGCGGAAAATTTATGACCTCCCCAAAGAAAGCTTCCACGTACTATACAATTTCATTATGAATTATGCACAGCCATGGCCTTTTCAATAAGTCAACGAACTTGCAGCTGTATACTGTATAATATAGTAATTGCGAGGGTAGATTGTTCAAAAAATTAAATATATTCTGCCTGACAGAAAAATTGCAGAGTCCATTTGATGGACTGCTTTCTGAAAGAAATCTTTGAATTCTGATTAATGCTTTCCATAAAACAAGGTTACAGATATACTTCAACCTTTAGGCTAAAAGAACAACTCGATCTACCCTCTTGAACGTCCACGTGTGTCTGAGTCATCCAAAAAGGACATTTCCAGCACGGAATGGCTCAAAGTCAGGGACATATGAAATGGAGAACAGTACGAAATAGACAATTTCTCCGCCCAAAACCACAAGCCACGACCCACAACCCATCTGAAAGCCGAACAATGAGCGGCCAGAGACAGCGCCCAGCTATTAACGAGCCCAACAAGTCCGGCGGCATGCACACCCCAAATACCCACTGAACCGCAAATGTTTCGCTGCTTAGCTCTGGCTGCCTTTGCCGCTGTCAACGAGTCGTATACTTGATGTGTATTTCCAGTTATTGGCGGCCGCATTTATCGATCGGCATGGATATTAGTCGGTGTCCTCATTTAAAGCCAACCACTTGCTACGTGCCTAGTCCGTCTCTCCTCTTAGTTTTTTTTTTTTATTTTCGCCAAGTTTCTGCGGCAATGGCCAGAGATAAATGGCAAAGCCTGGTCTAGGAGGCCTGGCCAAACAGCCAGCATGCAAACAAGTCTTTTATGGCGCTTTTCCAGTGACAGTGCATCACATGGCCATGTTTGGGGTCTATCTGTTAACTGTTTTTGTAAGCCAAACCGCGCTCGAGAGTTGATTTTGTTGTTTTTGTTATCAAATGAGGTAAGGAAACTGGTTGGTTGTTAAGCAGCCATGCCCCCGACTAATTAGTCGCTTACATTCGCTTTATTTCGATTCTTTATTTGCGATAAAAATGCAAAAAACGGAAAAAATCAATAAAATGTTGCGAATTAATTTAAAATTAATTGAAATGTGGGCAGGAAAAATGCATTCAGCCTTCTGGCTCTGTTACATCCATTGGCCTATTGTGACTAAGCTCCATAAATCATGAAATGGCTCTGTGAGTTGGCCAACCGCGAGTCGTGACCAAGAATATGATGTTTTCCTTTATCTCATCATTTTTTTTTATTTTCTGGTTTTTTTTTTGGATCTGCAAGTTTAATGCGATGCTAAAAAGGTGAGCATTAATGCTAATGTAGTTTTGTGGAAAACCTTAACTTCTGGTTGCTTTAAATGACTACGTTTTTGCATAAATCTTGAGTTTTGAAACTCAACTGTCAAAGGGAAGTCTTGACTTGTTTTGGCAAAAACAAAACAATCTTTAAGCCCCGAAATTAATTGTAGCGATCTGATCTTTTTTTTTTTTACGAGGAGACCTCGACTCGTAGCTCTTTCGTTTGGCTGTCAGCCGCTGGAAGTGAATCCATCTAATTGAATTGTTAAACCAAAGCCGCTGTTCTCCTCCTTCGGTAGCCTTCTTCCGATTCCCCTGGTCCGAAATGATTCGCTGCTGTCAGCAGATCTGGGTAAGCTCGCAAAGCCACAGCCCGCCGTTCAATTGCGGCGATTAAAGTCGCGCTCGGCCACGGCCATGCAAATACAAATGCCACAGCGCCTCTCTAATAGGCTTGGATTTCGGTTCGGATTGGGCTTGGTCGTTGTCATCATCATCGTCGGGGTAGGCAAGGCCTTTCGGCTGGCGTTCTCTGGCCATTACATTACAATACACATTACATTAAACGAAGGTAAGCGCTCTGCCGCTGTTACATAAAAGCTAATGAAAATGCTGAAAATTCCGAAGCTGCCGTAGTTGCCGTTTCTGTTGCTTCGACCGTCTCTCATTAGCCGAGGCTTATGAATACAATCCCCGGCTAACTCAGCTTAAATAGCACGAATAAGTGCAATTCATGCGGCAAGTGCGTGGCTCGAGTGCACCTGAAAGGCAGGCAGTGGCCAGAGGTATTTCTCCATTCCCTCCACTCGCCCAGTCGCCCATTCCATAGTGCCGTAGTGCCGGTCTTCAGTCCTCAAAGATGAAGTGGCCAAAGTGGCCAAGCGGCCAAGTGGCCAAGCGTCTAATTATGTGCACCCTTGGGCGCTAGTAGCTAGCTGCCCGGCCAGCGGACAGTAAACAAAATAAAAAACCAATTTGTTAGCGCCGTCTAGCAACTCCCAAATGCACAGTGGGTTGGCACAAAAATAAACCAAAAAAAACCCACGGTTGAAAAAAAGGTAATGATTTACAAAGAAATAGCTGGGAAGACAGTAGATGATCTTCAACCAGATTGATCACCAACCTTGGTTCTCTAAACTGTCCTAGTCCACACAAAAGTCATAAATAGTTACACTTGAGCTGTAAACATTGCTATTGACGTTGCTTTCTAGGAAACCTTTTTCTTAATAGCCCGTCTATTAAACGGTTACTTAGGTTTGTTCTTTTACGGCTTATTGGGTAACAGTGTGCAGTCTGTTTAATTAGTGAACGCGACTTGAGTTCTTCGTCAAATCTTAGCCGTGACTTTCTAAACGCAAATTCTTGGGCCATTCTAAGCAGAGTGTGATTTATGGCTGGCATGGCTCATGCCAGATGCTTAGATGCTCGTACACATTTCAAATTAGCAGCTAGAATAATAGCCGCCAGCGAAAAAGTGCTTCCTCGAAAAATGCTTAAAATTTTGAGTTAAAGGGAAGCGCAACCAGTTTTGAAGAAAAAAAACAAAAACCAAATTGGAAAATGGAAACAAAAACAAAAAAAAGGCAAAAAGTCTTTGATATCCAATTGTCTATTGGCTGAAATTGGTGTTGCTCTTAAATTGGCTTAATTTCCGTGCCAAAAACAAAAGGCGGAATCGATCAATGGAAATCCAAAGTGAACCTGAAATGAGCTTCCCCCTTGCCAGAAACTAGAGGAAAGAAACCATTTACGAATTGGCTATGCTTTCAATGCCAAAAAGGGTCGCAGTAGGAGCCCCCCAACAACTTAATGAATCCAACACTTGCTTGCCTCTCCCCCTACCCACTACCCATACCCCTCTGTTTTGGCCAAAGCAATTTAATAAAGCCATGAACCTTGAGCCAAGTACATAGAAAAGCCAAATGCGAATCAGCCATGCTGCTTCGTTATGTTTCGTGGGGCATAGTCGCTGTTATTATTATTTTGGGGTCTGCTCTAAAAACAAATATGTACGTATGCCCAACTACCAGCAACTGACAACTGTCAAAAGACTCGGCGGGGCCAGAGGCGGAGACAGAGACAGGGACACCGGCAATGAAAGAGACAGGGACAACGAGCAAAAGAGTGTCAAGTTTAAATATTTTTATAACGAGTGCCAAAAAGTGTCGCAGTCTTTGTTTCTTGAGGACAATGGCAGTCTACCCAGTACCGGCTTAGCTCGGCTCGGGAGTTTTGTTACAACATTTGAGATGTTTATTTTTTTTTTTTGTAACACGGCTTAGCCTTTAAGCCCTATTGATTGAGCCAGACTAGCACAAAAAGGTGCTGACTATTTAGCTCATTTCGAGCTACTTATTAAAAAGAAACTTTAACAATGATATGGACGTTTATACTAAGGACCATAGATAAGCTATAAAAAAAACGAAGTAAATAAATGTTTAGATTATTTCTTATCAATTGGTAGAACATTTGACAAATTAAGTGGTTTTAGCCTTGGCCTAAAAAAGGGTTTTGAAGAAAGTTGAATATTAGTAGAAACTTTTTATTATTCATTTTTTTTATAGTAAACTAAATAGAGTAGATTGTCTCTATTTATTGGGAGAAAATTGAACTCTGGCTCTTATTTATGATACCAACTGTTGACAGCCTGGTGAAATATTCGCCAATGAAAATGGACACAGACATTGAACCGGCACAAGTCTAGTTGGCTGTTGGCTAGATTTTCGTGTGTGGGGGTTTGCGTTGGACGATATGCGATATGGGAGGCCATAAGTCATGAGCCATCAGCCATCCGCCATTTGGTTGGATGTGGCGATGCAAATCTATTCGACTCTGTGGCCAAATGCAAACAACAAAGTGCAGTGAACAGCAGGAGGCATGTCAAGCCAATTAGAAGTGTTAAAAAAAAAGAGCAGTGAGGGCCATGAAGGGGCAAAGAGGCGCACGCGCCCTAAATTGTTACCTAAAGGTAGGGCCCGAAAACTTTTCCATTAGCTCAAGGTCCTTCGGGGACTGCCCCCATTTACCCTTCTTCTACTGGAGGGCAATTATAACTTTTGTTATGGCTGGCTCTAGGAAAAAATACATTTTTTTTGTGTACACTGCTGCTGCGCCATTTCTACAATTGCCATGGCGATGCAATTTAACTTTTAATGCGCAAGCCCCTTTGCGATTGTATCTGGCAGATACTACTTATTGCAGCAAAGTTGTGGCTTTGTGACTTTCGCGCTCTAAGTGCCGGGCAATTTCAGTTTCAATTTTACCCATTTTGCCATGACCTTTTTTTTAGCCCGGCCTCTTGCTTGTTTTTGCATTTTTCCCCGGCCAATTGTTAGTGCTAGGTATTGGCGCATAAACGCCGTCCGTCCCATTAGCCGAGTGAAAAGCAAATAGAAATTGGTGCTAAATTATGCCGGAACTGAGCCGAACCATATAAGCTGCTTGCCATTTCGATTTCCTTAGTCATGCCAGCCAGCCATCGGACTGGGCCTTTTCATCTTCGATTTTCGGCTTCGATACTTGCGTCAGCCAGCGGTCGATTGTGTAACAAAGATCAAAGTTAATGCGAAAACCGCTTTATTTTCGGGGGTTTCGGTTATCTTTCAATCGACCAACCGGCGGGCAAGGTGAACGCACCACTTGCCGTGAGGTTTTTGATCTGGATGGTCATTAACCCATCAGGTGTACGAGACACTTGATTTATTCTTTTAAAAACTATAACAAAATAGGGGATTTATTAAATGGCATTATAAGGCTGAGAAAGCAAGGAAGTACAAGTATTCAAAAAAATATCTGAAAAATTGTTCATGTTGGCGAGGTTGAAAGGCGTTTATGGTAAGGCATTCCTATCCGCCAGATCCTTTCCTTTGACGGCTGGTGGAGAGCTTTCCGCACTTTCATTCACTCACAACGGAGATAAAAAGGAGGTTGGCAATTAAAACATAAATCTCCGTCCGGCCGTCACAATAATGTCAGCATTGTAGTTGCTTACCCCCTTTTGGATAGGCTTATCTCCGGTCGCGGATCTGTCTGTCTGCGCCTGTCCAACCATCTGAAAGTCTGCTAATGAAAATATTAAATTTAATGAAATGAATATTTTTGCCTTTTGGCGTCTATCTGGTGGCTTACTGGCTTGTTGGCTGGTCTTGCCAGCACGTGAAATCTCTATAGAAATACCGAGGTAGTCCACAAGAAAAGAAATGCCAGCCCAGGCCAGGCCTGCCCCGGTCCGGTCCGGGCCGGGCCGGGACAGGCGAAAGTGTTGGTCTGGCTGGCCGTTGGTTAATTTTTACCAAAACGCAACGCATTCGGCCAACTGGCCAGAGCGTCAATCAAACGTTGTCGCGGCTGTCTGCGAATGGCGAGTTCATATTCACTCACTCAGTCACTCATTCGGCGCGGTGTACTTTCGAAAGCAATTTACTATTTGTTAATGAAACTTAAATAATGCTCCAAATAAGCAAATGGCAATCAAAAGTTATTATGTGCATATAAAGAGTGCTTTTAACAACTGTCTTGTTGCACTTTCAGATGCCTGTTTTTTTTTTTTTTTTTTTTTGGTGTGTGTGTTTGTGCAGTCAGCTGTTCCTCAACCTCGGTTATGGGTATTCATGCCCCAACAATATGCCTTATGTAGTGTTTTTTTTTTTTTTTTTGGTGCCTATGTATTTTCTGTGGCCACAAAACAGCCTCGGGCAGCGGCAAAATTTTCTACCGGCGCCCTTCGACAGAGGTTCCCCAGCCGAACTGACAGCTACAGCTCTCTTTCGAGCAGTTGTTGTTCAGTCGCCCGTTTATAATGTAACCACAAATCATTTTTTGTTTTTCCTTCCATCAGCCATGTAATTTTTTTTTTAGTTTTGCTTGCCCGGTGTACCATTACCATTGATACACTATACTTATCCAGGCGTTGGGTCTGCGATAATCATACATCACTTCATCTAAATGGGAATTGGTATGAATTGGTTCCAAAAACCAACCATAAAAGTGGGTGTAATGAGTTTATAAATGCACTTTAAAAGGGTTATTGTGTTTGTGTTCCTGTGGAAGTGAAATAATTCCCCGGAAATTTCAGGGATATTTGTTAAAATTGTTTGTATAATTGCGCCCTGTTACATGACGTTTATTCTTCCAGGAAGCTTGTAAAAGTTCCAGGTGTTTTGGCCACAATCGCCTTTGGCCATGACTATCTCCCATAGCCGCTCGACAGCTTTGTTGTGGTTGAGAGTCCTCTGTCTTTTGGCCAGATCTCTGGGGGCCCTTCCCGTTTCCCGTTTCGCTCTTTCGTCGATTATGCGACACGTTGCCCCCTTCAACGAAAGTGTTGCGGTTAAAAAAAAAACAAAAACAAACACCAACGCAAAGCCCGCCCTTTCGGAAAACTTTCAGTGAAGGCGGCATTGGTTGGGGGACGACAGGGGAAAAAAAAAATACAAAAATAATGGAGAGAATTACAATTTGAATGCATTGTCTTTGGTGCGGCGATGGCATGGCCAAGAGTGCAATTGCCGGCCCTTCCGTTAAATGCAACTTTCATGGTGGCTGGAAGGCATAAAATCGAAACCAAAGCCAGAGCTGTTCGATGCCGCAGCGATAATAAATTTCCCCTCATTGTTGCTTGGTTTTATGCACACAATATCATCATAATAAATTTCGCCCGATGTACAGCGATGGCTGTTGTACTTTAATAAGCAAAGTGCTTGGGCTGGCCCGCTGGCCGCTGGCTGGTTAGTTAGTTAGTCTGCCTGCCTGCCTGCCTGCTTGCCACTTTGCCACTTGGTGTCGGCCATTAGCCATTGGCCACTGTTGGCCACCGTTTGACCACGACTTGGCTGGGCAACCTGCAACCTGCTGCATACAGTTTGTTGACCCTTTAGTTCCACATGCATTTGGGAATCATATTTTAAGGATTTTATTCAACTTACTTTCAAACCTCAAGTAATCTAATGAATAACTTTAAATTTTAATCTTTAAATAAAGTGTCAGTGTAATTACTTGGAAGAGGCCAAGAAACCTGCCTTTAAAGACGACTCTCACAGGGCTAATAAATTACTTGACTGCAAGTGTCAGTGTTTAGTTACTGACTGGCTATTTTTATACGCCAATAATTTAAGTAAATTTTATTTATTAACCTTTTGGCGTTGCAGTAGCACTGTCTGCGGTGTCTCGGTGGTACGTCGTTTATTTGCATGCGTCAACGTTGCCATCTCTGACACGGCTGCCGCCTGCTGACTAAGCGCCGCACATTTCCGCCTTCGTTTTAACTGGCTAAGATACGTGGGGTTGTCACTTGCACGTCGGCCATATCATTAATTAAATACACACATATATATATATATAGATGTGTGTCGGAAAAGGTGTTAATTATCATCTCCGTTGCATGGCTAATAACTGGGCTATACCCACAGACCAAAGAGCTTGGCTTAGACAATGGTGTCTAGGGAGAAATCCTCGTTTTTGGCAATGCGTGGGCCATAACCGTAATGGCATCTCATTAGCATTGCATTAACGACACAATCATAATTTTTAATGATGGAAAACGTGCCAGCTTCAGGTCAAAATGTTTGCAATCGTTAAATAAATTCATAAAAAATGAGACTTTATTTTCTAATAAAGATTGTTTGCGACTACTTTCTCGTTAGCTGATCATAAATCTAATTAAAGAACCTCTGATTGTGTCCGAAAATTTCGCTTTATGATTTTTTTATTTTCTTGTTTTTCTTACGTCATTAGAGTTTTCACTTTCCTCGGGCAAAGTTCACTGCTCTTGGCCACCATACCAAGCTTATTAGCCAAGCCAGCCACTCGCATTTCTTTACAATTTTTTCTGTTTTTTTTTTTTGTATAATTTGTAGTTTATTGTTTTTTGTTTTCTTGTTGTCTGCATTTTGGCATGCAAATTACAAAGGCTACACAATAACCAGGCTGCAACTGCACCGCAAAATTGTTGGAATATTTTCACTTCGTAGCTCGTACCAGAGTTCACTGGAAATAATTACTCCATTTCTCATGCCCTTGCCTGGTTATTTGGGTGCTATAATATTTGTTGCATATCAGTAATATAATATTAATTAACTTAGTTCTGTTTAGCATAACTTTTTATTTAAAAATTTAAAAACTTTTACAATTGGCTTTCTACTTTCGTGGAGTTTCTTTTCAATAAAGTCTCAAGTGGCAGTGGCTACTTTGGACGGAGTCGCGCAAAAATTCGTTTGATGAATCACTTCAGAAAGGGTGATACCACTTCGATTTTTCCTTTTAATGTTTCTGCTGAAGATGGCTTTCATTTTTTGCCGGTTTCCTTTGCCAGCTGCCGCTTCGTGCTACTTTGCAGTTGTTTATTATGCCAGGCCAGGCCGACCGGGCTGTGTTATTGTGGCTGCCGCTTTTGTGCATTGTTGCTCATACGCCCCGTTGGGGCTGCTGATTTTGCACTCATTTCATTTCAACGCGTTTCCCATACAGAAAAAAAAAAGGAAAACAAAAAAAAAATACTGCAAGCAACTGCAACGGCAGAGGCAGAGACCGAAGCAACATTAACAGACGTGTTTAGAATCAGGTCTATAAATAAGCCACGAGATAGAGAGAAGCAAACCAACATAAATAGCACTGACTTGTTGCTAGAAACTGTCAGAACCGAAACTAATCAACGTCCAACGTATTTTTATTCCTATTCTCCTTCGCCGATAATCATTATTAATAGATGGCCAATTACAACACCCGGCGATAGATGGATGATAGCCAGTTAGATGCTCCCAAGGCTACTATCGATAAAGCTGCTGAAAAACAAAACAAAAAAACAAACAAATAAAATGGCAACAAAGGCAACCAAGCACCATTGCATGTTGTTGGTTTTTAGTCAAACAAGCTGTAGGCAACAAACAAAGGCTTATAATATAAAATATGCGACTACTGTAATAAATAAATGCGGCGGCTGGCTCTATAGCCACAAAGCTCCAAAGTCGCCAGCGTTGAGCTCAATTAATACGCTCGCCAGGTTTTTGCATGGCAGAAATTAATGTTGAAATTAGACAGACAAATATTTGCCACTGCGAATCACGACTCGACTCCGTTCGGTTGGACCATGCAAACGAACTGCTAAAACAAATTGCGAAAAATGCATTTCAAATTGAATATCCACTCGAGATTTATACATACTACAAGTCATAGCCGATATATAGATTCGAGTATGTGTCTGTGCAAAGACTCCACTTGAGTGAGCACTGAAGCGGCATGTTAAAAGGTCATTGTCTGCCAATCGAACAGCAGCGGCAGCAGCAGCAGCTTTAACCACAAAAGGCCGAGCGCAATATCTGATTATTAAACACAATCGAAACAAAAAAGTGGTCAAAAAAACAAAGAGACTTGGGCCAACAGCTGGGCGGGCTGCCGATCTTTTGTGGCTTTAAGTTTTGAATAAAATTTATAATTAATATTTTTTTTGTGTGGTAGCTTTGGGTTTGGCAATTCTTTTTTTTTTTTTTTTTTTGGAAAGGTTCTTTGGCATTAATAGTACTTCCCTGAAATCCAACAAACAGCTGCCTCATGGACAGCCTTCGAGATTTAATTCGCTTGAGATGATGGCAAGATTTTAATAACTGGCAATTACGAAAAGTACAGCTGTCTTTGGACGGGTCCCGGCTTTAACTGCATTTAGTCACAGTTTAGTCAGCGCCAGTGAAGGCAGCGATGGCAGCTTTATGTCTCATTCGCGGTTTCAGTCGCGGCAAGGCCTTGGGAAATCTCTCGCCAAACAATGGCACATTAAAGACTTCAATCCAGCTAGCCTGGCACTACGGGCACTACGATTCGAGATACGACGAGGCGTTGCCGGCAAAATTCCTAAAAGCGGTTTATAACAGTTGTCTGCTCAGAGCCGACTCGAGCCGGGCTCTTGGTCTATACATATGTAGGTCTTATCAACGGGCGGCAGCTCGGGGATATCTTTCTCTGTCTATCTTTCTATTTGTGTAATGCCATTTTCTCTTCGCGTTTTGAGCTTCATTAACACATCGGAATTTCACTTTCACACATGTCAGCTGTATTGACGGATTGATTTTGGCTTGGCCCGGCTTTGAATTTTATTCACTTTGCGATAAGACATTGGCTTTCTACAAATGAGAGTTCTTTCAGGGTATTTGCAATGATTTCACACTACAAATGTCAAACAGCGCAAAGCTTTCAAATTAATTAACTAAAAATAAGACTCGTTCCTTTATTCATCAAACAAGTCTGACAGCCATAAAAAGAGTTAATTTTTTTGATTGATTGTTTGAACATTAATGCGCCATTACATAAGCCAAGCCTCGCTTATCTTAGAGTCTTAAATCTGATTTAGGCTTAGCCTATTTGAGTGTCATAAAGAATTTCACTTTCACACCTGTCGGGTTAAAGATTTAAATCAAATTTATAATCCACCATTAATTTGGCCTCAAACCACTCAATTGGTTTGGTGGTTTTGGGCTTTATTTTCGTTTTTTTTTGCAAAGCCGGGGAAGCAAAAAAAACGGAAAATAAAACCTATCCTTGAGGCTTACTGCGCTGTTGACGTCAAAACTGTTTGGTCGATACGGGGAGAGTACGGAAAATCACTCCTCTCTGACTTTGAGTGACATTTTCCGCTGTGCAAAAAAGTGAAAAGTTGCTATTAATAATCGCCCGATGAAAACTTTGCCCAAAGTGTCAGTTGCAGTTGACCGGTTGATAGTGACGAATGCACCTGCTGTCCGGTTATAAATACCATTCACAAAAATTGCTATAAATACAAATGTCAGCTACAACAATTTATAATTAGTTTCTTGTTTGGGGCTTTAATGCATATTATTTTCTGCCAGTTACTGGTTATAATAAATAATTAGTTGTATTTTTTGCGGCTATAATTAATTTTGTTTGATGGCCGGAAGCAGTTGGCAGGTGTCTGAGGCAAAGGTTATAGTGGCTGCTTGAAACCAGCTCACTAATGGCTTGGGAAAAGGCGTACAGCTTTTCCCATAATTAAATTAAACAGTTTGCCATTAATAATTGTCACAGAAGACGGAGCACACTTAATGCTTCCTCGGTCCATATATGTCGATCCAAATGTCAAAGCCATAAATTGATCCCAAACATAATAATCCACGAGACAACAATCGGCATCGGCATCGGAATCGGCATGTATAAAAATTAACCATCAGGCCATTTATGAAACACAAAATGCCAAAGAAGCCGTATATGATGCTTTATTGCCCGATCCCCTCCCCTGGGGTAATTCAATTGAATTCGCCATGAATGCGAATTGAATTGGGTCTATAAACAAACGAGGCTATAGCCAAATGTGGCCTAGCCGAGCCACCCTGGACATAAACACAAATATACACACCACAGCCCCCCCGTCAATCCGACAAAAATTATGTAAATTTTCTGTTAAAAAATGGGGAAAAACTAAAATCGACAGTCGAAGGAAAGCCGATCAAAGCGGTGAATTGAAAACCTGGTAGACAGTTAAATTGATTATCCTACACAAACTTATTTGCACAAATATATGTGCCGGTTAACATAAATATTTCGCTTATGTTTTTGGCTCGTCTGGCTCTCGGACCACTTGTCATTTTGACCAAATTTGGCAGGTTGTTCGACGCTCGAAGGCGCCCAAACATATGCCGCAATCAAATAATTGCCTTAATAAATTTGCTTGAATTCGTTTCAAGTGCCAGGCGATTTGCACCGAAGTCCTGCCTAAAAATAAATCATCTACGTAGGCCTCACCTGTCGCGTGTTTGCTGTCACTTTGGAGGCGTCCACTTCGTGGTCTTCCATATATGTGGGCTGGATAGGTGGCGAGTGGAGATGATGGTGGTGGTCACCACTGAGAAGATTGCAACCAGCATGATACTGCCAAAATAATATCCAATTAAAGTTTGAATTTAAAATGAACTCCCATGAACTTCAGGTTCTACAAATTCAGTTCTTCTCAGATTCAGATTATTTCACCTGAAAATTATCCACTTTTGGTAATAACATAATTTCTTTAGAAAATTATAATATTAAGATTAGTTTATTTTTGTAACATTTTTTATATATATATATATTTTTTTTTTTTTTTATTATTGGTTGGAAAATAGTAAGTCATCGTGGCTAATTGACTATTAGATCATCTTTACTTTTTATAATGACTTTTTGTGGGGCAACAATTTTGTATTTCTTTTTATTTTTTTGCAAAGTGCTTGTCTAATGATCGCGCCGGTTGGCTCTATAATTTTTCACAGTGACTGAGCCAAATCTGGCATTTGAGACTTGGCAATAAAGCCCACTCAATATCGACCATCTTTGGCGACGTCTCACGCATCTTTTCGTGCCAATTGCCAACGGTTCAAATGTTGCCTGTTGGCAACAGAAACCCCTTCTTTTCGGCCCGGCTTAGGCAAATCCAGTTAAGAGCCGTATAGCCATTTTGATTATTTTCACATTGGCGGCGCTGATTTTTTCGCTGTTGTTGTCTATGCCCTGTCGTTTTTTGTTTTTGTTTTTGTTTTTCCTGGTCAAAACACTCTGGACAAGCACAATGGCGGACAATGAAAAAATCAGTTTTAATGGCTGAAGACCATAAAGGCGTCATGGCTCATAATTCATTTGGGGGGCGAACTTTGGATTTCGTTATGGAACCATCCGTGATTGCGCTATCTCCTACCGGCTTGTCACTCTCTCTCTGCACTCGTTGTCTCTCCGCCTCCCCCCCCCCCTTTTTTTTTCCACACTATATCTCTATCGGTGTCTCCAGGGGTCCAGGTTTCGACCACGGCCATTTCACACTATCGCCGCTTTATCGAACAATTTTATTTGGCTCACTCGCCAGCCGTCAATCGGCCCTGAATCGTAACTGTCACGGTTTCGACCAGAGAAGTGCCAAATCCAGCCAGGCACTCACTGCTCCCCCATTTTGCGTCATACAATTGGTTGCATCCAGCACAGGGAAAAATTTTCAGGGCATCTGGGATCACTTCATGTCCTATCCATTATATAAAAACTAAACGTTATGTTCTCTGTAACTATTGTCGGTCTATGAAATTCAATTTTTTTTAAATTCAAAATTAGTATTACCCAAAAAAGTGATCACTTTTCTCCGAGCGATATATTTTTTCTCTGACTGCCCCCTCGAATTTCCTTCACTCTTGGCTGGATCGTAAAATTTTCTAAGCTCATTATTTGCTCATATTTTTACTATTGGCCGGCAGGGCTTTTGTTGCAGCTGTAGAAAAAAAAGTGAAGAAAAAAGATTTTAACGCTATTTCTGTTGCTGTCTGATGACAAAGTGAAAGTTTTTTTTTCTTTGTCGTTGTGCCGGCAAAACGTAACAACTAAACAAAGCTGCGGGCCATGTAGCTTCATTTATATATATATATATATATATGGTTTCTATATAAGTTTACCAAGTAAATGTGTGTTTTTCTTGTGGCTGCACTTTTTTTTTTTTTGGAGCTTGGGGAGGGATGTCAAAGATCATGGGCCTCGGGAAAAGAAGACACAAACCCAGTCTGGGGTCCCTCACGCTTTTGTGTTGACAGCTCTTTTTTTGCGGTTACGTACGACTATGCGATAAAAATTTGTCACATCTTGTTAAGGCAAAGGCATCCGACACTGCCAGTTAGTGTGGTTTTATTACTTGGGTTTTCACACCCTCAAAATGGCCACGGAATGTCAGGCTTGTCTCGCCCCTGGGACTCTATTAATTGGCCAAGTTTTGATCAAAATGAACTGCAATTCTTGGGGAAGCCATATAGAAACCAAATGCCATTTGCATTTTTGAGTCATCAATCACATTATTCTGATGTCTGTGCCCAATATCGATTTGTAAACTATAATAGCCAGTTGGCTTTATATTCTCGAAGCTTTCATTTCGCAGTACGACCGTATTTGGATGTGTGTCACACGGCGTATGAGTAATCATTCGGCAAAATCTTATCAAATGTCAGCGGCGAAATGCAAACAATTATCAACTGGTCGGGGCTAAAAGAAAACATTTAGCGAGGCAGGCAGGCTGGGCTGGGGCTGGCTATATGTGGCTATCAGCCAACAACTCCCGATAAGCCATTCAGAGCCAAGAGGCAATTCAGCAATGCGCTTTTAAATTGCGTCGCCATTTTCGGCCTATCGCCAAGCGACTAAACGTATACGTATTTTGCATACATTTGAATGAAGTGGCCTGCCCACAGGTGGGCACAGCTGGTTCGGCGAGGTGCTGACAAACTGCACATAATAAATATAATATGTATTTCGTTTTCGTATAAAATAAATCAGAGCTGCGAGAGCTCCGAAAGTGAAACGTTACCGGATGTTGGAAGATTGACAAACTAAGCTGAATGAGGCGAAGCAGCGCGCCAACATGAAGCTCTATCGATTGCTGGGGTGGCTGACTGACTATTTTGCTTCGCCACCATATCCCCCCAGACATGCCCCATCCCATCCTCCTCTGTATATCTGGGTGTCTCTCGTTGGATGCATTGACAGATTGCAGTGTGTAATCGCACAATCGTGTAGTCATTGGCACATTAAAAAAAGCAACAGCCGAGCGGGCAAAAAAAAAAAAAAAAACTACAACTTTGGGGAGCGAAACCCCCGAGTCTATTTCTGATGTTGCCTTTTGTAAAAGTGCATTGAACAGCGAAATTAATGCAAGTCAAGTAATGCGGAAAAGGGCGTGCCCGACTATTTGGGACGTATTCGTTTACTACGAAAGAAAAGCAAATAAAAAATCGATATACAAACAAGTGGCCAGAACTGAAATCAAAGACGCTGACAAAAAATATATATATACAAAAAAAAAAAAAGGAAAATCGTGCAAAATGTATACTAATTGGTCAACTTCCGGTGGCAATCGAGCAGCGGTCAACTCCAGTTATCGCGTGACCACTTTGGGGATCAGATCCGGGCTTCCCGAAATTATATAGTCAATGCTAATTAACAGAACGAGCCAGCACAAAAGTGTGAAAATTGTGTGAAAGTTCCGGGGAGGGCCAGCAAAATAGTGTTTTGTTAATGTTGTTCATGTTGATGGTTTGATGGGGTTGGAGATGGGGATGGGATGCAAACACAATGTAATATTGACAAAACCCGAAAGCGAAATGCAACAACTATTGTTTTGGGGGCCGAAGCCGTGCAGCCATGTAACCGTGTATTCGTTTAGTTTGGTTGTCAGGTAGGCAGGCCAGTCCAACGCCGGAAAATCGATTAGAAATCGCTGGCAAATGACAGCGCAAGAGGTGTGCCCGTTGGCTTAAAACCGACAGCCAGGCCAGCACCGAAAGTGCCAGTGTCAGTGATACACAGATACGTGGCTACAGATACGGTGTTGGTGGATATTCCCGCGAGGAGTTCCCCCAAGGATAACCCATCCAAAAACGTTTATTCACGTTTATCGTATCATCATGGTGTATAGTGATCATCATCTTTCGGCGGACAGACAGGCGGACAGACGGACAGGCGAAAGTTTAGTCCCAAATGTACGGTAATAGTTATAGAGACGAGAGCGCATGTGCCAAAGGTGCAATTAAAATTTAAAGTAGTTAATTAATTTAATGCAAAGTGCCGACTAACGGTGGGTTTCGGTCTACAAAACACAGACGGCGGTTTCCAGAAAACCAAACCACCCGAGCACAGTGGTGTTTAGTCATATTGTGTTTCGGATAATTAATTAATTATTGGACGCATTCTTTGAAAGATGATCTTTAATCATAATTACATAGATGGAAATGGCGAATCATATAACAGTTTGGAGTTCCGAAAGTGGGAAATAATTAAAAATGTCATCTCTTTTGCAAATTATAAACCTCCACTGAGCAATCTGGCTTAATGAATAGTTAACAACATGATGACATGCATCTCGGGATTATAATTAAATTCTCATTTATTTTTGGCATATTTTGATGCAACATTTTTGTCGGCCATCCCACCGTAGTCTCCTGATAGCGGTCTTTAGATGTCTTAACCAAGTTGTTATTAACTTTGGCCAGTTTTTGCTCTACAACTTGTGCATAATTTATGTGTTTAATTAAATTGTATTTTTTTCTTTGAGGATTTTTTGTAATTGCATAATAACGTTGGTCTATTGCTCGTTGACGGGACATTATAAATAGTTATGCCTTTCGGTTATTTACTGCGGGTATCCAGTTACTAAATGGTGGACATTTGGGGTCGTTTGGTAAAAGTTGACGAACCAGAGTAGAAAACTATTGCATATGGCCGGATGAATTAATTTTGTTAACTTGTTGCTGGGCACGATAAAAACTAAGTACTGGGAAAAGGAAACCTATTTCTGGCATTATTTTAATTTAAAAAAATAATTAAGACAATTACAACTAGGGACTTGGGAAAAACTAAGAGAAAAAAACAATAAAATTAAAAAAATAACTTAGGGTAAACACTTAAAGAGGAAATTTGACAGACGACGATTTACATTGCAACAGCTGTTGTAAGTGTTGCTTCAGTTGTTGTTGTGTTGCTTTGTTGCAGCAGCAATAGCAACAGCAACACACAGCTCCTTTACAACTTGGAGTGTTGTCTTTTGGCAGCTTTTGTGAAGCCTCGAACAACACAACCGAAAAATTGTTAATTTAATTACAACACTTGCGTTCCGTTGACTGCTGCGACGATTACCAAAGCTTTCAAGCACCAAACACATTAGACAATTATTTCGGTTGCCACATATGGAGGAAAATGTGTTGCAAACGCCACACAGTCCGACAATTTGCTCTGTTGTTCCGAACCTTTTTGGGGAGCGCAAAATTTTCGTTGTTTTGTTAATGCTTAAGTATTGTACAAAATTAAAAAAAAAAAAGACACAAACACCCCATACAAAAAAAACCAAAAAGGCAAACTAATGACGGCTAATGGGAAATGGCTTATGGCGGGTTTTTATTATTATTTATTTTTTCTTAACAATTTTTTATTATTTTTATTTTTTTTTGGCGTGGCCAAAGTCAGCTTTGCAGATGGCTTAGATAGCAAACACATACCCGGCCAGGCCAGGCCGGGCCCGGGGCAATTGCAATTGTCTTTTAATGTATCTAACTCTGGCTGTCAGAGTAGGAAAACGCACAATGCCCCCCAGACTAAGACCCCGGAGACCCTGTTCCAAGTTGCGTCACATTCGCAGTAACAGTCATAGGCTGGTGGCAGAGTCTGGTGGCCAAACCCAGACGCCAACATGCTTTTGCTGCATTGAAATTGAAATTGAATTGGAATTGAAAATACATGCGACTATAAATTGGCGTAGTCAATGTGCCGAACGATGACTGTTCAAAACGCCATAAGTCATGCCCGGTTTCGATTCGATTCGATTCGTTTCGTGGGTCGAGTAATTAATAAGCGCTCCCGATTCGTAAGAAACCGTATAGTCCCGCCAGTTTCGCCTCGCCGGTCCAGAGGGCTTTACATCAATAATTATACTTCATCAGCACATGCATATATGTACATCCCCATAAGTGCACACATATTGGAGTGTTATGCAAACCACCCGTCACTAATTGTAATAAATGGGCGGGACGGGGCTGGCTAGTAGTGTGGATAAGGTTGCACTTCCAAAATATCTGTTGTTTACCACGCCGGGCTTTGCATGCCAAACCCTAATTAAAACCATCGAACAAACTATCAAAGAAATGTGAATTTCTCCAAGGCAATACCCGACCAGTACCGCCATATGTCCGACAGGAAGGTTTTGATCTCTGGAATTTATCCATGGCTGTTCCAACAATAAAAATCAAACACCTCACAAAGCTTTGTCTTTTACGATCAGTGCTTCATCAGCGAATTTATGATTCACTAAAAACTCCGATCATTGCAAACATCTGTTTTGTGTAAAATTTTTTCGGGTATTTTCAGCTTTATGTTCTCTGTGACCTGGCAAGCCTAGCCCACGATCATAAACGGAGCATACCTAACAAATAATAATGGATATTTTGTGGTCAGTGTTTTACTACCCTTTCAAGTTTTAAAAATAGATTAAATCCGGGAGGAAAGAAAATTAGGAATTAAGTGTCACGAACAAACAAAGTGCACTGAAAACGCTCTCAAGTTGGGGCTTAGCAGTGGCGCGGAATATTACGTATACGCAGGAGGAATGTTGCCACCACAAATCGATCAAACTAGATGGGGGCCCAGAGACACAACAATAACCCTCGAACTACTCGAAGAAACCCAGGGAAATATCTGGAAACAAAAGCAAGAAAAATGATTATGAAAGTATGGTTACGTTTTTGGATTTGTCATTGTTTGATTGATTTTTTTGTTTCCCTCAAAATCTAGCCATGACTTTCTACTAATGGGGAAAACGTTCTGCGATTTATTCTGCGACACTTGCTGTGTCTCGTTGGATCTGTTGCGAAATTTGTCTGTTAATTGGTGGTTGGTGTCAGGCACATGGAGGAACTGGCTCCTAAACTGCATGTGGTTGTCGAATCGCCTGCTGTTCGGTGGGAAGATATCACACATACTGTGTTGGCTGTTCTTCTAATCACCGGGCAAGCCCAAAAACCTTTCCGACTAGGTGCACTGTACAGGCAGTACTCGAGTGGTGGGCAGCCTAATTGAGCGGCTCTGTCGCCCAGGCCAAGTGCGTCTGCCAGTCGCTTATTTTTTTATATATTTTTATTCAGTTTTTTTCTCGTCTGTCATGGTGCACAATGTTGATGATGATCAACCCAATTGCCGGCGAGTAATAAACGTTGGAGAATCAGCAATGCGTGGCAGCTGCGAGGAGATGATAGTTTGCGCCCACGATGCCAGCGGCATCAACAAGAGCGGCATGATGATGATGTTGAGTTGATTGGGTTCACGGCACACAGTGGGTTGATCTACAATTAATTGATAGCAAAAACAGAAATTACATTTAATTACTAACAATATTTTACAACTAGGACCTTATAGAGTATTTTAAAACTGAATAATTATGGGGTATCGAAACGATACCCCTTGAGAATTGGGCTTTACTTTTAGCCCACTGTGCAGAAGCCACCCATTCATATCGCCAACGAGGCGCAGCTCGAGAAGATACAACTTTAAAAAAGAAACTTCAAAAAATAAGAAACAGTGACAGACGCCTCGTTCGAGTGACAAGGAAGCACTTGTGTCTATAGTCGACTGCCAGTGATTGTGATTTGCATATGTGTATCCGAAAGGCATTGTATGAGACGGCCACCATATACAATATGAGTATAAAGTTTGGTTATTGTTGGGCCTCAAGTCGAGCCCCTCTTTGGCTAGTTTCGGGCCGACGGGCCAAAAGGCCAGATCCACAAGTTAATTGAGCAATGAGACTTCGAATTCATAAAGCCAATAGCAAAGCTCGAATGGATATGACAGTCCCCCGACATCAAGCAGCTTTTTTTTTTCTTTGAGCTTAGCTCTAGTCGCTTTTGGAGTGGCAGAGACGAGTTTTGAATTGTTCGGTTTCAATTTCGTGGTTGACAATGGATTTTACTATATAATTACATGATCTTCAATGTGACTTCTCTGCCACTTCCCAAGCTTTGATGTTCGCCACGCTCCACAGGCAAGTCGGCCAAAATGAAAAACACAAAAAGACGGTCGAATTAAAAAGAAAAAAAAATGGAGAAAAAATGGTAGGAAAAGTGCATTGAGATTATTATGCAAGCTATGAAATTATGTATGAGTTATGCTTCCTGTGGGCCCCTCTCCGTTAATTAGCTATTAAATAATGAAATGGCCCAGCCAAGTCATGTGAATGTGGGCCAATTTTCATGCTTCATTTGCTATGATTTTGCCATTAGGTTTGCCGCTGCTGACCAACATTTCCGACCGTCTATCAGGCTGCATGCAATCAACAAACATATTTTTCTTCTTTATCCAAGACTCAAGACTTGAGTCTCGTCTCTTTTACTTTTTCTTACCGGCCGAGAACAACAGACAACCCAGTTGCCTGGTTTTTTTTTTCTATACCCTGCTGCCTCCTCAACTATTGCCACATATTGTTGGCATATACCACGGTACATGGCACTCGCCAACGTTTGTTTGATCAATAGCCAGGCCGGCCGACAAAACTGCTGCTGTCGCTGCTGCCGCCAGGCAAATTTATGTTTATTGCATGTGAAAGTATTTTGCCAATCAATTGAGTTGCCGCTGCTCGAGAAACATTCTCGTTCAGTGAAAGCTTTCCACCCGGTTGACAAACAAATCGTTGCGCCGATTTTTAAACAGAGAAAAAATAGTTTCTGATTTCAAATAAAATATTTTGAAAATGTAACTAATGAAAATATGTAGGTTTTTATATCATAAAGATTGCAGTGAACTATCTTAGAAAGTAAAAAAAAAAAAAATGTATAGAAATATATTAAACTGCTCTAAATATTTTTTGGTGTGCAGTTTCCTGGTTGCTTTTCCAGAGCAGATGATGGAAAAAAGAGGGGAAAATAAAACCAAAAAGAAAAACGACTTTTACTTTGGCCCGACCCGGCCATCTGTGGCCTGTTCTAGTTTGGAGTTGGGTTGAGTTTTTAGTCCGGGCTGGAGTCGGTCCATTGACTTTGGTGGGACAGCATCGAATAGTCATGGTCTGGGACAAACAAACAGCGTGATTGTCACAAATTGCTGCATCGATTGGTGTTGCACTTACAGATGTTGCTGTTTGGTATGACTTTGTCTGAGTGTTGCATTGTTGCATTAAGCTGCACTTTTGCTACAGTTTTCTCCGCGGGTCGCCGGCCAGCGGGCGATCGATCGTCTGTGCCTCTCAGATGCAATTCATCAATCATAATTTGTATGTCATTCACTAATCGTTCGCACTGCTCCTGAACTCCACGCTCCCCCAGCGATGGCTCCCCCAGCGTTGGCTCCCCCAGCGATTGCCCCATGCACCATGAAGCGATCAATTCAATTTACTTGATGTAACGCAATGCGTTTTGTTTTCCCCTTGAGTAATTAACAGCCAGACCCACTGACTGGGCCCTTATGTAAAGCTCCCGATAATGACTTGTGTCGATTTGAGCCGATCTACAGGCTCGACCGATCTGCAGTGCTGTGGCCCTCCCGCCCATCGCACTTGACCACCAAAAAACCCAAACAACAATGATTCATTGGATTTTCTCGGCCTCGGTCCATGCGTGAGTCAAATTTTGAGGCGAAATGTACACATTTTTTTAGGCGGAATAAATGGGTATGATGATGCTTACCGTTGAGAAATGTTTTATGTAAATCAGTGGCCTGACAGAATGTTTCATAATGGGGGGAAATGTATTCAGAAACATTGATCTGAGCTGAACTGCGACATGGGTTTCATTGAAAGATTTGATTAATTGGTGGATCAATTCGATCATGTTGATTCAATACTTACAAATCGGTTTGGAAATCTGAGACAACGAGCGGAGGTCGCGAAAGATGATGCGGTTAATGTTAATGGGAATCATGGTGCTAGGCTACTAGAGTATATGGGTTCCCTCAAAAACTATGCCATAAATACAAATATTTGTATTTTTCAATTTGAATCTTTCATTGAAAATATATAGGTTATTATTTATGAATGTAACTATTTCAAAGACTACTTGGTGGAATCTATTAACAAGTCCTACCTTTGCAGAATGAAGGCTTCGATCTACCCGCAACGCATGGCCTCAGCAAAACGGACGGAAGCTGCATCAGCCACCACAGTCAGAGTAACGGGAATCATCACCATCTCGTTGGACCCTTGCGCACCACTGACCTGGCCAGCGGGGCCATGGAGTGCCTGCCGATGAACAGCGGTGCCCACCATCCCCATCTGATGGCAAGTGCAGTGGCGGCAGCGGCGGCGGGAGGAGCGGTCACCGCCTCGCCAACAGCGACCGTGGTCGTAGGGGCCACATACCCGCACCACCTACACCACCACCACCACCTTAGCCACCATACGCCCTACAGCAACAGCTACGGCAGCCATCACAATATCCACAGCGAGCAGACCAAGTCGCTGCAGGAGCTGCAGCACGAGGTCGGTGCCCTGCTGGAGTTCCGGGATCTGGTCATCGAAACTTTTCCCGATCTCAAGCACAAGATGGCCTCCATGTCCGCCACACCGTCGACACCCACCTCCTCGGTAGGGGCCATGGGTGGCAGTCACTCGGTGGGTGGCGGCAGCTCCTCATTAGCCACCAGGTGAGTCAGAGAAATCGATCGTTAGAGGCGGCAATGGTCATCTTATAATAATGAATATATATATTTTTTTGAAAACTCTTTACCCAGCAGACGCGAATGGGAGCCAGGCATACGCATGAAGCGAAAATTGTCGCACAAGGAACCGTCCACGTCGTCGGCGACGGCAGCCAACTCCTCCTCGGGGGCGGAGGCTTCGTCCTCGTCGCTGACACGCAGCCGCAGCAACTCGCACAGCGGCAAGAAAGAGCCAAAGAGCGGAGAGAACAACAACGGGAGCGTTGTCCAAGACTCCGGCTTCTCAACGGAGACCAGTTCCTCCAAGGAGGGCCACAGTGCCTCCTCCACCAACGGTGCTATGACGGTGAGTCTTGGCCACGTCATAATCATAATTTCTTCAAATTAATAATTTTTATTTTCGATTAAAACCAGGTGGCCATAGCGGCGAATCGGCTTAGTTGCGCGGAATCCGATGATGAGCTGCTTAACCTGCTGGACGTCATACACCGCAAGTCGAATCGCTTACGCGAGGAGGTGGAGCAGCTGCAGAGCTACGAGCGCCAGCAGGAGGATGGCCAGAAGGGGGGCGAGAGCAAGGGAAGCGGCTCCAAGGCAATGACGCCCCAACAGTTCCGCGAGCAGGTGGAGCGACTGAACCGCGAGGACATCAAACAGCTGCGCAAGGAGCGCGATAGATTGCTGGACAAGCTGGCCGAAATGGAGGCTGAGACTCTGACGGGGCGCATCAAGGCGGCGAAGATGAGCGACCAGGTGGAGGAACTAATCGGCGTTAAGAAGGATCTCGAGGAGCAGCTGAAGCTGGCCATGGCGCAAAAGTTGGAGCTGAGCTCGCGGGTGCAGCAACTGCAACAGATGCAGCAGCAACAAAGCAAGAGCTCTTCCAGGTAGATATTAATGGAAATTAGATCTTCAAAATAAAATTAATAACTTATATATTTTCATTATTTTCAGCGCCAGTCAGTCGGATTTCTCCAGTCAACGCAACTTTCTATCCTCAGCCACCACGGTGCTCTCCAATGGCAGTCGCCAATCGGCTGGCAATAGCAACACCAACAGCCACATCCACAACACATTCCAGCCGGTCGTCCTTGATCAGCCAGCTCAGGAAGCATTCCATCAAAGCTCCAGCAGTGATATATCAACCTTGAAGAAACAGCAGCAGTCCTTGGGTCGCCTCGATGGCATTGTTAGCACGCCGGGGGCGCGCAACTCCAAATGCCGGCTAACGGATTCCAAGCGTTTTACGGCCATTCTGCTGGAGACGAATGTGCTGGAGTTGCAGCGACACCTCCTCACCCTGTCCGTTCAGAACCAAGTGCTGGCTCAGAAGCTGGAGTCGTCCAGCAAGTCCAAGACGCAGCTGACCAAGCGGCTGGACAAGAGCTTCGAAGATTCCGAGCATCTGCGGTATCAGTTGGAGGAGAAAAGCATCGAGTTGGAGGGCACCAAGGCGCAGCTGCGCCTCGTGGAATCACGCCTCCAGGCGAGCAATAGCACCACCAATTCGTATTTAAACTCCTCCCAGCATGATTACGAGACGAATCGGTCATCGGCTTCCACCACTCTGATGTTGAGTCGTCGCGGAATCTCGGATTCGGTGGACTCCACATCGACGGCCATGCCTGCCCCGCCAGTTACGCAAATAAGCACGCCCAGCATGAAGGCAATGGTGCCGCTGGCCATGGATGAACTGCAGCAGCACAGCAGCAGTACAGAGTCGGCGCATGAGCACGAGAATCAGCAGCAGCAACAGCAGCAAAAACAGCAGCAAGGAATGCGAACACCAAACTCCACACTGAGCAAGACGATCACTGCGAGTCCTTGTCCCGTGGGTAGCAGCACACCCAGTAGTATTGCTGCCCGGGTGATGAGCACCAGTGTGGGCGGAGTGAGTCCGTTTGACTCCTCAAACACGACTGGGCGGCAGAGTGCGTTCCGCAAGTTTAACAGCACCAGCAAGCCCAGCAAGATTCCCCTTCCGGGCAGCAAAGCGGCAGCTTATTTTACGGGCAAACCACCAACCGGCCGACCTGCGACGGCGGGACGATCGCCACCATCGGCGCACAACTCCAGTAGCACCTCGTACGGCAGCAAATCCTCGCTAAGCCGAAGCACCGGCAATCTGCAGAGCTTGAGAAGAGCGGACACATCCGCCTCGAACCATTCGCTTAGCACCAATACGAGTCGGAGCTCAACCTCGTCTTCGATTCCACTGGCCACCACACCCTATTCATCCGGTTCGACTGGCGGTAATCGCAGCCAGCCGACCGGTGCAACGACTCCGTCCCCGCGAGTGCTCCAGAATTCGCCGCTACCCAAGCTGAAACGGGATACGATCAGTTCGCGAGTACGCCACCTAGACTCGCTGTCGAGGGAGGGCGGAGGAAAAGGCGGCATCACCGGCGGCTCCATTGCCGCCCAGCTAAGTTCGACGCTGCGCAAGGATCTCCAGCTGAGCGGGAACTCCGCCGCTGGTGCACCGTACCACCACAGACGCAGTGCCCACTCGCCGGCATCCAATTCGTCGGCCAGTGAACGGGGCCCGGCGCTTGGCGTGTCCAGGCGGTACAGTAGCGCCTCGGCGGGGGGCAACGCTGGGCGAGCGATCGGGAGGGATCAGGGCGATACTCTGGGGCTAGCCACCACGCCCACATCCAGCTTTGGCGACAGTGATAGTGGCAAGGTACGCACTCTCAAATCAACATTCTTGGGTTGGTTTAAGTGAATTATAATAATACTACTGATAATACCGATACATACATTTATATCTATATATATATATATATATGAATATTTACTGATTACCGTTTAATATGCCTTCGATAACGATTACGATACAAGAAACGAAATCAACAACAAAGAACCACAGAATCATCATCCTCGTTACAGTTCAGAGACAGAATTCTAATTCAAACCGAAAGTGAAGAAAAACAGAAATCAGCGTCATACAAATTCGATATTAACTATATACGTTGAAAACATAGTTACATGCTTATACATTATTTATTTATACATACATACAATTAACCCTCGGCATATATACACCACATACATACACATATCTAATCTAGTTACATAAAAAAATATATATATATCCCCGTATATATATATATATAGCCGAAAAAATGGTCGTGTAAACGTCTCGTGCCTGAATATCTTTGTTGTTTCTTATGTCCTTAATTTTGTTAACTAAACAGTTTATTGGATTGCATGGACAGAAGGTTGGACACAAATTTCTGAGGTGGAAACTCATCGTTATATAATTTATCAAATTTTTATTTATTTTGTATTATTTTTGGTCAACTTCTTGCCAAAGCATCGTGACAGAAAATTGAAAGAAAGTTCCGAGAATGGTGAATAGTCCCATATGTCCCATAACTCCGCATCCTAGAAGATTTTAGGACCCTGCTGCTTTGGCCTGGGTTTTGGGTCGTTGACTCATCATCATCAGTTAACACTTGGCTTAGTGAAAGGTGCCTCCCATTAAGCTCTCACTGCCTATCGATGCCTTAGGTGCTCAGTAGCTGGCGTTAATTAATAAGCAATTTCACATGCAACACCAAAAGCAACAGCAACATCAGCTATAGCCAACAAATTGAACAGAAAAAGCAATGTTTCCTCTATATAGTTATGTATATAAAAAGTAAAAACAAAAGTCAATGCATGTACAATATCATTTCATTTACATATACACCATATGCAAATCACGTCTACTGTGGCTCCCAGTATACTTGCCTCCAGTATGCATGCCTCATTGTTGGATCAGCCAGTTTCTCATTGTGTTCGAAAGAGAGTTTAAGTTTAATTATTAATTTTTTGCTTTGTGTGTGTGTGTGTGTGTATTTACAAATTATTATTATTATCTCCTTCTTTGTAATTATTTTGTAAGCTATACTTAAACTACTTACTGGGCTTAATCTAAAGGCTAATTTATTGATTTGTGTATGAAGCAAATCGGCTAATACCTACGTATGCATATACGCTATTGTGAAAGAAAGAGAAAAAAATATAAATTTGTTTAGAATATGGTAGATCATGCGGTTTATTATTTTTTGTTTAAATTTTCATAAAAAAAAAAATCTTGCCACTTACGAGGATCATAAAGAGGTTCATTTTTTCCCCATCCTGTGGTCGTTTGCTCATCCCAGAAACCCCAACTAACCAACACTCTCACATCCACCGAACCACACCAGGACTATACGACACCATCAGCAGCTACAAGTGCTTCGTTTTGGCTTTGTTTGTTTGTGCAACTACTTGTCACTTGAGAACAATTCCAATTAGATGATCACTTGATCACTTGAAATAATTTGTATCTAATGCTGTAATTTCTTTTTTACTTTTACTTTTTTTCTTTCTGCGCCTTTCTACCCTACTGTTTGTATGTCAACTCCAAAAAAAAAAAAAAAAACATATAAAACCAAATATTTAAAAACTGTCTGTTGTCGTAACTCACATATATACTTGTATTTTGTATATCCAAAAAAAAAAAAAAAACCAAAAAAACTGACCGTACCAAAAATATCCCCCGCAAAAATATAAAACATATATCAATATATGTATATAAATATCCAACAAACCAACCAACCCAAAAACCGCAACCAAACCGTATCCCAAAAAACCACAAACCATCAACAGCCCAAAATGTAACTAAAACCATTGTGAAAACCGAAAACAAACCACTACTCTTCCTAACAAAAACACAGAGAATATAACCGGAGTTGGTATGGAATGGCAGATGTGTGTGGACTTGAGGTGGTGAACTGATTGATTGATTGACTGATTGAGTGATATGTTGGTGGTGAAAAAAAACAATTTCGACTGCATGCAAAAAGAATAAAAAGAACAACTGCGACTGGAGTTTTTGGTATCGGACAGCCACAGATAAACTAGCGATGGCCGAACAAAAATAAGGAGCAGCGCCCTCGCCCAGTTCATCCTTACCAGCTAAGATCAGCTCAGCTCAGCCTTCAAAAAAGAAAACAATAAAAAAAATATATACATAATATATAACTCGGCTCAGCCAAAGCTCAGACATCAGTCCCGAGCGTGTTATGTTGTATATCGTTTGTCTGTTTTGTTTTCGCCAAAAAAGCGCAGAGACAATGCAGTAGACACTTTGCCGCCATTCGTTATACGCGTAAGTCTCTTTTGTTGTATCTCACTTAGTAGGTTTAAGCTTTACCATTTCTTTCCAAATCCACACAATCCACCCCGCAAATCCCACGAATCCTACTTGCCACAGCTTTCTTTTTCTTAAATCCCCCCTTCCTTTTTTTACCCACACCGAGTTGCCAGAATTGGTTTTGATTTTGTTGTAGTTTGTAGTGGATCTAGGCTAGCAGACCTATGTATCAAGACTACCTACCTAGACTTAGACCCTCACCCTTTCTAATAGCAAACGGGTTGTGCACACACAAGAAACACTCAAGAAATTTTGCTCGAATCAACTTTTTTGAAAAATGCCAAGTAAGGTAAACGTAAACGAAGCGAGTGACTTACAAGTTGTACATAAACTGATTGGTTGATTGATTAATTAACGTTCTTTCTGTGCTAACAAAATAAATAATGGTGCTCAAGGTTGAGGTTCTAATCGCTGTCCTAGTTACCATATTGCTACAAGCTAACCAAAAATATATCTCCTTTAACGATTACTATTCTTCTTTTGTTCAGTTTGAAAACCTTTTCTCTATCGTTCCTAATTTCGTTCTCATTCGTTCTCATGGCTTGAATCATGGCACTTTGAAGCAAAGATTTGATATTCTATTCTGTTTTTTTATTGCTCTTCCTCCCCCCGATTCCCGGTAATGCTGATGCTTAGTATTTGGCCAACCCACCCGTTGAAAAGCCAAATTTCCGTCCCCATAACCATAATTGGCAAATCTGGCAAACGAATACTATTGACGAGGGATTCCCGCATCAGAGGCAGCTTTACGATGTGTCCGAGGAGACGGCCTATGACTCTTACTACACCCATTACACATCCCCCGATTCCATGGACTGTGCCAGCGACAATCTCCTGGTCACCTTCGACTATGGCTACAGTGACTCTATTGAGGCAAGAGCTGGTCCTGATCCTCCTGGTGACTTTAAGGATGATCGGGGCGACGGTGCTGATCCGGATGCGGATGCTGAGGGAGCTATTTGGTTCGGCACTCCGCCGAAGGACAAGAAAGACGCAAAACTTTTCGAGGTGCATCATGTGCAGCACAAGCTGCTGGATGAGAGCCTGCAGTCGCTGATTTCCTACGATGTGGATGATTTTGAGGAGGAGGAGCTATCCGACACAGAACCGGATCAGGATGAGGAGATCTTCTACGATAGCATTGAGTGCGTTTGAGTGTTCCTCTCAATCCCCCTAATCCGTCTATCATATCTAAACTAGTCTTTGATTTCGGCAAACTTCCTGCACACACTTTCTATAATAAATTACCAGGCTAAAAGGGATAACTACTGTATGTGTATGTGTAGCCGTAGTATAGTGTTATGTGACGTATATATGTTGATTCGGTTTACTTTTCCCAAGGGTCTTGCATTGAGAGATTGCAATTGAAATGAATAATCGGACTGAATCGTTTGTTATATTATACTTTCCCCCCTAAGAAAAAAAAATAAATCCCTAAACCAACCGTTCAGGGCCTTAGTCTATACGCATGATGGTTTCTTCGACTATTTATTATTATTACCATTAGTAACACCGTAAATATGTTATGACCACTATTTTTGTGTAATTTAGCGTGTATCGAGTGGAACGTGTGCATCTTTGTAAGAGTCTTAAGTTAGTTATGCAGCTCTATCGCTTATTTACTCAAACTACGATTAATTTACTCGTACTAGGCCTAGTTTAGTTGTTAATCAAATTTAGTTAACGCATTGCATCTAATGTATGTATGTATGTACAGTTTGATATACTACTTGTGTATGTATTCGATTTAAGTCATAAAGGCAACTGTAATAAGGTCTATCTATCATGTTATCACGGAACTGCGTTTACTACATTTATAAATCCAACAGACATAACATAGAAGTGAGGGAAACCAGCAATTATGATTCATATTAAAGCTATTTAGAATATATCTATTCAAAAGGCAGCAAATGTAGACATGTATCCATTTAAACAGCAAATGTAATTGATAAACACATTTAAAAAGAAAAACAAACAAAAAAACGAAAATAAAAATATTAAAATCAAATGTTTGAGTGTTTTTAATTTTCTTTAAATAAAATCTGTACTGTGAGTAAGTATAATACCAGTGTTAATGGCCTGAAAATCTGTTAAAAATTTGTCAAATATTATGATAAATATGGCATCATGGTGGACAAATCAATAAATCAATTTGAAAGTTTGTCAATGAAAGCCAAGTGGCAGAAATTGAAATTAATTGAAATTCAAATTCTGTAAATGCATTGCAAATTTCCAAGACCTCCACTACTTAACTCTCCATTTGGGAACGTGCTCCAGTGACATTTTTTTTTGTTTTCAAATGCCACATAATTGATTAAGAGCGGAGAAAGGTGGTTTCTCTCACTCGTGAGCAGTCTTTCTCCGGGAGAAGTCCACTTGGCACTGGGGTATCGGTCTCAGGCTCAACCAGTTGGAAATGTGCGGTCCGTGCCACCAGAACGCAACCGGAACGGGTTTTTAGTTGCGTTCAATAAACCTCGGGAGCATTTTGTGTTTTTTTTTTTCGGACCAAAAAACCGATTCGAAAACCCACACCAGTCCATAAATGCCAGAGCCCTCAGATATGGCCTTATCACAGCATTGCTAACGCCCGTCGAGCTGGGGACCTCGTGAAAATCAGATAACAGCAGCATGGATTTCGAGGAGATTCTGGCCAAGTGCGGCAACAGCTGTCGTTATCAGTTCCTGCTGTTGGCGCTCTATGGCTACCTCATGGTCGTCATTTCGATGCACTACTTCTCCCAGAACGTCATCAGCTTTGTGCCCGATCACTGGTGCTATCACGAACAGCTGGCGAATCGCAGTTTCGACGAGATCGAGGAAATATATTCGCGATTCGAGTACCCATCGTGCACGCGACTGGAAACCATCGATCACAATGGTGGGAATCACACGGTCAGCTCGGAGAAGTGCAACAGATGGATCTACAAATACGATTTTGGTTATCAGAGTATGAATACAGAGGTAAGTAATGCGGTGTTTACTTTCTGCTTACTTTCCACTTAATTTATTTTTATTTAAAAATCGTATTATAAACAAACCACTTTCAGCTTGATTGGGTTTGCGATGAGGCTTACAAGCCCCGTGTCGGCCAGTCACTTTTCTTCGTGGGTTCGGTTTGTGGAACTCTGATTTTCGGAATACTTGGCGATAGGATTGGCCGTATCAAGGCCTTGATTCTGGCCAACTGGTGTGGTTTCCTGGGCGACTTCTCAACCATATTTACCAAAAGCCTCGTATCGTTTTCGGTTAGTCGTTTTATCTCGGGACTGGCTGCCGATGCCAACTCATATCTCATGTATATATTGAGTAAGTATTCATTTAAATACCTAATTGATTTGATAATTAATTGGCTTGCTGCAATTAGTACTCGAATATGTATCCCCATCGCTGAGAAATGTGGGACTGAATACCGTGCTGGGCAGTTTCTATTGCCTGGGCCTAATTGGCGCCTGTTGGCTGGCCGTTTGGGTTGGCCACTGGCGCATTTTCCTGGCCTGCTCCTCCGTGCCGCTACTGCTGGTCACCCTCTACTACTTCCTCGTCCAGGAGAGCGCCCAGTGGCTGGTCACGCGAGGCGACATCGACGGTGCCCTCCGGCGGCTGCAGCGCGTGGCCAAGATCAATCGCCGACAAGTGGCCGACGATGACTTCAAGGCGTTCCGCAGCTACTGTGAGGAGCACTACCGCAAAGAGGCCAAGGAGGCGGACCAGAGCGAGGCCAAGCTCGTGGACATGCTGAAAACACCGCGCATGCGCAGCACTGCCTTCAAGCTGTTGCTCATTTTGTAAGTCGATATTATGTTTGGATTTTTGTTGGAAGTAAACAGGGTTTAGGGAGAAGAATTCGTTTAGTTTATACATGCTTGGATAATGCTTGGATTATTCGGACAAAGTATTTTTTATGTATTTACAAGTGTTTTCCAATTCAAGAGTCCATAAATCAGTATCAAAACTTTGTTAATTTGTTTTGTAAACATTTTGTAAACTTTGTTGTTTGTAAACATTGTTGCAGTTCCACTTGAAGTCGCACTTGAAACTTGGGACATTAAAATAAGTATTTTAAAGTTCTCTGTTTTGAGAACTGAGTAATGTATGCTATAATTAGTGTACTTTGTCGTTGTTACAGAATATTAGGATTACATTGAATCACAAGACTGTCGTTGTGCTAGAGTTGTGATGAATAATTTTGTTACAATTTTTATATTTTTTATGAATTATTATTAATTTTTACAATATTCTACCTCATCCACAGCATAATAATCGTGCCCTGCTACAACACCATTGCTCGAAATGTGGAGGGTCTCGGCATATCTCCCTTCATCATGTTCTCGCTCAACGCCCTGACCCTCCCACCGTCCGGCTACCTGCAGGGACTGCTCCAGGATCGCATCGGTCGCAAAGCCACCGCAGTCAGTTGGATGACCATCACGGGTCTGTTTGCCGCTGCTGCTGGTCTTGTCATATCGCAGGGCAGCAATCGCAACGTGATTCTTCTGGTTGGACTGACCCTGGCCGCTCGATTTGGTGTCTCCATTGCCGATGGGGCCAGCTCCCAGTTCTCCACGGAACTGATACCGACCTGTGTGCGAGGAAGGGGCGTGGCAGTGGTGCATGTGGCCGGCTTTGCCGCTTCTTTCCTCTCGCCCTATATCCTCCATTTGGGCACGTACTTCAGGCCAGCCCCCTCGATTATTCTGGGTATTCTTTTCTTATCCGGCGCCTATGTGTGTCTCCTCTTGCCCGAGACTCGAAACAAAAAACTGCCCATGTCCTTGGCCGAAGGAGAGGAGTTCGGCAAGGGTGAAGGAATATTTGACTTCCTAACACATCTAAGAAGAGCAGAAAGCGCTGAAGTTACTGTGGAGATGAGTACAAAGCCCGAGGAGGAGGAGGACACTCTGATGTCGAAGCCAGCCAAACAATAAAAGCAAACTGTACTTTCAGTTCGATTTCTGTTATCTGATTACCACAAACCCTGTCATAAATCGCAATAAAATAGTATTTTGTTCACATTGAGTGATTTATCTGGCTTTTAAATAGAAGATTATTTTTTGGTATTTATGTATATGGTTAATCAAACTTCATTTGAAGGTCTTGGAAAAACTATTTTGTTGTAAAAACTATTTGTAAAGATTGGTTGGTCCAGTTACTAAAAAATTGAAAGGTTCGGACGACTTCGCTGGAGGCCATATTGCTCCTGATGGGCATTTTCAGGATTTTGAAGGGGGCCCATCAGAATATTTCACAAAATATCGAAAAAATATTATGTTTCTTGATTTTGATGCAGATTGGAGGAGAATCGATATACAAATCTTTTAAGGTATTCATCTTAAAATTCGGATGGGAATTGGCAAAGATATGGCCTTCGTTGGGGGTCATTTTGCTCCTGATGGGTATTTGCAGGATTTTGAAGATGACCCACCGGAAAATTTCACAAAAAATCGAAAAAATATTTTGTTTCTAGATTTGTATGCAGATTGGTGGAGAATCCGTCTACAAATCGTTTAAGGTATTTCTCTCAAGAATCGGATGTGAATTGGCAAAGATATGGCCATCGTTGGGGGCCATATTGCTCCTGATGGGCATTTTCAGGATTTTGAAGGGGGTCCATCAGAAAATTTCACAAAAAATCGAAAAAATATTTTGTTTCTAGATTTGTATGTAGATTGGTGGAGAATCGATCTACAATTCGTTTAAGGTATTCCTCTTAAGAATCGGATGGGAATTGGCAAAGATATGGCCTTCGTTGGGGGTCATTTTGCTCCTGATGGGTATTTGCAGGATTTTGAAGATGACCCACCGGAAAATTTCACAAAAAATCGAAAAAATATTTTGTTTCTAGATTTGTATGCAGATTGGTGGAGAATCCGTCTACAAATCGTTTAAGGTATTTCTCTCAAGAATCGGATGTGAATTGGCAAAGATATGGCCATCGTTGGGGGCCATATTGCTCCTGATGGGCATTTTCAGGATTTTGAAGGGGGTCCATCAGAAAATTTCACAAAAAATCGAAAAAATATTTTGTTTCTAGATTTGTATGTAGATTGGTGGAGAATCGATCTACAATTCGTTTAAGGTATTCCTCTTAAGAATCGGATGGGAATTGGCAAAGATATGGCCTTCGTTGGGGGTCATTTTGCTCCTGATGGGTATTTGCAGGATTTTGAAGATGACCCACCGGAAAATTTCACAAAAAATCGAAAAAATATTTTGTTTCTAGATTTGTATGCAGATTGGTGGAGAATCCGTCTACAAATCGTTTAAGGTATTCCTCTCAAGAATCGGATGTGAATTGGCAAAGATATGGCCATCGTTGGGGGCCATATTGCTCCTGATGGGCATTTTCAGGATTTTGAAGGGGGTCCATCAGAAAATTTCACAAAAAATCGAAAAAATATTTTGTTTCTAGATTTGTATGTAGATTGGTGGAGAATCGATCTACAATTCGTTTAAGGTATTCCTCTTAAGAATCGGATGGGAATTGGCAAAGATATGGCCTTCGTTGGGGGTCATTTTGCTCCTGATGGGTATTTGCAGGATTTTGAAGATGACCCACCGGAAAATTTCACAAAAAATCGAAAAAATATTTTGTTTCTAGATTTGTATGCAGATTGGAGGAGAATCGGTCAACAAATCTTTTAAGGTATTCATCTCAAGAATCGGATGGGAATTGGCAAAGATATGGCCATCGTTGGGGGCCATATTGCTCCTGATGGGCATTTTCAGGATTTTGAAGGGGGTCCATCAGAAAATTTCACAAAAAATCGAAAAAATATTTTATTTCTAGATTTAAATGCAGATTGGTGGAGAATCGGTCTACAAATCTTTTAAGGTATTCCTCTTAAGAATCGGATGGGAATTGGCAAAGATATGGCCTTCGTTGGGGGCCATATTGCTCCTGATGGGCATTTTCAGGATATTGAAGGGGGTCCATCAGAAAATTTTACAAAAAATCGAAAAAATATTTTGTTTCTAGATTTGTATGTAGATTGGTAGAGAATCGATCTACAATTCGTTTAAGGTATTCCTCTTAAGAATCGGATGGGAATTGGAAAAGATATGGCCTTCGTTGTGGGTCATATTGCTCCTTATAGCATTTTCGGGATTTTGAAGGGGGTCCATCAGAAAATTTCACAAAAAATCGAAAAAAAATTTTGTTTCTAGATTTGTATGCAGATTGGAGGAGAATCGGTCTACAAATCTTTTAAGGTATTCATCTCAAGAATCGGATGGGAATTGGCAAAGATATGGCCTTCGTTGGGGGTCATTTTGCTCCTCATGGGTATTTGCAGGATTTATAAGGGGGCCCATCAGAAAAAATCCAAAAAATATTTTGTTTCTAGATTTGTATGCAGATTGGTGGAGAATCGGTCTACAAATCTTTTAAGGTATTTATCTCAAGAATCGGATGGGAATTGGCAAAGATATGGCCATCGTTGGGGGCCATATTGCTCCTGATGGGCATTTTCAGGATATTGAAGGGGGCCCATCAGAAAATTTCACAAAATCTCGAAAAAATATTTTGTTTCTAGATTTGTATGCAGATTGGTGGAGAATCGGTCTACAAATCTTTTAAGGTATTCATCTCAAGAATCGGATGGGAATTGGCAAAGATATGGCCTTCGTTGGGGGCTATATTGTCCTTCCATGCATTTCTTCACATTTCTTGAAAGTGATCCCACTAGATCTCTATCACTGCATCACATAATTTTCACCTAAATTAGAATACCTTCGGCAATAGTATAATTAAAGCCTATTAATATTTAATCTACTCAATAATTTAAGGAAACTATCAACAAATATTTATTTCATCGAAGCCGATTTAAACGAACCAAACAAAAATATTTTTTAAAGCATTTCCCTCTACTTAAAGCAGCTTTAAAATCACACCACTTTATGTCTGCGACATTTAGGAGGCTCTTTGTATAAATTAGCAGTAACAAAGTTGTATATTTTGAATAGTAAGTCGATTGCAGATTACAGCGATGATATGAGAAAAAACAAAGCGGCTTATCAACCATAATAATTAAATCAATACGTATAAGTTATGATCGAATCGGACTGAGGCGGGTTATGTTACTTATCAGTCGATGCGAGAGACCCCAAAAGGCGTTTCAACTATTCAACTCCAATATCAGCCGCTTTCACAACGTCACTGCGCTCTTAACTATTCGATGGCTTGGCGCTAGGTGGTAGAAGAGCGGAGACCGGATTCCGGAGCCCGGAGTCCCAGAGCGGAATAGCTGGGTAGCTGGTAGTATGTGCGTGGCAGCGGAAGAGAACGGACGGTAGACGGCAGACGACGGGCTGCACGGAACCTGACTGCTTCGGTAGCTTCGCAGAGCAATTCCACTGCATCTTGGGAGCAGCCTGACTATGGACTTTGAGAAGATACTGGTCAAGTGCGGTGACTGCCATCGCTACCAGTACATGCTGCTGGTGCTCTACGGATGTCTCATGTTCATCGTTTCGCGACACTACTTCGCCCAGAGCGTCATCAGCTTTGTGCCCGACCACTGGTGCTATCACGAGCAGCTGGAGAACCGGAGCTATGCCGAAATCGCTTCTATTTACTCCAAGTTCGCGAGCCCATCGTGTACGCGCCTCGAATCGATCAGCTCCGACGGCACTAATGCCACCGCCAGTCAAGAGCCCTGCACTCGATGGATCTACCACTACGATCATGGGTTCAGGAGCATGAATGCAGATGTGAGCTATAAACAGATAGTGCCATATAATGATAAATCAAAATTTGGTATGGCTCAAGAAAGAAAACCTCATAAAAACTTTTATCACATAGGGTTAGGAGATTACGTGATGTTTTATCAAAATAGAAAGAGAAAAGAAGCTTATAGTTTTCAAAGAATCTTTTATTAACCTTATTAAAAAATTCATTCCTTAGGTGGGGTATTTTGAGTTATCTATTATATTTTTTTGTTTAACTATAAATTCTAATTCTACTTATATTTCCAGCTGAATTGGGTTTGCGATTCCGCCTACAAGGCCCGAGTGGGACAATCTCTGTTTTTCGTGGGCTCTATGTGTGGAACTCTCGTATTTGGCCTCCTTGGCGACAGAATAGGACGCATTCGGTCCATGGTGTTGGCCAATTGGTGTGGTTTTCTGGGCGACTCATGCACCATCTTTGCCCAGAACCTGGTGACATTCTCGGCCAGTCGATTTGCCTCAGGATTGGCAGCAGAAGCTAATGCCTATCTCATGTACATTTTAGGTAAGCCTTATTTTTGAAAACTCTTAGAAAGATTGTCTAATAACTTTTATGTACATTTATTAAATATTAGTTTTGGAATACGTTTCACCATCCATGCGAAATGTTGGCTTGAACCTGACCATGTCTTTATTCTATTGCCTGGGAATGATCAGTGCATCGTGGCAGGCCGTCTGGCTGGGCAGCTGGCGTTCCTTCATGGCCTGGTCGGCGCTGCCCCAGCTGCTGGTCACTATTTTCTACTTCCTGGTCCAGGAGAGTGCCGAATGGCTGGTTACGCGGCACGACATCGATGGTGCTGTCTTACGACTACGGCGGGTGGCAAAGTTCAACCGCCGGGAGGTCAGTGAAGCAGAATTCGAACTCTTTCGTCGACATTGCAAAGTCGTGGAGTCGACAGCCAGTAGTCAACTTTCCATGAAAAAGCAGGCTCGTCTGGTGGATGCTCTCAAAACACCAAGACTGCGTCAAAGGATGATATTTGTGCTGCTAGTTTTGTGAGTAAATTTTAAATTCAAAGTATTATTGTTGAAAAGTTTGCATGTATATTTTTGCCAATTAGTAGCGAATGAAAAACATTTTAGTTTTAGTTTGTCACCACTTGCTCACCATGAAGTTTTTTCTTTACTAAACAGCAAATGCATTAAAAGAAAAGAGTTTTAAAACAGGATTTATATAGTCTAGAATATAGCTAGAGTCGAGTTGTTGTGTTGACTAAAGCTATTGTTTGGAATTTCGAGCATACGTAAACTAGTTTCTTTCTGTTTTATTTTTCTATAGTACGTGAATAAATCGATATATATTTTTATTTCAGCACTATCATCACACTTTGCTACAACACCATGTCCCGGAATGTGGAGGGCCTCGGCATGTCACCTTTTGTTATGTTCACCCTGTTCGCCCTGACACTGCCACCATCGGGAATCGTCCAGATCCAGGCCCAAAGGCACGTGGGTCGCAAGTTCACCTCGGTCACCAGTATGGCCGCAACTGGGGTTTTCGCCGCGGCCAGTGGAATTATGCTGAGCTTCGGGAAGGAGCCCAGTGTGGCCATGACTGTGGCCTTAATGCTGGCATCGCGGTTTGGCATCTCAGTGACTTCGGGCGCCACCATGCAAATGTCCGCCGAGCTGGTGCCCACCTGTGTGCGGTCCAGTGGTCTGGCTGTGGTCCACGTGCTGGGCGCGGCCTTGTCCTTTGTCTCCCCATTTATTCTGCATCTCGACAGCTACTTCCGAGGTTCCTCCTCGATTATCCTTTGTATGTTACTTTTTCTGAGTGCCTGGATTTGCCTTCTGCTGCCGGAAACGCGCAACAAAAAGCTGCCCATGACCCTGGCCGAAGGCGAGGAGTTTGGCAGGGGCGAAAGGATGTTCGACTTCTTGGGACGATCTAAGAGAAACCAAGACAACGAATGTAATGTTGAAACCAATGAGAAACTAATGTCAGAATAAGAAGCGCTTATCTGGGTTTTATCCAACGAAAGATTGTATTTTATACGGCAATAGCTCCGAGACATAACTTAAATATGCTCATAAGTACACATAGTTCTTTAGAAGCCAGAAAACTTGTTAGCGTAGAAATTATAAACCTAGTTAGGAATCCTAAGATTTAGATTTAGATTTAATTATTGGTTCAGAGTCACCTCTCGAGGGCTTTACGAGCCTAGTCAATAAAAACTATCGACTAGTTTAATGACTTAAACTTAATTATGTAGAAATATTAATAAGAAATAGAATAAAAATAAGAAATAAGAATTAAAACTTAGAGATAAAAGAGATAGAGTCTTAGTAAACAATCCAAAATGATTTTGTGGCATTTAAAAATATTGTTGTATAGTATTAAGATTTTTATATTAAATGAAAGTGTCTATTAATCATTCATTTATATTATTTGTAATTAAGGGTATTCCTGTATTCATTCTGGAAAAAGTCACTTACTATTTTTATCTAGACGCACACTTGACCTTAAGTGTATTTTATTTTAAGAGAGGTTGCGTTTTGATGTTACGATTTTTTAAGAGTCCATTCATCCCGTGTCCGATCCCGTCCGATTTGTTCATTGTATTCATGCGAGTATTTGATTCATAATTCAGAGGTCACAATTAGTTTTTATCTATGCCAGGCGAGAGCCAGGCGAAGACGTTCGGTGAGTGTTTGTTTAGATTTGAGAGAAACGAGCGAAATCACTTAAATAATAAAACGCTCGCGATTGAGCGTCCCGCCGTCATATAAGCGATAAGACGCCCCCAAAACAATCTTATCGGAGCTGGCCCGAGACATAGCGTGCGAATCCGGCCACTTTTCCATATTTTTTACTCTTTCGTCTCGGATCTCTCAGCTAGCTTTGGATCACCGTTTGGGGGTTGCGTTCAGTCTTAATAGAATCTCAGCGGAAAAACAACCGACATCGCCAGACGCCGCCATGGACTTTGAAAAGATTTTGGAGAAATGCGGCAATGCGGGTCGGTATCAGTACCTAATGATTCTGCTCCTCGGCTATGTCGCCTTCACCACCACCGTGCACTACTACTCCCAGAACATAATTGGATTTGTGCCCCAGCATTGGTGCTATCATGAGGCATTGGTAAACCGCAGCTTCGAGGAGATTTCGAAAATATATGCCCCTTTTGGCAAGGACGCCTCCTGCATCAAACTGGACACCATCGAGGGCGATAAGGTGACAGTAAGCAATGAAACCTGTCGACGTTGGATGTACAACTACGACTATGGTTTCCGCAGCATGAATGCAGAGGTAGGTTCTTCAATTAATTGAACTAAATCGGATTATATTTGATATTTGGTCAACAGCTCAACTGGGTATGCCAAGATGCCTACAAGGCCAGAATTGGTCAGTCCCTGTTTTTCATTGGATCTCTGATGGGCACGTTTACCTTTGGCATGCTGGGCGACAAAATTGGACGTGTTAAGGCCGTTATTTTGGCCAACCAGTGTGGTTTTGTCGGCGATTTTCTTACCACTTATGCCACAAATCTTGTGCACTTCGCCATCTTTCGGTGCATTTCTGGGCTCGCAGCTACGGCAAATTATTATCTGATGTTTATTCTGGGTAAGCGCTGTGATATCTTGGAGAGGTGGTCGCATGGAAAGCTTTAGTAAAAATATACGTAGTTAAAAGTCAACAATAGTTGGTAGCCCTAACAATCGCCATAAAGGCTTCCAATGTTACGCATTGGGGTGGCCTAACTAAGGTGTTTTAATCAACAACTAAAAACTAATGCAGACTCTTAAACTCTATTTCCAGTGTTAGAGTACTTGGCTCCCAAATTAAGGAACTTGGCCATCAGTGGAACTCTGGGAATTTGCTTCTGCTTGGGTGCCTTGGTGGCTCCCTGGCTGTCTGTTCTGTTGGGTAATTGGCGAATTTACTTGACCTGCTCGGCTTTGCTCCAATTAGTGGTTGCCCTGTTCTATTTTGTGGTGCAAGAGAGTGCCCAGTGGTTGATAACAAGGACCAATGTGGAAGGAGCCATTGCCAGGCTGAAGCACATTGCACATTTCAATGGCAGGGAAGTTACAGCTTCAGAGTTCGAGGCGTTTCGCAGGCACTGCATTGTCAAAAGGAAATTATCCAATCAACCGGAAGCCACAGCTGGATTCTTGGACTTGTTAAGAACACCGAACCTTCGCAGGACATCACTGTTGGTGGTTATAACGTTGTAAGTTTGTAAATTCTTTAAAATAATTATTATTCAAATTTATTTTAAAGGGATACATTGTTGAATTGCAAATTCAAACAATGTGTTCTTATCTAGGACCTGGAAATGGCTGCATTTATTTTCATTTCCGGTTTCACTTTACCTGTTAACCTTCATACTTTTCTGTTTCCAGCATGCTGACTTCTTTGAGTTTCAATACCATTTCCCGGAACGTGGAGGGTCTGGGCATGTCACCTTTTGTAGTGTTCTCCTTATTTGCCATTGCCGTGCCACCATCGGGACTTATTCAGGGCCTCCTGCAGAGTCGGGTTGGACGCAAGGCCACTGCTTTCCTGGCCATGCTCTGCACCGGAGTGCTTTCCTGTGCCCTTGGCGTGGCCTTGTCCTCGGAGGGAGCCCAGCACAATGTCACCCTTCTGTTGTCCTTCGCCTTGCCTATGCGACTGGGCATCTCCATGTGCTATACGGTCACCTCCCAGTTCTCCTCGGAACTGTTGCCGACATGTGTACGCTCCCGTGGTATTGCTGCAGTGCATCTGGCCGCAGCGGGGGCATCCTTTCTTTCCCCCTACCTCATCCATCTGGGCACCAAGTTGGCGGCGGCACCATCTCTCATCCTGGCCTTGCTCTTGCTCTCTGCCTCCGTGTGTACGCTTCTGTTACCGGAAACTAACAATAGGTAAGTGCAATCGACCGGAAATATCCTTTTCTAACAGGAAGAAAGATTTTCAAACAAGAAGGTGGTACTTTAGCGACAACATTGGCTTTAAGTGTTTCCTTTTTTCATTTTTAAATGGAACGCTCAATAATGTCTGAATTTAATTTATTATTGAGCTTCAAAGGACACTACCACTTTTAAGCACCTTAACCAGCTTAAAGCCTTTTTCCGGAAATCCTTTGACAAATTTTACCTAAGCTCGATATCCTTTTTTTTTGTATTGGATCAGGAAACTACCCATCACCTTGGCGGACGGTGAGGCCTTTGGCAAGGGCGAGTCCATCTGGGCGTTCGATTGTTGGCGCCGGCATGATGATGATGTGTCCAAACAGCCGGCAGAAGAAATTAAACTGAACCAACTGAACGGCAATGGCCAATCCGTCAGCAAGCCGGAGCCGGAACCGGAACCGGAAGTGTGAAGAGAGTGCACTCGACCAAAGTATTTCCCCCAAAAGACTTTCGAGCGATGTCCATCCAGATATCGGATCAATCAAAACAGTAAAAGACAGACACGAGAGTTGCGATAGATGAAGTTTTCTTTATTTGATTGATTCATGGTTGTTTACAAATCGAAACACAATTTAAACCTGGCAACTTGCATTGAGCCAATTATTTTTGAGTTCATTCAACTTGTTGTAATCGTGTATTGGTATTGTTTGTTGTTGTAATAAGTACTTACTTGTAAGTAAAAGGTTCATAAGTATCTTGTATCTTGTATCTTGTAAATGGTTATGTAAACTCTTGTAATTATGTAACGCTTTAATGCCATAAACATAACGGCTACAATTTCAATTTCAATTTCAATCGGGATCATCTTGCTTCAATTGCCATAGAAAGTCTTACAAATACTAGCACATAATTAATATGTATAATCTTAAAGTCCCAACTAAAATTTCCGCACTGGTTAGTAACTGACCAAAGGTCCAGTTAGATCTTAAGTCTAAGTGTGTAAATTCTAGCGCAGAAACGGCGCGAAGTGATTTATGATCACCGTCGCAGGTTGCCAGATTATAAAATTTGAAACTAGACAGGCCCATAAAAACTCACTCAGCAATTAGGTTGGAAATAAAAAACTCTTCAAAAAGACTAACATGGGTTTGTAAAGGTCTACTGAGCATCCAGTAAAATAATGTAAATTATTAGAAGATTGTTCTCAGGGCAGTACAAGGATATCAATATGTATCAGTGTCAGTGGGGAAACAATATAGATTAATGCTTTTATAGAAGGCAATCGCAGCTTTTTTTCAGGTATTTACCTTTTACTATTCGGTATATATGTATATTCTTTTTGTGTTTTTCAATTGTGTATTCGCTAAAAGAGTTCACTACATTAACGCAACATTGTGTATGCAACTTGGGGCCTCTAATAAAACATATATTTTTCCGGAGATAATCCTCCATATTTTGTTTTTTTTTTTTTTAATGAGCAATTCTGGCGAATGCTAACAAATACACTGGGTACATAAATATTTCGAATATCTCTGCAAATGGATACCTTAAGGTCACGTCAAAAACGTTCGCTAAAGAACAACCTATCGACTAGTTTATTATTTTGTTTTGTTTTATTTTATAATAACAAATCGCTTAAGACTATGGAATGCGAGCAGAGAGGCTGCATTGCTTGTAAAGGTGTTATAAGTAATGTATCTCAGTAGAGTTATATGTATAAAGTAGGTAGGTAGGTGTGAAGTCAGTATCGCATTCGTAAACATGCATACATATGTAGGTATTCTATGTATCTATAATCAACACTAGTTCACAATAGTTCAGTTGAATCCGAAATGCACGTACATAGTAAAAAGGTAAAAAGATTTCCCATAGTCATCACTCTCATCGACCGTGACCTGAGACTGAGTACGAGTACGAGTACGAGGGGTATTGGAGTATATCCTATATATGTACATACGAGTACGAGTATAGCACCATACCAGTGAGTAAGTGGTAAGTAAAGATAGACCGGAAATTGTTAAAACACAATCCCCACATTCCCCCAATGTCCAATCCAATCTGATCTGATCCGATCAGATCCAATTCAATTCGATTCTAAGGTATTGTGATATTCTTTTTAGGTGGTAAGTAGTTAGTATATAGTAAGTAGTAGAAAAATATACATTTAGTAAACAATGAGACATTGGAGACTTTAGAGGGAGCAAATTATGTCTAATTTTGTGTTTCTGTGTAATATTCCTTTCTATATAATGGGTGTGTGGGTGTGATTGGGCTCTCAACATATTTATGGCTAGATTAGAGAGCCAGCAATCAACAGCAAACGCTTGAACCTTAGATTATAAACTAATTGTGGGTATATTAGTATCTGTGTATATGTATATTCTTGATTTGGTTTCTTACTTGCTCTACTAAATACCAATTACTTTTGCAATATTTGCTGCTTATTGTTTGACATTTATCATATGCTGATTTAAAGAAAGTATTCTATGTCCACGTCTAAATTAATGTCTCAACCGCCATCCAAACATTTAAATTGTCCTTATAAGAACATGCGTGCTTTCGTTTCCTAATTCAACAAAACATACATACATATATGTAAATCCTTTTTGTGGCGAGCCCGTCCTACCGAAATGTGGGTAAAGTTATGCTCTACATCAATGATCATCACCAATTTTCAGACATGTGCATTATATTGTGTGTTTCGAAAACATCGAGTATAAAAGACAAGCGGTATTTAGGCAACGAGTGATTCAGCAAATTTCTTTTATAAAAAACACCTTCTATAAATTCTGTTGTCCAGTTTCCATCAACGATAAATATTATTTTGTATTATGCATTTTTTATTTACGTTCACGGTAAATATCCACTTACACCAAAAGCATTCATAAGACTCGTTTTTGTATTCATAAAAGTGATTTCTCTGAAACATTCATCTTATAGAGTTGCCCTATGACCTAAGGGATATAAACATACATATATCTATATATCTTTTTTGTATGTAAATTCCACAATATTCAGATTCAGATCTGGAGGGAGGTGATATAAATATATATATAGTTACATATATTGGCTGCTATGGGAGTTGATTGATTCTTTGATTGCTGCAGTGGTGGGTATCTTCTTATTTGATTATTTTGTATTCAGGCATGAAGCTAAGCTGTATTTGCACAATGTTTGCGATATGTATGAAGTCTGGATAGGAGTATGCTATTTGCTTAATATCTATGAAACGAAAAAGTTGAACAATAAACCAAAAGTTTGCATTTACAAAAATGTTATTTGTATTTGTTTCGAATATTATGGATAGTTATACATAGTAAGCTTATGCCTCGACTTAACCAGGTCTGTAGATTACGTTTAGTTGTAGTTCTATCGTAGTTTAGTGCATACAGTATGCAAATTGCGATTGCCTCTCGGCGAGGAGAGGGTGGAAAAAAACACACATACAAACTGGCTTATATCTAGATATCCCAACCTTGGGTCTTCATCGTTTTGTTTTACATTTTACAATTTTGTTTTTTATCTGCATCGAAGAGCTAAGAGTTTTGCTCACAAATAGTGCCATAAACTTGATAAAGTTTGTTGCTTAGTTTCTTTTGTTTACCTTGTTAATGAAGTTTTTCTTTTTTATTTTTTATTTTTTTGCTTTCGCCTATATGGGATTCGTGCAGCGTCATCGCCATATTCCGACGTATTCGAGTATTCAGAAGTCATCATTCCACACACTTAACACTAACTTGTGAATGTGCCATGTACATACAACAATCATATCCCTGCGGGATAGCCTTTCTTAAATCGCTAATAATGCTTCTTCAAAATTGTCGTGATCGTTAATTGATAATTATCCCATAATTAATACAATACAATAAAATACAATACAATACAATACAAGCGCAGAGGCCTTGGCCAATGCTATTTTGTGGTTTTGTCGTGGATCTAGTCAATAAATTACTAATCTGAATAGTTGACCTATGGCAAGGAGGCTCGATTGCCGTCCAAACTGGAACGCAGCACCAAGCTGCCCTCCACCCAAAAGTTGGGTCGATCTAACATATTCTGCCACAGAGATAGCTCCTTTCCGGTGGCATCCATCCACTCCACTTGGCGGCCATAGCTGCGACCTTTTTGAAAATACAATAAGCCATAAATTAATAGTGAATCAAGGGATCATTCTGGATGTGTTCTTACCTGTGCCCAGAGAGAAGCGAATTCCACCCACAAACTCATTGCTGGCCAGACGATCATGATCCCAGACCGTCAGCTCCAGGGCGCGCTCAGTCAAATCCTCCAGGGAGACATCCTCGTACACAAAAGTGTAGTTCCAGCTGGGATGCAGAGTGCGCTTGACCACAGGTGTTTTTTGTTTGGAGCTACGCGTCCGGTCCGGCAACAAATAGCTGGAAGTGATTTACAAACAATGAAGTTTAGAGACTGATCTGACTTCCAAAAATGTATTCATTTACCTCTTGCAGAATGCGTCACAGGTACCATTTGCCTTAATGGGGCTCAGATGCTTGGCTTCCTTGACCAGGACATGAAGCTGGCCCCCCTTTGAGCTGCGATCCGATTTTGAGGCCACTGACTTGATGCTGCCTCCAAATTTACGTAGATTCGAGGAGCTGCCTGTCAGGGAAGAGCCGCGCGAGAATATCGACGACTTTAGGCTCTCCGGGGGTATGTATTTTAGTCCCACTACAATATCGCCTCTATAGGTAGCGACTTCGTCAAAGGGTTCACTCTGAAATAATTGTAAATAATTAAATTTAAATCAAAATTGATATTCCTTAGGGACTGGGATAAAGCTTACCCTTTCCTGAAGAAGATACCACTGTGATTGGGGATTATCAAAGACTCGTCCTTGCAAATTGACACTGACTTCGCCGAGGAAATCGTTTCGGCCAAACATGTCTGAGTGCCAGACAGTTAGCCACAAAGTTCGGGACTCCAGGCTGGAGATTGGTGTGTGGAATCGCATGGTTTCATCAAAAATGGGATTCAAGGTGTGTTTCTTGACTTTGGTTTTGCGCTTGCCGGCCTTCGATTTATCGGGTAGTAGATAAACCTGATAAGAAGTTGAGAAATCAGTAAACAAGCTCGAAAAGTGTAGAACTACAGAATTAACCGTACCTTCACATAGGGATCGCTGCGGTTGCGTTTGGTGTCAACGGCTGCCAAGTCCTTGCAGCGCACCACATGGATTTCAAGGGCACCCAGCTTGTAGTTGTACTGCATGCCGAATTCCACTTGGCCTTTGACCACCACGGTGCCATAGCGCCCTTCGCCGGCACCCGAATACACGCTGGCCATAGACTCCGAACGAACCTGAATCAATTGGTTCAATATTTATTATTATTTAAATTGGTGAAAATGTATATGATTTACTTACGCCCAGTGAGCTGAGACTGCTGCGGTTTTGGTGCATGGCCACCAAACGATCAATGTCCTCATCCGACTGCGCCGGCCACGTTTCGCTTGAGGCACGCGACTGGATGGGGCTGCTGGTGGCATCTGCTTGCCGCTGTCCAATCACCGGCGATCGAGTAAGCTCTTCGGCAGCTGCCTTGGCCTCCTCTGGAACAAAGAAAATGCATCATCAATTAGCACTTGAGTTTTCCACAATTAACGTTAATGATCCATGTGAAGCCGATGATAAATGATCGAAGGCAATCGTTGGAAAAGTTTTAGTTTATTTCTGGCAAGCACGATCTTGGCTTTTTAAGTGGTTTTGGAGAATAAAATGATTAGCTATATAGTTGTTTCTTAGCCCGGGAATAATTGCCTTCGCCCATATGTATTCAGAAAAGTAGACCTCAAATATAACCCTTAAAATTTTAAAATTTTTATAAATTAAAAGTGCAAAATTGGAGGAGGAATGCAGGTGGTGGCATCGATGCAAGGTACATGCAGTTGGTAGCATGAGTGCCGCCTACCTTGCACCGCTGCCTGATCCTGCCTCATCAGCTGATCATCCCGCTCTTCACTCTCCATAAAGGTCACATGCAGTGGGGTGCGACGGTGCAGAATTAACGACATCCTGCCACCAGGAGCAGTGGCAGCAGCAACGATTGCAGGCGATTCCGGAAGATCCTCTTCGAGGGTCTCCAGGAACCTATCCGAATTGGACCTTAGACTATCGTCCCAGGTCCAGGCCCGTCTCTTATTTTCCAAGGCAGATCGAAGTTGCGCTTCCTGCTGCTGCTGCTGCTGCTGCTGCTCCCCAGTGGAGGTACGATTTGGGAAATTCTCACTCTGCCTGTTGGCCACTGCCTCGCGTTGCTTCATTTCGACCATGTAGGCAGCCACCTTAGCATCAATATCGTCATCCTCGTCCTCGGAGTCGTACGCGTATGAGGACCTGCCAATTTTCCTACCCCAGCGACAACAGCAAAGCATGCTTTTCCGAGGCTTGGCACCCTGGCTGCTCCAGTAGTCCTGGTAGTTTCTTTGGCGGCGCCTCTTTTTCCAACAGAATAGGCGCCGCCACTTGGATTTGCGTGGAAGTTTGTTGGCTCCGTCTTCGGCCCTTTTTTTACGCATTCTGTTCAGGGCAGCGTACTGAATTTTGCCCGACGAACTGGAGGGCAGTGAGGAGCCGCCCGTCGGCGAAGACTTCACCCGCCCGTAGTTATGGACCCGGGCCAATGGAGCACTGGCAGTCGAAGCTGCCGGCGAAGATTTCATGGACGAGGGGGAGGAAATCGCATTGTAGCTGGCGGCTTCTTTTGCCGCCGACTTTGCCGTTCGCCGCGGGCCAATTAAACGAGTCACTTGCTTCATTTTCTCGATTTCTCATTTCACAATTGCGCGATTCGGGGGGATATTAGATTAATTGGTGCCATCCGCAGCCGACTGCAAATGTTTCATATGGGCATTATTTTTTGTCATCTGATGGATTTCCCAATTGCCCACGCAACGCAATACTTTGAGTCAATTAGAAAGGTCTGGTCTTGGGATTGGGCTGTTTTAGTGTGTCATATATAGACTAGTCATAAAAATTGGATCGAAACTTTTAGAGGTTGAAACATCAGACTTTATCAGACTGTAATTGGTTGATAATGTTTTCATTTTCTAATTATAGAATCCCTGTTTTATATTGAATCCCTGCAACTCCATGCCAAAAACCTTCGACTTATTATCTTCCAGATAAATAACACAACTGATACTACTGATAATAAATTTATATTTAATTTTTGCAAACAGCATTGTGCCATAGACTACAAGACCCTTTGATAAGTTGGTTAGCGATACGCAATCTTTGCTATTTGGACACGTAATTGGAGCACTTGATCACTGCTTGAGGGGCGCTTATCTGCGATACAGGCCCAAAAGGCATTTGCATGACCACTCGAAGGCGGTCAATTTAATTAAGCCAAAATGTAGGGCGGCCCTGAACTTGCCACGAGCTGCCTTGAGGCGATGAAGGTGTGAAATCGAAGGGGAGACTTGGGAAGGCTTGGCTGGCAATCAAACAACCGAATAACCAAATAAACAGATAAAAGTGGGTCGGATTACACCCATTGCCTAGCCATTGAAATGAGCAATTAAACTGGTAAGTATCCATTATAAAGGTTTAGCTCGGAAACTCGAAATGTTTGCGCTGGGTGCCAGAAATTTGAATTTCTTTTATTCAGTCACGATTTGTTGACAAATCTGTCGGACTCTGGAGTCCGGGGTCCGGAGCCCCGAGTCCGGACAATGTTTTCATTTCATTTTCGTTTTTATGGCACTTCTATAATTTCCGCTATGTTAGCACAACGTCCGATAAACGTGAGCGAGAAGGCCAGGCCCTAAAAACGAACCACAAACAAACCAAAAACCATACGAAGCAAACAAAAAAAACGGCAAGCACCAAATATCAAAAGCAGTCAAAACAAAAGCGAAAGACTTCACTTTCACTGCCAGTTAAGATCGGAATTCGCGGGGCCCTGCGGGTACTACTATATAGACCGCATCGTATCCACTGAGTTCCAGTCCCGTTAAGCGCTGGAATTCAACTGATCCACATCCCAAGATCGGTGCAGAGTCGGTGCCAGAGAACATGGTCAGGGCGAGAGCAAATCCAAGTTATATTCAATTATTCAAATATTGAACTTTGGGGTCGCGTGGAATGAAAATGCAATTAACCAACCAACGAAAAGAAATCATCAAAAGGGGGTAGATCAGTATTTATCAAGACATTCAAAGATCATAAGTAATTTCATCAAAATGGTGAATCATTGGCCCTCTCATATCAGCAAGTGGGTTGACTTTAGATAAACTATCTAGTAAACTCTAGAGTGCAGAAAAAAAGCAAAAGTAGAAACAGCATTTGCTTTTTTTAATTAAAGTCCTAAAGGATCAATTTCTGTCAATAGATTTTCCGAATAATGGAGGTGCTGGTACACCCAGATCAGCCCTCGTCGTTTCATTGCGACACAGGAATGTTCACAATGTTTCCGAGTATTCTGTCTCGCCTTTTGGGCAGAAAGGTTAATTTAATTAGAGAAACTATGAGATCTGACCGATGTGGAGATCGCCGGCTACCGGGTGTCGCTTACAGGGTGCCGCCTCCCCGGAGCAACATCTTTGCCACTTCCGCCTTGGCGCTGCACTAATTGCAACTCAATTCGATTTGCATAATTGTGGAAATCGTTTTGCTGCAATATTATTGCATGCCACGAAGGCTTTGTTTTTGGTGCAAAACACTTAAACGGCAGCCGGATGGGCACGGACGGTGTGGCGTCAATGGTGGACATGGACATGGACTCGCACATGGAACACGGATCACTTCCGGCAACCATCAGTGCAGCGATGCACGAAAATAGATGTGGAAAGCAAACTGTTTCCATTGGGGCTCTGTCTGGGGGGCGATGTCACCATATTTTTGTGGAATCGAAAACATTAATTGTTGTATGTTAAATAAACAAATGAAATAAATACAGGAAATAAACCGGCGGAGCTCTTTATCAACGTCAAGAGCTTAACAGCCCATAAGTGAGTAGAAGTTCAATACAGATGACGAGCTCGGGGATGGGGGGGACACCGGGGGCAGGCACCCATTTAATTGTGTTTTGCCAAAGCCGCCAAGCCGCCAAGCCGCCAAAGACAAACGAGTTGGTTGAACTGAAACTGTGTAAACACAACTGGGCCCGGAGACGAAACTGTTTAGTGATGGCAACGTGAATAAATTCAATGTTTATCCAGTAATTTTTTTTAAACTTTGTCTAGCCTTAATTATGATGGATTAATGTTTTTCTTAAATTTTCATTATGGCCAGAATTTTAGAGGCTTGCCCATTAAAGTTTAATATACTTTTAATGGCTTATCTGTGGCTTAACGTGCCGGAACGAGCACAGTAAGTAAATTATTGAAAGAAAATGTTTAAAAAAGAAATGTGTTTTCTTACGATTTCTCTTTTAATGATTAATATGTTTCCATTGATGGAAAAATTCGATAATTGACATTCATCAGACAACACTTTGCTCGAAATATTTAAGATTAAAAGTTTGTGTAAAAAACGTCCGATCTCACGTTTTTGTTAAAGCCAATTTGAGGTGTGCCCTCCGGTTTGAACTTCCTCATCAGACAACCCCTATCCCCGGGGAGAACAATCCATCGCTGGTCCAAAGTTCAAAGCCCGCCTGCGCACCCACTGCGGCTTTTTTCAATTTCGAGTTCGAGTTCCATTGACCAGCTTGCTGTACAAACTCACACACACTTATGAAGTATAATTGTTGGCCACAAAAGCGAAAACAGCTTTTTGGCCAAATAATAAATAGAGAATAACAGGCGCCCACGCCAAGCGGAACAGGGGAGCATTCTCGTACAGAAACTACTTCTGCGGCCCGAAGCCACTTCGCCGTCAACATTGACTACGCAACTGTGCGAAAATCGCTTTGGACGCTAACTGGAAACTGAGCCACAGTTGGCTGCGAGGCTACGAGTGGAGCGCTTAATATGGATACAGTTAATTGACCTTGATTGAGTTTATTTCTGGTAAAGCAGCTGCGGAACCAAATGTCTCCATTTCAGCTCGGACGATTATGTTCTTCGCGTGTGTTTCAAGGGATGCTTTGGCATGGGAATTGGGGCACGAATACGTAGCATTCCTGGGATGCCTGGCTTAGAATAATTTGCATCTTTCCGGGTGCCATGTGGCATTCTTGGTGATAGGTCTGTGGCATAGTTGCACTTATAATGGACGGTTATTGTTGATTTTATAGAATTTGAACCCACTGTTCAGACCTCGCCTTAAGGTCAACGTCTGTCCACTGGAATGAGGCTCCAGCTCCCCCCGGACTTTGTTGTGGAAAAATGTGGAACTACTGGCGCGTAGGGTGAGGAATTTTTCATTAGGAAGGAACCCATAGCATAGCCAGTTATTTGAGCCAAAAGTAGCACGCCTGTCCAGGAACAAGGAGCCACCCCCGAACGGCCAGTTATGTTTTGGGGAAGGTGTGGCACCAGCCGCCCCTTAAGAGTGCAAAGGTAAACAGAAAATTGTTTGACAACTCACCCACTGACATGTTGAGACGTTTGCGCGCATCACGTTTGGAGTACAGGAACTGGAAGCCCGCGCCCAGTTTTTTGGCCGACGAGTTGGCGCTGCCCACGCCACCACCGGAGACGCCACCACTAACGGCATTACTACCACCTCCGCTGCCACTGACAGCTGCTGCTCGGGCAGCCAATCCCGGGGAGCGGTATCGGGCACTCTTGGCACTGCCAGTGGCCGAAACGGTGGATGAATTGGAAGGAGTATAGTTAAGGGCGCTCTGCGACTTTGTCTTGGGGGTGCTGGTTATGGGGGCACCTACTCCGGTGGTCGGTAGCCTGGGCAGCGAGTTCGTGCTGGCCACCGCCTGGCCGGCGTTCAGGCTCCTGGGCAGCGTGGATCGAGCACCGCCGAACTGATTGGAGGCAGCTTCATCGCTGGAATCCGTTTCGTAGATCGCATCCGGTACACTGGATCGGCGTACATCCTTGGTGGAGTCGCCGCCGATGGAAGAGCCCGCCGAGGAGAGCCAGGGCTTGGCCGGCGAGGATTCTAGCTGGTGGTGATGGGCATCACCGCCGCCGATGCTGCCGCAGGAGCGCACGCGGTCCAGTTGCTCGCGGCTGAGGCTAGCCTGGTGCTGACTGAAGAGGAGGTCGCCTGCCGATCGGCGCTTTGCCACAGCCAAAGCGGACGCAGACGACGAGTTGTCCCTGTCCAGTTGGCTCAGCTGGCTGAGCCTCGTTCTGCTGTCGCCATTAGCCAGTAATGCCGACTCAAAACTGCCGCGCCACGAGAACCTTTCGTAGTCGCTGGCCACGCCGCACTCCTCGCCGGCGTTGTCCGAATGCCCGGGTGCTCCAGATCCACTGGCTGCACCTCCCGTTCCGCTGGGCAGATGCACGGTGGCCTGGTGGTGCAGATGGTGAGCATGTGGCGTGGTGCCATCCAGTAGCAAATCATGCGATCTGCTCCGTAGCTTCAACTGCTTTATGGGCATAGCCTTCAGTTGCTCCTCCACCTCGTCTTCTTCGTCCTCCGTGGTGGTGGCCGAGATCTTGGCATGCAATCGCCGGTGGTGCCGTTGATTTTGCGGCGAGGGAGTTGGTGTTTCGTTACCACTGCTGACCTCGTGCATGAGAGCCACCAGTCGCGTGCCAATGTGCTGCATGACCTTGGCAAAGAGTTGTGGTGACCGCTCCGTGGACTGTTGCTCCGTGTCCCCCACCTCCTTGGCTGGTTCGGTTTCCGGTTCCGTTGGCTCGCCCATCGCCACTTTGCTGAAGGAGGCCACCAGCTTTTGGTAGACCAACGCCTCCATGGGCACACTCTGGCTGTCATCGAGCAGCCCGCCATCTCCCCGATCGCCCTCTTCGTCAATCTCGAACTTGTTGATGATCTGCTGGCAGCTGGCGGAGATCTGGGCCTTCAGCTGTCCCTTTCGCTCGCCACCCTCCAGGTCAGAGCTGGTATAGTCCGAGGAGTCGTACGAGTCCGACCAGGTATCCTCGCTGCTCAGGTACTCCACAATCTCGCGCACCTGCTCGTCCTTGATTCCAGGCACCGTCTTCATCAGGCGTGTCAGCTCGTTCTCGAAGTAAGCCAGCTGGGCTGGCCGGGACTTGGTCAGCTTCCGGTCAGCGCTTGGGGTGGTGCCCTGGTTGGGGGTGGTGGGCTTGCTCTGCTGCTGCGCGTTTGCCGTGGCCACAATAAGCGTCTTGAAGAACTGCCGCATTTTGCTCATCATCAGGTTGGTCTCCTCGTCGGAACTCCAGTTATTGAAGCTATCCTTCCGCACCAAGTTGGGCAGGGTGAGATTTTTCCGCTGGCTGGGCAGAAGAGTGGCTGATGCTGCGGCGGAGGTGCTGGGCAGATCCATCTTCGCCAAGCTGATCTGGGATGGAGCCGACGGTTCCCGGTCTTCACTTATCTGCTCCAGTGCCGGAGTAGGACTCTTGGGAGGCTCACAGTCCGGCGCTGCCTTCAGCAGATCATCGTTACTGCCCACGAAGCCACTGTCCCGGCTGTGGTGGTGCTGCTGTTGCTGCTTCTTGGCCTGCGATTGCATCTGGATTTGGCCACTGGAACCGGGCGTGGGTGTCCGGCATTCGGTTGGCTCCAGGTCGTGCATCTTCTTCTCATCCAGTGAGTCGTGGCGCTTGCGCAGCTGCTTCTTCCGCTTAATCGTATCGGAGGATGAGCCGTCCGATGCTCCAGCATTGGCCAGATGAATCACAGTGTCGTCACAGCCGGCTTCCGACTCTGAGGTATCCTCCACAGTGGCGGCAGTTGCTCCGCCCACAGGAGTTACGGAAGAATCCTGGTTTTCCACTTCGGGCAGCAGTAGATTGTCCAGGGAGGAGTTGTGGCTACGAGGTGTACCTCGAGCTCTTACCAAGCGTTTCCTTCGCTGGCTGGGGCTGGGATGTCCTTCGCTGTCGCTGCCCACACTGCCGCCACTTTCGTCGCTTTCCGCCTGCTTCTCCGCGCCACTGAATCCCATAAATCCGGACAGGAAATACTTCTCCAAGCGGGAGGAGGCCAGATCAGCGGCTGCCCCACTGCTCTCCATCAGCTGGTCGTCGTGAGGCAGGGAGTCCATGCTCTCTGAGCACTCGGAACTTACCTCGGAGGCGGTATCGTCCCCTCTGGTGTCAATGGAGCTCATCACGCGTCCATCGCCCAGCCCGAAGAAGAAGTACTTCTCCAGCTCGGAGGCACTCAGTCGATGGTGGTGCTGCAAGGATCGCTGGCGCCTTCGCTCCGCCAGATCATCCTCCTCCAGGTCAATGTCCTCGTTGTCCGCCCGCATGGAGGCCACTTCGCTCTCCTCGCAACTCTCCTCGACAATTGTGTGGAGGGTGAAGTCGATGGCGGAGCGATTGTAGCCCCTCAGTTCCTCCTCCCGATCGATATACCGGCGGCCAGGCTCTCCCTCGCCTTCGGCATCTTCGGAATCCGTGGCAGTGGGTGTGGTGGTGGCATTGCTTAGGTTCTCGTCGTCATCCTCATCTTCCTCACCCCGTTGGCTCAGCTCCTCCACCCAAGAATCGTCATCGGCAAGGCCATCGTCTAAGCAGAGCTTGGGAGCCGGTTCGTTCAGGGAATCCACACTGTACGAGTCGCGCGACGATTCGCGATCGCTGCTCACGAGTTCCGTTGGTTCCGTGGCGCGAAATGAGTCACCCGCAAAGTTCTGGCCAAAGCTGGTAGTGGTGGTGGTGGGGAGAGGCCTTTGTTGCCGTAGCTGCTGGTGGTTGCCATTTCGTAATCCATGCTTGGCTTTGTTGCACCACCTGCACTTTCGTTGTCTTTTGTGATCATGACCAAGCTGCGATATTTGGCTGAAAGTGAATTTTTGGGCGAAGCCAGTTCGCCGATTGCTGATGCAGATGCCATTGTCGTTGCTGCTGCTGCTGCTGCTGGAGGTGTTGCAGATGCAGCTCCAACTAATTGAGTATTTGGTGATTGTTGAGTGCCGAATATTTTATCGTAGTCACATTCGTACAAGTTTTCCCCACTTTCAAACACACTCAGCTGCTGCTTCGCACTCACATTCACATTTGGCTTTTCTACGTCACGGCTGCCGCTATTTGTCTTTTGTGCTGCGAAAGCGTCATTATGGCCAAGTTCGTTAGCGCTGTTGCTGCTGTTCGTTTTTTCGTTATTATCGTTGGTTGTGTTTTTGTTGGTAGCACTGCTGCCGTACAGCGGAGACCGTGGAGCGACCGCAACGTTTAACATCTCATTTCCGACTGGCGACTCCAGCGACTCCAGCGATTTGGTTTGGGCCTTCAGTCCGGTTTCGGATTCGAAGTTCGAAGAAAGATACTCGGAGGCGCTATCGGCCGATCCGACAGGTAGCCGGAGAGCGTCGCTCCGAGAGCGGTGCGAGCTCTCTATCTGCTCGAGCGGCTCAGGTGCCATAATACTCGCCGAGAGTGAATCCAGCGAGTAGTCACCGTTTTCGTTTATTTTGCATGCTTGGCTGCATGTGCCGACCGCCTCCCCAGCCACCCTCCCTCCGTCCACCGTTTGCACAGCTGTTTGCTCTTGGGCTGCTTTTTCGTTTGCTTTTACCTTTAGTTTATTATCGCTGTTTGCTTTTACCTGCTGGTGCTGCCCCTGTTCGCAGGTAAAGCCATCTTTGCTTGCTTTTTGTTTACCCTCCGTGGACGATTCGGTTTCGTCATTAGAATTTACCATGCTTGAGAGGCTTTTCCGAGAACCAGGTGCCAGACTGCTGCACTCTTCGGGTTTCCCGCCGTCCGGGTGGGTGGCAGCCGCACTAGTGCCGCCCAATAGCAGATCCTCATTGATTTCGGCCACCCCCTGACGCAGGCGTTGCAGCTTGATCTCCAGCTGGGAGTTTTGCTTGTGCAGCTCCAGCAATCGATTGACATCGTTCGAGATGCTGTGCAGCTCATCCACCAGCTCGCAGCGGTCTGGTTGCTGCTCCGCCTCCATCTCGCAGTCTGGCAGAGATCGCATGCCGTGCAGCACCACGCCGTCGTCGTCCGTCTGGCCGCCCACAACCACAATGCAGTTGGCAAGCTCATCGCTTGAGTTGGCAATGCGGCGTTCACTTTCATCATCGTCACTCGATTGGCAATCACGTGCTGGTTGCTCCTCCTCCTCCTCCACCACCACCATCCTCACCTGTGGCACCTCCGCATCGTCTCGTTTCGATTCCTCTTCTAGAGACTTCACATAGTTTAGCACAATGCCACAGTCGGTGCGTTCGGTGTCGGTGTCATTGTCGGAGGAGTCTTCCAGGTTGGCATCGGAGGAGCTCAGTGAGTCGCCTTCGGTGGACGAGCTTCTGCGGACGCCGCGTCCGCCAGGTTGCCGGTTCACCACAAACACCTTGTTGAATCGCCTCCTCTTGGGCCTGCGATCCGCCACAGTGCCCGTATCGTCCGAGTCACAGGACTCGGAGCTGGAGCTGGAGTCGGAGCTGCTGCTGGAACTCGATGCTGTGGTGGTACTGTGGTGTCTGTGCAGCGGCTCCTGATCCTCCTGCATCATGCCGGCCACATTATAGCTCCTCTGCACAACCTGTCGCCCTCGATCCTGTCGATCCGATTTATTCTGGCCATCCTCCTCGTCCTCCTGGCTGCTTTGGCCACTGGCCTCATCCGGACTGCTGGCCGCATAGCTCTCACTCTGCAGATGAGCCACTGCCTCCCGGTCGCCACTTGTGGCTGGCGCCTCATCGGACATGTTTCGCTCAATAAGTCGATTGGAGGACAAATTCTTGGCAATCTCTAGCACTGGGTGCTGCTGTCCCTTGGGTTTCGTTTGGGCTTTTGATTTTTCAGCATTTCCAACATTTTCGAGTGCAAAACGAGTTATTACCGCAGGAGCCGCCGCAGCTCTAGTTGTTGTTTCTGTTGCTGGTACTTGATTTTTATGTATATTCGTTTCGTCTGCTGCTGCTTCCACTTCTTCGTCGTCGGTGTTGTTGCTGTTGCTGCTATTACTGGCCAGGTAGGTTTCTGTTGTTGGATAGGTTTCGCATAGATTTCGGCTCTGGCTCTGGCTTTGGTATTTGCCAAGTGTTGCTGCTGCTGCTGCTGCTGCTGCTCTCTGAGAGATTGTCAATGTTGCTGGCGTACTCAGCTTATCACTGGCGGCACTGGCGTTGCTGCCGATACTGGCGACACCATTAGCAACATGTGCCTCAACTGACGCTTCTGGCAATGCGCCGGTTTTATCATAAACATTACACAATCTACCCGTAGTGGGCGTTATGATGTTATTGTTGTTGCTGTTGATATTCTTGTGGTTGCTGCTGCTTGTGGTGTTGCTGTTGCTGTTGCTGTTGTCGTCGCTCTCGCTGCTGTTCTGACGCGCTATATTCGTTTCTGGTTGTTGTTCACTCAACGGCAAACGCGACGCTACTAAACTTGTTGACTTGCTTGGCTTGAAAGCACCACTAGCTGTTTGTTGCTGTTGCTGCTGCTGCTGCTGCTGCAGCGAGTTGGCAGCTCTTTTGGGGCTGGCCAGGGTCTCCAGACTGCGTCCCGCTGTCCCATACCCCGAAGTACTCGACGAGGACGAGGACGATATGGTTGAGCAGAGCGACTGCGTCATCAGTGATCCCAACGAGGCACTCAGCTCCGGGGCCGAGGACTTGAAACCGCCCAGACCCAGTCCGCGCAGGCGTTGCGGTATCGGTGGCGGGGTGGTGGGCAGCTGTTGGTAGCTCTTGCTGGTCACCGGCGGCGTTGCATCGAACATGTTGCTGCTGGCCGCGGCAAACTGCTTCGAGTAGGCTGCCACCATGGCCGCAAACTGCTGCTGCTGCCCGGCCGCCTGCCAAAGTTGCTGCAGCGAAGCGGCCAACTGCTCGTCCTGCTCCAGCAGAGGATTTCCACTCAGTTCCGGCCAATTGGGATACGCGGCCATGGGCACGGGAATGGGCACTGGCACGGGTATGGGCACATACTGTGGTTGGGGTTGTTGCAACTGCTGCTGCTGTTGCTGTTGCTGGCCGGGAGTGCAGCTGCAGCGGTTGTGGTGATGATGGTTCTTCAAGAACCTGGTCTTGATCCGGGCCTTCATGCTCAGCGGATGAGGAGGTGGCGGTACCGGCGGTGGTGTTTGATCAGAGCTCGTTTGGGAGCTGCTCTCCGTGTTCAGAACAAACTCCTCATCCGTGCCGGTGTCACTCTCCCGGATCCGTGGGCAGTACATGTTCCTCATTTGCTGCGGACGCCTTTGTGCCAGCGGTGAGTCACTGTCACTCGACTGACGGCCCCGTCCTCGCAGCGGCGGGGTGGGCGTCGTCCTGGCCGTAGAACTGCTGGCATAGGCAATCATGGTAGTGGTCGTAGTCGTTGTTGTGGTGGCGATCATCGAGGGTTCAAAGTAATCCCAATCGCAATCCTCCACATTG